>OZ017801.1:13456102-15856102 GCA_963969395.1 Pseudoscleropodium purum
TTAACAAAATGGGCACAACGCCGCAATTCCTTCCTCCTGGAGTTCCGGTACCAAGGAGGGCACCTACCAAAACCGCACCCTGTCTTAACCCCTAACTGCCCAAGGCCTCTTTTTAGGCTCTTGGAATTTGCTTGAAATCCCAACAAAAAGCCAATATTTTGATAAGTTGTATCATTTAAAAAAAAATTGCAACCGTACAAATTCAAACTAGAGATGTTAGAGATCACATAGGAAAAGAAAACATAAAAATATCACTTATGGATTGAAAGATTATAATGTTTGATAACAAGGGTGTTAAAACTACAAAAATCTTTCAAACCTCTTTTCACATGTGAGATCTAAAAAGTTGGTAATCAAAAAAATATGAGGTTATAAGGCCTAACATGAATAACCCCAATCAATTTACAGCTTTCCAAAATCTACTCTACAATTTTTTTAAATGAATTTTTAATGTGATTTTTCCTCCATGGCCTAGTGTATTTGAGGCTCATTTCCAAGAGCCCTCAACACTATGGGAAGCCAAGATTGCAATGTGTACCCTTGCACAAAATTTTGAATAGAAAAATCATAATCAATAATTTTCAAGATCAGATTTTTGATGCTAGAACTAGACTTTGAATAGAGTTTTCCAAAAATACAAACTACTAAAAATAGCAATTTGGTTGGATTTTATTTAACTTCAAATTATTGTAAACACCAAAATCTAGTGCCGTGGGTAGTTAGGGGTTGAACCGCCATCATCACTTTGTGTGTGCATCTCCAAAATCAAAATGTACCCATGTGGAAGAAACAATTTAGAACATCTACTAAAAAACATTTTGACCCTTCATAAGTTTTTAATCTTTTCCACACAGTATCCAAATGTTGCATTCTCTGTTGTGTATTCTCTGTTGTGTGTGGTGTGTGGGAGGGAAACTCCTTTCACTTGGCAACAAGAAAATATGAAAATTTGACCAATCTAATAATAGCAATATAGGCACAGTAGCAAAAAGTGTGGTCTTCGGGTGCCCACCTTACCCTTGGATTTGGAAATATGCATGCTTTTGGAATCGGCACAGGAAGGGTATCGCTTGCCGATAAGCTATCTATAACTTGCCAAACGCAACTAAACGGCTCGTTACACCTCTCCAACTCGGTGCATTCCTCCTTCTACAGCCATGTCTTGCACCAGATCCGAGGGTCGGCTTCACAGCCCTGCGAAGTGGGCTCATGTACGATCGATGTGTCCCATTGATGAATCAATAAACGGAGTTGTACTATACTGTACACTATCAATATCCAGGCAATTCTGAATGTCAGGCTCTGATTCGTTTCCTCTTCCTCTTGCCAGGTTCGGTGCCATGTTCTAAAACAGTGGACATGGAAACCCCTGGAGCCACTTCATCACAAAATCATGCTCACAAGACTGTAGCTTCGGTAGCAATACAAAAACTGTGGTGCAACACGAAATTGGGGTCGACATTCACTACAACAGAAATCAGATGTGCCATGTAGAATAGAGATGATCCATCAGGTGTGCATACAAAGTTCATAAAATTACTTTAAAGTCATTCCATGTGACGGTCATTCCAGCCCTCTGCATAACGCAGTCCAAACAGTAGTCATACATATCCAGCAGCGGTGCTTTCACATCAGTTAGCCGAAAGCTTAGTTATCCGCTACAAGAGTCTACCCGTATGGAAGTACGTACATATCTAGATGTAATACTACAGTAAATTCACAGGGAATCCTGCTCAAACCTAACTTGGAAGGAGTAACGTGGGTATAAACAAACACTAAAACACTAAGAGTTGCATCCAGCAGCACCGTAATTACTTGGCCCAATCGGAAAATCACCACATTCCGCAACTTTGGACACATTTCTACAAGTAACAGGTCCAAGTTCTGACAAAGATGAAGTACCTTGGTCATTTGCAATCGTTCATGAGTACAAAGCCTTCAAGTCGTCCGCAAAAGCCTTCCTCACAGCCTCTCGTTTCAGCTTCATTGCAGCTGTGACTAGACCACTATCAGGAGTCCATGGTTCAGATAGCAGCTTCACCTTGGTTGGGATCTCAAACTTTTCCAGTTTTCCCTGCTTGGCCGCCTGCCACAGAATACAACAACTTCAAGATAATTGAAACGTAAAACGAACACAATCCAATTGCAATGATGCGAACTCCGATGCAACAACGTACACAGTAACACTTATCTAATTGAAAGCAGAGGACAAGCTTCTGGGGAAATCAAACACCAATTCCTCAAAGCTCTTCTAACCTGATTCAGTGAAGAGAGGACTTCTTTGCATGTTTGTGGCTTTGAACATAAATCAGCAAAATCAGAGTAATCAACACCAGCTTTCTTGGCCCAAGCTTCAAGTGCAGCCTGGTTTGCCACAATTATAGCAACGGTGTAGCTATGAAACGGGTCAGCATGTAGCATGACATTGTCTACATATGAAGAGCCTGCGAGCACTGCCTCCACCTGAAATACATTAACCCCTTTAATGCCCAGATCCATTTTTGAATTTTTGCATATTTTTGCTTATATCTTTGTACTTAACTCAATTTGATCAAATTGGTCATTAAGGACGGTTTCTATTTGAATATTCCAGGATTAATGAATGAATGAATGAGTTCTTTGGACAAAATATAACACTCTGTTCATCATCCAGAATATGGCCTTCGGAGCGCTTAGGACTTGAGCGACAAGTGTCAGACAGACAAATTGGTAAACAAAAGACAAGTGGCAACAGTCAATGCGTAACACTTATGAGGTCCCACTTTTGGTCACTGAAAATTTGAGAGATATCAGCAGCCATACCTTGCCGAGTGAGACATATTCACCAGCCTGCAATTTCACAATATCTTTCTTGCGGTCAATGATCTCAATACAACCATCTTCGTGAAACTGGCCAATGTCGCCTGTGTAGAACCACCGCATGTCTCTCTCGTCCACCTTCACCAGGAGAACACACTACACAATCAGAGCAAAGCCAAAACAGAACAAATCTACAGAGGGAATGACTATCAATACCGATGAAAAACACAGATTTTTGTCGATTTGGGAAACATCATCATAGATGAATGCATAACCAAGTTATACAAGCACAGCAATATGCAAGTGACTAGCACGAAAGATCCCAAGAGAAAATATAGTCTCGCTAGCTGAAAATCATCACGCTCTAAATCTGATACGCTTTCTAGTAAGTTCTGTCCCGCCACAGTGAAAGATGATAAATCATGGAGTGAACAATAATGAAGCAGGAACAGTTAAGGTGTAAGCATTGAGAACATAAACCATACCTTGAAGACCTCGTCTGTCTTCTCCTGGTTTTTAAAGTAACCCAATGTTACACTAGGCCCACCAACAACAATTTCTCCTCTTGGTGGATTATCGGTGACCTTATAGTTTCCCTCCTCCCAATTAATTAGCTGCAAAGTTAGCAACACGCCCAAATCTCAAATCCAACATCCACCAAGTCACTACCGTCTGCATTAATTGTGCACAAGAATAACACACATTTCATAAAACATTAAAACGTCTGCAACCGACCATGTGCGATTGAGAATATGATAGTCATTTAATTCCAATATAGATTCAAATACTTTAACAATGACAAAAGACATCCCTACGCAAAACATACCTTGATATAGCTGGAGGGTACTGGAGGCCCAACACGACCAACAGATTTATCATCCCATTCACTGAACGTAGCACCAGCACACGTCTCTGTCAAGCCATAACCCTGGCCAATTGGAGTTCTGTTGAACACCACGCAGTCCAAATGTTAAAATCAAAGTGCACGTCAACGAGCCACAAATATAAGCGAAAAAAGAAGTTCGTCCTAACAAGGTGATGATATGTGAATACAAATTAGTATACACACCGCTTCACAAGAAGGTAAAGACGTCAACCAGAACCCCATGTGCACCACGACTACCATTAAAACCTATGAAACATGTGAATGTCGAGAACGGAGGACAAAGCAACAACGAGGGCGTACGAGTGAAGACCATTACCCAAAACAGACATTGATGAAACGCTGGGTATCTCGAGAAAGTGGAGCGCCTCCAGAAAGCATTCCTCTAACACGGCCACCGAGAAGGAGTTTAATTTTCTTAAAAACCAACGCGTCCCAGAGCATCTTCTCAATTCCCCATGCTCCAAACCAACTTCCTTCAATGGCCATAACCCTCCGCTTGTAGGCAATATTAAAGAGAGTTTTCACTAAAGTTCCTGTGCCATCCACCTTGCACCACATACACCATGAAGTCAACATAAAATGATTCCTCAACTTAGTAAAATCCCAAAACTATCATGCGCACATACTCAAGCGTAAGAGCAGGTACGATATCCGGAATTATTTCCCGATAACAGTCCCCTATTATCTCATAGTATCAGAATAACAATAAAATGAGCAAATCAACTTCATGCTGGATAAAATAAACGTCTTCTCCCCTTATGTTGAAGAGGTCGAGTACCTCTACCACGAGAAAGAACAATATAATCACATCTCCATCAGAGTAGAGCCCCAGCTTCGAAGGATATAATGCAGATTTTGCAGAGATTATACTTAAATCAAGTCATGTACCTTTTTCAACACTCCATCCCGGATTCTATCAAGAATTGCAGGAACTGCAGTCATCAATGTGGGCCTCAGCTCAGATGTATCTCCTTTAGTACCATGCTTGATCTTATTTGAAGTGTCAGTTAGGGTCAAAGGTGACCCGTATCCAATGCTAGCTCCAGCCGCAATCATCGTCACCTAACAGGCGAACATTACGGTTAATAACTTGCACGGACAACAACAGACTTGCAACCAATCCTTGTTACGCGGACTAGCAAAAACTACCCAAGGCAGCTCGAAGAAGTTAAACTCAAAAATTCAGTCTTAAACCATGGAAGGTTGCACCGTGAAAGCCGTTTCTAAAATCCCGCTCAGATATGTTCAGTCCAAAATCCTTTCTAAGCCACACCGCGCAGCCACTCCATTCTCTACAAGACAGTATACAGCTATTCGCAAGGAAACAATTACCAACGACAAAACTGAAAAAGTATTTTGATAATAGGTTAATAAAGAGTAAAATAGAAAGCAGAGGCGTGGTGTTCTAAGAGTTTGTACCTCAGCAAGAAGTTCTAGTACGTGCGCAAGGGGCAGGTAGGCCAAGTAAATGTCATTCTTCGACAAGTTAGGGATGAGTGTCGAAACTCCCGCTACAGTCGCAACTATATTTGCATGTGACATAACCACTCCCTGTCATTTCAATGCGCATTAGTGCAATAGAACTTGAAAATAGTCAACATTGTTGGAAACTATTTCTACCACCCAAAAAATAGCATAAGAAATAAGACTGCAAGAGTAACTCACCGCCAAAAAGGTTTCACAAAATCAATACCAAATAGAGAAACTTCATAAAACGAGATTAATAAAACGAGATTAATAAACCATCACAGAATCCTTTACACTCCCAGCATCTCTTCACGTGATCCGCCTCAAAGGTGAGAGGTGTGGAGACACTGAAAAGTTAGATGTACCATGAGAATCTGCCGGTATATGCACAAAGCAATCTTACCTTGGGCATTCCGGTGCTTCCGCTCGTGTACATAATTACAGCAACATCGCTAGGTTTTGGCAGGTTAGGAGGTACTGGCGATTTCTGGCCCAACTTTTCCACATTAGAGAAGCTCTCAATTGCCCAGTTACTGCTACTTCCTATTGGAGACGGTTGTGAATCGTCTCCAATATCCTCCATGTAGACAGCATGCTTAACAGTCTCACACTGGTCGCTAATTGCCATCAGCTTCTTCAGCTGTTTGCGATCACAAATCACAGTGGTAGCCTCCGTCTGCAATCAAAACGTATTAATTCTAGAGAAATCAAAACTCGGCCGATTCTTGCAGAACAATAATGCTGAAAGCCCAGCAAGCTCTGAATTGGTTCTTTTTGCCATATGTCGAACTATCTTATTATATTCTGGACCCCCGCACCCCAACATTTCTCGTATTGTCAATCAACATGTCAAATGATCCCAGTAAACCAGAGCAATAAAAAGACACAAGTATAATGATACACTTTATGCAACAAGAGAGATTGTGAAATAAACTTTGAGAACACTCACTTCTCTCAAAGAGTGCACAAGAGCGTCTTCTCCTAACGAAGCATAAATTGTCACAACTTGAAGGTTTTGCCGGAAGCATGCCTGGGCAAGCACAGTTAAATATCAAAACTTCAATCCTGATGATAGGGCTGCCATTGAAAGACACTTACATTCCCCTTACCATTACATAAGGGTAAAACACAGACTATTGAGGGACCTTGTACTGACAACCAACCACAATGAACGTCAAACACAACACTAGTAAGGAGCCTGAAGCATATACCCAACACAAATACCTGAAGGGCAAGAAGCCAATCTGCCTGAGTTTCAGCGAAAATCGCAACTCTGTCTCCCTTCTTGTGACCGAGTGCCACAAGCCCTGACGAAAGATTCACTACCCGAGGTAGCGCCTCGCCATAATTCAGCCAAATATATTCGCCGAGAGTGACCTTCTCAAACTGCCGACCATCACTACCGGCTACATTTTCCTTCTTAATAAGTTTGCGAGTTCCAAGGAATTTATTCCCAGGGTGCTGATGGCAAGCTTGCTCGAATAAGACGGCCAAGGTGTCAGCACCTTCCCAAGGTGTTTCCACAAGGCTTAGAAACCTCTGATTGCGCTTGGTAAGCCCAGGCTCTCCTCCAACTTCACATGTGACAGCCCGTACCTTGTCTTTCTTTTTGCTCTTCGAGATCACCAACGAAAGCAGGAAAGGCACAAGAAGACCAACTGTAATAGTAGCCATCAGGTTGTTATCCAACGTCAGTAATCTGTTCTGCGCAGCAGGCAGAGCGGGTATCCCCTCTGGATGGGTCATATCCTCAAGAGGCGGCAGCCCCGTCTTCCCGTCGGCCATTTGAGTGAGGCGTTCCAAGCAGCAAACGCCTTGTTATAACTACCGTACAAGCAGGACCTAAAACTGCAAGAATGCGCCATGGAGACAACGTCAGTGAAAGCTACCAAGTTACAGTGGACTACAAACGACAAAACACGCCGAAATGCCTGCGACCAACGGATGTAATCTGTTCTGAAGACCATCACTAGAGGACAAATAAAACGAATTCTCAAAATAGGACCAAAGCCAATGTACTAATCTCATGTAGAAGTCGAATACAATCGATGCAGTAGCAGGATCTTCCTACTCATTCTATTTTTTCATAATCTCAACATGGATCCGTCAATTAATCATAAATCAAACCAAACAGAGGTGCAACCAACATTCAAGACCTAGAGACGTACTTCTATCTGCTCAGTCCTGCACCATAATGTTTGGCGGTATTAAAAGGTTCAATCTCAATCTTCACAACTTTTATACTTACGTAAGATATGTGGGGTTCGCATTGCAAACAGTAGATCGGTGCTGAATGAGAAAGCAGGTTCCAGATCTACACTTCGAGAAAATCTTTAAATGGTTCTTTCAATCCTTTCTTAAAATCTGTTGTTCTTTGCCTTGCATTCATTGAGCCATTCCAAGTAATTCAGCACAGAGCTGCCCCAAAGAAGAGACCGGCATGACAATAATAGAAAACTCGTCCCTACAACATGTTACCAACAACCTCTCCAGACTTTCCCTCATCAACAACTACAAAAACATACCCTAAAAATATAGAAATAACATATTTCAGGTACAAACAATCTCAACAATCAAGTGTCCGAGCCCATTCCGTGGGCTACAAAGGAATCATAAATTTAATTCATCATATCGGTACTTTAACTTATTTCGATCCAAAAAACAAAAAATTCCTCAGATGCACTTTCCACTCAAAATACAACCTTCCTTCCACGAAGGTTTCGCACAGGCCACATCAATAACCAAACCAAAATCATAATCAGCAGATTAAGGAGATGGCATTGACAACTCAAAATTCATCATAAGAGTAATTTAACCTAAATCGATAATATCGATAAAAGAAACCAGAAACAATTCGACAATTTCAGATACGATGCTACCGTTTCCGTAATCTAACCCTAAACCCGTTTCCATACACCCTCACGTTTACGAAGGTTTCATGCAGCTCTCGTCAATAACCTAGCATTCACGCAAACAAGAAGCCAGAACATGAAAATTCATAGAATCAACAAACCCTGACTCCCAGAATAAAACAACCGACATCCAAAGACACCGTAAGGAATCACCAAACCCTGTCAGAGCCGTCCAAAGCACCGTCCAAAAGAGAATATTCAAAATCCATCCCCACACCACAAGCATCACAAGAAACACGCCCCGCGGAAGCAGGCACACTCACACATCCGAAATTTCAATCCGAATTGGCAGATTTGAGCTCCAATTCAAAGCAGCAGAAGACAGACACGGACGGGCAAAGACACGAAATGCAAACTAGGGAGAATGGAAAACCTCCGACATCCGTACCCGAGTATTCAAAATAATGCACCACATAGAATCACCAAACCCTACCCGAGTCGTCCAAAAGCACGGTCCAGAAGCGAATATTCAAAATGTATCCCCTCTCACCACAAATTTGGAAAGAAACACACCGCAGGGACTCAACAGAACCGGAATTTCAATCAGTGTGCCTTCGGACCAAATTTGACCTCCAATTTTATTCAATGCAGCCGAAGCGAGACAAGGACGGAGCGAAGGCACGAAAGGCAAAGAAGGGAGAAGGGAAACCTCCGACATCCGACATCCACTACAAAGAATCACCAAAACCCTACCCGAGCCGTCCCAAGCATCTTCCAAAAGCCAATATTCAAAATGCATCCCCTCTCACCACAAGATTAGCAAGAACCACGCCCCGGGGAGGCAGGCACACTCGCACGGCCGGAATTTCAAGCAGAATTTGGCAAAATTGAGCTCCAATTCAATCCACAAAAGTCACGGACAACAGCAATGGGGGGAAGCGAAACGTACACGCATACGAAGCGAGAGTTGATTGCCGGTAGAACAGTACTGCGAGCAGCAAGCGATGGAGCGTGGTGGAGCTTGTTAATAATTTCAGCTTATGATGAGAGCTGCGAAACTGCACGTTAAGGGTCGGGATTTGGGGACGCACTTGAACGAACGGAGAGGACGAACAGTAAGCTTCGCAGCGATGACAGTGTCAACACGTGGTGCTTCCTGGAAACGACACCCGGGAGCTCGTGCCTTGCTCCTTTATTTTTTTAAATTTGGGAAACCGCCCCTACAAAGCCACGTGGTGCCCTGCCATTCGGCGTTCCGTTGGACGGAGGGTGGTGAACTGAGGATATGATAGCCGGACCATTCTTATTTATTGGTCAAATAATAGGGGTAGCCACACCTTCTTCACCAAGCAAACTTCTAAGGGCCACTTCACATTATGGTTGTTCAAGTCAAGAGGCCATGGAATTGAATGGCCAAATTTTGATGAGAGTTCAAAAAAATAAGCAATAAATATGCAAATTTGATAGTCTCTTGGGTTTTCAAGTATGGATGACTCAAATTTTTATTACGAGATCATTGCTTTGTGGGCAGTTTTCTTGGCATGCAATCATTTACAAGGGTGACGGCCCTTAGGTTGTGCTTTCTACTGTAAAGAGTCAAGAGGTTGAGCTCTTGGTTTCTTGAAATGTGATTGGTAGAAATCCGTGGTTTCAAAACCTTCAGCCATATTTTGAAGTGGCCCCAAACTTATAAAGAATGAAAAGTTGGTGAGAAAAAAGAGGAGTCAATAGGGAGTAGTTTTGGATGAAGAAGGTGTGACCTTCTTTTATGTTGTTTAAAGAATGAGAGTGGAGAATGCACAATGAGATTTATGAGTGCAAAATGCACAATTGGTTCAAAACACAAGATGAAGCGCAAAATACAAACTTTGACACAAATGAAAACAAGAAACATGCAAAGTAGAGGAAATGTGAACTCCAAAGTAGAATATTCTTCTTTAGCAAAATCTTTTGTACATCCATTATTCACCTCTGAAGGAAAATCATGGATGTGGAGAAGATTTCTTTATACAAGTATATTATGCCAATAGGAAGCCAATGAGAAGTCGCAACATCCCTATTCTCTAAAGATTAGAAGTGTAGTAAAGAAGTTGTGACTATTCCTAATAGAAGTAACTTGGGAGGCTTCTCAACGATGGTTTTTAAATAAAACTTGTAGCCTTATGATCCATAGATCACATCAATACTAAGGTTTGTAACACCTTTTCTAATAAACAAACAAATAAGGACGAAAAGTTGTGAAGTAAAAGGAGCTAATATGTAGAGTTGTTTTGCATGAAGAAGGTGTGTCCCCCCTTTTGCATGTACTCACCTATGATGGAGGAGGAGAGAAGTGTTTACCTATGGAAGAAGATTGACTAATGCTATAATTTTCTAGTGTTTTTACATGTAGAAGAAGGCCTAGCGTCGATTCTACTTCTGACACTATGTAGGCATGTCGATGTTGGTGAGGCATTATAGCAATAAAGATGAGCTACTCTAGCAATTGGGGTGAATACAACGTGTGGAATAAGAAATTCTAACACACAATTTAGGGGGAAAGTAGCATGTGAAGGAGGAAATCTTCACTCGCAAAATCTTCATCACACCCAATTTCACCTCTAGTAGAGAAAAATGGCCATTTGCAATCTTCAAACAATGGGACTTGTACAAGCTAAGGAATATCAAAGAGAGAGTGCCACATCCCTATTCTTTGAAGATTGAAAATGGGGTAAAGAAGGTGTGACAATCCCTACTATATATTGAATTTACCACAACAATAAAACAATAATTATAATAAATTTGAAACCAAAAAATAAAAATTCCATTTCAAATTGATTGTCGGTTGAATATTGGTAGTTTTTACAAGACTTTGAGCTTTGAGCTTAGTACCATAAGTTTTAAGTATGACAATCTTCTTAATATTCGTATCTTACTTATTTTATGAAGTTATTTTTGAAGCCATGCCACTTTTGTAACAGAATAAAAAAATTAGTAGTTGAAATGGATTGTACTTTCACATCCTTTGAACAATAGAATATTTATAGAAAAAAATTTGAAAATATTTATTATACAAACCATTGAGAAACTAATACACTAGATTTCTTTTGTCACTAATACAAATATTGACTAACACTATTTGTTACATTATCATTAGAAGAGGACAAACAATTAAGTTTGTATTAAAATATCTTTATCTACTTATTTTTCTTGGGCAATTAAATCTATTCTATATCACTTCTTTCTTGGAGTGCTTGTTTTTTTTGAAGTCATATGTCATTATTACTTAGCTTGTAAAATCATGTGATCTTCACTTAGTTTAATGTGAAATTCAATTTAGGATTGAATTTATGAATCAATTTCAAAATTGAATGTCAAAACTAATTTTTTTTTTTTTCTTGATCATTAGCATAATACTGTCAAATTTACCATTAGACTATGGTATTTGAATCTTTCATTATTTTCCTATAAACATTTTAGGAATCCATAATACTCAAGGACTATAATAGATTTTCATAAATGAAAACAACATTGAATATTTCAAGAATCTAATTGATTCTAATAATCAATATAGTGTATTTATTTTAACAAGGAGGAAAATATATAATTATATAGATATAATATTGATGACTTTCTTAAATTAATATATAAAATTGTAGAGAAATCACAATAGAAGAAATACATTGCAAAGATCAATTGAAAGTAGTTCCACTCAAAAACTTTTATGATCATTTCATTCTAAAATCACAATGGTTGATAGATAGTTAGTTAGTACACGAAGTATAAGAGTTTCAATCACATGCATGTATTAAAAAAACATTCAAGAACCCTAGTGTTTTTCATTCCTAAATATTGCACTTGGATAGCAAGTTTGGCACTTTCAATTGGTGCCAAATAATTAATTAAAGTCGAGAAATAAGGTTTTGCATTTAAGAATTTAATTTATTAATTTGACTTGAAATTTTAAATGCCAAATTCCTAAAAATTAAACCACCGGATTTGTATAAACATCTTGTCTTCTAACCTTCTTCATTTGAATTTTAATGTAACTTTCAAAGGTGTGAATGAAATTCATACTCAAGTTGAATATTAGTTTCAATTAGATAGATCCTTAAATATATGTTTGTGTAAAATGAAGATATTATAGGCTAGTTGCCAAATTTAATTTATTATTTTAACTTCTTTTAGGAATTCGGTATTCAAAAATAAGATTCAACACTTTTAAATGACATAGTGAGGTCTAAAATTCTTTTTTGAATACAATTCCTATGTTTTGACAATAAGTAGTCAAGCTCTCATCTTCAAATTATCCTATACCTTTGAAGATTCATAACAAATGATGGATTTCAATATAAAAATGACCTCTACACTCTCAACTTTCACTAAATATCAATGAATTAATTTATTCACTATGGAGACAAAAATTGTTTTGAATGTAAATGGTCAAGTGATGCATTGGCATTTTGCTCTATAAATTTTTAATAAATTTTCTGAATTTTTGGCAACTATATTCATATTTATTTGTAGATTTGGTTGTTTAGTCCCATAATTAGTAAATTTTTTTGGCAATTCTATTTTTTAATTAATTTAAGCCAAACCTACTATCCAAGTGTAGTAATTATTCAGATGTATTTACAATTTGCTAACATCATCATACATCATTACTTTTGTTGATGCAATAGGCTACACAATGTATGTTTCTCTATATAAATTTAAAAATAAATGATGATATACCAAGGTTGGAACCAATTTGTCTTTATTAATGCGTTTGTTACACCCTTATCTTCCTAGGGGGCCCGGGATACCTTAATGAGCAAGGAGGACCTTGATGGTGACTCTTCAAGCCTTGTAATAGTCTAAAAAGGGAGAAGTGAGACACTCCCGAGCAAATAGGGCACAATAGCGCCCTAGATTTGAAGATGTACCTAGCATGTATGACACATTACAGGGCGCTATTGCAAGTATCATATATGCTATAGTAAAGTATCATACATTCTTGGAAAGCTCTTGAGAAGACACATCTAACCGTCCAAAGAATACGTGGTTTGGACTAGTGAGTCAAAAATTATGGCTGCTCCAAGTTAGGGGTGTCTTAGTAACTTAGAGATTCTAAGGGGGTTGCTTCTAAGTAATACTTCTTGGAATAAAACATGTGGCATACCATTGAAAATCTATAAATATAAGGAAACTAGAATGACAAACATTACAAGGTTTTAAGCTATGAATGAAAAGTTATGGCCAAAGAGAGGGGCCATGGTAAAGGCAAAATGGCTTTACCGGGTTGACCCAAATCTTTGAAGGGTCATAACTTTGTAAGAAATTGTCCAAATGGGACAAGTGAGGAGTTCATTGGCATCTATTTTTTGTGTAAATATCCAAAATGGAATTGCATGTGGAATTTGAAGCTTTGATCACAAAGTTATGTAGTTTGAAAGTTCAAAACTTCAAATGGTAACGTGATGATGATTTCGCTTGGAAATGGGTGGTCTTTCCAAACCCAAGGTGGTTAGGATACCTCCTTTGACAAAAGAAGGGGGGTTTGCTTCATCTCACAAAAAAATACTATAGGAGGGGTTGGTCTCACTTCTTACTCCTTCTTGGAACCTTGATGAGTCTCAATAAACCCCAATGACTCAAAATTGGTGGTGAAACTTCACCATTGGTTCCAAGGCACTATGGAGCACTTGTATGAAGTGTCCCATGGCACTAGTTGGAATGGAACCCCCCCTAAACTAGCTCACACTCAATATATCATGAGTTGGGAGTCCCGATTAGTAATAACAAAAGAGTAGTAAATACACCATGGACTAGTTTGAAATAGGGTGCAACTCAAGGGCGGTGAGGACCGTGGTGAGTAGTGCCACCATGGGCCTTAGCATTTTAAAATGAAGCTCTGCCCCATGTCAGTAAGTGGCATATCCGGTGTCACGTGGGAAATGTATGCTAGAGTCTTGATGACTGGGATTTAGCAATGTGAAATGAAAATGGTGACTAACATTGTGCATGCATGGAATGTGTAGTGTTAGCTAGTTGTGACTCAAGCAAGGTTGGAAACAAGGTGTGGTGAACCCATTGAGCAGTGAAGTGTAATTTAGGCCACAATAGCATTTGACTAAGATTCAAGTCCAAACAATAAAGAAGAATATGAAAATATCATTATTGATCCAAAGTATTTTACAACTAAATATGGTACATTGGACCCAAATGAGTCACTAGAGGGAACAAAGTTGTAAGAGAGAGAAACTCTAACCATTTAATTGTTGGTGTGTAAAAAGAGTATGTTTGTTTGAAGTTCTATAGTTGATTTCAAAGAGAAAGTATAAGTGACGATTAAGCTATACTATCCCTATCTAGTGAAAAGATAGCATGCATCTAGTTTAAATTACCCCCCCTTCATTGGAAAAAATGAGAGCCATTGATTCTAAGAAAATAATTTCCCCTTCCCCCCCTCTAATACCATTGATCTTGAAAAATAACCAATACAATGCAGATATGGATACAATTACATACAAGAAATACAAATACAAAATACATGATTCATTAACCATATTGTTTGTCCATATAGGTTGGTTCAAAAAATATAAATATGGTTAGAGGGTGAATAATTAAAACAAAAAATAATTATATTCTGAATTAATTACTAAATTAATTAAAAATGAGTATTGTGAGTCACTATCTATTTAGAATACTAACCTTTGTTGGAAGAGAAACTATGTCATAATGCAACTAAGCTTAAACTTGTAGATATTCCAAAACAAAATAAAGTTTAAGATTTTTTTTCGAATGGATGAATGAAAATTTAAATGCTTAAACAAACTCTAAACGACATTGTGTAACCTTTTAAAAAGAATTTTTTACTAGGGTGAACATAATACTACTACAAGTTTTGAATAATGGAATTTTATGGTTTGAACTCATTTTTTACTAATTCCAGATTGTTTGAAGTTCAATATAGAATTAGTCTTCATAAGTGTTTGAGATAAAAAGGTTTTCCAAAGAACTTTGAATGTTCTATAATTATAGAGAATGAAGGAATTCATTGAAAGTTTTCAATCATTAAATGATATTTGAGACCTTTGGAAGGCAATGAGTTTTCAACTATAGGAACATTGTGGGAACATTGAAAATAATCAAAAACCTGTCTACTAACTTGGTTGAGACCTTGCCATGTCAAATATTCATATTTTATTAATATTTTACTCGTAATAATATTTTTTGAAAAAAATTAAAATCAAATTAGTCTTTTTAATATTAAAAAATATATTAATCTAAAAATAATAATTTAAATTTTGAAATATTTATTTTTATTAAATAATCTAATTGCGTCACTATTGTTTCTAGCAATGGAACAGTAGTGAAACAATCTTCTAGGAGCCCGCAATCTCTTCTAATGACCACAAGCATATGAGCCATTGAAGAGAATTTTCCCCTAAAGTGAAGAAGTAATAAGATGTCATAACCTTCACTCTCAAACCTCGGGGGGTGTAGTCCTTGAAAAATATAAGGATATAGGTGCAAACACAGGATAATTAACAAGGGGGTATTACTTTCTATCCATTGTTTATTTTACACCCTATCATTATGTAATTTTCTAATATAATTCATTAAAAGGGGGCCTATTGTTATTTATAATTTCCATTTGCAATGAATTTTCTCTATGCTATAATACTTCTATTATTTTGGTTTACTTGTTTTTAGAAAATTTTGTTATACATATATTAGGTGTAGGGTAGAAACATGCAGTGTAAGGCACAGAAGTGAAAAAAAACCAATGCACAAACTGTGTAAACATTCCCTGGAAAATACAAGGCATTCATGATGGAGAATGAAACACATTTAATGTGTTCACAAACAACAAAACCTTCTTCAACAAAAATCAATGCAAGTCTGGACAAAATGTGGGGTTCCTAACACAGAGCATGAAGAGGGTCTACGGTTGAATTCAGCTATCAACAACATCAGATTCGTGGGAAGCATCATCAAAATATTAGGAAACAACATGAATATCAAAGCAATTCCCCTTGCAATGAAAGCAATGCTATTGAGCTACAAAAACAACTGTAGCATGAGAATGATCCTAGGTCACTTCCGGGGAACTATAGGAACATCGGTAAAAAGGGGGGTCACTGCAGCAACATCATCGACAATAACAGAGGAGTCCACAAGAACAGCAACCGGCGGGACTACAACCGGCTGAACCACAACAGTAGCAACCGGCGGGACGATCACAACACCAACCGGCGAAACCAAAACACCAACAATCGGCAAGACCACAATAGCATCATCAACACCAAGTTGAGGAGAAGCTGCTGCAGGAGCCGAGATAGCAGTGGAGGTAGTTTGGGGTTGACCTCAATTTGCTGGAGATATCCACAACCGGGCCGACAGTATTAAAACTTCTCCCCAACTAGGTTTAAGCTCTTTCGTGCCCCACCCCCCCTAAAGCATCCATATCAGGGTGTGTAGCTCAATGATGGTCAACTCCGCCATCGGTGTAGTGCGCAATCGCTCACTGATGTCATGCTCCAACATCCACGAACGACAGAGGTAAGAAGATGCGTGTTCGTACTTCTGCATTACGTACCCAAACTCCTTCTTCCGTGCTCTAGATCCGACGGGACTAAAGCCACGCGGTCGAAGCTGCAACAGCTTCCACAATGCCCATCGCAATGCAGCATACTCCGCCTTCGCACAAACTACTGATCGCCATTCCCTGCACGTAGCTGCCAGACGTGGGAGAAGGGCCATTGTCGCCTCTTCATCGAGATCCCAACGGTCCCAGTCACTGTCGAGGAGGATACAAACGCGAGGAAGGAGAGAATCTCGCATGACCCCAGGCAGGTCCATGATCTTCGCCGCACACACAAACACCTGCAAAAAAGTACAAGCGAAAACCAAACTGGCGCGCAGATCCGGTTTACTGCAAAGAGCAAAACTACACAAATCCCAGAAGTGCAAGAAAAAAAAGCAAAGTTCTCTCCACCACGAGGCAATTGCACTGTGCACACACTGCGAAAGGTTGCAGATGAAGGTATACATGCACTTTGACTGCACTTCGGGAAGGGAAATGGGGCGACAGAGACCGCCCGAGATAGGAATCACATCCCACTCTGAGGCATAGTAGCCCCCAAGCGCTGACATAAGCGCCGACGCTGAGGTGAAAATTGTGCCAAAACTGACCATCCGAAGGAGGCGCATTGCCCATCAACAGCACATCCCATCAGCTCCAAAAGATTTCGTATGAAAAAGATTTCGTATGAAAAAGTAATCTTTCAGGACAACCCTTTAGGATTTCAAAGAAGATTTAGGTGTTTTTTGACACAAATTCATCAAAGACATTTCTATCGTTCTCCTCTAGTGTATACGTGTTATTCCTAGAATTAAAAGAGAGGGCCACTGTAGATATTACACTATCCACATCAATCCACTACGTGTCAGTACCGTCGTATTTAAATTTGTTCCTACCTGGAGCTTTTTTAAACCAATTCAACATTATTTCGTAAGAGGGTCTAGAATTTACCTTCTTACCTAAAGATGTGCGAGACATCAAGTCAATCGGATTTCTACACGGTCCCCACTAGCTTGTTTCCAAACGATCGCCTCATTTTCTGAACTCGGCCAAGCCACCAGGATCCAATGTCGACTCCACTAGCAACTGCAGTTGGGTTTCCACGCTGTGTAGAACCTCTGTTTCTTTTTTGGGCCGCCTTCACTGTAGACGATTGGTGAAGAGTTGCGGACTCCACAAAAAGCACACCGCAGTCACTTCCAAGCCCCAGAAAACATGTTGTAGTGGAATTCGCTGCCGATAGGTATTCTTCGGCATTGTTGAAAAACAATGAGTTTTTTATCCTTGTTAAGCGATCTTTCGACAGAAATGGATTTCCATTCAACTCGGACACCAAAGTAGATTTGTATACAACCTTTCCCATGTACGATACTACTGGTGAAATCTTGACCGCTATGTCGGTATTATCTGGCATGAGAAGGGGCTGCCGTTCAGCACTATCTAACATTTTGGAGATGGCGTCCCTGCATTCGTCCTCAGCAACAAAAAGGGGATCTAAACTTTCGTCAGAGAGTTCACTCTCCAGGTGTAAGCCAGATTCAGCCACCTGACCTTCACCTTCATTACTTAATATAGGCACGTGAGCATTTAAAGACTCCCTCAGGACCTCCGCATCACCGTCTTCTCCAGAGATAGGTCTTGCAGGTGGCACGTACGCCGAATGCTTTGGATCTGCGGCTTCTACCAACCAGGGCTGCAGAAACCACGTTTTGCTCTTCGCATATGTCGATGGTGCCATATTCAACCCCTTCAGCAGTGATTGGGCAGCACTCAATCCCTCTTGCAGTGCCAAGACAATATTTGAATCTTCCATAACCGCGTTGTAATCAGACAAGTTTGTAGAGCTTTCACCTGCTTCTAAGGGGTGCAACTCTGCCCATATATTTCGCTGTTTACTATGCGCCCTGTCAAACCGCAAACCGTTCTCCCCGTACTCAATCGCAGCCAAATGGTTCACAGTATTTGCGCAACCCACCAACTCTTGGAAATCATAAGCTCTTTCCATACCCTGCATTCCCCCAACCTTGCTAAAAAAGATCTCACATGAATCAGAACCTGTGAGATGAAGCGGAACAGGCAAGTGAGGAAATGCATCTCTAAAATATTTGATTATTAACACCACAAAATGGCATGACAGCTGGACGTCCAAGTAGCATTGGTTACTAACAAAACATTCCTGGACTGTCAATGTCTTCGTATTCCCTCCCACACTATGATCTCCATGTTTGAACCACAACTTCCAAATACGAAAGAAAAATGACACCTTCCTAGCAAGTACAATTCTATCTCGTAGACTCAAAGATACAGAGAGAAAGATATCAATGTAATCAGCACAAATTGCTAAATACATTTCTGTTCCAAGTGTTCGCTCCTGATGTGCATCTCTAGTAGTTCGCAAGTCATGTAGGCAATTTCTGGCTTTTCTTACACAAATTCTTTGTGCACTAGCCCAATTTTGCCTATCCGTGCGCTGTACATCTTCTTTCCTCAGACCATGCTAATCTATGGTGTATTTCTGGTACACTTGACCTAAATGATCTAAAATGCAAACATCCCCCCCCCAACTGAAGGTTTTTAACGGTACTGTCAAGGGGGTTTATTAATTTCTTATCGTTATGGATGAAATCCTGATCATGCAAACCCCCTACCTTATTTTCCCCCAACCATTCGCAAGACAAAGACCAACCTACCCATGGAATATCATACCTCACACCTACCTTCCTCGTATAATCCTTCACCATGAGCTGTCTCCTCCTCGAGTCCCCATCAGATGCGTGGCCTACAATTGGACCAACATGTTGACCGCAGCTTTGTTGCCACAAGTGATCCACTGTGCCCCATTGTTTCCTGACCCAATCAGAATCAAAACAGTTGCACGTACAAGAGACGCACAGAACCAGTCTTGGAAGCTTGTCGTGCAAGGGATTAACCATGATGACCCGTGCAAAACTCCCTTTCCTGTTCATCCTAAACGACTCAACTATTGAGTCGTACCCAGCCTCACTTGAACCAACAACAGGCTTAAAGGACGATACACATGAATGACCTTCATTAGGTCTACAGAAACCAACAAGGGTATCGGTACTCCCCTCCCATGAAATTCTCGACTTCACCTTTGTTTCGTCTTCGGCCAAGATTACAGGAACAGGCCCTTCCACTCCATGCACCGCTTTAGCTTCCCTGTAGATGTTAGCAACACACGCAAACAAGGGAAGATGCTCTCCAGCAGAGAACTTCAGACCTCTTTTATTTTCCCGCTTAATATTGTCATACGATGGACCTCCGAAGTTTAGAGCAAAGAGGTCGCACATACGCCTGCCGCCATAGATCTTCATTGCTTGCGCAAATGATTTCGAGTTTTTGGAAAATCTCTGACCCTGTCTCACCTGATTCAAATTTGTAGCGACATCCCGGAGGAAGTCCCACAGTGCTGGCTTTCCCCCAAAAGCGTTTGTTCTGTGAGCAGCGAGAATATTGTTACAAAAGGAGAGTACATCCTTTCTATTGAAACTCTCAACGGCACTCAATTTTAGACCATGTTGCCTCATTTTGAATTGGGCAACTCTTGACTTCATCAGCCAGTGCATAGTCCTTTCGTCCCTGTATTTTTTAGCCAACTTTCGACTATGTGCGGCTAACTCATGGGACGATAGGTAATCTACCCTCCTACCAGATTGTGTGTCCCTTGAACCCCGCTTCACAAGGGTACGACTTTCACGAACAACCCTCAATCTGAAGTCCGTGGCATATACTATCTGAGAACAATTTCCGCACGTGAAATTCCAAAAGGGTTATCCAGTCACGGATAGCCATTCACAATGAACATGACGAAAGCACCCGGTCACAACGACAGCATTATTGTTGAACTGAAATTCAACAGACGTCGTAGGCTCTGATACCCACAAAGCACCAGGCTTAACATCAGTCAAAAGAGAATCGCATCTATAGTGCTTACCCCCATAAACAGTAGTCTTCTTCCAGAAACCCCAACACAATAGTGACAGGACGGAGTCTGGTTTCTTACCTGCATCAATTTCTGAGGCGGTAACTTGATCTCCACTACATTGCGTCATAAACCAGCCATGCAAATCTGGCTGCTTACCAATGGTTGACCTGGACCTTGTCGATGGTCTTCCACGCTTTCCAGTGGCAAGTGAACCCTTTTTGGTCGTCGACTTTCCAATGGCAGCCATATCCTCACAACATTTGGTATGGGTAAGCCCTTGGAGGTGATTCTCCAAATTCGACCTCAAGTTATTTTTAGGTGGGCACAACAACAAGATTTCACCATCTATCTTGCAACGAACCTTATACCAAAAAGATTTCAGTTGGGAGACTCCAACATCTCCGACGACCACAAATGGAGGCTCATCTATTGATACCGATTCATTTACACTCTGCAAAATACTAAGACCCTCGTGCACAAGACGCATATGGTCTGCTGGAGTGTAAATGACCGGTTTTCCCTTGTTACCCTGTTTCTTAGGATGATCATTATACGAAATGTCTTTCCTCTTGCACCACTGTCTAATGTGCAGCGTAGAATGCAAATGAGACTTTTTAAATTAGCGAACAAATTTTGAATTACTGACCTCGAGTGGTCACCACTTGTGCCACCAAAGTCCTTGCTGCACTCCCCACAATGAATCTTCACAACCGCCACACCATCCTTGTCGTAACTTTTCAGATTCCAAGAATGATCTGAAAAATCCATGGCGGCTAGCTCCCTCGTCAACTTCAGAGCAGCTGCCTTGTACCTCTCCATTACTTCATCGGAGATCAAGGTGGATAGCAAAAAAACTTCAACCTCATCTGGTGTACACCTTGAAGTAACTGCCGGATCTGGCAATGGTACTTCATCAACTTCCAAAGGCTCCTCCACGGGCAAGTCTGGAAACTGCACCCCTGTTCCGAGCGCCACGAAGTCATTGCTGCCGGTATCTCCAACATTGTCAAGGTGCCTTCGCTTGGAGACTCCTCCACCGTCCTCCCCTTCCTCTGGAATGACATAGACTCGCTCACAAACTGGATTCATCACCTCAAATTTCTGGGGGATACAAACCTCGTCATCGAAATCCCAGAATTGAAACGGCCACTCTACACACACACCCTTCTCTAAACGCGAACGCAAGTCTTTGTAAGTATCACTACTTTGACAAACAAGCGGGCTCATGAGCACCGGCTGGGCGCATTCGTCCGCCACAGCGTACAATTTTATTTTGTAATTAGAAGTCATCGTCGTTGCAGTTGCACTTGCCACCCTCAAAGGGAACTCAATTGTGAGCGCAACAATAAGCAAAGAGCTGAAATCCCCAACGACACAACTCAGAAATCGACAATGCGAAGCGCAGTACCGTAAACCCTAAAACCGTTGCAGAGGTGCGAGATGGCTGTAGGAGCCCTAATTGCTCCACACCGTTGATCAAATCCGTCTGCTTAAAGGCTGCCACGTATGAAGTCTTCAAAGACACGCACCAGCCATTTCGGGAAATGTCAGACTCCCATGTGAACATTCCGCCTTTGTCCCTGTACTTTAATAAAAATGGGGGTATGCTAAGACTAAGTTATAATCTACTTCATCTAATTAAATCATACCCTACAGTATTTAAAATACACCAAATGAAATTTACATACCCTATAGTATAAAAAATAAATTTATAATTTTTAGCACCAATGTTTTTTGAGTACTGTATAGTTGTTCTCACCTATATTTCTACTTCTAATGCTCACTACACCCCCCAGGTCTCAAACACACCCATGACACTTTGGTAAGTAAGGGGGACATTGGGGGGTGATTTTTCCAAGCTTTATAAGAGACTAAGTGAGAGAAATGAAGAGTCTCGAGCAAACGAGACGCCATAGTGTTTTGATTGAGATGAATTGGTTGGTGTGCTACACATTCTTGGAAAGCTACTCAACGTATGTTCAAAGAATGCAAAATTCGAAGTTGGAAGTCAAAAGTAAAGGCTTTAAGAAGTTAGTAGTGTCCATGCTGTAATTTAAGGTGTGACACATGGAAGTAGGGTACTAGGAGGATTTCTTTGTCGAAATAAGGCATGCCTTATATCATTGGAAAGATGATAAGATAAGGATTCTAGAATGCTAAGGCTTATAAAAAGTTTAGCTATTAACTAAGTGTTGTAGGCAAACATAGGAGGATAGAGTCTTGAAAAAATATGAATTTCAAAGGAGATAAACCTTTAGATATAACTTGCTCAATACTTATTGCATTTGGGAAAGATAATTTCCATAGTGATCTTACGAAAAGAATAGATTACAAAAATAGACTTGAATTTTGGCTTTGGAGTCTAAAGATAAGAGTTTTCTCAATAAGAAGATTAGAAGGCTTTGGAGGCTTGATTTTGAGACTAAGGTATAGAATTGGGTGGTCTTCCAAATGGGAAGTGTATCTTGGATGTCTCAAAGACTTATACAAGGAGAGATATATTGAATCCCATAGAAAGTACTATGAAGACGGGTGGTCTCTATTCACCTTCTTAAATAATACCATTAGATGTTTTTCAACTTTTCTAAAGGGCTATGAGTTCCCTTTGGTTCCCAAATAGTGGGAACTTGGCTACAGCAACTGTTGATTTGACATAGCGATTGCCACGTCCGATAATATTAAAAAATTAATTTTTAAGTATTTTTTCGAAAAAAAATATTTTTGAATTTTTTTTTGAAATTTTTTAATATTTAAAAATCTAACAATCTGTTATTGATTTACAACAAGAAGAACAAGTCTAAACGGCCCTCTCCTTGCTTAGAATCTCTTCTTGTAGGTAGTAAAGTTGGTAATGGAACTTGACTACCACCTCCGTATTACCATGCAATACTCTTGAGTACTTTTTGATTGTGGTTGGATGGTATCCCACTTCACGTAAAGCCATAATATGAGTCCTAACTAGTAAGTCCTAGGGTAAATCCCACAATGAATCTCAAAGTGAGATTGCTTAGGCCCAACAAGGAATTGGATATTGATCAAAGGTGGGTAATTAGTGCTAGTGGGGAGTAGTAGGGTTGTTGCAAGAAATACTTGCCATTTTGTCTCAAAATAGTTTATTTTAGTGAATACTAAAAATTTGGAATAAATTTTTTTAATAAAAATGAAATATAAATCATTTATGTATCATTAAAAATTGTATACTTGTTACAATTTAGGCCTAGAAAAGATTATCTATAATAATTATGTTAAAAAAATGATTAAAATTACCAAATAAATAAATATTTTAATGTTTGGATTTTATGAAAATAGTAAAATATACAAAAAATAAAATAAGACTTGAGGATTTTTCCTCACTTGAAGGTTCTCCTTTTCAACCATTTGCATCTTTAGAAAAAAAATTGTGTCATCTTTACTTGTGCAAAGGTAGTGCATAAAAAAACATGTGTGGAAGGTGGAAATTTTATTATTTATAGAAAATCATTTCTTAGTCTTGTTTAAATTTAATTGAAGTCATTATCTCCCAATTTTGACATTCAAATTCATATTTTTGAATAAAAAATATTACTAAAATCCCTCCAAATAGCAAAATAGACATTCAATTGAGGGCTATTTTAAAATAATAATCATTTTTTTTAAATAAAAAATTATTTAACATTTCAAACTATTATATATACCTTCACTTCAAATTTCATAAAAAATTGATATACATTGCAAAAGTTATAAACAAAAAACCAACCATTTCAGGCCAAGGGGTTAAAAAAAGGATAGGTGTTTCTTGCAATTACCTAGTGCCACAACTAAGTATTTGGACATCAATGGAAATTTTAGCCCATGTCATCAAATGACATGCATAGTATCTTGTAGAAGTTAAATAATGAAAATCATGGCAAATAGGGACTTTTAGAACTATGAAATCTAAAATTGCATGCAAGTGCATGGTATGTGTTTTGTTAGAAGATTGTGAACTTTGGTATCACTAAAAGTGAAATGCTACAAAATCACTTTGGGTGAGTTTAAAAAGGTTAATGTCATTAAGGGGCACAACATAGGACAAGAAATTTTTTTTAAATTTTTTTTCTTGAGGATAAAAATTTTCAACACCTATTTGTTAAACTTTATCACTTGAACAACATTGAAAGCACACTTTTCATTTTACAATACTATTTTTAGAATGAATTTTCAAATAACCCCCAAGTCAATGATCTTCGAGAGTCAAATTAGTCTACTAGGTATTAGAGTTCAAGGTCTCCTCGAACTTATTTTTTTGCTTGCTTATTTATGAAACCAATACAATTCCATATAGAATCTTTCTTTTCAATGTATCAACTACAAAAATGGTGTTCCAATAACAAAAATCTTTTCTTAATAAATAAGTATATGATAGTAATATTTCAATTGCAACAACTTAAAAAACATAATTCTAGTAAATGAGATTTTCAAAGATAATCAATATATTATATAAAAGGGTTAATTTTGATAAGGAAGTACTTAACATTCTTGACCTTCACTAGAACTCAAGGTCTCTATTGCCTTTTCTAGCATGAAAGATGGTCCCCAATCAATTAGAAAATTAATGGAATAAAAACAATTGATATGAATTCCTTCCTCCCTAAAATATCTATGAAGGCATTTTACCTTACTTCCAAATAATAAGGAGATTCAAAATAAATTTGCTAAGAATGTTTTCTATCAAGATTGGATTTCCATATTAGGTTTGAGAGGTCCATGCAATTATAAGATGACATGCAACATTTTTTTACAAAACTAATTAATTAATACCAAATTTGACTATCATTGTAGATAGTTGCATGTTTTTGCAATTGATTTTGCTTAGATCCAATAAACATTTAGGTGAAAATTTAACCACATACCTTCTTAAAAACATTGCCACTAGGTTTTGCCAACACTACTCCAATCTTGCCGTGTTTGTCTAATACCAAATGGTTCTATACCAATACCTTTCACACAATATATTGTGCTGTTTCTTCTATCACTTTTATATTTGTTCAGCATCAAAAGACCTTTATAGAAGGCAATCGTACAATGACTTTTATTTAGTCAACTTTAAGTATTGTCACGTCCTTATCTCCTTGGGGTGCCCAAAGCGCCTTAGTGAGCAAGGGAGACCTTGGTAGTGACTCCTCAAACCTTGCAATAGACCAAAAAGGAAGTTTTGAGACACTTCTAAGTAAATAGAGCGCAATAGCGCCCTGTATTTGAAGGTTATGGTAGAGTGTCATACATTCTTGGAAATATCTTGAGAAGACATACCTAAATGTCTAAAGAATGCATGATTTGGACTAGTTGGCTAGAAGTTATGGCCGTTCAAAGTTAAAAGTGTTCTAGCGACATTTGGACATTTTAGGCCTAAGAGTAAGGGGTTCTCAAGGAATACTTCAAGGAAGTATGGCATGTAGCATATCATTGGAAAGCTAAGAATACAAGGATGTTAAAATGGCAAGAATTATGAAGTTCTAAGTTAGGAGTCAAAAGTTATGCCAAGAGAAAGGCCGTGGTGAAGGTGTGACGCCTTCCTCGATGGACTTGATTCTTTGAAGGGCCATAATTTTGTGAGAACTTGTTGAAATGGGACAAGTGAATAGTCCATCGGCATCTATTTGTTGCGTAAATGTCTGAAATGAGCTTGCATGTCGGATTTAGAGCTCTGAGCGCAGAGTTAAGCCGTTTGGAAGTTCGGAAGTCCAAATGGTGAGGAAACAAAGAAAGTTTGGATTAGATTCGTGTGGTCTTCCCAAATCCAAGGTGGATTGGAGATCCCCTTTGATATAGAAGGGGGGGTCTATCAAATCCCACAGAAAGTACTATAGGAGAGGTTAGTCTCCCTCCTCCCTCCTTCTTAAAGCCTTGGTGGGTCCCGGTGAATCCTGGTGACTCAAGACATAGAGGCCGATGAAAGGTGTGCAAAGAAGGAAAAGAATTTTTGTGAGAACTTTAAAAGATGGTTGGTTTAGGGTGTCAGGGCTTTAGTACACCACCACATCTGACATGGCAATAAGTACCTAGGCACTGATTGTTGCGAAGACGAGAACATGAATACTATTAAGATTTTGAAATGGAAGGAGGTGAATTTCATTTTGTTTAGGCAACTTTCAAAAAAATTGATCTAATGCAAAGCTTGCAATTTAAACCTCAAATGGACTTTTCTACATTATAAAAAGAATGAGAAGAAAATATTCTACATTTAAAAAGACCTTTCATACAAAAAAGAAGAATTCCAATTTATTGGTATATATAATAAAGCTTAAAAAGATATGACAACTATGATTTTTCCTATTGTCACCCAACTTGTGAGCTCTTCGTATTTTTCCAAATTACTTTCCCAGGAATGAAAAATGGCGGGGCCGATAATAAAGAGAGACCAATGCCGTTACATTGGGTCATATTTTTTCTAGTGGCCCCGTCATCATGCTTTTGGCGTGCTGGGTCCCGGCTGCTCTAATTCATAAACGGCACTACCACATACCGGGACCGGTAAATGCAGACACGTGAATGACTTCTCCCAGTCCCGACAGACCTCTCGGATTGTCGAAGGAGCAGTTGACCAGTCTAGACTATTAGGGTTTGGAGCTCTGTTTCTTGCAAACGTCGACCTTGCACGCTAGAATTCTCGTCCATGGCCTGCCTTGCCGTTGTTTTCCTTTGAAGCGCCACCGCGTCCGCCATGGAGGTCAGCTCTGGAGGTGTGCAGTCCACGAACAGCCTTCGCATTGCTGTTCAGGACCTCTTCAACGTGTACTTGGGAGTAAGCCTTCTTCCGAATTTTGGTTCCTTTCTTGTGTCGCCGTCTGTCGGAATTCGTTAGTCCCTTGATTCCTCAAGTTTCAGCTTGTGTACTGTAGTTGAGATGACCAGAATGCGAACGAATTGGAGGCGAAGAATTGGTGTTTTATGCGAAAATAAAACGACCTTTATTTCTCAATTGTGCTTTACCAGCACGGGAGGATCGCGGTATCGCACTATCTGCCTGAATCGTGTTATGTTGTGTTTGACTAGGCATTGGTGACGGAATATCTGGAGTGTGCTAAGGAACAGAGGTATTAAGATATAGAACGTCGCAGTATGAATGAGGAACATGCCTGCAAGCGTCCTGTCAATTGTCAACTTGGATGTCTGATTGAATTATCGTTGAATACTAGCGCATCTACGAAAATGCTGTACACAATCTTCTACTTTTGCTTCCAGTGTCTAGCCAGGAAGAAGAAGGTGTGCGATCAATGTAACAGACTGATACTTGAGGTCTGACGTCAAGTGCTAGTTCTTTACTTTGAGATTCATCTTGTTACGCACGATTTTCTGAATGATAATCTGCATAATTAAGAGGAGTAGAAGTCACATCTGGAATATTCCAATGGAACAGTGGGATTAGGACATAGAACTTCGCGAAGTGAATGAGGAGTATGCCTGCAACCTTCCTGTCATTTGCTTCTGAATTGAAACTATTGAATTTTCGTTGAAGACTAGAGCTTTATACGAAAATGCTGTAGTCAATCAACTACGTTCCCTTAGTGTTTCTAGTCGGAACGAAGGCGTGCGATCAAGGTACTGGACTGGTACTTACGTCTGACGTCAAGCGTTAGTTCTTTATTTTACAGTTCACCTTGTCTCACCATACCGAACATAACTTTGTAAACTCAAGGGTTATAGAAACCAGAACGCTGGGAGATGGAGCGAATGCACCATGGCATATATGAACGTTCTAATGGCAGCTGGTTATCTATGCCGTCTACTCTATAATTTGACTCCGAGGAATCAAAAGCTACAACTTTGATATTTCGTTTCTCTCTTGAAATACGGACCTTTGGCTCTCTGTTGAAATGGATATTCAAGTTCTTCGCTATATAATCTATCTCTCTATTGGTTTTGCAGAGGAGCTTGAATGGTAAAGCTGATCGAAGAGAAAATTTGTAAGTCTCGCTTTCCGACGCGGTGGTAGTAGTTAATGGGGCCGCCAATTTTGCACGTGATATATTATTTTCCAATGGTTGTAAAGGAACTTTCTTACTTCCGCACCACATCGTCATTTAGTGCACAACCTCTGTGGGTATACTGTCTGTTCTCTTCTTCTCCTGTTATAATCGCTATTTTGTCGAAAGTGATCACTTCTTACGTCCTCCTCTATCGCATGTCTGGAGCGTATGTTCCTTCTTTGCTGCAGTTTAGTCTCGTGAAGTCTCATTTTGATTCTTGGATATTTGAGATTGCAGATCATTGGCTGTTCGAAAGAGGGTGGCTGCAGTAGGCCGACCGCAGGCTCCAAAAGAAGAACAATTTTCATCTGACTTTTTGCAGTTGCAGTCCCAGTTTACGGTGTGTAAATGTTGTTGGACTACATGTTGACACAGAGCCAAACAACTCACGTTCATGATTATAGTTTGAATTCGAGCAGTATTAATTGCGAACGAAAGGAAGTTCTGCGGAATCCTGAAATATTTGAAGCTCGTCTGGGTGTTTTGAGGAGTAGTATTGCAATTAGAGTAAATTGACGCGTATGTTGGTTGTGCAGGATCAAGAACAAGGGCGGGCTGTGACTGAGGCGGTTCTAGCATCATTGATGGTACAATGCAGCAACCATTGTTTGCAGTCAGACTTTCTGCTTTCTGCTCTGCAAATACTGGTCAAGATGGTGGTGGTTCGATGGGACTCTTTTGTGCCCACTCTGCTGAGAGCCGCTGAAAAAGCTGAAAAGAGTGCTCCAACAACAGGGGGCCATCAAGGAAACAATGCTGGGACAGCTGGGTCTCAACCAACTGGACCTTTGGCAATGATGATGCAGGGCACAACTGCAACTCCTCCCACCCCTGCCTCGCCTTCACCATCGTCTAACCTATTGACATCCCCTGCTCATGGTAATATTGTAGCATCCCCTGCTCATTCAGGTGTTGAGTATTCCATGAACGCATCGCAATTGTCCTCTAATAGTGGCACAAGTGTGTCAGGGTCAAGAGTGATAAATTGGTTGCGGCCCTTAGTGTGCAGAGTGATGCTTACTGCCCTAGACGGTGAGCTGAAACCTGTAACCTGCTTGGACATTCTTTTGCACGCTGTCCAGTGGATCCAAATGTGGGATATTGAGGTGGATGGTAAGGAGGAGGAGGGTAAGAGCAGGTCAAATAATTGGAAACTGGAGTCGAGAATGTGGCTACACAGCTGCGTGGATGTGATTTGGGCGTTAATTGATGAGAATAAATGCCGTGTTCCTTTTTATGCACTATTGCACGACAGAACTCAGCTGCAGGTGAATATCCATATCGGCTTATTGTTTTCTTTTTCAGCTGTACTTTGAACCTGTACAATCTCTTCTGCCGAGTCTTCGTTGGAATGTTCAAGTCTGTACTGTCGCATACTTTTAATGATCACTGCCACTCAATATTAGTAAATATCTTATCTCAAATTTATTGCAGTCACTTATATGATGGAACTCGCCTTCTTTAGATTAGCAGTGACAAGTGCATGACGACATCAAATCAGCCATTGTGTGGTTTGTGCTTTCTGGAATTTTGCAGGTGGATCGATGGCCAGATGACGAGGCATTATTTGCTCTGTTCTTGGAAGTGCACCGTAGGCGTGACAAGATTGCATTGCACATGCTGCCGTTGGACCAACACTTGCACTGTCCCACCTTCGCAACTTTGCGAGTCCCTGCGCTGACGTATCCTGGTACAATGGGCGAACTTCTTCATGGCGAGGTTTGTGCCGTTAGTGGTATATAGAGACTGGGTCTCAATTAGGTTTGTGTTATGAATCAGGTGTTGGGGTTTTGTCGGCCTCTCATGTCCTGTTCTTGGTTCTTGGAACTTCCTATTTTGCACCTGATGCGTGTCGGTAATCTAGGAGTTTTAAAATTTTAATGAGCCGTGTCTTTAGTAGTTTTCACCGGAACTTACTTTTTTCACTCCGAGATAGTTTTGATGGTTCGAGAAGGGTTGCGTATGCCTTGATGGAATATCTTCAATAACTGCTTCCAAGAACCACTGTTTAGTCTATCATCCAGACCTTCTCCGTTCTATGGTTCTAAAGTTCGTGACATCTTTAGAAGTGTGCTCGTTTTGCTGGTGGATTTAAAACCGGAGGATCTTTAAACCATCTCTCATGTACCTTCTGTGCGCTTCCTTTTGGATGAAAGTAGCCCCTCAGAAAATAGGACTACTCCAAATCGTGAGAACGGACAGGGTTATGCTTACAGAGTAGTAAATTTTGCAGGACATTGCGACAGCGATACCCAAGGGAACTGTAGAGTGGGAGAAGGCAATGCGGTGCTTACGACAGGCTCTGCGTGGATGTGTGTCAACTGACTGGTGGAAGCGTGTGCTAGTCCTTGCTCCTCGTTTCAAGAAAGGACCCCAGTCTACCGGACCCAGAGCAGGTTCCATGTATGTAGGGCAACCTTCGCTGGAGTTTTCAGCAGAAATGACCTGCGATGCTGTAGTAGAGCGTGTTATGGAGCTAATGCAGCCACTGCCGACAGGTTATCTCTTTGTCTTCCCTTCATACTTTGCAGCCCAGATCATGGTTATGGCGACAGTCTAGTGTAGTTCTAGATTGTTGATTTTCAATGAATTCTGGAAGTCTTTTCTCCTTATTGCTCGGTAAACGGTCCGACAGCTTTGGAGAGTATCTTATTATTGCCTATACATTTGCCTCGGAGCTTGCTCCAGTGGTTACCACTTCGTCCTGACACACTTCATAGCTGCAGGTAGCTCAAATCCAACCGTTACCGAAGCAAGCCGTTGGCAGGAGTGGTTAATGTTTGCAGATCTCTTCTATTTTTTCATGAGCACCGGATGCCTTGACTTTCTTGAGCTTATTGACAAGCTGGCTGTGCGTTTTGCGAATGGAACTGTAATGGCTAGTAATCACGTTACTTGGCTATTAGCCCAAGTATTCCGACTAGAGATAGTGACGTCTGCGCTCAGTTCTGATTCACAGGTAATTTAAGATTTCGTCACTTCCAATTACTCTGTAGGATTATTGAATCAAGTTGGATGCTTCCTGGCGACACTCTGCCTTGAGAAGTTTTACATTCGTGTGAGCCATGCTGGGTGTGAGAGCCAGGGTAACTCATTGTCTGGTTCTCGCAAGTATTCACAGTCCATGCTTAGTTAAACCTGTTCAAGTTTGTTTTAGGTGGAGACAGCTCGGAAGATTCTGTCTTTGAATATGGCCGAGCGGTCTGTGGAGCAAACAAGCAATGCAACAGCGCAAGCGTTGCTCTTGGATTTCGTTGGTAGCAGCCAGACACTTCGTTTGTGGTCCATCAACCGCAATATGATGGAGAATCTGCATGGCAGTCGAGTGCAAGAGCACATGCAGAAGGGAAAGGTTATTGACGAGTGGTGGAAACAGGTTATGAAAGGTGCTAGCTGGTTTTACCATCATGTTGTAAACTCCATCATTTGAGATTTCTCGAGTGGAATTCCGTAATTCATAGATCCAACTGCTTTAATTATTGGCGCTCATGGAATTGGAGCTTCTTAACTTGTTTGTTTAGTTTTTTTTTAATCTAGTAAAGCGGCTATATGGATGCAGGAGAATGGGTGTTGGACTATGCACAACTTGATGAAAAGGCAATGGGAATGGTGTGGGTACTCTCAAATACCATGACTCAGCCTATAAGTGAGGCTCTGATGACATGGTTCAGGTCAAGTGGTGTAGCTGAAATGATGCTGCCAGGAGAGCGGCTGTCCGTCATTCATGAAACTAGGCCTTTACCTATGACTCTACTCTCTGGTCTGTCGCTGCACCTATGTCTACGCCTTTTGGCTCAGATTGAGGATCTAACTTTCGCTGGCCAGGTATGGAAGGCGCTTTCTTCAATTTGCTGATCCATATGCAAGTGGTTTGAAATGAACATGAGTAGCATCCTGTGGTAAGGTCTTGTGTGGTCTATTTAGATCATGTCGTCAGTTGTAGCACTGGTGCTCTTATCTTGCCGAAGTTCTCTCTTATTATAAAATTCACTGCAGCTCTATAGTTTCGTTTCATAACATTTTCAGAGAGGTTCCTTAGAGAAGTCGTCTTGTAATTCACCAGACAACGAAAGTATGTGACTCATGGGATAGTGCTCTTTGTGCTGCGAAGGAAGTGACACAACTTGGCTTGCTGGCTGTGTGTGCAGTTCGTTCCAAGCATTGCTATGATTGAAACTTATGTGCGACTTTTATTGGCTGCTCCTCAAAATTTGTTTCGGCATCACCTCAATGTACGTACTATGCTGTTAAATCGGCTAGTCCTTATCTGTCTTCTTGACAATTCAATGATGGAACCCTCGCTTCGCGAAAGCTAAAAGCTACTAGCTTTGAAAACAACAGTTTTAGTATCTGCAATTATTCATCCTGAGATGATATTAACTAATGTAAAGGCTGGAAATTGCAGGGAATGCTGCATAAATTTCAAGCAGGGATGGCAAAGCCTGGTGTTGCTCTTCTTCTGCTTGAGTTGTTCAATTATCGACTGCTACCCCTCTATCGGTATGATAGGGATTTTCGAGTCGATGACCTTCCTACGATTCGAGCATGTCTATTCTCCTGCATTTGTGAAGTGCTAAGCAGAAACAGGATCAGTTGCTTGTTGACTTTGCTCATGACAGTCTCGTTTGTGGGAAACTGTTTGTTGCAAATTGTTGGTCAATCATTTTGTAATATAATATATTTGATCGATGTGGCAGGTTTCATAATAAGTTGAAGCAGCTTATATTTGACATCGCCAAAATCATCATAACGGTGAAAGTTAAGAGAGGAGAGCATCGTCTTTTCCGTTTGGCTGAAAATTTAGGCATCAATCTTATTCTCAACTTGAAGGAGGTCTTGCTTGTAAAGAAAGAATTGAAGGTGAGATTCTATAGCAATTTTTTTAGAGTCAACATGAGACTCCGAGGGCAAGCCGACAGAGGCTTTGCGACTTCTTGTATCATGAAGTTTGGATTACTGGTGTGGTCTAGCATGCAAGACAAGCATTCAATTCTTAAAATTTACTCTTTTTGTGCTCACAAAACTTTCCTCCTTTCTCGGATAGCGGTATCTATTCATTATCAAGCCTGATCGTTTTCCTTGTCTTGCAGGGGGCTACAACAGAATTTACAGAGACTTTAAATAGGATCATGGTCTTGAACTTGGCTTTTACAATGAAGACGCGAGGAATAGCTGACTTTGATCACATGATAATCCTAAAGCCAGCACTGGAGCAAATTCTTACTGGCAGCCAGCACACATGGTCTGAGAAGACAATGCGACATTTTCCCCCTCTTCTCAGAGATGCCTTAAGCGTCCGGCTTGACAAACGCCCTCTGATCATTCAAGCTTGGCAGCAGGTTCTGTCATTCTTTCAATGGATGGACGTTTTGATTTTTATGCGACTTGTGTACACACAGGTTCTTGTTGCATATTCAGCAACGAGTAGGAAAGATTGCTGTAGTTACTCTTATTTGCAAAATAAATTTAGAGTGACCTGAGATGGATGGGGTGTATGAACTGCAGGCTGAACAAACTGTCATGAATCACTGTCGTCAAATGTTAGTAACCAATCCAGACCCAGCTTATGTGTCTCAATATATCACGCACAGCCTTCCACAGCATCGGCAGTTCCTTTGCGCAGGTGCCTGGATGTTGATGGATGTTGATCGTCTTGGGAGTATCAGCGTTGCAAATCTTGTAAGCTGCCGCTCTATGTTTCACTAACTTTCTAACTCATGTTCTAGTTTTGAATTTTGTTGCAACGGTTACGAATTAGTCTTTTGGCATAAGTTGCAATTTGAAAACATATTGACAGAAAATTGAAATATAAACTTCGTGGTTACATCATTGATATTCTTTGATCCTTCATGTGATTGTAATTCCTGTCTTGTACTGTGAGCTTATCAATTATTGAATATTTCAGGGTCGAGCTCTGAAAGAATTATCGCCGGAGGAGGTTACCACCAACGTGTACAACATGGTTGATGTGCTGCTTAACAATATCCATCTTCAGCTCAAGCTTGGTCACTCACTGCAGGTGCATTGACTTGTAGCCAGTTCATGAAAATGTGCATTAGACCTCTACAATATGACGATTTTCATGATAAACCACCACTGCATACTCGCCTCCATGATGCATATACTACGGAGGCAATCTTTGAAGGCGGCACTGATCGATATCCATTAATTTTTGCTTTTGTCAATTTTGGTGATAGAGTTCTGCGAGTAGGGAGTAATGACGACACCTAATCTCTTCCTTTCCTCTATGTCTTTCCAGTTTATTATCGATGCCTGCTTCTCTTAATTGAATAGTTTGCAGTTAGCGTTCCATTGTTTTTTCTTTACATGTCTCATTGTTTTCTATAAGTACAGTATTTTTCGACCAGTGTGCTTTCAGTTAACTTGTAGTCAAAACTAGAAATATGTGATATACAAGTTGGTGGAGCAACTTCATAGGCACGAGGAAGGAGATCCGTCTTAAACGATCCATTATTGCTTGCGTGCAGAGCTTACTCCTGGCAACCAGTCAGCGCCTTGCAGACTTCATGTGGACTCAAGAGCTTCTGCCCTTTGACATTGTGTTGCTAGCTCTTACAGATAGGGATGACGATGCGCATGCCCTGCGTCTGGTGGTATGACTCTTCCCTCTCCCTCTACTGCAGCACTACGTTCTTCTGTGTGTCTTGATTTTGTGCATATTTACGAGTTGTTTGTGGACTTGAGGGTTGTCCTTGCTACTTGCTTCATGAGTCTTGTATGCGAGTGTCTGGTGTTTGGAGTTGCTAATTTCGTGAAGACTCTCTGACGACTTTGTGATCAATACCTGTTACCTGGACCGAGTGACTTGAATCTACATTAGAATCAATTGTACTGTTCGAATTGCTAGAACGATTTCAGTTATTCTCGAGTTCTTCATTGTTGTCTTCTATGGAGTTCTTGCTTCAGATGACTAAGAATCTTGTGCATCTATCAGGTAGGTTTGCTTCTCGATCAGGCGGAATTCCAGCAACGTGTTCAAACCTACATTGTCCATCGAGGACAGACAGAGCACTGGATGCAGCTAGGGCCATTTCAGCGCCCTGAGTATCCTCAGGCCCTTGGTTCCCACCTCGCTGGTAAAGACAGGTGGGGTGCTTTCTCAGTGTTTTCCACTGTCAATCATAACATATGCTCGTTACGTTAGGATTGGTTTTTCTAAACCATCCTGCATAATCAAAGTTCAAACAGTAATCTTTGGATATTGCCTTAGATGTTTTAGTTAAGCCTAAAGACGGGAAAGACGGGAAATGATTGCAGGTTTCCGTTATTCTTTGACGACATGTGTCTTCGAGCATTGCCAGTGATACCCTTGATAGTGTACCGCTTAATAGAGAATGATGCTACGGAAACTGCGGAGCGTTTGCTTCATGTTTACGCCCCGCTCATCCTCTATCATCCAACTCGTTTCTCCTTTGTCCGAGACACACTTGCTTACTTCTATGGACATCTGCCTCCCAAGCTTGTGCTTCGCCTTCTCAGCAGTTTGGATCTACCCAAGGTATGAATCGTCTTCACGGTCCAGTTGCAACTATGCTATAATTATATCTAATTAACTGCAAAATTGTTATAAAAAAGCAAATTATTTTGAAATATATAATCTAAATGATTGTATGTGCAATGACCTGCTGCAGATACCTTTTTCCGAGGCTTTCCTTCAGCATATCAAATCAGTTAACTCGGGGAACAGTCCCTCTTACGACTACTTCCAGAACCTGCTTGTGGGACTGGTGAACAATGTCATACCACCTTTGCATGGCAAGCCAGGAACACTTGCGATGGGCGCTGATGGTCTTTCATCTTCCCGCTTTTTGAATAGAAACCAAGCAGCCGCGAATACGACTACCAACACTACGGAAGTAAACAAGGCATTTTACCTTCATCAAGATCCGGGTTCATACAACCAGTTGTTGCTTGATACTGCAGTGGTGGAACTACTCTCCTTACCTCCTCCTCTTCTCAGTCAAATAATTGCCATGCTAATTCACATTGCAGTGAAGCTTCCTACCTCTTTCCAAGCTGGGCCTCCCAAAACTCCGCTGTCTCCGTCCGCGGGCGGTGCAGAAGCCTTGCCAGGACAAACCTCTTCTGCCTCCTCGGCTCAATACGTGCACTCCCCTTTGATGATACAAGCGTGTGGCCTTCTTCTAGCACAGCTGCCAATCGCATTTCACCTTCCTATATACACTGAGACAGCACGCATCATAAAAAAAGATTGTTGGTGGTTAACCGATCCTACCAAGCAATCGAGAGATCTTGATGCTATCTTTGGTTACTCAACTTGGGACCCAAGTTGGGGGGCTCGGGATGACACAGGCACTGTCATTGGTGAGCAATTTTGCCCGAGTCACGGGTGTTTTCTAGATGACATCGAGTTTCTCATGCATGTCTATTTGTGACGTGTATTGTCAACTGCTTTATCTTGTTGCTTCGTCTCTGTTTAGATAGTGTTTTATTTTTCCTATTGCATGTGCACTGATGATTATTCTTTGGACATCATTACAGCGAATACTCTGACACTGTTGCACACATTACAATCCAATCTGCCATTTGAATGGCTTGAGGGTATGCACTCAGTCATCACACAGCAGAGACCATTTGTCTCCGTGGTGCATCTACGATTGGCTTACAGGATAATGGGACCCCTGTTACCTCGTCTGCTCATCTCACGTCCATTATTCGCTAAGGTACTAGTTTTGCCTAAAATATTTTTGGAAATACTTGTATAATACACAGCATACGCATAAATTTTGAAGTTCCTTGAATTTTAATTTGCTTTTGAATATTTCAGAGTGATGCTGGTAGGGTGGTTAAAATGATTCACAAGATGTGCGAGTCCGGACACTGATGCTAGTATGGATGATCCACGTGATATGCAGACCCTTGCACTTCTCTTCACCATCTTGGCAGATGTATTCGGTCGAAATTCTCAAGTTCCTTCAGCAAGTGACGCTACTGATATTGCCGACCTCGTTGATTTTTTGTAAGTCCGTTAACTCTTTGATGCATTTCTTGGCACTACTCGGAGACCACTTTACTAAGCGTGACTGATTGAAATTAATCATTTTCTTATCTGGTCTTGCATTTTGCTATCAGTTATTTTCCAACCTCGTCTTTCATTTCACTCGCACTCTTTCGTTTGACGACTCCGTCATCGTGTCTCAATACGCTTCTCATATCCAACCTTTTGATTTTGTTGTGGCCAACGCAGGCATCATGCCGTGATGATGGAAGCGCAAGCGCCAGGGCAAGCTGAAAGACGACCTAGACCTGAGACGCTTGTTTTATGCTCAAAAGCTGTTGAGCGGTTGCGCCCGGATGTGCAAGCCCTGTTCCGACATCTCAGTCCTGATCCCGCCTCCTCCATCTATGCTGCTACTCATCCCAAGCTGGTTCAAAGACCATCATCCTCATCTCTTATGGGTGGTGTCATGTAATAAATGTTCATTATTTCTTCTTATATTTTAAAGGCTTGAACGCAGGATAGTCATGTCTCTTAATGGATCACGGTTATCAAACTAGTCTGTGAATGACTAAACAGGGATTCGTGTATTGTGCGTTGACTGGTTGATTACGAAAGCAATGAGTCAGCATTAGAAATTTGCTACAGGTCTGTTGAAAGCTGGAAAGTCCGTCGTCCCATTGTTTTATTCAACGCTGATTCAAACGAATGAATGGCAGCAGCGCAATTTGTGTTGAACAGATTGCTAGGCAGGTACAAAGGAGAAATGGTAGAAGAGTAGCGTCCCTTTTCTGTCGCTTGTAATGCACTCGGAGTACTTCGGAGCTCACGTAAAGTTTGGATACAATTGCGTAGAAGGTAGCTAAGTAAATGAACTTGGAATCCTTGGGGTGAAGAATTGTCTTCCGGTATTCTTGAATAATTAAAAGCACTCAAATATCAGGAAGCTTTCGACAGGGAGTGAATGTTTTGAACTTGAATCTTTCCTAGATGATGAAGCAGTCGATACAATTCTTAGATCGGATTGCGCTTTAATCCAACAAACTACACTGATTTGACCGAATGCGTGACACTAATTTACCAAAATCACACTATTTTGAATTAGAATTGGTGCAGTCTGACATATTATTGTATTGTATCAATTTCCACAAAAATAAAAATTTGTGGTGACTAATTTTCTAGGTGAAGCTAATTCCCCCCACTAATTTGAACAAATCAATGTAGTCCATTAAAATATTCTGATCTTGTAAATTGACTTCCATGAAGCAATATATGGCCAAAAAAAACCAACGAGTAAGCCAGGTGCTGTACACATTAGTTCACCAGTTTCTGTTCAATTTCTTTTTGCAATATTTAATTTCTATTGCATTTGAAATTCAAGCGTGACCAATTACGATTGTTTTTACACTTTTACTTCCAAAATTATTTCATTTTAAATTCATCTTGTCTTGAAAACGTGATGACATGATACTTGCAACATCGACAGTCTTTACCGTCATTTTCTTCTTAACAATTTACAAAAGATTTTTTTTTTTTTAAATATAAAAAATATGAATTACAATTCTCAATTTTTACATCAAAGCTTCAACCTTGATTTCCCATCCTAAAAGTAACATGCATCTAAACTACAGAAGTATTTAGATACCTCAGACAAATCCCAATCATAGCATAATGCCTACTACCGGTAATAAATTGCAAACCCACGAGAATGTGTCACAATAGCCTCGAAAGTTGGTGTTCAACAACTGCGAAGAATAAAATGTCATTGGGACGTTTTGGAGCCCGGCATTCCAAGTTCATTTCAACACAATCATCAGCATCTTGAAGGCGTGCGTTAGAGCCAAAACTTGTCAAGTCGAGTCTGCTATTTCCGAGCAATCTTTGAATTAGTTTACGTTCACTTCAGATCGATAGTTGCCTTCTACCAGTCGAGAGACTTCGAAGACATTCCCGGTTCAATTGCTTGGAGAGGATCGGAGAAGAAGCTGAGGAGTTCAACAATGAGGAGCAGTCCCGAAGTCCATTCTGTTGGCGATCAAACGGGACACGAGGAATCGGTGATATCAAGCAGACGACGGGGCAGGGGCCGAGATCGCAGAACCTCTGTTGCCGAGAATTTGATGGTATCAGTTTCAATCGGCACGAAGAAACCTCGAGGTCGACCTCGCATTAAACCTGTTGCACCTGAATCTTCGCCGATCGCAGTGAAGGTGGAAGATTTGACAATTGAAGCTCCACAAATTGGAGCTCCCTCGATTGCGAAAAACTCGACAATCGGCACGAAGAAACCTCGAGGGCGTCCTAGCATACGCGCTGCTACCCAAGTTTCGGCAATCGCTGTAAAAAAAACTCGAGGGCATCGTAGCACACGCGCTGCTACCCAAGTTTCGGCAATCGCTGTAAACAAACCTCGAGGGCGTCGTAGCACACGCGCTGCCACCGAGGTTTCGGCAATCGCTGTAAACAAACCTCGAGGGCGTCCTCCCAAACCCGCTGCTCCCCAACTTTCGACAATCGCAGCGACGGTGGAAGAGTCGACAATTGAAGCACCTCCGTCGTCGTCTACGACAGAAACAGACATTGAAGTTGCTGATCCAATTGCAATTGCGGAAGACGCGAATTCAAGTGTTGAACCAGCGCTTGATCACCATCAACCAGACTCCGATGATGATGTTACGAAAGATCAAGGGCACTCATCGTTGCTTTATGAGACTTGCATTTGCAGAACACTGGAATCGTCATCGCCGCAGGACAATAGTTCTCAGGGACCGTATCAATTCTGGAGTGACCCATTTGAGGAAACGAATCCAAATCTACACCAGGAAATATCACACGCCACGGGGATCGTCCCTCCGTATGTCGCGAATGCCAACGATGATGCAGATTGGGAAGAGCCGGCGTTGTGGAGCAGGAGCTGGAGCTGAATTCCTGCGTCGGTATCCAATTGACAACATTTGCATCGATGATCGAAGCTGTAAGATAAGAATTTGGGTAGATGAAGCTAGCTAAGGATTCCTCATGGAATATATCCAGGAATTTACTATCAGATTGTTGACAAATCTCCAGTGAAACCGACAAGAACAAGGAATCAGAAACCAGCGCTTGCCCTGTAAATCGACATGTGTAAGTTGGTACATGAGCACATAACGGATATTTCATTAAAATGGCTGTATTCCACAAACTTGGCACTTTTAGGTTCAGAATGTGCGGTCTAAACTGTATACCTGTCCTAGATTGCAGGGTTTCAGGGTCTAAAATTTATACCAATCTTAGAAAATTAAAGAAAAAAAAGGTGGAAAAATGGTGCTATTTTAAAGACATATTTGTTACATGGTTGTATGTACTCTCTAGTGTCTTGGTTTTAAGAGGAAAATTACTCAATCATTATCATAATAGGTGTAAATAGTGGAATTTCATGTAGGTTTTCCAATGCTGGATTAACCCCTAACCGCCCCACCAGCTGAAATGTGGCCTCACAGAGTTTCAAGTCAAATTCAAAGTGTTGTAACTTTTGCATCCGTCATTCAAATTCAATAAAACTTATTAGAAAAGTTGCGCTCTCTCTTCTAGTTTATCTGGTAAAATTTTCAAATCAATAAAAGCTGTATTGATTTCTTAACAGTCGGTCGAAGTTCACAGGTTCAATTTGAGTCCACTAAACTGCATTTGATGGCTAAAACTTTGGGGGGTTGTATCTCCTTCATCCAATGTTTTTTTTCAACAAAATTTTTTGATTTCTATTCCCCTTGAAGTTTAGTTATTGTGCTACAGTTTTCATGTAAACCCAAGTTGATTTGAATGTTTGGAAGCGATTCAAAGTTCAAAATCCTGACATTTTTGGATTACAATGAATTTCAGTGGCTTCTTTCTTCTCCATACAATGTCCGTTTCCAATTTTAAAAAATCGGAAAAGGTGCGCATACTAGTCTAGTTTGTGTGGATAAAATTTCATATCAATCCAAGAAGTTATAAGGGACTGAGAAGCATTTTAGTAGAAGGAGGTTCAGCCTTAGATGTGGTTTCTTCAACTTTTCTTGCCTATTTTGACAAAAGCAAGCCATTTTGCAAACACATTGAGTCAATTTATTAATATTTTTTTTTCCAATGTGTTTGTATGCTGGTTTTGAATCACTTTATAGTCTCAATTTTTTTCATTTGAGTAAGTTTAGAAGTCAAATTTCACCTCCAAGTGTGTTGCTAGGAAAATTTCAGCATCTTTTTTCAACACTAAAACATTATAATCTTTCAATCTACATGGTCAAATGACTCCAAATTTGCTTCACATCATCTACAACATATTCAATACAAGATTATACGGTTAAGATCTTTATAAATTAGTGACATTTACATCTACATCGCTTCAAAAGCACTGATGTTTTGGAACCCAAAACGGCCTTGGGCGGTGAGGCGTTCAAAGAGCCAACCTATTTTTTATCACCCACATCCCTCTTTCAATCTACAGGCTTCTCTCCATGAAGTTCTGGCCCATTATGATTGATTGGTTGCAAGGCTCTCCTTATTCCAACCAACCCTTGGTTGATTTTGCAATTAGCTTACAATCACAAACAAAAAGGTCTATATCTCTATTATAGGTCACAAAGAATCTTCTACTGAAAAATTTATAGTAATCACGTTTTATATAATAAAATTCTAGAAAATTATGCAATCCTTTCAATCTCTATTTTTGTACATGAGAAAATTCCACATTCAAAAAACCTACACTCCAAATAATTATGTGTAATTTGTGTAAGTGGATGGAAATGGGTCAACTACCTTACACTTGTGTTGCTCTAGGATGAAAAATTGAGGTTGAAGCTTGACGTCCTGGAAAGCTCCATTATAGCTGCTCTACACACAACAATACAACACTCAAGTTTTTACACCTTATCAATTTTCTTATGTGTAAGAAACTACATGACAATGCTTTCTTCTTGAAAATTGACTATCGTCAAGCATTATATGGCAAAAAATCAAATAAGTAGTGGCCATATAAGGTAAATATGTCTACTACCAAGCAAACTTACTATCTTGGTACCTTAGAGAAGCTATTTGTCAACTCACGTATTTTTCAAGAGATTGAGAAATTTGAGTAAACCCATTTACAAATAGAATCAAGACATTTGAACAAGAAATGAGCTTTTTGTGATTTTTCGAAGTTTATTGGTTGAAAATAAATTGGTGAAGTGTGGATAGACCCAAGCCAAACCATGCTGATGTATCCCCTCCCCAAGTGCATTGTCATGATGCTAAAGGGCTACTAAGATTGTGGTAATGGGTAGGTGGTTGACACAAATAGGAAGGTCTAATAGATGTTGAAATTACGCGATTGAAAGCATCAGGTTATTCTACCTTGCTATAATTCCTAAAGTTCCAAGGCCTTTTCTTCACCAAAAAACACTTTAAACTATCATTTCTACAATGTCTAACCAAGAACTGAGTACAAATCTAAAATGGTTTCATTCAATGCACGGACTTCAAAATTTGATATATGAAAGTTGTTGTGTGCAACATACCCCATATAACCATGAAAGTTTGAAGAAAAAATTAGTTGTAATTTGAATGAAAATTAATTTCAAAGTTCACCATGTCTAAAACTAGGATTTGTTCACCATGATTTGAAATTATTTTATCTTTTGTCAATTTTTTCTTATAATTCTTGCTTATAACTCTTTGTGCTTAGGCATGTTTACTTAGTATAAATCATTTTGGATTGTTGTATACAAAAAATTGAAGGAAATTGACATTTACACAAATTAAGATATCAACAATTTGACAAACATGCAAAATGATGTTGGCTCTCACAATATTTGAATTTATGGGGGGAATTGAGAGTAGAGAATAGCATTAGCCATTGTAGAGAGAGTGTAGGTTGCAATATAGACTATTGTAACATCTTAGTACCCTTGCATTTGAAATATTTGTTGAAATGGACTATGTGTTCAATTTTATATTTTACAACCATATAATGCATTTTAGGTTCAATTTTTGTGTTAAGACTAGACCTCATGATGCACAAAATTGATCCAAAAAATCCCAAAAAAAGAAATTCTGATTGTCCATTTTATTAAAAAACTGAAAATTTTCAGAAGGGCAGTGTAATTTTTGGAAGGCCAGTGTAATTTTTCAAAAGGCTACAGTAGTGATAATTTCTGAATCTTTCAGTTGTCATTCTTTTCATTTTTTTTCATAATTTTCGATAATTGTTCAGAATAATTTCCAAAAAATTTCACCTTGTTATTTTTTGGTTATTTTTTGACAAAGCTGCCGTAAACCTACGGTACTAGGTTTTCCAAAGGTAGATTTTGGCTTTTAAAATTTTTAATTCAAAACTTTTCAGTCGTATAACTTGTGCATTTTTTTAAAAGTCTTGGAAAATGGATATAGAAAACTTAGGGAAAAATTTCATCAAGAAAATTTCACATTCATCTTCAAAAAAATTATGAAGAAAAAGGTGGTACAATGTTAAAAAATCCTAAACTGCTATAACTTTGACATGAAATTGAGAATTATAAATCCTAATGGTGAAAAAAAAATTCATTAAGAAACACTTATAAATTTAATATTTTAATTTTAAAAATGACTTAACATGTTTTTCTATCTATACAGCATATAAAAAAAAAACTTATAACTTTCATCTCATTGGTTGAAATAATGGTTCAATTTTTTCTATGTAGATATCAATCTAATCAATCAAATAAAACTTATAATTTAAAAAAAAAATTTAATTCAAATTGAAAAAAACTTGCAATTTTGTAATACTTATCAAAATGACATGAAACAAAGCTTCAAATGCAATTCATGATGATTATAAGCTATTCTAAAATTTTGTACAAAGATGCCAAACTCAAAATTAAAAGAGCATATTCAAGTTCTCAAGACCTCTAAGTAGGTTCATTTGTCATCTAGGTTTTATAGGTCGTAAGGATGGCACTTTAGCTACTACCTAAGTCTATGTGGCATACCTAGTAAAACCACCACCACATAATTCTTATGCAATGTAAAATATAACATACAACATTCTTTAATAGTGTACTATTCATTTAAATATGTCTTTAAGGCACTAAAGAATATTTTAGTTTTCCGTGATGAATCATTGTAGGAGTTTTATTTTCATTTTTTCAAAGCTAATAGTGTATTCTAAGTGTGTAACTTTGTAATCTTTATTAATACATAATATAACAAAGTTACTTACATTCATAAATTTTTAGAATCATGTAGATAGAACTTCAATCATTCATTAAAATTTATGTACTTTCATCCAAATCTCATGATATTATTCTTTTTGAAAAAAAATTGTATGGAAAATATTATTGACTACTTGAATAAGTTTCCCTTTTAACCAGAATAAAGATCAACTATCTTGTTAACCTCTCAATGAATAATCAAACATTTTATGTTTGCTGTCTAATTTTGGGCTACTTTTTGGGTGGAATTTTTTTTCAAATTTCAAATTTCTAATGCATTCAAGAGAGACTATCTTAGGATTTTTTTTATTCCAAATTAAAAGTTTTTGTAAGCAAAATAGCAAAGTATCTAGTATTACATATTGTTAAGAAATATGAAGTATTAATGTTTTCATCCTTAAATCATTTGTAGTTTCTCACAAATCAATTGAAACCCTAACTTAGGACAATCATTAAATAAAATAGATGAAATGAACAGAAATTTCATTTTTGGTGAATTTCTAGAGGAACTTTCTTCAACATTGATTGAAAGGTATTCATAAATAATTTTCAAAAGTTGACAATGTAGATAATTTTTTATCTTAATGCTTAGCATAGAAACATCAAAAAAGTTGAAGAAGTCAAATTGCACATCTTAGCTATATCCCCTATCCCTTAGGCATTTAGGAATTAAAATCATAATGTTCTCCCCCAAGACAAAGTGGCTAAAGTTTCTTAGCTCACAAAGGACAATGTTTTATTTATTTGGGGGTCTTCAATAGTGTTGTAGTGGTCTATCTTGTACAACATACAATATTATGCCTTGGCAAGTTTGTCCTATTGGAAATGGAGAATATATTGTTAAATATTCCATAAGATTTCTAAAAATTGCACAAATTGTACAAATACAGTTCCACAATTATTCTACCTTATTTGAGGTAGAAGCATCCATTTCCATTGTTTTAAGAGAGATAGTACACTTCCATTACTATGATTGAAGATTGATTTTTTGAATATATATAAATGCAATTAGAGATTATTGCAAAAAATAAAAAAAATAAAAATTCTAATGCACCAAAGGAAATACATAAATGATCAAAGTGAGATTTCAAGTACAATCCATCTATCCTCCAAACTATTTATTTTTTTCATATGCATGTTCCATACATTTTGGATAATCTAGATTTAAATAATTTCAAGAATAATTTGGAATTTTAAGGTTAGAAATGGGTGATTCCACCTTTTATCTTTAGACCAATGGGAAGAAGATGAAAAAAATTGGTTGATAGAGAGGGGATTCATTCTAACATAGGGTTTAGAAGTCCCAAAATCATGAAGAGAGAAACTTTTAATTACGTTCATGCTCATTTTCATCTAAAACTAGCAATATCATTAATATTATTTGTAGATGTAAAAAAAATTAGCAAAATAAAAGACTAGTTTATTAGTAACCAACTCAAGGCAATTAAAGTAAAAAAATTCTTTGGAATGACTATGCAATTTGGCCTCATGGTACTCCTCAAAGGATTGATAGAAACCATACTCAAACCTTTACTTCCCCCAAGTCCCTTGCCCATTTTGTATGACTTACAATTGGGTCTTAAATAGTCACTTTCATTCACCCCAAACTACCACAACCTCTTAAAAGCAACTAATGAAAGTTGAAGGGTTCTTTTAAGGTAAACAATGGAGGTTCAAGCATTTCATGCTTCAATGGTGGTTTTTTCAGGAGAATCTAATGGCATGAGTAGGTACCCTATGCTTTCAACTTTGAAAATTCATATAATATTGTATGAATGTAAGAAAATTGAAAAATAATTTGCATTAATTTTCTCTCAAGAGGACTAACTCTCTCAAAAAACCCATCACTTAGAAAACACCATTAGTAAGGTATGTGGTCCTATAATCATCAATGTTGACAAAACAATGTAGACATTTAGACCCAAAAGCAATACAAAAACCTAGATATTGATGACACAAAGTGTACATAACCTGAATATGAGAGTCTAATGTTGATTTTTAGTACATCTATAAACAATTAAGTTTGATGAATCATAACTGATTTAGACAATGTCCTAATAATACATGTTAAAGTGCATTAAAATCCTATTTTTCTTCCCAATTGAATCTAATTGATGGCTTAATTTTAAGAATTTTGACAAACCTAATGGTTGATTTCAATATTTTTAGAACCCAACAAACAATTTTGCCATTGGACCGTAATCTAAAGCAATCCTAAAGTGGGCCCTCTGAATGTGATGAGATACCAAAATGCCATCATCACTTAGGGAGTTAGGGCGTATCTCCAAATTAATATGTACCTATGTTGAAGAAACCATTTTAGAACCTTTACCGAAAAACACTTTTGACCTCTCATAGCTTTTGCATACCATATCCAAATGTTGTGTTCTTTGGTGCATTGGAAACTCCTTTCACTTATCAAAAATATGAAAATTTGACCAATCTAATAATATTAAGTAGTCTAATAATAATAACTAGGCATAGTGGCAATTTAGGGGTGACCACTTTAGCCCCTAAATGCCCAAGGTCTATTTTGAACTTCCAAGAATTTGTTCTAAACTGAACAAAAAGCCAACATTTTGATAAGTTGGATTTTGAAAAAAATTGTAACCGTACAAATTCAAACTAGATATGTTAGAAATCACATGGAAAAAGAAAATACAACAATATCACTTATGGATTGAAAGATTATAATGTTTGATCATGAAGGTGTTAAAAATGTGAAAGTGATTTGAAGTCTTTCAATCCTCTTTTTACATGCCAAAGCATAAAAATTAGTCACCAAAAAAATATGAGGTTAAAGAACATAACATGCATAACCTTGATCAATTTGTAGCTTTTCAAATCTCTTCTACAATTTTTTAAATGAATTTTTAACGTGAAGTTTTCTCCAAGATTTAGTGTATTTGAAGCTTGTTTTCAAGAGCTCTCAACACTATGGAAAGTCAAAGATTGCAATGATCATCCTTGCACAAAAATCTTGAATAGAAAAATCATAATCAATCATTTTCAAAATTGGATTTTTGATACTAAAACTAAACTTTGAAAAAAAATTCCAAAAATATAAAGTACTAAAAATACCAACTTGGTTACGATTTATTTAACTTCAAACTATTGTTGAAATCAAAATTTGGTGCGTTGGGCATTTAGGGGTTAATGGCAGTTTGAAGCAAACGGAAGTAGGAGATCCATTCCATCCCCAGTGAGGTTCAAACCTCCCCAGAATCTCCCCCTGCGTCCCCGTGATTGGTTCGCGGGTGAGCGGGTAAGATAACTGGGCCGACGCGAGCCGTGCGAGCAGGGGAGCCTGGAAGCCACAAGCTCGCGGCCCGTCGTCTCTCTCCTCCGATGCGAGAGAACCCACCACAGCCATCGCCCAAATCTCATCGCCAATTGCCCAAATTCGCCAAGCCAAGCCAAGCCTAGCCAGCCAGCTTGAGCTTGTTCTCCCGAGCTCGCTTCCGCTATGGCGTCGCTCTCTGCCTCGCACGCGCTGGCCGCAACCCCGCTGCCGCTCGTCGCCTCATCCTCTTCCTCCTCATGCCGTGGGGGTCCTGTCGTGGTTTCCGCCGTCGCAGATGGCGCTTCACAGCCCAAGCTCGCGATGATCTCGCGACGCCACGCAGCCGTCACGTCGCTCACCGCGCTCTCCGTCTTCCTGTTCTCGCGCCCCGCGCACGCGCGCGACGTTCCGATCTTCGGATTAAAGAAGGCCAAGAAACTGGGCGACCAGGTCAGTCGGGAGGCATTTGGGGAGGCATTTGAGGGGAATTCGTGGGGTAGGGAGGTTGGAACAATGTGGGGTGCTTGGGGTCTTGACTGTGGATGCTCTGTTTCGGTGTGCACGTGGTTTGTTCGGGACGAGGGAGAGCTTCTCTTGATTCTGAACCCTTTCGTACATTCTTTTCGTGGAATCTAGACTGCAATATAGTCGTTTGTTGGTGGCATTGTTGGAGATTGGATTTCGAAATTAGGGAGGGATTAGGAGTAGGGCTGGGGTTGTAGTTTCATATTTGTTTCGTAGCTGGAATGGACGAGGGATGTGTTTTGATTTCGTAGGTTTTTGGTTTGTGGGGCTGAGCTTTTGCTTTCTAAGGATTTTATATCTCATGGTGACTAGGAGCATGATAATGTGACATTGACCTGAATTAACGCTGTCCGTTCTATTGGCTTTCTTTGAATTGATAGGAGTTTTGTTATGAGGTTAATTTCGTTGCTTGGTGGTATACTGTCATTGTTTCGATATGAGAAGGAATCTTGAAAAGATATTGCAGATGATGTGCTCAAATTTCTTCCTGTGTTTGTGCCTGCATTTTGGAATTCAGGTAGTTCAAGAAGTGAAGGATCTGGTTAAGGAAGGAGAAGGAGCAATCTCAGGTGCCGTGGCCGAGTTCCCTGGCGCTGCTGGACGGAACATTCCTAGTTTCTCAGGAGAGGGTTTGTCTCCTGCAGTGCAAGCTGGCACAGTTGCTGGTGCAGGGGTAGTTGGAGTGCTGATTGCTTCTACTGTGGTGAATTCTCTTGTGAGCACTGCGAAGTAAAACATCAAAAAAACTTTTGTGTATATTGCGCACCGCGGCCTTCATTTGTATCTTGTCTTTCATTGAAATACATTGAGTTTACAGGTTAGATATAATAAGTAGTTTGGAGTCATTTCGGCATATGCCGCGGTATTGGTGATTGCTCTTGAAGGAGGGGAGTCGGAGTTCTCATGTAGTGTACTCGTGCTAACACCTTGGGGGAGGAACTCTTGGACCCTTTTTCTCATAATGAGTTCATTTGGAAGAGCTCATCCTTTCCAAATAAAGGAACTGCCAATAGTTCATGTGATTGTGATCAGGTTTCTTCATTTCCTCTGAATCATTTCACTGCTTTTACACACAAACTTACATTAGCGTTGCACCATTCTGCTCGTTTCTGTTAGAGCATTTGAATGACAGCCTGCTGCATCTGATCGTTGACGAAGGTGACTTGAATTCTTTTAGAAATTTGATTGCCTGCAGGTGGTGACTTGTACACAGGAATGGCCTCACTTCATATGCGCAGCAGTTCAGCCCTAAATATTTCCTTGTTGTGTCAAATTTCATCCCATGAAAATGAAATTCTAGCAACTGATCCGTTTTAGTAGCATGTGTTTCTGTCATCTGTTTAGAACAGTGTCCCTTAGGAAAATGGTAATCCGAACTTGGTGGTTTGTATGTCCATAAAAATCTGCTCACGTGCATTTGGTGGGAGAATCAGGAGCTTATATATTCAACTTTCTACACTCTTTTTAGGACGATCAGGTAGTACACTTCTACACTCTTTAGGACGATCAGGTAGTACTCTGATTTGTCCTAATAGTGTGTGACACTAATTTATTAAAATCACACTATTTTGAATTAGTGCAGGTTGAAATATTATTGTACTGATTTTCTCAAAAATGAAATTTTGTGGTGACACTAATGTTGTAGCTAAGGTTAATTCCTTCCCTTCTTTCACTAAGGTAACTCTACCTATGATAGGCCAAATGGGAGCCAACCCATCACATGCAAAATTGTACTAATGGTATACATTCTAGTTCTTGAAATGTGCATCACTAGAAATTTTTTGCTTGTGATGGATTGGTTGGTATTTGTACTGTCATAGGATGGTTTACTTTAATAGAATAAATTATTGTAGTGTTAGCTATCATCAAGGTAGATGACAACTACCATTTTCTTTGAAATTATGGGGGTTAATAAATTTTTGAAAACTCTATTATACTAGGTAAATATAAAGTATCATTTCTAACTTTAATGACTTTATTCAAAATGGCTTGGTATAAATTCATAAACAAATTATGATGGAGTCCTTGAAATATTAAATACAATGTTGAAATTAAAAGGTTACTTTATGATGTAGAATACAATGTAAATTCTAGTAGGGCTTTGGATCATTGCATGAAATTGCTTGTCATTCTACAATAAAATCCCCTTCTTTCATATTTAGAAAGATATTTCCAAAAGTCATGCCAAATTAGCACCTCTTGAATATGTCACCATGTAAAGTTGATTTTCAATTACTTCTTACAAATTCTAATGCAATTAGGCTAAAAAACCTTTGAGGAATGAGATTCAACTTATGTTAGAATATGAAATTAAAACTATCAAATGCATTTATACTTACAAATATAAGTTATAAGTTCCTACAATAGTCAATTATATTGATTCTATTTCTAAAAGACTACGAAAAGGTGTAATTTATTACATAGGTTCTATAATTGTCTACCTTTAAATTCATTTGGGCATTCTTATTAAGCCTTGAATAAGTCATCTTTTAATATATGCCAATTTCAAAATTGAAGTCAAATTTTTCTCTCTACTTTTCAAAAGTAATATTTGCTATTTGTAGTAGTACAATATACTTAGTAGAACCATTTGTAAAAGACTCTTCATGCTTAATCTCTTTGAAACAAATTAAAGTTCTTTATTTTCTTTACAATAGATAATTACATAAACTATTGTATTATTTCAAGGAATTAAATCTAAATTTCCAAATGCCCTACTTAGAGTAGACTCAAAATTATACAAGCTTTAACAACACTAAAAAATCTATAGTCAGTCAATATTGGGAACCAAATCCAACCTCTTTTAAGTATTGTAAGAGCAATTCTGGTGGTTTGTCTATTATGCCCACTACAATATTTCTTGGATGAATAGTAAGCATGAAATGCATGGTTCTACCAAAATATTCTCTTCGGCACAACAAAGATTGCATTTTTGTAGTTTAGTTTTGCAACTCTACCAAATGCTACTATCCATCTTCAAATATTATGTTGACATCATCAATGATGAGATTTTTTTTGCTTTTGTACACTAAAACACTTGCCATTATTTGAAATTTAAAATAACAAGTAGTGCAAGTAGGATATAACATTCTTAATAAGAGGAGGGACACGATTATACTCCACTCACTTCTTATAAGGTTTAATTCATATTGCCTTCTTAGGTATTCAAGGGAAATCTAATCCTAACACAAAAGGCTTTAAAAGGCAAGGTTAAGAAGAAACAATTAAAAAAAGCAACACCTTTTGTGGTCCTACTATCTCAAAGGTTAAATGACCAAAAAAAATTTGATGAGATTATTAGCAAATTGGCAAAAGAAGTGCAATCCAAATGGTTTTGTAATCTTCCAATGCTTTAGTAAATAACATTTTACAAAGTTTCTAGGCTATGAACATAAAATAGCCTATATGTAATACTAGACTCTCTTTGAATGAACATCCGTGAAGAAGAAAATGTCCCAATTTTCATAGTTTCGTGTTCACAAAAACTCCTCACTCAATCTCATTGGTTGCATCTAGAAAATTGTGTTGATTTTGAGTCAAGAAGTGTTCATTTCAGCCCATTTTTCAAGTGTTAGAGAACAAAAAGTGGCTCTTCTAGGTGTTCCTACCTCACGTCGTATGGCATTCATTTGGCCGAAAAAAACTTTAGGAAAACCCAGTGGAGGCGTTTGAAACGATTGAAGATGAATGAAAAAGTGAAAGTCGCGGTGAATGTTTCCCAGCCACCCACAGCAGCCATGGCTGGGTAGCCCCAGCGGAAGCGTTCTTCGTTATCCGCTGGTCCGCAAGCAATTGCCGATGCGCCTTATCTCTCCATTTCTCTCCCCTTCCCCAATTCCTCCATTCTTGTCTTTCAGGTGTGGAATTCCTTGCAATCACCCAATTCTCCAATTCCCCAATTCGTGAAGATTCGTGGAGTTTCAGCAATGGCAGCGATGGCGGCCATGGCGACGAGCTCCACCGCAGTGGTAGCTTCTCTTCCTTCAGGTTTGCGCTCCACGGGATTCGCATCCCGTCATGCAATGGTTCACATTAGCAAGCGATTTGCCGTAGAATCTGTCGCTCGCAAAGCCCTTGAAGTTCGCGCCGGCCTTGCTCCCTTGTCTGAGCTCGAAGGAAGCGTGAAGCACGCCATCCGCAATGTCAAGGACGCGGCATCTCGAAGCGCTTTGATGAAGCAGGTTTCCTTCTTAGCCTTCAACGCCCTCATGGTGATGCCCGCGCTGGCCGAGGAGGTCGAGAAGGAGCCCAAGGGCAAGATCTTCGACTTCAACTTGACCCTCCCCATCATCGCCGTGCAGTTCTTGCTCCTCATGGTGGCGCTCGACAACATCTGGTTCAAACCTGTGGCGAAAGTCATGGACGCAAGGGATGAGAATATCCGGACGAAGCTGATGGGCGTGCGGGACAACTCCGGGGAGATCAAGAAGATGCAGGATGAAGCCGAGGCGATTTTGAAAGCGGCCCGGATTGAGACCACGGAAGCGCTGACGAAGACGAAGCGCGAGACGGCGGCCATGTTGGATGAGAAGCTGCAGGAGTCGAGGGCGAGGATTGAGAAGGAGCTCGCGCAGTCGCTGGCGAACATGCAGGAGCAGAAGGAGGATACGCTGCAGAGCTTGGACAAGCAGGTGCAAACCCTCAGTGAGGAGATTCTCAGCAAGGTTATCCCCTTCAAGGTGTAAAAGGTTGATTGTACCCTTAGTCTAGTAGTTTTTTGTATGTAGAGGTAGCGATTTGGAAGTCAGACGCGCCGTGCATTGTAGCATTATTCCTCATCAATTCGACGACAAATTTCGGGTTCCGAGTTCGTTTCCTGGTATGTGGAGTCTCGGTGGGAAAGGGGTGGGGGACATTCAATCATTTTTTCGTAATTTATTTGGTGTATATTACAATTTCGATGGAAAGGAATGTTGCATTGATAGAGCTGATACTTTGTCGCCAGGATGCTCCTGGGGACTGTACCTTATCGGAGTCTCGGAGGGGTATTCTTGTATGAAAGACAATCTTGCTTTTGCAAACGATACATCTGCAAATGTCTAAGCATTTGGAATTTATGTCATGGAGGTCAAGAAGTTTTTTGTGTTTTCTTCTTCTTCTTGTTTTCCTTGAGTCTCTCTTCCATCTCTTCGGCTTTCTTGTTTTCCTTTTCTTGGGATCGGACTTTGTAGGATGTCTAAGGTTCAACCTCTATACTTGTCGAATCCACCATTGGAAAACCTAAACCAGTTTCCAGTCTGCGCCTAGTAATGAGGAATTACCTCCTTAAAACTAAGGCACTAGTTAGTACACACAACCATGTACTGAACTTCAAATTTACACATCAAGTCCAATATGTTCAATTCAATTGCTTGTTCTCGTTGGTTTCACTTGAACGTTGTCATTAATTATTGTGAAATCCTTTTAAAATCACTTGAACATTGTCATTGGGTAATCCGAAGAATCGCTCGTCTACCAAAATTCTGATCGTTCAGCATCATCAGTGCAATTGTTGTCAATTGAATAACGAAGCAGGAATTCAGCTCCAGCTCCACAACGCAGGCCCTTGCCAATCTGCACCATCGTTGGCATTCGCGACATTCGGATGGTCTATCCTCATTGCGTGTGATATTTCCAGAAGTAGATTTGGATCCGTTTCATCAAATGGATCACTCCAAAATTGATATCCCTGACAACTATTTTCTGGTGGCAACGACAATGCAAATGGTCCGCAAGGGCAAGTCACATCCTCAAATGACAGCAACGATGAATGCCCTTGATCTCTCACAACATCATCATGAGAATCTAGTTGAAAATGAAGCGCTGGTCCAACACTTGAGGCGTCTCCACAATTTGATCAGCAATTCCCAATTGAAGCTCTGTAGGCGAAGCTGCTCGGCACCAGAATTTTTGCGAGGTCGGTCTCTCGGTCGTGGGCTGCTTCATAACGGCTACAAACCTATGTGAACTTAAATTGAGAAAGGTCACAATTTTATGTACAGAACCTTAATTTTCTTTTTGTACATGGTAGCCAACTCCATTAGTATGCACCATGCTCAAAAATAATAAGATTTCAGTAGTGCCCACAGATTAAGAAACTAGTGTGAAGTCATATGTGACCAATCATTGACATGTGTACAATAGAAGCAAATTGAACTGACTAAATGAAATCAATTAAAGATGGCATAGTTGTTAGAAAAATTTGTTCTATAGTAGTTAGCTACCAAGGATTAACCGAGTGATTGATGAATGATTCTCAAAGAAAGCATAGAAACCAAGAATGTTGTATCAGGAATCTTGATATTTTTTTGGTAACTCCCTTGGTTAAAAAGCCAAATTTGTCCAATGTTAAATCTCAAACTTTGACTTCCTTGAAGCATCACTAATTGCAATTGAGTATGGTTACTGTTATATGATGATTTACTTTTATCATGTCTTGTTGGCAAGTGAAGAAGATTGTATTGCACTTCAACATGCATTATTTAGAGACCATATATATAAGTTCATTCCAAAATAAGCAACAAGCCACCAAATATAACATGTAGTGGTGGAATGAACTTGCAATGACTAAAGTGCCATTTTTACTTATAGAACACCAAATCTACTAACTTTGGAGGCTATCATGATATACTTCTATTGGTATATAATTTATCATTAGGCTTCATGATTAGAATTGGATTGAAGTGTTTACTTATTGATTTAGATCCATATTGCTTTTGGGTGAAAAATCAAGGTTGAAGCTATACACACACACACACACACACCTCTTAAAGGTTGTAAGAGACCCAAATTGCAACTTTGAATTATTGTGCCATTTCTAAAAAATTTCTTTTTTAATTATGATTTGAACTTGTTTCCTATATTTTTGTCTCTTAGCTTACTTCTAAGGGGTTATAATTCAATTTATTAGAGGATTTGTGTGTGGATGGAAATAGGGGAGGGGGGGCGGGAGGGCCATTTCAGGACTGTTCCCATTGTTGTTCCTCTAGTAGCTAATGAATGACTACTATATGATTTTCTTTTCTTCTTTTTTTAAATTTAAAAATAACTAATTAATTAATTTTCAATGATGTGGCATAGCAACTACCATGTCAGGCAACAAAAGCAGCAAGTTATCAAGGTCTGAAAACCTCAAGGAACTTGTAGCCCTCCATTGCAATTGAAAATCTTCTAATGGTCCAAAGTCCAAATCAAAAATTCTTGTATCTATTTAAGTAAATTTATGGTATACTTCAAATAATAGTATTATCAAATTCTAATTTTATATTAATAATTCAAAAGTATTTAATTTTTTTGTTTCATTTGTCATTATCTAGTGATGATGCTTTGATTGCCGGATACAATGGTAAAGATATACTAATAATGGCTCTTAAAATGTTTTTTACACATATGAAAATTGTCATAGCTAACTAATTAATTGGAGATTTTCAACAAAATGCAGACATGTGGTACTATCCCGTAATAGACTTGCATTGATTTAATTTTAAAAAAATTAATCAAATTTATTAGTTAAAAAAACTTGTAATAAAAGAATTTTTTTTTCAAGATTCTTTATTAAGTAGAATGAAAATTCTATTTTGAATTTTCTAGTAAGAATTTCAAGAATTTTGATTTGTTGTAGAGTAAAATATTACTAACCAAAATATGATTCTAAATATTGATAATATTGATAATTTAATCCAAAATAAATAAAAAATTGTGAAAATTTTGAAAACTATAGTCTATAGAGAATATATATACTATTTTTCATGATTTTTTTGAAGATTTTTAGAATAATTTATAAAAATTACAAATTTTTGGAATCATATATTATTAGGTAATATTTCACTCAATAAAATTTCAAAATCATAAAATTCTTACCAATTTAAAAAATAAATAAATAAATTCCACTTATAAAATAATCTTACAAAAAAACTTAGCTTGTATTATATTAGAAGATTTTTCAAGCCAAAAGAAGACTACAAGTTGTTGGATTGTTGGAAACTTAGGATCAACTTAGGAACTCTCACACGTTAGTGATCTAACATGGACAAGTCCTAGCCACATCAGATAATAATAATTAATAATTAATAATTATTTAATTTAAATATTTTTTTAAATATCAAAATTTTTAAATATTTTAGATTTTAGATAGCAATACGCTTGTTTATAAATTTGGGAACAACCCAAAAATAGTCTAACTTCTAGAGGCTTGAAAAAACATCTAATAAAAGTTTTTTTCACTTATAAATTTGATAAAAAATTGAAAGAATAAAAAAATTGATAAAATTCTTCTAAAAAATCATTTTATACAAGTGTGTTATTTGAACTTCAATATGTCCAAAATTGTTAAAAAAAATTTAATTTCTTACTTAATTATGACAATTTTTGAAGTATATGAATACTTATGAGAGCCATTGTAGTTGTAGTTGTAGTTGCAAAATGAATGGTAGAGTAAAGGATATTGAAGGTTGCCTAGCCCTCACTAATAATACCTTTATGTCATAGTTGATAAAACTACCCCTAACAAACTCTTCATTCATATAGATCCTAGTGCCAATTTTAATCTCATTATTATTGAAGTTTATCTATATAGTTATGTACTCCTATCATTTCAGAGTTTAAAATTACCAGCTTTTCAAAATTTGTAGGAGATCATTATATTAAACATAATTCATTTATTACAAGATTATAAATTTAAAAATCTATCATATATAGTGTAGTAGGATGATAGGGAGGGTTGAGGGAGGATATGTGGATAGTTTTAGCTACCTAGAACCCCCACAAAAGTTTATCCAAAACCTTAAATTCTTTAAAAGAAATTATTCAAGAAATTAAAAAAAGAATAAAAGATTACACGATTTATTTCCTGAAGCATTCTTGGAATCTCCAAATGCCTAGTGAAAATTCAACTTTCATTTATTGTTGGCCTCCCATGACCTCATCATCTTCTCGCTCTCACTTATGTCCCAAGTCTCAACTTACTAAGTCTTGATTCAAGGCCAAATCCCAACTTTCTTGGATTGTAGAAGGTGAATAAAAATCAATATAAAGAGAACTTGTAACTTCCAGTGTAAAGGTTAAAGGCCCAACTTGTTTCTTGCCTAATATTATGTAAAATAAAGTGCCTGAAAATGGTTAGAAAGTTACAATCCCATTTTGGAGGCACTTTCAACATCAAATTTGCATTGGACAAAATAAGAGAAAAATTCCACTCACTAAGATGCCTTATATCGTATATTTTTCTTCTTTCTATATTCAAAAGAATTGTTGGAACTTCACAGCTAAGTTAGATTTTTATTTTGGCTAGATTCAAGTCCTACTTCCTTGGCACCAAAACTCTCTAAAAAAGGTTGCTATATTTGTGTTTTGGGGTGATTTGGGACTTGGAATGTAATATAAACTATAAAGCCCCAAGTCCTAGTTTTTAATTCTCCAACACTTAAATTTCATGAATTCAATAGGAGTTAGGGAACTTAGGATATAGTGTGAACAATACCTTTGAATTCATCAATCCTTCCCATTTGATTTTTTTGTTTTTAATTAAAACATCCAACTGCAATGATTCTTCCGTGGTTTAGTGTAAGAATAGAAAGAAAAAATAGTAGCTAATCCATAAGAATTGAGTTTACAATAGATAGTTTCTAATGACATTAGTTTTGCAAATGAGTTTTATTGTATGCCCTCATTAATAATTAATTCAATTAAAACATCTCAAATGAAGAGTACATTTTAGAAGTATCCTTTGACCCCTAAAAAACCAAAGCCTTTTTCTACCAAAAAACACTCAAAATTGCTATTTCTACAGCAATTTTTTTTTTAAATTAATTTAAAAAAATTTCACATCTAACTGTAGGATTTTACACCTAACTAGTATGAAAATGTGTGTAAAAAAAATTCAAAATTTTTGACCGCACATATTGTAAGATATCTACATTTATTCATTTAAAGTGGAAAAACAAGTTTTTTAGTACATTGTAGGACTAGATTTTTTGACTTTGAACATTTTTAATTTTGAACTTTTGCACTACAAAGTTTTGAGCTTTAAATCTTTATAGTGAAGAATTGAATTGAGAGTCTAGGCAAAAAAACAAAAAAAACTTTAAAAAACTTAATTTTTATTCTTTAAGAAATTGTTAAGTAGAAGTAGGAACAAGATAAAAGGAAATTTAAATTATTCATATCTCTAAAATGAAATTAAAAAGCACTAATTCCAATGGTGAAATTGTTCTTGCATGCAAACTAAACTATGTGGAATTTCTTTTTTTAAATGTAAAAATTGCATTCAGTAATAAATCCTACATTTTATTTTTTTCAAGAAAATGCTCTAATTGCCCAAAAAACAAGATTGTCCATTACATTCTCATAACAAATCCAAATGGAATGAATCAAAGTTTTCCATGCAAACAAAATATAATATATGAAAAAAAAAAATTAAAAATTGAAATTTTTGAAATTTTTTTCTTTGCCCCTTGCAGGGTTGACAAGACGGTTGGACGTCCGAAACGTCCGGACGTGGACGCTGTGTCCGCAGCATCCGCTGACATTCGCGGACGCTGTCCGCCCGTCCGCCCCAATACCCGTCCGCCCCGGTACGGCCGTCCGATCGACACGCGGACTGATCTGGTCCGCATGATCTGGGCGTCCACCCCGTCCGTCCGCCCCGCCCATCCGCCTTTCGACGGCGGAAGGGACGCTGCGTCCGCTGGCGTCCGGACGTCCGGGTTACGGACGCTATTTTGGGGCGGACATAGAGATGCGTCAACCTTGGCCCCTTATCCCCTGTTTTGAGCTTATTTGGATATAACTTTTGTTCCCATGCACCAATTGAAAAAAAATTATAAAAAGCACAAAGCTAATCAATTATACTATCTTCCAAAAAAAATTCAAAAAATCAAGAAAAAAATTTAGCTCGTAGGTACTTCCAAAAATCCCACTTGTCTCCCAAAGGGACAATGGTCCTTTAGGGGTTAAAGTTAACTATAATTCTCATGTAGCAATTTTGTTATGAACTAGTGTGTTCCTAACAGTTACAATTATCTAAATGGTTAGTTCTTTTGTCTTCCTTAAATTCCATGGGAGGAGGGTTGTTCCTCAAGCGACATTGTCCATAATACAATGAAGTTGATCTCGTTGGCAATTGCATGACTTTGTAATAAATTCTCATATGTCGAGTTCATTGATATTATGTGTTGTGATTCATTTCTGAGGAGTTATGCGATCTGAAAATATCTCATAATAGTATTTGAAGCTAGTTGGGTTTCGTATCATGAATGCTTTGCTGAGCAATTGACCAGATCAGATTACACAATCAAGAGGAGCAATAACCAAGGTTCACAGATCCTGACAAAATGTTGTGTTGTAGCCTGTCATGGCTTCTGAATCCTGAATCCGCCGATTGTCGCAATCTTTGGAACCACGAGGAGCGCCAAACCTGGGTGTTGATCTTCCATTGGTGGTGAATCCATTTCCACAGCACGACCAACATCTTAGGCCAAGGAATTGGGAATTGAGCAAGTTCGGAGAAAGGAAGGTCTAAGCAACTTGCGCTAACCTTACGAAATGGGCGAGGTTCATAGCAAATAAAGAATTTTTCTCCAAAAAACATGTTAGGGTAGCCAGCAATGGTTTCGTAGATTCTAACGAACATGGATCAGAGTGGGATTGACAGGGAAGGATCTAGACTTGCGGTGCCTAAGGGGACTGGTTCCAATTTGACAGCTTTTATACAACAACAAATCTAAAATGTCTTTTAAGCAACAATTCCGCATATCATCTAATAGATATTAGATTAGGCCTTTGTGGTGCCTCAACAACCATTTCCATTTGAAGCCAACACGTTGGACAACCAAATCTGAAGGGAAGTATGAAGAACCAGGGAGTTTGAATCTCGCAAAAAAGAATCAAAGGTAGATGACCCTGAGAAGTTCTCGAAAAAAAAGGGAAATGAAATCTATCGCTGGTTTTCACAACTAAGACTGGTATTTCAAGGTAAGACACGAACTTACAACTCGGATGCGGACAAAGTAACTTACATTCTTTCCTACATGATTGGTGCTATGCAGAATTGGGCCATGCTGTTGCTCCACGCCCTCGATGAGGAGCATGAACATGAGATATTTAACCAATTATAGCATTTTTAGGAAATCCATTATTTCTGTTTATGGAGATCTTGATTGGAGGGGCAACGTAGAAGATTGACTTGGGCAACTTCAACAAACAAGGTTTGTGGCAGCATACATATCGTCGTTTAATGAATATGCAACTCAAATCAATTGGAATGAAGCTAGTTTGGTTGTCCGATTCAGAAGTAGTCTCAAGGACAAAATTTTAGACTCTATAGCCACTACGGAAATGCAACCACAACGGCTTCATGAGTGGATGACTATGGCCTTCCGAATTGATGAGCGGTTATGGGGTAGATGTCAAAATTGACAACAACAACTAGATTCTTTTATGGTTCGGTCTCCTACCGCTATCTCACAAGATGTGGTGGGAAAATTGCAGCCCTCTTCAAGCACGTCAGGACTAGTCCGATGGAACTTGGAGCAATATGGGTGACCACCGCTTTAGCAAGGACAGTGGTAGAGCGTTCAGAGTATCAACGCCAAGGTTGTTGTTGGGGATGTGGAGAGGTGGGGCATGTGCGGGCTGAATGCCCCACAAATCCATCCAAACCTTCATCACTTGTTGCTATCGATGGATTGACCATGGGAAAAGGGGGAGCCTGGAACTAAACCAATTACTTTAGTACCCAGGCACTTGTCAAAGTGCCGTGGCAACTGAACCCAAGGAAAATTTAATTGAAGGAGAATTTGGGTGCTTAAAGATGGGATTGGAGCAAGGGGATTGTCATAGTTTTCAAGTTGATGTACCCAGTTTACAAGAGTGTAACTTACATGGAGGGAATCCTACGACTAAATTGGATCTACTTTATCTTCATGCAATTGTTGATACAGAGGCTCATTTGACATTGGAAGCTGAGGTGAATTTGGTGGCAACTTTCATGCTAGTTGATTCAAGTGCCACTAGGATCTTCATACATCTCGAATTTGCACAACAGTGTAATGCCAAATTGAAACCAAAAAGGATTCCCCGAGAAGTGCGGGTGATTGATGGTAGAGTTATCAATTCTGATCTCATCACTCAAGAAGCAACTATTGAAGTCAATATTGGAGATCACCACAAAATGCTTGTAGCCGACATAACCAATGCAGGTTAATACTCTTGTATCCTTGGAATTCCCTGGCTTAGTCACCATGATCCTACGATACGTTGGTCTCAACGTTGTATGATTTTTGAGTCTGCATATTGTCAAAAGAATTGCAAGGGGGCTGCGAAGACCAAGCAACTAGAACAATCGGACAACACGAGTGATCTAGAAGGAGATGCCACTAGATGATGCAAGGCGGGCTCACAGCCACGAGTCCAGAGTGGATCCCAGTGACTCCTTGTGCATAGGTTGTGGCGCAGGCAAGGACCCCCAAAGTTACGAGGAAGGCGCAAGAGGTGGGACCAACATTCTTCGAGGTCGCTGCGAGGGGCTCGATGGCCACAGCCATAGGGAGAGCTTCTAATAAAAGGGTTACTCAATCAGAACTAGTAGCACGTCATCATGCTTTCATGTCATTAGTGGCCTTCAGATTGTCTGCCAAAAATGCAAAAATTTATACGCTAGAAATATTTGAGCATATAGACACCAAGGAGACCTCATTGCCCTCAGAATACAACGACTTACGGGAGCGTTCAACGAAGAAGCTTTGAATGAATTACCTCTCCACAACTCATTAGACATGAAGATAGAATTCAAGGAGGGACAAGAACCTAAAAACACTGGTTTTAGACCCATGTCTCCAAAAGAATTGGAAGGATTATGGAAATATTTGGACGAAAATTTGGGTAAGGGAAGGATCCGTCGATCCAAATCTCTAGTTTCTGCACCCATAGTTTTTGCTCGGGAAAAGGATGGTTCTATCGAAGTATGCATCAACTACCGTAATCTTAACAAAATCATGGCACAAAATCAATATCCCTTGTCCCTTATTCTAGAGCATACTGATAGACTAGTAGGGGCTAAATTTTTTACGAAATTAGATATATGACAAGCATATTACCATGTGCATATGGCATTGGGCCATGAATTTAAAATTGCTTTTAAAACTTGCTATGGCTTATTTGAATATTTAGTTATGCTATTAGAATTGACAAACGCACTAGTCCAGTTTCAATCTCACATGCAGGAAATTTTTGGTGATCTTCACGACATTTCGGTAGTCATATATCTGGATGATATCCTCATTTTTTCAACAAATATGGATGAGCACCGACAAGTAGTGCGAGATGTCCTCTAACGTTTACAAAAACATGGCTTTTACGCTAAAGAGTCAAAGTGCGAGTTTCATTGCAAAAAGGTTGAGTTTTGGAGGATGATTGTTTCGACCCAAGGATTGGCAATGTGTTGAGATAAAGTACAAACAATTAAAGATTGGCCTACTCTAAAAATGGTGAAGGATATCCAAGCATTCCTTGACTTTGCTAATTTTTATCGCCAATTTATTCCCGATTGTTCTAAGATTGTGGTGCCCCTTACAACCTTGATCAAAAAGGACAAAAAATTTGAATGGACATTATCAACAGATCAAGCATTTAGAGAATTGCGATCTAGATTTTCTAAATCTCCAGTGCTAATTCATCCTAATTTTGACCGCCCTTTCATTGTGGAAACCGATGCATCTGACTTTGTAATAGGTGCTATACTTTCACAACAAAGAGATGATGGATTCTTGCACCCTTGTGCATACCGAAGCTCCAAAATGTCCTTGGCTGAACAAAACTATGACATATACGACAAGGAATTGTTAAGTGTAGTGCAAGCATTTCAAGACTGGCGGGTTTATTTGGAAGGATCCCCTCATGAAGTAAGGGTAATCTCTGATCATAAAAATTTAGAGTACTTTCTCTCTACTAAACAACTAAACCGCCGACAAGCTCGATGGTCGGAGTTTTTATCAACATTTAATTTTGAGATCCAACATAGGCTAGGATCACTTAATGGAAGGGTAGACGTCCTTTCAAGAAGAATGGATGTTACCTAAAGACAAAGTCAAGAAAACTGATCCTTCTTACGTTTGACTACACTACAATCTTTTGAACCCATTTGGGCCGATTCACGCATTATTGAATATGTAAAGTCCGCCATTAAAGAAGATATCACGTTGCAACCAATAATATCATTTTTCAAAGGAGATCTTCATCAACAACCAATGGACATCCGCCATCAACTTCAAGGATATAATCTAAATGAAGGCATTCTCCGTTTCAACGATAAAATATATGTGCTTGATGATGCAGAACTTAAGCAGCAAATTTTACGATCAAGATACGATGCTTCTACCACTAGGCATTAAAGGAGAGCAAAGACACTAGATTTGGTATCAAGATCATTCTATTGTCCTATTCTTCGTCGTTATGTCCACCATTATATAGACAGCTATGACTTGTATCAACAGTCGAAACCCACCCATCATGCAAAATATGGCCTTACGCAACCAATTCTGGCTGGTCATGCACCATGGAAACGAATATCTACAAATTTCATTGTTAAATTACTACGAAGCAATGGTTATGATTCCATTATGGTGGTGGTCGACCAAAACACCAAGCTAGCTCACTTTGTAGCCATGAGGGAAACAATAGATTCAAATGAAACGGCCTCATTGTATTTGCAGCACATATGGAAGCACCATGGCACCCCTGACCAAGTAATTTCAAATTGAGGATCCGTATTTGGATCTAAATTTATGCAAAGGTTATCTCAACTACTTCGAATTCAACCATCTCCAACAACAGCTTTCCACCCTCAAGTAGACAGGCAAACGGAGAGGGTGAATCAAGTACTGGAACAATTTCTACGAATGTTTACGACAAGACGCCAAGATGATTGGTTTGGACTTCTTCCATTGGCCGAATTTTCATATAATAACGCCACTTCTTCCATTCTTCAACTTGATTCTCCCCGTTTTACGCTACTTATGGGTACCACCCATCTCTATCATTTTCAATGCCAACAACGAGTACGGTTCCAACAATAGAGGACGGAGTTAGGCATCTACAAGAAGCCCATGAGAAAATAAAAGCAATGATTAAGCTTGTAGGAGAACAAGCAAAACACAACTACAATCATGGGGTAAAGCTTCAACCAACTTTTCAAATTGGAGACAAGGTACTTCTTCGCCATGAGAACATTGCAACAACAGCCCCATCGAAAAAATTGTCTCCAAAATTTTTAGGGCCATTCAAAGTATTATCTAAAATCTCTAACATGGTTTACCAGTTACATCTCCCAAGAACATTAAGAATCCACGATATGTTTCATATATCCCTACTCGAGAAATATCACAAGGACACTATCCCAGGATGCCAATGTACACCACCTCCACCTATTGTTACTCATGATGGCGATGTAGAATGGAAGGTACACAAAGTATTGGACTCGCATTTTTTCGGAAGATGGAAAAAGCTCCAATATCTTGTTGCATGGGAGGGCTATGGACTTGAAGAATATTCTTGGGAACCTGCTGAACATTTGGAGAACACGCCTGACGCCATCGCGGAATTTCATATGCTCTATCCTAAGGCACCTAAACTAGATCATCGATATGGACGTTAAAAGGGGGGTAATGTTATGAACTAGTGTGTTCCTAACAATTACGGTTATCTAAACAGTTAGTTCTTTTGTCTTCCTTAAATCCCATGGAAGGAGGGTTGTTCCTCATGCGACATTTTCCATAATACAATGAAGTTGATCTCGTTGGCAATCGCATGACTCTATAATAAATTCTCATATGTCGAGTTCATTGGTATTATGCGTTGTGATTCATATCTGAGGAGTTATGTGATCTGGAAATATCTTGTAATAGTATTTGAAGTTGGCTAGGTTTCGTATCATGAATGCTTTGTTGAGCAATTGACTAGATCAGACTTCACAGTTGAGAGGAGCGATGACCAAGGTTTGCAGATCCTGACAAGTTTGAAATGTCTTGAAAAGTGTGCTTCATCCAATTATTATTCATTGACTAAGCTTAAAGAAAGAATGTATAATATATCATTGAAGAAAAAATGTTCAATATGAATTAATGATATAGATACTTCAAGCACATAGAGGTTAAGCAAAAGAAAAATAATCAAATTGTACATTTGCTCCAATTAAAAATTATATTCCAAACTTATTTAATATAGAGTAATTTATTAAGGAATAAAGTTGTCAAGGTAGGTGCCTTGTTCGTCCATCTAACATGCCTATCAAACTAACTCCACCTCATGTAACAATTTTATTAAGGAGAACCAAATTACTCTAGGATGATCTAATTGAGTTACAAGAGACTTTTAGATCTCTATTACAGTATGCTCACCCATAATTGTCACTAATCACATCTAAGCATAATTTCTACTATTACTTACAAATTATTTTTGTTGGATCTTATTGGCAATTGAAAGGATATTCCAACACATTTTAGCTTGCATTATTTTGATACCTTATGATTAAGTCATGAATTTTCAAAGTGTTATTTTTAATTGTACAAAAAAACATTATACTTTATAGACTCTTATGCTTTAATTGTCTACATCTCATATGATCAATATTTAATTTTTAGTGTTGCTTCCAAATGTAGGTGCTGCATTTGGAGCACTCTTGATATGGGCATACATACCTTATTGGAATACTCAAGTAAATTTTTTGTATTCTTGGTAAATTTTTTATATTCCATTTTACTTCCTACAAAAATTATGTAGAAATTTGTACAATACATTAAAATTAAAATTCAATCTATACATATTTAAAAGTGTGATAAGATATTTTTTTACTTTATGTCATTTACACAATATTTTCACTTCCTAAGTAATGGTGAAATCAAGCTACATTGAACTATCCTATTAACAAAGACTCAAAATTAGTGTCATTTATAAAGAAATTTCCTAAGAACATCTTCAATCCCCCTCTATGAAGGCAAGGCAAGATTGGGGTGCTAATATGTGAGCTTAGAATCATGAGCACAAGAGCTTAGGAGTATAGACACTTATGTTATAGGTATTTATACTGTAGAAACCTTCCATAATTAAAGGATACCTATGCTATAGATACCTATATTTTAGCCATTTATATTATAAGTACCCTCAATGGTTGTAGTGTATCTACTTATACCTAAACTCAAAGCTCAAAAGCTCAAATTTCTATACTCACATGCTAACATTGTTGCAACAGCAAGTCCTTCATAGGTCACAAAAAAACACCCCCAAAAACTTGCTTCAGTGCTAAAAGCACCTCCCACATTACCTTTACGGGTATAGCTCTTCTTGACTCATGCACAACAAAAATTAGTCCTTTACTATGCCATCCCAACTACCTTGCAATCTTTGATCAACAAAATAATGGTGACAACTAAGTCTCAAAGAAGGGGAAAATAAAAGAACTTTGCATATCTAACAACTAGCACAACAAGCACAACAAGCTAATACATTGATTTGATTTGATTATGAGTACAAGTAGAGGAAGATATCAATGTTGGACTAGCAAGATTTCACATTGAAGATGCCTCTCAACTTGTGGTTTTTGGCTCCAAGCTACTTCAACAAATCATCCTTAAGTATGAGTGAGAAGTTTCTATGAAAATGGCACATGAATTAAAATATTGACTATTAATTCAACGATCAAGATTGAATTTAATTCGCAAACAAAAGTTTGATTTAAAATCGTACAAGAGCTGCTATAAATGTCTAAAATCCATATGAATGCAATATGGTCAATCTTGTATTTATCTTTCAATCAATCTTCTTCAAATTGCTCAACACTAATAAGATAAGGTATCCAAATCCTTCTTTTGTTGGAACATTATTATGCAACAGATGCATTCAGTCAAATTTTAGATTTGAATAACATGACTCAAAATAAGTCTAGACATGAAGAAGGACAAACAATTAAAACACATGTATTTCTAATAAATTTTTGCTGAAAATCTCTTTAAAAGGTCATTACTTATAATTTAATGTCTAGAACTATACTTAAAAAAACTCACTAAAAACATCCCTTTCTCTTGTAGTGCACCAAACCAAACTTACTAGAATTCTTCATCAGAGTCTAAATCCTTAAGCACGACATTGAACAATTGCTTCAATGCATTGAACACCTTTAAGGTTCCAAGTACCATCGTAAGGTTGAGGCACCTATGCCAAGGAATGAAACAACAAAAAAAATGGACATAAATTCACATCACATGTACCATACTATTGTTGCCATGCCCAATTTTTGACCCAAGACTAAGGATGCTCTCACCGCCTTAGAACATCTCCAGCAAGGCCCCAAAAAATGGATGCATCAAATAACAAGTTGGCAGTGTATTGGGCTTCAAGAAAGGCCCAGCTTCTTTCCATTCCCCCACTAGCACCTCCCAAAATAAGTATAAATGATATCCAAGAGTTCAAAGTTTAAGGCACTTCTTTGGAAAAATAAAAGAGCACTTGCAAAAAAGGGTCGAATATTCTTTTTCATTCATCTTGACCAATCATCCACTACTACAAGGCACCATCGAAAACTACTCCCAAATGTCAATAGTGTGCAACAAGTCAATTGTACCAAACATTGCAAATTGAAGTGTTGCAACAGATTTATACTGGCGCCAAACGTTGGAGAAAGAAAAAGGTTATCTTCTTCCAGGCACACCAAACCATTTGCCGGGGCAGTTTAGCGTGGATCGGTGGAGATGCTCTCAGTTTGTCTGCTTAGGCGACCATGGTGCAAAGTCAAATAGTTTGAACAGTGTACCAAGATAGTATGGCAAGTGTGCATCATATTCCACAACGCACGTCAGAGTAAAGAGGTCTGCGTGTATTCTCATTGCGCAATTATAACTTTGACAAAAAAGTGAACTTTTCAAGCTTACTTCAATATCCCATGCATAGGTCAAAGTGCGAATTCGTATAAATCCGATTTATATTAGCTTTTACTTTTAGAACTAGGTACAGTAGCACTTTTCCACTTTGAACTACCGCGTGCCAGTGTCCAGCACGAGTTCAAACTAGAACTAGATAATGCTCTGCATTGGTATACTGCGTACGAATTAAAGAGAGACGAATGCTCAGGAACGTGAAGTTCATGAATTCCAAGACAAACGATCTCGGTTCATAAATCATGAATGCCCTGAAGTAACAAACAAACAGTATTCAGGACTAGATATTCCATTCAGGTGAAAGAGCAACCATATTATCAAACCTAATCACTAGACATACACAACCACAAAAGTACAGCTGCAGGTACAAATGAATGAGAAGTTTCCGAATTTGAAATCAAACCGAATACCGACAACGAACCAACAATTAGCAAGAACAAGCAAAATCGTGAGAACATCCAACTAGGAAATGCCAGGCATAGGAATACAGAAGGGAACAACAAAAAAAAATAAAAAAACGTCCACAGATAAGCAGCAGCCCAAAGCTCCCAAAGCCAACTAGTACCATGTAGGTGAACAACTGCAATACACAAAGCCAATAAAAAACCAATCACTGAAACCTCCACCCATGCGCAGTCATAACTTTCGGGGAAAAAATTTGTCTACTCGAAAGATTGCCTTCCTGAGTTTGTATTACATTTCATAGGGCTTTCAATTAGATAAGCAAGCTTCAGATTGACTTGACAAACGTAACGCTCCGGCCCACCCTCAAACCCTCTGACACGACAGAAACCCTCGAACTCCTCGGCCCGCAGCCACCTGCAGACTCTCCTCCAACGCGGCGGAAGAGCTCTCGGACCAATCAACCGGACCAGCCCTACAACTCCCCTTCCAACAGAAGTCGGAACAATGCGGCAAAGACGCTCGCCATCCACACAACAAAAAACCTACAGAACTCATGAAAGCTTCTGGATACTACATCCCACCCGCAAACCTCCTGCAGGTCTCAGTGCAGACGATAAACCCTCGCCATATCCATGAGAAGACCGCAACCCGAAGAAGAAAAGTCATTCAAAAACAAAGACTCAAGCGGAGTGCTACACCCTCCTGCCTGACACAAATAACACCACCGGCACGTGCTCACCGCTGTTGAGTCCAGGGCTGCCCTCCCACCATCCTTCTTCAAAGAGGACATCTCATCTCTCGTCTCAGAAAAATACCAGCCCATCAAACCCTCCACTAACGCCGTCTAAGCAGCGGCAGCGGGGGTGCAGTCCCTCGCCAAATGTCCAGCCTCTCCACAGTTGTAGCAGTTCCGGTTACCGCCGCCACCGCCACTCTGCCTCACGTTACCGGTCGACTCGTTCTGACAATCGCGGGCAATGTGCCCGCTCTCGCCGCAGTTGTAGCACGAACGGTCGCCGCCGGTACCGCCGCCTTCCCGGCGCTCACCGCCAAACCCTCCACGACCGCCGCGACCCCGACCGCGACCGCCACCTCCGAACCCTCGCCCGGCTCCGCCCTCGCCACCGCTGCGGCCTCCGCCGCTGTACCCATCACGACGGTAGCTCGCACCCTGCACGAACGCGCCTCCGGGGCCTGTCACGGCCAACGCCTTCGTGCGCCCGTCGTCGCTGGACTCCACCAGAAACTCCACCACCTCGCCCTCACGCAGAGAGCGAAAGCCCTCGGCGTGAATCGACGTCTGGTGCACGAACAAATCTTCGCCGCCCTCGTCCGGCGTGATGAAACCGAAACCCTTGCTGCTGTTGAACCACTTGACCTTGCCCAGCTTCTTCTCTCCCTCGGAGATGCTCAGGTTCGCCATCGAGAGCGTCGCTCCTTCGTCCGCCATGGCTGCTGGTGCGCTAAACCCCCTCCAACCAACGCCTCTCTGCGGAACTCACGACGACCACTCCCTCCCCACGAAAGCTGCAGCGACCACAACAAGGCAAAACCACAAAACACCGCAATCCACTTCTCTGGAAGGCAAAGGAGATGAAGAGACCCTCGGACGGCCCCAGCCCGGGACTTGAAGTCGACCAGGAAGCCGAGCGGTTGCGGGGCCCTCTTCCTAAACCCTAGTGCGCCTGCCGGGGTGGAGCATGCCCGCTGGCGGCGCTTCGCTGGGGCTTCAGTTGACGCTGGGTGCCAGTCCTGTGAGCGTGTGGACCGTCAGATGCGTCTGACGGCGCATCGTGGCCGTTCAATTCGGGTGCTGTTGTAGGCGCTTATGGCGTGGCTTTCAGCTGACACTCCTATCTGGATTTTGGTTCTGTAGCCGCTCTGACTTTCGATTTTCTGACATATTATTTCATTTTGGGATGGAGTTCTCTAATTGCACACTCTGTAATTGCACATTTGCAATATTAGAAGTCACTAGCGGTTGGTGCTTGCTATGCTACGCTATTCATTCATCATTAGAATTTTATAAGAATTTTTATGTATTAGAGAGAATGCAGAACAAAAATTTCAATGAATCTTCAAATAAAAATGACTAAAATCTTTGTATGATTTTTTTTATAAATAAGCATATATTGAAATGTACAATAGAAATTTATTAAATGATGAATGAAAGATATGCAATGTTGAATATTATAAATGATACACATACATTAGAATGCATTAGAAATTTGACTCTATTGTTACAAAAAAATGGCAACCCAAATTGAAGAATCGAAAAGAAAAACTTATAAATCTCAAAAGCTTTGTGAACAACTTAATTGTTGTGGAATCCAAAATCGCTTCAATTGAATAAATTTCTCAAAATCCTTTCATAGTAGCAATAGAAAATTGAAATCATGAAAGCTCAAAGCTCACAAAAGCACAAAATCGTAGAAGAACAAAGAAGTGTAAAGCCAAGAGAAGCAATGGATTTGCTACCTCTATAATATCATCCTATGGATCCTCTTTAATATCACTATAATTGCAACAACTAAATTATTCTTATAATATCACCCTTTGTAAAAAATGATATTACAAAAGTGATTGCAAACTGCTACTTATTTCTATAATATCATATTGTGTGAAAATACGATTTCTATATATGCATGATTGAAAATATTTTTACAAAATATTTAAAATAATTATTTTAAAGACTTATTGAAATCATTATCATGCATTCTATTCAAATATATCAAAGTTTTATTAATATGTGATACAATGAATGGGTAGCATAGCAAACATAAGCTCCTAGTATTAATGGTAGCATTTGTGATATTACAAAGGGAATTATGATTTTAGTAGTACGATTGTCTCTTTGTTCACAGTGGGCAAACTCTTTATTTGCACCACCCATATATTGTAAAATTCATTGGGGTTTCTCTTTCTTTATTCAAGTCTGCAAGATAATATTAGAGAGTGTGAGAATTATTTTTTCTTCTAATAAAGCATATCGACTATATTCATTAGAAAAAGTTTGAATCCTAGAAGGGCCATTAAGCTTTCATTTTTTAGCACCCTACAATGCAATTAAAAAAATTATACACACACACACACACACACACACATATATATATATATATTTGTGTGTGTGTGTGTGTGTGTGTGTGTAAATAAGAAAGATGTGGCACTAATTGTATTACACTAGATGCTTAATTAAATCATAATAATAAATAATTTTATTTCCTTTTTAATTGCATTGGGATTCAAAACTCGCAAACCTCCCAAGGTCTGAAATTTTTCTCAATGATTTACACCAAATAGCGAAAGTAGGTAGCCTTAAGAATTAGGTTGCTTTACCCAAAATAGTTATCACCCATGACTCATTGCTTGTCTACAAAGAGGTACTTGACACTTTCTATAAATCCAAGTGATGAATCATTGTACTAACCCATGTAACAAACATAGTTTCTACAATACTATATCCTTCTACAGTAACAATACATATTCATATGGTTTTGAATGTCGAGAAATTATTGTGGGCAACATAATTTTACTTTTTAGTGTAAATACTTTGAAACATCTACAATACCATGAATTGCTAATAAATTTGATTTTTATATGTGTTTAAAAATAAATGCCAAAGTTTTAGAGAATTAATTTTTTATATTTTATATTTTAAAACGGAATCTTTAATAATACTAATAAAAATTGGTGTATGTCTAATTGCATTTTTTTCAATAATATTTAATTTAACATAGTTGTAGAGAACCAATTGGCACACGATATATTCTAAAAATTTGGCATGTTATTTACACATCTACTCATGTATAACCTATTAGGTAATCTATGAGTGCACATTTCTAATATATCTTGAAATTTTGCCATATTTAAATATCTAAATATTTAAAAAACCAACAATTCTGAGGTCGATGATAAATATTTTCAAGAATTTATGTACGTAGATGATGAAGATTGTTTTGAAGTGAATAATCTCAAAAGGCAAATCTTTGAGAGAAAGTCCCAAGGAAGTTTACAAAAAAAAATTTTAACTTTTGACAAATATACTCCTTATAATTTTCTCCAAAATTTCCACATATGCCTAAAGTACTGGTTAAAATAAAAAGGAGATGGCATGAAGAAGTCAAGCATAGATCTAGCCCCTTAATTACAATAAACACAAAGTAGAGTAAGGAAGTAAGGTACATAGTTCAACAATAAATATGAGATGGAGTGAAAAAGAATGATGGAGATTTGGACATATGTCTAGTTAGCTATCACTTCATGCCTATTGTTGAATATGACACCTTGCTACAATTTAATCAATAGAAAGAGAGGAAAATGATTCAGTTCAATTTTTTTTTTAAATTCACATTTGGAAACACAATTTGTATTCAATTTGGCTTGCATTCCTTGCAAACTAGATTATGTGTCTACTACAAAGATTTATAGGGAAATTACTATTTTGATGTGAACATAAAATCTATAATCCTATGAGCATAGGAGTCTATATTATACACACCTCAGTCTACAATTACAAGCATATGTGGTATAAGTACATATGTTATATACACTTTCTACGTTATAGTGTACTTATGTTTTAGTTACATATATTATAAACACCTTAAAATGGTTATAAGTGTATATCTACAAATAAGTTCAAGGCTCATAGGCTTACATATCTGCACTCACATGCTAGCATAATTAGCTTTACAAAGCCACTCAATGCTAACATAGAGAAAGAAGGTCAATTCTTTAAACAATTAGGACAATATGAGGTTTAAAAATCTATGTGGAATATTAAGGCCTTAATTGCCTATAGTAAAGTCAGAAAGAATGATAGGATTGTGACTAGAATATCATACTTCATTCACATATAGTGATTCTATTTTTTTTAAATATAATTAAGTAAAAAATGTAGAGAATTAAATTGAATTTTTTACCAAATATTTGTTTGTGATTTGGAGTTTGCAATGAAGAGTTATGAGCCTAATTCAAAGTTTTTTGAAAGCATGTTGAAACTCAATGAAGGGAAAAGAATTATCCATCAAGAGAGCTCAAAGTGTAGATAGACCATATATATAGACATTAGACAAGGATGCAATTGTGAAGAGGGGCCATAATTTGAGCTCATACATTATTATGAACCCCATCTCTTGTTCTCCTAGTTCATATGTCATTTTAGCTATACTAATTGCTTAATTTGTTGTAATAATATTTGTGACACTAGTTGACAATTTTGACTCATAGTATTCTAAATTACTAAAGTTTGATATTGCTATACATTATCTTGTACCAATACTTTAGTGTTGAATTAGAGACCAATTGTACCAATTTTGAGTCATGCTATTTTGAATTAGTAGCAATGATTAAGATATATTAGTACGGAATCTAATTCCTATTGTGTAAACAATGTATTTTTGGCTGTTATTAGCTTTTTTAGCATTATTGCAAATTTAGAGGGAAGAAGTTTAACAAGCTCAAACCTGTCAAAATGTACAAAATTTTGCCTCTCCTCTAATTTTGTTATAAGAAATTTGGAGATTGAAATAAGAAACTTTGGCCAATAGTGTCATTGTTGTTAGGGGAAAATAAATAAATAATGTGTTTGTTTGTAATGTCCCTTTCTTTTTGGACTTTGACAGAAAAAAAATAATTGTTTTTTAAAGTAGTAGATATTATATTCTTCTGTTCAACATTGGGACCATACTAGTCTTTGTTATATTATTAAAGAGCAATTTTTCAGTGATTCAAAGTTTATTTTTATAATGACTTTTATTAGTTTTAGGGTTTAGGCTTTGTGAAGCACAAAAAAAAAATTGATGTCCCTCCCTGGCAACACAAGTGTGGACCGTTGTGTGCAGCAATGCGAGAAGCATATTTCTAATTCCGTGATTCTGCATGGAAGTTAACACTAAAATGTGGATAACTCGAAGATACCGGCATCACTTATCCGGCCCCTCCGTGTACCCGGAAGACACTGGTTGATACCCGGATCTCACCCACGTATGATAGTCAACATCCCTGCCTCGCCCCCCACCTTCAACGCATCTCCTTGTTGCTCACCTCGATCACTTCCCCAGTGTTTCCCACTTCCTTGTTTTCCCACTCAGACGATTCCACCATCGCCACAGGACGACCATCACCCATGGCGACCACGGCCACCCCCACCGCCGCGTCCGCCACCCCCGTCGTCCAGCTGCCCTTGGGCCAGGTATTTCACGCCTCCGACCTTCTTTAATTTTAAAAATTTTTGTTGCTGCGATTTTCGTGCGGAATTGCGGATCTACGCATTTGAACACACTTTGGGTGATTGAAGAATGACCTCCGTCTCATTCTGTACCTAAAAAATCAATCAATCGCGGGAGTTTGTTGATTGTCTGAGGTTTCAGTGGAACTTGAGTCGTTTTTGCTCCATGATAGGGTTTCATGTGGTCTTGGAAATCACAATCTTGGAGGAATTGGAGAATTGGAGGTTTTAATTCTTTCGGATTTGTGATCATAGATTGTTGTTAATTTTGTCCTGGATCTATTGGCAGGTCAGGTAGGGATTTAGGGATAGATTTTTAAAATTTTGGACGTTGAGGCTACAGAATTGTCTGAAATTAGGTAGAGGAGCCTGATAGTGTTGGTTTAGGGACCTGTGGGAGTCACTTACAAATTGCTTTTTTTCTTTGTAAGCGCTTATTGGAGACATTTGAGGAACTTGTTATGTTCTCTTAGGTTATGCAGACGATTTGCTTGAACTTGAATGGGGTGGCCTACTGGACTGTGCAAGGGTCAGTCGATGCTCATTCACAAGAGTTGTAAATAAGTCATTTATCACAATTGATAGTTTTTCTTTTCAAGTTTAGCTTATTTGCTATCTGTCTACAATTAATTTCTTGAAATAATATCAAGCTTATGGATACTTTGAAATACTTAAGGGATCCCGAACTGGCTCCTCTACCTTATTTCGTAGTTGGATTGTATTGCGATTTATATTAAACTAAATTAATTTTTTTGGTTAGTCTATTCCTACAGGAGATCGGATGTGTTGTCGTAGTTCGAGTCGGTTCGTCTCAGGATGCAGTCATGTTGTAATTGCTTCATTGGATATGAATAGCGTTGTGATACAAATTTTATTTTTTTGGTTAATTTTCTCCTACAGGAGGGTGATCCTAAATTCTTGGTCTCAGAATGCTGTTATTGCTTCATCGCGTATTATTTGTGTTTAAATTTACCAACTGGGTTTCTCTAATTGCCAGCTCTGTTTATAGAAGTGTTGAGCCTCACTTGCTCAATTCCAGTGAGCATCTGAATTCCGATTCTTTCGCTTAGGTCGTGTGTTAATTACTAGAAATCGGAGTAAATAGACAGCAGTTTATATTACTATGTGACAGCTTGGGTTGGGAATGGATCTTTGGATTTTTTGCAGGCTGATCTGGCGGACTGCATCGAGTGGCAATCTGTGGAATGTCTGAATGAAAATGGAAACCACACCTTTGTCAATGCACTCAAGCAGGTTACCGTACACTGGACCTGCTGGCAACTGCAATTTTTCTGTTTGCTGTTATTGCCCTTTCGTTCTATAGTCTCAAATCGTCGGGACTTTTTCGCTCCTGTTCTTAGATTTTACTGTAACTTGTTAAATCTGAATTTTTTAATCTAAACAATGTTTGTGAGCTATGAAAGTAGTTTATTGTTCAGATTTGAGTAAACTGTGTGACTATTAAGGGCTAATCTAATGAGTGGTTTGCCTGTAGTCAGCCTTTTATGAGTGTAAGATCCAAAATGCTGAAGGGAGGTTTGTGTACAGGGTTATAGGGAGGACAATGGTTTACATTTGGAAAGTGACGCTGATGAGCAGCTACTCCTCTATGTGCCCTTCAACCAAGTGGTCAAGCTCCATTCCTTAATTATCCGAGGTCCTCCAGAAGATGGTAAATATACAACCCTTGAAGAGTGTTTGGCGACAGCAATCATATTAATTGATCCGAAAAGTGCTCTATTTTCACAACCGAAGGATATTAGGCTAACATCACTCTCATGGTACCCTCCTTTGTCGAACAGCTGCTCTTTGAAAGGAAGTTGTCCTTATACATTGGTCATGAACAAATTTTATTATATGTTTTTGAAAGGAAGTAGTGCTAGATTTACTGCTATTTTACCATCAAGGAGGCCCTTTAGATTTTGATTGGAAGTTGGAAAGTTTATCGTTGTGTGGTATTGCAGGTCCAAGAACGTTGAAACTTTTTGCCAATAGACCAAATATGGGTTTTAGGTGAGATACGCGCTCAATACTAGGGTGTCTCCTAGTGAACTTGTCATTTGAAACCTTGTGATTGTCAGCTGCCTATTCATGTTGCATGTTTGTGCTTTTTCTTATCTTGTGAAGGACGTTGGGCATGGACATGTCGTAAGTTGTGTGACACGTGGAGTTCTGCGATGCAGTTTACTGGGTTTACATACTTATTGTAGTATCTAGGAAATTAAAAAATTTGGTGACTTACTAGACATGTTCTGGTGACAGTAATGTTTCCGACTTTCCAGCGAATGACACAGTGGTTGCGTCGTTGGAGAACCTTGAGGTATCCAATATCTTGATTCTATTGCTTCAAGTCATGTTTCTTGAAATTGCGTGAATATTTGATTCGTCGTTTGTCTTATCGTTGGACTAATTGAAGCTCTGACATATGAATGATTCCTGATTTTCTACATTTTCCAGGGGAAGCCTATACCACTCAAATATGTGAAGTTTCAGAACGTGAGGAGGTGAGTGCCCTACCGATCAGGCATCATCTCAGTTCATGCAACAACGATCAGGAATTTTGGTTTGAATATTACGATATCTTCATGATATAGAATTGTGAGCTTTGGTTTTTGGAAGCGCTGCTCGTGTATACCTGACTATATTTCTTGCAGTTTGACCCTGTTTGTCGAAGACAACCAAGGAGGTGGCGAAGTAACTCAACTCCAGAAACTTGCTATTATTGGTAGCACGTAAGTTCACACTTGACATTATTTAACAAGAAGCGTGAAGGAAACAATTTCATAATCCCTGTCCTTCATATTTTGCTACTTTTCTTGAGCTTCGCAATGTTCATCATCGTAGCAGGTGATCTTTGGGATGGGAAGAACTTTCTTGAACCATTTTGTTAAGTGCTCCAGTATTATTTATTTTTGACAGTTTAGGATTATGTTTAAAAAATTGGAATGAATTGAGGTCGTTTCTTGCTTTTATTGACATCTGACTTTCATTTGCAGGGTGGAAACCACAAATATGAAGGACTTGAAGAAGATTAGCGAAAACGAAGGCTAAATTACTCTTCATGTTTCTTTGGTTGCCTATCATTATGGACGGCATTGAGCAATGTTTACCGGTTTTCTTTAGTGGTTTCCAAATCCATTCATACGGCAGAGGAAATCTCTTGGATCAGCAATCTTGAAATTTTTGGAAAGTTCAGGTTGTGTTCGCATATTACCAAGAACATTAATCTTTTCATGCAATCTTTAAGAGTGGGAATTGATGGCCAGATGTTGCAATTGATGTCAAATTTCACCTCGCATCGACCGCCATATAGAGATATCCTCTTAGTGTCGACCCAAGCATCACCTTGTTTTCCCACTTTTGCCTCGTGGAGAGGAATGTATTTGCTAATTTAACCCTATAAGGATGCTAGCCTATGACCAAAGGTAGTAACTAAAAAATTATTTGATTTTGGGACCATTAGGTGTATTCTTCATTTCTATAGTGACTTAGAAAGTCATTCATTGGTCACTTTTGGCCTTGCCTTTTGTATCTTTATAGGGTTAATTATGGAGTATATTATGCCTTTTCAAGGTAGTTTCACTATTTTAAACTTAAATCTCTAGTCAAATGAAGTTGTTTGAGGTTGTGTGGAAAAAATACAAAGGTTGAAAAATAAATATATTAAGGGTTATTTTTAATTTTACCTTGTTTTTTCATTCTCTCCTTGTAATAATGAGTACATTTGGAATTTAATAGAGGAAATTATACCTTTTTAGATTGATTGCATCTATACAAGCTAAATTCTTTAACCCTTAATGGATGCTGTTGAGACAAAGAATGTACCTATTGGTTCAAATAATTGAAGCAATTTGGAGACTACATTGGTTATGGGAGGTTGCATTCTTTAAAGGTTAATAAAATTGAGTATTAAATGCATCCAACATGAGATATTGATCATAGAAGGTATTGAAAAGAGGTGAAGAGTTTTTTCATCCAAATAGGAACAATTAAATATCCTTTTAAAAAATTCACTGCAAGTTATATTTTAGAAAAATTAATGATAATTCCTAAATCTTTTTATATGCATTACATGCTTGAATTACAATATTTATATACTTTTTTCATATAGGTACATCATAGATTTTTCTATCCAAATACAATATATGGAATATGTTTAAATTGTGTCAACCTTCTAAATTCAAGACTAGTTGTACATTAGACATCATTTAAAACCCATCTTCATTACCATGGCTAAAATTTTATATCTATAAGTTTTGAAAATAATGATAATTTAATGAAATTCATTTGATACTAGTGTAAATTACATGAGACAATTTTCTTATTTTCAAAAATTAATTATCATGTATTTATTCATAATCATGTTCTTTACAAATGTGCAAAATGTAATAAAGGTTTTTAATGACTTAGACAATTATAATCTTTTTATAAATATTATAAAATATATTTATTCTATCCTAGTCTTAATTTATCCTTTTTAAGATCCAAATCATCTTTTGAATTTTTATATATTTTTTCTTACATAATATAAATATATTTTTAATCTCAAGTTCATCAAATTTGTCATAGAAGATTTTTCTAAAAATGATTTCAATACTAATTGAATCATTAGGAGAGATTCACCTAGATTAGAGGGCTGTGAGTTTTCCGGGATTCTCAACTGGTTGGAACTCATAGCAATTGCTACCTGACATGTAGAATGATTGCCATGTCATTTAAAAAAAATTTCAACTTTTTTTTTTTCATTTAAAAAATTTTCATTTCATTTATTTTTCAAATTTTTTTTATAGCCTAGTGTTCTTTAATTGTAGGGGGGATAGGCCTAGGGTTGACGAATCTCTACGTCCGCCCGAAAAAAGCTTCCGTAACCCGGACGTCCGGACGTCCAGACGCCAGTGGACGCAGCGTCCCTCCCGCCGTCGGAAGGCGGACGGATGGGGCGGACGCCCAGATCGTACGGACCACATCAGTCCGCATGTCGATCGGACGGCCGTAACTGGGCGGACGGGCAGACAGGTGGACGGGGGACAAGCGGACGGAGTGGACAGGCGGACGCGAATGTCAGCGGACGCAGTGGACACAGCGTCCGCGTCCAGACGTCCCGGACGTCCGGATGTCGTGTCAACCCTGGATAGGCCCTAAAATGGCCCTCCTAGCTCCCCAAAACTCTTTTAATGGAATCGTCAAATATTTAGACAAAACATTAATCTAAAGGAATTCTTCATCATTCAAATTATAAACCAAGGCTAGAAGGGGTCAATGTTAGAAGTTCTACAAGTGACCCTAAATTGTTCTCCAAATTGTATTTCTAATATGTAAAAGCAATTATAGGAAGGAGACTTGTATGATGTGAAGGCTAATTTTTAGAAAATTTAGGAGAATATTTTGAAATCAAAGTCAAAGCTTTAAGTAAATGATATTAATTAATGTCCTTTCTTGGTGTATATCTTGACAAATGGATGAGAAATTCTTAGAATCAATTTCTTTTGCAAAAATTTAGTTGAAAAAAGAAAGAAAATATCCACTCTCCATGAAAGAGTTTTTTTTCAAGTTTAGAGCATTTTAAACCTAACCACTACATTTCAAATTGTAAGCATTTTAATTTTAGTATACATTCTATTTAGTAAGATTTTTCCTACATTCAAGTTGTGATTGATTAATCTAGATCTACTATAAGAACGTGATACATTTGGTGCATAAAGGTAGACAACTAGAAGGTAGGGTTCTCACCAAATATAGATGTGAAATTATGCATGTCAATTTTAATGTACAAAGATAATCATGCGAATAATAATAAGATTAAAATTAAAAATGTAGAATAAACCTAGCCAAATTTTGATTCAATGGCTCATTCTTAACTCCTAAAGGACTATAGTACATTTCTAGGATAAATTGTCAAAAATTGCTATTCTTTATATTAGTGAGAAAGAATGAAAAAAAAAATGTTTTTTTTTAAAGTTTAACCATGCAAATTTGTATTAGTCTTCTATGTGAATATGAAGAATTTCTTTTAGAAACTTTGACCTTGAGGATTGAAAGACTATAGCATTTCAAACTAAAAGAATTTTTTTCCTAAACTTTAAATCCTCCTAGAGTGAGATTTTTGCACTACACATGTTTTGTATTTTTATAGTGATTCCGATATCATATGAATTATGTACCTATCAAATTTCAGAACTAGAAGAGGAATTTTGCACATATTGGCCGAAGCTACCTATCTTTTTCTAAAGTTATAGGCTACATAATTTTTTATCCAATATCCAATTGGAAAAATATATTATGTTCTTACTTAGAGCATCACCACCATAACTCAAGCAGCACAACCAAGACGGCATAGGCTGCAGCCAAAAGTCCAATCTCCCCCCACTGTGGCATAGCCGACAAACTTTCATCCATTGGACATTGGATATTTGGCTCTTTTTCCCTTACCTTCCTATGCATGGTGGAATTTGCAGTGAGTCCAAAGTTGACTACTTTTACTTATTTTTAGTGTTTTTTTAATGAGTGAGACCATGAACTCAATGCAATAGGTGGGCCTGTACACGTAGGAGGGCATAAGAGCCCGTTTCTATGGGTAGGAGGCCCCTCCAATAGAAAGACCAGGTCCGCATGGCCGTATCACGGTGGAGGCTTTCAAAGTCACTATGCCCGCTTTGGCCAATTGAGCATGCCAAACCCTTTTTGCTATGGGGATTTGGCCGCCCCACGGTGGCGATGCTCTTAGGAGATACATGCCCACACCTTGTGTGAAGTCATTTCAAAAAGATGTATTCAAGATTGACTTTGTAGGCACTTGCCCAAATTTTCAATTCGTCATTCAATGACCACTTGGTCCTTTAGGAGTTAATATGTAGGATAACTTCCATATGTAATTCACATTGATTCAAAATGGTGATGGTGATTTTTACCTTGTAGAAGTACATAGATATTGATTATTTATGACAAAGTGAGAAAATTTGGAAAAACTTAATTCAATATTAAAACCAAAGAATCCAAATTAGTATTTATAAATGATTTAGAAAGACAAATAGGAATATGACATTTTTTTACATTTATTAGAATTTAGAACCTTGGAAGTCTTAATGACCAGATTTGGGAAGGCAATGCAATATATTTTAGAGCTTCAATTGGAGAATATTTAAATGGGTGGCAAAGCTTTTTTTTTTGTCTATATTATCTTATTAGTGACCTTGCCAATAGTGCAAAGGTGTGGATGCTTGCCCAACACTATATCACTCAAAATCCCTAAACCATCCATTGTAACTAGCTATTAGACTTGTGTACATAAGGCTAAGTTGGGCCATGCAAAGTTTGATATGAGCCACAAAATGTATTGATTTGCTCTAGGAAGCCCTCAAGGTGCAAGGTGAACTAATTGTGAGACCGCAGCCCTAACGATGTTTTTATTGAGGTTTTTGCATGCTAATGTAAATGAAAAAGTGCAACTTCTATGAATCTCCAAGTTATCTCTCTCCTTCCACATTGCATAGAGCTTTGGCAAGGTTTACAAGAAACAAAACATAGAACTTGTGTGGATAGAGAGCTTGTCACAACCTTTGATGGATGAATGCATTGATTTATAAAAGAATTTATGATGATTATGTCATGACTTTTGTAGGATGAATGCATTGATGAATGAACTAATTCATCATGAAATGTGCACTAGTGGACAAACAAAGATTATTTGGAGATAAATATCTCTAGATGGTAGATTTGTACACTACAGTTAAACAATTCCAATTGAATGATAAGGGCATTGGAGTGCTTAAAGATAGATATCTCCAAATGATGGATGTATATAGTGGAGTTAGACAACTCTACTTGGATGACTAGTGCACTGGAGTTAGACAACTTCCGGATAAAGACAAGTGTGTTAGAACTTGGAATTGAATAACTACAAGTAGAAGATAAGATTTGGATAAGATATAATTGGAGAAGTATAACTAGGAGTTTTACTTTAGCAGATGGTTCTAGATAGAACCAAAGGTAGAAAGCTAAAAGATAGAAAAGAAGTCCTATTCTATCTTAAAGACTCATAGTTTTTATTGATAGTTTGTTTTTTTTATATATAAAAAGGAGCTTGGGATGAGAAATTTCTCTTTAGAAATCAATTTCTTTGTGAAATTATTCTTGTTCATAAGAATAAATTTTTTGTTCTTGATTGGAGTCCATTGTCAAAGGTTCGTAATTCCTAGTAGGGCCTTACGTAAGCTAGGATTTTCATTTTTTATTGACAATACGGAGGTTCCAAATAGAGGGTTACTAGCTCTAATGCTTTATAATGGGAGGTGATAGTTCTCAAGGGACTCAAGAGAGAAGTTCTTGTTGTACTTCAAATATAAAAAGAGGGAAAGGAAGGAACTTTGAGGTTTCTCATAAACATATGTAGGGAATTTTATTGGGAGTACAATTGAAAGTCCTTTAAGTAAGCAAATTGGGAGTTCTTTGTAAGGCACTTGAACACATAGTTTCCATAAGAGCCTTAGAGAACTTGGTAATAGATGCATGACAAATGGGGCAAGATGAAGACAACGTATCCAAAGGAAAAGGCAAAGCAAGAAGAAACTATTTGGACACTATGGTACAAAATTTTTGACAATATTTATAGTGGTATTGTTGGGATCAATGGTGTGGCTCATGGTGTTAATCAAGGAGTTCATTTGCAACATTTTCGAGACTCAAAACTTGAGCACATCATCATCACTCAAAACTTGAATTTTAGAATGTTGCAAACAAACACTTTAGTCAACATCATGAGGTACACCATTGATTCCAACAATACCACCATAAATATTATCAAAAACATTGTACCATGGTGTCCAAGTAGAAGATGACACTCCAAATCACGGAAGTTGCGCTTTTTTTTTACATTTGCATGCAGAAAACTCAGTAAAAACGCCGGGAGGGCTGCGTCTAAACCCTAAACCCTAATTGTAACCCTAATTGTGAGACGCAGCCCTGGTTGCCATGGTATGCGATTCTCGCGTCTTTACTGTGTCTTGCTGCAGTAACGTCTTCGATGCCGTCATTTTTCTGGATTTCATCAACTCTTTCCTTGCTGGGTTTCATGACTGTATGAGGTTTTCCTTCTCTCTATTCGACCTTGAATCCCATTGCATTGCGAGGGTTTTGCTTACGGTTTTCATGAAATTTCTTGCCAAATTGTCTTGCTGTCCACATCTACCCGTTTGTGGGTTACACAGAAAATCTGGTATTTAGGGTTTTTGTGACCTGGTGCTACCTGTGTTGGGAGCTGCGGTGAAGTGAGAACGTGATTAGTGGTTGTTGATTACTAGTTCTGTATCGATTGCTGCAGGATTCTGCAAGCAAGCTGGCCATTGTCATGACTTCGGGACCCCTAAACCCTAAACCCCTAAATCTCACGGGTCCCGAGGTCAGGTGACCTAATTGCGAGTTCAAATTTTGGATGATCCGAACTGACTCATCATGCGAAACGTGTAGCGACCTGTGCGTGAAGGTCGGTAGCGCTTCTTTGTATTTTGTGCCTTGAATAGTTTCAATATAGGCTTTAAGCTGGTTTTTTTCCCATGATTTAGATACTCGACGGCATCGCTCAAAACTACTGTAAACTCGGTGCTTGACGGGGTTGTCGTTGGTAGTTTGGAGTTAGTGCAATAAGCAGGTTTAGCTTCTTTTTTAGGGTTTGGGAGCTTCCGTGTACTAGAGTCGGCCAAACTTTTCAGAAAAGAAAAGTTTTTCAGAAATCTACTTGGAAGTATAGAATATTTGCAAGACGAAAATCAAATTAGGTGGCTGGCAGAATTGTAGGCAGAGAGGCTCGTGAGAATTAATTTTAACATTGGACTTAGTTGGACAAGAAGACAAACCTACTCCTAAAATGTAGTTTTCCCCTTTTTCACAAGCCAAAGCTATTCCTAAAAGTTATAGTTTCTCCCTACTTACATAGAAGTGTAAGCATCATATCATGGAAGTCAATGAAAGCAAAATTTCTGATCCCGGAAAACTTGAAATTTGTTCTTGGGTTCCGACTCCACATCAAAGTACACCCCAAAATGATTGTGATTGGAGTTCTTCTCTCTCTTCATTTTATAACGTGCACTAATAAGACAAATCAAAGTGTAATACTGGCAAGAAAACTCCCTTGTTAGAACTACACGAGTGTACTGCCCCTCCGCTCTGTGCAGACTTTTCTCAGAGCTGAAATGCGCAACACATGGAAGCTTTGGAGGAGAAGCGGCGAAACTGCTAATCAAATCAGGCTAGCTGAAACAACAGTCGGCAAGTCGAGTAAACCACTGATTAAAACTAGTCGGGAGATCCCGAGATGCCTCCACACGTCTTCCGGAGAAGCAAAGATGAAGTCCTCAATAGCATTTCAACGTGGCAATGCCTTAAGCATCTGTTGCACAGAAGTCAACAATTCTCCCAAGATCAGGTGCAGGATTCAAGGAGCTAGACCCTTTGACAATGTCATCGTCCTTAATTTGACATCACTAGCTCATGGGAAGTTGCTCGCTTTCGATCTCGGAGATATGGGCTATGTGAACTTTCATCAAATCTCCTGCTGATGGATCCGGTTAAAACCAAGCTCGGTTACTTCAAAGAGAGCCTCATCCAGTCCATTGCTGGCTGGGCTTGATTAGGAAGAATTTTATCTTCAGTACTTGAGTTCGGATGAGTTCTATTCTAAGCTAGAGTTTGAGATCACAGTTCTATCAGGACTTCTCAAGAGTTGAGGATTGTCGGTAACACTATCAGTGAGAGATTAACAGTGCCATGGAGCTTTGCAAGAAGGTGCAAGTGGAGGAGTATGTTATCCATGTCGAAGAATCCACCAATTTCTACATTAGTCTTCGATTCTCCCTTCTGGCCAGCCCTTGGTTCCCGCCACGCCCTCTAGGACTGACTCTGTGGAGTGTCCTTCACATGCTCGTTGTGTTGTTCATGACCCTCATGCTTCTGGCGATGTTCTCTATCTTTTTCGCAATTGCGGTTTCTTTTGATGCTTTTATACTACGCTCCGTGGTGCTAACAGGCCTTATCCTGTGCCTGTGCGTGAGCTTAGTCGTTGTGAGCTCTTGGATATGGCTTCTGATCTCCTGCAATGTGACTAGGCGGGAACCAGGGCAAGCCCTGGCGCACTACATCCTCACTGCGGGTGGAGAGCTCGCTGTACTGCAATCCCCACCTGCTGAGGAACAGACAACTGCTGCAAGCCTGTGCGACTTGGATGCTGACTATTGGCAGACTGCGAGACTTGTCAACCATTTGAAGTTAGTGTCAATCCCCTATTGGAGAGTGAATTTGGGGAACTTGTGTCGAGAGATCGTGCCCACCTACGATGCTGTAGTCATCTGAAAGGTTGTGGTTAGGCTTGACGGCAATGTTGGAAGCTCTTTCACCATTTTGTAGGAAACTGTCATGTGCTGTCGGTAGAAAATCCTTGCACCTGTACACCTACAGACGGGGTCTAGTGCAATCCCAACCGAAGCATCAGCATGCGATTACAGCAACGCGAACTCAGCTTTTAGCTCATGGGGGCCATTTTTTTTATAAACTATACTTAGATGTAAAGAAGCGTTCATGAAACACCAGTTTCAACCAGATTCGTGTTCTGAGTATTGATCCACTGCTTGGAGACTGAGGAGAAGAGCTCCTCACTTGATGATTTTACAGAAGCCGAAAGTATAGAGTTAAATAAGAACTTTCTTACTGTCTAATGTTTCTATAAATTCTGTCAAGGCGAGGTTTTGCGAACTACCAAGAAACATGATTCAAGAATTTCGGAGAGTATGGAATGGAAAGCAATCCTGACGCATGCATCAGAGGTAGGACAGCTGCCCATTCATCGATCACTGGCCTTGATGCAATTAGGGTATGGAAAGTTGGAGCTTCATAGCAGGAAGGAGGCAGATCGTTACGTACTTTCAGAGAAGCGGTGGAGTGCGAATTCGTAAGCTTCTTGGTCGGCTTTCAAGAATTTCTATCGCAGGTTTGAATTACGAAACTATTTCTCGTTGTGCCTGTAGGGTAGTTTATACTTGTAATCAATTTTGTGCACTATCTGAGTTAGGGTTGTAAGCTTAGGTTGCTTCATTAATCTTAATGGCAGTCCAGGCGACTAGCAGGAAATTCTTGATGCCTCCTCTCTTCAATCTTTTATAGAGGCAAGTTGGAGACAGTCCTCGTCAAGCTATTCAACAGGATTTCAACGTAGCTGCATCCCAAGCAACGATTGCACAGAAGTCAACAATCCTGCAAGACCCAGCTAGCTGCAGGATTCAAGAAGCTAGACGCTTAAAAACAGTACCATCGTCTTGAATTGGCATCCCTAGCCCATGAGAAGTTGCTCGCTTTCTCGGGGATAGGAGCAATGTAAGCTTTCATCAAGTCTCCTGCTCATGGATCCTGTAGAAACTAAGCTCGCTTGGAAGTTTGCCAGGAGGAGGCCTTAACTTCAAACAGTCCAGTCCATTGCTGGGTTTTATTTATTTATTTATTTATTTTTGAGACATACAACCTTCAAGGCTTGTAGTGAGGATTGACACGACACAACATCCATGGCAACCAGAATTTTAACTGGAATTACATGCCATGGGCATCCCCATCAAAACACAAGAAGAGGGACACAAACAAGACCACCATGCAAACAAAGTCAGCACAAGGAGTCAAACCAGCAACCTCATGGATGCACCTAGAAGCCTCTTCCACTTGCCCCATCACTCGAGGTAGTTCAGGGTCATTTTGGACCATGCTGGGTTTTAATTGAAAGCTCTCATAAAGATATGTTCTCACTTAGTGTTAAAGAGTGTTGTTACTAAGGGTCTTAAGAACAAATTTAGACATACTTCTAGACTAGATTCACATAGCAAATATTGCTTATAACACCAAGTGCAAACATACCTTTTAAATCCTATTGAGCGAGGTGAGAAGGCTTGTTCCACCTTGGGTCTAATATAAAACCTATGGATAAAAGTTTCACTTGCTAAGTCTAATTAAAAATATAACTAGAATAATAGTATCCTAGGAATTTCTAGTTTTTATAAATACATTAGAGTACTAGGCCTAATAAAGAGCCTACAAAAAAAGAGGTGACTTAGATATTGTTTTAAGAAAAATTATGAATATATTAGTTTACTCTATACTTTGAACAAAACTTCATTACCTTCCACAATACACAAAATGTCAGGTCTATATAGGAGGTCCTCTATACTACTCTTTTCTTCATTTTAGTTTGTTGTAAACGTTTTCCTACCTTAATGGTTACAATGATTTCACTTGAAATCAAGTGAAATTCAAAGTCACCTAATGTCAAGGATTTAATAGTTTGAAGTATCAGAGTACCATCAAATATCAAGATAATTTTATAGAGTGAGGATGGGTGGAGAGGTTCTTCAAGTGAAGTTCATTGTTCGTCATTGATCTTCAAAGGATATGAGATAATTTGAAGTTGAAACTTTAGACCTCATTAAAGCATTGAAAATTAACTTGTTTTAAAAATTTGATCAACTAAAAAAATGTGTAAAATGAAGTTAGTCTACACCTTCCAAAAACTTTTTGTGATCTAATATTGGAAGTTAATCCTTAAATGATGGATTGAACTTAAGGGCCTTGGTTTTCAAGAAATCATTACGAAAATTTCTCTAATATTCAATGACATGTAAACTTCTTGATATCATTCTCTTTGTCTTTATAAGATTCATCTATTAATCTAAGCTTTGGGTTTTGAATCACTATTTAAACTTGTAATTTTTGCATTCAAAAGTTTAATAACTTTTATAAAGCACTTGCCTTATCTCTACTAATTCAACATTAAGTGTCTTGTAAAGATATTTGAGATACACATGAATAGAGTAATTTGCCAATTTATTTATAAATTTAATAAATTTATTAAATAAAAATTGGATATTGAATTTTTTCTCAATTCAATCAACTATTCGACAAGGAGGTGTCAAACTTGCTATTTGGCTATAGCTAGCTATAGGAAGAAAAAAATTTGAATTCTTAAAAAAAAAGGCTCCAAATAATACCAACCTCACATTGAGGAGGGCTAGTAAGATTTGAAACTTGCAAATGAAAGGTTGAGCTAAAAGTGAAGTATAGATATTTGGATTGAAATTGGAATGAGTATTGGATTGGGTATTGGGAATGAACAATCTAGATATATAGGATGTTTTTTCCATTCTTTAATTCCTTTATCTTGGACTTCAATTGAATAGTGTGTCTCTTTAACTTTGAGTATTTGGCAAACATGTAGTTTGTGGAATTTAATATTTTCTTGCAATTGTTTCAACACTTATTGCATAAGCTCTCTTTGTGATTATTATTGTGATACTTTCTAAGCCCAATCTTCTTCAATTACTAGCAATACCATTTAACCCTAGAAGAAGGGATCTACTACCAAGTATTTTGTTTTAATTTTTTTGGCTTTGATTTAACTATTTTGCAACAAAGTTTGAATGACAATTATTTTATTTTATTTTTCAAGAATGAAATTACATGTCTTCTATAAGTTACAAAAAAATTTAGATTTATTGGTGATGATTTCAAATTACCATAATTATTTTACAAAAAAGTAAAGAAAATTCATATCTAATTCAAAATTAGCTCAAATTCCATCATAGATCTAGAGTATATATATTAAAGTGAATAATCTTATAATCTAAACTATAATTTGAAAATCAATAGATCATAGCAATGTTCAAATTGTAATAAAATGTTCAACTTTAGGAATTTCTGAGAATTTGAAATTGGATTAGAAATAAGACTCAATAATTTTCATTTCATTAGTTGGGCTCAAATTACTAAAAGATCATTTACATGACTCAAATTCAAATCAAGACCAAAGAGTTGGGAGTTGCTAAAATACACTAGAAAGGTTTCATTTCTAGCAAATTTTTGGACACCTCTCATAATACCATTCTTGTGTATTATGATAAGGAGAATCTTCTCTAACAGCCAAAAAATAACTTGTATTGCATCCTCCAACAAGCTTGTTTTGACATCAATAAACCAAATTAAGAGTCTTCATGTGTTCCGTGATTAATAATAATATCCAAAATTTGGATACATCAATATTGAATTACAAGAATGTCCACAAGATGGACATGTTTAAATCTACATTTCATCAAATAGTCAATAAGTGACTACCCAAGAAGAGGCTCACTCACTTTTCTAGTAAGGTCCTACTCCCATCTTCACCTGAAGCTTCTATAAAACTTATTACATTGTCACAAATACTAAGTGCTCAATGGATAACAAAAAATTCTCTTGTATAATTAGGACAGAAGTGCAACTATTCATCTTCCAAGTTTTGTTGTGAAAAGTGAACATCCTTTGCAGTAGTTTGACTTCCAATGAATATTTTTCCATTTTATCAAGCAACTAATTCCAACAGTATTAGAAAATGATGATTTCTTTGGAGACTAGTTCATCCTTATAGGATTAAAGCAAATCCTCCCTAACTATGGCACTAAGACAATAAGACATCCTTACAAGAAAAGAAATCTAAAGAAGACAATAGAAATATTGTTTAATTCATGATCTACAATCTCGACAAACAACATTAGGATGATCACCCATTTCCAATGACATAAACAATTTAGCCTAGCTGTAGCATGGGGAGGTTGAGGAGAAAATTTCCCCGTGAAGAAAAATAGATTTAAGAAGGATTTCAAAAATTTGGAAATTTTTTCACTCAAAAAAAAAATTTATCAAAAAAGAATTTCGTGAAGATTCTCTTTGTCCCATTTCCAATCAGTAGGCAACCCGATTTCCAACCATAGACCTGTTACAAAAACAATGTAGGTGATCATTGTGGCCTGCAATGTACATATTGTGATCATTTTATAGTTCCAAAGTAAAACTCCCAAAGGTTCTACTGCTCCTGTTGTACGTCAGTAGTCACCTAAAGCAAACCAGATCGGAATTTCAGCAGTCTATGCTCTGGAAATGGGATGCTGATCGGAAATGGGTCCGCTCCTTTACTAAATTCTGACAGAGTAGTTGAAATACTTGACAAACAGTCTCGGATAAGAAGCAAAGCAACAAACCCCCTTCCAATTTGTCGCCCCAAAGCGACGAAACTTCCCACACAACACACAAATTCCTCAAGCCGCACACAACGCATCCTCGTCACCGAACACGACAGAAGATCCAAAAGCAACCACTCGTACAGCGACCGCATAAACTGGACTGTAACAACAAAGCAACAGGGAACAGAGAAACTCAAATAGGTGCGAACAGACCTCGGGGTCTGGAATATTGGAATCATACCTTTACATATGAAGCTCGACTGTGAGGAGCACAAGGAGAGAAGTAAAGTCAACATACAAATCACTCGTGCAAGTGACTCCAAAGCTAATAACTTAACAGCGGCACTGCGCTTGCTGCTAAGCGGAATGTACAGATACACAGGCCCAGTTCCCGGGGCGTTCGTTTATATCCTTCCCACTCGTTGGTCTCTTCCTACATAAACGACACCTCCACTAAAAGAGGCAACGACTTCGTACCCTCCTATCAAATGACTGGCAACACAACCTCGAACGCAACCGGCGCAGGGGCTACCCCGCTCCCGAAACCGAATCATCCTACGAGTTCTAAGCTGAGTAGGAGTTGGAACGAACAAAAGACTACCGCTATCTAAAGAACGACACTATCTACGCCACGTATTTAAAGATGTTGGGGTTCTCCTTGTCTCGCTCGAGATATTCACGAGCAATCAGGTCCTCAACTCGCTTCTTGATCACCTTGAAATCCGGCTGGACAAACAAATCGACGGACCCAACCCAATCACGTCAGCACCAGGTTTTCACATATTCAAAACAATCCAACACTACCCACTGACTTTAAACGACTACAAGCATGAGCCAGAAAGAACCACACCAAAACGGAAATGAAATCCATCAAATCCATGGCACCGTCGGGCATCGAAGGCACACCTTGAACATCCGCCCAAGCTGCTCAACACATTCAGAGACTAGTTGCTGATGCGGCAACTGTTTCCGACTTTTCATGATCCTTACAATCGAGGCGTCAATGGCGTAACGACGGTCCTTGTCCACATCCTCAATCACCTTCTTCTTTTCGTCCATGGGCGGCAATGGGATCTGACGGGACACCAAAACATGCTCAGCATACACGCAAAATGGAAATCAACTCAACTCGGCACAGGGCCTCCCAAGTGCTCCAACTCTCGGCTGCAATGGACTTCAGCCTCCCTGCGTCACACGCAAGCGAGCACGCCAACCGGGAAAAACTGGCCCATGACGCCCAGCGGCCTACGCAACGATGACCAACAGGAAAGCTCACATACCTTGATGCGTCTCATCTTGTCAGTGAACTTGGTATTAAATTCGAAACTGTCACTTTGACCCACAGTCCGGGTGTTCGGGTCCTTGTTGAGAATCTTGTATTTCGCACACGACAACGAGTGCAACAATCGAACGATATCCTCATCCGTGAGGTTCAGCTGGTTCTTGATATCGTTGTAGCTCAGCCTATCCTCAGCATTAAATAACAAAAGCACTGCAGCCTGCAAGAGACCACAAGAGCCAATCGGAGGCAAAAATGAGGACGGAGCTGCAATAACACAACGAAAGCAACTTCCAAAAACACACTACGCAAACGTCCGTAAATAAAACCAAAATTCTTGGGACAGAAACACACTCCAGAAATCACCCTCCAACAGGCAGAAGACGGCAGAGACCCACAAGAATCCGACAACCGCGAGGACCCAGGAGAAAAGAAATGCCACTCTCGCCAGATCATACCTGATACGTCGTGACAATGAGCTCGATCGGCTTGGTGTCAAACTTTCCAGTTATGTTACAGGTTCCCAAAGAATAGATCCAAGTCAGCTTCCGATGCTTGGTTTTCGTCTGATAAAACTCCTTAAAGACTTCAACGCATTTCACCTGGATGTGAAAATCGACAGCAACTCAGCACGGAGGGACACCAACCGATAGATGTTCACGACCAACATTCCAAAGAAACCAAGTGCAAACAAAAGTAACGCCTCGAGCGTGACGAGCGGGGACAAGAAACATCCCATCACTATTTGCAGCACTCCAGCTAACTGGAGCATGGCATGCCTCCACATTAAATAAAAAAGCAGGACACGGGAAAACTTACCATCTCTGCTGGTAAAGCCAGGTCCGAAGACTTATAACTCGGCCAAAAACCAGTTGTGAGAACGGTCACCGTCAGGTCAATGCCTGGATTGGACGACGTATTCTCCGCCAAATACTCCTCGAAGTTGGTCTGATTCTCGCGTGCAAGGGTCAGATCGGTCACCTGCAAATGTGTACATGGCCGACGTCAAAAGCTGGTCACGGGTCAACCGCTCCTTCTCAGCGATTCAATCTCAAGGGGCACAAGCAAAATAACACAGGCGGAGCTTGCTCCGAAAAGACCAAGGAAAACCAGCTTAAACAGGGAACCCGGGAGTTACCATGCCCTCCATCTTGGAGGTGAACTGCCCTCCACACTGCTGTTTCAACTTCGTCAAGATGCTGCGCTCATGGTCATCGTTGGCACTCTTGTCAAACAGAAGCCTTCGGGCCAATTTCTTCCTGCAATCATGGACAAAACACGACGTCAAGCCTCGACATAATCAGAGACTGATAAAAAAACCCCAGCGATTAACAGTTCTTGTACGCCATCGTGTGTCGCGCCATCCAACGTTGACGGCTAATAACAAAAACTATATCTCACCAATCTTGCGGAAGTGCGACTCATGAAATATACTGGTCGGTGATAAATTACGCAGCCATCACAGAAGGAAATACAATACTCACCTGTAAAACTCCGCGAAAAGATCCTTGTCGCTGATGTACGCAAGAAGCTTCACCACCTGCAATCTCCCCAAAATAGTCATCAGATGATGACGAGGACAAGAAAACCTCCAAGAAACCGAGCTTGCTCAAAGGGGGACAACAGCTAACAGCTACAACGGGGCCTCAAGTTGGATGCGCGAGATTCATCAAGCCCAAGGAGTTAGTCGAGCAGCCTCCTCACTCAACTGAAAGGGAGTAGCCGCGATGGACTCAGTGCGCACAGGCATTCGGCGGCATATACTAAGAAACTGACGAGAAACTCAACGACCATGCTCGGAAAGCAGACACGACGACAGCGATACCTTCTCCAGAGTATCCTCGATGGCTTCGTCGCTCAGCTTCTCACTTCCACCCTTCTTCAATAAATTATCACAAAAAGTCGCCAGGAGCTCGGCACTCGTGCTGCCGGCCACACCCTTGTTGCAGAACACTTCAAAAGCTTCTTTCAAAGCCTTGTGGAAAAGGGAATGATTCACAAAGCACTCGCTCACGTACTGCAAATACATGTCGTGCAACTCAATCACCTTACGCACGAACGCCTGCTCTTGGACACCCACAGTATCTTTCTTCTCAGCCTTCTTGTTGCTGGCGGCATCTTCGGCTTGCTTCACCAGGGCAGTACCCTCGTCTGTAACGTGCTGCCTAAAAATGCTAGCCACGGGTTCCAAGCCCTTCGGAACTCGGGAGAAAAGACGATACATTCTCGAAAGATCGTCGACCTTGTCATCTCTTAAAAGAGTATGGCAACCCGAATGTTCCTTCTCGAGTAACTGGGACTCGTACTGCGTCAGCAACTCCTGTTGGACTTTCTCCAGCAATTTCTGCTCGCTGCTGGCGTGCAAGTAGTGACCTACCCTTTCCTTCTCCCTCTTCAAACATTCCTCAGCCTTCAGCATGTAGTCGGGACAAGAATCCTCTTCGATCCAGGAAGCGGCTTTCCTAGAATAATAAGCAGCGGTGTCTTGGAGCATAGATGTCTCGAAGTCGGCCTCATACGCATCCATATTACCCATTCCAATCTCGACGAAGATGCCCAGGACGTTCTTCAGAAGGGCACGATCGATTTGCTCGCCTTCGCGCTCACGATCGACCTGGCCAAAATCACAAAAAACTCTCAGCATGCGGTCACACAACCTATCCGAACCACGACAAACGCAGATAACGTCGGAAATTCACGAACTCACCAGTGCAATTACTGCATCCTTCACGTTGATCTTCATCTCCGCATACACCTGCGCGTCACAAAGTCGCTCGTGAGACCAGGACCGATGCATCACCCAAGACACGACGGGCGGAGAGAACCCTGATCAACCGGAAGGTATAATGAGCTAAGGGATGATGTTTCCACATGAACTACAGATCGGGGATCAAAGTCCCAAGTGAAACCCAGAACCCTGGCGTTGATAATTAGAAGGTGCATCCGAACAAGGATCGTCTCACGCGTCGCGAGTAGCCGACCCGTCGTTAACAGGCACTGACAGATCATTGAACCCTGACCAACTCCACTACAAAACGGAGAGGTTGATCAAAAGGACGGAAATCATTGTTCCAGCATTTTGCTCTCATGCAGAGTAGTCCATTGACGTGGACGCGAATACTCGGTCTCCAGCTCTTCTCGACAGGCAGGAGTCCCCCTGTAGGTTCAAAAATGCTGCATCCAATAAATTGATAATGGCTGCATCACACACTGCATACCAGGTCGCGGAAGGTCATGAGCCCCACGTCGCTCAAAGCTGGAAGCGATCTCCTCGCAATGAAGTATCGGTCGAGGTAATTGAAGAACCGGGACAGCCATCGGACCATAATTTTGTGGTTGTCCCATCGCTTCACGAGCTCTTTCAGCATAAACTCCTCATGCTTTTCCCTAAGAGCAGGTACCACCTACACGGACAAATAGTGCCGATCAGACCAGCCGGAGAGCTTACTATTTGCCCAGCTAGGCTCTTGACCATCAAAAAGTCGCAGAAAAAAGGCCACGTGAATCCATAGCATTTCCATGAAAGGGTTCACGCAAATATTTTGAAAACGAAAGAATCGTAATTGCGTTAATTCCGAACACCCGATACTTTCAAGGAACGAGGCCAGAGGAAGTGTGGGGATAAGAACCTTGGACTTAATATATTCCTCGAACGACTCCCTATACCGATCATAAAGCTGCTGAGAGTAATCCTGCGGAGGCTTCTGCGTACACATGTTGTAGATGGTCCTGTAGAAAAAGCATTAAGGAATCCGCCCAAGAAGAGATACCCATGAACAATTCCGCCTCCACATGCTCTGACCGTACATGTTCCAAATCCTCACGAAATCCTTTCTGAAATCTCTTACCACAGTACCGGCTTTTACAACGTAGATTACGCAATTGCCGTTTCGTGCCTCTCTTGCGTGTTGACAACGCAGCATTGAATGGTCACATGAAAACGATCACAATATCTCATGACAAATTTCGCAAAACCTAAATTCAAAAAGCATCTCAATTGATCGAATTTCGGATACGTGTAAAGAAGCATGTATTCCTCGGAGCTGAATTGGTGCTCCCCGGGCACGCCCTCCAGCAGATTCTTCAGCTTGGTGATGCCCTTCAGCATGAAGGCCCATCCATCCTTCAAATCGATTACCTTCCGTTCGATATTCATCGCTACGGCTGGCTCTCTTAGTAATCACCACCCCTCGACTTCCACCTTCACCTTCACCTCGACGTCACTCCACAATTAATCTCAACCACCGACAAACATTCACCCTTCAAACCTACAACAAACCCTACCCTAAGAAATTCACCGAAAAACCACGCCACACCATCAATCAACCCTGAATCACTCCCAACGAGTGACACCGCTTCAATCACAACCCTCCCCGACGCTCCACTGCCCTATCGCCGCCCCAAACAGCACTACAACACCCACTCCGCCAAAACCCCAAACTGCACTGAAACTCGGTCCACCACGAACCCCTGTGAACTTATTCTACCTCGTTGACACCGCAAGAGAATGGAGCTTCCTCACAATCTTCACAAAACCCGCACTGCAACGGCGATCGAAACCAAAATCGAAGCACACGAGGCTCGCATCTGCTAGAAAAGCTTTCAGTGTCTGTGGACAAAGGCTGTCGTGAGGTTCTGCATCAATCACAACTCAATTCCTACAGACATTTATGAAAGGGAAATCTTCATCCCTTTCTTTTTGTCTGTACATCCTCACTGGTATGGTGTCTGTAAATTGATTTGACCACTCATGTGCAGCTTGAAGTGATTTTTGAGGAGAACATTTTGTCAAGATATTCTTAGCCCTAATGTGCTCCAAAGGGTTTTTTTTTATGTGCAAATTTTTGCCACTTTGGTACAACAAAATGATATTGGCAATTTTTTGTGAAGGGAATTTTCCTTTTTTTTTAATAGTTAACCCCTCAAGGACTAATGGGACACAATGTGTCCTCTTCAAATTTTCAATAGCAAATTCCCAATAGGGTGAAACAAATCTCATTATTTTGTAAACTTGGGACTTGTAGAGTAAAAAGTTGACATACTTGTTGCATTCTCTGATTTTCAAATTTTCAATGTAGGAAGTATTTAAAAATTTATTTAGAAAACATAATCTAATAGAAAAAGGGAGCAAACATAATATGTTTACAATGAAAGAAATAGTAGGGATGGAAAAAATCATTTTCTTGGACCTTTCTAGTCTTTACTTTGCACAAACAAACTATGTCTAGAGGAAAAAATTCAAATTTGTATTTTTAGCAATTTTTAAAACATAAAATTCAATCTTATATGAATAAAAATACAAAAATAATTAAAATGATTCCAAAAAATTTGGAGATGTTCCAAAAAATATATTTATAATATCAATTGTTAAATTTCAAAAAATGATTCATATATAAATTTTTTATTTATTTTGTAGGATCCGATTTGGTTAGTTTTGGCTTTCTACTCCTTTTGTTTGAAAAATTCTGCAAATTTGGGAAAGATTTTTATTATTCAATTTTTTCAATAAAAAAATACTTCATTTGCCTTAGATTCTAATACAAAAAATTTGAAGGGCAAAAAAGCATTATTCATCTTCTTATAATTTTTCTTCTCTAAAAGTTGCATTTTTTTTGTCTAAAGAGTTGATCATCCAAAATTGTTATAATCTAAAAATTCAGTGGTCAATATTTTTCACAATTAACTCCATGCATACTAAACAAAGTATTCTTTACTTTTTACAGTTAAAATTAAAATTTTCAAACACATCTATGTGCAAAAAAATATCAAAGTGGGCCAATTCATTGAAAACCTCCATTGCAAAAATGTTGTTAGGCCTTGAGGGGTTAAAATAGCTTGATTATTGTTGGATTTTAAGACCAACGGGTCAAATTTTACCCAAGTATAGCCTAATTTTGATACAGATATCACCAAGTACCACCCCAAGTATCACATGAATATTGAGAAAATAGTTGGCTACTTCTCCGAAATGATATTAAAAAACATGTTCTACAGTGCAAAAATGTGGAAGATGAACAATTTAAGAATGCCCAAATGTACATATGGATAGTCAATACTACCGCTTCATTCTTTTTTCTAGGTTTTTGTAGACAAACTTTATTCAATGAAGTCTACTCATCTTTAGAAGTGTGATCCCTTCAATGTATCAAGACTATTGTCAATAGCTCGAATTGATGCAAATACTAGGACTTAGTACTTAAAAAACTCTCATTCATAGCAAAATAAATACTAATCAATTTGAACCAGGTCCGTTGGTGTTTTAGTAGGAAGATGCTACTATAGCAAAGGATCTTTTCTGTCTAAGTCACTAAAAATTGTTTATGCAATGAGATAAAGAGGGTTTGCTTTGGAAAAACAATGGGGTTCTAATTACAACGAGATTTGGCCCACAATATCAAAGAACTTTTTTAATTTGACATGTGAAAAGAGGATTTAAAGACTTGAAATGACTTTTGCAATTTTAACCCCCTCATGATCAAACATTATAATCTTTCAATCCATAAGTGATATTGTTGTGTTTTCTTTTCTTTTGTGATCTCTAACATGTCTACTTTGAATTTGTATAGTTACAATTCAAAAAGAACTGATATAACTTATTGAAATGATCTCTTTTTGTTCAATTTAGAACAAATTTATAGAAACTAAAAACATACCTTGGGCATTTAAAGGTTAAAAGCTTCCTAAACTACAAATTCAAATTTAAATTGCTATAGAAAATCTTTAGAGCTTTTCAAAACTATTTCAAACTTCAAATTTCGATAGAAACTAAGGAAGTTAGAGTGGCATGAAGTCTAATCATTAAAATGTTTGATTTTGGATGAAAAGAATTTAAATTCATCCAATTAGATTGAAACAAGAACTTTTGAATCTTTCCACAATTCAGAACTAAATCCCAAAGAGAAATATCAATTTGAACACACAAGTCCGTAGTATTGGATGGATGAAATTTTCTGGTTCAATTAAGAGCCAAGACTTTGTCTGCTCATAATTTTTGTTAGGAATGTCCAATTCTTAAGTTCTTTATTGTTTTGGAATTGGCAAACAATATTCTACAACTTGACATAATTAAAAACTAGATTTCAAGCAGCTTCATTTGGAGGTCCAAAGTTTTGGCCTAGAGTCGTCAAAACCACCTAAAATCTCTAACTTTTGAGATTTATATCCAATTTTATAGAAACATGAACCACTTCAAATTCATAGGTAGAAAATACTTGTTCATCACTTTAAAGGCCAATTGGACAAATACTTAGACATCCTATTTTAGAAGTTAGAGGGCAAAACAATCATAAATAACTCAATTACCCTTGCTTTATTTCAAGGGAGGAGATAAAACATTTATAACAACTAAGTGCAATTCAATCATGAATTAAATCATGTAGGATTATACAAAATTGAGGGAATGCAAGAAATTGCAAGTGTACAATGCAAAAGCAACAATGTTGACACTATAGAGTAATAAACACAACAAAAGGAAGAGAAAGGAATGCTTTGACCACAAGAAGAGAATCATACACAAATAGGTGGGCAAATTATGGTGGAAAGAGGACACATATAGGTAGGACTTTCAAATGGTCTTCTATGACATCAATGTCACAGATTGGCCATGCATATTTTGAAGAATTTTTTTACAAGTCAATAACCATTGTAGGGCACTTTTCATCTTCTAATTTGAGATAGTAGTGGGACCATTGGTTTTTTATGCACAATTTTTTAGTTATAGCCAAAAGTTGTTGGCTATTTTATGTAAAAGAATTTTTTATTTTTTTGGTCAATATGGACAAATTTATTGTTGTATTTTAAGACTATTAGCCAAATTTTATTTAGATATGATCTAATTTTGATATACATATCAGCAAGTATCACCCAAGAATCACATGAAAATTGAAAAAATTATTGGCTACTTCTCAAAAATGTGAACCCTTGAGCACCCCAACACTGCAATTAGAACCTCTCCAAATTGAAAGATTTTCTTATTTGACTATTATAATCATTAGAGGATTTCTGCAGGGTTGGAAGGGCCATTTAGGCCTATTCCTCTAACCATGTTCCCATTATTAGTTTTGTTTGTTTTGAAAAAAAATTAGAATAAAAAAAAGCAATCTTTAAAAAAAAAAATTGGTGACATCGCAATTGCCATTCCACATCAAGCAACAACTACAAGGTTATTCCCCCGATGTTGGTAGCCTAGGGAATTCAGAGTCCTCCAAAGTTGTTGAAAATCCTTTAATGCTTTTCAACAATATGGTCATAGGAGGGGTCAAAGGATGTGCTCTTTTTCCTCTAGCTTTAAGCTTGCCTCCAGTACCAATCAATTTGGTTTGCTTATGTGGATCTTTTTTTAAGTGATAGTTGAATTGGAATGAATTGAGAACGATCTGAATTTTAGTTAATATGAACTAGGCACTAAGGGATTAAGAAAGATATTGAGTGGGCCTAGTGCATAAATTTTGAAGGTCATATAGAGATTTACAACTTGATCTAGGAAATTTATTTAGGCCACATGACATTGAATTACCTTCTAAAATATGCCTCCAAAAAAGATGTATAATTTTTGACATACAAAATCCAATTATGAATTTCAAAATGGGATTTCATTCACAAAAATTATCAAAATCCAAATTGCAAATTGCCTTGGCTATGCATTAATTTGAATTTAGTATCAAGAAATGGACAAATTTAGATCAATGTATACATTACTCTCTAAAAAGTAAGTGTCCATTCTTTGAACAATGTATGGCTTTCATCCATCTTTTTTCATCCTTCATGTACTTATTGTAATATAGATTTTCTGCTCAAGATTTATGGTAATAAAATTCATTTAACACTACTAAAAAAATTCATGACCAAAACAACAGAATTTCAATTCAAATCTATTAAATGATTTAGTCATTTTAGAGGTGTTGTTTTGGACAAAATCAAACTGAAATCTATTGATTTTTTTTGTTGTTCTGAACAAATTAAATTAAATTATTATTATTTTTTTAAATTGAAATTTTTTTTGGGCAATGCCCGTTTAAAATAATTTTTTTTCTACCCGGGCAATCACCTAGGCGGCCGGCCATGTGGGTGAGGTTCAAGGTTCCAACCACTAAACCACCTAAATATCTAAGTGACCACACAAGAATTAGAATTTTATATATTTAGTTTTTTCATTGTTTTTCATATGTTTTGTATTTTTAGTAGACTTTAGAGGTCATTTAGTCATAATAAAACACATTTTTTCAAAAAACTTGGAACAAAGAAAAGTTGTAAATTCAAACTCAATTTCACCTTCAGAAATCCGTTTGTGATTTTGAGTCTCCAATAAAAAGTTATGAACAAAAATCAGAGAGGATGTTTGAAAATGTCAAAATAAATGTTCCTAACGACCCCTCTCTGATTTTTGTCTATAACTTTTGATTGGAGAATCAAAATCACAAATGGATTTTTGGAAGTCAAAGGTATCTTGAATTTACAACTTTTTGCAGCTCTAAGTTTTTTGAAATTTTTAATTCTAATATGCGAGAATGGACTCCAAAGTCTGCTAAATTGAAAAAAGATTGAATTTTACATGATTAATTTTTTTTAAGATCATTATACTTAGATTCTCAAATATTTCAAAAAGATTCCAAAAAGATTCCAAAAGATTCTTAAAAGATTCCAAATTCAACAAAAACTTGTTGATTTGGTCATTGCACTATTCAAATCAACAGAAAGAATTTGTCATTTTGTTGATTTTCACAGAAAGTTACAAAATGGTCATTCTATTGTCCCAAATAACAAAAATCATTTGAATTTCTATTGTTTTGGTTGTGCATTTCCAGTAGTGTAAAAATCTGTAATTTTCATACCATAGGTAAAGTAGCCATGATAAAGTTGCAATGAAGAATATCACTCAAACATTTGTAACTTTCAAATAGATAGAAACTTGGGTCCAAAGAAGAGGCTGGTGAGAATAAAGTGTTTTTTTTTTCAATGAATCAGTGCCCATATGACAAAGGACCATTGAAGCAAGACTACTCCACTCTTTCAAGAGAAGACACTATAGTCACTAGTAACCAACAAAAGTAATTGGCAAATGTGGTTTTAATGAAGGGTGGTATAAATGGATGGAATGGAATTACAGATTGTGAAATCATGAGTTCTATAATTGGTTGGAGAAGAGCTTTGTATCATCACTATGTGGTCTAAATTCTACTAAGTTTGTTTTAGCCATAATGTAATAATCATGGCTTAGTTATGTTGATGAATTGTCATAGGCTAGGAGATTTTACCAACCAATCAATTCCATTCAAACAACTTGAGATAAGTGTTGAGGCCAACTTAATAATTAAAAGAAAAAATAATGATTGGTAGCCATTACCCCACCTATTGTTTATTTTAAAATTAGAGGAAGTGGTTGGTTGCTTTCTATTCTTTTTTGTGAAAAATTATTAAACCAACATGTTGGATAGCAATGGTGTTTATTTTTTTGAAAGTATATTAACTTTCATAAAAGTTTCAGGAAGGTCCAAAATGCTCTTCCAGTAATTTCATTAAGAGAATGTAGATAATACCCTTGGCCCTAGCCGTAATGACTTCAAGTGGTTCAACTTTCCATCCTTGATTAATGATGTTACTAATTGGTAGTTGGTATTGGTCGATTTAATTATTGATGGTTTCTTGCAAAAATTTGTTGTTAATATAGGTGAATACAATAAACTAAATTATAAGATCATTTATAGGAGTAGTTGATGGATTGCTTTGATACGAGAGTCATTTAACGCATAGTATATCAAGTTTGAGTCTAGTATTATAATGGCATCATTGTTGTTTACAGCTACATGGAAGAAGCCAAGGAGGCACAATATTATCTTGTGGATTATTATAGAACGTGATTACATTCATAAGTATATAGCGTCTAGATTTTTGTATTGATAGTATGACTTTTCTTATTTTCTATACTACTTTGTTGTATCTTTTTTATTCTAATAGCGTGTATTTGATGGTGGAATCAAAGTACTATAATGAAAGTATATAGTGATTACTTTGATCTATATACACTATAAATTTATCTATTTCACTCAAATATTTTTGAAGTAAATGATAGCTAGGGAACTTCATATTTGTAAAGCTTTGCTATTTAGTAGCATACTGTCACGGACGTGCCATACCGGGCCTTATCCAGTAGTTTCGTCCCTAATAGAGTTTCCACCGCTTTTGCAACAAGGATGCCTCTTAAGAACCTTCTCAAAAGCGGTGGCCTAGTGTACAAGTTGTTTCTAATGATTCTAGTAGATTCCAATAGTCTTCATTAGTTTCTATTTGTTTCCGGAAGCTTCCATAAGCTTCCGGAAGGTTCTACTAAGTTCTACTAGTTTTCGGAAGCTTCCACAAGCTTCCGGAAGGTTCCATTTGGTTCCACTAGTTTCCGGAAGCTTCTACAAGCTTCCAGAAGGTTCCACTAGATCCTCCTAGTTTCCGGAAGCTTCCACAAGCTCCGGAAAGACCTACGGATATTTCCAAAGGTTTCCAAGGCCTTATTCCGGAAGGTTCCTTAGTCTAGTATAAATAGAGAGTCGAGGGTCATTGTCCCTCACTCTCTTCAACACCAGTTGTACCAAGTCATTCTTTGACTTCATGTTATCAATACATCTTCTAGTTTTCTCATCTTGAAGCACGTTCTGAGTCATGTGTGAAGAATCCCCTCACTTCTAGCTTGTTCTTGTCTTTGTTTGAGGTATCCCCTCAAATCTGATCTTGGTTCCGTCCAAGAGTTGCCGTCCGCAACACATACTATCTCTTGAGAATTGTCAAGCAACCTATTTTTCCCCCACCCTAAGTGAAAAAAATAGCAGTCGTTAAATAAGATTTAAAAAACCTAAGACCACCCTCCATTGTTGTGTAATGTGAATTAAAAAAAAAATGTCGTTGAAGTTGCACCAATCATGCAATTCAAAAAGAAAACAATAATTCTTTTTGAAAGTCAAAAACAATGCACTTTGGTTGTCTAACATATATATGTGGTGGTGACGATAGAACTTTGTTTATGCTTCTTCATATAAATATGTAATAAGTAAATCTAATGTTCAAATTAATTAATTTTATTGATTTATGAATTATACATATTGATTGACTTTTGAAAATATAATTGGTTGTAGAGAAATAATTAAATCTTAATTTATTGAAAGATTTAATTAAATTCTTGTATAATTAATTTCAAAAAATGAATTCAAATTAATTCATTTGAGAAAATGAATTCAAATTACTTCATATCAAAGAGTAAATTCAAATTAATTCATTTCAAAGAATTTTAGTAGCATGAAGGAGACAAAGAAAGAGAAGGAGACATGAGATTGAAGAAGAAGGTGTTGAAGAGATTAGGGTTTGTAATTGAATGTAAAAGTTTTACATGAAATGAAAAAAATGAAGAATTGAATTATTTTAAAGTAATTTAGGATTTGCTACACAAATAAAACAATTGAAGAGAAGGAAGTGAATTCGGATATTGCATTAGAAGATTTTTGGGGCCTCTAGATGCCTACAAGTTATCACAGCGTGCGAATGCAGGAAAAAGGTTCGGCACAACGGTCTGATGTGGTCGAGCCCTACCACATCATTGACCAAATTTTTTTTTTTTTTTTTTCAATTTTTTTTTGCATTTGGAGACTAAAAGTTAAAAAAAATTAAAAAAAATTAAAAATTAAAAATTATTTATTTATATATTTATTATTTTGTTTTTTTTATGAAATTTTTTTTTCTGATAACGGGCCGTTCTCCTTGCTACGGAGAACAGCTGTAGGAGAACAAGCCCGAAACAGGCTTCTGGACCCCCCCAAACTCTTCTAATGAATGTTTTGATGTAAGAAATTAGAAATGATTTTTATTCATTAGCTACATGCCACGTGTACAAAAATAATTTTTGACTACCCTACTATTAGATGTGTACATGGCTTTACTACCTCCATTCAATAGCACACAATAACATTCATATTCTTTGATTACTGTTTAAGAATTTGAAACAATTACATTCCATAAATATTTTCTTGTAAATTTTTTACTACTTCGGAATTATTTAGTTGTATTTTGTAATGTTGCAATTCCATTCCTATTTTGTGTATGTCAATGCATTATTTATTTTATCTATTTTGATATTTGTCTCTCTTAAAATTATACTTTCTTGTCCTTCTATAAACTCTCATTTTCCAAGAAATTTCTCATTTTTTTATTGAAAAATATGGTTATAATGGTCAATACAATAGTCCACAAAGATCTAAGCTCCATTGATTAGCTTCAAAAATCTTTTAACTTTCATTTAAAATTCCAATTTTTTTGGCCTTTGTTTTGTAAATTAATTGAACCCTAAAGGTTCTCAATGGTTGCCTCAAAATCTTTGAAAATTCCTCAATTGAAAAGACATTATGGGCTTCGATTTAGTCTTGCAACTTTGAAATACTATTGTTTTAAAGTGCACTTTATACCTATGGAGTCCAATTGAAGTCATGATAAAAAAATGGTGGAAGAAAAACAAAATGAAAACAATGAAATTTTGATGCTACAACAAAAATAATGGAATTATTAAGTCACAAGGATAAGAATGAAATCCAAAGGTTTTGATTAGTTCCATCCAAAAACTTTTCAACTCCCTCAATTGAAAAGACATCAAATTCACTACAAACCTTGATCCATGGTTACAAAATGGATCCTATACTCTACCAATTTTTGTTAGTCCTATTGGTTGCCTCAAAAACCTTTGAATCCTCTCATTTTTCTTTTAAATTCCAAATCATTCCAACCTTAATTTTGGACATTGATTGAACCTATTTTGAACCTATTTATTGGAAATTAATTGAATTTATTTGTTTTTCATTGGTTAGCTCAAAAAACTTTTCAATACCTTCAATTGAAAAGACTCTAAACTCAATAGGCTTTAATTTTAGTTGTGTAACTTTGAAATTTCATTATTTTTATCTTAGCTTCATTTTACCAATTTGGAGATGGCTTCATTCTATCATTCTGATCATGGCTTCAATTTTAGTTGAGGTTTTAAAGTAAATCCCATAGTTGCAAATGGACTTTATATATGTCAATATAGAAATCCCAAAGATCTCTCTAATATTTAGCTAAATGAATTCCAACCTAAAAGTTGTCACTCAAATTGACCAATGTCAATATTCAAAATTTATATGTTCCATATTGAAAGCTTTATAATTATCAATTGTATTTAAACTCTAAAATTTGTTGAGCTCTTGTGGAGCTTTATAAAAACTCATGCAAATGCATATGAAGTCAATTTTGAGCAAATGAAAGTGAAATTCTTATCAAAGAAGCACAATTCTATGAGCTTCTCCCCAACATATTTTTTTTTCATTCAATTGTCGAGGCAAAAGTTATAGGGCTCAAAATTATATGGGTAGCTTCGGTAGCATTTGAGGATAGTATGCTAGTAGGGAGGGCAAGCAATTGAGCAACTAGTCATGGAAGCTATAAAGTTTATTCAGTCAACTTTGAACACTTATATCTTCCAAGCTATGAAGCCAAATGGTTTGAATTTTTTTTCACAAATTATTATAATATTATAAAAAAATAATGTGTGGTTGAAAATGAAAAGAATTTTTTTTAGATTTTCACATAATGCACTAAAAATAGAAGTCTTAGAGAGAAATTTTAGAACTATTAGAACAAATTTTAGTATAAATTCGTATGATTTTTATTTTTATTTTTAATTTTATGGATACATGATTAAAAAGAAAATTTTTGTATTTAATGTTGGTTTGATTCTTCCAAAAATTTGAGTTCTTCCCCCAAAGTTGAAATTTGCAATTTCATGAAGTCTTTGGACATCTTTTTTGTGCAATATTTTACTGTGTATGTTAAGTACTTCTATTATCTTTGAAAATTGGCATGCAAATAATTAGCATAACTATCTATCTAATGGTCCAAATTTTCAAAGTTGGATAGTGCTTCTTTTTCGACAAAGTTGAATCAAATTGCGCTAGCCCTATTGGATATAATCCAAAATTTCTTTTCTTCTAATCTCAAACATTATATCTCACAATCTAAGTAGTCTAGTTTTTTTTCCTATGAAGTCATATGGTAGTCTAGTCCACCTTTGTATGGTTGAAGGTTTGGATTATCTTAATATTTCAAATATTCTCAATGCACTACAAAGTAATAGTTTTGGATACTTTTGTAAAAACAACCAAAGAACTTTAGGGATTAATATATAAGAATAAATGAATGAAAAATGATATAGGTAAAATTGCCAATTTTTTTTGAAAAATGAGCAATTTGTATTATATATATATATACACATATATATAATTTCATTCATTATCCACTTGGAAGTCCTTGAATTTACAACTTCACCAATACAACATCATATTATGAGGCCAAAATCCATGAATGGTGGGCAAAACTACATAAATTAAGGTTCATGGTCCTTCTATCTTAACCCCTAAAAAGAACCAAGTGTTCAAATTTTGAACAGCAAATGAATACAAATACATCCCAATCACGCAACAATGCATTTTTTTCATCAATTTTTTGAAGATTCTTGTGGTAGTTCTTCAATATTTGTAGATTTTGAAGATTCTTTTTGCAATTGTCCTATTATTGAATAGGGAATGGTAGGTCTAGCCTCGAAAATTAACCTTTTTAAATAAAAAATGACCCTTCAAAAATGACTTGAATAAAAAATAAAATAAAAAACTCCAGAAATCACCATGATTAAAACTTAACATTTTGAACTTAAAGAAAAAAAATTCTTATGAAAATCACAAGTATTCAATCTACATTCAAGTTTAAAAGGAAATTTCAATTTTTGGCTACAAATTTTATTGAGAAACATTGATTTGTGTACTAGTTGATTTCATTGTATGAATATGATATATAAATCATGTTTTACAACTATTACATGATAGTGATCATTGAATGCAAGGTAGACGTTTAGTGTTCAATGGATAACATGGAATCAAATTGTATATGAGAGAAGTGCAACTATTCATCTTCAAAATTTGTTTTGGAAAGGGAAGATCTTCTACAATAATTTGACTTGCAATGACTACTTTTGCAATATTGGAGGCTAGTGATTTACATACTAATGGAAAAGGATGATTTCAAGAGTCACCCCTTCAGCATTTAATCCCTCAACGCCATGTCTTTTCAACGTATTTGAGACACTGTCGGAGTCAAGGTGACAATGCAAAAATTTGTGGAACTTGTGTAAATTTTCAATAGCCACTTGAATTGTGCACCGAAGAAGATAGATTCACTTTATTGATAGGTTTCACCATTCCAATTATCTTTTCATAACATCTAAGAGTGACTGAATTCCCCAGACACTTACCTCGACAACAACATTTTTTTTTGGCCGCAAGGGCGTTGGAGGGTTAAGGATTAAATTATTGTTGTAAGTTACATTTTATAATACATCTTCACAATTTCGGTCCTTTGTGGGTTAATGCTCCATGGACCAAACCCAGTACTGTACTATTTCAGGGAACCATTTCGGGAACCATTTCGGGGAACTATGAAATCCGAACCATAAGAGAATACTGTGGGAGATGGATGTACAGACAAATGGCGAGGGATGAAGATTTCTCCCCGTCCCTCGGCTGCCCACCAAGCGTACTGTCTGTAGGAAAATGTCCATGACTTCTCCTGCAAGGACTTCAATGACGATCTTTGCCTGTAACTTCGAAGCTGAAAGGATACCAGCTGATGCGAAGCCTGGTTATGTTTCGGTTTCGCTTTCGATCGCCTTTGTAGTTCGGGTTCTGTGGAGATCGTGAGGAAGCTTCAATCTCTTGCGGTGTCAACGAGGTAGAATAAGTTCAGTGGAGTTCGTGGTGGAACGAGTTTTTGCTTTTGCTTCGTTGGGGGGGTTTGGCGGAGGTGATGATTGGGCCGGCGACAGGGCAGCGGAGGGTCGGGGAGGGGTTGTGACTTAAGCGGTCTCACTTGTTGAGAGTGTTTCGGGCTTCATTGACGGTGTGGTTTGGTTTTTCGGTGAATTTTTTTAGGGTAGGGTTTGTTGTGGTTTGAAGGGTGAATGTTTGTCGGTGGTTGAGATTAATTGTGGAGTGACGTCGAGGTGAAGGTGAAGGTGGAGGTGGAGGGGTGGTGATTATTAAAAGAGGCGGCCGTAAAAATGAGTAACGAGCGGAAGGTTATCGAGTTGGAGAAAGGATGGGCCTTCATGCTGAAAGGCATCACCAAGCTGAAGAATATACTGGAGGGCGTGCAGGAGCAGTTCAGCTCCGAGGAATACATGCTCCTTTACACGTATCCAGAAGTTCGATCAATTGAGATGCTTTTCGAATTTAGGTTTAGCGAAATTTGTAATCAGCTGCCTGCGATGTTATGATTGTTTTCATATGACCATTCCGATGCTCCGTCGTACCAAATGATAATTGCGTTTACTTTGTCGACACGCAAGAGAGGCACGAAACGGCAATTGCTTGTTCTATTGTGCAGGATTTGGTATCGTGATGTGAGACTTGAGAAGGAATTTACTGAGTATTTGCAACATGTGCGGTCAGAGTGTATGTACACGGAATTGCTCATGTGTATCTCTTCTTGGGCGGATTCCTTAATGCTTTTTCTACAGGACCATCTACAACATGTGTACGCAGAAGCCTCCGCAGGATTACTCTCAGCAGCTTTATGATCGGTATAGGGAGTCGTTCGAGGAATATATTAAGTCCAAGGTTCTTATCCCCACACTTCCTCTGGCCTCGTTCCTTGAAAGTATCGGGTGATCGGAATTAACGCAATTACGATTCTTTCGTTTTCAAAATATTTGTGTGAACCCTTTCATGGAAATGCTATGGATTCACGTGGCCTTTTTTCTGCGACTTTTTGATGGTCAAGAGCCTAGCTGGGCAAATAGTAAGCTCTTCGGGTGTTCTGATCTCCATTATTTGTCCGCGTAGGTGTTACCTGCTCTTAGGGAAAAGCATGAGGAGTTTATGCTGAAAGAGCTCGTGAAGCGATGGGACAACCACAAAATTATGGTCCGATGGCTGTCCCGGTTCTTCAATTACCTCGACCGATACTTCATTGCGAGGAGATCGCTTCCAGCTTTGAGCGACGTGGGGCTCATGACCTTCCGCGACCTGGTATGCAGTGTGTGATGCAGCCATTATCAATTTATTGGATGCAGCATTTTTGAACCTACAGGGGGACTCCTGCCTGTCGAGAAGAGCTGGAGACCGAGTATTCGCGTCCACGTCAATGGACTACTCTGCATGAGAGCAAAATGCTGGAACAATGATTTCCGTCCTTTTGATCAACCTCTCCGTTTTGTAGTGGAGTTGGTCAGGGTTCAATGATCTGTCAGTGCCTGTTAACGACGGGTCGGCTACTCGCGACGCGTGAGACGATCCTTGTTCGGATGCACCTTCTAATTATCAACGCCAGGGTTCTGGGTTTCACTTGGGACTTTGATCCCCGATCTGTAGTTCATGTGGAAACATCATCCCTTAGCTCATTATACCTTCCGGTTGATCAGGGTTCTCTCCGCCCGTCGTGTCTTGGGTGATGCATCGGTCCTGGTCTCACGAGCGACTTTGTGACGCGCAGGTGTATGCGGAGATGAAGATCAACGTGAAGGATGCAGTAATTGCACTGGTGAGTTCGTGAATTTCCGACGTTATCTGCGTTTGTCGTGGTTCGGATAGGTTGTGTGACCGCATGCTGAGAGTTTTTTGTGATTTTGGCCAGGTCGATCGTGAGCGCGAAGGCGAGCAAATCGATCGTGCCCTTCTGAAGAACGTCCTGGGCATCTTCGTCGAGATTGGAATGGGTAATATGGATGCGTATGAGGCCGACTTCGAGACATCTATGCTCCAAGACACCGCTGCTTATTATTCTAGGAAAGCCGCTTCCTGGATCGAAGAGGATTCTTGTCCCGACTACATGCTGAAGGCTGAGGAATGTTTGAAGAGGGAGAAGGAAAGGGTAGGTCACTACTTGCACGCCAGCAGCGAGCAGAAATTGCTGGAGAAAGTCCAACAGGAGTTGCTGACGCAGTACGAGTCCCAGTTACTCGAGAAGGAACATTCGGGTTGCCATACTCTTTTAAGAGATGACAAGGTCGACGATCTTTCGAGAATGTATCGTCTTTTCTCCCGAGTTCCGAAGGGCTTGGAACCCGTGGCTAGCATTTTTAGGCAGCACGTTACAGACGAGGGTACTGCCCTGGTGAAGCAAGCCGAAGATGCCGCCAGCAACAAGAAGGCTGAGAAGAAAGATACTGTGGGTGTCCAAGAGCAGGCGTTCGTGCGTAAGGTGATTGAGTTGCACGACATGTATTTGCAGTACGTGAGCGAGTGCTTTGTGAATCATTCCCTTTTCCACAAGGCTTTGAAAGAAGCTTTTGAAGTGTTCTGCAACAAGGGTGTGGCCGGCAGCACGAGTGCCGAGCTCCTGGCGACTTTTTGTGATAATTTATTGAAGAAGGGTGGAAGTGAGAAGCTGAGCGACGAAGCCATCGAGGATACTCTGGAGAAGGTATCGCTGTCGTCGTGTCTGCTTTCCGAGCATGGTCGTTGAGTTTCTCGTCAGTTTCTTAGTATATGCCGCCGAATGCCTGTGCGCACTGAGTCCATCGCGGCTACTCCCTTTCAGTTGAGTGAGGAGGCTGCTCGACTAACTCCTTGGGCTTGATGAATCTCGCGCATCCAACTTGAGGCCCCGTTGTAGCTGTTAGCTGTTGTCCCCCTTTGAGCAAGCTCGGTTTCTTGGAGGTTTTCTTGTCCTCGTCATCATCTGATGACTATTTTGGGGAGATTGCAGGTGGTGAAGCTTCTTGCGTACATCAGCGACAAGGATCTTTTCGCGGAGTTTTACAGGTGAGTATTGTATTTCCTTCTGTGATGGCTGCGTAATTTATCACCGACCAGTATATTTCATGAGTCGCACTTCCGCAAGATTGGTGAGATATAGTTTTTGTTATTAGCCGTCAACGTTGGATGGCGCGACACACGATGGCGTACAAGAACTGTTAATCGCTGGGGTTTTTTTATCAGTCTCTGATTATGTCGAGGCTTGACGTCGTGTTTTGTCCATGATTGCAGGAAGAAATTGGCCCGAAGGCTTCTGTTTGACAAGAGTGCCAACGATGACCATGAGCGCAGCATCTTGACGAAGTTGAAACAGCAGTGTGGAGGGCAGTTCACCTCCAAGATGGAGGGCATGGTAACTCCCGGGTTCCCTGTTTAAGCTGGTTTTCCTTGGTCTTTTCGGAGCAAGCTCCGCCTGTGTTATTTTGCTTGTGCCCCTTGAGATTGAATCGCTGAGAAGGAGCGGTTGACCCGTGACCAGCTTTTGACGTCGGCCATGTACACATTTGCAGGTGACCGATCTGACCCTTGCACGCGAGAATCAGACCAACTTCGAGGAGTATTTGGCGGAGAATACGTCGTCCAATCCAGGCATTGACCTGACGGTGACCGTTCTCACAACTGGTTTTTGGCCGAGTTATAAGTCTTCGGACCTGGCTTTACCAGCAGAGATGGTAAGTTTTCCCGTGTCCTGCTTTTTTATTTAATGTGGAGGCATGCCATGCTCCAGTTAGCTGGAGTGCTGCAAATAGTGATGGGATGTTTCTTGTCCCCGCTCGTCACGCTCGAGGCGTTACTTTTGTTTGCACTTGGTTTCTTTGGAATGTTGGTCGTGAACATCTATCGGTTGGTGTCCCTCCGTGCTGAGTTGCTGTCGATTTTCACATCCAGGTGAAATGCGTTGAAGTCTTTAAGGAGTTTTATCAGACGAAAACCAAGCATCGGAAGCTGACTTGGATCTATTCTTTGGGAACCTGTAACATAACTGGAAAGTTTGACACCAAGCCGATCGAGCTCATTGTCACGACGTATCAGGTATGATCTGGCGAGAGTGGCATTTCTTTTCTCCTGGGTCCTCGCGGTTGTCGGATTCTTGTGGGTCTCTGCCGTCTTCTGCCTGTTGGAGGGTGATTTCTGGAGTGTGTTTCTGTCCCAAGAATTTTGGTTTTATTTACGGACGTTTGCGTAGTGTGTTTTTGGAAGTTGCTTTCGTTGTGTTATTGCAGCTCCGTCCTCATTTTTGCCTCCGATTGGCTCTTGTGGTCTCTTGCAGGCTGCAGTGCTTTTGTTATTTAATGCTGAGGATAGGCTGAGCTACAACGATATCAAGAACCAGCTGAACCTCACGGATGAGGATATCGTTCGATTGTTGCACTCGTTGTCGTGTGCGAAATACAAGATTCTCAACAAGGACCCGAACACCCGGACTGTGGGTCAAAGTGACAGTTTCGAATTTAATACCAAGTTCACTGACAAGATGAGACGCATCAAGGTATGTGAGCTTTCCTGTTGGTCATCGTTGCGTAGGCCGCTGGGCGTCATGGGCCAGTTTTTCCCGGTTGGCGTGCTCGCTTGCGTGTGACGCAGGGAGGCTGAAGTCCATTGCAGCCGAGAGTTGGAGCACTTGGGAGGCCCTGTGCCGAGTTGAGTTGATTTCCATTTTGCGTGTATGCTGAGCATGTTTTGGTGTCCCGTCAGATCCCATTGCCGCCCATGGACGAAAAGAAGAAGGTGATTGAGGATGTGGACAAGGACCGTCGTTACGCCATTGACGCCTCGATTGTAAGGATCATGAAAAGTCGGAAACAGTTGCCGCATCAGCAACTAGTCTCTGAATGTGTTGAGCAGCTTGGGCGGATGTTCAAGGTGTGCCTTCGATGCCCGACGGTGCCATGGATTTGATGGATTTCATTTCCGTTTTGGTGTGGTTCTTTCTGGCTCATGCTTGTAGTCGTTTAAAGTCAGTGGGTAGTGTTGGATTGTTTTGAATATGTGAAAACCTGGTGCTGACGTGATTGGGTTGGGTCCGTCGATTTGTTTGTCCAGCCGGATTTCAAGGTGATCAAGAAGCGAGTTGAGGACCTGATTGCTCGTGAATATCTCGAGCGAGACAAGGAGAACCCCAACATCTTTAAATACGTGGCGTAGATAGTGTCGTTCTTTAGATAGCGGTAGTCTTTTGTTCGTTCCAACTCCTACTCAGCTTAGAACTCGTAGGATGATTCGGTTTCGGGAGCGGGGTAGCCCCTGCGCCGGTTGCGTTCGAGGTTGTGTTGCCAGTCATTTGATAGGAGGGTACGAAGTCGTTGCCTCTTTTAGTGGAGGTGTCGTTTATGTAGGAAGAGACCAACGAGTGGGAAGGATATAAACGAACGCCCCGGGAACTGGGCCTGTGTATCTGTACATTCCGCTTAGCAGCAAGCGCAGTGCCGCTGTTAAGTTATTAGCTTTGGAGTCACTTGCACGAGTGATTTGTATGTTGACTTTACTTCTCTCCTTGTGCTCCTCACAGTCGAGCTTCATATGTAAAGGTATGATTCCAATATTCCAGACCCCGAGGTCTGTTCGCACCTATTTGAGTTTCTCTGTTCCCTGTTGCTTTGTTGTTACAGTCCAGTTTATGCGGTCGCTGTACGAGTGGTTGCTTTTGGATCTTCTGTCGTGTTCGGTGACGAGGATGCGTTGTGTGCGGCTTGAGGAATTTGTGTGTTGTGTGGGAAGTTTCGTCGCTTTGGGGCGACAAATGGTTGCTTTGCTTCTTAGGTGAGACTCTTAGTTAACCCTGTAACGACTTCTAGTGTCGCATGAATGACTTGCTAAGAAATTATAGGCAAGAATACACGTATTTATCCAAGAAATATATTTTACCTAGTTATTCTTGGAATGTTGGAGTGGTCACAATAGAAATCATCCTTTTGGCACGGGGAATCATTTGCTTAACTAAACCTCAGAGCTGCATTGCTTTTGGAACTATTGTGCAAGATTTTCTATTTTCTTACAAAATTCCAAGGATGAACATTTGTAGTTTTGAGTTATGTAGATGGATTTTTTTGGCATTTGTTGGATTCCTAGTGCTTGTAGCAACATTAGATGGTTAACTGCTGTGGTAATAGGGTCATGTCTTTCAGAGGTTAAATATTTCAAAAACATTGATTTGTCTTATTAACCCCTAAGTGCCTAACAAACTATATATGGTTGATTTGAAATTTTAGGCTAATTTTGGTATGGGTAGTTAAATTCATTTGACCTATTAGAAGATATTGTCCATAATTTATTGAATGCTAAAGTTGACAATTCAAAATTTGGCAATAGTTATATATACTTTTACTTCAAAGCATATTACAATCTCAAAAAAGTTCCAAGTCTTTTGTGCCATGTCTTTTTAGAAAGATGAAGTTATCATATGCATCCTCTCAAGATCTTAGCTTTAGAAAATAAAAATTCTATTCTCAATGCTTCATCAAAGTTGGAATTTTCTTTAAGTCTTAGATTCAGAGACAATTCTATTTCCCTCCCCCCCATCACAAATCTAAACTAAAAGTGTTATATCTTCATAGAAAGATATTAACTTTATACAAAACTCATAAAAGACTCAAAACTAGAGATATCCTATCTAAACTTCTATATGCCCTTGTAATTTTGGTCCTCAAAATTAGTTAGTAGATGACCCTCTCCCTCCCTCAAGCATTATTTTTGTATAAACACTTTAATAGAATAAAACACAATTTTTTGGATTTACGAGCAGAAGAAAATCATCCTTTTAAAATTTCATTTCAAAATTCTTAATACATAGCACACTGTAATTCTCTAAACTCAAAACAAATTATGAAGGAGGAAAAAAAAGACCTTGACTTCTTATTCTACCTTAAAGAGGCCACAATAGTACATATCTTGGCCATATGGGATCCTTGGTGTTGATTGACTATTCCTTTTAAGCCCCATCTTTCCATCTATTTCCTCATTTTTGCTTCAAATTTCAATAGTTAATTTTAAAAAAGTAAACTATTTTCATTCTTATATCCTTCAACTTCAAATACATGAAGTAAATTTTGAAAATACCTTTAAGCAAAAAATCAAAGTAACTCAAATCTAACATATATATTAAAAAGGTATAAAATAGAATTTGAAGAAGAGTGTTACTCCATTTGCAAAGACTTAAGAATATGTTTAATGGTAGTTGCGACCGTAATCTACATGGTCTACCTTATTAAAGAATTGATTAGACCTTTTAATCAACAAAAGTGGCCACAATTTCTTTTAATACGCTTAACCATACAATATTGATCATTATTGAGACCTTCAAAGTATCCTTCAAATGTCACATTTCTATTGTCAGTTTTAACATACATAATTTACAATAAGATCACCAAGGCTTGAGTATCATGTTGAAGATTCTTATACCATCACTGCTCCCCACAAGGTTACTTTGGTGGTTGAAAAGTCTCAACTTCGTCTTGTGAATGATCTTGTAGATGATCTTGTAGTAGTGCAAGGCTTAAAGGTTGAATTGAATCTATATATCAACCAAAGGAATCCAAAGGAAAAAATATATACAAAGAATGTGATTGATGTGAATCCTCACAAATCTAAATGTTCAATCCACTAATTAAAATGTCAATACTTCTACGTACCCACTAAAGTAATTACATTTTTTTTTAATAAACTTGACATGGTTGATGTAAATCCCAATAATACACAATGTTCAATTCAACAATTTAAAGGACAAATCCAAAGTTATATTTCTAAAAAATATTGCATTCACAACATTTAAACCTAAAACAAAAAAAAAAATTCTAATGAAGACTTTTATCACAATGTATTCATATATTATAGGCTATAAAAATGCAAAATTCTTGCAGAACTCATTTACATTTTATACTACATCAAATTTTAGATAAGACTTTTATTTTGAATGAGGATAAAAAAAAAAGGGGGTGCAAATTTCAACTTCCAACAATTAGAATTCAACAATGTTTGACTTTGGAGGAAGAATCCTATGGCAAATTGAATGAGCAAGGCCCAAAGAAAACCAAACTCTCCTATAGATTGTGTTTTGGGGGAATATTTGGGTTTATGTATCTCCATCCATCTCTACAACTATGCCCTACATTCCAAATACCAACCTATAGAAAAAAGGTGTCCACACCCCAACCTTAGGTTTCGATTCATACTAGCCACGCCCCAACCTTAAGTCCCCAACTATACCATCAATGTCCCAACATTAAGTCCGCACCTCAACCTTAGGTCCCCACCTTGATTCCAGCCATATAAGAGCCACCTTTATGGCCCCCATGCCATGTCATATAGTAAAAATAAACTACAATAGCTTCTTTTTACTTGGCAAAATTTGGAGTCCCAAAAATTTGATGCAATTCGAACCATTTGATTTGTCCAGATGTCTGTCGACAATATTTGGTAATCCTAATCCATCCAATGTGACAATAGAGTAAAGTAGCAACAAATAATATCATGTACAATGATACCACACAAAATATGTTGCACAATATTAACACTCATGTTAGTGTAGTTAGAGTTCTTTCCACCTTCTTCTATTTACACTCACAATTGATAACTTCCATATTTTTTTAAATGTATTTTCTAAGCCCATTTGGCTTTTACTATCCATTTCTTAAATCCTTTCAAATTTGGTCTATTAAACTTAAAGTATTCACACTAAAATTTGTTTTTAGATGAATAAAAATAAAATTTCACTTTACACTAATGATGTGCCAAAATATTGAAGTCTCTCCAGTGTATTGAGTATAATGGTTGTAATGATGTAAAATTTCCTTTTTTAAATTGTGATTGTTGTATATGGTAAATCAAAATTTAGGATTAAAATCTTTTTATACAAATTAGTTGAAATATTTATATTTATTTTGTTTTTTGGTCATATTGATTTTCACAAAAACATTCAAAATCTTCCTATGACATTCAAAACAAAAGAGCCTCACAATACTTGTCAACAAAGTTGACTACATTAGGTTTTTTGATTGCATTTATTTTAAGCATATTTTTCAAAACTTCAATATAATATATAAATATATAAAATCATAAGATTGTACAATATTGCTTACTTCTATTTTTCAAGTAAAAAGAAGATTCATTGTAGAATGTGATGAAATTTGTAAATTCTAGTCTTCATGTCTATTTTCTTGTTGTTCATCCCTTTATTGTAGTATTATAATTGAAAATGGTGTAGCAAATTTAAGTAAATTATTTATCCATTCAAACATTTCTATTTTCAATTTTTACAATGAAGTACATGTCAACTAGTTTGTTGAAAATCTTATCTTAAGACATTTGAAGAAGTTACATTCCACATTTACTAAATTGAGAGAAACTAGAAGGTCCATCCATGAATCTTCATACATTATTGAATCATCATTAATTTGTACCAAAATATAAAGAATAATAATCTAAAAAGAGTTGTGTATTTTGAAGCATTTTAGCTTGAAAATCAAAAGAAATAAACTTTTACCACTTATATAGATGATTTAAATATATAAAAGCATAATAGATAGCATTGAAAATGAAAAATCATATTTTACATGATTAGATGAGTATATAACATGGTAGATTTTCATGGTGTATTGTGAATGTGTGATTGTACAACATGCAAGTAGATGTATAAACATGTTTAATTTTCATTATAGATTGGAAATCTTCAAATTACAAAGAGTGGAATTAGATAGGAGATTGATTATAAAGAACTTGACCTATTGGTGACAATGTTTGACAGAGTCCTTCTTTACACTAGAAGCAAGGTTTTATGGATAGCAAGTTTTCAAACTATATAAACTTCAAAAATTGAAGGTAACTTTACACTTGAAAATTCAATTAAAGGGAGAGAATGATATTAAACACTATTTTTGTCTTGTGTAGCAATAAAAGTGCAAAATATTTGAATCCTTTGAAATTACGCCAACCCAAGTTAGAAAAGTAGAATTTAACTTAAAATGCAAGCACCCTTAGGCCAAAAAATAGATAGCCAATTATATAAAAACAACTCTCTCTCTCTCTCATAAATTGAGTTTCCCTAGTTTATAAAATATATGTACTCCAACTATAAAATAGGAGTTCTATATACATATGTGGCCCTTCTCAATTCACATTACTTTACTCCCGAAGAGCATCACCACTATGGCTCAAGATACATGGTTGATTCACCATAGGCCAAGCCCAATAGCCAAAATAGCTCCACCATAACACTGGGTGCAATTCTCAAAGCGTTGAGTATGCCATATTTTGCCCATGAAACCTTGACTTTGCATGTACAATGAAGTTCTTGGTGGAGCTTGGATTTGATTGCATTAGCATTAACCCCTAAAGGTCAGAGACTATGTTTTCACCAAAAACACTTCAAAACTGCCACTTCTGCTACAAGCGCCAAATTTTAGATGAAAAACATTTTTAAATACATGTAACCTCAAGATCTTGTAGTAAACTAGTTTGAAAAGATGTAAATTGCAAGATATTAACATTTGAAGTGACAAAAATCATTTTTTTGGCCTTGTGAAAATACGGGCAACTGCACTTCATAAAGTTACATTTATATTAAAAAATGTTCAAAATGGTGGTGCTTCTTTGGATTCATTCTTCAAGTCAAGTAGGCTACATGATTGAAAATTTTTAGATCATTTGGAATTGCACAATATATAGGAAAAAAATAGTAAGTAGAAAAAAGTACAAAGCGATTCAAAACATTAAATTGCTAAGAATTTAATTTTAAATTTAAAAAATTCAAATCCAAACGATGGCAACATAGGAATACACAATCTATATCATATATTTTTATTTTTATTTTCAAAAAATATTAAAATTTGAATTAAATAAAGGACTCCAAAGTTTATTTTCAATTAGGGAATCTACAACTACCCGCAAACTAAAGCACTTCATAACTTTCATCTTGTAAATTGAAATTGAACAATTCAAAGCTTTCTACGTATGTATAAATCTAGAAAACCAATTTCAAATTTTTATTTTTGAAAAAAGTAATTATTTAAGAAATTTTTGGGTTGCCCATCGAACATTAAAAATTACATATCATGTAATAACTTTTGAACCAGGCAGGCAAAAGTTATGAAAATTGTTAGGCCTTGAAGTTACTCCTTGGGCGCATGTTGTATGAAAATATTAGAAAAAAAGAATATAAACTACATTTGTAGTGAGCTGCCCAAAATCATTAAATTGCCAAAAAACACAATTTTGACCTTTAGGGGTTAATTGATGGTACAATCTAGCTTCACTTAACTTTCCCTAAAAATAGAGTTGCACACTACATGGAGGTTGTCATTCTAGTTAGTTGTTGTTTAAAATTATTATTTTTAAATTAAAAACTTAGTTGCCATTAGTGCATGGCAAAGTGAGTTAATGCTTGCATGGCCTTTACCACTTGCAATACTTGACTTGCTTGGCCCACACCAAGGTCCTTCCTCTGTAGTACATGCCACTTCTACCGGGCACACTAGCCAGCCTTTGCCATGGGAATTGCCCTAGTGGCGATCCCGTAAGGTAACTACACCTAGTTTCAACCACTCTCTCAAACTGCATAATCTAGATTCTTGCCTAAAATGTCCTTCCAATATTCATGAGAGTCTATGTTCAATTTTAGATACACCCATTTTCAATCAATACTTTGAAAACCTGTAATTGGTTCGTTTACTGTTCAAAAAATGCATTCTTAGAGAATCTAGAATACCCTTTTGACTTCCAACATGACCCCACCGAAAGTTTTTCACTATGATAATAGGAAACACGCTCAATTGCTTATTTTTGTGATTTTAGGTGTAGTTACCGCAAGGCTATCCTATGCTCCATACCCTCCAAAGCAAGGCTCGCTCTTCAAAAACACGCCATGGGACCATGATGAGAGCGAAATTCTCCAAACACGTCTAGAGCCTGAGAGCCTGAGCGGCAGCTCAAGAGCCTTCCGTTTGAAAGCCCCACCAAATCCAATCAGCTGAGAGTCAGGAAATCCAAAGTCAGAGCGGCTACAGAACCAACATCCAGATAGGAGTGTCAGTTGAAAGCCACGCCATAAGCGACTACAACAGCACCCGAATTGAACGGCCAAGATGCGCCGTCAGACGCATCCGACGGCCGACACGCTCACAAGACTGGCGCCCGGCGTCAACTAAAGCCCCGGAGAAGCGCCGCCAGCGGGCAAGCCCCCCCGGGCTGGCGCACTAGGGTTTAGGAAGAGGGCCCCGCAACCGCTCGGCTTCCTGGTCGACTTCAACTGCAGGGCCGGGGTCAGTTTAGGGTCTCTTCATCGCCTTTGCTTTCCAGAGAAGTGGATTGCGCTTTTTTCCCGCTGTTGCCTTGCTGTGGTGGCTGCAGCTTTCGTGGGGAGGGAGCTTTTGTTGTCAGTTCCGCAGAGAGGCGTTGGTTGGAGGGGGTCAGGCACACCAGCAGCCATGGCGGACGAAGGAGCGACGCTCTCGATGGCGAACCTGAGCATCTCCGAGGGAGAGAAGAAGCTGGGCAAGGTCAAGTGGTTCAACAGCAGCAAGGGTTTCGGTTTCATCACGCCGGACGAGGGCGGCGAGGATTTGTTCGTGCACCAGACGTCGATTCACGCCGAGGGCTTTCGCTCTCTGCGCGAGGGCGAGGTGGTGGAGTTTCTGGTAGAGTCCAGTGACGATGGGCGCACGAAGGCGTTGGCCGTGACAGGCCCCGGAGGCGCGTTCGTGCAGGGTGCGAGTTACCGTCGTGATGGGTACAGCGGCGGAGGCCGCAGCGGTGGTGAGGGCGGAGCCGGGCGGGGCTTCGGAGGAGGTGGCGGGCGCGGTCGGGGTCGCGGCGGCCGTGGAGGGTTTGGCGGTGAGCGCCGGGAAGGCGGCGGTGCTGGCGGCGACCGTTCGTGCTACAACTGCGGTGAGAGCGGGCACATTGCCCGCGACTGTCAGAACGAATCGACCGGAAACGTGAGGCAGGGTGGCGGTGGCGGCGGTAACCGGAACTGCTACAACTGTGGAGAGCCTGGACATTTGGCGAGGGACTGCACCCCCGCTGCAGCTGCTTAGGCGGCGTTAGTGGAGGGGTTTGATGGGCTGGTATTTTTCTGAGACGAGAGATGAGATGTCCTCTTTGAAGAAGGATGGTGGGAGGGCAGCCCTGGACTCAACAGTGGCGACCGCGTGCCGAGGGTGTCGGTCCCCGCGTGCCGGTGGTGTAATTTGTGGCAAACAGGAGGGTATAGCACTCCGCTTGAGTCTTTGTTTTTGAATGGCTTTTCTTCTTCGGGTTGCGGTCTTCTCATGGATGTGGCGAGGGTTTATCGTCTGCACTGAGACCTGCAGTAGAGCTGCGGGCGTGATGTAATATCCAGAAGCTTTCATGAGTTCTGTAGTTTTTTTTGTTGTGTGGATGGCGAGCGTCTTTGCCGCATTGTTACTGCAGTGGTCTAACTCCTGCTGTAAGGATAGTTTTAGGGCTGGTCCGGTTGATTGGTCGGAGAGCTCTTGCGCCGCGTTGGAGGAGGGTCTGCAGGTGCCGGCAGGCCGAGGAGTTGGAGGGTTTATGTCGTGTCAGGGGTTTGAGAGTAGGCCGGAGCGTTACGCTTGTCAAGTCAATCTGAAGCTTGGTTTGCTGATTGAAAGCCCTATGAAATGAAATACAAACTCAGGAAGGTAATCTTTCGAGTAGACAATTTTTTTCCCCGAAGCGTGAGCGTCGAATTTTTTTATGATTGCGATGGGATTGGTGGTGTATAGTGCAGCTGTTTTTATTGGATAGTATTTTGTCGTTATTGTTGTCTTCGTTTTTCGATTCGGATGTACTGTCTTTCCGGTTTATCTGGGAGGTCTGCGCTACTCCACACTATTGGACGCCTTTGGAGTCTGGTGTTTGTGTCTGCGAAACTTGCGTCGGTATAGGTTTATGATTTCTCCATCACAGTTCATTTCATGACTCCTAAATCTTTACCGAGTCCTTTGTCTGTTTGTAGCATGTCGTCGTTATGTATGTCTCTTGTGGCATACCAATGCGCAACTCTCGAGTGATGAACGAGTTCTTTTGATGTTCGAATTCTTGCTGTTGCATCCTTGTAAGATATGTGAATTCTACTGGAAATCAGGAAATTTGAGAACCGAATTCTGACTTTTGTGTTAGTGTTTGTGCTTTGCACCAATTCGTATTCCTCTAGGAGTTATGTCCTCTGCAAGCAAGACATGGAAGGTACGGTAGTCTGGTGAAATTGAAGGCTTCAAGCTTCCGGAGAATATAACAGTTTTCTCTTTAGAACACACGAGAGTCTTGTACGGTAAACAATATATATCCACTGCAGGAAGACGTCCTTCTGGATACAGTAATTCTGTGAAGCCTTGATTTCTTCTTTTCTTCTTCCACAATCTTTTGTATATTCTGCCTATCATTCATAGCAGCACGCATGTACACTCACGATGTCTTCTATCAAAATACAAACCGTCACAATGATTGTTATGGAATTGGAACTTGCGATTGCTGTCGTTGGAATCTCATAAAAGTTTTCGTGGAAGTTAAAGAGAAGAAAACTTTGAATGATGTGGAGTCATGGACCTTGAATGATTAAAATAAATCCCCTGAGGGGGGACTTCGATGTGTCGGTGAAGTTAGCGAACTTCGAAGTTGTTTTTTGGATTTGAAGTTTTTTTTTTTGAGTCAGTGTTGCCTGCGTTGACATTGGCAATCACAAGTTGCCAAAGCACAGCCATGTGTCATGAAATTAAAACTTGTAGATTTTGAGTGCAAGATTGCATGTGTACAGTTAGATTCATTGAATGCTATCACCAATAGTTTTTTAAGAATTTTGAAAGAGAAATTTCAAAATTTCTTCTAAATTTGAGTATAATAAAGCATTATAATCTTTTTAATTAAAATTTATTGGAATGGATTTGAATTGAGGTTTTCTTGACATGGTGATATTTTGAATTCTTTGTGATTTTTAACTCCTAAGTGCTTGAAGGCCTATTTTGAGCTTTTTAGAATTTGTTCTATGTTGAACAGAATATTAACATTTTGATAAGTTGTATTGTATCATTATTTCATCAATTTATCCATTATTTCATTTATTATTTTATTATTTCATTCATTATTTCATTCATTATTTTATTATTTCATTCATTATTTCATCAATTTATCTATTATTTATTTCATTATTTTGAATAATCTATCAATTTTTTTTATTGTAACTCTACAAATTTAGAATTAGACATGTTAGATATCTTATAGGAAAAGAAAACACAACATTATTACTTACAGAATGAAAGATTATAATGTTTGACCATAAAGGTATTAAAATTGTAAAAGCCACGTAAAGTCTTTCAATCCTCTTTTCACAAGTCAAATCTAAAAAATTGTTGACCAAAAAAATATGAGGTTAAAGGGCCTTATAACTCCAACCAATTTATGGTTTCTTAACATCAATATTCTATAATTTTTTTTAATGAATTTTGACTGTGATTTTTTCTCCAAGATCTAGTGCAGTTGAGGCTCATTTCCAAGAGCTCTCAACACTACATGAAGTCAATATTGCAATGGATACCCTTGCACAAAATCTTGAATAGAAAATTCACTATCATTTATTATTAAGATCTACTTTTTTATGCTAAAATTAGACTTCAAGGAGAACTTTTCAAAATTCAAAACTACTAAAAATAGAGACTTGGTTAGGTTTAATTTAACTTCAAAGTTTTGCAAACACCAAATTTTGGTGCCTCGGACATTTAGGGGTTTCAAGGTTTCTTCGTTGTATCCTATTTGTATTATCTTCCTATTTCAGGTTTCAACCTACATTAGGGGTTAAATCTATAACTTCATTTTTCCAAAAGCAATTTTGAACCAAAGTCAATGCAATTTTGGCTTGTTCAACTAGTTGACATACTTCTACATATATAATTTTAGAAAAATATGAACTTTAGTAACACCAAATCCAACCAATAGATAAGACAATTTGATACAATATCTCTACATACTAAATTAGGTTGACTTTTATCCAAGTAGTCTCCACACATTGAATTAGGATGAATTTAAGGTTTAATTTAGGTAATAAAAACAAGTTGGCTTAGAATTCACCATTGTTTTATTGATGTTGGTGTCATTTAGAAAGGAAAATTGTCTCAATAGAATAAATGAATATGTAGAAGCAAAAAATAATTATTGTTATCAAAATTCATAACATTTAAGTGTAATTCTATTTTAATTTAAAAAAAGAAAGACAAGAATTAAATGGTCACTGTCATAGCAATTTCATCACTTTGTTCATTTTCACTGGTCATTAAAATTCATCGAAGTAAATTAAAAATACACATGTATATAAATAAAAAATAAATGTACATGCTTATAAATAAATAAATAAACATAAAAATATTATTTAAAATTCTCAATTGAATTGAACCTATCTTGATATGAAGATGCAAATTTTAGGTGGAAATTTAGTAATTCACTAATTTGACTAGTTTCAATAAATTGAATGGGGAAGTAAAAGATGCTAGGGAATATTATTGAACAATGACGAGTTTGTGATTTGTGTTAAGTAGCTTACCAATATTGGCCATTTCTTCTCAAGTTATACTTCCTCATTTTACATATCGTTGTTAACCCCTAAAGGATCGAGGCCATTTTAGATAGAAATTGTCAAAAATTGGTTGTTTTTAGGGTAGCAAGAAAGTAATGAAAAAAGTGTTTTTTTTTCAAAATTCAACCATACAATTTGTACTAGACTTATCTAGGAACAAATAGAAAAATTTCAAAAACTCTAACCACATAGATTGAAAGATTATAATATTTGAAGTTATGAAAAAAAGTTTTTTCCAACCTTGTCTGATAGGGCTAGTAGGCTTTGAATATAGTGTAAAAATATGACTTTGATCAAACTCTATGAAGCTCAAAACTAGCCATTAGACATTTAGGGGTTATGGATAGGCAAAATATGAAATTTGGTTTTAATCTCATTATTGTCAATCAATTTGCAAAAGACAATCTTTGAATATGAAAGGACAAGACCTATAACCATGTAAGGGACTCAATAATCATCTGATTTTTGGACCAAAAGATGTATCTTTATTTTCTACAAGGATATTGGATGTCGTCTATTGACTACTTGTTGGTCTCAATGTCCTTAAAGGAATAGGCCTTAAAGGTATGTAGTGAAGTAAATTTCTAGTACAATATTGACTACTAAAATAATATACTAAAATAATGGCAAGACACAAATCATTGGATTGATGATTTTACAATTAATATCTTTCATTTAGATATAGCCTTAATTTTGAAAGGACAAGCTTGCTACCACTTTTTCAAACTACAAAATCACTTACTCTCATTCTATATTTTTCTATTTTGCTACTATATAAGAATGATGAATAAATATATATATATATATATATATATATATATATATATATATATAATTTTTTGGTGAAATGACATGTCTTTAATAAGTCATATTAATATTGCATACATTTCTATACATCTATATTTAATGCAATGTAAAACACATAATTACTTCAGTTCTATACCACAACTAATGAAATTGTAATAATTGAATGAAAGTAATATTTGAGCATGGATATCAATCATTTCTCTATTGATCGTAGAAAAGTAACTAATAAAAATAAAGAATAGAATACAAAATTCACAATGCATTATTGAATTTCTTATACCTTAGCTATGATTGATATTATCACTATCAATACTAATTTAGCCTAGAATTGATATAAATTTGATACTTTAATTATTTTTATTTTTAATTAATTTGGAATTTGGAATATTTTATGGAAACCAAATTATTATGATTTAAAAAGTGAATTGTGTAAAGAATATAATATCAATTATTATTATCTATGTATGTACACATATTATGATAGGGATGACATAAAATTTTGACCAATATAAAAAATAGAAAGAGATTCAATAGTTTCTTGACCTCTAAAGTTCCAAGGCCATTTTTCCATTAAAAAAACACTTAAAAGTCCCATTTTTATTGTAAAGAGCTTAAAACTCTAAAAATTGAAGAATAGCTTATTTAACCAAAGGATCTTGGACTAGTATAAAAATGCATGGAAGAAATTTTAAAAATATTGACTAAGTAGATTCCATGAGATTTGCATTTAAAGTAAAGAAATTTTTTTTTGCCCCTTGTGTAACTAAATCATAAGACTTTGATTCATCTTAGCTTAAAAATTTTGTACTATCAATATCAAATTAAAGAAAGATTATGTTCAAGAATTGAATTCAAAGTCTTTAGAAAAAAATTATTAAAAAAAACTTGATATTCATTCTTTAAAATTTTGATTATTAGAAATAAATATAAAATTGAAGGAAAGACTAAATTGATAATCCCTAAAATTCCATAACTATGTATTCAATAAAAACACTTCAAAACTACCATTTTTGGTACAACTACTAAATTTTTGGAAAAAAAAAAATTTTGACACATAAAATTGTAGGATCTTGAATCATGATGACTTGAAAACCTGTGGTAAAAATTTCAAAATATTCCACCTTGTAGATTATAAGATATAAGCATTCAAATTCACCAAAATCATTTTTTCAACCCTACGAAAAACCGGGTAGCTACACTTCACAAGCTCACTTTTCTATGAAAAAATGACCAAAATGGTGGTGCATCTTTGGATTTGTTTTTCTAGATAAGTTGGTCAAATGCTTGAAAATTTCCAAATCATTTGGAATAGTACAACATATAGGAAAAAATAGTAAGTAGGCATTAGAAGGGAATGATTCTAAATACTAAATTATTAAGAATTCAAATATGGAATTGAAAAATGTCAATCCCAATGGTTGAAATATTGTGATAAAAAATTTACATCCATTTATAAGACAAAGGATTTCAAAGTTTATTTTAGAGTAGGGAGTCCATAACTACCCGCAAACAAAAAAATTCTCATAACTTTTGACTCGTTGATCAAAATGGAATGATTCAAAGCTTTTCTGATATATATAAGTCTAGAAAACCAATTTCAAGTTTTGATTTTTGAAAAAAGTGACTTTTTTTAATATGCCCAAACTACTCAGTTATAAAAAAAGTAACATACTAGGCTATAACTTTTGACTCTGATTTCCAAATGTCATGAAATTTGTTGTAGATGAAAGATATTCCTTGTCCATAGTTTATAACAAAATTTCAGCTGAAAATATGCAAATTTTTGGTCACCATGGCCTGTCCAAAATTTTTATACAGCCAAAAATCACAATCCAATCCTTTAGGGATTAATAACTCCTAAGATGGAATTGAAACACACTATAATGGTGAGATTGCTTTAACAAGAATTTTACACCTTGTGGGACATTATTTTTACAATAATTTTGAAAATTAAATTCAAAAAACTAATTTAGTATATTGTTCACTTTAAAAGATGCTATGATAATAAAACAATTAAGAAGCTAGTTCATAATTTCACATCATTAATCCAAATAGATTGAATCAAAGCTATCATAAAGATAAAAATATAATCTATAAGAAAAAAAAATTTAATTTAAAAAAAGAAGTTTTGCTATTTGTTTTTTTAACTCCCGAAGTTGTTTTAAGAAGCTTTGGGTTGTATAACTTTTATTTTTGAGCACTAATTGAAATAAAAATTATATTTTCACAAAGAATTTTTTTTAATCTACATCAAAGGAAAATATTTTTAAAATACAACAAAAATTGAGATTTTAGGAGCCTAACGAAAATCCATTTTGTCCCCCATTTGGGCAATTATGGGGCTTGAAGGATTAGTCCCTAAATGCCAAATTTTTTTGAGCTTCTAAAAATTTGATCAAAACTAAATAAATTTTCATGACCACAATTTTAAAATTGAAATCTTAAGCTATGAAACTAATTTGAAGGCTAAAATATATATTATTTATAATCATCATCAATTTATGGCTTTTCAATATCTATTCTTACAATTTTTTATATGATTTTCTTCTTAAAATTCAATGTATTTGGAGCTCATCTCAATAGGCTTGTGATACCAAAATATAAAGATTTACAATGAATATCCTTGCACAAAATCTTTAATAGAAAAGTTGAGAACAATTTAGGGGTTAAAGTGAAGCAATCTTGTGTAAATGAAATTCGTGCAAATTAGGCCTTTAAATGAAATAATTAGTGGAATACTTGAAAATTTTCAAAATTTCAATACATAACGAAAGCTGAAGATGTCAAGTTTCATTTTTCATAATTCAAACCAGGTATCAAATTAGGATATTTAGAAAATTACTATCGAACTTGGTGGTTAGGTTCAACATTTTTTGCCAAATAATTAATTAAAGTTGATAAATGTGATTTGCCAAATGTCAATGTATAGAAAAGATCGGTGTTTACCTTATAAATGAAAAAAATATATCTTTCCAATCTCAATGTTTATTTTTTGAATTATTTATTTTTTGATCTTGACCTTCTAGATACAATTTTTAAGATTGAATTACAAAACACATCTAGGTTTGGGACATAAGATTCTAATCCCTTCAAGTCTAGACATTCAAATTCTAAACAATGGATGAATGCAAACATGTCCCACGCATAGAGTTAATTTTTTCATTCATCTAAATTTTTGAAGATTCTTGTGTTTATTTTCTTACACTTGTATGGAATAGATTTTAGAACTTTTACTTAGAACTTTACTTTTGAAACTCTCTATAGTACAAGTGGTATAGGCAGGGTTGCTATTTTGTAAGCATGTAAGTGTAAGTTTGTGAGTTTGTGAGCTTGTGAGCATATAATTTTTTAGAGATTTCATCTAATATTTTTGTTCAAAATTTATTGTTTTGGGTAAATTTTAGTACCTATTATCATGAATCTACTATTGTGGTCCCTTGAACAACCTTAATGTGCTACTTATTAGGCTTTGTTAAATTCTAAAGAAAAAAATTGGTTATTAATTAGGAATCACTTGAAATTGCTTGAGGTTGTTCCATTGAGATTTTTATTTTTATTATCATTTCCCTTTTGTTTTGGGGCTACCTTTGGGGCCAAAGGGAGCCCCTAGCTACAAAAAAAAGTTATTTCCTAATTTAAAAAAAAATCCCACACCTAGGGGACTTCCCTCGGCGCCAAAGGGAGCCCAACAACAAAAGGGGAGTGATTATAAAAATAAAAACATGAATGGAATAACCTCAGTTGGTTTCAAACAAATTCTAATTAATAACCAATTTTTTTTAAATTTTAAATCTAGCAAAGTTCAATAAGTAGCACATCAAGATAGCAAGTGCTTGATCCTCCTCTCATCGCCAAGGGGTTTCAATCAACAAGAAGGGAGCAATTAACCAAACAACCATCTATTCAAAGATAGAAGAGTTGGATCCTTGGGAGGTTCCAAAGAAGACAATGATCAACTAATCAACAATTTGGTGTAACTAAGCTCATTCTTTACAAAAGTAATCCTTGTCAACCAAATATTTTCTTCAAAATCTTAACAAATTTAATCACTAGTACATCAAGATAGAAGTATATGTACCTCCCATTGGTTCCAAGAAGACCCACGCTACTACAAGATAGTGATCAATAAAAACAAAATTCAATGTGGCCAAACTCTTTCCATATATAATGAATTCCTATTAATATTTCTAAAGTTTAAACAAGTCTAGTGACTTACAAATCAAGAAGGAAGTGTGAGTACTCTTTCTTCAACCCTGAGAAGATACATAATGCTGTAAGACAATGATCAACCAAAATAAAATTCACTATGATAAAGATCATTAGATATAAAAATAATTCTTATCAACATTTTTTTTTTTCTAAAATCTAAATAACTCGAACAACAATGCATCAAGAGAAACTTATTGATACTCTTCCATTAGCCACGAAAAGACCCACACTATTATAAGACATTGATCAACAAATATCCTATACAAACTTATTTCTATCTCCATTTTTCTTTCAATTAAATTAAATTCATCATTTTCATAAAATATACTTCTACTATTTTAAACAACACTAAAAATTATAATTTTCATCTAAATTCTACATAACTATGATAATAGGTTCATAGTAATAGGTACAAAAATTTACTAAAAATACTAAATTTTGGCCAAAACTTTACGATTGAATCTATTTTTAGAAATATTATTAAATTTTCTAGTATTTCTTCAAATTTTGAGCTCAATGCTCATATAATCTCTATTCAATGCTCATAGGCTTATATTCACATGCTCACAATCACAAGGTTGCTATTTTGTAAGCTTGTGAGCCTTTTAGTATACAATTTCTAAAAGATTCCATCTAAAATTTTTGGTTAGAATATATTATTTTCAATAAAATTTTGGACCTATTACTATGGACCTATTATTATGGATCTATTACTGTGGTCTCTTCACACTATAAAAAAACTTGTGTTTTTTGTGGTGTCCAAAGCAAAACACTAAATGTCCAAAGCGCAGTGTGATTTGTCTATGTGGATGTCCTTGTGTTAGAGATGACATTTAAGAAAAAGTGTAGATTTTGTCGATGTCTGCTTTGGCAATGCGAAATGGCAATAAAATAAAGGTGGTGTGGCCACTACTAAGACAATTTCGAGACACCAAAGTGGACATGCATGTGTCCACTTCAATGTCTAAGAAAGCACCAACTGCCATGTCAACTTTGTTGACCCATTTTCACTACTGGTAATTTGGTAGAAATTAATGTGGGCTATGATAAATACCTACCTAAGGTTAAAAAAATGGATGGCGCACTATCAAAGAGAGCTTCAAAACCAAGACATAACCAATAGAATTTTCTTGGAACCAACAGGAAAATGGATATTCCTTTCAAATGCACCTCTTTGAAATGAATGAACATGTTGCTCAGTTGGTTATAAGGTATTTTTTTTTTTCAATTACCTGATACCATAATTCATGGTATCATTTACATAATGCAATAAAAAAAATTTACACGTCAGTCACATCTTCCAAAATATGAAAAGGACTTGGCAATGCATCTACTTTAGAGGACTACATTGTAGTGTCGACTTCATGTGTAGTTCTAATGTATAATTTCCAAGATTGACATTGAGTACAATACTTTCAATGCAATATTGTTGTTATAAAATAAGAAAAAAAATTTGTAAATGTTCTCCAATTCTATAACCAATTTAGTAAACTATCTACCTCCTCTATGCATGATAAGTGATCGACTATGTACATGTCACCTTCGACATTAGCCTGACTTGCAGAACTGCTACTTTAAAGTTTCAACACATCAAATTTTCCTTCATCCACCTATGAATACAACATTCCTACTACTTTGCTCTCTTCACTAAGCTATTGTCCAAAAACTAGTAACTCGGTGAACACTGAAACTACCAATTAGCAATGTATGCCATCAGCTTCATTTGCATTCACTTCCAAAATCATATTCCAAAATGTAAGGGATACAACAAATGCAGTCTTAATTTATAGAGGAGCAACATGTTTTCCACAATTGCAAATGAATTGATACTGCCCACAATCCACCAAACATGACAAATCATGGCAATTTCAAATTCAATGCAATATAAAGTTCATAAATTTTGCAACATTCTATCAATTCTAAAAACTCTACGAAAATAGAAACTTCCACCTGACTTTTTCAAAGTCACTGTGAGGAATTTGTGCACTACTTAAAATTAACCAATTCAAATGCTAAACAAAGCTATCGCTTGAGCTACCATTACTAACTGGACTACAAACAACAAAGTCTACAAAATCAAAGTATTGGCCTTCACAATGTAATTTAGTGATTTCCATTTCTGAAATTGACATGCTACAAATGCAAATGATTTATAACCACATTTTTCAAATATAAAACAATCATCAGTTTTACATTTCAATTTCCATGTTGCATTGCAAAATGGAATGATCATTATACAACCCTAAGTCGTTGCACTCAGTAGGCAAAAAGGCCGAAATACAGTCCTTTCTGTTCTTTCCATTTTCATACTCACCTTGTTGATGTCTTCTTACCTTACCGGATTACACAATTTACCAAACTCTCACCTACTACTTGTTGTTCCCTTCCTCTTATATCGTCACTACATTTCTTGATTGCACTAAACATTTGTCCATCACCACTAGTAGTTCTTCCATTCCGAAGCTCCTAATGTTGTGCCTCCCCTTTAACTTACCTATTCATATTTGTTGTCCAAGGAAAACACTTTCCACATTATGAGCTAGTACTCCAAAAATCTACAATTGAAGTCGGCATACAAACAACGGACCCTTTGTACATCACTTCTTTCAAAGACATGCTCATATTAGGTCCACCATGACCAATAAAAACATGCACAACTTACATGGCATCTCCTTTGAATTCTACAAAATCAAACAACAACAAATTCAATTTTAGTCAAGAAGCCTAACCTTCCAACTTCATCAATCAGAGTCCAATAAATCCCCCAAGTCCGGATCAACTAATTCATCAATCCCTACTGCTTGTTAGAATATGTCTTCTCTTCAAAGCTGCCTACATGTTAATGGCTCCCTCTCAAATCTTTTCAGGTATTAGTGGTGGAGGTCGAAGACCTTTGTAGTCATAGTCCACTCCTCTATCAAATAAAAAGAGACCATCGCTTCCTTCATTGGAGTTATCTACTTGCCTACCTTGAACCTCTTGGTGTAGGACAACTCTCCAACTTGGTAGTTCTAGAGCATTACTAAAGAATACCTACTCACAATGTTTTGGGAATACAAACGATTTTTTTCCAAATGGTTCACATTATTGGAAATTTGCAAGGGTGAATCCCCATTTGTCCTTTTTCATAGTTGCATTTGATCCCCTATAGTTTGCTGTAACCCACCTACATACAAAGACAACAATACATGCTCCACGGTAGTCCAGTTCCACTATCTTCTCCAATTCACCTATGTACTTCACATTGGCCTTTATAAGGTTTCGATCCCCAGCACTTGAATGCCATGGTCTACTGAATGTTGTGGCCACTCCGCAATCTTGAATTTCTAACCTTCTTTCATAACTCGCAATTTGAAATTGACAACCAAAGGCCCACATGCTTCTAAACTTCTTACACTTGAATTTTGGAGGAATTGTAACATCCTTGACAATATTAGGAATTGGTATTCCCGATTGCTCTACATACTGAATGTCTTCCTTCAACCATTTCGCAAAAGAAGGGAATTCCATTAAATTCCTTGGATAAAGAAGCCCTCTTCTTCCTAGTCTATGCGAATGTTGTCAATGACAGAGCCTCTTTTGCTCCTCCTAACGTGAATTCAAGTCTTTGTATCTCCTGCAAAATTTCAGCATACATCATAAATTACTGCATGCCTTAGGTAGGTCATTGGGTTCAACCTTCTCACATTGATCTTTTCATTTACAGTTCCATTACCTTGCTAGTTCAACTTCTGCACTACACTCTTTGAAGTCTGTTTTAGTACTACCTACATTGCAGTTTCTACTTTTGTACATATTCATTGCTCATCCCTAAAATGGCATTGCTATGCGTGTGCACAGTCAAGTAACATTGCATGCACTCCACTTTAGAAGTTCATGACTTCACTTCTATAATGTGACTTCTTCTATGAGCCTCTCTAGATTGTTTTTTTCCTCTATAGTATAGTGTCAGGAACTGATCAGGTTCATGCCAATACTCCGCTTCCACTTATGAACTCCATAACAAATATAATATATTCAATTATATAATACTTGACAATTACTTGTAAAGTTGAATCATGAGTCAGTAATCCAGAAACAACATTACATTGACAAAATGTTGAGTGAGGGACAGGCTCCCCTCATTGAGCTTAAATACAAGATAAATAACTAACTTAACTGCTCTTAGTTATAACTACTTGTTACCTCCTCTTCCCTTCCCATAATGGTTCCTTGTAATCCAGTCCTGTTGATACGACGAAGTCGTAACATTACCCCCCTGTAGGTTCGAGTATCTGTTTTAAAATTATTTGCTTGTCTCGGTCCTGGTGCTGTAGGATGAAGTCGGTGGAAACATCGAATTGCATCTGGAGCATTTTTTAAATTGCTAGCAGATTCCCATGAATTCTCCTCAGGCCCGTATCCTACCCATTGCACTAGAAATTGAAGTGTTTTCGATCGGCCCTTCATTCGAGAGTCCAATACTGAATGTACTTCCTACTCTAGGTTACCTTTAGGAGTGATCGTTGGTGGTGGCGGTATGTGTTTGCGGCCTAGAATGGTGTCCTGTCGGAAGGTTCGAGCAAGGATATGTGAAAAACATCGTGAATTCTCAAGTCCTTTGGCAGTTTCAACCAATACACGAGGTCTGAGAGTTTTGATATCACTGAGAACGGACCTAAAAATTTTGGAGCCAATTTCTTAGACGGTGAATCGGTTGCTATATTGTCGTGACGAAGCAGAACTTTATCTCCAATTTGCAGAGTAGGTTGTTTATTAACATTGCGATCGTAATTTCTCTTCGCTTGCTCTCCAGCCAGTTTTATCATTGTCTTGATTTCTTCATGTACTTCCTGCAAGTAGTGAATTCTATCCTCGGCTGTTGGGACCTTTGAAACCGTAGTGGTTGTGAATGATAATGATGGATGGTAACTGTAAGTTGCATAAAAAGGGGAAAAACCTGTTGCAGAGTGAAGAGAATTATTATATGCAAATTCAGCGAGTGGTAATAAATTTGACTAGTTATCTTGGCGTTTTGATGTAAACATGCGTAATATTTGTTCCAATATTTGATTTACTCTTTCCGTTTGCCCATCAGATTGTGGGTGGAAAGCTGTACTTGTAGCATGTTGAATGTGTAGGAGGTCACAAAGCCTGCTCATAAATTTTGAAACAAAAACAGGCCCTCGATCTGATATTATCTCATCAGGGACACCATGATGTTTCCAGACATAGTGAAGGTACAAGGTAGCAACCCCTTTTGCATCAATGCTTTCGTTAGTTGGAATAAAATGAGCTAATTTGGTGTTTTTATCAACAACCACCATAATTGAATCAAATCCACCGCTTTTTGGTAATTTTACAATAAAATCAGTCGTGACTTTTTTCCAAGGTGCTTCAGCTGCCGGTATCGGTTGTAATAATCCATATTTTCCATGACGTGGAGGTTTTGATCTTTGACATAAGTCACAGCCATCAACATACCTGTGAACATATCTGCGTACAGTAGGCCAATAAAAAGTTCTTGCAACTAAATCGATGGTTTTTGCTCGCCCCAAATGTCTTGCAGTTGGAGCATCATGGCGGGAACGCAATATTTGATGATGTAATTCCTCATCATCGGGTACTACTATAGTATCCCGAAATCGTAAAATTCCATTGCTGAAATCGTATTCTGCAAATCTTCGTCGAAGATCTGAAATGCTTTGGCGAGGTCCATTCTTAAAAAATTCTAATATAGGTTGAAGTGAAATATCTTTGGGAATAATCCGCTTGATATGTTCTATAATCCGATTGTCATCCCAAATAGCCTTAGTTGGTTCTATCACTGATAATCGCAATAATGGCCTTGAAATCTGATCGATATCCTTATTTAAATCTGTTCAACGTGAGAGCATATCTGCTCTTCCATTGAGTGAACCCGGTCTATGTTCAATTTCAAAATTAAAACCTGATAAAAATTCAGACCATCGGGCTTGTCTTCGATTAAGTTGTTTGGTCGTTAAAAAATATTCTAAATTTTTATGATCAGATATTACTTTAATTTTATGAGGTGAACCTTCGAGATATACTCTCCAATCTTGAAAAGCTAATACAATGCTTAGTAATTCTTTATCATATATATGATAATTTTGTTCGGATGGAGACATTTTTGAGCTTCTATATGCGCAAGGGTGTAAATACCTGTCTTCCCCATATTGAGATAAAATGCCTCCAGTTGCTTTGTCAGATGCATCAACTTCAACTACAAAAGGTTGATCAAATTTTGGGTGTACCAATATTGGGGCTTGTGCAAACCTAGATCGAAGATCTTCGAATGCTCTTTGTGTTACAGGGGTCCATAAAAATTGCTGATTTTTTCTTGTTAATGATGTGAGAGGAAGAGTAATTTTTGAATAGTCAATAATAAACCGACGGTAAAAATTCGCAAATCCAAGAAATGCTTGAACTTCTTTAACAGTCTTTGGAATTGGCCATTCTTGAATTGCTTGCACTTTATTTTTACACATTTCCAATCCTTTTTCAGATACTATCATGCCTAAAAATTCAACAGATGTTCTATGAAACTCGCATTTAGATTCTTTAGCATATAAACCCTGTTTTTGCAATCGTCGAAGAACCTCTCGAACCACTAAACGATGTTCTTCCAAAGTCTTTGAAAATATTAATATATCATCCAAATAAATTACTATTGATATATCTAATAAATCGTGAAAAATACATTGCATATGAGCTTGAAATTGGGCAGGAGCATTAGTTAACCCGAAAGGCATTACTAGATATTCAAATAATCCATATCTAGTTTTAAAAGCTATTTTAAATTCGTGCCCTGGTGCCATTCTTACCCGGTGATAAGCTTGCTTGACGTCCAACTTCGAGAAAATCTTAGCTCCCACCAATCGATTGGTCAATTCCGGAATTAGTGGGAGTGGATAACGATTCCTCACTATTACTCGATTTAAATTCCTGTAATCCACACATACACATATGGATCCATCCTTTTTCCTGGCGAAAACGATTGGGGCTGAAACTAGGGACTTGGATCTCTGAATCCACCCTTTTCCCAAATTCTCTTCTAAATATTGTCGAAGCTCCTCCAATTCAACAGGAGACATGGGTCGCAATCCCATATTTCGCAGTTCTTCTCCCTCTTTGAACTCAATTTTCGTATCTGACGGACCATGATCCGAAGTTTATTGGATGCCTGCTCACTGAAAGCTTCTCGAAGATCCTGATATTCCTCTGGAATTTGTGATTCCTTGTTTTCTTGTACCTTAGGTACTTCCGATATTTCTATAGAAAAAATTTCCGCTCCTTGTGCCGATAATCTAAAAGTAGCTGCCGATACTATAGCATGCTTTGGTGTTGTTACATTGTTCAATTTTTTTCGTGGCAGGTGAGTAAACGGAACTTTTTCCTCACCATCCAGTTTCAACGAATCTTTCAATGGCGGAAATCCATCTTTTTCCAAGACCATATCCGAGACATCTGAGCCACAGTCTGTTTGAGCTTTCGATGCCCAGTTCTTCCTTGTTTTACTGTTAACTTTATACTGGCCTTCACCGCATGTGTTACCATTAACTGGATTATGGCTTTGAACGCATGCTCCCTTTACACAAGTAGTTTGACAATATTCTGAATCAAATATTACCTCATTTCGTGACCACCGAATGGTAGGATCATGCCGACTTAACCATGGTGTCGCAGCACAGGGTAGGTAAATTCCCCATTATACTCACAAAAATCGCTCTAGAGTATAACTAAGTGACTCTAAAGATCGAACCCACGAGATCCTGTGAAGTATCTAGCTCTATTAAGCAGTTAAGCTAAGTCAGTATCCCAATCTTACTTTCCGGTCTTGGATCTAGAACCAGAAATACCACCACACCGGATAACTATAGACCGGATTTCCCCTTCTTCCTGTCCTACTAACTATCCGGTCCATACAAATACCCAAATCCCAGGATCTCACAACTTCCGATCCTGGAAATCCGTCCTGACCAATCCGGTCCGGATGGTCATCCTGTATCCGTAATCCTATCCGGTTTAGTTTTGCCTCTGTTTCACCATCAGAGGGGTCGCTGCTTACATTTGAGAGTGGTAGGCCCACCACTCCTTCCGTGACTTATAGTGGCTGAAGACCCACTGTCCTACTTCCTAAACGCCTAAGCTAATCCGGATCCGGTTTGGTCCTTCACAACAACCCAGATAGCAATCCGGATTGTAGGTCACACAAAGACCCCACACTCGACCCTCTCGTACTACAACGACCTTGATGCTACTTCCGATCCGTGCGAAGACAAGTGGTTACAAGTGCACCCGTCCGTTCCAACATCAACTAAAGTTCTTCCGTTACCCATACAGGTGGTGAGACCTCACAGGAGATCGGACACTCGACCGGATTTCCCACCCGGGAGTTCTAGCGCAGCTAAGGAATCCCTCCCTACCCGCCTAGCCTAACAACGGCTTTCTCACAGGGAATCTCAAACTCTAGACGTGCTGAGGAACTAAGTTCACTCTCAACTCTTCAATACCTATTCACATGCACCTTGGATCGGAAAAGAAACACCAAGGGGAGAAATCACTCGCAAACCGTCTCGTACTATCCTAACTCCACATCATACAATCCTGTCGCACTGGAGAGAGACACACAATGAGGAGAATAGAAAGGTACAAGAAGTTTGCAAAATGAAAAACTCCCAGTTCCCATCTCAGGAACCGATTTATATACAAAGGGTAAAAACCCTAAAAGCACAAAAAGGAGCGGAAAACCCGTGGGGGTCCGCCGCCATCCTAATCTAACTTCCGGCTAACCTAATACTGTTGAGCCGGATCCGGATCCGGATCCGCTCCTACTCCTAACTGAAATCAAAATCCTATCTACTCTACAACCCTAGATCCTATTGTCGGGCTTCCGACCTCCGGAACCAGCTCCTCGAAGACTTCACTCAAGTTCCGGATCCGTTCCCCCTCCGCAGGGTTAGATCTAGGTGAAGACTCCAGGTCGATTGTGATATCCGGTCTCCTGCCCGGAGTCTCAGCCCGGGTAGACTTCTTGGACTCGGGAGTCCAATCCTTCCTATCCTTCGGAATGGTCGCGTCCGGAAAGATATTCGGTAGCGAGATGTCCGAAAGATGTATGCCCTTGGAGGACGTCGCTCCAGTCAGCTTCTGGCTGCTTTTCTCAATCCGGTCCGCAGCCTTCCGCCCCTCCACCATCACCGTCTCCACCTGCTCAGCGAAGTCGGCGAGAATCCGGACCATCCGGGAATCGGATAGTTTCTTCTCTTCGTGGATCTTCTCGTCGAAGAGCTTCGCTTTGGCGGCGGCCGTTCCGGTTTCTCCCAGGGTCGCCTTGATTCGCTCGGCTATCTTCCGAGTTTCCTCCGCCATCTCCCGGGTGGCCGTCACGTCTTCCCAATAGGCAAAAAGAGTTGCCTTCAGGTTATCCACCTCCTCCTGCAACCGGCGGATCTCTGCTTCTTGTTTCCGGGTCTCTTCCGGATTGGTGATGCACTCCGCCACCTGTTCTGCCAACTTGCTGTCCGGTGGCGCACCTACCAACTTTCCGATCGTCGCAAGCGTCCTCTGCTTGACCTCCCAATCCGCCCTGATGTTGCAGAGGACGTTGATAAGACCGTTGAACGGATCTTGCATTTCTGGGTCTCCCCCGGAAACGGTCTTCTCGGCTTCCGGTTTCTCTTCCGGGGCCGGTCTGTCTTGACCGGGAGGCGTCCCGCGCTTGTGTGGAGGCGTCAACTTCTGTCGCTTGATGGGCGGCATCGGCTCCTCCTCTTCCTCGCTCGACTCCCGTTCTGACCCGGAATCGGATTCGGCCTCATCATCCATTTCCGACTCCCCATACTTCAGGAGGACTTCCTGAGTCTTCCACACCTTCTCCTCCGTGTCGGTGAGGACTTGGTGTTCCCGATAGAGGTGGAAGAGGTAAGGGCACACTGGAGTGGCCCTTTTCTTCCCAACCCTACTAACGAGCTGGGCCACGAGATCGGAAATGATCCATGCCCAGTCCACTTTCCGGGTACCACTTAGGGCACCAAAAATGGTGTTGCCGAGGGTGATCGTCACCCTGGTCGGCTTTTCCGGGTGAAGAACCAGAACTAGGAATTGCAGGAGCCGACGGTGTCGGTCATCCACGCAATCCTCGACCGCGTATCCGTCCTTCGGGTTGACAGCCCCTGGAACTTCCCTCGGACAAACTCATCCTTCCAGTTCGCCATCCCTAAACCTCCTGCCCGGAAACCGTAAACCGCTCTCCACATTCCCTCGTTCCAACTGACGGGAGTTCCTCTCACGGTGTTGTCAAACTGGTTGGACAGCTTTCCGAGGAGCTCCTTGACCATTCTCTCCTCCCTAAAACCCCAGGGTTTCTCGGCAAACCCGAGGCAACCCATGGATTTGAGATCCTCCATGAGTTGAGACTTTTCTGGCTCTGTAAAGGGAATAACCGGAATGACTTTCCGGAGCTTCACCTCGCCTCCAGAGGGACTCGCTGGTCTCGACCTACGTAGCGGCGGCATTCCCACTCCAATCTATCTCACTCTCTCCTAGCCGCATGTCCCATTCCTCACATTCTCTCTCCAATCTCAACCGGAATCAAAACAAACAGAACACAAACGCACAAACGCCAAAAACTCAACCGCGCACGCTCAAGGTCGAGTTTCTAAAAGGGGGTGCAATAGTGAAAGCTCCTCCTTTTATAGTCCCTGGACCCTTTCCGGTTTGTCATCATGAATCCGGTTTACCATCATAATCCGGTTCATCATCATAATCCGGTCCTAGACCTAATCCGTGTTGCATTCCGTTTCCGTCGTTAGTTACTCCTGACCGGATTAGATCCAAGAGGCCCACTACTTCACATTCCGTGCTAATTTTGAGTTTTCCTTCTCCACCTTATCGGATCCGGTTCCCTAATGACTAGTTTCCGTTCCTATTTTGGTGTATACTAAGAAAATCAAAATTTTAAGCTGCGACACATGGTGTTCCCAGGATACAAGCGTAACGTCCTATATTGGTAATATCAGCTACCAATTCTTCTTCGTGATTCCCCACTTGTAACTTAATTGTAACCTCTTGGTTGATAAGCCCTGAATTGATTATTCGACCATCAATTAATCTGACCTCCTATGGTATCATTTTAGATCTAACCTCTGCTTTGCATTTTTGGGCGAATGTTGGGTGCATGAATATCCCAGTTGCTCCTGAATCAATGAGTGTAGTTGCCTCAACCCCATTGATTTTTGCTTCAAGTGTTAAATGAGCTTCAGGGTCTATTGTAGCCCTTAAATAAATGGGAGCCTTGGACTTTTCTGATTCATCAGTTAACTGGATACTTTTTCCTTTTTTCGATTGAGATGGATCTTGGATTGTTTTACTTATCTGAAGCTGGATAGAAGATGATGCAGATCCATACCGAAGCTTCTGTTGTCCAACCATTTTTTCGAATGTGCCCGGGTACCAAGATGAATGCCTCAGCCCCGGGCTACTCCTTTTCCCGAGTTATCCATTTCATCTTCTTCATTATCCATGACTACCAGAGACAACGGCTTGCTTGGATTTGTGGGACACTTAATTCGAATATGGCCAAGTTGACTGCATCCCCAGCATCTTCCTTGCCACTGGTACTCTAATCTTTCAGCTGTTGTTTTGGCCATTGCTGTACTTCCTCGAATCACATCTAATTCCATTGGGACTGGTCCGGAATTACTGGAAATTACTGGAAACCTGCTCACCCGATCTCTGGTTGGAGCGGATGATGACAAGGAAGGTCTTCGACTTTGGCGTCGAGACCACAGCCTCTCATCGATCCTTGATGCCATTGCCATCCATTCATGTAATCGAAGTGGTTGCATCTCCGCAGTTGCTATAGAATCTAATATCTCATCTTTTAGCCTGCCTCTAAACCAAGCCACTAAACTTGCCTCATTCCAATCAACCTGTGCAGCATGTTCATTAAACGAGGATATATATGAAGCCATTGACCCTGTTTGGCGAATCCTCCCTAATCGATCTTCAGCATTGCTCCGTTGATCGATATCCCCATATACTGCAATCACTACTTCTCGAAACTCATCATAATTGCTCAATAATTTATGAGGACGTCCATCATCAAGAGCTTGGAGAAGCGGCATTGCCCAGTTCTGCGCTGCCCCGCTCATGTAAGAAAGAGCATATGCAATTTTGTCTTCATCTGAGGCATATGATTGTGGTTTGCTGCGAAAAACCAATCGCAACTGTGCGAACCACTTGTACACTTCCCTACCCTTCTTACCAGAGAACTTTTCTAGCGTTGCAACCTTCGATTCTCTCCGGTCATATCCGTCACTTTCTCCTCCTGCTAATCTTCGACTGCCCGTCTCTACAGTTCTTCTTGTGTCTGATTGCGAAATAGTTATTGGAGGTACCACCGCTCGTTCAAAAATCTGCTGCACTATATGCGGAATAGCCATCTGAAGGATAGCTTGAATTTCTTGTTGAATGAACTTAGTTAATTCTGAACCCAACCCTTCCATTTCTGGCACCCCTCCAACCACAACATTACCCCCCCGCTCCATGCTGGATTCAATTTCAAATCTCACTTGTAACTGTTCAGATTATTATTTGTTTGCATAGTGAATTCCTTGGATCGTTGTATCGACATACACCAATATCATAAAAAACTATCTCCATGCAAATCAGAAAACTCATGACTACCTGCCACAATTTACAGTTCCTCATACCATCTGATTTTTGGTCCCAGATCATCATGTTAATTTTCAATACTCAGTTTGTTCATGTGATTGGCTCTCTTGATTCCTGTAGCATGACATCAACACACTGTAATGCTGAATTAAGAAAATTATTGACTGGAGAATCATACCATTCTCGCCCCCATTCTACCGTTACCATAATGCTTGTTCTCCGCTCGTCCACATGTCGCTGTAACTCTTCCCTATTCATATCCACATCCGTAGCATCTCTACCACCACTGACAATGGCTCTTGCTATAGTAAGTTCCTCTGATTCATATCTTGACAATCGGCCTTCGACTTCAACAATAGTAGCTCTGATCAATAATGTATGCAATATCAATCTCCGTTGATAAACACTGAGCCTCCGACCAAGCATTTATAATTTCTGAAAATTGTCAATAATCGCATGACTACTGTAATGTAACCCTGATAAGCTGATAACTGGATATTCTACCAGATGGAATAGCCTGGTTGAAATTGATAACGTCATTATACCTCATGATCCACATAATCAATATCTCATGCCTCTTGGTTTCCAATTTTGGAGTGGAGACAATCTGTGACTTGACATTATGTCAGGAACTGATCAGGTTCATGCCAACACTCCGCTTCCACTTATGAACTCCATAACAAATATAATATATTCAATTATATAATACTTGACAATTACTTGTAAAGTTGAATCATGAGTCAGTAATCCAGAAACAACATTACATTGACAAAATGTCGAGTGAGGGACAGGCTCCCCTCACTAAGCTTAAGTATAAGATAAATAACTAACTAACTTAACTGCTCTTAGTTATAACTACTTGTTACCTCCTCTTCCCTTCCCATGGTGGTTCCTTGTAATCCAGTCTTGTTGATACGACGAAGTTGTAACATATAGGTACTTGTGTCATGATCAATTGTGCGTTGCATCTTCCAATTATTCACTACTCTTTCAATATAGCTGTACAAATTATAAATTTCAAGACATAAAGGTAGTCCCTTCTATGGAGGCCGATTCACTATACTTCTCACATGGCTCAAAATGTATTCGTCAATGACAGAGAAAATTAGCATAGTGGTAGAAACACTACTCACTCTTTGTATTCTGCTCAGCAACTCGATGTGTCAATGACAAAATTGTAGAACAAGTCCCTGCGTTCTTCCGTAAGCTTACTTGTTGTCGCAGCACAGGGCAGGTCAATTCCCCATTATACTCACAAAAATCGCTCTAGAGTATAACTAAGTGACTCTAAAGATCGAACCCACGAGATCCTGTGAAGTATCTAGCTCTATTAAGCAGTTAAGCTAAGTCAGTATCCCAATCTTACTTTCCGGTCCTAGATCTAGAACCAGAAATACCACCACACCGGATAACTATAGACCGGATTTCTCCGTGCTTCCGGTCCTACTAACTATCCGGTTCGTACAAATACCGAAATCCCAGGATCTCACAACTTCCGATCCTGGAAATCTGTCCTGACCAATCCGGTCGGGATGGTCATCCTGTACCCGTAATCCTATCCGGTTTGGTTTTGCCTCTGTTTCACCATCAGAGGGGTCGCCGCTTAATTTTGAGAGTGGTAGGCCCACCACTCCTTCCGTGACTTATAGTGGCTGAAGACCCACTGTCCTACCTTCTAGACTCCTAAGCTAATCCGGATCCGGTTTGGTCCTTCACAACAACCCAGATAGCAATCCGGGTCGTAGGTCACACAAAGACCCCACACTCGACCCTCTCGTACTACAACGACCTTGATGCTACTTCCGATCCGTGCGAAGACAGGTGGTTACAAGTGCACCCGTCCGTTCCAACATCAACTAAAGTTCTTCCGTTACCCATACAGGTGGTGAGACCTCACAGGAGATCGGACACTCGACCGGATTTCCCACCCGGGAGTTCTAGCGCAGCTAAGGAATCCCTCCCTACCCGCCTAGCCTAACAACGGCTTTCTCACCCGGAATCTCAAACTCTAGATGTGCTGAGGAACTAAGTTCACTCCCAACTCTTCGGTACCTACTCACATGCACCTTGGATCGGAAAATAAACACCAAGGGGAGAAATCACTTACAAACTCACTCGTACTATCCTAACTCCACATTATACAATCCTGTCGCGTTGGAGAGAGATACACAACGAAGAGAATGGAAAGGTACAAGAAGTTTGCAAAATGAACAACTCCCAATTCCCTTCGCAGGAACCGATTTATATACAAAGGGTCAAAACCCTAAAAGCACAAAAAGGAGCGGAAAACCCGTGGGGGTCCGCCGCCACCTAAATCTAACTTCCGGTCTAACCTAATACTATTGAGCCGGATCCGGATCCGGATCCGCTCCTACTCCTAACTGAAATTCAAATCCTATCTACCCTACAACTCTAGATCCTATCGTCGGGCTTCCGACCTCCGGGGTTAGCTCCTCGAAGACTTCGCTCAAGTTCCGGACCCGTTCCCCCTCCTCAGGATTCGGTCCGGGTGGAGACTCCAAGTCGATGGTAATATCCGGTCTCGAGCCCGGAGTCCCAGTCCGTGCAGACTTCTTGGACTCAGGAGTCCAATCCTTCCTGTCCTTTGCCATAGTTGCATCCGGAAAGAGGTCCGGTAGAGAGATGTCCGAAAGGTGAATACCTTTGTCGCACGTCGCTCCCGTCAGCTTCCGGCTGCTCTCCTCGATCCGGTCCGCAGCCTTCCGCCCCTCCACCATTGCCGTCTCCACCTGCTCGGCGAAGTCCGCGAGAATCCGGACCATCCGGGAACCGGATAGTTTCTTCTCTTCGTGGATCTTCTCGTCGAAGAGCTTCGCCTTGGCCGCTGCCGTTCCGGTCTCTCCCAGGACCGCCTTGATCTGCTCGGCCACCTTCCGAGTCTCCTCCGCCATCTCCCGAGCGGCAGTCACGTCTTCCTGATAGGCGAAAAGTGTTGCCTTCAGTTTATCTACCTCCTCCTGCAACCGGCGGATCTCGGCTTCCTGCTTCCGGGTCTCTTCCGGATTCGTGATGCATTGCGCCACTTGTTCCGCCAAGTTGCTGTCCGGTGCAGCACCCACCAACTTGCCGATTGCCGCAAGCGTCCTGTGCTTCACCTCCCAATCCGCCCTAATGTTGCAGAGGACGTTGATCAGACCGTTGAACGGATCTTGCATATCCGGATCTCCCCCGGAATTGGTCTTCTCGGCTTCCGGTTTCTCCTCCGGGGCCGGTTTGTCTTGACCGGGAGGCGTCCCGCGCTTGTGTGGAGGCGTCAGCTTCTGTCGCTTGATCGGCGGCATCAACTCCTCCTCTTCCTCGCTGGACTCCCGGTCTGACTCGGAATCGGATTCCGCTTCGTCATCCGTCTCCGACTCCCCATACTTCAGCAGCACTTCCTGCGTCTTCCACGCCTTCTCCTCTATGTTGGTGAGGACTTGGTTCTCCCGATAGAGGTGGAAGAGGTAAGGGCACACTGGAGTGGCCCTTTTCTTCCCAACCCTACTAACAAGCTGGGCCACGAGATCGGAAATGATCCGTGCCCAGTCCACTTTCCGGGTACCACTGAGGGCACCGAAAATGGTGTTGCCGAGGGTGATCGTCACCCTGGTCGGCTTCTCCGGGTGAAGAACCGGAACCAGGAATTGCAGGAGCCGACGGTGTCGGTCATCCAAGCAATCCTCGACCGCGTATCCGTCCTTCGGGTTGACGGCTCCCTTGAACTTCCCTCGGACAAACTCATCCTTCTGGCTCGCCATTCCCAAACCTCCTGCCCGGAAACCGTAAACCGCTCTCCACATCCCCTCGTTCCAGCTGACGGGAGCTCCCCTCACGGTGTTGTCAAACTGGTTGGACAGCTTTCCGAGGAGCTCCTTGACCATTCTCTCCTCCCTAAAACCCCAAGGTTTCTCGGCAAACCCTACGCAACCCATGGATCTGAGATCATCCATGAGTTCAGCCTTTTCCGGCTCTGTGGAGGAAATAACCGGAATGACTTTCCGGAGCTTCACCTCGCCTCCAGAGGGACTCGCTTGCCTCGACCTACGTAGCTGAGGCATTCCCACTCACATCTACCTCACTCTCTCCTAGCCGCACGTCCCGTTCCTCACTTCCTCTCTCCGATCTCAACCGGAAGCAGAACAGACAAAACACAAACGCTCAGACGCACAAACGACAAAAACTCAACCGCGCACGCTCAAGGTCGAGTTTCTAAAAGGGGGTGCAACAGTGAAAGCTCCTCCTTTTATAGTCCCTGGACCCTTTCCGGTTTGTCATCATGAATCCGGGTTACCATCATAATCCGGTTCATCATCATCATCCGGTCCTAGACCTAATCCGTGTTACATTTCGTTTCCGTCGTTAGTTACTCCTGACCGGATTGGATCTAAGAAGCCCACTACTTCACGTTCCGTGCTAATTCTGAGTTTTCCTTTCCCACCTAATCGGATCCGGTTAGCTAATGACTAGTTTCCGTTCCTATTTTGGTGTATACTAAGAAAATCAAAATTCTAAGCTGCGACACTTGTCATTCCTTGACCCTCCAAAATTTCATCAATCATGGTGGGGTCTTCTTTAGAGTCCCAAACCCTCCTTGATGCCAAATTATAATTCAATAGGTACTTTGTCATATAACCTACGGCTTCTTCAAGCTCATAACTCGCTACTAGACTACCTTTCGGTTTGGCAAGATTTTTGATAGAATTCTCTAGTCCATTATAGTATTGCTTGAAAGGATACATCCAACGATTTTGAACAGGACCACAAATAAAAACTTCTTGCACCAAATGGTAGGGCAAATGCATCATAATTATGAAAGCTGAGGTGGTAATTGTTTCTCCAACAATACCATAGTCTCTGCTACATCTTGTAACAACTAATTCATGGAGTCCTTACTGATCACTTTGTCGTAGATTCTTTGAAAAATTTGGCTCAATTTGATGATGGCAGATGCTAATTCTTGGTTCTCTACGTTCCTCACACATAAAGGGAGAATTTGATGTAGTATGACATGGAAGTCATGTGACTTCAACCTTTGCAACTTTCCCTTTTCAATTCTCTTGTGGATGTTTGACACATATTGGCTAGGCATTCTAAGTGCTCAAAGTGTCTAGAAGAAAATTGTTTTATCACTTTGGAAAAGCACATACTCCGCATCCGGCATGACAAACTTTCCACTGCTAGAAAACATTTCCCAAACCTATAGGTGATGCTGTAGATGCTGGCCCTCCATATCAAGCCTCACTACTGGTGTATCATTCTCTTCTAGAATAAACTTGAGCAATGTTTTGCAAATATTTTTTTCAACATGCATGATGTCTACTATGTGTCTGCAAGGAAGGTCTTGCATTCAAATAGTATGCATCAATGACTTTCTGCTTTTGACTTGTCCTAAATGAAATCAGTAGTATTGAATCAAGCCTACCCCTCAATTTGCTCAAGAACTTGAACTTCCATGTCAATTTATCATTACAAATTTTTCTTTACTACATATTCCTCAAGTCTTTGAAATCAAAATCAATCATGACTCAAATGCTACTTTGAGGAATCGTTAAATACATGACTCTTAAGAAATTAGTCCTCATGATATTTTCAGAAAACATTCCCTCATAACCTTCTTCAACCAAAATATGCACATGGGCTTGTCTATTGTAAAACTACCAATCATCTATAAAAAAACTCTAAGCGAAAAATCTCCAAAACAATTTCATTTCAGTAGGTCTTATGAGGACTTCAATGGTAACAAAGCATTCAGCATATTCAGTCTAGCATTCAATCTGCGCATTGTAGGACTAAAAGCTGCCTTCTACAAGAGAAGGTCTTAGTTTAGTGCAATGTTCCCTGTAGGAGCAATTCGGTTTCCAAACTCTATTGTCATGTGTTCCCACCATTTCTAATGTATATGCACAAGAGTAAATGTTTCACATGAAGTTGTTCACATCTCTATACGTATTTTTCATAAACACGATACATATCTCATGCTTAGAGTACCTTGCACAGCCTACATCCATCAGACATACTTTTTGCAAATTAGTCTACTTCAGAGGACTACAAAACAATTAAATTTGAAGAAGATATATTGTCTGCACTATTTGATGAACATGTATTGTTTTAAAAATGACAAGTTGTGGAAGTCAATGCACTTTGCTATTTAATCGATGGATAGATGACATCCGAGGCGCTCCTACAACAAAGTCACCATCCCCATAGATTCTACTGCCTGGTCTCTTTGAAATTCATTTCAGTAATGAATTAGAGTCTACGGAATGGCTTTGGTAATTACAATGATGTCCCTATATACGCTTTCTAATGCCAATGTTCTATTTCACCATTTTCCTTTCAATAGTCTAGTTATTCCAATGACGTGCACCACTGGCTTACCTAAGAAACTACTTGCTTGCGTATGTGTCGACATACATTACTCACTACAAGTATTACGCCTACACTTCACAAAATTCATAATTGAATGGACCTTAGCTTCTGCAATGTGTATCCCATCAATTTCCTCCTCCAATCTCCAATATATGTAAACATTTTTGTAGACCACGATGTCCACTATGTGCATATTACTACAAGAACTGAGTTTACATACACTAATTGAACCCAGTAAACAAAAATGGTACTTTCTTTTTCCTCTCTAACACAATTCATGCATTCACAATCAGTTTTAGAAATCCTAACATTCCTCCGTCATTACATCATGAATGGACGTTCCGTAAGTGTATTGTACGACAGTTTGAAACGTTCCAGTCAACACTGCATGTAAAACATTTTGGGGCATGCACTAAATTATGTATTCCTTTAAGGCCCTACTAAAAAATCAGTCATTAATAGTGGACAACATAAATTGCACTAAAAAGGACACCTTATCTTCTAATATGGTAATCTGTAAAATATACTGACATGCTTCACTCCATGTTTCTTGACTAGGTCTTCATCCGCATCCTCTACTCCACTATCTTAAAGGTAACACTCTTGCTCCAATCCTTTTTTGTAAATTCATTCTTTTGTTTGACATTCTAGAGGAGAAGATGTTTGCTTGTCCGTTGAAAGCTCTTCTAGCATTCTTGAAAAGGATGTTGCAAATCTAAGAACCTCTGGCCACCCAAATAAATCATCTTCCATAAAATACCTGAATACTCCAAAACAGTATGTTTGCTATATAATAGACAATCTCTATAGCCCTTTGTCTGTTGCTTAGACAGAAGACCGTAAGCTGGGAAGTCATGCACCAACTACATCAACACTGCCTACAAAGTGAAGTGCCTCTGACCACTAGGTTTTGACATATCAATAGCAGGAACTCCTTCCTACAATTCCATCAAATCTTCTACTAAGGGTTCTAGATAAACGTCAATGACCTTAGTTACAAGAGGACCAGGAATTAAAAGAATTAAATTCGGAATAAACGTTTTGGTTGTCATCTACGGAGGTAGATTGTAAACAACCATCAGAAATGGCTACATGGAGTGCTTTGTAGATTGATTTCCATAAGGATTAATACCATCACCTACAAGACTTATGCGCAAGTTGGTATGAATGGATGTGTAAGTCCCAATTTCGTCACATGGAACTTAGTCTTTATTTTTTTGATTTCCTATAGTTTTTGAGTGTGGTTTTAGGTGTGAAAAGACCAGAAACACATGTTGGATCAAAACTTGTATTGTACATACCAATACACCCTCTAGTCACTTTATGCCTAGTTTTGTACATATACAACATAGACTTGTATGTAGATAGGGTAGAAACTCACCTTTTGTACATAATTAGTGTGTTTAGTAGAAACTGCCCAATTATCTTCACCTACCATGCATTGAGATACAAATTGGCTAAATTTAGTTTAAGGAAATCTTGTGAGAACCCTATAATAGATTTCTTGTGATAGGTTTCAATTTTTCCATTCCATTGACGAAATAGTAGGAACCCCAATTGTTAGCTTGTAGGTGAAGAAACTCAAACTGGAGCATCAAAGGGCATCTACGACCTAAATATGGTGATTTGAAGTGGAAGTCACGCTAGGAGTCCAACGGAGTCATCACTTTGCCAAAATTCTCCTTTTTGTAGAAGATTCTCTATTTCACTAAAAGTTAAAGGAGGTAGTGGGATTTGTACTCATTTTCCACGGATGCAAGGTAAAAATGTAAACTTGCACAATTCTTGAAGAATTCCATGAGAGGTTCCCCTAAAAGTCTCGGTTTTTTCTAATCATCCTAAATTTTTTTCCAAGTAGTCAACCGCTTGAATCTGACATGGTAAAATTGTGAAAATTACCATGAGTGTGGTAAAATCTCACTAAAAATTAATATATCTTTTTTCATGTTTATAAAGGACTTTGACAAGTTTCGTGGCATTTCAATAGCGGAAAATGCCCCAAATAGCAAGATCCTCCAAAACTAGCAAATTCAAGGATCGAGTACAGAGTTGACCGGCATAGCGGGAGCATATGACATCAAAATAAAACAAACTTAGGATCTTTTCTTACTCCCTTGAACCTACTTAGGTGTGTAGGCTAGTTACTTTTGTCAAACTGTGAAAACTCCAAAACTTAGGTTTTTACCCATTTTGAGTTTCTAGTTACCGCAAAGATTCTTTAGAATTTTGACATTGGAAAAGGATGATTGGCAATGAAAACCTCCAAAAACAAGGATGATTGGCAATGCCACATAAATTAGAGTCTTGTAGGCTAAAAATGGCATTTTGAAGCCATGGGCGCAATCACTTTTCCATTTGGAGTATTTCTTCAAAAGTTAGAAGTTAAGTCCAATGTGGAAGTCAAAATTGAAAGGATTAAATTGAAAATCTCAAGTGATAAGGTTACCTACAGTAGTAGGAAATTGGAGAGAGATGAGACCCTTGAAATGTATTTAAGGGCTCTCATTTCTCTTCCAAAACACCCTTTTCAGTTCAATTCGAACCTCTTGTTAGAGTATTGGATCCATTCAATTGGATATTTGGCCAATTTATGTTGCATTGCCAATCATCCTTGTTTTTGGAGCATTTTTAGCTCCAACTGTTGGTATTTTTGTAGCTTTTTTTGGAAGACATTGGGGTCCTTCCAATCACTATAAGAAACCCGCGTTTTTGTACGCGTTTCACTATAACGTGGCCTGTTTTTTTTGATGTCACTGCGTTTTTTGGAAAACACGCGCAGGAGGGTCGATTTTTTTTGATGACATCGGAAACGCAGTCGTGGACAATAAGAAATATGTGGATGTCCTGTCGAATAGGGGTGTTCTTTACAACGTCAAAAAAAATGGACCCCGTTTTTTTTTATGTCATGAAAAACACGAATTCGCCACGTCAGCCATTGCTGTCTGTTTCACTGCGGGCAGATGCACTGCTGCCACAAAGCGGTTAGGGGGGGGCGCTGCCCTAGATGAAAAAACCTGAGTACAAGCTAGCAAGAGCTTGAGGGTCTCCACATGAGACTTTTTAGGTGGATGTGAAGTCATGAATGTAGGGTACAATGAAAATCACATATATGGGCACATTTTATTATTTAACAAGTGTGTTTTTAGGGTACAAGTCTACGCTAGGCCAAAATAAAAAGGATGCATGTCATTAATTATTTTAGACCCAAAAAAATTAAAGAGAGGAAAAAGAAATGGGGAGTGATTGGGATGGAGTCACAAAAGTGAAGTTACACCATTGGGTTGGGGATCATGAGTTGGGAAAAAAATTGGAGAGTCACTGGAAGTACTGCCTGGGATCACAGTGACATTATTCCATTGGGTTGGAGGCTCGGGTGCAATTTAATTGGACCCAAAAAAATGGGAAGTCACTTGTAGTCTTTAGAGTCAATTTATTCCATTGAACATTGGACTCTTCGAGTTTGGAAAATGAAGTGTGGAGTGATAGGAGGTCCCACTAACGAGGTTTATTCCATTGGGTTGGGTTGGGCCGTTGGGGGGGGGACTAAATGCAAAATGGAGAGTAATTAATTGGGAGTACCACGGAGGCAATAATAAATTCAAGAGATGGCCCAAAAAATTGGGGAGCGATTGGAACATGGTTTAGGCAATGATTTTCGGCCATTCATTTATATATACTTTTCATGATCCAAAATGTATAGGATTAACAAAGCTAGGGTGAATCGACCCAACCAATAATATTCTACTTTGAAAATTAGGGATTAGAAACAATGACAACTTCCACATATATACTTCTAGTACAATGTTTAGGTTTTAGAATGTATGCATACTGTTCAATTGAAAAGGGAAATGGCTCAATCAATCATCCAATTCCTCCACGAAAACTACATAGTGAAAAGAATGTATCCTTTTCAATTAATTAACTACATTGTCTCAATGTACTTATGATATCCCAAATTGAGGGGATAATCAAAATTTAAATAAATGGGCAATTGTCATAGGTACAACACTGTGACTGCTACATTTATTTTTAGATTAGATGACTGTATGCAAACCGGATTGTTGTAGAGTACTATATTGTTCTGGAAAAAATGTATGTGTCCTTTACAAAATTGAAAGTGCCTCATGCAAGATGAAAAATGCCAATTGCATCAAATATTATGTTGAATTGTCATAAATTATTGTAGTGAGTGATTGTTAACTTGTTTGGGGGTATTGTATAGTGTTCATGCACTTTACTCTCATTCTAACCTCAACGATGATGTACTTATCAAAATGGCATATGCCAAGTGTTTAAAATATAGGTAGGTAGAAGAATACAATCCAAATTGAAATATTCCACCCACAATATTTGGGAGTGCAAAAAACAATTCATTGGAATAAACATGCCCTCCCTACTTGTAATTGTGAAAACAATATATGATAGAGTACCTATGTTGGAAAAGACCCCCACAATTTTGTAGAAAACTTTTTGACATACAAATGATCAAGGTTCTTCACCTTCGGAATAAGGCTTTGGTTTAGGATTGTTGGAAATGTATGGTTTCATAAAAAAAACCATAAGTAAAGATACCTCAACCAAATATATAGACATAAAAAAGGGGAGACCCTTCTCAGTGGAATAGCAATGGCCTCATAACAATAATAGATTTGGCATACCCAAAAAAGGAAACAATGAAAACCATTAACTTGCAACCTCAAAAGGGTTGAAAAAAAATATAGAGACTGAAACTGAAACATTGCTCATACTGGCTCTTGCTTCCCTAATTCACTTACATGAAATTTACAAAATGCCACCTATTCCCTAGATAATCAAAAAGTACTTGGACAAGACCGTTTACGCCTTTTCCCTCGATAAAATTAACACCCCCTTATGACAAAAAAGGATTCTGTGCAATAACATGGCCAATGCTTGCTAAACATCACTTTCTCCACGTGAAGGAGGGATTCCAAAATATAGGTTCCTTTTAATACTATGGAATTGGTAAATTACATTCACTCTTGATTTCCACTTACATGTACCTAAGAGCCTCACTAAATAACTACATATATGATTGAGAAATAATTAATAATAGTACGCATATGAATGAATCATGCGCTATTGATATGGGGCCAGTACAAGGTGCACACTTCTGTATTACACTTTGAATATCCTTGTCACATATGAGAAGTAGCCTGCTCAAAAGATGTTGTCGTCACCTTAGTTAACACATTACTTAGAAAGTTGTCTTCAACGTCCATGAGGACGTCAGAAACCACAACAACTATGTGACTGACATGACATTATACACAACATTGTATAAAACATATACTGCCACTGTAATTCTATTCACCTATTCACTATGGGAATGGCCTTCCATTCCCTACTGTTCTATAGTAGTGTCATCCTCGGTTGAAGACTCTACTACTGCTGGGATGTGTATACCATCGGCTACTGCGGCTTCTCTCTCGGGCTCTACTTCCAACATCTGCGCTTGCAACCCAGCAAAGTCATTGTCATTCCCTACATCAGTCATGGTAGGCACAGATTGATTCACTTGTAGCTCCCCACGTCTACTCCAAATATCTGTGCGACACACAACCTTCCATCCTGGCCTTCTTGTGTCATCGGAAAAGAAAACTTGTTGGCAATGTAAAGGAAAGGCAAATGAGTCGGGATGGACTTTTCCATCCATGCGGTTGAAGTTTGCGATGGTGAATCCATATTGGTCTCTTCGAATGTTAGGGCATCGAAGATCTTCTGTACCGCAAACCCAATTGCAAACAAGGACCGTGGTGCAATGATTTCTATAGTCCAACTCTAAGATCTCTTGAAGGTATCCCACGTACTCTTTGGTTCTTTCTATCAAGCGCCCATTGCGAAGCCCCCACCCAAGTTGCTCTGTAAATGAGGCTGCAATTCCTGAATCGCAAGTGACACGGGCCCCCTCCGCACTATGAACACGCAAGTGCATGCCGAAGGCATACATTTGGCGATGTGAGATGGCATATCGCTGTGGCGGTTGTGCATACTCTACAACATCGGCTTCGACATGCTCACCACCATCTCGTAGTACTTGCACTTACGTACTCAACCATGTCGGAAAAGGAGGTAAGTCTAGAAGATTGCTGGGATAGCGTATGGACATTGAAGGTTGTCGACGGCGGAATTGTCTGCGAAAGGCCTCCCTCTCTTCCCACTGTTGTCCTCTTGCTGTTAGATATTGCCTACAAGACATTCCAAGCACACATAGTTAGACAACTATTACAATGCAAACTGACATGACAATTACACTACAAGCTATACACTGGGCTACCGGTCACTTCTGAGCCCAAACTTTGTCGTCTCTGATGTCCACTGCAACATCTCTATGTCGCAGATGACGTCAACTGTGATAGACACCTTCACGATCGCCAGGAAAGTGGGTTGCGCGTGATGTCACAGTCCACGTGTCCTATGATGTTCTCAAAAGTGTCCTCCGTGGCAAGAAACAAAGAAACCAGCAACACAAAATCAGGCTAAGTGCATGAATCTGAACTGAAATGACTGTACAAGAGTACTCACTGTCGCCACTCGTCTAAGCAAGCTGCATTGTCCAAGACAAAGGCATGAGTGTAGTTGCGGAACTCATTAGACATCTTTCTTCTTCGTTTAGAGTTGCTCCGAAGAATTTCATCATTCATGATGGGCTCCTCCATGGCGTCCCAAACACGTTGAGTTGTTCCTTTGTATTGACGCATGTACTCTGTGCAAAATCTAAGCGTCTCTTCCATTCGGTATCCTTCAACAATGCTACCCTCTGGATGTGCAAAGGTCCGTACATAGTCCTTCAACGTTTTCATGTATCGCTCTATTGGATACATCCAGCGGCAATGCACGGGCCCGCATTTGAATAATTGCTCTACTAGATGCAAGGGGAGATGCGACATGATGTTGAGGAAGGTTGTTGGAAATTCTTTCTCAAACTCACATGTTGCCATGACTACATCATGCATCATGTCATCCTTGTCTGCAAGTCGTATCTCCTTTGCACATAGTCTTTGGAAAACCCTGCTCATTTTAATTATAGGTAACCGCACTCACTCGTCTAGTATGTTGCGAACTGCAATGGGGAGGATCTGCACAAGAGGTAATTAAAAAACCAAGAAATTACTCCAAAGCTGGTGCAATGTACCATTGGCTACTGGAATCAACAAAGTCCCACAATAGATGCCGTGTACTACTATGTTTTATTGGACATACACTCAAACAAGCAAAACGTGCATAGGTTTAGGATAACATGCAATGGCCCATCATACGACGCACCTTCCTATGATTGTACACACCGTGGTCGTGACAAGCAACATGGCCATGATACTTGTAACATTCAAGCAACGTTTGAGAACATCCTCTTATCCCCACATGGTTCAAACGTGTGACACTTTAAGAGTATAATTCACTAAAAATGGAAGTCTATTGAGTACCTGTTGCATGAGCACATGATAATCATGCGTCTTCATGTACTGTAGCTTTCCATTGACTAAGCGCTTGTGAATGCTCCCAACATAGTTTGTGGGGGTCCGAATTGCGGACACTATAGCAACAAACTCTCTACGCTCGCTTGCCGTTAATATGAAAGGCGCATGTGGCATGTAGTACTCGTCGTTCTGTCGTCGCGGAGGTTGCAACCATAATTCTTCCCGAATGCCCAATTGCTCAACATCCAATTGACTACCGGCACTATCCTTCATGGCAAATAGTGTCTTCAATATGTTTTCGTAGAAATTTTTCTCACAATGCATAGCATCCAAGATAAAAGGCTCCAACAAATGCTGCCAACATCACATAGACAAAGTCAGTAAGAACCGAAAAATTTCTTTTCTTTTGCCTTCTTCAAGGAACAACACTGTGCTTTAGTTTGAACCTTCCTAGACATTCTTCACAAGTACGCGTATAGCCTCACCACGTCAGCATGAATGTCACTTTTGACATCATCTACGATGTCAAAAGGGACAGGGAAACCCTTTGTGTCTTCATAGATGTCGCGTGCAACACATTATAGAATGGGACTGCAGTACAGAGTTGAGAAGCATGCATGGAAACAATAGACTGACCTCCCAATATGGAAGCTCATAAAGTGCACAGAGGTGCTTTACTCCCGTGAGGTGGACTGGGTCATCAGGCCCATTTTCTTTTCCTCCTAGGTCCAAGTACGATTCCTGCCACGCAGCATACCGGATGATGTCTTCGGATGTTTGCGGTTGTAGCCTCTCACGATGCTCCTCCTAGCCATTGAATCTCCTATTGCGCCGATACGGATGGTGTCTAGGTAAGTAACGACGAATGCCACCATATACTATCTTCGAACCTTTTGTTCTCCCATTAGGAAGAACATCACCCATCCTAGCCATCCTGGCATCTGTGTCTTTGCCGCAAGAAGGGCAACCCTTATACCCCTTACAACATAAACCAAAAATGAGCCCAAATGCCGGAAAATCAGAGATTGTCCACATGACCAAAGCACGTAAGGTGAAAGTACGGTTGCCTTCTGGTTTGGAGAAATCAAGGGCTGAAACACCATGCCACAATTGCAACAATTCTTTCACCAATGGACGTATGAAGACACCAATGCCTTTGGATGTTGGTGAGTGCTTTCCCGAGACAAGTATGCATAAAGAAATGAAAAATTTCTTGGTGACAAACCAGGGCTCAAAGTTGTATATCAAAATCAGGATAGGCCAAGTAGACCAATTTGTGTTGTTAAGCTTGAATGGATTCACACCATCTAAAGCAATAGCAAGCCGCATGTTCCGAGGTTCAATACCAAAGTTGCCGAATGCGATGTTGTTATCGACATGCTTCCACGTAGGGCTGTCCACCACGGAATGCATGATGCCATCATTGCTGACATGCTTGGTGTAGCCTGTCAACATGCACACAATCTCTGATGACCTCCACATCCTCTTCAAACGAGGAATGAGGGGAAAATGTCGAATGACCTTCGAGGGAATACTATTCGTTCCATCCATCCAACGTGAGCTCCTACACTTTGGACAACTATCAAGCGTGGAGTGCTCATCTTCAGAAAGAATGCATCCATTTGGACAAGCATGCACGTTGTTGGAGTGGAGACCTAGCTTGCGAATGCTCCTCCGCACTTCATAATGGGTACGGGGCAGCTTATTGCCTTTTGGTAGTAAGTCCGAAGATAGAAATCGAAACAATTTATCTGTGAACTTATTGCTCACACGAAACACCGTGCACATGTTCATGATAATGATTGTGGCTGATACTACACTTGTTCCCGAGTTCGGGTACACTGGTGTAGTAGCTTGTCTGTAGAGATCTTCCAGCCCATCTATATTGTCGCCAACACCATCATCTTCCTCTGCGAACTCCATTCCAGCCTCAGCCTCTCCATGTAGTGCATCTCCTCTACCCAAGGCCTCCATCACTTGTCGGTGGACCTCGTGAAACTCATCTAGAGGACGGTTCACATCCACGTTAGCCTCCTGTGGATCTACATCACCTGAATCCATGTCTTGTATGTCAGCTCCGACGTTGTACGTAGCATTGTCAATGATGTCGTCATCGTAAGCAATATCTTCAACCCACATTCCTTGAGGTGGATAGCCCTCGGGAGGGTCTCCACCCAATAAAGGCCATATTCGTTAATTTGAGACAAAATGGTCATTTTGAGACTTTCAAAACACAAGTGCAACGTTTTTTTGACAATATAGTTGTTCAATTCAATGATAAATAAAGTTTAGTATTGAATGACTAAGCAACCTTGAGACTGCGATTTCAAACAAATGTAGCCAATGAAGGAAAATTACATTAGTACACCATATAATTAAAAAATTTTGTTCACATCGAAGGAAAAATATTGAAAGAGTTTGCACTCAACAAGTTCAATTTACTTGGAATATTAAACTATATTATTCTATTTTGAATGGCTTGTAGCATTTCTTCATAAATGAACTTCTAATTTCTTAGAGTTTGTGTGTATATACAAAGTGGTTGCTTGCTTTGTTTTTCAAAATACTAGATTTTTACATTATATCTACCTTGTTATTAACCTATAAAGTCCCAAGGTATTTTTGAAGACAAAGACCATTCAAAACTGCTATTTCTATTGCAAAGAGGAAGAGAGTATTCAAAGTCTTGCAAAAAATACTTGAAAATGTTTTTATTTCTATTGCAAAAGAGCAAAAAATTGGCTTTCTTTTAGATTTGACTACAGGATCTTGTACTACACTAGTATAAAAATGTGGAGTATGATGTTTCAAAAACTTTCACCACGTGGATATAAAGATATTTACATTTAAAGGACAAGAAAACATGTATTTCCTAACCTTGCTTGGCAAGCTTTTTTGGCTTAGTTTGAATCTTCTTAACTTAAATAAATTTGTAGGACGCATTTTGATTTTATATTTTGGGATGTTGAACAACTGTGTTGAAAATGTAGACCATAGAAATTCAACAACAAAGTACTAAATTTTCACTCATTCAATTAATACTAAGCAGATGTAGATTCAAGGTTGAAATAAAAACTAAATTCTTAATAGTTTGTCGCAGCTTAGAATTTTGATTTTCTTAGTATACACCCAAATAGGAACAGAAACTAGTCATTAGCTAACCGGATCCGATTAGGTGGGGAAGGAAAACTCAGAATTAGCACGGAACGTGAAGTAGTGGGCTTCTTGGATCTAATCCGGTCAGGAGTAACTAACGACGGAAACAGAATGCAACACGGATTAGGTCTAGGACTGGATTATGATGGTGAACCGGATTATGATGGTAAACCGGATTCATGATGACAAACCGGATTCATGATGACAAACCGGAAAGGGTCCAGGGACTATATAAGGAGGAGCTTTCACTGTTGCACCCCCTTTTAGAAACTCGACCTTGAGCGCGCGCGGTTGAGTTTTTGTCGTTTGTGCGTTTGTGCGTCTGTACGTTTGTGTTTTGTCTGTTTTGCTTCCGGTTGAGATCGGAGAGAGGAAGTGAGGAACGGGACGTGCGGCTAGAAGAGAGTGAGGTAGATGTGAGTGGGAATGCCTCAGCTACGTAGGTCTAGACCAGCGAGTCCCTCTGGAGGTGAGGTGAAGCTCCGGAAAGTTATTCCGGTTATTCCCTCCACAGAGCCGGAAAAGTCTCAACTCATGGATGATCTCAAATCCATGGGTTGCGTAGGGTTTGCCGAGAAACCTTGGGGTTTTAGGGAGGAGAGAATGGTCAAGGAGCTCCTCGGAAAGTTGTCCAACCAGTTTGACAACACCGTGAGGGGAACTCCCGTCAGCTGGAACGAGGGGATGTGGAGAGCGGTTTACGGTTTCCGGGTAGGAGGTTTGGGAATGGCGAGCCGGAAGGATGAGTTTGTCCGAGGGAAGTTCAAGGGAGCCGTCAACCCGAAGGACGGATACGCGGTCGAGGATTGCTTGGATGACCGACACCGTCGGCTCCTGCAATTCCTGGTTCCGGTTCTTCACCTGGAGAAGCCGACCAGGGTGACGATCACCCTCGGCAACACCATTTTCGGTGCCCTCAGTGGTACCCGGAAAGTGGACTGGGCACGGATCATTTCCGATCTCGTGGCCCAACTCGTTAGTAGGGTTGGGAAGAAAAGGGCCACTCCAGTGTGCCCTTATCTCTTCCACCTCTATCGGGAGAACCAAGTCCTCACCGACATGGAGGAGAGGGCGTGGAAGACGCAGGAAGTGCTCCTGAAGTATGGGGAGTCGGAGACGGATGACGAGGCGGAATCCGATTCCGGGTCAGACCGGGAGTCCAGCGAGGAAGAGGAGGAGCCGATGCCACCGATCAAGCGACAGAAGCTGACACCTCCACACAAGCGCGGGACGCCTCCCGGTCAAGATAAACCGGCCCCGGAGGAGAAACCGGAAGCCGAGAAGACCAATTCCAGGGGAGATCCGGATATGCAAGATCCGTTCAACGGTCTGATCAACGTCCTTTGCAACATCAGGGCGGATTGGGAGGTCAAGCACAGGACACTTGCGGCAATCGGCAAGTTGGTGGGTGCGGCACCGGACAGCAAATTGGCGGAACAAGTGGCGGAGTGCATCACGAATCCGGAAGAGACCCGGAAGCAGAAAGCAGAGATCCGCCGGTTGCAGGAGGAGGTGGATAAACTGAAGGCAACTCTTTTTGCCTATCAGGAAGACGTGACGGCCGCCCGGGAGATGGCGGAAGAGACTCGGAAGATAGCCGAGCAGATCAAGGCGGTCCTGGGAGAGACCGGAACGGCCGCTGCCAAAGCGAAGCTCTTCGACGAGAAGATCCACGAAGAGAAGAAACTATCCGGTTCCCGGATGGTCCGGATTCTCGCGGACTTCGCTGAGCAGGTGGAGACGACAATGGTGGAGGGGCGGAAGGCAGCGGACCGGATCGAGGAGAGCAGCTGGAAGCTGACGGGAGCGACGTGCGACAAAGGTATTCATCTTTCTGACATCTCGCTACCGGATCTCTTTCCGGACGCGACCATTCAGAAGGATAGGAAGGATTGGACTCCTGAGTCCAAGAAGTCTGCACGGACTGGGACTCCGGGCACGAGACCGGATATCACCATCGACCTGGAGTCTCCACCCGGACCGAATCCTGCTGAGGGGGAACGGGTCCGGAATTTGAGTGAAGTCTTCGAGGAGCTAGTCCCGGAGGTCGGAAGCCCGACGATAGGATCTCGAGTTGTAGGGTAGATAGGATTTTAATTTCAGTTAGGAGTAGGAGCGGATCCGGATCCGGATCCGGCTCAACAGTATTAGGTTAGACCGGAAGTTAGATTAGGGTAGCGGCAGACCCCACGGGTTTTCCGCTCCTTTTTGTGCTTTTAGGGTTTTACCCTTTGTATATAAATCGGTTCCTGAGATGGGAACTGGGAGTTGTTCATTTTGCAAACTTCTTGTACTTTTCTATTCTTTTCATTGTGTGTCTCTCTCCAGCGCGACAGGATTGTATGATGTGGAGTTAGGATAGTACGAGTTGGTTTGCAAGTGATTTCTCCCCTTGGTGTTTATTTTCCGATCCTAGGTGCATGTGAGTAGGTATCGAAGAGTTGGGAGTGAACTTAGTTCCTCAGCATGTCTAGAGTTTGAGATTCCGGGTGAGAAAGCCGTTGTTAGGCTAGGCGGGTAGGGAGGGATTCCTTAGCTGCGCTAGAACTCCCGGGTGGGAAATCCGGTTGAGTGTCCGATCTCCTGTGAGGTCTCACCACCCGTATGGGTAACGGAAGAACTTTAGTTGATGTTGGAACGGACGGGTGCACTTGTAACCACCTGTCTTCGCACGGATCGGAAGTAGCATCAAGGTCGTTGTAGTACGAGAGGGTCGAGTGTGGGGTCTTTGTGTGACCTACAACCCGGATTGCTATCTGGGTTGTTGTGAAGGACCAAACCGGATCCGGATTAGCTTAGGAGTTTAGAAGGTAGGACAGTGGGTCTTCAGCCACTATAAGTCACGGAAGGAGTGGTGGGCCTACCACTCTCAAAATTAAGCAGCGACCCCTCTGATGGTGAAACAGAGGCAAAACCAAACCGGATAGGATTACGGGTACAGGATGACCATCCGGACCGGATTGGTCAGGACGGATTTTCAGGATTGGAAATTGTGAGATCCTGGGATTTGGGTATTTGTACGGACCGGATAGTTAGTAGGACCGGAAAGTAAGATTGGCATACTGACTTAGCTAAACTGCTTAATAGAGCTAGATACTTCACAGGATCTCGTGGGTTCGATCTTTAGAGTCACTTAGTTATACTCTAGAGCGATTTTTGTGAGTATAATGGGGAATTGACCTGCCCTGTGCTGCGACATAGTTCTAAGATGAAATTAAAACACAATAATTCCAATGGTCAAATTGTTGTAGCAAATATACCCAACCTATTTAACAATGTTTTTGGAAGAGGGTGTCAAAATTGCATTCGAATGTGAGTTCTATTAGTTGTTTTTTCCTGAAAATGCTCAAATTGTCACAAAAACAAGATTGTCCATAACTTTCTCATTACTTCTCCAAATGGATGAACCAAAGCTTCAAATATAAAGTTAACACAAATGTGACATACAAGAAAAAAATATCAAAGAATTTATTTCAATTTTATTGGGAATTTTTTGGACTGCCCGGTCTCCTCTAAGATTCAGCTAGCATAATGAATGCTTTCAGACACCGATTGAAATAAAAATGAAATTTCCCTAAAGCTAATGGATTTCTCTATGTTATAGGAGTTTTTGAAAGTTTCACTAAATTTCTTGAGCTCATAGATATAGTACTAAACCACCCTTCTCTTGGAGGAACTATTGACGACCCCGTCCTCCATGTTTCCCTTCGAGTACTCTATGGCCACGGACGCTGCATCGAAGGCGGAGCACAACAAGTACAGTTTGGAAAAAGGTGCAGTGTCACAACTACCATCCATGGACTCGCTACAAGTTGAAAAAGACTTTTCTGATCTAGAAAGGAGGCTCCACGTGAGCCTCCCATTTGTAGGAAGGCTTGCATCAAACAGGAGTCCAACCTAAAGCAAGTACAAAATATTTAAATGCTTGAGACATGATCCTCCAACAAGCAACAACAATCGCTAATAGCACTGACCTAATTGGACACATAAGAAGAAATCCAAGGAATAGAATAAAAAATCTAAACTTTGAAATTTTTTTTCAATATTTACGAAACATTATTTACAAAAGATTATTTCATTTTGCAACTCTTATATTTGTTGCTCTGAGTCAGAATCCTCGTTAGCTTTGTCATCCCCACTCTCATCTATTTCTTGCAGGTCACTCTCATTCTCGTCTTCAGAATCTCTCTCTCTGTCGTGCCTCTGTTGTCGCTGCGCTTCAAATTCAGGATCTGCTTCGATGTCTCCATCATCCTCACGAGACTCAACAGGAGCATTGATGAGAGACGTTTGTGTTGCATTTGCCTCCGCCACGTCCCTTTCGAGTTTACCAAACACCTGCTCGTCTGGATCAGACCCTTCTTCACCAACCTTTTCTTCTTCTTCGGATTCATCTTCTGTCTCAAAGGGAACAGATTCGAGTACTTTTGAAATAAGACAGGGTGGATTTGTATACGACGCCGAGTAGGGAGAGTTTGAAAATAAGAAATCATTAAGATCCATCTGATCAACAACACTTGATATATTCTTGAACAAGTCGACATCTTCTTTCTCGACCATCCCATAAAAATACGCTCCAAACATCTAACCCACAAGCAGAAGGATGTAGCTCAATGAGAATGAGAACAAACGCTTTGGACAATGGACCATTGTCAAATCGATGATAACAGTATACAACAATAGCAATGTACAAAACAAAGAAGTTATCATTGAGTCAAGGATAACTATTAGTTAGGGTTGACAAGACATCCGGAAGCGGACGCTGACATTCGCGTCTCGGCGGACGCAGCGTCCGCTTGTCCCCCGTCCGCTTGTCCGCTCGTCCGCCCTGTCCGCCCTATTACGGCCGTCCGATCGACGCGCGGACTGATCTGGTCCGCACGATCTGGGCGTCCGCCTCGGGCCATCCGCCTCGCCCCGCCCGTCCGCTTTTCGACGGCGGTCGGGACGCTGCATCCGCTAGCGTCCGTGCGTCCGGACGTCCGGAAAACGGACGCTATTTTGGGGCGGACGTTGACATTCGTCAACCCTGCTATTAGTAGAATGTACATACCTTTGAGGCCATCATGAGCTTCATGCCTGAAAAAATTCCAAGAATATTTTTTGGGGGGTCGGCAAAGCTCTGCAAGATCTCTAAATAAAACTCCATTCGGAGTTCGCCAATATGTACTCTGTACTTTGCTTCCGTGTTTTTGGCAGGTTCCTTGTAGTACACACAATCAGAGGGCGTATCATACTTGATTCGCATCAATGGACGTACGGAGGCAACAAAATCATTGTCTTTCTTGAAAAGGAAGAGAAGTGGTACATCTGGAGCAGTCGTTTTACTACCTACGTTGTTCAGTTGCTCGCCCTTTGAAGGGACATAAGTAGAGAAGACAACATCATAGTCTTTTAGACTTGTAGCTGCAAACTTTGTTGCGGCTTCAATGTCATCCGAGTCATTTAAGATGAAGGGCCACACATTTGGCTCTGTAATGGCAGGCTCCAATTTCTCTTTCAAAAAGATCAAAAACGGGTCAATAGTAGCTTCAATCTCTATGGGTGTGATCTTGACGACAGCCCTAGCATCAAAGACTGCCAAGTTGAGCTGCTTAGGGGAATACAAGTAGTTGCTGTGCGTTACTAGCGTCTTTCCAACACTGTCAACTCCCCGCATTTGTACTCCTCCGATATTCACCGGAAGCTCAAACTTTAGTTGCACAAACCTCTTGAACATGTGGAGCACTTCTGGGAATTCTGTCTTCAAATCTATCACTCGCTTCAGGCGTGCTTCGTTCCTCAACCGCTTCCTAAAATACTCTGATTTTGGATGCGAGAGTAAGAAATCCCATGTTGCCGATGAGAACCTGCTTTTCACCTTCCACGTTGCCCACATCTTATTTTTCACATCACCTACGCTATCCAAAAATTTGAAACTTGGCTTCAACTCCATCAAATCCTGTATGATTACCTTCTTATGTTTTCTGCGCTCCATTCAATCGGATGCAATGTGATTGTCGGCTACTGGGATCCTTATTTTGGAAATAGACACCTTCGGATACACCACACCGCGATTTGTTCTGCCAATGAGGTGCTTTGCGAATTCCTCGAAGTTAGTATCAGTGAAGTGCCCAAAATGTCTGAAGAACTCTCGCTTCAAATTTTGATTGTTCACCTTGAATCCTTTCTCTACTCTGAATGGTTCGTCGGTGAGGGGATTAATCAATTTGCCTTCAGCATGCATGGTTAGGAATCGTTCCCAATGCACCCATTTCTTCTCCGGCAATGTTATGATTTGGAGTTCATTCTTTAGGTCCGAAGTGGAGTTAATCTTGGAGCCATCTTTGTCAGGATTTATGTTTTGGAACCTTTGAATAACAGCTAATGAGAAACTCTGCAGTTCAAAATTAAATGTCTTTAGAGTAGAGCACATAGTTCATTTCTTGTACATCAACTTATCGTTGACTCAAGGATAAGTCCTGAATGCTAAGGAGAATGAAAAAATGTATGACTTCTAGACTATTGTAGTGCTCAAAAGAATGTATAGGTCAAAGCTAAATTTCTTGAGAGTAGAGCATGTCATTCATAGCATATACCACAACTTATCATTGACTCAAGGATAAGTCTCAAATGGAAAGAAATTGTAGCCATGACAAACTTCAAAACATTCATTATGGCTCAGATTTTTAGCAAAGGAATCTGTTCTTCACTACATAAGTTTGAAGGAATTGAACCTTACCTTGTAGTTATTCTCGTTGTAGATCGAGCCGTTGCCTCTGACCTTTGGCTCCAAACTATTGATCGCTGGGCATTTCAAAATGCTCCAAATGTTCCGACACGCAATTAACTGGTTGCCCCAAGTTGGTTGGGCATGATGTAGGTGGTTGATGAGATTGTAGAACTTTGAGATGTTTCGAAGTTTATTTGGATCTTGAGTCCAAACAATTAAGGCATCCCAATTTTAGAGGTCAGCTTTCCGGTCTTCATCGCATGCTTCATTCTGAAGTTGTTTTGAAGCCATAATGCTATGCTGACCGTTGATAATCATAAATCGCATATTTTTAATGTCCTTCCATTTCTTTGGCTTTTCCTTCAAAAGCATTTTCCGATCATCAATTGGAGTGAGACACACTTTTTGGCATTGACCTATTTCCACCATTTGAATAAGAACTCGCTTCATGTCATTCACCATATTCTATTGCAGTGTGCGAATGACGTATTCGTCGCTCGCTATAATACACTGTTCGATGTCGACTGTCACTGTAACCATGTCAAAGAGGAAGCAGTCCCTATGCTCCTTCCAAAAGTCTTTTTGGATTTTGCCAATTTCCTCAAAGTCTGGAATTTGACCTTTGAAGGCTGCTAACCCAACAGAGTTTGTAGTCAAACATGAGCCTGAACTAGCTGCACCTTCTGTACCAACCATGAAACTCTTCCTTCTCTTTTGACTAGTTTCTGCTCCTACTGGTGCACCCCTCTTCTTTGGCTCAGATCTTGTGTTCCCTAGCTTTGCTCTACTTCCGGATGTTGTGGGAGCAGACGGCTGTGGTGTTGCAAATCCAGTTTTTTGCCTCCGTCCTTGTGTTGTTCTTCGACCCACTAAATGCTTCATAAACAGTCTTCTAATATGATCAACTCTATATCACATCAATATACTGAGGTTCATATTCTAAATTTCTAGAATTGTTTGGTTATCGGTGAGTTGACGATAACTTTGATGATAGAAAATAACATACAAAGTAATCATTATATATTTCAGGCTAGCAATTACAATTGATTATTGTGAAATGAACACACCCTCAGATTTGAGTAAAAGTCATCATTGACTCAACGATAACTTTGTATATATTTCACAAAAGTTGATTATTGTGAAATGAACGCACCTTTGGATTCTACCAAAAGTTATCATTGACTCAACGATAACTTGGCATATATTTCTCGATGTTGATTATTGTGAAACGAATGCACCCTCGGATTTGAATAAAAGTTATCATTGACTCAACGATAACTTGGCATATATTTCACAAAAGTTGATTATTGTGAAATGAACGCATCTTCGGATTTGAATAAAAGTTATCGTTGACTCAACGATAACTTTGCATATATTTCTTGACAATGGATTATTGTGAAATGAACGCACCTCTGGAATCTACCAAAAGTTATCGTTGACTCAATGATAACTTTGGATATAGTTCACAATAGTTGACTATTGTAAAATGAACGCACCTTTGAATTCTACTAAAAGTTATCGTTGACTCAACGATAACTTTGCATATATTTCTTGACAATGGATTATTGTGAAATGAACGCACCTTTGGATTCTACCAAAAGTTATCGTTGACTCAATGATAACTTTGGATATAGTTCACAACAGTTGATTATTGTGAAATGAACGCACCTTTGAATTCTACTAAAAGTTATCGTTGACTCAATGATAACTTTGCATATTTTTCACGACAGTTGATTATAACTAATACAAAGCAGTATACCTCGCGATTATAACATTCAAAAACATAATGCACTTCCAGATGGACCTAACATGGGTTCTTTTCACACAAATTTTGTTTCAACATCTACATGGGGCTACATGACCAAAGACTCTTTTCCGGTTGAGAAAATATGAGGAAGCGTATTTTGCAATTGGAACAATACAATGGACACCGCACTTCCTAACATGAATTCCTTTCATACTGATTTTGTTGGAGCGACATCCACATGGGGTTGCATGATTGAAGACTACAATGTGATCTACAAAAAATACAAAGTGTACTTCACGCTTACAACAATGCAAAATACACCACGCTTCCTCATGGACCGAACATAAAATCTGAATACTAATTTCTTAAGAGAAATATCTACAGGGGGTTGCATGACCAAAAACTACAATATTCTCCGCACAATAATTGAAAAGGGAATTTTGCAATTGCAACAACGCAAAAGACACTACGTTCTTCATACACTAAAAATGAATTTTTCCTATATCAATTTCATAAAAGCGGCATCTACATGGAGTTGCATGATGAAGGACTAAAATTTCCTCCGTAGAAAATATGAAGCGTACTCCAATTACAACAATGCAAAATACACTACGCTCTCATGGACTCATCATAAATTCCGTTCATACCAATTTCTTAAGAGCAACATCTACATGGAGTTGCATGACCGAAGACTACAATTTTCTCCAAACAATAATTGGAAGCATACTTCGCGATTACAACAATACAAAGACACCACCTTTCCTCATACACCCAACATGAATTCAAGACATACCAACTTCAAAATAGCAACATGTATATAGGGTTGCATGACCGAAGATTGCATTTCTCTAGGCGGAAATGAGAAAAGTAGTTGTGACACTTGTGATTACAACATTGAAAACCTAAATGCGTCTCCTCACAGATTCAATATGAACTACTTCCACACCAATTTCTTAAGAGCAATGGCTATATGTATGCAGATGCTTCTATGTTTCAAAACAAACAACAACGGCAACACCTTGGTAATGCTACAACCTATTTGAGGATAATGGCACTTACTCGAAACTCATAGCAACGTCCACGCTCGCCACTGAAACTGTCAAACTTGGGCCAGAAGATGTTGGAATACAATACGCCGCAGTCCGCAAGAGTACAAGAAAGCTCAACAAAGGAAAATGAACAAGTCAGCTACAGAAAGACTGATTAATTTTGATGTGAAATTGGCACAGAAGATGGAGGTTCCGGAGAAGGTAGACAGAGCTTCTAGAGAGTAGGCGCGGAAATACTTGAGCAAAATGTTTTGGATTTTTGTATTTCCCTCAAATTCCTCAACATCATTCCACATCGGCGTACAACTTCTCTGACATCACTTAACGCTTTGAGCAATGTCAGCACATTCCTTGTCAGGTTTACACCATTGGAGTGCGGCGCCTTTAGTATGGAATCAACAACAGATTTGCCAACATTATAATGTTTATTAATAGTGTATATATTTATTCACATTCTTTGGATGATATTTGATGAATTTATGAAGGGCTGACATACCATGAAACAATACTTCCCAACAGCTACACACTTAAAGTAGGGGGCTCAAAAATCATTCATCTAAAGAAAAAGATGCATTTTTATTATTTTCGTTATTTTTGATATTTCGTTACAATATAACAAAATAACAAAATAACATAAATAACAAAATAACAATATGACAAAATTAAAAAATTAAAAAAACAATTATTGCTCAAATAAATACTAAAAATTTTAAATTTTAAATTCAAAATTTTAAAATTTAAAATTTTAATTCAAATTCAAAATTTTAAAATATATAATTAACAATATAATAAAATAACAATGTAAAAAAATAACAATATAACAATATAACAATCATACTACTAAAATCATAACTCCCATTGTAATATTGCAAATGCTACCATTAATACTAAGGACTACTGCTTGTTATGCTACGCATTCATTGTATCACATTGGTAAAATTATGATACATTTCAATAGAATGCATGATAATGATTTCAATAAGTCTTTAAAATAATTATTTTAAATTTTTGGTAAAAGTACTTTCAATTATGCATACATAGATATCATATTTTTTCACAATGTGATATTTCAGAAATACAGTAGCAATTTGCATCACCTTTGTAATATCACTTATTACAAAGAGTGATATTATAGAAATAATATAGTTGTTGCAATTAAGGTGATATTAAAGAAGATTTGTAGGGTGATATTATAGAGGTAGCAATTCCATTGCTTCTCTTGGCTTACATTTCTATGATTTTGTGCTTTTGTGAGTTTTGAGCTTTCATGATTTCCATTTTCAATTGCTATTATCAAATGATTTTGAGAAATTTATTCAATTCAAGCAATTTTGAATTTCACAACAATTAAGCTATTTACAAAGTTTTTGATATTTATAAGTTTTTCTTTTCAATTCTTCAATTTGAGGTGCCATTCTTTGTAAAAAATTGAGTCAAATTTCTAATGCATTCTAATATACGTGTATCCCTCATAGTATTCACTATTGCATATATTTCATTCATCATTCCATAAATTCCTATTGTACATTTCAATATATGCTTACTTGTACAGGAAATTATACAAAGATTTTTGTAAATTTTAATTAAAGATTTTTTGAATTTTTTTCGCATTTCAGGTGGAAAGTGAATACGCTCAGCAAGACGTAGTCGGAATTGAAACGGAGTGTTTTTTTCTTTGGAAAATGACGGTGCTTTCATGAAAACACAGAGAGAACAAACAATTAGGCTGGCTCACTTAGCAAACTAATTAAATGAACCGGTAACTAAATTAATAAAATGAAATATGGTGTTAAGGCAGGTACCCCAAAAATCGCCACTTTTATGAATTGTGTCTAGTTATTATTGTTAGACTAGTCAAATTTTCATATTTTCATATTGGCAAGTGAAAGGAAGTTCTAGTGTACTAAAAAACATGACACTTGGATACCATATACATAAGTTATGGAGGGTCAAAGTTCTTTTTGGTAGATGTTCTCAAATCATTTATTCAACATATGTACATATTGATTTGGGATATGTACACAAAAAGATGGTGATGGTTTTAAGTAGGGTGCAATTTTGGGTGTACTCACCTTAGTTCTTTATATTGATGAAGTGTCCGGAATTTCCCAATCCTAAGAAGAAATCCTCTCTACAACCCACAATCACCAACATGGGTAAGTAACTCCACAATAGTTTGTCAAGGACTTGGGATTATAAATTCATTTTCAAGCTAATTATGTAATTATAAAGAGTGAATTATTATTGTTAGTAATTTTTTGAAAAGAAATAGGCTGATATAATATAAAAATAATATATAAGAGTGATTCCTTTGATACAAAAATTAGAGGTTGAATTTTTCAAGGATACACACACACAAGCTCACTTTTCCATTGTAGAATTTGATGCAAGGTAAATGAAACTGTGACAAGCAAAACGTCCAATGTAGAAACCCAAAAAATGAGACAACATAGTGGCTTATATCAACTCTTAACAAAAAATGTGCAATAATAGAGATTTGAGCTAATTAGTTAGGATTAGTGGCCACAATCAATGTCTTGATTGATGGTGAAGGAATTATTAGTAACTGTAGAAGGAACTTCCATTTTTTTAGTATAAATTTGTGACAAGAAAGGAACTTTTTAATTCCTTCATATCATGGTCATGTTAGAAAATATTGTGACTATTGTAGGTGGTGAGATGACCATTATACATACACTTTGGGGGGGGTTTGGGGATCGTCTAAGGATTGTTTTGGGCTAATTGGGCAACAAACTTCAAAAAAATTATAACAAATTCATACTTTGTAAAAGAAAAATATTTTTTTTCTCCATTTTTCACATATGTCTTTATATAGAATTTTAAAAAAAAAATTCAATAATGTCAACAAAGGAAACCAATCATTCTGCATGTTATAGGTTGATGTATCTATTCATGAACCCTTAGATGTTGAGGGAATAATTAACATATTTGCATTGCTTCTAAGAGTCATTTGACAATAAGAAAATCTCATGTTAAGCTTACTTTAGGGTTAAGTTGTAGGAGGCAACCCATCCCTAATTAACACCTCATTCTAGCAATGTAAGCTATTTTCTTTTTGTGTAGAACACAAAAGTGATGACTAATTATGGCACATTTCCCAATGCAATTGTGGCTCATTATAATTGGCTAACAAGACTATCAATATTGCAAACACCCTTGGTGAATTTTGCAACCAGCCCTTAGTTGGAAAGAGGAAGGTCTATATCACCGGCATGCAAGAAAGCCTATCTTCCACTAAAAAATTCTTAGTGATTTTGTGTTGTGGAAAAAAAATCCAGAAAATTATGCATACCTTCTGTTGCCTATTTTTACACATGTGAAAATTTAGCCTATGAAGAAACCCGCCCTGCAAGTAGCCTTTCGAGGTTGACAACAAAGTAGGTCCTAGCGATGAAGCGATCCGTATCGTCCAGTGAGGAACTCACGACGCAGATTAACCCTCCTCAATAAATTCCAGGGATGGAAAGTTATAACTTAATCTATAACTTAGAAGCACTTGCAAGTACAGTCATTCAACTGACAACGCAACAAGGTATCGACAACAACAGATGCTACAATCAGAATGCGGAAAGCACAAACCCAGAAACAGGGACAAATTTCTCAAGTTATAACAAGGAATGGTGAACTTCATTAATTAAATTGGCACGATTCCAGCTCCAAAAATTGTGACAAATATGCACATAACAGTCAAAAATCTAGGACTGGTAAGCATTAACGATTTAGAACTAAAGTGTTGGAATATCAAAATTGACGTTCAGGATCTCCCATTGTGCCCAAATTTTTTTCTCTCTTAAAATTCGCAATTGTAATCCCCCAATGAGACTCCAGATCGAACCCTCCCGTCCTTCGCAAACAACTTGAAGAAGATTGCCATCGAGCTCAGCATTATAGATCAAACATGGAGGAGCTAGAAATTCATTGCCGCAATTAAACATGTGCGTTATCGTCCTCAGAATATGGTTGAAATCGGCTGGTTTGAACACTTGAATCGATCTTTGAGGGTACAAAATAGTTGCCTTTGAAGCTGGGTACAACCGCCCTAGAAAATAATAAGCTCGACGTAACTGCATTGTCATTCGCTTTTTACATTGACTAAATGTCTGGAACTCCGCAATCCTTGGTGGAAAACTTTATCTCCACTCCCACTGGAAACAGAGTTTAGAGACCGTTGCAAGTGAATTCAAAGGCTTCCTTCACAATCCTAATGACTTAAAGCATCTACAAATTGCATAATGAGTGCATTGTCATCACATCAGAACCCACCTCCAACCGTAACGATAGGATACGAGTGTAGCAAGGGAACCGCATGCAACCAAGTGTTCGAATCTCCCTCAAACATCAACACCTTTTTGTTACTCATTGAATTTAGGGTTGGAGAAAATCAACATTCCAGCACATTACATTACAAGCAAGGGGAACTACATCGCTCGAAGGACAGGACATCAGTTCTAGTCAATCGAACTGCTTGAGAAGTAATCTAACCTAAGCATGTTCTATATGGAACACAAAACTTGTATTTGATAATAAACACACACCAACAATAATTACACACCAAAGAAAGTTGAATCTACAGATTTGAATATATATAGATTCAATTAAAAACACAAAGTCTGCACATACTCCGCAAAGCCTGCATTTAATCCTGAAAAAGTTTACATCTCCCATAATAGCCATCCAAATGGATTCTTCATAAAACTAATCTCCCAGTTGACCTTGTGTTGACTACCTAGCCTCAACAACAAGTTTAATGTCGCCTAATCAATACTAAACAAGAATGTGCATCTTGTTCCCTTCCATGAATCTGATTCGGTGATGAAGGAATTGAAATAAAAGCAGAGATATATATAGAAATACTAATAAGCATTGGTCCAAAAAGCAACATCAATCAACTTTTTCAACTACTTTCAATTCCATTAATATGAAGCATTACATCTTCTGTTCAACATGGCCTTCTGCTAAGCCCAATGACAATGAGGATGGAATAAGAACATACTATCGCACTGCAATGTTTTCTCCATCACCTTGGAGGAGCACAAGGTCTTCGTTGAGGTAGTCAAGAGTAGAAGTTGCATGAAAATACAACCATTCCCGTCTCCAATCGAAATTTTCAAGGATAGGCATTTCAGAGCCAATTATTTTCTTCAATTGCATTGTTAAGTGCTTTGTTGTTGATATATCCAAATTCTTGAAAGTTTCACTTCTTATCAAACTCGACTTAAATAAATGATGACTTACGAAATCTTCATATGTCAGTGTACAGTTGCCCCAAAGATCCTGTAATTTCCTACTAAACTTCACTTGATGAACAAAGATAGTCTCATTTTCATATTGTGTAACAAAGGCAGTACACCTAGTGTGAAACATGTAAGGGAATGTACCTTGAAGCTCTTCATCTTCTAGTGTGACCCTATTATTAAACCCTGCTCTTCTAAAAGTTAGGAAGCATTCTCTAGTGATGAAGAAATTGGTACTATTAATAGGAATTGATTTGGGCAGGTAATTGAGTTCATCAAAAGTTAAACCCACTCCAACACTTTTCAACCAGCCAAACAATCGATACGTTTCTCCTCGAAGTATCGGCTTGAACGTATTCAAAACCAACAAGGCCATCTTGGAGTGCAAAGATTGCCACCAATCCATGACCATGAATATGATATTTGGCAAGGTGAGGCCTAAAGCCTATTTCTTTTCAAAAAATTACTAACAATAATAATTCACTCTTTATAATTACATAATTAGCTTGAAAATGAATTTATAATCCCAAGTCCTTGACAAACTATTGTGGAGTTACTTACCCATGTTGGTGATTGTGGGTTGTAGAGAGGATTTCTTCTTAGGATTGGGAAATTCCGGACACTTCATCAATATAAAGAACTAAGGTGAGTACACCCAAAATTGCACCCTACTTAAAACCATCACCATCTTTTTGTGTACATATCCCAAATCAATATGTACATATGTTGAATAAATGATTTGAGAACATCTACCAAAAAGAACTTTGACCCTCCATAACTTATGTATATGGTATCCAAGTGTCATGTTTTTTAGTACACTAGAACTTCCTTTCACTTGCCAATATGAAAATATGAAAATTTGACTAGTCTAACAATAATAACTAGACACAATTCATAAAAGTGGCGATTTTTGGGGTACCTGCCTTAACACCATATTTCATTTTATTAATTTAGTTACCGGTTCATTTAATTAGTTTGCTAAGTGAGCCAGCCTAATTGTTTGTTCTCTCTGTGTTTTCATGAAAGCACCGTCATTTTCCAAAGAAAAAAACACTCCGTTTCAATTCCGACTACGTCTTGCTGAGCGTATTCACTTTCCACCTGAAATGCGAAAAAAATTCAAAAAATCTTTAATTAAAATTTACAAAAATCTTTGTATAATTTCCTGTACAAGTAAGCATATATTGAAATGTACAATAGGAATTTATGGAATGATGAATGAAATATATGCAATAGTGAATACTATGAGGGATACACGTATATTAGAATGCATTAGAAATTTGACTCAATTTTTTACAAAGAATGGCACCTCAAATTGAAGAATTGAAAAGAAAAACTTATAAATATCAAAAACTTTGTAAATAGCTTAATTGTTGTGAAATTCAAAATTGCTTGAATTGAATAAATTTCTCAAAATCATTTGATAATAGCAATTGAAAATGGAAATCATGAAAGCTCAAAACTCACAAAAGCACAAAATCATAGAAATGTAAGCCAAGAGAAGCAATGGAATTGCTACCTCTATAATATCACCCTACAAATCTTCTTTAATATCACCTTAATTGCAACAACTATATTATTTCTATAATATCACTCTTTGTAATAAGTGATATTACAAAGGTGATGCAAATTGCTACTGTATTTCTGAAATATCACATTGTGAAAAAATATGATATCTATGTATGCATAATTGAAAGTACTTTTACCAAAAATTTAAAATAATTATTTTAAAGACTTATTGAAATCATTATCATGCATTCTATTGAAATGTATCATAATTTTACCAATGTGATACAATGAATGCGTAGCATAACAAGCAGTAGTCCTTAGTATTAATGGTAGCATTTGCAATATTACAATGGGAGTTATGATTTTAGTAGTATGATTGTTATATTGTTATATTGTTATTTTTTTACATTGTTATTTTATTATATTGTTAATTATATATTTTAAAATTTTGAATTTGAATTAAAATTTTAAATTTTAAAATTTTGAATTTAAAATTTAAAATTTTTAGTATTTATTTGAGCAATAATTGTTTTTTTAATTTTTTAATTTTGTCATATTGTTATTTTGTTATTTATGTTATTTTGTTATTTTGTTATATTGTAACGAAATATCAAAAATAACGAAAATAATAAAAATGCATCTTTTTCTTTAGATGAATGATTTTTGAGCCCCCTACTTTAAGTGTGTAGCTGTTGGGAAGTATTGTTTCATGGTATGTCAGCCCTTCATAAATTCATCAAATATCATCCAAAGAATGTGAATAAATATATACACTATTAATAAACATTATAATGTTGGCAAATCTGTTGTTGATTCCATACTAAAGGCGCCGCACTCCAATGGTGTAAACCTGACAAGGAATGTGCTGACATTGCTCAAAGCGTTAAGTGATGTCAGAGAAGTTGTACGCCGATGTGGAATGATGTTGAGGAATTTGAGGGAAATACAAAAATCCAAAACATTTTGCTCAAGTATTTCCGCGCCTACTCTCTAGAAGCTCTGTCTACCTTCTCCGGAACCTCCATCTTCTGTGCCAATTTCACATCAAAATTAATCAGTCTTTCTGTAGCTGACTTGTTCATTTTCCTTTGTTGAGCTTTCTTGTACTCTTGCGGACTGCGGCGTATTGTATTCCAACATCTTCTGGCCCAAGTTTGACAGTTTCAGTGGCGAGCGTGGACGTTGCTATGAGTTTCGAGTAAGTGCCATTATCCTCAAATAGGTTGTAGCATTACCAAGGTGTTGCCGTTGTTGTTTGTTTTGAAACATAGAAGCATCTGCATACATATAGCCATTGCTCTTAAGAAATTGGTGTGGAAGTAGTTCATATTGAATCTGTGAGGAGACGCATTTAGGTTTTCAATGTTGTAATCACAAGTGTCACAACTACTTTTCTCATTTCCGCCTAGAGAAATGCAATCTTCGGTCATGCAACCCTATATACATGTTGCTATTTTGAAGTTGGTATGTCTTGAATTCATGTTGGGTGTATGAGGAAAGGTGGTGTCTTTGTATTGTTGTAATCGCGAAGTATGCTTCCAATTATTGTTTGGAGAAAATTGTAGTCTTCGGTCATGCAACTCCATGTAGATGTTGCTCTTAAGAAATTGGTATGAACGGAATTTATGATGAGTCCATGAGAGCGTAGTGTATTTTGCATTGTTGTAATTGGAGTACGCTTCATATTTTCTACGGAGGAAATTTTAGTCCTTCATCATGCAACTCCATGTAGATGCCGCTTTTATGAAATTGATATAGGAAAAATTCATTTTTAGTGTATGAAGAACGTAGTGTCTTTTGCGTTGTTGCAATTGCAAAATTCCCTTTTCAATTATTGTGCGGAGAATATTGTAGTTTTTGGTCATGCAACCCCCTGTAGATATTTCTCTTAAGAAATTAGTATTCAGATTTTATGTTCGGTCCATGAGGAAGCGTGGTGTATTTTGCATTGTTGTAAGCGTGAAGTACACTTTGTATTTTTTGTAGATCACATTGTAGTCTTCAATCATGCAACCCCATGTGGATGTCGCTCCAACAAAATCAGTATGAAAGGAATTCATGTTAGGAAGTGCGGTGTCCATTGTATTGTTCCAATTGCAAAATACGCTTCCTCATATTTTCTCAACCGGAAAAGAGTCTTTGGTCATGTAGCCCCATGTAGATGTTGAAACAAAATTTGTGTGAAAAGAACCCATGTTAGGTCCATCTGGAAGTGCATTATGTTTTTGAATGTTATAATCGCGAGGTATACTGCTTTGTATTAGTTATAATCAACTGTCGTGAAAAATATGCAAAGTTATCATTGAGTCAACGATAACTTTTAGTAGAATTCAAAGGTGCGTTCATTTCACAATAATCAACTGTTGTGAACTATATCCAAAGTTATCATTGAGTCAACGATAACTTTTGGTAGAATCCAAAGGTGCGTTCATTTCACAATAATCCATTGTCAAGAAATATATGCAAAGTTATCGTTGAGTCAACGATAACTTTTAGTAGAATTCAAAGGTGCGTTCATTTTACAATAGTCAACTATTGTGAACTATATCCAAAGTTATCATTGAGTCAACGATAACTTTTGGTAGATTCCAGAGGTGCGTTCATTTCACAATAATCCATTGTCAAGAAATATATGCAAAGTTATCGTTGAGTCAACGATAACTTTTATTCAAATCCGAAGATGCGTTCATTTCACAATAATCAACTTTTGTGAAATATATGCCAAGTTATCGTTGAGTCAATGATAACTTTTATTCAAATCCGAGGGTGCATTCGTTTCACAATAATCAACATCGAGAAATATATGCCAAGTTATCGTTGAGTCAATGATAACTTTTGGTAGAATCCAAAGGTGCGTTCATTTCACAATAATCAACTTTTGTGAAATATATACAAAGTTATCGTTGAGTCAATGATGACTTTTACTCAAATCTGAGGGTGTGTTCATTTCACAATAATCAATTGTAATTGCTAGCCTGAAATATATAATGATTACTTTGTATGTTATTTTCTATCATCAAAGTTATCGTCAACTCACCGATAACCAAACAATTCTAGAAATTTAGAATATGAACCTCAGTATATTGATGTGATATAGAGTTGATCATATTAGAAGACTGTTTATGAAGCATTTAGAAAGTGCCAATGGCTTTTTTTACCTTAGACCTACTGCAAGCTTATAGTATTTATCATTGACTCAACGATAAACTATTCAAAATTAGATTACATTACTTTTGACATTAGATGAAAGTTGACACGATGCATTTTTAAATTCTTTAGAGTCAGTCCATCTATATCTTATCTATTCTTACTTTTCATCAAGTTGATGATACATTTCTAATACTCTAGCATCATCAGTTGTTTAAGGGATGTGTATTTAAATTAATATTTTGGGTACTTTTTCTTGCAGAACATTTCATACACCTGAAGAGTTTACAACTTCTGTACCTACACTACTTGAAGGAGTTTTTCAGTGTGATGGAATTCCTCGAGCAAAATGGAATACGATGCCAATCACTATCAAAAACAATGCTGGGGATGATGTCGCAAATGCAATTTGTTATACTGTGGATCCCGAGCTCGTCATCAATACAAATGGAGAGCCTTTGGGTGATGATCGAGTGGCCATTCAAATTGCAGAGTCTTTATGTGAAGAGGAAGTTCCGTCCTCTTGGATGTGGTCAATGCGATCTTGGCACATTAAACAAGTATTTCTGAATGGTGCCAGTTTGTATGACCATGACCAAACGTACATTTACAATACAGCTGTGTCTACCGCGAACAAAAGAGTTCGTAAAGGACTTCGACGGTATGAAAGCATGCATGAAAGGCTTGAGCCTAATCTTCCTCCAAAATAGGAATCCCTCCTCACAATGCAGTCTATTGTTGAAGTATCAACTATAACATGTTGTGTGAAAAATTGCTTACAGCCTTTCCCACGTGGACAAATTCAAGCCATCCGGTGCCAACTTCATGTGAATGACAGAGTGTATGCCCGCAAGAAGTGTCTTCTTGAGGTACATCGGCAAATCCACAAAGACAATGACGGCAAGGATTGTATCACTTTGAAAGGAAGGGAAGTGTGTCCTCTAGCTTGGTACACCATCCACGGTATATCAAAAGCAACTTTCTATAGGTACAAGGAAATGGCTAGAGTTGGGAAGCAAGCAGAGGGGCACGGGAATTCGGGGTCCAAAAAACCCTGTACACATACCTTGCAAGCAACTGCCACGCTTCGGACATTGCTTGTGTCAAATGTAGACAAAATGCCACATAAAAATAGGACAATGGAGTCTGGAGAGAAAGTAACCGCAATGGTTTTGCCATCACCATTTCGTTGGCGTGACCAATTGCCAATCCTCAATGAGGCCAATGCAATGTTGAATTTACAGCCAATATCATCTAGTGGCTTGAGCAACATTCGGTGTGCTTCTTTTCCAGAGTATGCACCAAAGGCTCGAGGAGATACTTTTGTGCGTTGTGGCTTGTGTGATCGATACAAGCAACTCAGATGTGCATGCACTCCATTTTCGGTTGCACAAGAAAAGTGGTCTACACTTTTAAATATTCACCTTATAGGCCAAAGGGCACATAGAGAATTGTACTATGCAAATTGTTATATATTCGAAAAATACCCTGACAAAATGCTTACTATCATTCATGACAAATGGATCACTCCAAGACGGCTTCGCCACACTTCTCTCACAAGACCAAGTCGATAGATCCTTTTATGAAGATGCCCATTGCTGTGACGGGTATGATAGCACATGGTCATGATGATGTCCGATATGCACACTATGGCCTCAACATATTTCCAACAGACTCAAACCATACTGTTAGATCCATTGCAAAATTATTGCGTGATTTAGAAACACCTCCAAAGAATTCTTCCCGCAATTTATTTTCAGTAGAAGAAGGGCAATCCTTGTTAACAAAGGCGCTTTTGAGTGGTTCAGAAGCTTGCTTGGATTCACTACTTCCCCCTTTTGATGAATCACTTTTGGCTCATCCTCTTCCACCAATATTAACTTTCCAGCTTGATAATTGCTCTGGAGACAACAAGAACCGATGGGTTTTTGCCTATTGCTCTTTGCTAGTGTACAAAGGCATTTTCAAGGAGGTATACGTAAATTTCTTTATTGTTGGGCATACTCACGAAGACATCGATGCTCTTTTTGGTCGATGGAGCACGAAGTTGAAAATGAATGACTACCCAACACTTCCGAAGTTGATGAAATCATTTATGGATTGTGAATCACACCCCGTAATTCCTCATCTTATAGAGGAGGTTCCGGACTTCAAGACATTTGTGCATGGATATTTGGGCACAGGTGGAAATTTTTTAGAAGGTCATTCTTTTTCCCAACAGTTCAAGTTTTCTATGAATTCTGATGGATGGCCCATAATGGAGTATAAGGACCTTTGCACTGACAAGGACTGGTTGCCGGAAAATGGCAAAGGAATTCGGTTGTGGAATGAGACTGAAGATGGGCGTTCTAATGTACCCAATGGTAGTCCACTACCTCTAAAACTGGAGCAGATTAAAGCCTTTGTTGAGGTAAAGAAAGAATTAAATGGTTTCATTGCTTATTGGAACCAAATGGCCAACGACAATGCCTCTGGAGAATTTAGATGGAAAAAACGATCCCATCAAGAAGTATTGGGTGGGTGTTAGAGCTACATTTGATGCACCTCTATAAGTGTGAGAGAGGCTATTAGATGCTTTTTGGCCTACTTCTAGAGTCACTCATGACGACGTTGACCGAAGGCAAAGAGATGGCATAATGAATGAAGAAGAAGCAGAGGATCGCCCTTTTGTTGAACGTAGGCGTGATCGTCCTCCACCTTCATTTCGTATTGTACGTGATACGCATGCAGGTTCATTTGTTGTAGTGTGCCCTGCAAATGGTGACCCAAAGCCATTTTGGCTTGCAAGGGCAATTACAAAGCCAAATCCAGATCCATCGCACATAAAACAAATCCAAATTCAGTATTGGACACTAGCTTCGGATCGAAACATTGACATGGAGACTTATGGTGGGTGGGACACAAATGGAGGGATTCAATGGCGTGAAGACACAATAATATCTCCAACATGGTCGAATACAGATTGTATTATGATAGCATGGAAGCCTAGTTTTAGAAACGGAACATCAAACCTGCGAGCATCAATTTCGAAAAAGCAAATTGAGATCATCAAAGCATCATTGGCAGCTTTTATGGTTGAAGAAGAGACTAGTTAGAATCTTCAATCCACGGATGAAGAATTCGTACTTAAATAAGTGAAGTGTTGTTTATATAGTTGTAAATATTATTTTTAGTTTTTGCATATTTTGAGCTCTACACATGGATATATGAATGTATTAAGTTTGTTATGATACAAAAGCAATCTAGCGCCGGATGACTATTGATTTCTATCAATGAAGTCATTTTTCTTATTATGATGTTTTTGAATTCTCTGCAAATGTATTGCACAATTATAAGGGATAGAAATAATTATGTTTCTTTTTATTACAATATGGAATAAAGAGTCTTTAGACCCTAAATCTAAACACATGCAAGTCTCAATTTAATGGATTGTCTCACTTTACTGTCTTATTAATTGTAGTATTTCTATATTCATAATAAAATTTTGCAAAATTTAAATGTTCAATAAGCACTTGCCACTTTCCAAAACAATAAGTAAATGATTACACATGGAAATTGACATTTGAAAGTCTCAATATTCCCCTAATGTCTCAATTTAAGTAGAGCTTTTTCTACTACATTTTCAAGTTGTATGAAAATGAGACCTCACTTTGTCTCAAATTAACGAATATGGCCTTAATAATGACCTATCAAGAAATGGGTCACGACCAGCTTCTGCGTGGTGACGGCGTATGACTTGAATGCTTTTCTGGTATCCACCCTTGCAATCTCTACAAGGGCACCGGAATGATCGGATGTTCTTTTCTGTTGCAACTCTCAATTCAGTGTGTAGAATGATGTCACCCAGCGGTATGTGGCGTAGAGTGCGTCCATCTTCAGAAATACAAATGGTATCACCTTGTCGGCGATGATTGGAATTTTGACACCCTGCCATGTTCAAGTTGCTTGTGATTGTGGGAGATAGCGTGATGTGAACACCTTCTCCTACATTACCCTACAAAAAGAACATGAGAAGTAGAGTTGAAAAAGATATTGCCACCCTTCAACAAGAATTTCCCTACAAGGTGCCAGCTTGTATCTTGAAATGCTTGGGGCATTTAATTTTAAGAAAGGACCATGGGGCCTAAAATACTACTTTGAATGGGGTGACCACAAAGCATGTGCAATTAAGTCATCCGTTTTAGATGAGAAACCAATTATTTTAGTATTGGGCATGACTGTATTTGTCATTTGTGAGGAGGTCGCCCTGTCCTCTGACCATAAAGGAGCATCACTACCCACATAGCTATATCCCTCCTGTCATATTCAATGTCATAAATGACGTCAACAATAACAGAAGATAACATTTCTTAGGGCCTCTACATAGTGTTAAGCCTGCTTCTAAGTAAATCTGCATGTCTAAGTAGACGAGCTCGTATAGAATAGGACATATTCCTAAACATGTACATGTCAGAAGTGACGTCACTCGCGACATCATCTTGAACATCATTCCATACATATGCAGAGCTGGAGCCCTAAAAAATTTCCACGTGTCCTATGGGGTTCGACAACGACCACGGTGAAGACTGAGCCCTCCAACTGCGCTCCATCTTGCTCCTACCGGCAATGCACAACAAACAAGAATTTATTCTCTGTGAAGTGCTTACCGCAAAGGCTATGGCTTCAAGATTGCAGAAGCGCGCTAAGGTAGTTAGATTCGCTGAGCCTTCAAGAGAAGCAGAGATGCAAGTGGTGGCTGCAGAGGATTGTGAGGCAGTCTCCTTGCTCGCTGACCTAGTGTCGCAGGTAGAAGGAAATTTGATGAGTAGAAACGCCACACCAAATACGGCTGTGGCTACCAAGAATCCAAGCACTCAAAAGAGCTGCCGCAGAAGTGCAAGAGAGGACCTCCAATGGACGGGCGAGGTCTCAAAAAATGGAGGCGACATACCTCTACCTCTTTCAATCCGCCCCTTGTCGATGAAGGTACTTTTTACTAGATTGTCTTTTGTTTCTTGGGTCCGGGATCGATTGTATAGATGTGCGGCGGGCGCTCTAGGGTTTGCAGCACCGGAGATCTGCTGCGATCGCCGATCGAGGTGTGCCTGAAGTTGGCCACGCGTGGACGGCGCGGTCATAGGGTCCCGGCTAAACCACCGCGGGAGTTGGGCGCCTTAATGGCCCATTTCAAAAGGGGTTACTGTCTTCCTCTCCACGTCGTTTTGAATGCACGTTGCTACCTACAATTCTTCTTGCAGGCACGTTTGTGGCTCTGCTCTGTACTGCGATTTTCAAATTGCGAGGTGAGTGTGAGGGTTTGAGGGTGAGTGTGAGGCTTGCCCTTCACGGTGTTTGCCTCACGGTAGGATGATCGGTGAACAAAACCCTTTGGAATTGATAGTTTCAACTTTGTGCGTGTGCAGGAAGGGGAGTTCTTCGTGCAGTGGAGAGGTGAAGCCAAGAAAATGCCGAAACCCCGGCAAGGTGCGCAGAAGAGGAAGGAGCCTCATCAACGTGAGGCGTCTGAGGAGCGGGAAGGGTCGCCGCCACCTGCCAAGCGCAAACGTGTCGATGGAGAGCGACGCTCCAAACTTCGGGAGGATGTGCGGCCCGGTCCGTCACAGAAGGGAAAGGCGCGTCAGACTTTTCTACCAGCGCGAAGGAAGAGAGTCGTAGAAGAGCTGTCGGAGTCATCGCAAGAAAGAGACAATCATGCTACAAAAAGTGACGAAGGCTTGTGTGAGCAATCTTGGAGGTGAGGGTGCCTTCCAATTCAGGGCATCGAGTGCATGGATAATTGTTCTACGAGTTTAGGGTTTGTTGTGCGTTTGTTTGGATGTCAAGTGCATTTACGTGACGTTTAATGTGATGTTCATCTTGACGTCCATTGTGACGTCCACCTTGACGTCCACTGTGACGTCCTTACATGTTTCCTTGTCAAAGTGGACATGCACTTGACCTCTTCGACTTCCACATTGACGTCAAAGAGGACGCGTTCAAGATGATCAGGTGTCGAAAGTCAAAACAGTACCCACATTGTATTCCACTGGAGCGGACGCTGTAGATTGACAGCAGGGGCTGCGGATAATTGGGCATCCCGTTGCACAAGGGGAGTGCCGAGCCGCCTTTCTAATGAGGGCAATCCGGTTGCATGAGTTGAGGGTTTCAGTCTCGTTTCAGTGGAAGTCAAGTAAAACAACGTCACGTTTCACTCTATGTCCACCTTGACTTCTTTGCGTGTTTCCTTGTCAAAGTGGAGATGCATTTGAACTTAGTGATGTCTAAGTTGATGTCAAAGACGACACGTTCATGATGACCAAGTGTACAAAGTCAAAACCGTAGTGACATTTTATTCCAATAGAATGGACGTTGTAGGATGATAGCAGGGGTTACGGATAATAGGGCATGCTACCGCAGAAGGGGAGTGCTACAATGCCTTTCTATGTAGGGACTTGAGTGCGTGGTCAATTGTTGCAGGAGGTCAGGGTTTCAAGGCTTCAAGCTTGTTTTTTTGAACGTCAAGTGTGATGACATCATGCTCCATGTAACGTCCATCTTAACGTCTATGCATTTTCCTTGTCAAAGTAGACATGCATTTGAACCCAACAATGTCCGCATTGACGTCAAAGAAGATGCGTATATCAAGAACAGGTGTTGATAGTTGAAACCCCATAGAATCCTAAATCGGTAGAATGGACATTGTAGAATGAAATCAGGGGCTTAGGATTGTCAATCATGCCGCCTGAGCTGTGCATTGTGGATTATGGACGTTGTAGAATTAAAGCAAAGGCTTTGGATCATTAGTCATGCCGTGTGGTCTTTACACTGTGCATCTTTGGCTTTGAGCCTTTGTGTGAATTGAATATAAATGTGCTACAATGCGTGGGGCTGTATCTAAAGCGCTTTATGCCCAGCATTTTTGTACGTCTAAGTAAGTCTAGCTCACAATTCTATCTTTCTTGTGCAGCCGAGGTTATCAGACCGGATCAGAGGCAGAGGAATCAGAGGCAGACACTGAAGAGTTGATTGAGTCGCTAACCAAAAAGACGAAAAGGAATGAAGGACAAAGCAGCGCCATGAAGAAACCCGTAGAGTTGGACAAGGAAGGTGATGCTTTTGGAGCGATGAAGAACGCCTTTTCCAACGACATCAAGAAATACGCGCGTGACTTGGATCCTAGAACGGGGTGGGAGGGCCAACCCCAGCACCAAAGACGTCGACTATTCAAGAGATTGTACTCAGGTAAAAACTTATTGGATCTTAGTATCACTTGATAGAATGGAGTGCAAATACTTGGGCATTGTGACGTGCATGTTGACGTCAGAGTTGACAGTGGCGAATGCAGAGAGACATCATGTCGACCTTAGCTCACGAATTGGGCCTGTATTTCCCTATGTCCTTATATTCAAGCATCCAGAGTTTTCTGTATTCCCTTTTTGCAAGGTCAGTCTTGTGTCATGCAAGTGAATCTTGACCATGTAATGCGGGAATCTCATCCCTTTGGTGTGGCTTACAGATTGGCAGATGTGTGGAGACTCAAACTGAATTTCTGAGAAGTAGATTCAGCCTATCATCACAAAGGCGCTCATCCATGTGCGCTGGAAGCTGAATCGCATCATTGATGCAGAAGGACCTATGCCTTCTGGAATGAACCCCAAGGTGTGGGAAGACCTGAGTGCTGCACAGGCCACTGAGGCAGTACAATTGAAGTCTGCCCATATGCGATCCATTTCACAGGGAAAGGGATCAAGCACGTCGCAGATGAAGGCCATTGAGAGAGAGGTCGTCTTCCGATTGGTGAGTCTCTTCAACCATATACTTGTTGTGCTTGATGTCAAGTTAAACGTGCATGTGGATTTAGACGTCATTGCGGACGTCACACTTGACGAATGATGTCAATGTGAAGTTCATTAGGCATGTCAGTTTAGACGTTGTATCATACATCAGAGTTGACAGAGGCCATTTGGTATTGACCCTCGCTCTTGGCAGCAGTGTACATCTCACCCAAACAGTACTATGGCTTATTATGTTTAGCACTGGCTGTCTATGGGCTTGCCTTATTCTTTGTCCATGAAGACGATCTGCCTCAAGTGACGGTCTAACCAAATGTGATTTTTCTTGTAGACTATGTTGCACAACTGTGCTCCCTTTGATACAGAGGTGGATGCAGAGGTTGCATTGGAATATGAGCGGCAGCAACAACAAAAGTGCAGAGGGCGAGCACCGCATGGCAAAGACATGGAAGAGATGCGCACACGAGTAACTGATCTAGAGATTAGCCTCAATCGCTTAGGGGACACATTGAGAGCATCCTACAAGAACTTGGAGGACATGATGTAGAGGATTCTTGAAGGGCAGGGCCAATTATGTAGCAGTGCAATGTAGGGGGGCACGGAGGCAGCTCTCACATTGGATCCGCCAGCTCTCACACCAACCATAGCAGCACCGAAGAAGGTATTGCAAAGTGATGACCCTACTCCAGTGGAAAATCCAGAGACTCTTGGCGATGCTGCACGTCCTGTCCTTTGTATGGGCGATGGCGGTGTTGGTGGGAATGTCGGAGTGGACATCCACCCCAGCAATGAGGCTGTCGAGGACGTCGTCAAAGCCGACGTCAACACTTATGTCCAAGAGGACACCGTGCCAGTCACCAAAGATGTCTCCAAAGTAAGAAACCTAGAAGTCGAGGGCAAAGAAGCTGAGGAAGAGGAAGGAGACGTCTACGCAATGGTGGACAACGATACAACACAGCTACCAATTGAGGGAAATGAAGGCATGCTAAAGACTTCCTTTCCGCCACAGGTAGCAGGAGTTGGCAGTTCCTATGTTTCTAAATGTTGAGGTGCACAGATTTAGTTCTAGTACATTTTGTTTTTTTGAATTTCATCCCTTCAATGCCGACATTGAAGCATTCTTGTAGAAGGTGCCACTCTTACCTTACTAAAGAGAAATGTGTGTCAAGGCGGACATAAAGTTGGATGTTGCGCATGACACCATGTGATGTCAAGCGCGACGCAGTCAGTTTCTATAGAGGTGGAAATACAAAGTGAACAGTGCAGACAAGACTTGAGTTCCTCCTCTAATGCGCCTGCGCTATCATGTCATGAAGATGGCCTAGTAGTCTATGGGAGTGCAAATGTGAAACACTCTAGTTTCATGTGATTGTAGGAACACATTGAAGTCGCAGGTGAGTCAAGCTGGCCTCGACGCGGCGGGAAGACCACAACGGCTGCAAGAAGATCAGAGGTGGCATCTAAAGCAGCTGGTACAAAAAATCCCCCTCCCAAGCTAGTGGGTCTCTCAAAACCGGCCCAAGCAAGTGCAAAGGTAAGTCTCACTTATTCCATGTGGCCTTTTTTTATTGTTGTAGTGCATGCAATTGTATGTTGGCTCATCATGGATTCATAGAATGCTTATTGAACTCAAGCATAGCCTACTAGGAAGAATCTTTAAAATTTTCATCTACTCTAATAGAAAGTGTTTTTTGACTTATTGAGGACTGTTGCAGAGTGGAAAGAAGCAACCAGCAGCAAAGAAGAAATGACGGTTCCTTTGCCATGGCACGCATGATGTCGCATGCAACAAGCGCGCATGTTCTTTTGAACATTGGACATAGTGTGCTCAATTGGTGGAAGGAAGGCAAAGGAGGTGTAATATTTTGAGGCATACTATAGGGCAAGGACGTGCGGAATTGCTAATTGCAGTAGAGGGAGCCCCAACATCCTTGATCCCGTCAAACATAGCCTCTTCACTTAGACATATCTTGGGAGGAAGACTTAGATGTTGATTTTGTACATTTTGCTCTTATGCTTTCTTCTATGAATATGAAATGCTCTATGTTGTCTTGAACGTTGCCTTGGGCTTTGAGCTTTGTACTTCACGATTGTGTTTCTGTTTGGAACCATGGCTTTGCTATTAGGAATTTAGTGTACTCGAAATAATTGCATGGTATATAGAATGCTGATGAAAACAAGGCTTTTTTCAAAACAAGTGGAAGACCATGTCCATAATAACATTCATTGAAATGCAACAACCTATAAAGTGCTACATGTGTCGCTCCATTGAATGTCAGAACTGACATTGGTACAAACGTTTCACTGTCTTTGAATGTAACGTATGTCCCACATGATGTCCCAATAAACAGGGACCATGTCCAACATGGTGTCCCAAAAAACATCTTTGCGTCAAAGAGAACATCACACATAACATCACAGAGCACCATAAATTTGAAGCCACAAAATGTGCCGCAAATGCCACGTCATATTTTATGAGTCCACGTCAGATTTTACAAGGGTCCACATCAACAGACACGTCATGGATGATAAAGTGTCCCACGTGGCACTGCCCGTCCGCCAAAGTCTATGGGGCAATAACATGGCAGTGACGTGGCCTCCACATGTCACTTCAAGGATTGCTCTTTTGCCTGCGTTTCATGTGATGTCCTCAAAAAAATGGCACGTTTCTCCCACGTTTTTCACACGTTTTTTGCCTGTCGGTTATAACGAATTTTTTTAGACATCAATGTTGACCTGCGTTCCGTCAAACGTAACGTCAGACCCTGTTTTTTCTGATGTTTCAAAAAACGCCAGATTCTTATAGTGATGGAACTGTTTTCCTTCATTGAGTTGATCGTGTTACTGAATTCATTACATGTCCATACTTTATGACCCTGAAGCACCACCTTGAAGCTGCAGAATACTCTTTGTCTGTCCTTGCTAAGCTGTCTGGTCAGGATAGTAACGTTGTAGAATGATTTCTTTGTAATGTGTGTTGTGTGAGAAATCTTTTTGCTGTGAAATACTCATTGACACCAGTAATTGCTGGCCATGTCACATTACATAGTGTAAATTAATTGGCGAGCTTGAACCTAAAGTTGATTGTTTTGTGTGTGCTAGTGTTGAATTTCTGAAGCCTTCTGTACAAGAACAAATTCACAAGACCTCTTTCTGACACATGGCGTGGATTGACCAGCCTCCGAGAATTGTAAGATGCCTCAAATCTCACCTGTTTGCAAGGACATTATTCAAATACAAGCAATAGAGCATACTTGTTATTAAAATAATAGCTAAATTTTATGCCCTTTTTGTAGCTTACAGTGTTCAACATGCTTTATAGTCAAAAAAGAACTGTAGCATAGAAAAAACTAGTTGTAAATGATAAATTCCTTGCAGATCATTTTCATCATCATGAATCTCAAAATGACATAAACAAAATGTACATGTGTAGTTAGAAAAGCCTTTGGAATAGTTAAATAATCAACTGAGTACAAAAGAGTAACTTCAAGAATACTAATGCTAGGTGCAAATGGAGGAACCTAAGGATTTCTTGCCAATTCAATCAATGTTTGCATGTGTTGCTCAGCTTTCTCTAGCTCCTCTTGGTCAAGTTGTCCTTTCACATTTTCAATTTTGACCTGTTTTAAGTCTATCATTGCTTGTGCTTTGCAGTTTTGGCTTTAAGGAGATTGTCCAACCCATTTGGATCCCTGATATACTATCTTCTTCCTAGTTGCTCAAAGCTATATATTCCTTTCCCTATTCCAAAGTCTTCTCTATTTTCAATTTTTTAAGTGTAAGAACTTTCACTATTGTAGTAAAGTTATAAAGGGGTTTGCCCTTTGCACAGGTTATTGTTGACCTGAAACTACAAAACTTTGGGGCATTCCAAAGGTTCTGCCTATTACATGCATTGGAACTTGTGGAGTTTGACTTTGTTGGTTCCATATCCATGATGTACTTGACCATGGCAACTCTACAATAGGAGGAAAAGTTGGTAGAGGTGTTCCATTTTCTTTCCTCTTTCTTTTGGCTCTAAGTCTCTCTATAGCAATTTTTTGATTTGATTTGCATTGAGCTGGTTGAAATCCACAATTATATGGAGATAATCTTGGATTTCCCCCTACCCTTGCTTTAATAGCCCTATGAAGTCTCTCACCTGCTTCTTTGACAACTTTATTTGTCCATTGTGCCTTGTATAATTTGCTTGCTCTTCTTTCAACTTGTTTTGCAGACTTGATAACATCTTGTTGAGCCTTCTCCTCCCTTCTCTTCACTTTTGTAAGCTCCCTTTCTTCTTTCCTCCTCTTTGTTTCTTCCATAGCCTTAGCTTTTTTGCTTGCCAATGCCTCCTCATTCTGAATATATTGGCTGCTAGTTAGTATATGAGATTTTGAATAATCAACCCTGGGATCCTCTATGCTTCTTCTTGGTCTCATGACTTGTTGTGGTAACCTCAGAAATCTGCTGAAATGTCCTTCATTTGCAGGATCAACACCAGCATTAGTCTCTTGGTCTTCAAATGGGCAATCACCTTCTTCATCAACATAATAGTGGACAGCATCTTCTTGGGTACCAGATACACCCTCCTCCAAAATCTCTTGAATTTGTACCTCTAGTGGCTTGGTAATAAATCCCTCACTAGGTCTCATTTTCATGTCTAATTTGTGTGGATTTAGTGGCCATATTCCTGTAGCCCTAAATCTAGCCTTGATGTTGCTTGTTGTCATGGCTTTGTGAAGTGCTAAACTAACCCATTGTGCTAAATCCTCCTTTCCAATTTTTTTTCTTTTGTTTTGTAATGTCCAGATGTCCCTGTAGGCCCTAAATGCAATTTCAAAAGGTTTGAAAACTGCCACATCTAGGGGCTAAAGTGCATGAGAGGTATGTGATGGTAAAGAGCATACATCTAACCCTGCATCTCTTGCTTTTGTTATGACATCCAAAGTAACATGGGAATTAAGGCTGTCTAGAATCATCAAGTGTCTATTGGTTGTGCTCATCCCTCCTTTTTTTGCAATGTTAGCTATAAAATGGTCAATCCACTTAGAGAACAAAAATGAATTCATCCAACTATTAGGTTGCATTCCTATAGTGGAATCAACCTCACATAAGGCTAGGTAATCTCTCTTTCTATGAGTCCCTGTCGCAGCTTAGAATTTTGATTTTCTTAGTATACACCAAAATAGGAACGGAAACTAGTCATTAGCTAACCGGATCCGATTAGGTGGGAAAGGAAAACTCAGAATTAGCACGGAACGTGAAGTAGTGGGCTTCTTAGATCCAATCCGGTCAGGAGTAACTAACGACGGAAACGAAATGTAACACGGATTAGGTCTAGGACCGGATGATGATGATGAACCGGATTATGATGGTAAACCGGATTCATGATGACAAACCGGAAAGGGTCCAGGGACTATAAAAGGAGGAGCTTTCACTGTTGCACCCCCTTTTAGAAACTCGACCTTGAGCGTGCGCGGTTGAGTTTTTGTCGTTTGTGCGTCTGAGCGTTTGTGTTTTGTCTGTTCTGCTTCCGGTTGAGATCGGAGAGAGGAAGTGAGGAACGGGACGTGCGGCTAGGAGAGAGTGAGGTAGATGTGAGTGGGAATGCCTCAGCTACGTAGGTCGAGGCAAGCGAGTCCCTCTGGAGGCGAGGTGAAGCTCCGGAAAGTCATTCCGGTTATTCCCTCCACAGAGCCGGAAAAGGCTGAACTCATGGATGATCTCAGATCCATGGGTTGCGTAGGGTTTGCCGAGAAACCTTGGGGTTTTAGGGAGGAGAGAATGGTCAAGGAGCTCCTCGGAAAGCTGTCCAACCAGTTTGACAACACCGTGAGGGGAGCTCCCGTCAGCTGGAACGAGGGGATGTGGAGAGCGGTTTACGGTTTCCGGGCAGGAGGTTTGGGAATGGCGAGCCGGAAGGATGAGTTTGTCCGAGGGAAGTTCAAGGGAGCCGTCAACCCGAAGGACGGATACGCGGTCGAGGATTGCTTGGATGACCGACACCGTCGGCTCCTGCAATTCCTGGTTCCGGTTCTTCACCCGGAGAAGCCGACCAGGGTGACGATCACCCTCGGCAACACCATTTTCGGTGCCCTCAGTGGTACCCGGAAAGTGGACTGGGCACGGATCATTTCCGATCTCGTGGCCCAGCTTGTTAGTAGGGTTGGGAAGAAAAGGGCCACTCCAGTGTGCCCTTACCTCTTCCACCTCTATCGGGAGAACCAAGTCCTCACCAACATAGAGGAGAAGGCGTGGAAGACGCAGGAAGTGCTGCTGAAGTATGGGGAGTCGGAGACGGATGACGAAGCGGAATCCGATTCCGAGTCAGACCGGGAGTCCAGCGAGGAAGAGGAGGAGTTGATGCCGCCGATCAAGCGACAGAAGCTGACACCTCCACACAAGCGCGGGACGCCTCCCGGTCAAGACAAACCGGCCCCGGAGGAGAAACCGGAAGCCGAGAAGACCAATTCCGGGGGAGATCCGGATATGCAAGATCCGTTCAACGGTCTGATCAACGTCCTCTGCAACATCAGGGCGGATTGGGAGGTGAAGCACAGGACGCTTGCGGCAATCGGCAAGTTGGTGGGTGCTGCACCGGACAGCAACTTGGCGGAACAAGTGGCGCAATGCATCACGAATCCGGAAGAGACCCGGAAGCAGGAAGCCGAGATCCGCCGGTTGCAGGAGGAGGTAGATAAACTGAAGGCAACACTTTTCGCCTATCAGGAAGACGTGACTGCCGCTCGGGAGATGGCGGAGGAGACTCGGAAGGTGGCCGAGCAGATCAAGGCGGTCCTGGGAGAGACCGGAACGGCAGCGGCCAAGGCGAAGCTCTTCGACGAGAAGATCCACGAAGAGAAGAAACTATCCGGTTCCCGGATGGTCCGGATTCTCGCGGACTTCGCCGAGCAGGTGGAGACGGCAATGGTGGAGGGGCGGAAGGCTGCGGACCGGATCGAGGAGAGCAGCCGGAAGCTGACGGGAGCGACGTGCGACAAAGGTATTCACCTTTCGGACATCTCTCTACCGGACCTCTTTCCGGATGCAACTATGGCAAAGGACAGGAAGGATTGGACTCCTGAGTCCAAGAAGTCTGCACGGACTGGGACTCCGGGCTCGAGACCGGATATTACCATCGACTTGGAGTCTCCACCCGGACCGAATCCTGAGGAGGGGGAACGGGTCCGGAACTTGAGCGAAGTCTTCGAGGAGCTAACCCCGGAGGTCGGAAGCCCGACGATAGGATCTAGAGTTGTAGGGTAGATAGGATTTGAATTTCAGTTAGGAGTAGGAGCGGATCCGGATCCGGATCCGGCTCAATAGTATTAGGTTAGACCGGAAGTTAGATTTAGGTGGCGGCGGACCCCCACGGGTTTTCCGCTCCTTTTTGTGCTTTTAGGGTTTTGACCCTTTGTATATAAATCGGTTCCTGCGAAGGGAATTGGGAGTTTTTTTCATTTTGCAAACTGCTTGTACCTTTCTTTTCTCCTCGTTGTGTATCTCTCTCCAGCGCGACAGGATTGTATAATGTGGAGTTAGGATAGTACGAGTGAGTTTGTAAGTGATTTCTCCCCTTGGTGTTTATTTTCCGATCCAAGGTGCATGTGAGTAGGTACCGAAGAGTTGGGAGTGAACTTAGTTCCTCAGCACATCTAGAGTTTGAGATTCCGGGTGAGAAAGCCGTTGTTAGGCTAGGCGGGTAGGGAGGGATTCCTTAGCTGCGCTAGAACTCCCGGGTGGGAAATCCGGTCGAGTGTCCGATCTCCTGTGAGGTCTCACCACCTGTATGGGTAACGGAAGAACTTTAGTGGATGTTGGAACGGACGGGTGCATTTGTAACCACCTGTCTTCGCACGGATCGGAAGTAGCATCAAGGTCGTTGTAGTACGAGAGGGTCGAGTGTGGGGTCTTTGTGTGACCTACGACCCGGATTGCTATCTGGGTTGTTGTGAAGGACCAAACCGGATCCGGATTAGCTTAGGAGTCTAGAAGGTAGGACAGTGGGTCTTCAGCCACTATAAGTCACGGAAGGAGTGGTAGGCCTACCACTCTCAAAATTAAGCGGCGACCCCTCTGATGGTGAAACAGAGGCAAAACCAAACCGGATAGGATTACGAGTACAGGATGACTATCCCGACCGGATTGGTCAGGACGGATTTCCAGGATTGGAAGTTGTGAGATCCTGGGATTTGGGTGTTTGTACGGACCGGATAGTTAGTAGGACCGGAAGAAGGAGTAATCCGGTCTGTAGTTATCCGGTGTGGTAGTATTTCTGGTTCTAGATCTAGGATCGGAAAGTAAGATTGGCATACTGACTGAGCTTAACTGCTTAATAGAGCTAGATACTTCACAGGATCTCGTGGGTTCGATCTTTAGAGTCACTTAGTTATACTCTAGAGCGATTTTTGTGAGTATAATGGGGAATTGACCTGCCCTGTGCTGCGACATGACAAAAATCTGGCGCCGCTGCCGGGGATTCTAAAGCTATCGGCTTTATTGCGGTACAGAAGAAGCTGAGTCAGTAGTTCGTCTTTTCCGTGTTTTCATTTCTCGGATTGGGTTTTGTTTTCCGGCTGAATCTGGAAACTAACTCATGAGAAGCGGAATAAGGAATACGAGAACGTCCGAGCGATTGAGAAGAAGAGAACGATCGGAAGAATCGCCTGAACCGGATCAGAGTGAACCGGATCTGCAAGATCCGGTTAACCGTCCGATTTTCGTGTCTGCATCCGCAGGAGAAAGCGAGAATCCGAGATCTGGTCATACGCCTTCAGTTTCCGATCTAGATCCGGAACCGGACAGAGAAGATCCGTTCCTCGAGGACGAAGACGTCATGACTCGATTGAGATACAAGCGTTTTAAGGGTGATGGAAGCCAAGATGCGGATGACTGGCTGTGCGAGTTTGAATCTACTGCACTCGCCAACCAGGAAAATGAGGCGGCCCAGCGAAGAATTTTCCAAGGATTGCTCAAGGGAGAAGCTCTTAAATGGTACCAGGATATTTCCGATCCAATCCGGAATAACTGGGATCAGTTGAGAACGGATTTCCTGCAAGCTTTCCGGGAGGTAGGAGGAGAAGCCAGAGCCTTGGGACGGCTCAGTACACTAACGATGAAATCATCCGAATCCGTGCGGAAGTATGGCCAGAGGGTAAAGGCGCTGATCCAGAAGCTGACCACGGAGATCGCTCCTAGTCTGCAGGTGGAGTGGTACGTTGCCGGATTACCCGAGTCGATGGGATTTCTGATTCGTCAGACGCGACCTAGGACACTTAGAGATGCCATGGATGCTGCGGCTAATTACGAGAATTCCGCTCAGTCACTCCGGAAGTCCTTGAGAAGGAGCGAGAAGCAAGAAAAGGGGAAGAACAAGAAAGGCGACCGGAAGTTGAAACATCGTAAGAAGGTTTCCGATTCGGACAGCAGTTCCGAGAGTTCTGGAACGGAAGTTTCCGATCCGGATTCATCGAGCTCGGATGAGGAACAGAGTGTTTCACCTCCCCGACGTTCGCACAAGTCGAAAGGTCAGAGAGAGAAACGGGTTGTGAAAGTGAAGATGGAAGATACGGATTCCAAGAAGATGATGAAGAGCATCCAAGAGTCTTTGGAGGCTATCAAGGTCAACATGGCAGAGAACCGGAAACCAAGACGGATCGTTCCGACTTCTCGATCCAATGTCTGGTGCGGAAGATGTGGAGAACCGGGTCACTATCCAAGTGAATGCCAGCGAGCTGCCCAGAAGCAAGTTCACTATGTGTATCCGGAAGAAGAGATCTACTACACCGTAGCAAACGAGGAAGAGGAGGAGATCTACCAAGTGCAGCCGACCTATGGTAGAGGAAAAGGGATCACGATTCCTTCCCGGTCCAACATGTTGAACCGGAACTTTTTACCGGGACCGAGTCAGGGGTTGGTAATGCAGCAGCCCGTGCGAGCCCTTGGTTACCCGGATAGACAAGTGGTGATTTGTTATGGCTGTGGAGAACCGGGACATTATGCCAACTCGTGTCCTAACAGGGGACCAGGGCAAGGTGCTCCTCGTACTCTTCCGTGCCAGAATTGCCAAGAGTATGGGCATCAGGAGGAGCAGTGTTCGAAACCCATACAGCCAAGACCGGTTTACAAACAAGTTCAAATTCTTCCAAGGGAGCAGACCGCGCTCAACTATGGCCACTCAGCCGGAACGGAGAATCCGGACAAGTGACGATGCGAGGTGGAACTGCCGGCGGAGACGGAGAGCTTGGTAAACCGGGTATCGACCCGCAGTTCCACCAGGAATCAACCCGAACGAGCTGTAAGGGGAAAGAAGAAAAAGCAGAGGAGGAGGCAGAAATCGAGTAGTGATTCTGATCCTGTTTTTCAGAGACGGAGTCCAGAACCGGAGGAAGTTCACTTTGAGGAAGGGGTGGACCGGAACCGGATTCCGATCGACATCAGTGCAGAGATTCGGACGGAAATCTCTGGACCGGATGTGGTGACGAGTAAGAAGCAGGTTCGTTTCAGTAACACCCCAGTGGTTATCAATCCGGATATCCGTACTCATGAGTATGACATCATCCAGGACATCCGAGATCAACGGGCGAATGTTACGATTGGACAGCTCCTGCACGACAACGTGATGTACCAGAAGCTGATCCGAGATAGCTGGACACGGAAACGGAAGAAGAGGGTGAAACTCCCAGCGGTGGCAGTTAACTTCTCCCAACCGGAAGATTCCGGGGCTCCAGAGATCGGTGTGGAGATAGAAGGATGCCTGATTCCAAAGGTTCCCATCGATGGCGGATCTGGAGTCAACTTGATGTTGGAAGACACGGCATTTGAGTTAGGATTCACCACGATCGAAGTGACGGATCAAGTCCTTCGTATGGCGGATCAATCCCGAGTACATCTGGTTGGCAAACTTTCGCAAGTTCCAACCCGGATTGGAGGAACGGATTATCTGCTGAACTATGTCATCATCCGTGTGCACAAAGGAAGACCTTTTCCTATGTTACTGGGTAGACCTTGGTTATACTCTGCCCAAGTACTGGTGGATTGGGGAAACAAGGAACTGGTGGTCGGGAAACCTTCCATCCGGATACCTTGGTCCACGGAAAAGCATTTAGGAGAAACCAGCGACTCGGATGGTTACACATCGGATTGGACGGATTCGGAAGAGTCGATTCCAAGCTATTATGTGGATCCATTCGAACACAAAACTGAGAAAAGTTTTGGGTTCTCTAATGCTGTGTTGGAGCATGATCCGGAAAAGCCTAGCAGTACCATGGTGGAAGATCGATCGTTAGGAGAGTCAAGCGTTCCGCTCACAGCCGAGTGGATCACTCGACAGATCCAGGATGGAAACCTTCTCGCGGGTGTAAGTGAGGAAACGATGAGACCAGAATGGGGAAATTTAGTTTCCGTTCCGGAAGAGGTTCACGAAGAGAAGATCAAACCGATCGTCTCGCCCATCGATTATGAACAGGAGGAGGTTGAACCAGGCAAGTGCTTTTACTTGAGCAAGCTCATGCAAAGCACGGAGAAATCCGGTTACGTTCAACTTCTCCAGGAGTACCTCGATATTTTTGCATGGGAGCCGTCTGATCTGAAGGGAATCCCCCCTCACTTAGGAGAGCATCACATTGACTTGACGGAAGGATCTATTCCGGTCCGTCAGCGACAGTACCGACTCAACCCGAAGTACTCGTTAATGGTCAAGGAAGAAATCGACCGGTTATTGGAAACCGGATTCATCTATCCGGTGAACAATTCCGAGTGGGTTTCCCCTATTGTGGTGGTTCCCAAGAAGTTGGGAACGGATGGGAAAGTTAAGATCCGGGTGTGTCAAGATTTCCGGAAATTGAACACAGCCACAAAGAAGGATTACTTTCCCCTTCCATTTACTAACATCATTTTGGACCACGTGGCCGGACACGAATGTTACAGCTTTTTGGACGGATTTTCAGGTTACAACCAAGTGTTCATCCGACGGAGGGATCAGCTGAAGACCACGTTCACGACAGAATGGGGAACTTTCGCATTTACCCGGATGCCGTTTGGCCTGTGCAACGCACCCGGAACTTTCCAACGGCTGATGATGGACATTTTCAAGGATTTTCTCCGCCATTTCATTGAGGTCTTCATTGATGACTTTGCAGTTTTTAGCGACCGGAAACTTCATCTCGAATGTTTGCGGAAGACGTTTCAAAGGTGCCGAGAAACCAATCTGAGATTACACCCCGGAAAGTGTTTTTTCGGAATGAGTTCCGGAATTTTACTGGGGCACGTGGTGAGCCAAGCCGGATTACAAGCGGACTTGGAGAAGGTGAGGGCGGTTCTATCCTTGCTGCCTCCGACGAGCGTAAGGGAGATCCGTGGGTTTCTAGGGTGTGTGGGCTACTACCGTCGATTCATTGACGGATACGCCAAGAGGGCCATCCCTCTCACGGAACTACTCAAACAGGATACGGAATTTGTGTGGACCGGAAAGCGACAGCAGGCCTTCGATGATCTGAAGACTCAGCTTGCTAGAGCTCCGATCCTTTCCGTTCCGGATTGGACAAAAGAGTTCCATGTCACCATCGACGCATCCGGTTGGTGTCTAGGATCCATTCTTTGGCAGTTCGACACGGAGAAGCGTGAGAATCCGATTTACTATGCGAGCAGGCAAATGAGTTTGGCGGAACGAAATTACACCACCACAGAACGAGAAGCTCTGGCGGTCGTGTATTCTTGCAAGAAGTTCCGACATTATTTGCTAGGGTACAAGGTAATTTTTCACACAGATCATGATTCCTTGAAATACCTCGTGAACAAACCGGATTTGTCAGGTCGGATTGCTAGATGGATTTTGCTTTTACAAGAGTTTAATTACGAGGTCGTAGTGAAACCTGGAAAAGCAAACTCGAACGCGGATTACCTCTCGAGACAAAGAGGACAGGAATCTGTGGCGGATATTTCCGCTGAGTTTCCGGATGAGTTTCCGGATTCTCTGGAGATTCCGGTTGAAATGGAGAAACCGGATTTTCCCTTGATAGAAGTTTTTCACCTAAGCAACGAGTCTGTTTCGGAGTTCCGGGATATCATTAGCTATTTAGTGAATTCCAAATATCCGGAACAGATGAGTCTAGAGGAGAAAGAAATCTTTCAGAGAAAAGCGGCTCCTTATACCATGATTAGGGGAGTCCTTTTCAAGTTAGGGGCGGACGACGTCCTTAGGCGATGTTTGGAACCTTCGGACCGGAAGAAAGTCATCCGGGCACTCCATTGCGGGAGTTCCGGAGGACATTTTGCCTTTGTTACTACGGTGAACCGGATCCGATCCGCCGGATACTGGTGGCCGTATGTACACAGGGATGTGAGGAATTTTGTTCGGAGTTGCGATCAGTGTCAGCGGACAGGAGCACCATCTTTCCGGAATCATTGGCCGCTCACTCCCATAATTCCCTTAGCACCGTTTGAGAAATGGGGGATCGACTTTATTGGACCCATTTTTCCGGTCAGTGCTAGGAAGAAGAGGTACATAATCCTAGCCACGGATTACGCGACCAAGTGGGTGGAGGCCAGAGCAACCCGGAAAAACGATGCCGAGACTTCCGCGTCCTTTTTGTTTGAAGAAATCCTCATGCGATTTGGCCACCCACTGGAGTTGGTCAGTGATAGAGGAACCCATTTCCTCAATGACGTCATCTCCGACCTAACTACCAAATATCTTATCAAGCACCGGAAAACGACTCCTTATAATCCAAAGGCGAATGGATTAACCGAGCGGGCGAACGGAATTATTGGGAAGATCTTGAACAAGATGGTTTCCGCTCACAAGACGGATTGGGACCGGAAACTACCTTCGGCCGTGCATGCGTACAATACGGCGGAGAAGAGCACAACCGGAAAAACGCCCTACTTTTTGGTCTTTGGCCAAAATACAGTTCATGGGGTGGAGTTAGAAGTGGAGACATTCCGTGTCATGGCAGCCCGGAATGCGGAGACCAGAATGGATATACTTCCGCGACTCCTCGCGATTGAAGAACTGGAAGAAACCCGGATTGCAGCTCTTGAGAGAACCATGGAAGTGCAATTCAAACGCAAGAAAGATTATGACCGGAAACTTCCAGTTGATCATGGAATCCAGGAAGGCGGTCTGGTGCTAGTTTATGACAACCGTCACAAAGAGTTTCCAGGAAAATTGCATACCCGATGGATGGGACCTTTCCGAGTCATTCAAATTTTTCAAAATGGGTCTTTGCAACTTGCGAATTTGCAGGGCCAGTGGCTTGACACTCGTATGAACGGATCAAGGGTGAAAAAGTATTCGGTGGCTACTTCTTCGACGGAAGGTCAATGATGTTCGCGGGGACGCTCACAGATGAGGAAGGGGTAATGTCGCAGCTTAGAATTTTGATTTTCTTAGTATACACCCAAATAGGAACGGCAACTAGTCATTAGCTAACCGGATCCGATTAGGTGGGGAAGGAAAACTCAGAATTAGCACGGAACGTGAAGTAGTGGGCTTCTTGGATCTAATCCGGTCAGGAGTAACTAACGACGGAAACGGAATGTAACACGGATTAGGTCTAGGACCGGATGACGATGATGAACCGGATTATGATGGTAAACCGGATTCATGATGACAAACCGGAAAGGGTCCAGGGACTATAAAAGGAGGAGCTTTCACTGTTGCACCCCCTTTTAGAAACTCGACCTTGAGCGTGCGCGGTTGAGTTTTTGGAGTTTGTGCGTCTGAGAGTTTGTGTTTTGTCTGTTCTGCTTCCGGTTGAGATCGGAGAGAGGAAGTGAGGAACGGGACGTGCGGCTAGGAGAGAGTGAGGTAGATGTGAGTGGGAATGCCTCAGCTACGTAGGTCGAGGCAAGCGAGTCCCTCTGGAGGCGAGGTGAAGCTCCGGAAAGTCATTCCGGTTATTTCCTCCACAGAGCCGGAAAAGGCTGAACTCATGGATGATCTCAGATCCATGGGTTGCGTAGGGTTTGCCGAGAAACCTTGGGGTTTTAGGGAGGAGAGAATGGTCAAGGAGCTCCTCGGAAAGCTGTCCAACCAGTTTGACAACACCGTGAGGGGAGCTCCCGTCAGCTGGAACGAGGGGATGTGGAGAGCGGTTTACGGTTTCCGGGCAGGAGGTTTGGGAATGGCGAGCCGGAAGGATGAGTTTGTCCGAGGGAAGTTCAAGGGAGCCGTCAACCCGAAGGACGGATACGCGGTCGAGGATTGCTTGGATGACCGACACCGTCGGCTCCTGCAATTCCTGGTTCCGGTTCTTCACCCGGAGAAGCCGACCAGGGTGACGATCACCCTCGGCAACACCATTTTCGGTGCCCTCAGTGGTACCCGGAAAGTGGACTGGGCACGGATCATTTCCGATCTCGTGGCCCAGCTTGTTAGTAGGGTTGGGAAGAAAAGGGCCACTCCAGTGTGCCCTTACCTCTTCCACCTCTATCGGGAGAACCAAGTCCTCACCAACATAGAGGAGAAGGCGTGGAAGACGCAGGAAGTGCTGCTGAAGTATGGGGAGTCGGAGACGGATGACGAAGCGGAATCCGATTCCGAGTCAGACCGGGAGTCCAGCGAGGAAGAGGAGGAGTTGATGCCGCCGATCAAGCGACAGAAGCTGACGCCTCCACACAAGCGCGGGACGCCTCCCGGTCAAGACAAACCGGCCCCGGAGGAGAAACCGGAAGCCGAGAAGACCAATTCCGGGGGAGATCCGGATATGCAAGATCCGTTCAACGGTCTGATCAACGTCCTCTGCAACATCAGGGCGGATTGGGAGGTGAAGCACAGGACGCTTGCGGCAATCGGCAAGTTGGTGGGTGCTGCACCGGACAGCAACTTGGCGGAACAAGTGGCGCAATGCATCACGAATCCGGAAGAGACCCGGAAGCAGGAAGCCGAGATCCGCCGGTTGCAGGAGGAGGTAGATAAACTGAAGGCAACACTTTTCGCCTATCAGGAAGACGTGACTGCCGCTCGGGAGATGGCGGAGGAGACTCGGAAGGTGGCCGAGCAGATCAAGGCGGTCCTGGGAGAGACCGGAACGGCAGCGGCCAAGGCGAAGCTCTTCGACGAGAAGATCCACGAAGAGAAGAAACTATCCGGTTCCCGGATGGTCCGGATTCTCGCGGACTTCGCCGAGCAGGTGGAGACGGCAATGGTGGAGGGGCGGAAGGCTGCGGACCGGATCGAGGAGAGCAGCCGGAAGCTGACGGGAGCGACGTGCGACAAAGGTATTCACCTTTCGGACATCTCTCTACCGGACCTCTTTCCGGATGCAACTATGGCAAAGGACAGGAAGGATTGGACTCCTGAGTCCAAGAAGTCTGCACGGACTGGGACTCCGGGCTCGAGACCGGATATTACCATCGACTTGGAGTCTCCACCCGGACCGAATCCTGAGGAGGGGGAACGGGTCCGGAACTTGAGCGAAGTCTTCGAGGAGCTAACCCCGGAGGTCGGAAGCCCGACGATAGGATCTAGAGTTGTAGGGTAGATAGGATTTGAATTTCAGTTAGGAGTAGGAGCGGATCCGGATCCGGATCCGGCTCAATAGTATTAGGTTAGACCGGAAGTTAGATTTAGGTGGCGGCGGACCCCCACGGGTTTTCCGCTCCTTTTTGTGCTTTTAGGGTTTTGACCCTTTGTATATAAATCGGTTCCTGCGAAGGGAATTGGGAGTTTTTTTCATTTTGCAAACTGCTTGTACCTTTCTTTTCTCCTCGTTGTGTATCTCTCTCCAGCGCGACAGGATTGTATAATGTGGAGTTAGGATAGTACGAGTGAGTTTGTAAGTGATTTCTCCCCTTGGTGTTTATTTTCCGATCCAAGGTGCATGTGAGTAGGTACCGAAGAGTTGGGAGTGAACTTAGTTCCTCAGCACATCTAGAGTTTGAGATTCCGGGTGAGAAAGCCGTTGTTAGGCTAGGCGGGTAGGGAGGGATTCCTTAGCTGCGCTAGAACTCCCGGGTGGGAAATCCGGTCGAGTGTCCGATCTCCTGTGAGGTCTCACCACCTGTATGGGTAACGGAAGAACTTTAGTGGATGTTGGAACGGACGGGTGCATTTGTAACCACCTGTCTTCGCACGGATCGGAAGTAGCATCAAGGTCGTTGTAGTACGAGAGGGTCGAGTGTGGGGTCTTTGTGTGACCTACGACCCGGATTGCTATCTGGGTTGTTGTGAAGGACCAAACCGGATCCGGATTAGCTTAGGAGTCTAGAAGGTAGGACAGTGGGTCTTCAGCCACTATAAGTCACGGAAGGAGTGGTGGGCCTACCACTCTCAAAATTAAGCGGCGACCCCTCTGATGGTGAAACAGAGGCAAAACCAAACCGGATAGGATTACGAGTACAGGATGACTATCCCGACCGGATTGGTCAGGACGGATTTCCAGGATTGGAAGTTGTGAGATCCTGGGATTTGGGTGTTTGTACGGACCGGATAGTTAGTAGGACCGGAAGAAGGAGTAATCCGGTCTGTAGTTATCCGGTGTGGTAGTATTTCTGGTTCTAGATCTAGGATCGGAAAATAAGATTGGCATACTGACTGAGCTTAACTGCTTAATAGAGCTAGATACTTCACAGGATCTCGTGGGTTCGATCTTTAGAGTCACTTAGTTATACTCTAGAGCGATTTTTGTGAGTATAATGGGGAATTGACCTGCCCTGTGCTGCGACAGCTGGGATTTAACTACATAGGATAATGCCAAAAGGAAATCAATACCATCCAAGCATCTGGGATGCAATGTGTGGTAGAAGTCAAGAGTTAAGTGGAAGGTCAAAACAAAATTTGTGAATTCTATGCTGCTATAATTTATTATTGAAGTAGACAGGGACTTGTTTTAGAGTGAAGAACCTCTGCAACCGAATTCTCCAAAATAGTGTGTAGGAAGGAAGAAACAAATTGAGAATTCCTTCAATCTTAGGAATGTTAGTGTTGTTTCTAATATAGTAGGGATGAGGACAAATTAAATTTTAGAAAAGCAATGACAAAGTAATTTTTGGACCAAAACAAGGTTCAATTAAAAGGTTCATGGAAGCCTGCATGTTATGGAAACTAGTTGTTTATGGGCAATTCAATCCTTCTGCCCCCAAAAGGACAATCCAGTTGTATTAACACTAAAAATATGGTGAAGGAAGAAAATAGAATTTGGTAATTAATCCAAATGAGGATGTCAACGCAACAGACAAGTGTCATTTTGTCATTCAAGGATGTTTGTGTTTTAAGAAAAAAAATAGCACACAAAACCATAATATACTTAGACGACAAGTATTTAATTTTTCAATCCACGTGGAAACGTGGTATTAGTGAATATTGATTAATAGGGAAAAAGTTCTGATTACAAAAGGAAGACAATATCAACAAACAACTCCATAGCAAACGATAATAAATGTATAGAGAAGTTTCTACAAAAGGTCTGAAACAAGAGTTCCTAACCAACAAAGGACAACATGTTTTTTGTTGATTTTGTTTTAACTCAGAACCCATATCTCTTGTGGTGGCAGGTAGTTGAAAGGATAGGCTTCAGTGAAAAAACAATGATGTGACCTGAAAGCTAGCATTTTGAGTCCTATTTGGTTGACGTGGTTTGGAATAATGTTGAGGTGGCAAGACACATCATCATAGCCGGTCAAGGCTTCAAGTGTTGCATGAAGAAATCCGAGACATTAGTTTATGTTGACGCCTCAAAAGACATCTTGAAAGACATTTGGATGTCTATGTTGACGTCTTGAAAAACAATATGAAAATACCCATACAATAGAAAACTATGTTGATGTGGCATGCCACATTAGTCTCTTAGTCTGCCACGTCACTTATTTTCACTAGCATGTCATGGATGAAAAAATCATACATGGCTGTCTATGCCCGCATGGCAGCCACATAGCAAGCTTAGAAGATCTTGTTGACCCATGTTTTCTAGGATGTCTAGGGCAAAATGTATAAATGTCTAGCTAGATTTTTGATGTTTTGGGCACGTTTCTTGGAGACACTTTTTTTTGGATGTCCATGTTGACATCTCAAAACATTGGCAATGACATCCAAATGTTAAATTTCTAATGTTCAGAAAAACACTATTTTCTTATAGTGTCAACAACCTAACATGTGATAAAAAAAACTCTCCTCTTGTTGTTTATTACCTCTTGGTGTTGAGAGGGGATCAAATACTTGTCATCTTGATGTGTTACTTATTGAACTTCACTAGATTTTAAGAAGATTAAATATTGGTGATTGATATTTTTATAATCACTCCCCTCTTGTTGCTTAGTACACCTCAGCACTAAGGAGAGCCCCCTTGCCACAATAAAAGAAAAGGATTTTTTATAAAAATTTTTTGGTGGTTGCAGCTAGGAGACTCCCTCTCGGCGCCAAGGGGAGTGATCAGATGGAAAGTGCTTGATCTTTCTCTTGGTGCCAAGATGAAAAATTGTATTGCAAGTCTTTGATCTTTCTCTCAAAGCCAAGAGAAAGAATTGTATAGCATGTCCTTGATCTTTCTCTTGGCGTCAAGAGATAATTATAAAAAAACAATAGAGGAGTAATTAACTAAAGGACCTAAAGATTAAGATTGAAGGATTGGATCCTTGAGTAGTCCCGCGAGAAGATAGTGATCAACTAATCAAATTTTTGGTCTAACTAAACTCATTCGTCACAAAAATAATCTTTACCAACCAAATATTTCCTCCTAAAATTTTAATAAGTCCAATTACCAACACATTATGTGTAGGAAGCCTATCCACCTCAAAAGGCTACATGATGCCAAAAGACAATGAATCAATGATCAACCAAAAGAAAATTTAGTTTGACAAAGACCATTAAATATAAAAACAATCCTTATTAACAAAAATTTAAAAGAATCTAAACAAGTCCAACAACAATACATCAAAAATAAATTATTGGTACCCTTCCATTAGCCTTGAGGAGACCCATATTGCTATAGGATTATGATCAACCAATATTCTATACAAACTTATTTCCATCTCCATTCATCTTTCACAACAATTGACTTTTTCATCTTTATAATGTATACTTCTAATATTCTTGACAATATTAAAAATTAGAATTTTCATCAAAATTCTACATAACTACATTAATAAATCCACCGTAATAGGTCTATGATAATAGAAGTTAAATTGTACTAAACATAATAAAATAATAAATTATTTGTAGTCTCAATTGATGAGCCCATTCTAGGATAGCTTCTTAGAACGAGATATAAATTTCAAAACATGTGATAGCATCAATTTTCCAAGCTTTTAAATCTAAAATACACAGTCATGGGTCCCATGGTAATAGGCCATATTTTTCTAAATATAATAAATTTTGTTGGAAAAACATTAGTCTTTTTACTTTTTAACTAAAAAAATTTAGAAATTACATCATGTTTAAATTTCTAGGCTTTAGGCTCACACAATCCTTACTCACTACTCATAGGCTTATGCTCACAGGTTCACAATTTAGCATTGCTAGCTTGAATCATTGAAAAATGCTTGTGGATTTGGGCCTTTGTGGTGTCTTTCAACACCTTGTTCGATCACCCGAAAGCACATATTTTTCACGTGCGTTTGGAGAGTCATCTTTTCTAAATTGAGTCTTCCACTTGATGAAATGAAAGATATTTGTCTCATAGCTTCATTTTAGCATACAAATGTTCTTTAAGAACAATGTAGACTTGACTATTTGTACATTTTTCCTTGCTTCTATTGAAGCTTTTCCTCACTAAAATTCACTTCAAAGATCCCACTATATTTGTACATTTTTCCTAACTTTTATTTAAGCTTTTTCTCTAAATTTGATTTGAGCTTTCCCTCACAAATATCAAGTTACTAGTTTTTGTAGATTTTATTTTTGAAAAATCCTTTTTGAAAAAAACTTTTTGAAGTCTAGTTTTAGCATCAGAAATTTGATTTCGGAAATGATGGATTCTCATTTTTCTATTCAAAGTTTTATACAAAGGTGTTGACTACAATCTTCTATTCAAAGTTTTATACAAAAGTGTCGACTACAATCTTGACTTTCTATAGTGTTGTGAGCTCTTGGAAATGAGCCTGTCAAATATACTAGATCTTAGAGAAAAATTCACATTAGAAATTCATTTTTTTTAAATTGTAGAAGAAATTTTGAGAAGTTGTAAATTGATTAGGGTTATGCATATTATGTCCTTTACATTCATCTTTTTTGGTGACCAATTTTTTAGATTTGAGATGTGAAAAAAGGATTTAAAGACTTCAAATCACTTTCACAATTTTAACACCCTTCATGATCAAACCTTATAATCTTTCAATCTATAAGTGATATTGTGGTATTTTCTTTTCCCAAGTATTCTTTAACAAGTCTTGTTTATTTTTTTATGGTTACAATTTTTTTTGAATCGATAAAACTACTCAAAATGTCTTTTTTTGGATTCTATTTAGAGCAAATTCCAAGAAGCTCAAGAAAGGCCTTGGGCATTTAGAGAGAGCTTATATGCTGCCTCGGTGGGCAACCTAGTTATTAGTGTCCGAAACCTTTGCCTACCAATGCGCATATGAGCTAGTCCTAGCACGCCACCTATGGAGAAGTTCTCACCGATGAATGGGCAAAATCAACCGCCCCTCATGAATATTCCAACTCTCCATCGATGTCACTCAAGTGTTCACATTAGACAAAAAAGTTGCTAAGGATAAGGAACTTGCAATAGGCAATTGTTTTAGATTTTCCACCTATAACAAAAGGTCACCCCAAAATATTTAATTAAGCTAAATGAAATTTGCTCAATCTTTTTTGGCTTTGATGAGTGCTCAAGTGTCCTAGTTGGACTTTGTGTTCGATTTTCTTAAGAGCATTTGCATTGGGATTTTAGTGGGAGCATTTGTTCTAGGATTATCTAAAGAGCATTTGAAGTGGAGTTGTTGGAGCTGGAGTTGTTGGAGTGATATTGTTTAAGTTTGAGAGGTTCAAGTTGGAATCCCAAAGACCTATTGTACATGAGTGTCCAAGGTACTTCTTTCAATGATTTTAAAATTACATTTCTTCCCTTTAAAATAGCTGTTGGATTTTATTTTATAAGTGTATAGATTGTACATTTATACTAAGTGAAGGACTGTTAAGTTATCTTAGCTCATCTAAAGGCCAAGGCTTTTTTTGCCTTATCCACTCATTTATGAATTTCATGTAGATAATGTTTACAACCTTCAATTTGAATTAGAGTTTAATTAAGTTACCTCATACCTCTACTTAATTTATCTGTACAGTCATAATCATGTTGAATTATAATGTGAACAAGACGTGTGGGCCCTAGAGAATCACCCTCAAAATTATATATTGAAGAAAATTGAATCTAGAAATAAATTTTTTTTTATTATTTTATTAACAATTTTAATCTTTAAAACATTAAAAATAATGAATTATGTGGGTGCAACAATGTAGACTTTCTTTAGACAATTTGTAATTGAATGCTTAATGTTTAGATCTTCTAGGTCAAGGTGGAACTTTTGTAACATCTTCTTGTAGGTAGGTAGAGGTTTAAATAGTAGAGGTTCAATTGTATAATCCTTCATTTTTTGGAATTAAAAGTTGTACAAGTTCAAAGGATAAATACTTTCAATCATCATTGTGTAAGTTGAATGTTACTTTGAATTGGTAGATTGAAATGATCATGGTTTGCCAAAAATTATTGACCTCAACGTACATCTTTTGTGCTCCTATCTTGGTTAATGTGTTTTTATCAAAAATGCTCAAAGACTACCATTTTTAGAATAAGTATTAAATTTTTGGAAAAAACTTTTTTTGACACATGTAACCGTAGAACCTTGTAGTATGCTGACTTGAGAACATGTGGTAATAATTTCAAAAAAATTTATTGAGTGGATTGTCAAACATAAGCATTCAAATTTTTGAAAATCATTTTTTTGGCCCTACAAAAAACAAGGTAACTATAATTCACAAGCTCACTTTTCTATAAAAAAAATTTTACAAAATGGTGGTGCTTCTTTGGATTCTTTTGCCTAGACAGGTTGGCCATATGCTTGAAAAATTTCACACTATTTGGAACTATACAAGATATAGGGAAAAAATAATAAGTAGATGTAGTCAAAAGTGATTGAAAATACTAAATTGCTAAGAATTTAATTATGGAATTGAAAAATGCCAATTCCTATGGTTGCAATATTGTGATAAACAATCTACATCCTTGGATTTTATTTTTTCCAAAAATATTGAAAATTGAGTAAGATAAAGAACTTCAAAGTTTATTTTAGAGTGGGGAATCTATAACTACTTGAAAACAAAAATTCCTCATAACTTTTGATTCATTGATCAAGATGGAATGATTCAAAGCTTTTGACTTATATATAACTTTAGAAAACCAATTTCAAATTTTTTGTTTTTGAAAAAAGTGATTCTTTTGATCTGCCTAGACTGCCCATTTCTAGAAAAAAGTAACATATTAGGTTATAACTTTTGATTCATATTTTGAAATGTCATGAAATTTAAAGATATTTTTGTCCCCACCTTTTATGAAAATTTGGGCTAAAAATATAGAGATCTCTGTTACATGTAGCTACCTAAAATTTCTATGTAACCAAATAATGCAAGTTACTTGGACCTTTAGAAATTAAATGAAAGTGGAAACAACCATTCAAAAATTGTATGAACAACTTGGATGTATATGCAACATTTCAAGGACTCTCTAATTATTTACCACTTCATGAAGGAGGAATTCTTAAATGGACAAGAATGAATATGTCTAAAGTAGTTTGTTCTAAAAGCAACTAGCTTCTAAAATTGATCATGGCAAACATGCACATTTTGCTTCTTCAATGTATCTATGGTGTACATTTGAAGTAGTTGGTTTTAGTAACTACTACATTTCAACTTTAAAAATTAGTAACTAATTCCATGAAGGTTCAAAAAATATGAAACAACTTGGATTAGATGGCAATTTTTTTTTTTTCTACAAAAATTTATTGAAAATTGTTTCAAGGAGTTTAGCTTCCCCGGCAAGGCAAGGCAACTCTTAAATGGTCGCTTTAGAGCATCCCTACTAGTTCTTCCCTATCCCTATCTCTATGTAGATGAAGAAAGACCAAGTATAGGGATAGGGAATGCTCTTCCCGATTAGTATTACTTTGCCCTAAATATATAGGGAAGTTGACTTTGAGTTCCCTAAATCTCCCATGTATAGGGAATTGGGCAATGAATTCCCTAAATATTTAGAAATAGAGAACTTTGGTGGGGAGTTTTCTTCCCTATCCAAATGAAATTCATCGGGATAGGATAGGGAATGCCCTTCGTGGGGATGGTCTTAGAACAACCTACCTTACATGTGCCATTACCAATAGTGATTCTTTACACTTGAGGTCTGAGGAAGTGAGATGCTAACATAATTTTTTGCTCAAATGGGTGCTTAGAGTGATGAGAATTGCAGTTTTTAGGCAACATCGCATTTGCATTCGTGAATTTCACACATCTTTGGTGGAATCTCAACTTCTATCTCTTGGCAAGATTAAAATGTTTGCATTTGAGACTTTGAAAGGTTGTCTGAATTAGGGCATGAACCGGAAGTGCTGCAAGAGTGAAAGTTGCGTCATTTACTAGAGCTCGCCGAGGTAATTGCGCTTTGTGGAGGCACCTTAGCGTTAGTTTAATCATTTATGTTAGGATGAGATCTGTATGATTGGTGTCTCTGAAGGTTGGTGAATTTTGGAATGAGAGGGTAAGATTAGGGCATGAAGATGACTAAGGAGAGTGGGGGGAACTATGTGGAGTTTGTCGAGAGCAACTTTGTAGTTGCAATCTCGCACGGGATGATATGCGAGGTTGCCTGTGGTGCTGTTCCAAGAGGCACAAAACCACAATTTTTCATTTCTTTATGTACTTTGCTAGTCTTTTTCACGCATTTCTAACCTAACTTCAACCTGCTAGAAATTGCCAAAGAACTTAGGATAGTGCTAATGTCACAAGTTGCCGGTTCCTTGTTAGATGAGATCCTCATTGAATGCTTTGCTCTGTTAGGGTTTTGTTTCCGTGTGCAATTGTAGAAAGGCCTTGAATTTTAAGGATTTACATGTGCGATTTTGTTCTGTTTTTTGTTTGTACAATCAAAATATCAATGAAGACATTCTTATGTGGACAAAGGATTGGGCAATTAGGTTTATAGGGCTTATTCTCTAAATGAGGGAGGCTCGAATTGGATGGTGCCTTGGCAAGAAAGAGTCTTTTAGCATGCATCGATTGCAAGAACCAAAGATTCCAAGCTAGACAAGGAAGTCACAGACGGCATCACTTTGACCAACAATTGCATCAAGGTAAGGCACTTGTCATGTTGAATTTATGAGGAAACTAGGGTTTAGTGAATGTGCACTACTTTTGACGATTACTTTCAATTTGTATATTGAAATATACCCAGAGTAGGGTTTAGGGTTTGAGTGGAGTTAGCATTAACATATTGGCCATTCTCTATTTACAAAGAATACAAGAAATTAAACTTGAAGTTGAATCTGAGGATGAGAACAACATGGATTTTGGTGTTTGTTGTCTATATTGCTAAGATCTTTTCCTATTGTCATGATAATTGACGTTGGGTTTGCAAAGTTAAGTATGGCTTGAAAGGCATGACTTGGTGCAATAATGGCAATGGCTGTCTCGTCGATGAGCTTTGCTAGGGGAGTGCATTCCAACTATTGCAAATCTCATTCTAATTTATGGGATGGATGAGTCTGGCATGCGAAATTCAATTTTGAGCAAAGTTATAGACCCCTCACAGTTTGGAGCCCATGTATCAAGAGTACTAAGGATAGGGAGACAACTATCCATTGCAAAGTGGATTCAACTTTAGGTGATGATCTTCCAAATTTAGGCTATGGAAAGATGTTGAACAACTGGGGTATCGACGGCCCAGCTTAGATGTTTGTGGAAGTCACAACCCCAACCAAAATGGCATTGTTGCTGGAGGTACGAATAGCGAGAGTTCTTTCTTGGTCTTCACTTCTTGGTGTGAAATGTTATGAATAGCTACAATTGACGAGACATGGAATTCTCATCCCTATAATATTTGCTCCATTGTCTTGCTGCTATCTTCTACGTCATCTACATTGTCTACATTGTCTTGTTACTTCACTAGCTACGGTGTCTTGTTTCTATTTTCTACGTTGTCTCGATACTATTGAATTGGTTTGGCTCAATTGTAATTTTGATCATATTGCATTACTCTTGTATTTTTATGAAAGTTTAATGTGTTAAAATCGGTGTTATTGTTGTTTTTTAGATGATGTTGTCAAAGAGGTGTTTTAAAGGAAGTAAAAAAACTTCAAAGCTTATTTAGTTGAGATTTCTAAGATAAAGTTAACCTAAACACTAAATAGTGAAGCTGTGGTGAAAGCTTACTTCGATACTCAAGCCCAAGTCAGGAGCAAGTATGTTGTTGGACATACTAGATTCTCAGGTAGATCTTGACGGAATGCGTGCTAAATTTTGCTATCAGGACTCATTCCCATGACTTCTGAAATGATTAGCAACGACAATATTTAGGACAGACTAGGATTTCCAAGCATCAGATCCAACAGACTCAGCCCGCAAACCCTAACCCTTAATGCAAACAAGGAGCAAGGTAACGCACCACAATTGCCTTGTTCATTCAACTTCGCCTGGACAATATTAACTTTCATGAATTCAATCGCTTCTTAGACCGTCTTCAATAGACTCTCCAACTCCTCCCCAACATCCAAGGTCTTGGAAAATTAAGGTTTTGTGATTTCGTGATTTGTCCCCGCCGTTTCCTACTCCCTAAGTTCCCAATGTGGCGTAGTGTTCCTAATGTCACGAGCATAAGCGTGTTCTGTAGGGGCCCATAATAAATGTTGAAAATATAAAATGAAACAAAGTTGTAAAACATAAGAACAACAAAATACACTCAAAGAATATTGAACTTCATTAAAGAGTTTGAAGTATATACAAAGGGAGAAAGGAAAGAGGCAATGAATAGTTGTCTTTTCTTATTGATCTTAGAGAATTCCACCTAATCCCTATGACATGTGTCACTCACCATATTATGGTGAGCACTCACACTACGTTTTTTAACAATAATAACTTGTTGGTTTTGACAATAAACAAAAGATATGAAATTACATGTTCAAGAGAAATTTTTTTGTTGATGTTACTTTCAAGGAACAATGACTCTAGTAAATAACTCAAGTAATGTTAATAAACTAAATAAATATATGTTTAATTATAAAAATTTATTTTAATTAAAGAAATTAAAAAATCTCAACTTCAACAATTTAAAAATAAATGCCACAATGAACATCTAAATTACAAAATAACAAATTCAACGTTGTAGCCAATAGAGCTATTGATATTTGTTACATAAATGAAAAAAATTTAGAGTATCTTATAAAAGGAAAAAATATATATTCCTTTTGAATTTTCATTAAATAATTTCAATTTAATTTATATAATTTTTTTTATTCTATAGAAAAATAATAATAATTTTTTTCCAACTAAAAATAAAATAATAATTAGTATAAAAAAACAAAAATAGATCGTGATCGTGATGCAATAGCAAATAGATGAGATTTTTTGTTTGTGGAATGGAAAAAAAGTTGATAATTGATTATGCATATATTTCTTTCATTTTTGTAAAATAATTTAGTATCTCATTTCAATACAATAGATTATGTTTAACCTTGGAGCCTTTGGTCTCTTCTCTAGAATTGACAATTTGGAGAAAATCATTATAAATTGCTATTTGGAAGAATATTTTAGAAGTAATATACAAAGGAAAGTTGTAGATTTTGAATTTTAGATTCTATCTGTATGGTTAAATTCACCAATACTATCATCAATATTATTCTATAAATTTGAAAAATAAAATAAAAAAATTCCTTCAAATTTTGATTACAAGCAAAATATTATCATTTTTTGAACAAAACTTATTGGAATGGATTCAAAATGAGGTTCTTTTTGAGATGGTGATTTTTTGAAATTTTTTTGTTCTTTACATCTAGGACCTCATTTTTGCTAATCTAGTTATAAATTGGAGTCAATGCAATTTGACTATATGATACACTTTTGCATTTGTAATTTTAGAAAAATTTGTATTCTAATAACACCAAATCCAACCATTAGATAAGACAAGAACTTAATAAAGTATCACCAAAAATTAGGATGATTTTCATCCAAGCAGGAACGAGACAAAAACAAGAACTTCAATCTATTCATCGTCCAAAAATTAGACATCAGAGCGCTCTAGGGTTAAGTTTTAAACAAAAATATTCTAATTTCATCATAAATTTTTTTTTTTAAATTCTATTTTTTATGAAGTGCCAAGTGGCAATACCAAATATAATAATCATGTCCAAAGTTAGAGCATTCAACCACCTATTGGATAGAAAATATCACATTAACACATGCTACAAATACCTAATTCCATTTTCATTCATAATTTGGTTATTTCATTCACATTGTTTTTTATTTAAAGGATGAAGCTATAAACTTAAAGGTTTCTTACCATTTTTTAGGCCAAATTATTTTTTTAGGTGCACTCTAGGACCATTTTGCCCTTCAAAAAAATTGTTAAAAAACATTTACTATTTCTTATAATCGACATACATGTACAATTTTTTTATGTAGAAAATATAATCTGAGAGAACTCCTATTGATCTCAATTGAAACCTAGAGTCTATACACCTTGAAGATCAATCGCAAGATGACATTCATGTGGAATTGGGAGAACCTCAAGGAGGAGTGGATGGTAGAGTGTACACAATCACTACTAGAAATGCACGACCAAAACAACAGAAATTCAACTAATTTATGTTATTTGGGATAGTAGAGTAACCATTTTGTAACTTTCTATGAAAATCAACAGAATGGCAAATTCTTTCTGTTGATTTGGATAGTGCAATGACCAAATCAACAAGTTTTTGTTGAATTTGGAATCTTTTAAGAATCTTTTTGGAATATTTGACAATTTAAGTATAATGATTTAAAAAAAATTAATCATGTAAAATTCAGTCTTTTTTCAATTCAGCAGACTTTGGAGTCCATTTTCGTATAGAAGAATAAAAAATTTCAAAAAATATAGAACTAAGATAAGTTGTAAATTCAAGATACCTTTTACCTCCAAAAATCCGTTTGTGATTTCAATCCTCCAATAAAAAGTTATAGACAAAAAACAAAGAGGGGTAGTTAGGAATATTTATTTTGACATTTTCAAACATCCTCTCTGATTTTTGTCCATAACTTTTTATTGAAGACTCAAAATCACAGAAGGAATTTTGGAGGCAAAATTTAGCTTGAATTTACAACTTTTTTTTGTTTCTAGTTTTTTGAAAAAATGTGTTCTACTACAACTAAATGACCTCTAAAGTCCGCTAAAAATATAAAACATATGAAAAAACAATGAAAAAACTAAATATATAAATTTCTAATTCTTTTGTAGTCACCTAAGTATTTGGGTGTTTTAGTGGTTGGAACCTTGAACCTCCAAACATTGGATCCAAGGTTCAAATCCCCTTGGAGGCACCCACCTGCATGGTGTAGGGTTGACAGGACGGTTGGACATCCGGGACGTTTGGACACAGACGCTGACATTCGCGGTCCCGGTGGACGCAACGTCCGCTGGGACTGCCCCGTCCGCCCCGCCTCGCTCGTCCGCCTTCCGACGGCGGGAAGGACGCTGTGTCCGTTGGCGTCTGTGAGGACGGACATTCAGGTTACGGACGCTATTTTGGGGCGGACGTACTGATTTGTCAACCTTGGCGTGGTGGGTGACTTAGGTGGTTTTTGTTCGCGTGGCGGGCTACCTAGGTGGTTGCCTAAGCAAAAAATTAATTAATTTTAAACGGACACTAGTAAAAATAAATTAAATTAAATTAAATTAAAAAATTTTGGATTTGTCCAAAACAAGAGGAAAAATCAATAGATTTTAGTTTGATTTTGTTCAAAACAACACCTCTAAAACGATTGAATTATTCAATAGATTTGAGTTAAAATTTTGTTGTTTTGATGATGAATTTTCTAGTAGTGAATGGGGAGATGGTCTATAGCACATAATTTATCCTTGTGTCATGCAAAGAGAGTAGACTTTGAAAAACATGGACCAGCTAAAAGTGTACGTGCTCAAATGACCACTGCATCCAAAAGATGGAAGGCTATGGTTGATGATTTATGGAAAGAAGGTTTTCATTGCAATGAACAACAATTCCAAGTGAAATGGGAGCAGCTGTCTCTAGACTTCAAAAAAGTTCATCATTACAAGAAAAAAATTCCCTCAAGTAAAAAAATTTCTTTGCAATGAGTCCACTAGAAAAGAAAAATCATGGAAGGAGGTTTCCACAAGCTCCTTTTGATGAGATTGTATACCTTGCCTTGTTGGAATGGTATCCGAGTATCTTCAATGCTATGGATCTAAGAGACCTTCCCCTTGATACTAGTTTGATGTCTCCATCTACTAGTATGTTTATCACCTCTTGATGTTTTTATCATTTTGTCTTGATCACTTTTGCATGCTTCACTATTGCATTGAAAGATTTTTAATATATTCTTGAATGTTGTAGAGAATGGCAAAGCATCCATGAATTATTCTAGAAAGAAATGATGTTTATCCATGAAGGCTGCAAATGGTGCATTAGCATCAATGGATAAGACCAAGCCGGAGTTTGTAGAAGCCATTAGTTCTGGACACAATCATGATGATATGCACCATAGAAAAATTATAGAATTGAACAAATAGAAGTTTTAGTCAGAAGAAGCACACCACTTTGATTTAATGCGGCTTCAACGTGACAAAATGGAGAGTGCTATTAACACCATAAAGGCTTACATGGATGCTTTAATTGTTGAATTTCACTAATGCCATGAAAATTATTGTCAATGCACTTTCTAATAGGTGGTAGAATTTTGTTTAAATCACAACTTCATTGTAACCATGCACTCTAAAATCTTCTCTTATATATTTTTTTTGGACTTCATTAGTATTTTTAGTATCTAATGTTTACTTTGCTACATATATTAAATATACAAGTTTGATTACATTTTACTATGATATATAAAAAAAAATTCAATATCAATCAAATTCAATTTGTGCAAACTTAGTATTTTTTCCATGAACCCTATTGTATTCTAGTTTTTATTTGTATTCATTTTTTTAGTGAATACTGGAATCCAATTTGACTTGCAATTTAGCACTTGTTTCATCATATATGTCATCTTCTTATGAAGTTCCTAATTTTTTACTATCCACAAATGCATGATTTGAGCACATGGCTAAAACGAAAAAAAAATTGTTTATGTGAAGAGTGTGAAATATGTATAAATTAGATGTTGGAGCTTTACTAGCAGCGGTGGCGGGTTGCAAGCGCATCAATTGGGACAACAACGATACAATTGGCAAACTAAGGGATGTTTGAGAGGAATCAAAGAATGGCTGCAAGAGTATTAAGTTCAAGGCATTTGAAATTGAAAAAAGTAGAAGGAAAAGAATTATCATTTATATATTTGATTATGAAATGCAATGCAATGCATTATTTCAATAAGTTTTTGTTGAAAAACATGGCAAATTTTTTTTTCTGGATCTAAGTATGGTATACACTACATCAAGCCACATTCAATTCACTAGTGGGATCAATACTTGACTTTGGTGATGCATAATGATCCAAAGTAATTCCGGCAATTTTTTCATTTATCAATGCCAACATTTTACTATCTTTGTAGCTTAGTGCATGAAAAATTGCAACGTAATCCACCGCCAAGTTTGATCAATATCACTGGAAGATTGATGGATGTTCCTAAACAAGTTGCTATTGCATTACAAAGACTAGGGACTACATACACCCATGTTTCAATTGGTGAACTTTTTGGCATAGCCAATTTGACAAGTGTAATGGTTTGTCAACAGTTCATTGTTGCTTTGATAAAGGTAGCTTTACCTTTGCATCTAAATTGGCCAAGAGGAGAAAAATTATCTACGATCAAACTTGGTTTTGAAAATCTACATGGCATTCCACAATGTTGTGGTGCTATTGATTGCTTTCATATCCAATTTGACCTACTAGCAAATACTAGATCAAGTGATTGGTATGATCGTGATCATAACTACTCTATAGTGATGTAGGCAATAGTAGACTACAAGGCTCAATTTACAAATGTTTTTGTTGGAGTTCCAAAATCTATATATGTTTCTCGAATTCTATTGATGTCAAATTCCTTTAAAGAAGTGATTGCAAGGAGGCAATTAAATGGACCAACTATCAAGGTTCAAGGTGTTGATGTTTGTGAATTCATCATAGGTGATGCAAGTTATGTTGGAGATAGGCTCTTGTTGGTGCCTTGGCCTAGAATTGAACTTCCTTTGTTATACAAAGAATACAACTTCAAGCATTAATCTACATGTATGGTAGTGGAATGTGCTTTTGGGATCCTTAAAGGAATGTGGAGGATTCTCAGAAATCCTATTACAAATCTTAATCTCAAAAGAATTCTAAGCTTGATAGTAGCATGTTGCTTACTCCATAATATCATCATTGATAGGAATGATATCATAGATGAGTCAATTGTTTTATGGGGACATCATGATTTCGGGTATACACAACAAATAGCACGAAGTCCACCACGAAATGATAGTGAGCAATTGCAAATGGCAATTGCTAGGCACTTGTGTCTCTTAGGAGGATTGCGCTTGAATGAATAAGAAGTTGTGACCTATTTTACATTGTGAACCATTATTTAATTTTTGGCATCTTAAACCATTAAAGGATAAAGACCATTTTTGTTAAGAACCACTAAAAAATATTTTTTTTTGTTGCATTTACCCTCCAAAATATTTTTTTTATAAATATAACTATAGGATCTTGAACTTTACTTGCTTAAGATAATATGGTAAAAATTTAATGAAGTTTGATTGTATAGATTGGAAGATATTAGCATTAAGAGTTGGAGAAATAATTTTTGTGAATGACCTACAATTTTTGATGACTTTGATAGGCATCTGTGGAATTTTTTTGCATCATAGACTTTGATTTTCTTAAAATAGGTTGAATGATTGAATAGGAAGTTTAGAAAAAAAATTCCAAAAAAATACATTTGATTTTTATTTTTCAGAAATTGTGTAGTAGAAGTAGGTTCAAGATTGAAAGAAAAACAAAATTGTTAATAGCTCTAAGATTGGTTCAAATACAAGAATTTCAATGATAATAGTGTTTGAGCAAGGAAGCTTAACTTTGTCTAATAATATTTTTCAGCTAAAAAATTGTAAAATTTGCATTTTGAAATTAATTATATAGTTATTTTTCTAGTAGATACTTAGAGTGACCTAAAACCAAAATTGTTCATAACTTTCACATCACTAATCCAAATGAAATGAATCAAAGCTTCTCATGTAGAAAAAAATAGGATTTAATTGACAAGAATTGATTTTTTTAAAATCTTATTTCAAGTTCTTGTGGATTTCTTTTTTTTGCCCAACAATGTGGCAATTATATTTAAGTTGGCATAAATTTTGCTTCCCTAAACCAATTCATATTAAAATTATATTTGGACAAAACTAAAAATTGAGGTCATAGGACCCTATCCAAAATCCATTTTGTTTTCCAAGGAAACAATGGTCGTTCAAGAGTTATAGGGATTCAAATGATTTTGTGATCTATTTTACCACAATTTCATTGCAATTTTTAGTGTGGGCTTAAAACCACGGTCTCATGATATTTTAATTAAGAATAACAAAGAAATTTTGTTGGTACCATGTTGTTTTAGAATATTCTATACACATATGGTCAAAATTTCACATGTATTAAGATTATTTGAATTTAACATGAATTTTTTTCACAATTTCTTTACAAAAAATTCAGTATGATTTCGTGTATGCACTGACAAATTTGAAAATTTGAGATTTTATCTCTAGAAATAAAAATAATAAATTTAATTGACTTCTGTTGCACAATGAACCATAGAGTACAGAGTGAATGAATTGAATGGACAGATTGAATAAATTTGAAATTTTACCTTTTGTTGTTCCAGGGTTCCGCTTACCATACGTGCTTGCCCGACATGCTAAAGTTTTGAAGCGGGATTGTGCAGGTCACCCGGTGGACCACCGATGTTCACATAAAAGCGTGTAGCATCGTAACATTGTTTACTAATGCCGAGGGGAAATTTGTCCCAAGCTCTCTTGTATTAAGACCACCCTATTAATTGCCCATGGGGCCATGATTAGAAATGGGTTCCTTGACTACAGTAGTTTTGCCCACCCACCATGTAAGGAGGCTCTTAGGGATTAACCCTGTAAGGCCGCCGCAAACACTAAGTGTCCGATGGATGACAAAGAATTCTTCTATATAGGGCAAGAGTGCAACTATTCATCCTCCGAGTTTTGTTGTGAAAAGGGAACATCTTCTACAGTAGTTTGATTTCCAATGAATATTTTTTCATTTTTTTAAGCGATTGATTGATTCCTGCGGTATTAGAAAATGATGATTTCAGTGGAGATCGACCCGTCTTTATAGGGTTAACCTTGGGTTTCGTGGGATTCTGGCAACGGAAATGGGTTCCTCGTGGTCCTCAATCAAGTCAGTTGGAGCTGTGATTGGGCCAAAACGAAAGGATCAGGAGGGACTGATTGAAGAAATCCCACTAATAGAAACTGGTTTTCAGTAAGGTCTTCATGACCACATGGAGTGGTAATAAAAGCCAAGAAAAAGTCTCTCGTCGACAACTACCCCGGGAAGCCTCCCATGAAGCCCATGCAATGCATGATGGTCTGGTATCAGGGGAATCAGTACCAGGGCTTTTGTCTTTCTCATTTTGTTATGAAGTGCCAAAAGTGGCAATGTAAAGTGGCAATAATAGTGCCTGAGTGGTGCTCCAAATTTCAACATCCATCCACACATTGGATAGAAAACATCACATAAGTAAAACTGGAAAATACTCCCCATTGCAACAATACTATGTCAATACTCATGCAGTTTCTTTACTACGTACACAATATTGATGCAGTACACTATGTATATAAAATCAATACTTGAAAAACTCGGTGTTTTTGCAATACCAATGTAATAAATATTGTGTAGCTACTCAATTATGAAAAAATAGGTGTTGTTGCAATATTGCAACAGTAAAAATTATTATAGCAATAATGGAATCCTAATATTTTACAATATTGATGCAATACTGAAAGTATACCTATACAATACTGAAAAATGTAATAATGTTGCTACAATGCAACAATCCATATTCTTAATTGAGAATTGCTTTGTATATGTATTGAATCAATACAATTGAAAATTGAAAATCTATATTGAAACAATATTGCACAAGTATTGCAATTACCCAAATCTCACCTTTCAGTTTTTCATTTTCTCTACATCCATTTTCCTCATGTAACTACTTATAAAAGATTGTTGGTTGGCTTAAAGATAAATGGTATCATTTTAAGAATACTCTATCAAAACTACCTTTTTAAATTTATTATTTTTTGCAATCTTGATGAACACACTAGATTTCAATTTCAAAAAACCAAATTTTCATTTTTGATAAATTGTTCTTTGTGCTCTTCATTGTGTTACATAATAATTGATTGAAAAATGTTGGAGATAGATTTTTCAAATTCTATTGTGGAAGCATTTAAGAAACATCAAATTGCTCCTCTTATTGTGTGAAAAAATGTAGATTATTTAAAGAAAAATTTATACTAGGAAGAATTCAATGTCAAGGTATTGTCTTCTTAAGTTTTATGAAATAGATATTTCTAAATTATAATTATATTTTATTAATAAACTCTTATATTATGAATTCTATACGTTTGAGCATAAAAATTCAATTGGTTTGCCAAACCTAGTCATAATTTTGAGAAATTTTCTATACAAATTTTTTTATTACACTTTATAGTGGGAATGTAAGACTACTTAAAGAGTACTAAGCAATGCATTTTCATTTATTAAACTTAATCATTCACAATTTGGTGTTTTTTAAATTTAGTAGATTTTGGTGTCCATTTGGCATAGTGGAACAACTATTTCCAAAAAACTTTGAACTATGAAAATTCAATTTTTATTTTCAAAAATTTGTTTGAGATTTTGAATCTCCAATCAAAAGTTATGGGCAAAATTTGGAGAAGGTTGAAAAGGACATTTTTTTGAACATTTTCCAACATTGTCTATGAATTTTGTTTACAACTTTTAATTGGAGGTTCAAAATCTCAAATGAATTTTTAAAATGAAATTTACCTTAATTTCACAACTTTTTATAGTTCAAAGTTTTTTGAGAAAAGTTGTTCTATTATATTAAAAAAAACTCTCCAAAGTCTACTAATTTTACCAAGCAAGTGATTTTAAAAATAAAAAAAATACTTTAATAAAATTTTGCATGCTACATAATCATTAAATGTTTGGCATGGTGTATTGGATGATACTTTGACACCATACCTTCATGGCTCTTACCTTGCTCTTGTGAAAGACAAAGATGTCACTGTAATGCTAGATTAAAACCAGACATCTTATGTGTCAAAGGACTCCCCTACCAAAGTAATCCACCAACTAATCCAAATGATAATCTCACTATCCTATTCATAAAATTCACATACACTAATGATATATTCTCACAAATAACAATAGATAACAAAATCCAAAATTATCAACCACTAACTAATAACATCATGGCCCAAGGATGGAATGTTGACCCACTTATTGTCATTACAACAAGAGTTAGAAGAACAACATATGCTCCATCAATGAAAATCCTTGTTCAAAACTAAACTCAAATTATCCAAAATTGCTCTAAAATACACTTTTAAAACAATTAACACAATTGCCACATAATATGTTGGATCTATCATCCTACACAAAAGAAAAATAGAAAACAACCAACCATTGCCAATAGAATAATATACTATTTTAACATCAATTTCCATTGCACTTACAATGCATACCCTTGTACCTTTTAAACTTGGTTACTTCAAAAATGGTGATTTGAAATTAAAGTGTTTATTCTCAAAAAGGAAGAGTAGTTCTACATCAATAACCCTTGATCTGTTGGACATAGTTTCATTGTCATTACGAACAAACACTTTATTGACGCCGGGCTTCTATAAAGACCGGAGTTTTGATCGATCTATCTATCTTTTATCTATCTATTCGTTCATTGCCTCGCTGTGGTCGCTGTAGACTTCGTGGGGAGGGAGCTGTTGTTATCAGGTCCGCAGAGAGGTGTTAGTTGGAGGGGGTCTAGCGCACCAGCAGCTATGGCGGACGAAGGAAAGACGCTCCCGACGGCGAAGCCGAGCAACTCCGAAGCAACGACGCCCTCGATGGCGGATGTGATATCCTCCAAGGGAGAGAAGAAAAGGGGCAGGGTCAAGTGGTTCAACGCGAACAAGGGTTACGGCTTCATCCAGCCGGACGATGGCAGCAAAGAGGTGTTCGTGCACATATCGAGTGTCGAAAAGGCCGGTCTCAGAACTCTTAACGAGAACCAGGCGGTGTCGTATGACCTCGACGACGACAAAGGGAAGTTGACGGCCGTGAACCTCAAATCCGCGTAGGTGCAGGATACGATGGCACATTGCCCGCGACTGTCAGAACGAGTCGGCCGGAAACGTGAGGCAGGGTGGCGGTGGGGGCGGGTAACCGGAACTGCTACAACTGTGGAGAGGCTAGGCTGGACATTTGGCGAGGGACTGCACCCCCGCTGCAGCTGCGTAGACGGCGTTAGTGGAGGGTTTGATGAGCTGCTATTTTTCTGAGACGAGAGATGAGATGTTCTCTTTGAAGAAGGATGGTGGGAGGGCAGCCCTGGACTCTACAGTGGCGACCGCGTGCCGAGTGTGTCGGTCCCCGCGTGCCGGTGATGTAATTTGTGGCAAACAGGAGGGTGTTGTGCTCCGTTTAGTCTTTTTTTTTTGAATGTTTTTTCTTCTTCGGGTTGCGGTCTTCTCATGGATGTGGCGAGGGTTTATCGTCTGCACTTAGACCTGCAGTAGAGCTGTGGGTGTGATGTATTATCCAGAAGCTTCCATGAGTTCCATATTCTGTAGTTTTTTTCTTGTGTGGATGGCGAGCGTCTTTGCCGCAGCGTTACGTTCGTCAAGTCAATCTGAAGCTTGGTTTGCTGATTGAAAGCCCTATGAAATGAAATACAAATTCAAGAAGTTAATCATTCGAGTAGACAATTTTTTTCCCCGAAGTGTGAGTGTCGAAGTTTTTTATGATTGCGATGGGATTGGTGGTGTACAGTGCAGCTGTTTTTAGTGGATAGTATTTTGTCGTTATTGTTATCTTCGTTTTTCGATTCGGATGTACTGTCTTCTCGGTTTATCTGGGAGGTCTGCGCTACTCCTAACTCTTGGACGCCTTTGGAGTCTGGTGTTTGTGTCTGCGAAACTTGCGTCGGTTTAGGTTTATGACTTCTCCATCACAGTTCATTTCATGACTCCTAAATCTTTACCGAGTCCTTTGTCTGTTTGTAGCATGTCGTCGTTATGTATGTCTCTTGTGGCATACCAATGCGCAACTCTCGAGTGATGAACGAGTTCTTTTGATGTTCGAATTCTTGCTGTTGCATCCTTGTAAGATATGTGAATTCTACTGGAAATCAGGAAACTTGAGAACCGGATTCTGATTTTTGTGTTAGTGTTTGTGCTTTGCACCAATTCGTATTCCTCTAGGAGTTATGTCCTCTGCAAGCAAGACATGGAAGGTACGGTAGTCTGGTGAAATTGAAGGCTTCAAGCTTCCGGAGAATGTAACCTGTACAGTTTTCTCTTTAGAACACACGAGAGTCTTGTACGGTAAACAATATATATCCACTGCAGGAAGACATCCTTCTGGATACAGTAATTCTGTAAAGCCTTGATTTCTTCTTTTCTTCTTCCACAATCTTTTGTATATTCTGCCCATCATTCATAGCAGCACGCATGTACACTCACGATGTCTTCTGTCAAAATACAAACCTTCACAATGATTGTTATGGAATTGGAACTTGCGATTGCTGTCGTCGGAATCTCATAAAAGTTTTCGTGGAAGTTAAAGAGAAGAAAACTTTGAATGATGTGGAGTTCTGGACCTTGAATGATTAAAATAAATCCCCTGAGGGTGGACTTCGATGTGCCGGTGAAGTTTGCGAACTTCGTTGTTTTTTGGAGTCAGTGTTGCCTTCGTTGACATTGGCAATGCACAGCCATGTGTCATGAAATTAAAACTTGTAGATTTTGAGTTTAAGATTCCATGTGTACGGTAGATTCACCAATGCTATCACCAATATTTTTTTGTAGATTTTCTTAAGAATTTTGAAAGGGAAATCTTCAAATTGCTTTTAAGTTGGAGTACAATAAAATATTACAATTTTAAAAGTAAAATTTGTAGGAATCCTTCTATTAAATTAGGCTATTTGTTGTGTGTTTGTCACATTGAGATCTCCCAAACTGTGTGTCCTTTGCATGTTTTGTATTGCTAGAAAGCCCTCAGTGAGGAGGGGTGCACAGGCTTGGTTTTGTGGGGTTCTAACCTAGGGCGTGAAAGTTATTGAATTTTGAAGTTTCTACAATTTAAAAAAATTAGAAAATTATTTTTTCTTCTGTTTTGACTGTGGCAATAGCATGGGGTATACTAGTGGATTTGAAATGAGGTTCTCTTGACATGGTGATTTTTTGAATTCTTTGTGTTCTTTAATTCCTAAATGCTCGAAGGGCTATTTTGAGCTTCTAGGATTTTGTTCTAAATTGAACAAAATGTCAACATTTTAATAAGTTGTATCAATTTTTTGGAATTGTAACTATACAAATTCAAACTAAACATGTTAGATATCTCGTAGGAAAAGAAAACACAACAATATCACATATGGAGTGAAAGATTATAATATGTGACCATCAAGGTGTTAAAATTGCAAAAGTGACGTAAAGGCTTTGAATTGTCTTTTCGCAAGTCAATCAATTTTTTTAAATGAATTTTGAATTTGATTTTTTCTCCAAGATCTAGTGTATTTAAAGCTCATTTTCAAGAACTCTCAACACTATAAGAAGTCAAGATTGCAATGGGTATACATGTGCGAAATCTTGAATAGAAAAATTACTATCATTTATTTTTAAGATTAGATTTTTGATACTAAAACTAAACTTCAATAAGAACTTTTCAAAAATATAAACTACTAAAAATAGCAACTTAGGTTTAGTTTAACTTCAAAGTTTTGCAAACACCAAATTTTGGTGCTTTTGACATTTAGGGATTTCAAGGTTTCATCACTATGTCCTATTTGTATTGTCTCGCTATTTTAGGTTTCATTCTACATTAAAGGTCAAATCAATAATTTCATTTTTGGAAAAGTAATTTTAAATCATAATCAATATAATTTTGGCTTGACACCAAATCCAACCATTAGACAAGACAACAACTTGATACAATATCTCCACAATTGAATCATGTTGACTTTCATCTAAGTAGTTTATGAGTTTCAAACTTTCAATCTCCACATCATTGAATTAGGATGACTTTAGGGTTTAATGTAAGTAACAAAAACAAGTTGGCTTGGGATTCACCATTGTTTTAATGATGTTGGTGTCATTTACAAAGAAAAATTGTCTCAATAGACTAAATGCATATATAGAAGCAAAAAATAATCATTGTAATCTAAATTTATAGCATTTAAATGTAATTCTATTTTAATTTAAAAAAAGAAAGATAAATGAATTAAATGGTCACTATCATAGCAATTTCATCACTTTATTCATTTTCACCAATCATTAAAATTCATCAAAGTAAATTAAAAATACACATGTATATAAATAAAAAATACAGGTACATGTTTATAAATAAATAAATAAAAATAAAAATATTATTTAAAATGCTCAATCAAATTGAACCTATCTTAACTTCTAAATGCCCAAACCTTTTCAAGTGTGTTGTAACTATGAAAAAAGAGCATGGGCTTATAGTTAATCCCAATGAAGAAAATTAAGTTTTTTTTCAAAATCTAATTGTATGTATGTTTGAAGAGCTTGCTTATTAGTATACACACCAACTTTGAGTGCAAAATTGCATAAGAGTTGTCAGATTATACAAAGAAAAATGTACATTTTCTATTTTTAGTATATTATCCCTCCCTTCAATATTTTAGAAATTTACACATAAAAGTTTTTTGGAATTGGAGTTGACATGAGCAACTACAAATTGTATTGGTATATTAAAATGCACTTTCAAAAAAATCAATTTCACCCAGGGTTGACAAATCAGTACGTTCGCCCCAAAATAGTGTCCGTAACCCGGACGTCCGGACGTCCGTCCTCACGGACGCCTGCGGACGCAGCGTCCCTCCCGCCGTCGGAAGGCGGACGGACGGGGCGGACGGCCGAAGGCGGACGCCCAGATCATGTGGACCACATTAGTCCGCGTGTCGATCGGACAGCCGTACCGGGGCGGACGGGGCGGTCCCGGCGGACGCTGCGTCCACTAAGACCGCGAATGTCAGTGGACGCTACAGACACAGCGTCCGTGTCCGGACATCCCAGATGTCCGACCGTCCTATCAACCCTGATTTCATCCAAAAAGCTATTCAAATCATTACACAATCCACCTTGCAATTGTTGAGATGCAATTTTTTTAATAAGTATAAATCACAAATAATTTTAAATCAACACTTGCTTTAGAAAATTTTCAATGATGAAAATCATGAAAACACTTTACTCTTTCCATTGGGACCATTTTCAAAGCAAATGGATAAGTATAAGTTTTTAGATCTCAAATTAAACGAAATTGCTTAAAATTGCTCAAATGAAGTAAAATTAGCAAGTTTTACTCTTCCATTAATGGACATGTAGCTTTGGAGACCTCTCAACGATCAAATATGTACTTTTTTCAGGGAAAAATGAAAGTTTTCAATAGTTAACCCTAAAAATTGCTTGGAAATTTTTTTTAAATAGTTAAACAAGTTTAACTACCCATCTCAAAATGACCCTAAAATTTCAGATCAACCATATATAGTTGCTTGGGCATTTAAAGGTTAATATGAAGATGTAAAATTTCAGTGGAAAATTTAGTAATTCACTAACATGACTACCGTAGTTTCAATAAATTGAATGGGAAAGTAAAAGATGCCAGGAAATATTATTGAACAATGAAGAGTTTGTGATTGGTGTTAAGTAGCTTATCAATATTGGCCATTTCTTCTCAAGCTACACTTCCTCATTTTACATAACATTGTTAACTCCTAAAGGACCGATGTACATTTTGGATAGAAATTGTCAAAAACTGGTAGTTTTTAGGGCAACAAGAAAGAAATGAAAAAAAGTTTCTTTTTTTCCAAATTCAACTATAAAAATTTGTACTAGACTTATCTAGAAATATGTGGAAAAAATTTGAGAAACTTTGACTGCATGGATTGAAAGATTTTAACATTTAAAGTTATGAGAGAGAAAAAATTTCTAACCTTGGTTTACAGGACTTGTAGGCTTTAACTCCTCTTGAAGTGAGATTTTTACACTATATGTGGTTATTTTTTGGACATTTGCATCTTGTATCATAGAAGTTACATACCTACAAAATTTCAAAATTATTGGAGGAGATTTGCATATGCTACCTAAAGCTACTTGAGTTGCTTCCAAAGTTTAGGGTAGCATAACTTTTGATTTGGGTACCCGATTGGAAAAAAAAATTATACTTCCATTGTTGGGGTGCATGTTCACACTTTATGTCAAAAAATTTAAGAACGTCCATTAAAAAAAATGATTTTGTATGCACCTACATGAGATCACGTATGTATGTTCAATGGTCATTTGGTCCTTTAGGGGTTAATGAGTTTAAATTAATTCTCCATGGAGGTTCGGATAATTCTTCTTTAAATTTATAGGAATGAATTTAGTATGATCTATAGAGAGTCATTGGCTAATACAATTATCTTATATGTAGTTTTACTAATTCTGACCTACATAGAAGTTCAATCTTACAGAAAGATAAAAAAAACAAAATGTATGGATCACAACTTATTAATCATTATCTTAAAAGGCGCTTTGAATTGAATGATACAATAATAGGGAATAACCCCTAAATGCCCAACGCACCTTATTTTAGTATCAACTAATTTTGAAGTTAAATAAAATCTTGTCAAAGTATTTTGTCGTAGATTATACTTTTGGTAATTTTTTTTATTGAATACTCTTTAAAGTCTATTCTAAGCATCAAAATTCCTATTTTATAAAAAATGTTAATGATTTTTCTATTGAAGATTTTGTGAAAGGGTGTCCATCGCAAATCTTAATTTTTTTTTGTGTAGGAGGCTCTAGGAAATGAGCCTAAAATACATTGGATTTTAGGAGAAAATTTTGTATTGAAAATTCATTTAAAAAAATTGTAGGATAAGATTTATAAATTTGTAAATTGATTATGGTTAAATATGTTATATCCTTTAACCTCAAATTTATTTCAAATCAATTTCATATTTTCTACACCTTGAGCAATCATTCAAATTTTTCAATCAATAAGTGATATATTTTTTCCTATGTGATGTATGACACATCTTGTTTGAATTCATATGGTTACAATTTCAAAAATACTAATAAAACTTTATTTAAATTTGATCTTTTTGTTAAGTTTCAAACAAATCTATGAAGCTCAAAATTGGACACTAAGACATTCAAGGCTAATTGATTGGCAAGATATGAAATTTGGTTTATTCTCATTTATTTATTGTCAATCAATTTGCAAAAGACAATCTTAGAATATGAAAAGACAAGACCTATTACCATGTTAGGAATTCAATAATGATCTAATTTTTGGACCAAGAGGTGCATCTTTATTTCTACAAGGATCTTGGAAATCATCCATTGGCAAAGGTTGCTATTATGTCATTATGTGAGGGTATATATATTACAAATATTCATATTTATAGGTGTTTTTAATACATACACCTTCTATTGAGTGTGGTATCTATATTGTAGGTACCTATATTGTAGGCTCAATGCTCACAAGCTTGCATTCTTAGGCTCACATACTAGCACTGTTGATCCATTGGCTACTTACTAGTCTCAATGTTTTTAGAGGAATAAACCTTAAGGATTTGTGGTGAAGTAAATTTATAGTACAATATTTGATTACTATAATATATACAAAAATATGGCAAGACCTAAATCATTGAATTGATGATTCAATAATTAATATCTTTCATTTGAATTTAGCCTATCAATATATTTCATTATGCTTAATTTTGAAAAGATGGACTTGTTACCACTTTTTCAAACTACAAAATCACGCACTCTCTCTCTATATTTTTCTACATTAGAAGAGTTTTCAGCCCTCTGGAGGGCTCTAAGTTCTTGGTAGTTTCCAAATTGCGAAAATTGCTTTGCAAAGGGCCGCAACAACTCATTGATGTGGCACAACGATTGCCACATTTGAAAAAATAATTTTTTTCAAATTTTTTCTTCATTTCAAGAATGTTTTTTTTTTGGGAATAGTCGTTCATCAGAACTATAGGAAGAGGGAAAATTGTGGGAAGCACCAGCTTGAAACGACCCATTTGATCCCCTAGAAATCTTCTAATGTTTGGCAACTATATAAGAATGAAAATTTTCATTTTCATTTTTTGTTAGTGAAATGACATATCTTTAATAAGTCATATTAATATTGTCTACATTTCTATACACCTAAATTTGTTGCAATGTAAAACACATAATAACCCCGATTCTAAATCACACCTAATAAAATTGTAGAAATTGGATGGAAGTATTATTTGAACATGTATATCAATCATTCCTCCATTGACTCTAGATAAGTAACTAATACCAACAAAGAATAGCATATCAAATTCACAATGTATTACAATTGAATTTTTTATACCTTAGCTATGATTGATATTTATTACTATCAATATTAATGTAGCCTAGATTTGATATAAATTTGATACATTATTTATTAATATTATTTTTAATTAATTTGGAATTCGGAATTTTCTAATGGAAACCAAATTATTATGATTTTAAAAGTGAATTGTGTAGCAATATATAAGATCTATTATTATAATCATTATTTTTCTTCTTCTTATATATGTACACACAAACTATATAGGGATGATATAAAATTTTGATCACTATATAAAATAGAGAGATTCAATAGTTTCTTAATCCCTAAAGTTTCAAGGCCACTTTTCCATTAAATAAACACTCAAAATTCCCATTTGCATTGTAAGGAGCTTAAAATTGAGGATTAGCTTTTTCAACCAAAGGATCTTAGACTAGTTTTAAAATGTATGGAACAAATTTCAAAAATACTACGTAGATTCCAATTTCCAAAAGATTTGCATTAAAAGTAAAGAAAAAGTTTTTTTGCACCTAATGTGACTAGATCATAAGACTTTGTATCATCTTAGCTTAAAAGTTTTGTTCTATCAATATCAAATTAAAAAAAAAGATTATATTCAAATATTGAATTGAAAGTCTATAGAAAAAAATTATTAAAAAAAACTTGACTTTCATTCTTTAAAAAATTGATAATTAGAAACAAGTATATAATTGAAGGAAAGACTAAATTGTTAATAATTCTAAGATGAAATCAAAACACATTAAAATGGTGAGATTGCTTTAGCAAGCATACTACACCTTATGGAACATTATTCTAATGATGACTTTGAGAACTAAATTAAAAAAACTAATTTAGTATGTTGTTTTCTTTAAAAGATACTTCGATAGTAAAATAATTAAGAAGCTTTTTGATTTCACATCACTAATCCAAATGAAATGAATCAAAGCTACAATAAAGATAAAAATATAATCTATATAAAAAAATTTAAGTATATAAATTTTTTTCTATTTGTTTTTTTAATTGCTGAAATTTAAGAAGCTTTGTATAAATTTTATTTCTGAGCTTTGATTGAAATAAAAATTATAGTTTCACAAAGCTAATTTTTAAATCTATATTAAAGGAAAATATTTTTAAAATAAAAATAAAAGTATATTACAACAAAAATTGAGATTGTAAGAGCCTAACTAAAATCTATTTTGTCCCCCATTGGGGCAATGGGGCTTGAAGGATTAATTCCTAAATGTGACGCTTTTGAGCTTTTAGGAATTTGATCAAAACTAAATAAATTTTCTTTACCTCAATTTTGGAATTGAAATGTAAAACAAGGCTAAAATATATAACATACATAACCATAATTGATTTATGACTTTTCAATATCTACTCTTACAATTTTTTAAATGAATTTTCAATGTGATTTTCCTCTTAAGATTCATTGTATATGAAGCTCATTTCAATAGGCTTGTAATACCAAAATATCAAGATTTACAATGAACATCCTTGTACAAAATCTTCAATAGAAAAGTCAAAAACAATTTAGAGGTTAAAGTGAAGTAATATTGTGTAAATGAATTTCTTGTAAATTAGGCCTTTAAATGAAATAATTAAATGAATTCTTGAAAATTTTCAAAATTTCATTACATAATAGAAGCTAGAAATGTGAAGTTTCATTTTTCATAATTTAATCCAAGTACCAAATTGAGATATTTATAAAATTACTATTGTACTTGGTGGTTAGATTCAACATTTTTTGCCAAATAATTAATTAAAGTTGATAAATGTGATTTGCCAAATGTCAATGTATAGAAACGATCCGTGTTTACCTTATAAATGAAAAAAATATATCTTTCCAATCTCAATGTTTATTTTTAGAATTATTTATTTGTTAATCTTGACCTTCTAGATACAATTTTAAGATTGAATCATAAAACACATTTACGCTTGGGACACAAGACCCTAATCCCTTCAAGTCTAGACATTCAAATTTTAAACAATGGATGAATGCAAACATGTCCCAAGCACATAGAGCCAATTTTTTCATTCATCTAAAATTTTGAAGATTCTTCTATTTATTTTCTTATACTTATATGGAATGGATTTTAGAACTTTTATTTAAAATTTCACTTTTGGAACTTTCTATAGTACAAGTGGTAAAGGTAGAGTTACTATTTTATAAGCGTGTAAGTGTGAGTTTGTAAGTATATAATTTTTAAAGATTCAATCTAAAATTTTTGTTCAAAATTTATTATTTTTGATAAATTTTAGTACCTATTACCAAGAACCTATTACCATAGATTTACTACCATGGTCCCTTGAACAATCTTGATGTTAGATTTAAAAAAAATTTAGTTATTAATTAGGATTTATTTGAAATTAATTAAGGTTATTCCATTGAGATTTTTATTTTTATGATCATTTTCCTCTTATTGTTGGGCTCCCCTAAGTGCAAAGGGGATCCCAACAACAAAAAGGGAGTAATTATAAAAATAAAAACATGAATGGAGTTACTTGAGTCAATTTCAAACAAATGCCCTAATTCATAACCAATTTTTTTCTTCTTAAAATCTAGCAAAGTTCAATACATAATACATCAAGATGGTAAGTGTTGAATTCTCTTCTCAGTGTCAAGAGATTCCAAGCAACAAGAAGGGAGTAATTAACCAAATGACTATCTATTTAAAGACGGAAGAGTTGGACCCCTGGAAGGTTCTAAAGAGAACAATGATCAACTAATTAACAATTTGGTATAACTAAGCTCATTCCTTACAAAAATAATCCTCATGAACCAAACATTTTCTTCTAAAATCTTATCCCCTAAAGTTAAAGACTATGTTTTCACCAAAAACACTTCAAAACTGCCATTTTTGATACAAGTACTAAATTTTAAATGAAAAACATTTTTGAACACATATAACTACAAGATCTTGTACTAAACTAATTTAAAAAGATGTGGAAATTTTTTTAGAATTTTCCACCTTGTAGATTACAAGATATTAACATTTGAAGTGACAAAAATCATTTTTTTAGCCCTATAAAAATATAGGCAGATGCACTTCACAAGGTCACATTTGTATGAAAAAATGTCCAAAATGGTGGTTATTCTTTGTATTCATTCTTCAAGGCAAGTTGGCTACAAACTTGAAATTTTTTAGATCATTTGGAATTGCACAACATATAAGAAAAAAATAGTAAGTAGTAGAAAGAAGTACAAAGTGATTCAAAACACTAAATTTTTAAGAATTTAATTGAAAAGTTGAAAAATTCCAATCCTAAAGATGGTAATGTAGGAATAAACAATGTACATCATATGTTTTATTTTTCCCTTTGAACTTCTATTTGAGTTTTTCTTGTGACTTCAATTTGACGTCTCCCTCACAAATATTTATTTAAAAAAGATCCTGCTATAAAAATGAGTATATATGTAGTGAGAATTTGTACTCGATCTATGTCTAAATCATGTTTTAGTGTATTTTTGGAGGCTCCTTTATGTGTTGGAATTTCAAAGAAGAAGTAAGTTTAAACACCTTAACCTCTAAATGCCTAAAGTATCAAATTCTAGTGTTGATAAAACCTAATCAAATTGCTAGTTTTTGTAGGTTTTATTTTTGAAAAATCCTTTTTGAAGTCTAGTTTTAGCATCAAGAATTCAATTTTGGAAATGATTGATTTTTATTTTTCTATCCAAGGTTTTACACAAGGGTGTCCATTGCAATCTTAACTATTGGTAGTGTTGTGAGCTTTTGGAAATGAGCCTGGCAAATATACTAGATTTCACTTAAAATTCATAGCAAAATTTACATAAAAATTCACATCGAAATTCACATAAAAAATTCATTAAAAAAACTGTAGAAGAAATTTTGAGAAGCTCTAAAATGATTAGGGTTATGCATGTTATATCCTTTGACCTTATATTTTTTAGTGACCAATTTTTTTAGATTTGACATGTGAAAAGAAGACTCAAGGACTTCAAATTACTCTCACAATTTTAACACCCTCATGATCAAACATTATAATCTTTCAAACTATAAGTGGTATAGTTGTATTTTCTTTTCTCATGTGATCCCTATCAAGTATCATTTAATTTCCTATAGTTATAATTTTTTCTGAAACTCATCAAAATGTCTTTTTGTTGGGTTCAATTTAAAGCAAATCCCAAGAAGCTCAAAAAAGGCTTTGGGCAGTTTTGGGTTAACTTTGGATTCAGGGGATTCTAGCCACGGAAATGGGTTCCTAATGGTCTCAAATCAGTTGGAGCTATTATTGGGCCAAAATGAAAGGATTAGGAGGTAAGTTATTACTGGTTGAAGAAATCCCACCAATAGAACTGGTTTCGGCCGCCACCCTTTTAGGTCTTAATCACATGACCACTTGGAGCGGTAATAAAGCCAAGAAAAAGGATCTGGACAACTACCCGGGAAGCATCTCATGAAGCCCAACGAGTTCTGCATGAGCTCCGGACGAGGTCAGTGCGTGAGAATTTAGCCGACGCTGGCATGATGTTGAACGGGAGATCTTGAAACATCGATCGTCGCCTGCGTGAGAATTCTCAACTGTTGCTGTGAATCTCAAACGATGCAATGCATGATGGTCTGGTACCAGAGTAATCAGTATCCGGAGGCGAGGCATCAGTCGTCGTGGTGAGCTCGCAGGCAGGGGAGAGACGGAGCACGATCCCGTGAGTCGTAAGCTAGCAAATCATGAGCATGGGAAGGGATTTTTGATGTGTGCATTGTTTAGGAATCGACAGACGAAGTGATTTGAGGGCAGCACAAGGATCGCTAGCTAGGGACGTGACCAGGAGCATGCGTGAACAGGGACTGAGCTAGTACGAATTTGGGGGATCGGACCAGTCTAGTTGCTGTGCGAAGGAATTGGCAACGCAGCGCAGCTTGAAACGGGAAGAAGCGGCATGTGAAAGCTAGGCGGCTGGGGTTAGCAGCAAGCAAGCAGCAGCACCGTCGTCAGGCCAGGGAGAACTCTAGACACCCTTGGAGATTACTGGTTTGGTTGGGTATCTGAGTTCCGGCCACGGTCGTAGATCGACGTGCAATGGGAATGCTGTGAGGATCAGGGCAAGATCAGATCTCGAGAAGGTTCAGCTTCAAAAATTAACCAGAAGGTCCAACCGTTGCTGCAACGGCATTGCCGGTGTGCATTTAGCGAGTTCAAGAGTAGTCGCTGGACGAGGAGCTCATCGTTGCAGTCTCATTGCTGTAACGTCGGAAGAGCAAACCGAGAGGGCGAACGGGGGAAAGACGGTGACCGTCTGATCACGGACTTGTAGTTCGGAATCAATTGCAATTCAATTTAGGTAAGGGTTGATTGAGATGGCTTAATCCAATCCAGATACCTTAAGTTAGGCTGTTTTGTTTTGTTTCTTATGGTGAGATCTCATAGACTGTGTGCTCCCCTCGTGGCATTCTTGGTACTGGAAAGCTCCCTTAGAAGAGGCGGCTGGGGCGCTTGAGCTTTGTTTCATGGTGTTTTGACCTACTGTGTGAAAGTTATTGAATTTTGAAGTTTTTACGAATTAAAAAATTAAAAAATTAATTTAATTTAATTTTGGTTGTCATAACATCATAAGACACTTTGGTTTTTAATTAAATAGATGGATTAAGTTCAAGTGGAATCAACACAATGATGATTAAGTAAGAATTAAGGATTATCATTTGAGATACTTTTTGAATTTTATTAGCTATTTTTCTTTAATCCCGATAATGAACTAGATGTCGAATACCGAGTCCAATTTTTTTTCTACATTTTTTACTTTAAATAGAAATTCCCTAGATTTTCTTACAAAATTTTTTCTATTGTTTCTAAATTGCAAACAATTTGTTTTCCAATTCTAAGGGCTAACAAATGAACTAACTAGAAGTTCTCTCAAAACATTGATAAGGATTAATGAGAAATCAATGCATTCCTAATGAAGTAAGGAGATGCACTTAGTGTGGGCTAACTAGTTCAATATGTTTAGATATCAATGGGTGTTTTCCACACATTTTATAGAGATGAAGGAGAAGATTTCCCAAGTTTCAATAGTCAAAATTTAGATGATGGACAAAGAGGTTCCAAAGGCTTTTTTGACCAAAAACTTCTCATTCATCCAAACTAATGATTGACTTTTTAAACACCACACTTTCTATATGATGAAATTGAGGTAAATACTACATATTCATAAAGATATAAGCAAAAATATGCAAATATTCAAGAAAGGATTTAGGCATTAAGAGGTTAAAATACAAGTCTTTCTATAGTTGAATGAAGGCCAACCACCTCATTGAATATAGCATAACATTGTATAACCAAGCAATGGTCCTTCCAATTATACTTGGGAGGGACTTAATATCAATTTAATGCAAAGGATTGGCATTGGCTAAGAAGCCATATATAAGACAATTTTGTTCACTGGAGGAGTCCCCTTTTCAAGGATGCAAAAGGGACCCCTGCCTCATTGGTAAACAATGTTATGCCTCACTGAAATGGTTGATGGCGGTGGATGCAGGGTGTGGATCAAGCTGGTTTTGTTTAGTAAGAACCTGTTGTTTATTAGGCACTGCTACCAAAGCTTGACGAAGTTCAAACTTCCTCAAACCTTTGTCAACGTAAGTTAGACTCCCCACGGACAGTACATGGCGAGGGCACAGAAGTAACGTGAACAAAAGTAAACAGTAATCACGTAGATCAGTGGCACCACACGAAAGGCCTCGGCCAACTACTCTCCATTGGATAGTAACTGAAGAAGGCAATTGGAAATAGCAGTTGGACTGACACGTACAAGTAGCAGCTCTACGCCCACCCAGCTCTGAATTATCTTTGCCATAGAATATTAGCAACGCTCCTCCTCTTCCAACCTGCATCAACACGTGTATGCCATCGACAATGGACCCCTTTCAGAACAAAGGCACAGTGTGCGTCACAGGAGCCTCAGGATTCCTGGCCTCCTGTCTTGTCAAATGCTTGCTTCACGACGGATATCACGTACGTGGAGCTGTTCGAGATCCTGGTAAGCAGTCTCTCAACAGAAGGATGCACGCTTAATACGATCTACCTACTTGAAACAATATGTGAGAGAGCTTCCATTGGGAGAGCTCTCAACAGGCACCACTTTGGGTAACTATAGAAAGCCAAACTCTCTTGAGGTCAAATTTTCATCACTCAATGTATGATGATTTCGTATGCACTGGGAAGTTGTAGACTACTACTGAAGGGGTAGTGGATACTAGTTTCCATTCAAAGATGAGTGGCCATCTACCAATGTAGCCAAGTCATATAATTGGGGGTCAAGCAAGTGTTGATTGGAAGAGATGAGTTGTTAGGGGCCACGTCAGTCAATAGAAGGTGGGATTTGGTTTAATATCTTCTACTAAAACCTAGAGTTCATCAATGCAAAGTTGAGGACTTGATTTAGGATTTGAGACTGATTAAACTACGTGTGTTGTGATGAAATTCGTGTTCAGAGAATCGTGAGAAGGTAGCTCACCTGTGGGCATTGCCGGGAGCGAAGGAGCGTCTGAAGCTTGTGAAGGGCGACCTGCTCACGGAAGGGAGCTACGATGAGGCGTTCTCAGGGTGCGAGGGTGTGTTCCACACTGCCATGCCTGTGGTGTTCATTAAAACTGACCCCAAGGTAATGAAGCCGTCATTCTTCTCATCCATTTCCTGAATATCGTCCTGCAATTCATGCCAGAGTTTTGTAACGTTGAAGCTAACCGGAATGAACACTGGAATGATCCAATTCACTAACCGTTTCAAGCTGTAAGGTAGTGGATACTATAACCGTTGCGGGCCTGATCCTGTCTTCTATTGACTGACTTCTGTTGCCAACAGCAACTCATCTCTTCTAATCAGCACTTTGTTGGCATTCTAATAGTAAGTGGTGTTAGCACGACTTGCCTAGATGTCTATGGCTACAGATCATTGAATAGAAATGGGGTTACAGACTCTTCAATAGTGGTTTACAACCTCCCTGTTCAAATGACTCCATAGGAAACGATCATACATTTGAGTGATAAAAAATTTCATCTCAAGAGAGTTTGACTCTTGTACCGAAAGTGATCTGTCCAGTGAGAGCTCTATTGAGTAACCTCCCCCATGAAAGAACCTCCTACATATTGATTGAAATGCTTGAAGTGACGCAAATAGTATCAAGACACCTTACAGAAGGACTGACAGGAGATGTGTGGGAAGCGTGAGGTACCATTTCACCCTGAAATCTCCAGAAACTAACTACTCTACGCTGACAAAGTTGAGAATCCTTCATGTAGGCAGAGATGCTGGACCCAGCCATCTTAGGCACTCTGAATGTGCTGCGCTCATGTGTGAAAGCCTCCGTGAAGCGCGTGGTGCTCACGTCCTCCAGCTCTGCGGTGCGCTTCCGCGACGACCTGGAGCAGCCGGGAGCCAAGACCAACTTGGACGAGTCCTCGTGGAGTAGTATTCCCTTCTGCAACCAGTACCAGGTCACTGACCCTCAATTAACTTTACGGTTGGAAAATGATCACATTGTGAAAAAAAAAATGCAAACGGGGTCAAATTTGATTTCACAAGAATCATCGAAGAGCATCGCATGTATTGGTCAAACTATAATGAAATTAGACAAAAGAAAGAATCTATATGATTTGCTCAAAACTACTTAAGAAACAAGAGGGACTCAGTTTGGATCTTTTGGTCCATGAAGGGGTTCACCACCTGTAGATGTAAACCGAATGAACTCCAACCGTAAAAGATATATCCAGCTGTGTCAGTACTACGAGTGCAGAATGCAGATGTTCCAAGACTGATCATGTTGAAAGGTTTGCAATGTGTGCAGTTATGGTACGCGTTAGGCAAAGTGTTGTCGGAACAAGAGGCTTGGAAATTTGCATTTCTGCACTCCCTGGACTTGGTAGTTGTGACACCGAGCTTTGTGATCGGCCCTTGTTTGCCCCCCCAGCTGTCCAAAACTGCAAAAGACGTCGTCGACCTCCTCAACGGTACACACAAACTCTTGAATTCCCTCGAATATCATTTTGTATGGACATCCCCGTAGCTAGCCTTTTGCCTAGCTTGCACTGCAAAAGTAAGGTAGATGTCTCAATTCCACCTCGCTCCTCAAACCATACGTTCATAGTTTCACTCAATGTCATTCAATTGTGCCTTGGTTTTAACATTCTCTTGCAAGGCTTTTAAGGAATTAGGAAGGTCAAATAAAACATAATGCAATGTATGGTTTGGGAAGTGACTACAAAAATTCATAACCAATTCAACACAAGTCTGAAAATTATGAAAGGGCTGGCGTTGGTTCCCATTCTCTCTTGGCATCAACTAAAAATATTCAAGATCAATTCTCATCATGTGATCATCAGTCTGATCCTTATTCAAACGGTTTAAAAGAGCTCACCTTAAACATTGACGTTGGTCCTGCAGGGGGGAGCGACTTCGGAAAGTTAGGACGAATGGGGTACGTCCATGTGGATGATGTCGCAAAAGCCCACATCCTCGTGTACCGAACGCCATCTGCACAAGGGCGCTACATATGCTCTGCTCAGGAGACCACTCCACAGAAGCTCGTGGAGTATTTGGCTGGGCGGTACCCAGACCTCCCGATTTCCACCAAGTAAGCATTTCGGGTGCATGTTGCTCAGGAAACACCCCGTGTACAGAGAGAATGTACTAGATGTGTAAATTCAAGAGGTGATGTCCCTGAGCAGCACTCGTCTGAACATTTCTATCAACCTTTCGATCTGTGAATCACGGGATCGCCAAATAGGTTGAGGTTCCTAATTGGGACACAAACCTACCTAAACATGACACCCTAAAATCTTGCATGATGAATACATATATTGATTTTTAGAATGTACAACATAATAAAATCAGAACTTGTTTTGGTTTTAGGTTTATCTAACATTAAGAGTTTGAACTCTTACAACTGGGGAACTCTTATAACAGTAGAATATGGTATCAAAATAACACATTTTTCAGTGCATTTGGATCCTCTTTGCTTTGCTAACAAGGATATATGAATGTTATACCATTCAATAAGAGAAACTATGCTCCGCGCTTGAATTGTCATTTTCAGGTGTGGTTATCTTTGTCATGATCGGTAGCACGTAAGGATAGAGAATTCCATCATGCCCAGTACTAATAATTTGCACATATGCTCCGACCGTTACAGACTGAATGGTGTGCCACCCTTGCCTTACTACACGTTCAACACAACCAAACTACAACGCCTGGGTCTCAAATTCAAACCTCTGGATGTCATGTTTGACGACTGCGTTGCATTCCTGGAGGAAAGAGGCCACCTGAGGAGGACGACGACGCCAGTATCGTTTCCTGCAGCTAACGAAAGACCTCCAAAGGCCGGCCTGTTGCAGAACAAGATTGAACTGTCTGGTAGCCATTGAGTTTGTTGACAGAGTACTATTAGGTCACAGTAGATAATAGCGCTCAGAATAGGTGCAATGGGTTCTTTACTACCCCTTAACTTATGTTGCAAGAAGTTGTGTCAACCTTGAGAACACAGCTTTCTTGAGTACTAGTGGCATAGCAACTTTTGAGAATATAGCTTTCTTTAGTAATAGTGGCATAGTAACTTCTGAGAATAAATCTAACCAGCAGTTATGTATAGCACAGTCATATGAATTCAACGCACTGAAATCAAAGCTCGGAATTGAGCTCAACCTTGCAAAAAAAGGTTTAGGGCTCTCACTCAACAAGGGTTCTCTATAATCTCATGAGAAGGTATTTTAAAAAGCACATTGGAAACATGCAAAGACAAAGTCTCATTGCCTTGAGATGAGCTCTCACTGAGCTCAACCTTTGCAAAACAAGGTGTCAGGGATTTTTTTTCACGCCAATTCATAGAGTTTCAAAAAAGGATTCCTGACAACATCACGTAGGTATTTTATTTGATAAGCTTTCTTTCCTACACATTATCGAATGGAAGCATGGGATTTCACCAAACCTTGCATGAGAAAATTCACCACCCCTCGCTCCAAATCCACGCACACCAGTTCGCTTTCCAAGACGCTCCCTGAAACCCTAAAACCCTCACCAACAAGAAACCTAGTAGCAACCCCTCAAAATTCCGAGACAGAGCAATTCGCCGTGGAAAATTAGGTCACAAGCAAGGCCGGTTCATCCCATCTTCACCCAAAATATCCAATACTTACAACGGTTCACACAAAAAGAACACTCACAGAAAGCTTGACATCCCGAGAAATATTAACCATGGAAAGAGTGACGGAGGCGTATGACTACATAAGAGATTGACCACACAACCATCGCCATAATGAAAACTGCGAGGGTACAGGGCATACACGCAGCACCGGACAGTCCCTCACATTCCGATGACATGTTGTGGTCCTCATCCGCTCGTCCCGAGCTTTCTGGATTTCACCTCGAAAAAGTCGACGAAAAGACGAGCTTTGTCGCGCGCGCGCGCGAGGAATCTCGTCTTTTCCGTCGGCGGACGTTAGCGGCTTTCGTTCGCTGGGATACATCACCACAAAGCTCAAACTCTAGGCTTAACTTACCTCAACTGCGAGAAGCCAGAGACTGCAAGTCTGCAAGTAGTGAGAGACTTCGGCTTGACCAAGCCTTGGTGGAGCTGGCGATGGCGGACGATTGAGCAGTCAGACCACACACGTCCTCTCACTCTGGCTCATTCAGTCTCTGCTTTGTGGAATGACTGACTACCAGCGTTGTTGCAGCAGCTGAAGGTGACAGCCGACGCCGTTTAGTTTGGGGATGGGCGTTTGAGGGAGTGTGGGTTTTGTGGGATGCGTGTCCTTGGGATTTGAGCTCGTTTCTGTAGAGTTTTGGTTTCCCCGTTTGTATTGCACGCATTGGTGGAGCATGTTAGCTCCTCTCCCTTCGAGGTTTTCCTTTTTGTGTCTGTCTGTATTGAATCCGCGGATGCTCCTTCTTTTGCATTTTTTGGCGAGGTTTAGGATTGTTGTATGTATGTTACTACTTTCTGTTTTTCTGCGAGAGAGAGCTTGCATTGAGCTTAGCCAATTGGTTATTTCTCATTGCATCTGGCACAGTTTTGTGGGTTTCGCAATGCGCTTCTGGGAGAAGAACTGGCGAGATGTTTTTGTATATTCTGTGAAATTCTGCAGAGACAGAGCTATCTCCATTGGAAAGTGACATTCCCCCCCCCGGCTCATTTTTGTAGGTTTCCGTGAGGTGCTTACTCGACAATCTCTGTGCATTATAAATCTGGTTGCAGTAACATGTACCGAATGGGTTTGTCAGGTTGTGCAGAATGTAGGCTCAATTGAGAGGAGGTCTCGACGTGGAGCTTGTCGCAAGGCGCTATGAGAATGGAGTCCCGGGTTGGGAAGGGTTGAGATGGAGTGAGAGCTGCGGAGACGATATTGCTGGGGAAAGCCGGACGAGGTCAAGTGCAGTAGAGGGAGAGCTCCAGGGATGATGGAGTCCTCTGTACAGGTTTGCTTTTTTCCACTCTCGAATGGACACCAATGCTCTGCAATCTTTGTGCGTGTCTGAGCGTTAGTAGTGAGGGTGTTTGCTTCGCGACTTCGGATCCCATAGATCATGAGAAAGCCCCTAACGCTCTCACTGACGACGTCCTGAATACGTGAAGTTCCAGAAGCTCTGGAGATGGCCGCACTTCGATTGCAGTGTCTCAATGTTAGATCACGTAGATCATGAGGAAGGCCGAACGTATCTGATGAGGACTTCGTAAACATTCACAAGAAGTTGACAATAGCTGCACCCCAAAGTGGGGAGCTTCGATCAAGCACCGCTTTGAGAGACCGCAGCTCCACTTTCCTGCAGTACATACGAAACATGAACCAGCGAGTAGTTGTAGTCTGAGCTGCACACTGCTCTGTCATGGTGCGATGGTGGTTGCGCAGGCTTTGGGAGGAATGGGGAGCGCAACATAATCAAGTTCAATTGTGTTGTGCTTTCCTTGAAGAGACCACTGAGTAGTAGCACCTGGCTAGTTCTGGACATGGATGAACATGACAAGGAATGGATGGGTTGTCAGACTGTGCTCATGTTCGCAAGTCTGGCCTTCATTCAATCTACATGTTTTGAGTCCGAAATCAATGGCGTGGTTAGTAGTAGTCGTGTGTTTCGAAAATTATGGAAAATCGGGCTTTAGGTTTTGTGGTGGTGGGACTGTCCAGCTTGTTGTCCTGTTACGAACGTCCTACTAAGCTTCTTCAGGATGTTGTGCCTGGAAGCAGCTTGTGGTTTTCTGAGATGTTGTGTGTGCGTCTTTCCCAGTTTGTAACCGTTTGTTCCCAGGGGCTGAGACTCTGCAGGGCTGTGCAGTGCCCTCCCTCTGCCATTGCCCGAAGGGAGGTTAGGTGGTGGAGGGAAGCTCCTCGACAGACTCAAACGCACCAACTTCTGAAACAGCCTTTTCTTCTGCCCTGCTGTCCTCCTTCTGCTTGTTCAGACACTCTCGTTTGGCATGGTTACGAGGCATGTGATAACTGCTGTGAGGACAGGATTGAACGCTACGCTTGGAGGTTTCACGGGCCGTCGATGTTCACTTGGTTCCAACGCCTATGTGAAGTTGGGAAGCCAGGTGAGGATGACAATCTCAAGGCCGACTTCATGTTCGGAGTTCCAGAGTGGAGAGATATGGAGAGATTTGTTCTCTAGAGAGAGGTTTGATTTCTGGAGATTTGGCAAGGGTTTAATACCGACATCTTGGCTTTGTGGAGTCTGGTGGTGTAATTCTTTCTTTTGCTCGTCTTGCAGCTTCTGTAAGGACAACGAATGAGTGAAAATGGTGAAGTACTCTCGTATGGAGGAGAATAAACGAGTGTATGAAGAGCACTACGACACGGACGAGTACGAAGCTTTGACCTGCGAATGTCATCACCTGGCCAGGGCGAAAGAGCTGAACGGTTCGAAACGGAAGCCTTTTTTCTGCGTCTATTGTAAGTCCACGTACAAGGACAAAAACAAGCTGAACCTTCATAGACTGGAGGGCTGTTTTGCTGTAACGAACGATGGCAGGAAGACTGTGCTCAAGATTTACCCTATGTTTGGGAAAGGGCAAAGGGGCGAGATTGAGGATATCCTTATCAAGCACGGGCTTATGAATCCCCGGAAGAAGCCATCCAGGGCGAAGAGGAAGAAAGCAGCAGTAGCAGCAGCTGCATTGAAAGATTCGGGTACAAGTATGGACGTAGAAACAATGCAGGAAGAGCTCACGCAGCTTCGACCTCAAAAACTGAGAGTGCGGGGTATGCTTTCTTCTTCTTCTGAGGTTCAGAAGAAACCACACCATTTGAGTTCTAGTGATAGTGTAATGCAGATTTCGTATGGACACCATGAGCCCGTGGTGGACCACCCCAACAGCAGTGACAGTACCTTCGTTGTTGGGCGAGGAGAGATGCAGGTGCAGATGCAGTTGACCAGGGAACAGGTTGAAGTCCAGGCGTGGAAAGTTGCCAAGACATGGGAAGTGAGTATGTTACCTGATGCTTACCATGTTGCATGCCCCCCGGAGGTCATCCCATGTCCCGGTCTTTGTCACTTGATGCAATACCAGTTGCTGCCAAGTGACTTCCCTGACGTGAGGGAGGAAACCTTCCTTCAGGCTTTTTTTGAATTCGTGGACAATGGACCCATGGATTTGAGTTTACGGAGCTCCTACGGAACGTGGTACATGGAGCGAGAGGTACGTTGCTGCTGATTTTCACATACCGTAGCCCTTCTCTGGTTTGGCATTAGCCGATCTTTACTTACCGTAATCAAATTTCTGCAAAACCAATTTAAAAATATACATATTCTTCAAGTTCCTCTCATTTTCTACATGAAAGTTTGTATTTCTAAGAATGGAATTCTTGATAGTTTTGGCATTTTCGAGAGTAGTATATTTTCTGACTAACTAGCCTGGGAGCTATGGTGTGTTTCTAGAACATATCACTGCAGTCTTTGTTTTAGCTCTCGTTCTTCCTTCAGTGGATTAGCTCGTCGGACAATTTTTAATGCTTTGTTGAGTCGGAACCATGAATTTTCGAGTCTGCTTTAATTAAAATTTCTGAGTCTCAATAGAAGGTATCAAAATTCTTAGAAATTCAACTGCATAGGGCACCTCATACCATCACTTTCGTTCATGTACACCAGCTTTACATTTTAGACCAGTTAGTAGCAATTGACGATGTATTTGCAATTTTTAGTGGGGGGAGTTGTGGGGTGAGGGATGGGAATCAGTCGTCCACCTTATGGCTTGTTAACTCCTAAAGGACCTACAATTTATGGTTTGGAAATGACCAATATGATCGATTATACTGTAAAATATATAAATCAAAATGGGGCCAAATTTATATCACCAGAGCATTGCAATTGTTGTTCAAAATATGAATACAATTGGGCTAAAGAAATTCCCCATGTGGCTACTTGAAACCGCGAAATAAACAAGATGAACAATTTAGTTCTTTATGGGTTCATTACCTGTTTGTTTGTTGCAGACTGATGCAGATGAAGAGGAGCAAAGTGCTGTAAAACTGACAATGAGCAGATTTAAGTTGGTTCAAGGACGTCCTGATCTCACTGCGCGGCACAAAGAGAAATCAGCAGTGCAAACGTTTCTTCAGTATCAGGAGGAGTTGGTACAGTATGAAGCACGAAAGGAGGAAGCTGAGAAGGAGCTTCAATCGCGCCGGGAGAGTTATGTGAAGGAGAAGCTGGAAGCTTTCGACGCCAGAGTGCAAGCGCACAAGGAGATCGCTGTCTGGAATTGGTCCCCACTGCTGCATATTTTGAAGTCCGATGCCATGGGAGGTGTCCCATCCAGACCCTGGTCACACTCAGATGCTGAGCACAAGAAAATTGCGCAGGCTGTGCTTATGAATCGTACCTTGGTCGTCAGCAATCCTCCTGCGTGTCCTTTAATAGTCCGCTTGTTCAAGATAGTCTACCTTTATTGCTTTGAGAAGAACAGTACTCTCTCTGATCCTGTGACAGGGCTGCTGCGAGATACCATGCTGGGATACTCCACCAGTGAAAGCGCAGCGCCGGTGCTCAGAATTTCGGCTCAATCTGTTCTCAGTGAAGGATGCTTTCTGTTCGCAGATTTGCCTCCTTATTCCGAGGCCCACGCCGAGGTTTTCCAGGATATAAATGCTCTTCTACATGGGTTGGCAGAGGAGCGGGAAGCGATTGTGCAGAAAGTGCAAGGGTTTTTGAAAATTGTTCGTCAGCGTGCCATTGGGGATATGGCTCAATTACATCCAAGGGAGTTTCGTGTGCTTTGGTGTGGTGGTGATGAGAGCCAAATCGCTGATGCATTGAAACGGTTTTCGGTGTGCCTCAAGTATCGAGAAGATTTGGATATCGGATGGGTGCCTTTCCCTGCAGGTGCGCTACCCTTCTTCTCTTGTTGTTTCCATTTGGATCTCCTCTCAATTTTGCCTTCTGATGTTTGCTATGCTTCACGAACAACTAACCGCATGTGTCTCTTTCCCAATTAAAATGTATGATTTTCGTATGTACGTATTCCTATAGTCCTTACTGTAATCCTCACTGATGGAAAATTTGAAAATCCTGTTTGACAAATTTATAATGCCTCTATGCCAATAGCTACATTTCACAATCATATTATACGTTTGAATTTCATTCTTTGGAACGAAAGGCCCCAACGTGTGCTACACATATCTCATGTGATTGGATATATGAGCTTTTTATATTTATGAACCATTGCTTAGACTCTCCCCTTGTCTTATAGACAAGAAACCAAACTAGACTGGACTTACTTTTGGCTTCACTTTATTGGAAGCAAATCTCATCCCCGGTACGTTACTTAAACTGATGCAGGGCACCCTGACTGCGATTCTGTTGCAGTTATGCTAGCAAGAGAGGCCGTCTTGAAAGCCATCCATAAATTGCACGACCAGCGTGTGCTCTCTGACAAAACCCGCTTCTTGGCAGCGTCAGCCCGCCTACCGTCAACCAACGAAAAGTTTCAGGCATTGGTGGAGACTTGTGTGGTGCAAAAGTCACAGGGGAAGATCGACAGTGCAAACGGTTCTCCAGACATGGAAGGTCCGGAAGTCGAAAGCAAGCATTCAAGCTATTCCACTACTAGTGGCTCCGTTGAGACTACGCAGCAAGACTCCCGATCTTCCCAGGACGTGAAGGAAACAGGCATGGACGTTGAGAGACCACACCGTTTTTCCTCGCCGGACCTCAACCTCAACCTTGATTCTAACCCTGACACGGACTCCCACATGCCGGGCTTGAATGTTGTCAACCCTCTCAAAACAGTTTCCGTTCTCGGTGTTGAAGTGCAGACCAGCGCAGAGCGTCCACCTTTCCCTCTTCACTTTTATGGTCCTGGCAGTGATGTGCAGAGTCCCGGGCCGACCCTCAGACTGCCAGAAAACTCCTCTTAGGATCCTGCTATGGAGTATTCTCGGCGGGTGCCGCTCTTGTTCACCAGCCAGGCGTCCTCTGCAACCGATCACAAGGATGAGTCTCCCACAACTTTGGCGAGGAGATTGGAACCAGACAAGGAGCAGTAAGTTTGCTACCGTATGTAGGTGTCTCAGCAATAGCACAGTTGTATCGTTCAGTTTTCAGGTTTGGCTTGATTTTGTATCAAGTGAGTCATAAAATAGTGTGCTCCAGGCGATGTAAGGGATGTCTTCAGGATTCTATGTATGTACATGAGGACCTAGGCTCCTGGTAGGATTATGTTTTTGGTTTTGGTTTTAGTTTTGGTGGTTTTAATTTTGGGCTTTCTGTAATGTTGTATGGCGAAATCTATAATTATTGTGTGTTACTTCTGACCAGTTTGGTTATAACTATGTCGTATAATTAGATGTTTTGAGTCACTTCGGCAATAATGGTATTGTGCAAAGTTTCAGACACGCACTTTCTAGATTTGTGTGCTATCGCACCCCCTTTCAAATTCTTTTTTATATTTATTTTTTATTTCTCACAATTGGAATACTTGGAACACTTGCTATTGGGAAGGAGTGAATAGTAATAACATCCTAAAGAGTCTTTGTTGGGCACCCTTTGAAGTTGCATGAAAGGGAATCCCTACGGTTTCTGGACACCTAGTTTTGCAAAGTTGATCTCACTTTGAATCAGAGTTGTTCAAGTTAAGTCATGATTGTCTTTGTGTGTGAGTGTCAATGCTTAACCCCTAAATGCCCAAGGCACCCAATTCTGGTGCTGATAATACTTTTGAAGTTATATAAAACTTAACTAAGTTGCTATTTTTAGTAGTTAATATTTTTGAATTTTTTTTAAAGTCTTGTTTTAGCATCAAAAATTTGATTTTGAAAATGATTGATTATGATTCTTCTATTCAAGATTTTGTGCAAGGGTGTCCATTGCAATCTTGACTTTCCGTAGTGTTGAGAGCTCATGGAAATGAGCTTCAACTCCATATTGCTTTTTTTATTACCACTCTTCTCAAATGTTGCGAACCACTACTATTCAAAAGTGTTTTTGAGATTCTTAGCCCCTAAAGTTGGAAGGCTATTAGTTCATCAAAGAGACACTCAAAATGCCATTTTTATTGCAAAGAGCTAAAAAGTTGGATTTTTTTTTTCCATGTCAACAAATGTAGAATCTTGCACTAGACTATGGTAAGAATATACAAAAGAAATTTCAAAAACTTTGACTCTGTAGATTGAAAGATATTTGCATTTTAAGTGAAGAAAACAAGTTTTTCTTACACCTTACTTGACTAGATTTTCTTACTACGAATTTTTTTAACTTAGAATTTTTGTACTACTGATTTTGAATATCTAATTTTCTATATTAAAAAATTGAGTTGAGGGTCTAGGATAAGAAATTTCCCCCAAAAGCACTTAATTTTCACTCATTAAAAAATAATTAAATAGAAGTAGATTCAAGATTAAATGAAAACTAAATTGTTAATAGCTCTAAGTAAGATGGAATTCAAACACAATAATCCCAATAGTGAGATTGTTCTAGCAAGAAAAATAAACTATATCTTTCAATTTTTTTGAAAAATTGTTAAAATTGCATTCTAAAATGAATTTCATAATTGATTTTATTAAGAAGATGCTTAGATTGCCTAAAACACAAGATTGTTCATAACTTTCTCATTACTAGTCCAAATAGAATGAATCAATGCTTCACATCTAGACAAAATATCATTTTTAAGAAATAAATTTTTTTGTGATTTTTTTGTGTTGCCCCTAGAAACACTTCTTGGACTTAGGGTGGCATAATTTTTTTTTCTACGCACTAATTGAAATAAAAATGATATTGTTAGAAAGCTATTGTAATTTTCTATCTTTAAAAGAAGTTCTAAAAAATCATGTCCAAAATTGAGTTCACATGAACCTACTTGAAATCCCAAGAGTCTTTTGTAGAAACTTTGAAACATTAGGGATAAAATAATTAGATCACTATACATTTTTTACATTTTTTTGGTGAATTTGTGCCGGTACATTTTCCTATGTTGTTACATTCATTATTGCTTAAAAGAATTGTATTTTGGAATTTGGATAATATTACATTGGTGCTAGCCTAGAAATTATGATCTCCCTTAATTATATTTTAGAGTTAAATTGTGAAGTTCAACCCCCCACCCCCCACCCCTTTGTACAAGGAATGTCAAAGTTTGCTTGATTAAGAATAGCACACTAAAAGTGTTTTGTTAAAGCACAACACCAAACTCCATTAAATCCTAATTTTTGTGCTTCAAAGAATTTTGACCTATATTTTTCTTTAACATCTTCAAACTCTAGCTTCTAGTCCCTCATTTCTAGCACTTTATGATTAATTCTATCAACCCTCCAAAAATGAATAATCATGTAGATGGTTATTCTCCACTACATTTTTGAAGATAAGTCTTTTAACCTTGGAGCACTCAAGCGTCAAATAGATTGAAATTCAGTTTTCTTTTTCATTATTGCTTGGATGAAAGTCAACTAATTTGTGGAGATACTTTATCAAGTTGTTGTTCTATCCAATAGTTGAATTTGGTATTAGTAGAATTCATATTTTTATAAAATTACAAATGTCGAAGTGTATCAAGCCAAAAATTGCATGGATTGTAGGTCATAGATTTGATGATTCCAAAAATTTCCAAAAATCACCATATCAAGAGAACTTCATTTCAAATCCATTCCAATAAGTTGTGCTCAAAAAATAATAATATTTTGCTTGTAATAGATTTTTGAAGGAATTTTGAAATTTTCCTTTCAAAATATTAAAAAAAAAATAGTGTTAACTCTAGCAAACCTAACTATACAAATGGAATCTAAAACTCAAAATCTATAACTTTTAATCGTATATTGATTCCAAAATATTCTTCTAAATAACACTTTATAATAATTTTTCCCAAATTGTCAATTTTTGATAAGGATCTGAATGTTTAGGAGTTAATGCACATTGAACTACATTTTGAGAAAGAGGTTTTTTTTTTATTGAGATACATTTACCATACCTGAAGTAAAGCCTTTATCAAAAAGAGCATCATGGTTGATTTCTATTTACTTGTTGAATTACATACCTTATTTCAATGAATTCATGACTCATGTCTTCTCAATCTTCAAAGTTCTTTAGGCTTAGCCCTTAAACGTCAAGGCAGACGTTTTGTGTCCAATGGATGACAGGGAATCAAACTATACAAGATAAAAGTACAACTATTCATCCTTCATAAATTTATTTTGGAAAGGGAAGATTTTCTACAATAGTTTGACTTGCAAAGACTACTTTTGCAATTTTAAAAACCAATAATTTATAGTTTCACACAGTAATAGAAAAGGATGATTTTGAGGGTCCCCCCTTTGGTGTTTATTAAGGGTTAACTTAGTGTTGTGACCTTGTTCAAATCCAATCCATCAAGTTAGTTGAGACAACAATGGAATTTGCACCTGTAGAAAATGCAGTCTAATCTTATAATTTATCAACTTGCCAGGAAGGACAAATCTTCTTCTTCTTCTATTCTTATTGATTCCATTGACTCGGGAAAGATGACCAATGCCATAACTAAGCTTACATCACAAACCCCCTAGTGGTTTTCCCTTGGTCATCTTTCAACTTGATTCTATCTTTTTGGAATTTGCTCAAAATTGACCAAAGAGACAACATTTTGATAAGTTGTATCAATTTTTTTTGAATTGTAATTGTACAAATTCAAACTAGATGCATCACAAATCTCGTAGGAAAAGAAAACACAACAAGATCACTTGTAGAGTGAAAGATTATAATGTTTGACCATGAGGGTGTTGAAACTACAAAAGTGATGTGAAGTCTTTCAATCCTCTTTTCACAAGTCAAATCTAGAAAGTTGGTGACCAAAAATATATGAGGTTAAAGGGTCTAACATTTGTAATCCCAATCAATTTATGGCTTCTTAAAATCTACTCTACAAATTTTTTTTAAATGAATTTGGAATGTGATTTTTTCTCCAAGATCTAGTGTACTTGAGGCTCATTTCCAAGAGCTCTCAACACTATGGGAAGTCAAGATTGCAATGGATACCCTTGCACAAAATCTTGAATAGAAAAACCACTATCATTTATTATCAAGATCAGATTTTCGATGCTAAAACTAGACTTCAAGAAGAACTTTCCAAAAATATAAACTACTTTAAATAGCAACTCGGTTAAGTTTAATTTAACTTCAAAGTTTTGCAAACACCATTTTTTGTTGCCTTGGGCAGTTGGGGGTTAACTCAAATGATCTTCCCTGAAGACTATGCTATCATCACTTTCTATGCAAATTGGCTGAAAAATTGTGCATTAATTTGGAACTCTTGCATCATGCTGCTCAAGCCCCTGAATCAATTACAATACATGACTCCAACTTCTAATTAGTTAGAAGATGTCCAATCCAATTCATATATGGATAATTATATGTACACCTCAGGATATAGAATTGTAAGAATACATCAGAATGTGATGCTAAGAGAACATTGTATAACAATTTTATAACCAGGCAATGGTCCTCTCCATGCTGGAAAGATATTATGCCTCCCTCGATGCTTGGGATTTGAGAGAGATTTTTTTGTAAAATTCAAGGATTGGGGTTGGTTGAAGAGTCATATATTAAGACAATTTTGTTCACTGGAGGGGCCACCTTTTACGTTAGTCAAGGATGGAAAAGGAACCTGACTTGCCTCATTGGTAAACAATGTTATGTACTAAGGAGATTTATTGGTTGTCATGTGAGAATGGGACATAAAATACAGAGAAGAGAAGATATATATATAGTAAGAATATGGAAGAGACATACATGGTCATCCCTTTTGGTCTCATTTTTTGAAAAATATTGTGCAAATTGCAAATAATTTTAATTCCTAAAGGATCAAGTGATTGTTCAATGTACGCAAGAGATTTGTAGTAGTTCCATACAAAGTCAATTTGGGTTGGATGTTCATGAAATTTTGACACAAGGTGTGTACATGTCCCCCCTTCATCACTAGAAATATAATTTTTTTTACATAAGGTATTCAGATCAAAAGTTACATTGCCCTAAACTTTGTAGATAGTCCCACGTAGTTTGTGCAAAACTCCTCAATCCTCTACTTTTGAAATTTGTTAGGCATGTAACTTACATGATTATATGATACAAGATGCAAATGTGAAAAAAAAAAAAAAAAAAAAGACAAAAAGACCCGTATGTAGCGTAACTAAAATCTCACTTTAGAAGGGGTTAGAGTTTATTAGTCCTCTTGGGTTAGGTAAAAAAAAACTTTTTCTTCTAACTTCAAATGTTATTATCTTTTTATTTGTGAGTCAAAGTTTTTGAAATTCTTCCCACATTCCCATAATAGTCTAGCACGAATTTGTATACTTGAATTATATATGAAAAAGAAAGAAAAAATTCAATTTTTTCATAGTGCCCTAGAAAGTAGCAAACTAGTAGTGTTTTGCAATTTTTGCCCAAATGTGCCTCAATACAATGCACTAAAAATAGGTGTACCACCCTAGTTTGCAATAGTTGCCCCCCCCCTCTATCAAAAAATTTACAGGCCATTGATTTTTGTAAAAAAAATGCTTAGCCTTAAAATTGTTGTTGATTTTTCAAAAAATCACAAGCCATTGATCTTGTGAGACTTCATCTGAGTCGTTCAAATAGAAAATACTGAATATGGATATAATATTGTATACAAATATGTATTAAATATTAAATGTGGATACAGATACATATATAATATCGTATATAAATATGTACTCGATATGGATACGGATACAGATATGACTATAGTATTGCATTCAAATACATACGTAATACGGAATACAAATATAATACAAGATATGGATATGGGATGAATTGTCTCATATTAATTGTCAAACAAGTTGTCCAAAATTTTGAAATTTCAGTGTATTGTGTCACAATGCACTGAAAAGTGGCAATAACTGTGCCTCAATACTTTAGGGGTATAATTTTGCAGTACTACTAGGTCACCTCCATTAGTTCTCAAAAAAAACAAAAAAATAATTGTTGAGTGCCTGCCTGCTCGCCCGCTGTTCCTGTGCTGTCCAGACTCCAAAAGTCAACCAGCCAATACACTCCAGTGAGCCCCTAAGTCAGCGCCGTCATGTATTAAGAAAAGCTGGAACTGCAATTTCAAAGCCTCTCCAGCTCACAATCTGAACTCTCAAGGCAATTGTTCCCAACTAGCTAGATAAGCTGGCAGGCTCGGTGTCCACCCATTCCTAAGTCAACGTTGACATCCCGCAAATTCGCAAATTCGCAACTTCGCGAGCTCGATCTGGTTCTTTTCTTACATAAAGATCAAACACCATCCGCTCCAAACAGCAGATTGAACATCACCAGTGTCATTTTACTGTCAATCGTAGTGAGGAAACGCTTAACAATAAGTTAGTCTCTTGGAGAAGATGACGGCATTCAGCTTGCTACTGGCAGTGACGGTGTGCGTTGCCAGCGTCGTGGGAGCTGCCGGCTGCACTCCAGCAGATCAGAAAGCTCTTCTGGCATTCAAGGCCCAATTCCATGACCCTGCCGGCGTTCTTATGTCGTGGAATCTCCAGGATCCCATATGGCCAGACTGCTGTGGCTGGAAGGTATGTACGCTACAATTCTCCGAAGTAACTGAATCATTAACTTGATGTTGCAATTGATTTCGCTGCCTGCCTTTGAATTTCGAACTTCTCATCAAAAGTAATCGATCAAGGTCAAAAACAGTGTAACGCGATGTTAACTGTGTAAGTGATGAGTTCAGAATTTGTTCCTGTGATCGAGGGGCTATTTATTTGCATTAGTGTACCTTTGCAATGATATTTCACCTATGTCAAAATTCCAGCAACTGGTTTTCATTGCGGAACCAGTGCAAGAATGATGGTCACAGGCCGGAGATTGAAGCACTTCTAATGGTGAATGTTATAACTCTTGTGTTCTAGAATGAATTGTGACGTGTAAGTGAATTCTCTCGATTTTTTGTTTGAAACTTTGGATCTAGATGACAAGAAGTGGATGTTGTGAACAATATTGTGTTTCCGAATGAATTCTTGATCAAGTATGAATGAATTCTCCAGATGTTTTGCTTGAAACTTTCTAGATGACAGAGGTGGATGTTATGAATATTGTGTTCCTGGATGAACTGTGTTTATGTATGAGTCAATTCTCCAGAATCCTTGTTTGAGACTCTCTAAATGCATGACAGGAGATGGCCGGATGTTATGAATGTTGAGTTCCATAATGATTAAGTGTTCACGTTTGAGTGAATTCTCCAGATTTCTTGTTTGAAACTTTCTGGATAACAGGAGCTGGATGATATGAGTGTTGTGTCCCAGAGTGAATTCTGTTCTCGTACGACTGAAATCTCTAGATGTTTTGCTTGAAACTTTCTAGCTAAGTCGATCGATGGACTTCGGGATTCATAGGTTTTGTGGTTCTGGCAGGGTGTGAGCTGCGAGTTTCAAGCCCCGGGCAGGGTCAACAGCGTGTCCCTCCAGTCCAGCGAGGGCGTTCTAACGGTGAAAAAGGGAGTGAAAGGAGCTGGAAACTCCCTGGGCGACCTCACGGCGCTGACGTTTCTGGTTCTGACGCAAGTGCGATTCTCCTACCAACATCCCGTGCCGGCTTCCCTCGCCAAGCTCAAAGACCTCCAGACGCTGGGCTTGAGTGGCACCCAGTTCCGAGGGACCACCGTGCCTGCGTTTCTCAGCACGCTCCCCAAGCTCAATGACGTAACCATCGACGGAAATTACTTTCCCGATGGTATTCCGGTAAGTACTTCGGGACCGTCCATTCTCGTTGCAATCTCTCTCTCCACGCATGTCTCTCTCCACCCGTAAAACTGAAAGCCGATTGCCAATGATCGATGACCTTTACGAGGATTCTTCAACATTATTTGAACTGAAACGACACTAAAAGTATATACGTACTGAGCCCATGACTGGACAGCCCAAGCTAACTGTTCCACGACTGGCGTTTGAGTAATTGGCTACCAATTTGAAGAACTCAAAATAAAGTTCAGATGTTATGGTAACTTATGATCAAACTATGTCAGATTAAATTTTCTACATTGACCCACTTCTATAGCAATGGCGTGCTAATTAGATTTCCAACCCAATTCATCTTCTAGCTCCTTCAGATGTCGTGTATATGTAAAAGTACAGGGTGTTGTAGGCAGGTGGCTATTGGGCTAAACTCTGTGTATCTCTCTACGCAAAGTCTCTCCCTAGATTTAATATACAAGTCTCTCTCTCTATGCAAGTCTCTCTCTAGAATAACTTGCGTATGATGTAATCATATTGTACCGACTGTGTTGCAGGGGTCGTTCGGGGACATGAAGGTGTTGGGGTTGTTGTCCCTGCCATCGAATGGAATGAAGACGCTGGGCAACTCTGCGTCCAGCCTGACGAAGCTGAAGAAGCTGAACTACTTCTCGGTGGCGGGCAACGCGATCACGGGCCGCATTCCGCAGTGGGTGGGGGTGCTGGCGCCTGTCAAGATGCCCGGAAAAGACGTCTACTTGCAGGACAATCTCTTCACGGGGCCTATTCCCAGTAGTCTCAGCGGGCTGGCCGTGAGCAGCTTCCGACCTGGGAACCCTGGCCTTTGCGGAATACCGCTGGCTGCTTGCCCTTAGGAACTAACTAGTCGAGTTAGGGTTCCAAAGTTAGGGTTCCAGGTAGAGGATGCTATTTGCATCACTTTCATCAGGAAAATTTTCCCCATAAAAATTCAATGTTATTTCAATGATGCTACCGGTATATTGAAAGCAATTCGATAAAATTTGCAATATTGAAATTTTTGAAATTATTGTGATAGGTTAATTTCAATTGTTCTTCATATTTGGGTGATTACATTTGGGTGATGTGGGGTTTAGGTTTTGTCTTTTGCTATCCTTGCCATCGAATGGAATGAAGTCCCCATGTATTGTCCCATCTTTCGGGTATCATAGGTTCTATCAAGTTTGGGTGTAAATCTTGCTACATGTGGAGTGTCTATGGTTTGCTTTGGTAATCATGATATCTTTGCCAAGACTTGTATAATTTTTTACTTTTTATCTTACCTTTTGAAGTAGTTGTCCTATGTCTAAATTTGAATTTTTTTTTTGTACCTACTCAAAGTGCTTTGGATGGGCTTCCAATGATACAAATTTCAAGTTCTAATTATTTGCCATTCAAAAGTTAGAAATACATTTGGAGGGCTAATATACCATTATGACTAAAGATGTTCTTAGAGCATGGCCATTAAGCCTTGCCAACGGCCTCAACAATGGTACTCTAGCCTTGTCATGCTTGTCTAGTGCCAAACGGTTCTACAACAATACTCCTTTATGCTACAAGTTTTATTGTTCCTCCTTTCACTCCCACATTTGCTCACCAACAAATAGTAAAGGATATTCAAAGAAGGGGAAGAACTTCCTCAAGGACCTCAAAGAATTGTTGGTGTAAAGTGTTGGATCTTCAATGCACCACCACATCTAATGTGGTAGTAAGTGCCTTGCGACCAATTGTTGCCATGGTTAGTTGTAGTGCAATTAGTGGCAATGTTCTTAGAAGTTAATTATGAACTCAGTCTAAGTAATCCAATAAATATGTGCATGAATCTTAGTTAGTTTCTAACTCTTCCATGCTTCCTACTTGTGATTAAAGGAAATTGTACGCATCAAAGGTCAATATCATCGTTCCAAAATTTACTAGCCACAATGATTATTTATTTCATGATGATTTATTTCATGTACAAAATAATATTCATATTGTTTGGTGATGTGATTTCAATATTGCTTGTGTTAATTAATTACACCTAGATTTACTTGTAAATTATGACTTATCATTTTTAGGTATCTAATGGAAGAATGTATTTTTGAAAATATTAATTTTAATCTAAATTATTTTTTTCCTTTTACCAAATGAATGTACAATGAAAATCAGGGTTTAATTAGCCCATAAGCAACACTCCAACATGTTGTAGCTGATCCCGTAGCTAATGAGTATAGTGTTTCAAGCCAATGTATCTTCCTAATATTTCTTTTCAATCATTCATTAAAAGTAATTCTTTCAATCTTTAAAAAGATGACCTTTGTCTATGACCAATGTGACGAAAATGATAGAAATAATATATTGGTACGAAGATATAAGAAAAATGTTTTAAAATTTAGAAAAAAAATCAAATTTTAAAGAATTAATTTTGAATCAATTCAATTTGTCAAAAAAAAAAATAGATTTGATCCATTAACCCCTAAAGGATCAACATGTGTTCTTTGGCTACATAGCAATTTGGGGCAAGTATAAGTGACTAGAGATTTCCAGATTTTTAGTCCGGATTTTTATAGAAGGAGGGGATGAAGAATATCTATTATATGCACTAAATTTTATGACATTTGGAAATATGAATAAAAAGTTATGGCCTAATATGTTATTTTTTGGCATAAATGGGTAGGCCAAGCAAATTAGAAAAAATCACTTTTTTCAAAAACAAAAATTTGAAATTGGTTTTTTGAAGTTGTATATACAAGGAAAGCTTTAGGTCATCTATTTTGATCAATGAGTCAAAAGTTACGAGGACTTTTTGTTTGCAAGCAATTATGGATTCTCTACTCTAAAATAAACCTTGAAGTCCTTTATCTTACTCAATTTTCAATATTTTTGGAAAAAAATTAAATTATAGAATGTAGATTGTTTATTACAACATTGCAACCATTGGGATTGGCATTTCAACTCCACAATTAAATTCTTAACAATTTAGTATTTTTAATTATTCTCTACTACTATCTACTTACTATTTTTTTCCTATATGTTGTACAATTCCAAATGAATTAAAAATTTCAAACATGTGGCCAACTTGTCTAGGAAAAATAATCCAAAGAAACACCACCATTTTGGACATTTTTTTATAGAAAAGTGAGCTTGTGAAGTGTAGCTACCTTGTTTTTTGTAGGGCCTAAAAAATGATTTTAGTGAATTTGAATGTTTTGAAATTTTTACCACATGTTCACAAGTCAACATACTACAAAATCTTATGAATTATGATTATATGTGTTCGAAAAAAATTTCTTCTAAAATTTGGTACTTGTATTAAAATGGTAGTTTTTGAGTGTTTTCAATGAAAATATGATCATAGAGCTTTAGGGATTAATGGCAAATTGCAAACCTTAATCTTTAAAATATCAGATAAATTGATTACAAATTGTATAACTATTTTGAGCTTCAAGGCTAGATATTCCTTGCTTCATATGAAATCAACTATGTCTTTTTTCACTATAGAAAATTTTGAATGCAAGCTTGCCCAAGTATTGTATAACATTGCAACATGAATTCCTCTTGTTATAGTAACATTGTAGAAGCCCCTCTAAGCCTCTCTTTTCAAGATTGTTATGTGAATTTTTAGATTTTGGATTTTTGAATAGAACATTGGATTTTGGATTTCAAGTACACCTACATTTGAGGCTATCCTTCTATGCTGTTATATCACCAAAGGATGCCAACTTTAGTTTTTCTCAAAATGCTAGGAGAAAGAATGACTTTTGAGAATTTCTTTTGTGATATTAGTTGATTTTTGAAAATTAAGGATCTTAGCATGTTGTCCTTCAATGATGTATATCACAAAAACATTTATCCATGTAATCATTAGTTATTCATATGGGTGCTATTTATCAAGTTTCAACAACAAAATAATATTATTGTTTCTAAGATTTGTACAATTAAACCTAAACTATTGTTGAAAGTAGAACTACTTTAATTTTGGGCCTTTTTTTTTGTTTCTATCATATATAATTTCTTTATGTGCTACCAATATGACCTAGCTTATTGACCGTTGTTGAAGAAGGTCTTCAACTTTAGACATGTCGCAAAATGTTTAAAAAATAATAGAGCTTTTAGGGATGTTTTGGATCATCAAAAATATGATTCAAAGATGTACCTAATAATTGACAATTTATTGTTTCTTTTGAATTTTGATTATTAAAATACATAATAATTACAAAAATCTTCAAAAATAATATGTTTTAAAGAAAATCTAAGCTTTTCATTTGCCTACATGTCTATAGAAACCTCTCTAATTATGATTTTGATTCTGTTAAGGTTAAATAACCTTTTAACCCTTGAATTTGGTTTTGAGATTGTTCTTTTTTGCTTTTATCTTTTTACAAATATATTATTTATCCCATTTGCATAAAATTGATCATAAATGAAGGTTGTCTTTTCAAAGGTCCAATGCTTTGGAGATGAATCAAAAGAAACTTGGATATAATATTGCCCACCCTTCAACTTTGTGTTTATCATCAAAAACTTAAATTTAACAAGCCTTGAAAAAACTGAAAACTTTACACATGATACACCATGGATGTAAAGTAATAGAGTCTTTAGTGAGTGGTTTTGCATTTTCGTAAGACAATTCAAAGATGCACCTACATAACCTCCTATGGATTCTTCAAATTAATTCCATCATGGACTTTTCAAACTCTCAAAAATTACAAAAATTCTCCAAAAATTGTAATTTTTTCAGGGAAAATTCACTCGTTTACAAGAATTAAAAAAAATATAGAACCCCAGATTGTAATTTTGACTCTGTCAATCTCAGTTAAACGAATGGTTTTAGAAAGTTTAACCTTATCATTACTGTCAACACATGATTGGGTCACTTGTTGCTTCATGCTTACGCGCCCGGTTTCGCAGATACTCCGGGAGCGCCCTTACCAAGTGGCACCTTCCGCAATCCTGAAGCACTGCTCGTGCCGCAGAAGCAGGCGTCACGTTTAACGCATGGATTTCTCGAGGTCTCCCAAACATTGTGAAGGATTACTGAATGGTTTAAAGGCGGTGCAAGCAAAGACATTGCTGCATTCCTTTTATTGATTGCTTCAGTTTTGGGGTGATTGTTTGTTTGTTTAGACCGATTGTTGTGGAAGATTGAGCTGGCTTTTCAGCTGATATATCATCACTCAGGTGAGTGTAGTAAGAGCCTTGTATTGAATGGTGAAGTGGGTTTGTGTTTGGAACCGATTGGAGCTTACAATGCGGGTAATGCTGACCACTTGTTATCAATATGAATTGCAACGTTGATTACCTTGTGGTTATAATGTAAGCTTACAGCGTGCTTTGAAGCAGTGTTAGGAGACAGAGGGTTCTTGGAAAGAGGGAGGAGGACTTGCTTCAGCAGCTCGTGACTTCAAGGTGCGTAACTTTATACTGGATGTTGAATATCATCTGCCAAGTAATGAATGGAAAGAACCACCTTCTAAATTATTTATTCATGCTCTACCCTTTTTTTGTATGGTCAGTACATTGGAGAGTCTGCGCCAGTCAGTGGAAATCCTAGATCTATACTGGTTTTAGGTTTTAGAGCTCTCAGGTTTTGGAAAAGGGCACTCATCTTGGACGGTTTAAGGCAGTCGTATGACGTATTGAGTCTACCGTATATTTGTTCTAGATTTTCTAAGAGCTCTGAGAACGTAAAAATCCTACTTTGTAGAGTTTTGTTTTATTTCCTTGAGGCCTGTGCACAAGAGTATCCATTCAAGCCGGGATTCAAGCATTTCTACTTTCAAATCGTACTCCGGAGTAGAAGTAGCTGGCAGCAAGTACGTCTACTAGAAGTGTGCTTCGGAGTAATTTAGGAGACAAATTAATTACTGCTCAAAACTCTGTGTGGTTCCAACATTGGGAATGAACAATAATAGTCAGCCAGAGTATCTGGTACTTGAAATTCCATCTTTTCTCAATCTTTTAATCAGGGAAAGACGAGTCTCCATTTTCTGAACTAAAATTCTCTTTGCTTCATGGCTAGCGACGTAGTCCAGTTGCTGGTTCATTACGAGTTTCCTATGTGGCAATTCCTGATGACCGATGTGAGCTACTCACTTGTTGCATCTTTTTCAAGAGATCTCATTGTTTCTTTACCACTTCCATTCTATGCAGATAAATCCCAAATCACCAAATTCTCACAATATCTGGATCCCGAATTTTGAAAGTCACAATGGACTGGACCAGCCCATCCGATCCTCATGAAACCCTCGAACACCTCAAGCAAAACCAGAACTTGCACAGTTTGGACGTGTCGTTGCTAGACATGGGAGACGTGGAAGCCAAGCTGATAGGAGAAGCAGTGGCGGCACAGGAATCCTTAGCAACACTCACTCTCATGCTGGACTCCGAAGTTATGAACGGAGAGAAGAAATCCTCTCCTACAAGCATGTGGCCCGTGGACAGCTTTCTCACCGAAGTTTTTCTGAAACCTGATCGCAAAAGCTCCGTAAGAACGTTAGTGATTGCTGGTTCTGGCACTGACGGCGACATTATGCGCCTCGGGGTTCTTCCCGAAGTACTTCGTGATAACAAGGGGATCAGGGAGCTTGTGTTCCAATGGCACGGGGATGATGGGTGCAGTCGGGAGGAGATGCAGGAGCTTCTGGGAGTAATTGTGAGTGCCTCAACTTTTTTTTCTTTCTGATGCATCCCCTGAGATTTAGATGCGTGTGTGATATTTTGAACTTTCAAAAGAAAACTCGTTAATTTTTTCTATGTTACTCTCAAACCTCTTTAATCGCAACACTTGAGGGTCCCATCTTGACATAGTTTGAATGTGTGACAAGTTTGATTTAGTCAAGGATAGTGTGGCAACTCTGGATTGTCATATTAGAGATGGTCGTTGTGAGTGTACTGGTTCTTATGTTTCTGGTTATTTTTGAAATGGACAAAGTTTCTTGTATTGGGCTTTATTGTGTAAAAACTATGTTTGAAATCAACCTTGCTTGGGAGCTTTTGCAGCGGAACGCTCCGATTGAGTCCTTGACGTTACCGAACTTGGTGAGGTGGGATTTTCCGAACGACGAAGATCAAGGTTTCATCGATGCGGACAGTTTCGCTCAGGTTATGGAACTTGTACAGCGCAACGCGTCCATTCACAAGCTGCAACTGCACATCGGAGAATGCAGGGGTCCCAGGTACGCATCTCATTCTTTTTTAATCTGGTCAGGTTTAAACGACATATAATACATTTCAAGGCAATAAGAAGTGTACCGATTCAAGAAACCCTTGTAGACCTTAAAAGAGAAGAACCCAAAATTGTTGCTCCAAAATTGAGAACTGATCATATCTCTTGATTAAAAATGAATTTTCAAACTAATTATAAGTTTTTTCCACAACTATGTGAGGTCAAACTAATTAATTGTCTCTCACGGCTTTGTATTAAGTTTCTAAAAAGCTAGTCCATTATAAGCGAACTGTCTTAATGGCTTACATTGGGGTCCAAATTTTGTTCAATGGAGGCAATTCAACCATTGGCTGCAATACTCCTATAAACGTTCGGGAAGATTTGCAACTCTCTAATTTTTTTCGTTGAAACTCTATCTAATCAAACATCCAAGCAGCATTTGCCTGCATACTATTTTGTATAATTCCTTATTGCCCTAAACCCTAAACCCTGTGACTTGTGTATGAGTTGCGTACGCTGCAGGAAAGCTGGGGACGTGATCAACTTGGATGCGTTCTATAGAGCTTTGAGCTCCAATTCAAGCATTCGAAGTCTCTACTTGAAAGGGCCTTTCTGTACACCGATGGCGGAGACTGAATTCTCCAACTGGATTCGAACGACTTCGACTTCGCAAGAGCTGCAGTTGGAGGGTGATCTGGATGAATCTCCGGTGCCCAAGTTGTTGTTCCGGGCCCTGCGAGATAACAAGAGTTTGCGGAAACTGGAATTGGAGGACTTCTTTATTGAAGATGATGAAGTGGATGAGTTGGTGGATTCTTTGAAAGTGAATAAGACTTTGCAAGATGTTGTTTTCCATCCGGAATGTGATCGAGTGGAGGATGTGAGGGAAGCGCTGAAGAAAAACCTTGAGCAGTGAGCATGGAAGCCCGATTCAGGTGTTTTGAGTGGTTCCCGTTGTTGGGATGGACTTGTTTTGGGCAAGTCTTGTTCCTATTTTGAAGAGGATTTCAACGCACTGATGTATGTATTATGAATAAGGTCAGAGTTTTTGAAATTCGAGGTAGTAAGGTTCCAATTTAGATTTTTGACTACCCATGGCCTGTGAGGTATCACATGGAAGCATCTGTAAAGGTCAATAGTGCTTAGAAGTAGCTCACTTCTTACATGTCGCTTGCATTGTAAATGAGTGAATTTCCAAGACATGGTGAAACTCTTAACAGAAGTGTTTTATTATTTAATTTCTCTTTCCATCTTCTGTTTCATGTTGTGCAACTCCAATTGCTAGATTTCATTATTCTAGTTTACTGCAAAATAAGCCATTGAATATTCATATTCTCACGTCCAAAAGTAAAAAGTCTAAAAGTAGAAACACAGAAGTAGGTGAATTGATGTTCATCTGCCAACCTCACCACCTCTTTGTTATGTACGTGCAATCTTTGATTTTATTAAAATTTAATGTGAAGAACTATATCAAATGACCACGTATCATCGCAAGTATTTTCAGCAGTCTCAACTTTCAAATAAAATATAAAGGATACCAGAATTAGCTCTTCAAATTATTAAAATGTTTCCCGATTGTGTCACAGCAAAACTGGACGCAGTAGTTCTCACAAGGCAGAATCCAGAGATGTCCGAAGTTCCTCAACTAACCTCTTCAATGCGTTCGGTGCACTAAGTCACAGACCTCTTTATCCACCTCTAAACTTCAACTGTGCTTCAAACACAGTTGCTCAACAGCTCACCACCTCAGAGGATCCGAGGAAATCAACTACCTGCCCTTCGATCTCCAAGAGAGAATATTACTCCAAATTCCAATGGCAACCAACAAGCAGGGACGATCATTCCAGCCGTTTTTACTGAAATGTCACTTATTTGACACAAGGCTGTGAAACTATCCGGTGTTTTGAATGCCTGCTGCAATTCCTTTCATGGTAAGGATCATGGTATCCTCCAAGCCAGGAGCGAACTCCGTCGTGGGGTTCAAAGTCACCAACTCCGAGGCAGCCTTCATGGGCTTGGGAGAGTCAGGCTGGGAGATGTTAGTGGTAGCTCCATGTTGCGGGTTCTGCTCACGCATCTTCTTCAGCGTAAACGCTTGTTGCACATTCAGCGCAGTAATGTATGGTTCTCGAAGCCGTAGCCGCTGCTTCAACGTAGGATTGCCTTGGAGAATGTCTGTATGCCTTGCAATCTGCAATCAGTCCAGACACCAGCGCATTAGGGCGAAAGTCACTGCAGGGTTCAGTGTACTCGTAAATTTTGAACTTCATTCCTGTCGTGGGACTTGATGTGGGATCTTAGGCACACAGATTTATTATATACCGTTTGACTAAAGAAAAATTGGCATTGATTCTTTCATTCCTATTCACTCGCACTTCATTCGTACTCTCTCAGCACAAAAGCGGCGGATTAGTAGCAAGATATAGTGCATTCAGAATCTCCATACAAACTCTTCGTCTCCCATTCCTCAATAAACTGGTTTCCGACCAGTTTGTTGAAAATACTAACAAAAAGTCTCTAAGGAGGCCGTGTCATTATCCATCAAGATGGGGAATGGGGGAGAGAGCACATTCGAGACTCCCATTATTATGTTCTAAATCAAGTACTACTCCATTGCGAGAACTTCAAACACTCTCAAATGACACTACCTCAAAAGAACAAATGAGCTTCTTAAATGCCTTTATGAGCTCATTTGTTCACAGCTTCACATGTCGAACTTTCCCAATTAGATATGGGCTCAACAAGACCAATTCTGAGGATATACAAAGAATATGCTATTTCAGAGTGTCACTAGAGAAGAGTTGAGTGTAGAATTCCACTGCTAGAACTTTATACATTCAACCCTCTCTAATGACACTACCTCAAAAAGAAGAAAAAACTCGACTGCACGAAATTCTCTTTGTCTCGTGAAGGCTACAGCCAGATTTCCACAGGAAAAAAAGGACGGTTAACGCAAATACGTTGAAGGAAAGCTCACCTTGAGGAGATGCGATTTGGTTTCATTGTACAAGCGCCGGAGCTCATCACCGAATGGTCGAAGCTCGGGAGCAACCAGCAAAGTATCGTACAACTCGGCGATGCGGGGGTCGCCCTTGGCGAACACCATCTCCACCAAGTCGATGGTGACTCGGAAGAACGGCCACTGGTCGTACATTCGGGAGAGGATGGTCATATTCTCCGGCTTCGCTGCCAACGCTTGCTTCAACGCCGCTCCCAGACCCAACCACACCGGCAGATGGAACCGCGTCTGCGTCCATGCGAAGATCCACGGGATTGCTCGAAGAGACTCGATGCCGCCACTGGGCTTGCGCTTCGATGGACGACTGCCGATGTTCATGCGCCCGTACTCGAGCTCAGGGGTGGCCTGCAGGCAACCGGTTAATGTGTCAACCCACAAGCACTGAGATTATTCACACCACAGCATTCACAGACTCGTAACATTCCTTAGTCCTTGGAAGGCAACATCCGTCGCGTTGAGAATTTGAACCATGCCATGACTCCCCCAAACTGGCTGACTTTGAGAAAAAGTGTTTTATCAAGCATTCTTCTACTCCTATACAACCCATAATTCTTTATTTGTTATGTGAGTAACGGCAAGATAGCAAGCCAGCTTGGAAACTACACCAGCCACCCAGCAAACCTAGACAAGTATTACCTCCTTATGTGCCACTGTTACATAAGTGATACCAAAAATTCCACTCCATCAAAGAACACATTTGAAAGACATTTCTAAATACACAATTACAAAGCTTTTAAGCATCAAAACCTTCTTCATACCAATACTCTCCTCTTCATTATTTTGTTACTCTCATGCGTTTAAATTGAAAATTCATGCGTTCATTTGTCCCCTTGAAAGCTTGTACTAACAACCATGATCTCTTGTTGTTTTGATGTGAACCGATCACCATAAACATCTATACAAGGGAAGATGGGCGTACCGTTCGGAAATACTCCACAAATCGAGGATTTTGGAAGACAACAGATCGGTATTCTTTAGTGGCAGTGACGGCCATGGAGTCCATGAGCTCCCTCCACTCCGGCTTAGGGGCAATGGGAGGGTGCATTCCATGCTCAAGAGTAGCAGCAGTGAAACGCTGCAACGTCTTGAAACACAAGTGCTCCTCCCCAAACGACTGCTCAATGACTTCACCCTGAATGGTGACCCTGAGGGAGCCATTGATAGTATCAGGAGGCTGGGACAGAATAGCAAGATGAGTGGGGCCTCCACCTCTTCCCACTGTTCCTCCACGGCCGTGGAACATGGTGAGCCGCACTCCATACTGCTTCGCCACTTTCACTAAATCCTCCTGCGCTTTGAACATCTGCCAAGCTGCGGAAAGACGACCCGCATCTTTCCCAGAGTCCGAGTACCCGATCATCACCTGGTGAACGTCAAATTCGTTAGAGAAGCACAAAAGTCGTTTGCCTTATTAGTATCACTGTCCTATAAGGTGGCTAGCAAAAGAAGCTCTCTGGCATAGCAAACAGGTGATTTAATAAGCGACGCCTATTTTTGGTGACCATCTCAAATCCACTACTTATTCCATTCCAAAATCAAATCCATTACGCTTCTAAGAGCATCCTCAGTCCAGGCCTCTACATTCACCATTCAAATGTACAGGTTCATCCCACCTTCAAATTCAAAATTTCAAGGGACCTAATCATATTTATCTGGTATGTAGTTAGTGGACCAATCACAACTTATCTTATCTAGAATATAAGGCAAGATTCCATCACAAGTTGCAATCAATTACAAGAACCCATCTGAACTGGGGCGGAGAGGAAACTTGAAGCTCACTAAAAAAAGAGGCTATTTTTAAATTGTTTTAGTCCACTTTTTCGGGTGTCAGACTGTTTACAGTTTTAAATTGAGGATGCTAACATAAAAATAAGAGGTAGAGGGGGTTGAGAGCTGCCCACCCCCTCTACCATTATCACTTTGGGGCAGAACCGCTTAACAAGTGATGCGCCTTCTATAAAAGTCATGAGGAAGTTTGGTGTTACCTCCTGCTTTCCATTGATGCGCTTCAGGTACCATTCGATGGAGAACAAGCGTTTCAGTGCCGCTGGAGCGGATTCCAAGTCGGCCAGCTTCTCAAACAATGGCACCACACGCAGCGGCTTCGGCACGCGGCACTCGCGCTGCAGAAGCTCCACTGCCAGGACGTCCGAGGGCGCCGTGGCCATGGAGATGATGTAGGCGCCGAAGCAATCGGAAGGAAGCTCTGCAATGACTCGGAACGTGTCGAGCACGTCTTTCACTTCCTCCGTTGTTGGTAGATCGGCTCCAAACAATGGTCGCTTACCCTGCAGCTCGGATAACAGCCACTTCTGTCGCACTTCCTCCGTCCACTCACGGTAAGATCCGATGCCCAGGTAGGTCGTGATGGTGTCCAGCACGTCCGTATGACGCTCAGATTCTTGACGGATGTCCAATTTCACTAAGCTCAAGCCGAAGCAGGAAACCTGGCGCATGAAATCCAAAAGACTGCCATCCGCGATCGGCTTGTCTCCGGTTTCGCACAAGGACCGGTGACAGAGCTCCAAGGGCTCCAGAATCTGTGGCAACCAGAGAAAACAAACATTTCTTTTTTTAGTGTGCATTTCTTGTTGAAATACATATGCCAAATTCATGACTTTTCTTCTCTTTTCTTTAAGAGGTTCAGACCTTGAGGAATGGGCGTCGAAATAGAAAGTGGTTGAACCTATCGCAACAGTCAAATAACATAGGAACTTTGAGGACCCCAAGCAGTACTGATCATGTTGAACAGTGATCAAGAGAACAAGTTACCAGCATTTACAGGAAAATCTTTCCTCTGTTACATTACAGTTTTTAATTCTGTTGTGATGGCCTTAGACCTGCGGTTCGTAATTCTATTTCTAAGACCCTGTGGTTACAGTTAAAGTCTCACTTATTGAGAAAAATTGCAAACCTGAGACGCATCGGTGAAAGTATCTTCCAGATTGATGTCGCAAGTGCCATTTGCCAACATCAGGCGCATCCGTTCCCGGGTGTTGTACAGCTTATCACGCATGTCCCCCAACAGAACTCGGAAGGGTTCATTCGGTGGAATGTGTTTCCAGAACTCTGCATAACAATTTGACCAGTCATATATATGCTTTTGTAATTAATGACCCCACAAGTCAACGCCCGCCTCTGAACTACAGCAACAAAGTTGTGCGTAACAGCAATAGATCATGAGCTTACCAACATAATGCTTCGCCTCCTTCTTGGCGTGTGCATCTAATTCCAACGCCCTCTGCTTGAGCTCATCACTGCAGCGCCACATGGAGAGCTGCATCGAAACCAAGTGCATCATCAATCAACCACAATGCAATACTCAATGAAGTTGACGAAACCCCATTCTAAGAAAATCACAACACAATTAAAAAGTGAGAACGTCGTCATATCCATAAAGGCTAAATATTGAGGAACCGGAGCATTTTTTAAGTCCGCAACTGAGAACTGGAGGTCTTTTGCGTTGCCCAATTGAAAAGAACAGCCCAGCTGAACCTCATATCTATACTTCACCAAACTTTTAGAGCTCAAGGTTGGGTTGGCCACTTCGAAACTCATCTGAGCACTTGAAAAGCCTAGTATTGAAAGCTCTATTCAAAATTCTAGTTTAATTTCAAAGTTTCGAGCACTTCAATTGTCATATTTTTGGCGCTCTGAAATCCACAATATGAGGAGTAGGACCATAAACGTGCATAAATCAAAGTCACGCTAGAGCTCAATGCATTTAGTACCTCGAACATGAGATCTTCAATTTGGGAGAAGTAAAGATTGGCTGCCATAAGCCGAGCTAACAAGCACACGTCCCTCGTCACTTCAGGAGTGACCCGCGGGTTCCCTGATTCCACATAGTTCACACGTGAGCTGAAAATGCTGAAAGGAATGGTAAAAAAGTGCGTTTTGGCAGTAGCAAGCAGCCCTGCAATCTCATAGAACATTCACAGAAAAGATTTTGAAGATGATCTACTCAATATCATACTTCAAAAAACTCATGAGAGCTGAATTGAACCCGAAGAATTCAGTATTCTAAGAAAGGGCTCAAATATAATGGCAGTAGCAAGCAGCCTTGCAATCTCAAAGGCCGCACAAGTGTTAAACATGACCTTCTCAATATCAGAATTTTGTTATAAAACCATAGAAGTGAAGTTCTGATTGTTTACCATCGCGATCACCACCCATCCACGAAGAGAATTGAATGAGTGGCACATTGTGAGGAAGACGCTCGTTCACACCGATCGACTTCAAGGCCGTGTCCACGCGCCGCAAGAATTTGGGCAGCCCGTTCCAAATCGTTTCATGGAAGTAACTCATCCCGGCTCGCATCTCATCTTGCGGCGTGGGCTGCGATCGCCGGATCTCGTCGGTCCGAAACGCAGCTTGAATCTGTGCAAAACCAAAACTCATCAAACTTCTTACGAAATCAAGCAAGCAGTGATTCATTTTTGGCCAAGTATCGCCACATTCCAACGAAAGAATGGTCTGGCGACAAGCCTGAATGGAAATTACGGGGAACGATGTGGTAATTCAGCCAGATTTCGCAGAATTTTTTTAAAAATTTGTTGTAAACTGCTAGAAATTGGATTGTAGCTACCCAAACGACAAAATTCGATCACACTTCTTACGAGTCAAACCAGCCACATTTCAACAAAAAATTCGGTCTACCTACAGGCCTGAAGGAAAATCAAGGAGAACAATGTGGTAATTCAGCCAGATTCCATAAAAAAATCTGTTGAAATTTTGTTAGAAACTGTTAGAAACTGTATTATAGCTAATGTAAAGTCTCCATTTACCATGCAGTAAGGAGAGGTTACATTCACCATACAGGTGACCTTTGAGCCTTTTCCTACAACAAATCTAGAAACTCGCTCCGTCTAAAATATCGCACTTTTATATTGTGATGAGCTAAAAATATATTGCAAGAAATGAAATGTCAATAGATAAAGTGCTTTCACACTTCTAGCACAAATCAAAGTTCACTTGTATGGTCAATGGAGCCTCTGATGTACTGTATGGCTAACGGAGACTCTACGTTACCAAAACAGCACAAAATTATGAAAATTTCATTAAAATTGATAGCCTCAACGAAAGTCTTCGAGTCACACAGCTAGAAACAGAAATTTAAGAACAAGCGATCCTCAGACAAAACTATTGAAAAGGATCGCAAAAACAACGTTGGTAAAGATTGTATTGTAGCTACGGCAAAAAAATTTGGAAATTTCATCAGAATTGGTAGACTCAACGAAAGTCTCGGAGTCATCCAGCTACAAAACAGCAAATCGAAAATAAAACCTCATACAACCATTGAAAACGATCCAAAAAGCAACGTTGGTAGGATCTCATATGCAGCTACCCAAACAGCAAAAGTTACGAAAATTTCGTCAGAATTGGTACCCTCAACGAAACCTTTGGATCCAACCCAGCTAATAAACAGAATAAGGAAAAAAAGACCTGTGCAAACAACTGAAAAAGGTCGAAAATGACCTCAAAAGCTACGTTGCTGTGAAAACTACTAACCTCTCTTGACAGCGCCTCATCCAGCTCCTGCCTCTCCTCGACGGTGATATCTTTCTTATACATCTGCGACAAACAATCCCGAATCCTCGAATGTTTCTGCAGCAGCGACCTTCTCACAGACTGCGTGGGATGCGCCGTGAGCACAAGATCCACCGTTTGATCCTTCAGCGCCTCGAAAATCTCCTCCGGCGTCTTCTTCAGCTGCTTCACCAAGCGCTGGAACGTCTGCTCGAAGTCGGACTCCGTCAAGGCCGAGCTCTCGTCGCCCAAGTCGCCACGACGATTCCCAGGACGCCGGTAGGCAATCTGCACTTCCTCAGCCAAGTTCCCCAGATTGAGCATGTGCGAGAAGGAGCTCGCGACAACGATGGAGTCGCCCGCGTCGAGGTTGTTGAGGAGCGAAGACAGCTGCTGCAGCTTCTGGACATCCTTGCCGTCGGTCTTGCAAAACGCGCCGGAGAGCTCGTAACAGTTCTCGACCTGGGGATCCAGATCACACAAACTGTCTAAAGTCAAAATTCTCAAAATTCAAGACACAGAAAATCACAATTACACAAATCACACACAACTGCAAACAATTGCAAATACCCAAGAAAATGCGACCGCATGCGACCAAAGCGCGCCTGATAGCTCGTAGCAGTTCTAGACCTGGGGATCCAGTTCACACAAACGCTCTAGGTACAATTCACAAGCACAAAACACAAACTTCACAAACTTCACAAACGAAATAAACAATCTACACTTTCACACACAATCAAAGTCACCCACACTCACCTACACTCATCCACGCTCACCCACACTCACACACAGTGGCACACAATCACATACAATCACACACAATCACACAAAACCACATAAAATCACACACAATCACGCGCAATCACGCACAATCACGTACACTTGCAAAGAATTAGAAAGACCCAAGAAAATGCGACCCAATGCTATTAAATTCTACGAGCTAGAGGATTCGGGGTTACCGTTTCTTTGATTTCTTTCCCGTGGAGATCCTCCACCACGTCGAGGAACCGATCGAGCAGGAGCGCGTCGTACTCAATAAGCTTGTCATCGTCCGAGACGCGCTTCGGCACCAGCAAGCGCATCTGTGCGTCAATCGACGCAATCTTTTGCAGGGACGCCATAGCCGCGGCTCTTGTAAAACAGAGAACAACAATGGAAAATTACTCTTCACTCGCAACTAATCTACAATCGCACCCACACCTGGATCCCTACTTTCACGATTAGCCTACAATGAAGCCCATCCTCAGCCTGGCCGAAGAGGAGATGCAACAAAACTGAGAGCTCCTTATGCTAACACTCTGGAAGCCGAACCAGGGTATAGTATTTATACTCCTCGCAAAAGGCAAAAGAACACTACCAGATGCCCCTTGAACGGGCCCCCCTTTACTTTTATGCCAGGCTGATCCCATCCGTCCCTTTGGACCGTCAAAGGAAAGTTCGTCACATCCTATCTTTTTCTTTCGTGGAGGCTGGAGCTTTCCCGGATCACGATCATCTCGCCGGATCAATGGTCAGGGTCCACCGGGAAAACAGAGGTGTCAGGGTGTCACCCTTTGCTGACGCAGATTGCCATCGGCCATAGCCAGTTGCATCTCCCTAAAAGATTAGAATGCAATTGTACTTTCATGCACGAAGATCGAGCTCTGCATCGCCACGATCACAACCACAGGAATTGGTGGATCCAGCTACCAAAGTTGACGAATTTGACACGAGTTTCAAGGCATAATAGATGCAGAGAAGAATATTCTTTTCTCTGGATTGGAGTCAAACTGTATATGATTGTGGAGAATCAACATGGTTGTTGGAATGTTGACCTTTTTCCGAGAACCTTCTTAGGGCGTGACGGAGCTTATCACGGGAATCGTGAGATTGAGGTTCTTCGCTATCACTGGAAGGATGAGTCCTCTTGTGCTATACAATACAGTATCCGTTTGAGGATATTCGGAGTCTCATCAGAGTGCGATTAAAATACTGTTGGGCGTGGACGCGTGGGCATCTGCTAAGGACTTTGTACATATCCACAAGAAGTAGTTGCTGCGTCATGCATGTCATTAGTATTACCACTATCATGACCCTGGAATGTGACCCTGAGTGGGACTCGACGTTCAAGTACCATAGCTGCTCTGGTTCTTGTGATCCTTGCGATGGTGCTTTAATGGAAATGGAGACCGACGGATTTGACCGTTTTCGGACTCGAGCACGCTCGCCGCACTTTTCCTTTTCTGGACTCTGCATGGAGTGCGCAGTACGTACTCTCTGTCGCGTGGACTATCTTTCTTTAGGGTTTGACAGGGTTTAAGCGAAGTCCGAGGATTCCTTCTGCAATTTCTATTTTCGCTTACGAGTCTGTAGCAAATTTCACATGCAGTTAAAATCTATTCAAGAACTGCATGCGCTCCGATCCCTTGCAGTGGAAAAAACAGAAAGAAAAACCCTTGCGTGTGCCGTGATCAGTACTTACATTCAATCACCTCGTGCTTTCCGTCAATTATGACGAGCTACGATATTTGTGAGATGACGATCAGATACGCTCCTTTGGTAGTAATCGGGTCTGTCAATGCCGACATATACGTGGAAGTGGAGCGACTCCCGATCGAGGGTGAAACCATCGCCGCTAGAAGCGGGCAAACATTTCCGGGCGGCAAGGGCGCCAACCAAGCTGCGTGTGCCGCTCGTCTTTCCTATCCCACCTTCTTCTGTGGTCAGGTACACGCCACATTCATGTTGCAAAACCCTGAAACAACCAAAAACAACACCCTCCTGAACAATGTTTGTACGCGATTCTCAGTCCGCATCTTGCGAACTCAAGCTTCGGAGTAGGGCCTTGGAGAGTATGAGTATGGGTTTGAGCTTGGACTTCGGAGTATTGATTTGCAGTGGGTGTTCTGCAGGTTGGACAGGATGGGCATGCCACCCTTGTGAAAGATGCGCTTGCTTCAGCAGGTGTGTGTTTAGATCACGTGACCACCGTCAAGGGAGTTCCCACGGGTCACGCAGTGGTAATATTGCAACCCGGAGGGCAAAACTCTATTATCATTGTGGGTGGAGCCAATGCCGCATGGCCAAGGTTGGAAGATGGCAGACTCATTTCAAGCCATGCCCAGCTTTTGATCAAACGAGCAGGTGCCGTGCTTCTGCAACGAGAGATTCCGGATGCTGTCAACCTCGAAGCTGCGAAGGTAATAAGACGCAGAGTCGACACTACAACAGGATGTAGCACTTGCAATACACCATCAATTACTTTGCCACGGTTTTGTAGCGGTTCCGTACTTCGCTAAGAACTTCACTGAGTCATTGCAGAAGTACTGGGCACGGAACCCATGAATATCTATGCCTAAACTGTTGCGAAAACTATTCCAATCTCAAATAGTTGCAAATAGATTCCAGTGTTGTACTAAACCATGGCAAAATTGTTGATAGATTTCTGGCGGTCAGTGCAAAACCACTACAAAAACTATTGCAATATCAGTCTTCCGTACTAATTGAGTCTTAAGCAGTTTTAAGTAAGACTTTCTCTTGTCCAATTTTATTGATTCCTGACAAAGACAAGCGATGCTCATCACTGATTCTGATGATAAAGAATGTGAACCCATCTGATTTAACCTTTGTTACAATACATTCAATCGAATTAGGCATTATATATTACAACCGTGCTTGCATCCTGAGTCCTTAGTTTAGGGGTTAATCAGCACTTTGATTCCGATGCTGTCTCCCGAATATAAGGTTTTGGCTCCGTTTGGTCTGCAGATTGCGCAGAGTGCTGATGTTCCGGTGATCATGGACGCTGGTGGTGCCGAAGGCCCAATTCCTGCCGAGCTCTTGAAGGGTGTGACTATGTTGAGTCCTAATGAGACCGAACTGGCGCGCTTGACTGCAATGCCGACCAATTCCTTGGAAGAAATTCTTCAAGCAGCTGCCAAGATTCAGGAGATGGTACAACACATTCTTTAGCTATTGAAGCACTATACTCTTTCTGTTTACATTCTGTGCAAAGTGAACCAGCCTATAACAGGCCAAATGACTGATTTGCCCTGTTGGCATTGTTGAAAAATTTTAAACTTTTTAATTTTTCACATGAAGACAAATGTGAGAAATGGGGAGAGCAATTGATGAATTTTTTAAGTGTGTTGCCCAATTGGCCCAAAAGAGTCTCTAAACTACCTCATAACCAACAAAAAGTATATCCATAATGGTCATCTTACTCACCTAAAGTAGTCACAATATTTCCTAACATAGCTACAACATGAAGGCCTAAAAATATCACTTCCTACGATGAATTTACATTGAAAAGACAAAAACTATTATAATCACTAATCAATCCATCACCATCTTCCAAGATATTGATTGTGGCCACTAACACACATCAAGTTTTGCACATCAACCCTATGCAAGGAAATTAGAATAGTTGCCTCCCTGCGTAATATTATGTATGACCCATAAGTTTGTTATTTCTGAGGATGATTCCCTTTTATGTGAATTCCATGAACCCTTGAAATGAAAGGATGTGTGATCTTTATACAATTGCATGTAAGTTCTTATTTTTGACACTGACGCTACAAAATTTGTCGACAAATACTGTCGTTAGCAGACGGGTTATCAGATTTCGGTTGCAAATGTTTGACATACACTCAGAGACTTGGTGGGGTGCAAATCAGGGTGTTAAGCAAGTATTGGTGAAGATGGGAGAGAACGGCTCCGTGCTTGTACGTGATGGGGAGCCTCCAATATTTCAGCCTGCTATCGTAACTCCAGTGGTAGTTGACACAACAGGAGCCGGTGACGCGTTCACAGCTGCCTTCACTGTTGCTCTTATTGAGAGTCAGACACCTGCAGAAGCTCTTCGATTTGCTGGTGAGTTCTTCACTTCAGTGTTTGTGTTCTCAATAGTGTTTTAATTCGGTCAAATTACATCGTTTCAGGAGCTTTAGACAGCATGTTACAATAGAAAGAATAGTGTCATGATTCACGGGCAAATCTCTCTATGGTCACACAATGATCATGTGAGAGACCTCTCTAACTATGAGTCATGGCAAAGACTCTTTTTATGATCAATGTCTAAAAGTCCCTGAACCAGACTTTCTTTTACTGAAAACCATGTTTCTTTTTTTATGATAATCAATTGATTCTACAGCACAGATCATTGACAGGAAATTAAAGTGTCTGATTCTTGTTTCCTCGTCTCCTTTGATGAGTCACAGCTGCATCAGCGTCTCTGTGTGTGCGGACGAAAGGCACAATCCCAAGCATGCCTGAAAGGAAGGAAGTTCTAGCTGCAGCTATCAAAGCAGCAGCAGCAACAGCACCCCGTGGCTGAGTCTAACTTCAATGGAATTCTCAGTTTTCTCGTATTGCGTTTCTTCTCAGGCTTCTTCAATACTTTCAACACTCAAATTGAGGATGGAGAATAAACTTACACTTTGTGTTAGAAGTGGAGTTAGAGATGTAAATTTAGTCCAAAAGCACACTTAAATTCATTCCAACAATTCTTGTTGATATCATTTCTAACACCAAGTGGCCAACTATGGACCCAATTTCAATATTTTAAGAATCTTAGAGGTAAAACATTAAATTGGAAGCATGTTATTGGTTGATTGGAGCAACAAGCCACTAATAATTAAAACAAATAGCAAGAAAGATAGAGGTTGGGGCTTTTTTTTCATTGACACAAATTTCAAGGATCATATATAATGGCACATGAGTGATGACATGCAATGAAGAATAAATGGAATTTTTGTAGGCATCATCATTTGGAATATACATCTTTGGTAATGTTTTAATATTTTATAGGATTTGCAACTATCACTATATTTGGACAATACACGCATTCTTTAAGCCTCCATTTCACGACAATGGAAGATGATCTAATGCTTATTTTGGCATGGAAAATTGGTTTACCTAGTGATTTGAGTTTGGAATTAGACCATGGCCATAAAAGAAATACACTTTCTATAAATTTATTTTGATAATGAGTTTACTCATTTGAGAAGGTTTGCCTAGGAACTAAAAGAAGGAGCTATAAAAAAGAGCCCATCATTATCTCTTCAATTGTAGATTCACCATAAATAGTCATGATCTCAAACTTTGAGCTATTGATTGAGATATTTGGCATGAGTTGTTTGGTGGGTCAATTGGACTCATGAACATTGATTTGGACACCACATAATACCAAATTGCAAAGCATGTGGAATTGGTGAACCCAATCTCTGACTTGTAGTTTCTCAATCTCATTACTTCCAATTTTGCCTCTCTCATTTGTTAATGGCTCAAGAAGAATCTCTATTTAATCTCATGCACCATGATTGATCATGCAAACAAAGCTTCTACTACAAAAAGCTCAGCCATTTGCTTTGTCACAATTAAAATTTTTTTTATAGAATGCACATATTGTGCCAAAATTTGTATGAAGCTTACGAAAAGAAATGGAATGGAAGCAACATTTGCTTAGTCCTAATTCTTTGAGACTCCAATTGGTGAACTTTGAAAGTTAGATATCAATTTTGCAAATATATCATGAAAATTTATTTTTAATTCTTTGTGAGTTTAATTGTTGAAGGTTGGTTTGCATTAAGCTATTTTTCATAATTTCTTCACTATTGTATTTCTTGAATTGTATTGAAGTTTTAAAGATAAAAATAAGTTCTTACACATCTTCATATGTGTAATATTTGGTTAGCATCCCTTCATGCATAATTTGTAACCATGTCATTTTTTGCATTCATCATTCTATGTAGTTACTATCTTAAAACTAAATTGAAGAATTGGTTTTGGAAATGTTCTTAATAGAGGACATTACTAGATTGGCTTAAGTGTATTCTATAAGAAAATATAATTATATTATTTTATACAAAGTAGTAGAATTATCTAATCTAATGTGTAAGAGCTCTAAGATTCAAAAGATGGATTTTTTCAGTTTTGTAATATACCATGCCTTTGAATAGGTGCAATATGATGACAAACAGGGATATGGAATTTTTTCTTTGCCATAAAGAATCTAAGGGATTTCATGCATCTTATGTATTATTTTATTCCATGCTTTGATCCAATTGATCTTCCTTAATCACATCCTTGTTTTTTAAAACTCTTCTAAAATAGCACAAGCTACAACAATGACACATTTGTCAAAAGCTAAATGTTATTCAATTGATGGTATTCTAAAATACAAATTGAGCTTTAAGAAACTATTAGTTCCTATTTATTAGAATTTGTCTTGTATACAAAAATAAACAGAGCATTTATATTTTTTGTATTATTGCAATTAAAAGATTCAAGAGACATGCTAAAGCAAATAGAAGCTAAAAGTCAAAGTTCATTAGATGGCATTGTTATTTCACCTCCTACATAATCCTTATTTAAAGCAAATATTATTTTAATCCAAGTGTACACATCATGATATTTCTTTTAAAGTTTTATACATATGCACAAAAGTTATTGTTCATATATAAGGTCCTATTTCACTTCAATTTGTACTATTAATTCATGTTGTAGGAATTATAATTGGTAGTCATTTATAAACTATGTTAAAGTAATATGATTTATATATTGATCTTTGAATTGAGTATTTATCCAAGTGCAACTAACATGAAGAAATTTTTCCTCTTTTTTTACCATGGAGACCACATAAGCATGTCAAGGTCATCCATGGCATACCAATTCTTGGTTATAGTCAATTGGAATGTGGCACTAACAAATGATCAATTTAATTCCACTATTAACATATATCCACCTAAGTTCCTCAAGTGAGAGCGAGTTCTTACAACAACGTGGTTTTCACAACATGCTACAATATAATAATGTCATTTGCTCAAGAAGCTTAGTTATAGCAACTTAGTTTCACGACAATTCCATGTCGTTTGGAGTTGCAAGGCTACAATTGTAAGATTATTATGCAATACATGGTATTGCTTGCAAGGTGTAATCTCACAAGTGGTAAAGAATTTGAGTGATTCTTTTCATGGATATTTCTACTTGAAGATGTAATAAAGATCCTATAGTTTAGAATATGTAATAGTTTTATGGAATCCCGCAAAATTTGGTGGATTTTAATAATCTTGATTTTGATATGTATCTTTTATTTTAGTTTTTAAAACTAGCACGGGTGAGTACAATTAGTCCTATTAACCCCTATGTGGAGAGTTGGTGTTTACTAAGTGGATTATGAATGTCTTTAAGAGCTTATTATAACAGGTATATTCCCCAAGAAACAAATAAAGTAGTCTACATCCAAATAGAGCAAGCAACCCATTTCTAACCACCCACCATTTTCACAGTACAAGCTTCTCTATTTCCAATCATAGCTCTATTTACATTATAGCTCATGTACAACATGACTTGCACAAGTTGCAAAATAGTCGGAGAAGTGTATATAGAAAGCATAAAATGATCATGACATGTGCATAATTATCACTTACATCAATTTTATAACCAACCTATAATCAGAATCATAGTGGCCTACACAACAAGAATAGGTTGCATAGAATCTTAAAGAAAAAAATTCTAAACAATTTCAATTTTGACCAAAAAAATGTAAACTTTTTTAATCCTTTTTAAATCAATTTCCCTACATAAGAAAAATATTTCCTTGAATACATCCATCTAGTAGCTATGCTGAATTAAGTGGTTGGAAGTGGGTCGTCATCCCATAAATGTTGGAAAAAACAAATTTTATCTATTCTTCAACGATGAATTTAGCATGTTTACTCGAAGCTTCATGATTATTGTGGAAGGTTCTAAAATGAGTTCATGTAGGGATGGGAAGAGAAGAAACTCTTTCGTCTGTGCGAACTGGCCTCGTTCACCTTTGCGATCGTTGTCTTGCGCAGAAGAATTTTTCTAAGCAGCTTCTGCCAAGTCTCTCCGCTGGGAAATTCCCGTGTCGTAGGCGCCACGAGCTGCGCGGTACATGCTCTGCCTCAAAACTCTTTTCAACAAGTTTGGGTTTCAAGCACGTAAGAGAGTTGAACTCTTAAGAGATTTGAGTTTCAAGATTGTTCCATCGTATTAAACTGCCTCGTTTTTCACTTCTTGTTGCTGTCGACATTTTAGAATTTGGTGCCGAATTGCAGAAGTTTTGGTAGTGGTTTCGTCTCAGATTTGCAAGCTTTCCCTTTTAAGAGTTTCCGCTGATAATCCAGCTCTATCCTGGCTCTATTTGGTTCAACGCTAACTTACCTCTTTGCTGAGTGCCATTCCGGAAATGCAAGGAGTAAAATAGGGTTTTGAAGCGGCGAGAAGGTGGATATGAGTGTTTCCTATGGTTGAAATCTGTCCCTCAACTTCAATTTCGGTGCCATTCGTGTACGTGTTGTACGGATTGAAGCAATTGAATCAAGTCTTATAGCTTTCACTCGGTGTATGGGGTTTGTTCAGCCAAATGACCAGTAGATGGCTGTTTCGAATCAGGCTCGGCAATATCAGTCTGTAGCTTCATAGTCAAATTCGCCGTTTCAACAACAGCATAATTTCCGAATCGGCTGTATCAGTTTACTCAGAAAGAATTTGTGAATCTTGAAAGTCGAAATTGAACACCAAATACCGCAGAATCTACGAATCGATATCACAATGTTCATCTTGTCGTGCAATTGCCTCAATTCTGATACAGTTTAAGAATCCACGGGCCTCGATTTCCGCTGGTGTTGCGAATACAGCGTTGTCTTACCTTTTGTTGACCTAATCGATTGTAAGAAACGGCCGTAGGCGTTTAAACCCAACCTTAAACCCTAGGGTGAATATCAGAGTTGGCTCGGCAAGTTCCGTCTTTTGTCCGTCGGTTTTCGTCTTCAACAAGTTCGGTCTCATGGACCTTACTTGGGAAGCAACCTTATGAAGTAAGAGATGGGGTTTTCGAGACTGTTGCGTTGTATTGAACTGTCTCGTTTGTCATTTTCTTTATGCTGTTGAAGTTTCGAAGTTGGTTGCTCAATTGTGAAAATTCTGGGTGGCAGCCTCGTTGCATCAGATGTGAAAGTCTCTTTTTGTAGATATGCTAATCTGGCACTAGTCGTATATGTGATTTTCCAGGTTAAGAGATATCGCCTAATTTTGAGGAATTATATCCTGTTTCTGGGTGGCTATGGCCATGGCATCGCTCTGGATGCCTCCTCTATCATCGCAATTAGCCTCCATGTCCATTTGTCTGCCGTATCGAAAGTGTGCAGGCGGAGTGTTACGAATGAATGTCGCTGATCGTCGCGGTGGTTGCCCTTTGCTGGTTGTTCGAGCTTCTGCGATGGATGCGGCCACGGAGCTTTCAACGGTGAGTTCAGGGTTTAGGGTTTAGAGCTTTCAACGGTGATCTTGCAATGAATTTACTTTCAGCTGCATGATTGACCTTTTTTCTGACCTTTTTGTCATGTGGTGATTGGTTCAGGGGGCTAAAGTTGAGATTAGATACAAAAACGAAGCTGCCTCTAGGAGCTTGGATGGTACATATTCTCCTGAAGTTAAGAAAGAGGTGGAGACGAATAAAATGAACCGTATATGTGATAAATTAATAGATGTCTTTCTAGTGGAAAAGACGAATCCGGAGGAATGGCACATTTTCTTAGCCTTCAGTAAAGAGTGGGTCAATATAAGGCCCCATTTTTTCAGCCGCTGCAAGTTCCTGGTTGCTCGGGCTGAAGATCCCATGAGGAGAACAAACTTACTCAAACTTTCAAGGCGCTTGAAGGAGGTATGCTGTCTATGTCGCCATGGTTCTTGGCATCCTGTCTTTTCATTGATTGAATCAAGGATTCATGGTTTTAGATTATTCAATTTGATTCAGGTTAGTGAAGAACATCGTATGCGTAGGTCATAAAATAAATAAAATTGGAAAGTCCCCATATGACCTCAAAACTGCTCAAACGAATATGAAGTCTTTATGGGGTTGACCTATACTTTGCTACTTCATGTTTGAAAGAATCTTATTAGGAGTATCTCAATATGCAGCTGGACGAAGACATGCAGCAACACGATAGACTTCTTGCTTTAATTGAGAAATCTCCTGCGAATATTGATGCTGTTGTGGCTCGTCAAAGAAAAGATTTTACTGAGCAGTTCTTTGAGCACCTACGAATACGCATTCAAGCAAGTTATGACGACCAGAAACGTCGAGAAGGTAGTGCGACACCTCGCAATCAATTACTGGGGTTTAGTGTTTAAGATTTAGCTGAAGCCTTTTTTTTCAGTTTCTTTGTATCCGTGCTGAATCCTTTCTTTGTGTACTGAGGGCAGTGTACCTTGTCTGCCACAGAAATTGCTGCAATTACCAAGAAGTGCCTGACCATCGTTCAAGAGTATGACAGAAACGCTGAAGACTTCATGTCATTGAGTGCAGCACAGACGAAGTTTGATGACATTGTAAAATCACCCTCATTAGAGATTGCGTCTAAGAAAATAGAGAATCTTGCAAAGAAAGGGGAGTTGGATTCTTCGCTCATGCTACTTATCTCAAAAGCCTACTCTGCATCGAAGGAATCTACTCTAATGAAAGAGGAGGTGAGACTTCCCCTTTCCCATTTGAACCCTCTTATTCCGAGAGTTAAGCCTTACAAATTGTTGACGTGTATACGTCTATGCGAGGTTCTGTTGATATGGTTGTGAAGCTTGATCCACCCATTGGCATCTCCAATTTAACACTGACCAGATCCTGGGACGTGCTCGTGCAAAATTGTTTTTTAAGTTAATTTTTATGTCAGATGCGGCAGCCCTTTTTATTTTATTTTATTTGCCTCTTGTGTAGGTTGATCAGTCACTAATGAATTGTTTACATGCGATCAGGCTAAGGATACCATGCTCCAACTTTACAACGCTGCGAGAGGGAACATGTCTCGGTTAGTACCTAAAGAAGTTCGAATCTTACGATACCTTCTCAGCATCAATGACCCTCAAGAGAGGAGTGCAGAGATGAAAAATGCCTTCACTCCGGGCCTTGAACTGGAAGGGAAAGACGTTGACGAACTTTACACGTGAGTTTATTGACTTCTGTCTTTTGCAAGATGTCCTGCTCCAATTTTTATAGATTTTACTTCTGAATTTTTATGCCGTTCCAAGGAGGTGCACTTTTCCTTACTCATGAAGACGTGTCAGTTAACTTCAACTCCTATTTCTCTGCTCTTGCCTTATTTCTGGGGCTCTTTTGAGGAGATTGCATCATTGGCTTGCATCATTGGCTTGCAGGACTCCGGAGGCATTGTCTATGACCATCGAAAATCTTCTGGATGCTTTCGATACGAATAGAAAAGGTGCTTTAATGAAAGAAGCTCGGAAGCTGATCCAGCCGAGTGTCATAGGTCGACTGAGAGCCATAAAACAGGAGCTAGAGTCTCAATACATGTAGTTCTAGCTCAGCACTGCAAAACTGTGTTCTGTCGGACTTAAATTTGAAGAGTTGCTAGTCTCTCAGCAAATTTATCTGCCAATCAGCCATGACGGAGTATTGGATTTGTATATCACTTAAATGGTTAGAATCCGTCACTTTGGGAATTATGAAACTTACTTGCTTTGCACTCTGTTGCTTGTACAGTACAAGTTTCATACGAAGAGACTTTGGTTCAATTTGGGTACAATTCTGAGCTTTGAATATGAGCTTTCTTGAGGATGTGGTTACCTTGACCTCAGTCTAGATCCTTGAACGTTTCATGAAAAATGACAGTTTTGCCTCAACGCTTTATGATATATTTTAAATATTCAAGTTTGTTTTCAGATAAACATAATTTTAACTTGTGCTATTATGATTTCTCGGTATATTACTAACAATATCGTTGTATCAAAGTCTTAACAATCTAAGCATATATCTTCATTCTTGTAAAATGCAATGTTGTAATAGATTTTAACATAGCATGTAAGTCACATCAACAACAATTACATATACTCTGTACTACACCGTCACATTTTTCAAAATGAATATAGACTTTGTAACTTAATGCAACAAAATGCTTTCATAAAACTAATAATAATGTAATTTGTAACTTTTGAGAAACTTTCAACCTCTTTAGGAATATGTGCCTATATTCCATTCATTATGATCCATATCTTAATGAAATCATTGTACAAATCTTTAGTTGACAATTCAGTTTATTTGAAAATCCATCATAATTTTTTTTTGTAAATTTATACATTTTATGTTAATTTTCTTGAAGAAAAAATGTCTTTAATAAAAAAAATTGCGATTCACTTTATATACTTACTTGATATTTTTTCCTTTTATCAATAGAATATATTCATTTTTGTATATTTCTTTCATACTATAAAGACTTACAAAGTAACCAGCTTCAAGACATGGTCTCTACATTACATGTTTGGAGGGGGAAGTCTGGAGGGTCGTATGAGGCTTGTTCCTGGCATTGTTCCTCTAGCAATCCAGAAACAACTGTGGTCAAAATATTTTGGGGGGGGATTTTTTATTTTAATTTGAAAATGAAAAAAAAGTTGAAAAAAAAATTGATTTTGTTTTTGAAAAAGAAAATGATGTGGCAATCACTATACCATGTCATGCAACTACTACGGGGCAGTGTACAAAGTTTGGAAATTCAACTAAATGCAAGGAAACTCATAGCCCTTTCAAGGGTTGAAATTTCATCTAATGATTTGAACACTATTCTTTTCTTCTTTAATGAAATTTTTATTTTATATATCATTTAAGAGTTATTTTGTAAGTCATAAATTCATCTTTAGCTTAAAAAGATTTTTATATTTTTGAACATCCCCTATTACATCCTCAACTTAAATATAAATTCTTTTATAAATAATATCTTTAATAGAATTATCTTGAAACACAACAAAATTCATAAGTATTGGTAAATTATGTAATTAGAAAAAATTTAGAAATAATATTTAAATGATAAAAGTTATAAATATAATTATAATAAACAAAGAGAAAAAATTAAAATAAATACTTATTGATAGTCTAAGCCAAATTTTTTGCCTACCTTGACCACTTAAAATAATCCCCACACTAAATAGGCCAAACCCTACGCCAGCCGTGGGCGGGATGAGGTCACGACCCTTCGTAGCCATCGGTAGACTAGGCTCCACCCAAGACCGCGGATATCTACGAACGTTCTACATTGTTGCACCCAATGACGAGGGCTTCTTTTCTCGAACGTTCGAATGAGAAGAGCCGGCACTCCACCGCCACCATCATCCCCATCAATAGAGTTTGTTTGGCAATTGCATCTTTGCTGATAGTTCTCCTTCAATCGCTCGTCCTTCGCGGTATGTAATTTTGCCATTTCGTTCCGGCTATCTTTTAGGGGAGAATTTTGTAGCAACTGTGACTTTTGGTCGGGGTTTGAATTCCAAGGGTTTGTTGGTTTGCGGGGATTTCAAGCTATGGCGTTGATAGCGAGTTTTGGAATTGTTGGATGATGTTGCAGGAGGTTAGCTTGAAGGCGTCAGGAGGTCGTGTTGGTGTTGCGAGGTTTGAAGAGATGGCCGCCAAGATAAGGCCAGTATATTGTGGGAATTTCGAGTATGATGCTCGGCAGTCGGAGATCGAGCGCTTGTTCAAGGAGTATGGGAGAGTGGACCGTGTTGACATGAAGACAGGCAAGTTTGAATGATTTCTGGTATCACTATCCATTGCTTTGGTTGTTATAGCAACCCCTGCCTCTCTTAGGGTTTGGATTTTGCGGGGGAAGAGTATTCGGAATGAAATTATAGCTGTGTCTTTGTGCTTTGACTTCTATCCCTATGCTCACCGATGGAGACATTTCTTCTAAGTTTATGTTTTCGGATGTGGTCACGTTTGTTTTTGTACTCACGGAACGATGCTAGGCATTCGTGGATCGTCACGTGTTTTTAAGCATTTAATTATTGGTTCTTTTGGAAATGAGCGTTTCGTGGATTTAATGATTTTAGGTTTCCCAGTTTCGATGTAGTCTTTGTAGTAGTTTTGAAAGGAACAAACTGCGCTGTTCCTCGCAGTGTAGACTATGTAGTGCTGTTCCTGCCTCCAGCACCGCAGGGAAATTGTATTTTCGACATTGTTCAGGGAGTATTGGTTATGGGGTATGGTTAAACAAGCAGGGCCCGTAAAGCACTTCGCAATCCTTAACTGGATCATGTGGTTCACCTTTTACATTTTTTAGTGTTCTACTTCTGGGGAGTTTGATTTGCGGTTGCATCCTCCATTTTTAGTCTTATTTTGATTCTGGACAACCTGCTGTTTTCTGCATGAATTTGAAACAAGGATAGGCTGGGCAATGGGTGGAGTTTTTTTAGGTTCTCAAGGATGGGTGTGTTACCGCAGGCATGAGCATGGAGAGCATGGCAGCTCTCTTGCTGGCAGTTTGGTTGAGGATATCCCATTCCTATATGGCTCCTCGTTGCCAACAATTGGCTTCATTTATGTGCCTGACTGAACACATCAGAACACAATTCCTGCTGTCATCAATCATCTTGTCATCAGTCATCAGATTACCTCCCCCTCTAATGCAATGGGTGACAGCATAATGACAACGTTTTGGCTCGCTCAAGGCATGATCCTAGTTAATCATCACGGAAGTCTACCTCAGCACCACCAAGTGTCCACCTCAACAACATCTCGTTATGTCTACATGTGCATCATCTAGAGTCTTACTACTGCAGCAGACGATGGAGAGCAGCATGATTGGTGCAAGCTTGGCTGACCCTTGTTTCTTTGTCAACAATAGACTCCTGACTTTACTTTGTGCAGACAACAGGCACTCATAAGTGGCCAGGTGGCTATCAATTTTTCCTCTCAAAACGTAACAAGAGATTTTTAAGGGTGTACTTTTGTATGACTTCTTTTTCTTACTCTTGATTTCCCTGGATGGGATTTCGCAATACGATTCCTAACAGTGGTTCCTGTATTGCTTTCTCCAGTGTTTGGGTTGCTCATACTCTAGTGTTTGGGCTGCACAGGCTTTTCGTTCGTCTATATGGAAGACGAACGTGACGCAGAGGACGCTATACGCCACCTTGACAATGTGGAGTTCGGCAGGCAGCGTAGGCGGCTCAGTGTGGAGTGGGCTAAGGTACACTTAAAACCTCTTGGCTATGAAGTTTGCGAATACGACATACTGTAGTATCCTGCACTCTTGCAACGCTATCATTGCCTGTGGCACATTTATCACACTCTGTACTATGTCGTTGGGACCCCAGGTGGTTAGATTTAAGAATTTTCTGTGCAATTTATCAGTCTTGAAATGTTCGAGTATTCATATTGGGCTATTGATTGGATAGTTTTGGTGTAACGAATATGTTTATGAGATCCTCTTGCTGTCAATGGATAAGCATGCATTAATTATTAAATTTTGAATGATCTTTTGTGGCGAACAGCAAGGTGATGGCGCCATTCGTAGGCGAGAGGATGCCCGCAGGAGCAACACTAAGCTTCGTCCCTCGAAGACACTGTTTGTTGTGAACTTTGATCCCATCAACACTCGAGTGCGAGATCTTGAACGCCACTTTGAGCCGTATGGGAAGCTAGTGCGTGTACAAATACGAAAGAATTTTGGGTTTGTTCAGTACGAGACTCAGGAGGAGGCTACTAAAGCTCTCGAATGTACCAACATGAGGTAACAGTCGTCTCAAGGTTGATGCTGTTTTCTTTTGGATAGTATTTGCTTTATATTTTTTAATTTTAAATCAATTTTCTATAATTCTGCTGTATAGTGGTTTGGTGGTGGATAGAAAGCACATTCAGTATTTTGATTTGAGGACAGTTGTTGAGAGTTCATTTCTCGCTCAAATCCATGACTCCTGTGAGAAGATAGTTATTATCCAAATCTAATCTTGGAGTGGTTATTTCAGCAAGGTGACGGATCGCGTCATTACCGTGGAGTACGCAGCTCGTGAAGATGGTGAGGCGCCTTCTGGTGGACGGGGTGGCAGTCCTGGCCGGTACCGAGGTCCCTCAAGGGGCAGTCCACCTCCTTATGGGCGTGATCGTAGCCCTGCACGGGGAAGTGGGCGAAATCGCAGGTGTGCGACCCTTCTTCACTCTTGACATGGTCTGAAAACTTTACAGCCTAGGGTCGACTACACCAAAAATTGGCACTTCAACACCCTTAGTTTGTATGTACAGTGTCCAAACATATCTGCTATTTTGCATTGGAATCCTTTTCGAATAACCAACAAGACTGAACAGAAATGAAGGGTAGCGTAATAATAGGATCCACGCTCAAATACTTATCTGGATGTGTTTTGGTGTACATACCTAAAGTGACAGTTGTCATAGTGACTTCCTTTTCTATCTCCTAAGTGATGTTTAGCTATTTTAAGGTGTTCATCTGGCTATTTTGCTGCAGGCCTATGATTTCGTTGACATTCTGAAATACTTCTGATCAATAGTTTTATATTTTGCAGTCCCCCGGCGCGATCGTATCGAAGCCGATCTCCTGATTATCGCCCATATGCCGGATCTCGACGTTGAAGTGATTTGCGGACGTGATTCGCGGGCACTCAGGAAGTAAACCGTCTGTTGGAGAAAGAAGAAGCTTAGAGTCTGATTGGCTTAAGTATTATCTTCTGGATAGGGACAGATTAGATTATATAAATGTTATCACCCTTGTTAGACATCATTAAGATTTTCTACTATGGGCAACTAAGGTTTTCATCGATGTCGTATTCTGTGTCATGTACATTGTATGATGTAAAACCTTGCTGACAGTTCTTATATCATTGCAGACAGTAAAATGAGCTGCTACACAGATTATTGATTACACACGTGAATACAGCTACTTCTCTACGCATTTCAATGTATAGTTGTCAGGTCACGACCTGACTACGTTGCAAACTGGAACTGAATACTCTCTGGCGTAAGAACAGTCCCACCAACTAAATTGCAAGATGTAGCGATATCGAGAGGAACAAGTTCGTGCATTTTATTATATGACGTCGGTGCACAAATTTCTGTACACTTCTAGCTCAAGTTAGGAATGAGATAACTGCATCAAATAATCTTCCAATGGTTGTTTGGAGAAGGCTGAAACGTAGTAAATGCGGCTCACTAATGAAGATGATTTTAACGTCCACGAAGTTGGGAGTCCTTGAATAAGGGCGAATTGGCCTTCGCTGTACAGGTTCGATCAAACTCTACTCTAAATTTCAAGCTGCTTTGATACAGTGGGAAATGTCAATAGGCGTCACTGTCCTCCCATTCAGAGAGTGATCTCTCCAAGCAGGGAAGGATCTTGGAAATTCGGCTTTAGTGAGCTCCATGACAATCGAAGTGATCAGTCCTTAAGGTGATCACATCTAATCACATCACCCCAAAATTTTGCACACTGTATGTTAATTTGAGGATGTACACTACCTGAAAAATCAGAATTCACGTCAGTATTAGATCATGTACCAATAGACTTTGAACTCTTAGAACTCTTAGACTTGGCATATGGTGTCCAAACAGTGCATTCTTTAGTGCGTTGGAATCCTTTTTGACTTGGTACTCGTAGAACTTTTTAATATGGTATCCAATTAATGCTATCTTTAGTGCCTTGGAATCCTTTTTGATTTGGTACTCTTAGAACCTTAGCATATGGTATCCAAATAATGCATTTTTCAGTGCGTTGGAATTCTTTTTGTTTGATAGGAAGAATACTGAAAATCTGTCCCAGTATCGCAGATGGGTGACGTTACCATACCTAAACCGAGACGAGGATCCAAACAGCAGTGCTGGGGACGCGTTGATTGACTGCGAACAGCATGTAGTAACCCGGGGGAGCGATTTGGGGCGTGGGAGGAGCGGTGGCGGTGAGCTGGTACACGCTCGCTTGGGCAACTTGCACAGCTCCACCCACATTCAAGTTCACGAGTCGCAAGCCTTGCGAGTACGAGTGGGTGGTGAAAGGCGCACTCATGAGGTTGAGCTCAATGGCCGCGGTCATGGCGGTCGGAGTGCTGACAGTTACCGTGAACGGGGTGCCGTAGGAAATCTGTAAGGGGGAGACGCTGATTGTCGGTTTGATGGTGCTCACGGTGGCGCTCAGGTAGGGAGGGGAAAAGCATTCCACCCGGAGCTCCGTGGGATAGTCTCCCGTGAACGTGTAGAACTGGTGCGTGTTGCTCCCTGCTAACAGAATCCGCCCGTCCTGCAGCAGCAACGCAAGTTTATCTCTCACAGGTCAGCAGAATATCTATGCTCAAATAATCAACAGTTTCGGAAAATCAACTGCAATTCTTGTCAACTGTGCACGCCATTCTTGGAAGAAGCTTCAAACACCGTGGGGGGTTTAGTTAGTCTCGTTCTTCCTTCAATAAGGAAGAACGAGACTAACTAAACCCCCAACTCTCCCTCATTGCACTGCCTCAAGGGCACATGGGCTTCAATCACATGTGTTCACAACTTGGCATCTGGAAGTAAAATTGGATGTGAACATAATAAGACAGATTTGCGAAGTGTGCAAATTAGAGAGATTTTAGTGCATCCAAGATGCTTTGATTCTTGAACGTCTTTTTCTTATGACACTCTTTCACCCTCTTATATGTAAGTTCAATTTTTTGGAAGAAAGAGGCCTCTAACATCAATCGGTCTCCATTAATACTTGTGAGCAACCAGAAGTAGCATGTATTGCTTAAAATCAATTTATATCTCGTTCTTTACATGTTGTCAGATGTATAGTAAGATGAATTCATGTAGTCATAGAACAGTATAAGTTACGACTATTCGATGGTTTAGGGTTTAAGCAATTGAGCTTCTTACTTGCAGCAAATTTGCGGTCGAATGATACATCCGAGGAATGGTGGTGGGCGCCAACGTGGTGAACCTGGCCCCGGGCGCTTCATACGGCATGTATCTCACGGGATTCAGAACAGGCGCATCAGCAAACCCCCACCCTTGCGACCCTGCACACCAACAAAACCTCAGCCATCGTTAAAACCCCAAACCTCACCCTCAAACCCTAAACCCCCCAGACATTCCCAGTATCCCGACTCACCGATCCCTGCGCCATTGATGATGAGCACATCCATATTCGGCAACAGCAGCATATCCCCCATACACCTCCTCATCGGCATGACCTCTTCTACCCACACCGGCTCCAAATCCGTCACCGTCATCCTCTCACATGTCAAGCTTGCCGGTTTCCTCGTCCAAGGCTCCAGAAACGCCCCATACTGCGCCCCTCCACAAATCAGCACGTCCACCACCGAGAATTGATTCGCGGCCAGCAAGGGCAACATCACAGAGCTTCCCGCGGACGGGTAGTTCCTCGGCTCCCCGGGTATCCTCGGAAACGTCCGCACCACCGTGTTGGTCACGTAGTTGTAGGTGATCGAGTCGCGGTTGGCGAAGATGAAGAGCGTGCCGTCCGGAAGGAGGTGCACGAACGGGTAGAGGTTGTCGTTCTGGGCGTCGTTGGTGGCGTTGAGGAAGGGGAAGTAGAGGGGGCCGTTGGCTACTGGGGGGATGAACTCGATGTTGAAGACGGCGCGGCCGCCGATGATCACTTGGCGGCCGTCGGGGAGGCGCTGGTTGGTGGCGTACCAGCGAGGGGCTTGGAGTTGGGAGTCGGTGGATTCCACCCAGTCGCAGGTTTCTGTTGCTGGACATGGTGTGAAGGTCCTGTGAACGCACAAGCGTCCCACGTTTAAAACCAGATCGTGTGATATGTTTTCGGTTGTTTAGGGTTTAGGGTTTAGAGTTTGTGTTCTACTGAATTCGGTGCTATCGTAACATTCTTCAGAAACTCCCTGGTGTACACGGGAGCTTAAATTCTGTCGTAGTACAGTCTGGTTCTAACGAAGGTTTAGCTAAGTTTAGACAAGGTGTGAAGGGCCTGTGAAGCACAAGCTCCCCGTTTAAAACCAGGTCATATGATACGTTTACGGTTTGGGGTTTTGCGTTCCTCTGAATTCGGTGCTGTCGTGACATTCTTCAGACGCTCTATGTTGTACACGAGAGCTTGAATTCTATCGAAGTACATTCTAGTTCTCGCGAAGGTTTCGAAGGTCTCGGCAAGTTAAGACAAGGTCTGATTGTCCTGATTCCAATCGTTCACGTACTTGGTTGGAATTATCAGTAGTAGGTTTACACTAAATGTCCACGCCATTGCTCTTTAAATGGAACTGGGGTATTCCACTATCTCTTGCAGTAGTCTAAAACCTCCCAATTTAAATTCACACAGAGAATTGAAGTAAGCAATTAAACAGTAAGTGAAGTCTTTCCACAACTTTACTGATCTCCAAAATTCACTCCTTAGCACGTTAAAATGTTTTAACCGACGCAAGACTAACGTTTCATCTACCCAAAGGTCCCTGTTGCAGAGTTAGGGTTGGTTGGTAGGTTTGAAGGCTGTAGAAAGATCCTCTATTGCAGATTTAGGGTTGCTTTGTTCGAAGGTTTAGTGTGGATAATTAGGTGTACCTGATTTTTCGGATGCCCTCGAAATCCCCACCCGTCTGCATGAGTGTGCCATCAGACATGAACTGGCCAGAGGAGCACCATGTGTCAGTCAGGATTGTGAGAGGCCGAACGTTGTTCGTACTGGGGTCGAATAACACGGAATGCGCAGTGCAGTCGTGCGGCAGGACCAGGTCATTACTGTCCCTGCAAGTCCCATCTGTGAAACCATTAACACCCCGATTAAATTTAGCTCAAACCCTTGATTAAGAACAGTCTGTAAATCCACGAACCAATCCGATTATTCTAAGCTTCCTGACTACCTCATTACTTCAGCTCCACACGAGATCAAATTGCGCATGTTTCTGGAACATGGGCGTCAGGAATGATGCATCAATGGTTTTTAGCTAAGACCAGGTCAGTAAAGTCCTTGCAAGTGCCATCTTGAAAAATCATTGGCATTGTTATTAATCTAGCTCAAACCCTGCTTATGGACAGTCTGTGACTCCTCTGAACCAATCCAGTTACTCTAGCTCCACAAGAGAATTATGCACGTTTCAGAAACAGAAGCGTGAGGCGAGAGGAAAGAAGCAACAATTGCTAGCAAAGACCAGACAGTTCTTATAAGACCCTGCAGCTTCCTGAAATCATTGGCACCGCAATTATTTAGCCCAAAACCCTCACTAAGTACAGCAGCTTCTTTGAAATGTGAACCAATACTGCAACAATCTACTCTCTGATTACTGTAGAGAACTGTCCAAATTTCATAACCATGAAAATATTTAATGGACACTGTAACTTAGCTTAGATTTCAAAAGAAATTGAGTGGGGGATCTAGGCTTACTTGGCAAAGCAATTTGCGAAGCGCCAATGTTGGTTCGATCAAGCAAAACCACGGTGCCGTAATTCGTGACAGCGGTGTGCATAGACGCAATCCCCGCATTCTCCACAACAACCTCCCACGTTCCTAGATTCTGCCCATTCGCGAGTCCCATCTCTCCCACCGACAGCATCGCCACTAGCATCCATAGCCACCTGTGTTTTACTACCCTCTTCGACCACACCCTCCTGGCACTATAGCTTCGCATCCCCACTTCACCTCTTCTACAATATTGCCACCACCCTACTACATCTGGCAACGCCATAATCATCACAACTAGAATCCACCGAAGTGGAATCACAGCGTACGGATCGTCAACTAGCTAGATTCTGCAAACTAGGCTATGCTAGTTTTCTTTGCCTGCTACAGAATCCCAAACACTCCGCAAACCTAGTTGGAAGGATTCAAATATCCAAACCAACCCACGGTACACTGTGTTCTAGCTACACAAACACGTGAAAACCGAAGATCGACATGGCCGGCGAATCAGAATTCCATCCTCCTTCGAAGCTATAGTTTCAGAGTTCTCCCCGTGCCCTAAGTACACTGAACTCCACAACCACTCCCCAAGTACTAAAGCTATCAGAAAGATCCAAAATTCCAACCCACGGTACAACACTGTTTTCTAGACAACGACATGAAAACCGAAGATCGACATAGCGGGTGATCGAATCACAAATTCATCACCCTCCGTACCGGAGTTTCACAGGATCCCCGTGCCTGCACTAATTAAACGCCACAACCACTTCCAAGTACTAGCGCTAGCTATCTGGAAGCTCCACGCCTGTACTTAGACTCACTCCAAATCTTCGAAACCAATCATCACTAACAAAACAGACATACATCGATCCACACAGGAGCTAGCCAATTCAGTCACTAGCTAGCGATGGAATCCTGCTGTGGAGAGTATGGAACTTGCGGATCGATCGACAGGCTATAGCTAGTAAGTTAAGGATTGGAAGAGATGGAGGCGTGTGATCTAACTTAGCTAGCTAGTTGTGAGCTCGTATGGCGAGGTAAAGCTAGCAAGTGACGGTTGCGAGAAGAAATGGCGATGGCGGAACCGGTGATCGATGATGGGGCCCAGTCGATCGGACTAGTCCGGGCTTCAGGGTCAACAATCATCCTGTTCATTTTTTCCTGCCTTAGATTTATCCCAACGTCTTTTTTTTCTTTTTTTTTTGTGCTTTTTATAACTATGGGACAACGGTCTTTTCTTTTCTTTGCGTTGCCATTATTTGCGTTTTTTGCTTTTGATCCGGACCGAACCGGACCTACCCTTGGAGGAGCTTTTAATCACCCAACAACTGATGAAGGGAATTTGCGGTCCGCCATTCCGGAATCGTTTGGACTTTCAGTTGGACCCATGTTAGTTTGGTTGCCCGTCGGTTGACTTGGTCCTATCAGTGACGGCCCGACTGGATGACGCGGCGTGTCAGGAGCGAGACACCGTGCTCGTCTCTCCGATGGTTAGTGCTTTTGTTTTCTTTCATATTCCCAGACGCCCAGGGAGGATTGACCCCTCTATTGCCCCATGTTTTACCCTTGTAGAAAATCCTGAAATTTTGGTATTTGCCACATATGATAAAATTTGAAAATTCGGAATTCATATATGCAATCAAAGACCCTCAATTAGCCACAGGATATGATAAAACACAAAATTTAAGCGGTACAAAATAGGGGGCAATTTTGACATTTACTCTCTAGCAGGGCAATAGAAGGGCAACAAAAGGGTCAATTATCCTTCTAGGCCTATTCTGAGGGCAAGCCGGTGATTGAAAAGTCATCCATCACTTATATCCTTTCATAGTTTTGTCCATAATATTACCAAAAATTATTAAGATTCGTCCCAAATATGGTAACTAAATTTTACTTGATCTTTTGTTTCTCAGTGTAAAGTGAACCACCTTGAAAATCATTTAAGATTTTGGCAAATATTTATCAAGGGAAAAAAAAAACACTCTTAATAGTATACTAATTTGTCCTAATAGTGTTTGTGATACTAATTTACAAAAAAATCACTATTTTCAATTAGTGCAAGTTAACATACTAGTGTATTGGATCCAATTTTAATATAAAAAAATTATGTGTTGCAACACTAATTTTCTAGGTGACCCCATTTCTCCCCTCACAAATAAGACAAATCACTATAGTTGATAGTGTTTTTTTTCCTACCCTCAATTTTGTATTGCAATTTATGTTTGGGGCAATTTCATAAATAGTAAAATAAAATTTAAAGTATATCCAAAGTTTGTTTACTTTGTTAATCAATATCCTACCAAGTACATGACAAATTGTAAATGCCTCCCATGTCCTTAGTTTTTAATGCTCCCTTTTGATAATTGAAGTCTTTGTCACTATCGAGTTTATAATTTGAGGCTTTTCAGTATTCTTTCACCATAAAGTTGTCATTGTTATACTCGCTTTGTCCCATAATACTAGTCTTTAATTTTTGTTTTTTTCATTTGTCCTAAATTCTTTGTCTCTTTTACTTCAAACATGATTTTACAATTGAATATGATTTCTTTTATACTTCAAATTATATAATGAAATGAAGCATAAGAACTCTAGTTAATTATCCACTTTATAGATTTAAAAATTCTCAAAAATTGAATTCTTTTTAAATTTCAATTTGAAGGCGACTAGGTCATCGATTAGAAGACATTCAACTTTCCATTGAATCTATTGAAATCCAAGTTGTTCTTATGCACATCTAAACATATTGCAGAGGTATGTAGTTGCCTAGGAAGTCTTCCTTCTCTATAAGCCTATGCTTATTTATACATAGCACTTTGTATTTATTGCAACCTCCTACTTTTTGATCTTTCTTTGATTGCAATTAAAAGCCATAGTCACCCACTTTTTTGCACTTGAGAGGACACATTGCACATTCACTATAGTATCATTAGATTGTAACATGCATTAAAAGATCATTGCCAAATCGTTAATGCTTTCATTATAGACTACAAGAATCTAAAGAAAGGGCTAGTATTATGAGACAAAGGGAATATCATTATAAAAAAGATCATCTGAGACATATTAATTAACAGGCACCCCAACTGAATTTTTTTTCCAATTGCATCCTCTAGCTCTCTGTACTTATTCATATTGTATGGCAACCTATAAGGTGGGTACACCCAAAATCACACCCTACCTAAAACCACCATCATCACTTTGTATACATCTCCAAAATCAATATGTACATGTTTTGAAGAAACGATTTTAGAACATCTACCCAAAAAACTTTGACCCTTCATTACTTTTGCATACAATATCCAAATGTCACATTCTTCAATGGTCCATTGGAACCACCTATCACTCACCAACAAAAAAGAAGATGGAAATTTGATCAGTCTATTATTGCACTAAACTCCCTACACTAGTTAGCATATTGCACTAAACCCTAATCCTTCAAAACAAATAGGTATTAACTTTGGCTACCTTGAGAGTGAGTGGCATTAAAATAAAATAAAAAGAATTTTGCAAGTTGTAAAGGATGATTGGGAGTACTATAATCCACTACTAACTAAATAGATGCTAATTCCTATATAGTAGAAGCAACAAATTGGCTATCAAAATAGTTGTTGTAGTTTTGGCTAAAATCTAATTTTTTCAATGATTTTTTACTATGTACATTTAAGGTAGGAGGTCCACAAATGGACCATTTAAGGGTTGAAACTGAATTTTGAGGAGGCTTAACATCTTGGAAAAAAAAATGCAGTAAATCTTCCTTGCAAGACAAGTACAATTGACATCCAACCCCCAAGTCTTTTCATATTTTTTGAACCTTTGTGGAATTAGTTACAAGTTTTTGAAGTTGGAAAAAAGTGGTCAGTTGCAGTCATCAAAAGCAACCACCTCCTGAAATGTGCATAATTAGTACATTGAAGAAAGCAAAATGTACCTCTAAGTCATGATTGCTTTTGATGCCCTGTCAGAGTTCGAGCCTCCTACCTTAGCTACTGAAAAAAAAATTTAGTGTCATAGAATGGAACGAAAATTTAGCCAGTTTTGTGAACTCTGACCCCTACCAAGTTTTCTTCCCTGTAAGGTAATCAATTGTGCGAGTCTGCCCCTACCAACTCAGTGAAGCAACAGCAAGGTCCATGTCAGTTGCAAAAACATGACTCCCACTGTTTTTGTTATGACAAGAGTTGTCACTCCAGCCTGTGCTGTGCACTGCCCAGTGAACCCTAAAACTGGTGCCAGTCTTCCTCTTCTAACTTTTACTGCTTACACTCCTGAGGCTCACGACCTTTCAATGATCTCCATCAGCAGTGCATGCATGCTTGGACTTATTACACATCAGTGTAGTTTTCACTTTACTGCTTATAAGTTTACATGGTTGAAGCAGCAGCAATGCGTGCTAAGGTAGGAGGTCCATAAACCGACTATTTAAGAGCCGGAACTGATTTGGGGGGAGGTGAAAATTCTACGAATATTTTTCAGTAAATTTTCCTTGAAAGACAAGTAGAATTGGCATCTAACCCAAGTCGTTTTGTATTTTTTGGAGCTTTGTGGAATTAGTTATGAAATTTTGAAGGTGAAGTGGCATAGGGCTCTGATAGAGTCCACCTCTAAAAATGTACATTATCTGTACATGGCTGAAGGCTACCCAAAAGCAACATGTACATGCACTGTACATTTAAGGAGGTGGATACTTTTAGAACTTGTGCACTTTTAGAACCTATGTGCTTTTAGAACCTCTTACCTTAACTTAAGTTGTATCAAAATAATGAAAGAAAACAAGATGAATAAAATGATTCTGACCAAGGTAGTTAGTTTGTGAAAATAGAGAAAACATCTGGCTAGTGGGCTTGTATCATTTTACCTCTGCAATGGAATTTTGTTTCATTTGTCGCAAACCGATGTTTTTTTTAAGAAAACAAGAACGGGGTGACTGAAAGGCTCTATTCTTTTCACTCCCAACCAAAATCCTAAACCTCGTTGTACAATGTGAATGAAGTTGGTTGTAGATAGGTTTTGGAAACTAGGATTGAAAATGTGAGAGTTGATGGTGCTATAATAGTCATTTGCCCAAACAACAAAGCCAATAAACATAAGAATGTGGGTGCAAGAATAGGAATAGTGTTGTAAAGTATGGCCTTAAAGTGAAAAAATGAAACAGAATTGTCAACCAAAACTTTAAATTAAAGATTGTAAAAGGAGGCTATTCCAACATCATTTCTGATGATATGCATGTCTAAATGAGAACATTGCCAATCGAATATGGTTGATGTAGCATGTTGTAATTTCATATCAAAATTTGGTGAGCCTTCCAACTTCTTGTATCCCAACCTCACATCAAATTATGTATTTTACAAATAGTGAATTGATCAATCACAAGTGAAATGGTGGAAGGAGACAACATAAACTTAGATTTGATGTGTGTATCTTTGGAAGAGTAAAATGGGTGTTTGAAGAAAATTTGGAAGGGCCAAAATACTTTTCCAATCCAACTTGATTGTATGTCAAACGGTGAGTATATTTGGGAGGAGATGGTCTCAAGGTTGCACGTGTAAAAATAACTTTCATAAGTGTGCCAATATTTACTTCTAAATTTTTTATTAATTTTAAGCTAAAGGTGCCACCAAGCATCACATGTTGAAAATAAGCCGGTTAAGTGGACAAATTTGTGATTTCTTTTGTAACTTCTATCAAATTTCTTTTGTAAACAATGCTCCTAGAAACCTATTGAATTCTATGTGCTTCCAATCTTACATGTACCTATCTTGTTTGGATAGGAAGGATTATAGTTGTCTACTAATTTCATTCATTCTCTATTTTGTCATCTCGATGTGGAATGTGGAATGTAGAATAAGTAACAACCATCTTAGAGTCATCTAACTAGTTGGCCACTAGTTGAAACTATTAATTTGTGGAGCATTGGAATTTTGAAACCTGAAAGAATGGAAGTAATAAATGTGAGTGAAGAAAATGTATTAGAATTTGTTACATGTCCCTCCATTTTTTTGGTATCTAGAGAATACATGTGGATGAAGTTGAGATGCCAATAGAGATAATCTTGAAGTCCAATTTACTCTAATATTCTTATTTTGTTTTTTCCTTTGACTTCCTATAAGTTAGTGTAATTTAACATCAATAGAGTAGACTCCATCATACTAGACAAAATACCCTCCTTAGAATTCAAATTTTTTACCAATTCAAACATTAGAAATAAAGAATAATAGACATGAAAGTTGATGATGAATTCAATCAACTTTGAATGTTGCATCAAAGTGACAATTAAAGTGAAATATATTCCAAGATATTCCATTAGATTAGATACAACTTTACAAATTCAAATGTTTTGAGCACTTTCTTTAGCCAAGCTACATCACTTTTAAACTCTCACATAAACCCAAATGAGAATATTGAGAAAATTTTAATCTTCACTTGGCTTGGAACATTGATCCCAAAAGGTTGAGGTGGAAGTCACTAAAACTATCCATTAGAAGATTTTTGGAGCCTCTGGATGCCTGCGAGTTATCATAGCATGCAAACACAAGAAACATGTTCGGTGCAGTAATCTGACGTAGCCAAGACCTTGCCACGTTATTGACCAAAATTTTATTTTATTTATATTTATATTTATTATTTATTATTTTTATGAAAAAGAAAATTTTGACAATGGGCCGTTTCCTTCACTACGGGGAACAACTATGGGAGAATAAGCCCAAAACAAGCTTCTGGACCACCCAAAACTCTTCTAATGCAACAAAAGGTTGTCAAATCGAATATGTAGAAATGAAGATTGCACCTATTCATCTACGAATTAATCAAAATAAGTTTGGACCAATAACTACCTTGGTCATGAAGCTGCATCCATCTACCAACTACTTAATTAATTCTCAAAGGACGCCAAAAGAATTACTCCTTCCATCTAGCTGGATAGAAGTGCAAATGTTCATCATTGGAATTTTACAATTTTGGTGAGAAGGAGATGCCTTGTACAATAGTTTGACCTCCAATGAATGCTCTTCATGTTTGTTTTATTTCTAAGCAAATGATTCACACCGTATCCGAAACGTTGATTTCGACAATGACCAATCCATTCCTCTAAGGCGATTGAACTCGTAATCACCACCATGGACCTTTTGTGTTTGATAAATGACAAAAGAATCCTTCCCGTGCAACACAAAAAGTGCAATTACTCATCTTTGAAATTGGGTTGTGAACCGAGGGGAGGTCTCCTAAACCATAGTTTGACTTCCAACGAGTGCTTTCACTTCTGTTTTTTGCACCCAATGATTCACACGATACCAAAAAGGCTGATTTCCACGGTGACCCAAACCATCCTGGGGTTACAGTAATTCCATCCGTCACCAAGGCAGTTTCATGGATGAATACCCCGATCATTTTTCATTTTTCATTTTTCATTTCATTTCAATTTCGCACCCCCCCCCCCCTTGAAAGTCATTCATCAAACACTTTTCCATGGCCTAGTAGGGCAGTTATTGATGATATGCCTACTCCTGTAGTGGAATGCACCTGGTGTAATAAACCAAATACTGCCTGCCTGGAAGTGAAGTGACTGAAGTGAGGTTTCGTGTGTCAGAGAATTAAGAGACTATTTAGGGGTCCAATAATTGTACCTACTGTGGCCATGGCAGGGGAAGAATTGACAAAAGGAGCAGGAGCAGGAGCAGGAGCTGGCCTGGGAGAAGAGAAGGGGGGAGCTGTGGCTGTCCCACCATCCAGGGGCACACCGTCCACAACTTAAGTTATGGAGACACTGACTGCCACTATTTAAAATAAGGTAAAAAGCCGGTGCCCACACATTCAGTTTCAGAAAAAATTGCAAAATTGATGGCATGCCTCACCTCACCTCACCTAAGGAATAGACTGCAATATTTGGAAGGAGGACACGTGGAGGAGGAAGCTCCATTATAGAGGCAGCCAGGCCAGGGGGGGGGAGGCTTCCACTTTTCCCAATTCCCATGACCAAATGGAAATCAAATCAATAGTATAACTTAGTATTCCTCTCTGACTGGAGGAACTCTCTCAGTCAGAGACACGCACACAATCAATTGGGAGAAGTGGGACAAGAAGGCCCTCTACAACTTATTAACCCTTATTAACCCCTAGAATGCCCGAGGCACCGAAATATGGTGCGACAATATGGTGGAAGGTAAATAAAACCTAACCAAATTGCTAATTTTAGTAATTTCTATTTTCGAAAGATTTTTCCTGAAGTCTAGTTTTAGTATCAAAAATCCGATCTTGGGAATAAATGATAGTGATTTTCCTATTCAAGATTTTGTGCAAGGGTGCCCATTGCAATCTTGACTTCTAGTAGTGTTGAGAGCTCTTGGAAATGACCCTCAAATATGCTAGGACTTGAAGAAAAAATCACTTTCAAAACTCATTTTTAAGAAAATTGTAGAGTAGATTTTGAGAAGCTATAAATTGAGTGGGGTTATTCATGTTAGGCCCTTAAACCTCATATTTTTTTGGTCACCAACTGTTTAGGTTTGACTTGTGAGGTGAATTGAAATTTTTTCATAGTTTTAACACCCTCATGGTCAAACGTTATAATCTTCCAACTTATAAGTGATGTTGTTGTGCTTTTTTTCCTATGTGATCTCTAACATGTCTAGTTTGAATTTGTACAATTACAATTCAGAAAAAATTGATACAACTTATCAAAATGTTGGCTTTTTGTTCAATTAAGAGCAAATTTCTAGAGGCTCAAAACAAGCCTTGGGCATTTAGGTGTTAAATGCTGAAGGGGTGACCCTCAAAGTTATCCTTTCTATTACCGTGTAAATCACTAGTGTCCAAAATTGCAAAAGTAGACATTGCATGTCAAACTAGTGTAGAAGATCTTCCCTTTTTCAAAATAAATTTTAGGATAAATAGTTGCACTTTTGTTTAGTACAATTTGATTCCCTATTATCCATCAAACACAAAACGTCTACCTTAGTATTCAAGGGTTAAAGGAGGAAACCCATCCTTGACTACTTAAAGTAGTTTTGGGTATTTTGTAGGGTAGGTTTCTTCTAAGGATAAAATTTCTCATTTGTAGAAATAGGTAGCAAAAAGTTTGCATAAATTTTGAGATTTTTTTTCCACAACATAGAATTAATGTGAAATTTTTAGGAGAAAGATAGGCTTTCTTTTATAATAGTGATATAGACCTTTTTCTTTCCAACCAAGGGGTGGTTGCAATATTGAGAGTCTTGTTAGCCAATCATAATGTGACACACCTACATTGCTAGAATGGAGTTGTCAGTTAGGAATGGGTAGCCTCCCATAGTATTCCTTTGTGGAGTGGCCCTTAGATACACACACACACACACACACACACACACAATTGGAGAGTAAGTCTAATCTTAAAGCAACCTTTGAAGAGCTGATTGCCTTTCGGAGGAAAAAAATTTCAATAAATTTTCATAGGAAGAAAACAATGGAATTGGCATTGAACCCAATTTTGGACAAGTGCGTGTGACTAGAGATTTCCATGTTTTTGGCCCAAATTTTGATAGAGGACGTGGACAAGGAATATCTTTAGTGTGCACTAAATTTCAAGACATTTGGAAATATGAGTCAAAAGTTATAGCCTAATATGTAGTTTGTTTCTCAACTCAGGCAATTTAGGCATATCTAAAAAAATCATTTTTTTCAAAAACACGAATTTGAAATTGGTTTTCTAGATTTATATATACATTAAAAGCTTTGAATCATTCCATTTTGACTAGTGAGTCAAAAGTTATGAGGTATTTTATTTTGTAGGTAGTTATGGATTCTCTACCCCAAAATAAACTTTGAAGTCCTTTATTGAACTCAATTTTCAATATTTCAGGAAAAAAATAAAAACATTAGGTGAAGATTGTTTATTACAACATTACAACCATTGGGATTGTCATTTTTCAATTCCATGAATAAATTGTTAATAATTTAGTATTAAAACCATTTTTTACATCTTTCTACTTACTATTTTTTTTCCTATATGTTGTACAATTTCAAATGATCTAAAAAATTTCAAGCATATATCCAACATGCTTTGAAAAATGAATCCAAAGAGTTGCAACCATTTTGAACATTTTTTTATACAAATGTGACCTAGTGAAGTTCAGCTACCCAATTTTCCAGAGGGACAAAAAAAAGGTTTTGTCACTTCAAATGCTAATATCTTGCAATCTACATAATGGAAATTTTTGAAAACTTTACCACATCTTTTCAAACCAGTGTACTACAAGATCCAATAGTTGGATGTGTCCAAAAATGTTTTTTTCTTAAATTTTGAAACTTGTATAAGAAATGGTTGTTTTGGAGCATTTTTGGTAAAAACATAGTCAAGGAACTTTAGGGGTTAATGTGCATGTGTGTTAGAGGTTGTTTTCGTAGCAGGGGTTGCATTTAGAACAAATTACCTTATACTAGTTTCTCCTAATATAGTAAAATAACCTATTTTAAATATGCCCCTCGTGATGGTTGTATAGGATGCCCTATTATGGACATCCTATTGTCAACAATTGAATGCACTATTTATTGAAGAAGATTTATTGTTTGTACCTTCTCATCCATTCATCTTTCTTCTTTTTTGGCTTAGGAAAAAGTACCAAAGGTAACTAGTATAGGTAAGTCTATGAGACTAGAATGGGTCCAAATGAAAAATCCACAATTAAATTCAATAAAATATTCATTTTTGGAGAATTTTTCTTCTTTTTCAACCTTATTTTTGCACACATTGAACTCAATTTCTCAACGACTTTCCCACATCATATAGGTTGAAATGCTTAAGTTATCCAAAATAGGTACTTGTACTTTACATAATATTGTTAATCAACCCATATGCTTATCCATTGGGTTGCAAGGAGATTAAGACAATTCTTTTGGGGATCCTTGTGGAGAATGAAGTTTAACCTTCACAATGTCATTGGATGGCTAAGTTTGAAAACATAGTAGCTGGGCTTCCATGTGTTGTCAACAATGTCAAGTAATGGTCAATAGATCATCCAACTCATGCAATTTCTCAATGGATTGGGAAGGTGCAATACTAAAGGGCTTCTAGTCTTCCACTTTATGGGGGAGAAATAGTCCCCCTTTCCTTGTATTGGTTAGTATAATTATGTAGTACGTGTAATACTGTCATATTTTACTATAGTTATAATATTTTGAAAAAGCATAGCTTAAAATATTATTGTATAGAACCAATTATCACGAAAATCAATTATTGTGATGACAAATGAGTTTAGAGACATGATTGTTTGAAGGGCACTAGTAGAAAGTTGGTCCTAGAGCACCAATGAGAGCTCCAAGGCTTGGTTGGAGATGCTTGTATGAGCACCAAGGCTACATTGCCTTCACCAATACTTCAAGACCAACTTTCTACTAGTGACGGTGGTGATGGTGAATGGATAGCTTTAATTTGCTTCAAATACTTCATCTCGGAGAAAATACAAAAAACTTATTGTTTACCAAAGATGATTAATTTTGGAGTATTTGTTTTTTTGAAACATACGGCCTTCAAGGGGGCTGCATCTAGGACATATTTGTCACCAACATGGACAACCATTGACCTAATCCTTGCCAAGAACAAGCAGAAGGACAAACAACAACTCCTCTTGTGCCGATATGAAGAGCCCCCATGCAAACAATGTCAATACGGGGAGTTGAACCCAAGAACCTCATGGGTTTCAATGAAAGTCCTTACCATTCGCCATTGCCTACGGTAGTTTAAGGTCATTATAGACCAAAATTTGGAATATTTGAATTCATTTTTTGAATCAATGATCCCGATTATTTTTCCAAATTAGTTAGCATACACCACAATTATACAAAATTGATCCACTTCAAAATAGGGGGCAATTTGGCTCCTAATGGTGGGAGGAAAAAAAATCCTTCAAATTTTGGAATGATCCTCAAACTACTCTATAAACCTTTGTCCATATGATTGTACCGATAAATTTGGATTTCTAAAATGATATAACTCATATTATTTACATATTCATAGATATAATAAGCTTCCTCATTCCATTCAAAATCACAAGTTATAATACTATTAAATTACATTGATTTTTTCTAATAATGTATGAGGTTCAAGCATTTATCAAAATCACACTATAATTTATAAAATATTTAAATAAGTGCATGTCTGAATATTATTGTATTGAACTAATGTCTACAAAATTATGAAAACATAATTATTCAAATTTCTTAGATTGTGCTAAATTTGCAACTTTAGTAATTCGACAAATTATTACCAGAGCTTTTAAATTTGGCGCCAAGGTACCAGTTTGTAGTAAAAAAAGCACCTTGGCAAATCTTCCTTTCAAAAAAAGGCCCTGAAATTGTGAAATTTTTCTACTTGGGCATTGGTGCTCATACCCAAGTAGTCATAGCAACACCAAGTCAAAGAGATTGTTGAGGGTTGATTGCCTAATATACCTGACGGGGGTATTAGCTGTCACAAGGGTGTTGTCCTAAAACCCTAGCTCTGGCGTCCCTAAAATTGTATGCGTAGCCTGTCTGCCACCATGTTACTGTTTTGATTTGCCATCTTCACTATAGTACAACACTTTTGATTGCTACTTTGCGCACTTATTGATTCTCAGTGATCGCCACTCTGCACATTCCTTCATTCTCCATAATTGCCACTATGCTTTCAAAGTTAATAGTGTACCAACACCACAATTTTGTCATTGGGTGCATTTGTTTCCACTAAATATTCTAATTTCAATAAGTTTTGTTGTAGGAGTGGAGGAGAGGATGAGATGAATGCTACAATGCGAATTGGACTTCGATGCGTGGTTCCTTTTGTAGTTACAAAATTTGATTGTATCTTTGTCATTGTTAGTTCTCTTTATTTGCTTGTTGGTTTTTGCTTCAAAGGGCTTGGCTTTGTGAGTTTATCTTGATGGAATCAAATGACGATGGATTACATGACCGTTTGGTAGGCAAGGTGACGTTGGCAACGCAAGCAGAGACGTTGGTGAAGAAGTTGCGAGAGGCATTGGCAGCAATACGATAGGAGAAGAGAGTCAAAGTCTTCACGGTAGAAATTGCAAGGCAAAAAGCAACAACAAAGGTGACATTGCAAAGTTACTTTGCAAGCAGGCGAGGATTAGGAGCAGCGCAACCTCTTTCCATAGTCTTGTATACTCATTTCTCAGACATGCCAAGAGTAGAATCCGACGGCACTATGGAATACCCATCTTTTGATTCGACTGCTAGAGCACTCTAGTGTGCTAGTGAAATCAATGTGTCTATTGATACAGACACGACATTAGGCTAATCGAGTGGTTCTAGGGATATTCAAATTGTGAGCTCCAAATCACCTCTGATTGTGCTATTGGAATCATTAGAGGATAATTCTAGTCTCAAAGAGGTGCCCGATGCTACTGAGGTCAAAACTAATGAAGTAGAATCTCCACCAAAAAAAAGGGAGCAACTACAAAGGTGAAGGCCAAAACGTCGAAGAGCAAAGCGCAACATTGATATGACAGACACCGAAAATTCCAGACTGAGAAGGGTTGCCAAGTTTCCGTGGGCTAAGGATATACTTGCAAGCGACGGGGTGCTCCACATGGTCAAATGCAAGGTTTGTAGCGCATTTGATTGTAAAACTTGCATTTTGGCCCCTAAATTAGACACTTTGTTTAAACATGATGGAAAACGTATAGCAAAAAAAGACTTGCCACAACATGTGTGAAGAAAGGTGAGTAGTATATTTCATCCCAATACAAACATTGAAAGAATTTGCGATTGTATATTGCTTGTGCGCCTTCCTTAGTCTTGGACTAGGTTAACTCTTGTATGACAGTGGAATCATGCAAAAAAACAAGTTCAATTCGCCACATTGTTCCAGGTCTTGCAAAGTGGTCGTCTTATACTTGAGTTTGAATCTCGTCAGGGCTTGTATAAATTATTGGCTGTTCCAAACTTATCGAATGCTCATTGGTATGACAATAGTGGTTGGCTTATGGCATCGTATATGTACAAGGTAGTTGTCTAAGAGATGCAAAAGCTTCTTAGAAAGGCAAATTTTATCACAATTACCATAGATGAGGCCACCGGAGTTGATACTAGATCTTATTTCTTAGTCCACTGCTACGTTGTTTGTAATTGGGTGAAGGTCCCTTTGGTTATAGCACTATAGAGAGTAGATTGTTCCTCAGATGTAGACAATCTTACAAAATTGGTTGTTGAGGTTGTGTCAACTGGTGGAGGTTTAGACGAGAAGATGCTAGCCGAGAAGGTCATTAGCTTCGATTGTGACGGTGCTTTCACTTTATAAGGTGTGCGTATTGGTGTCATGGTGTAGGTAAAGGAATAGTTTGCTCCTTTCTGTCATGGTGTGCATTGTGTTGCTCACAAGTGTAATTTTGCCTTCAAGGTTTTGGAGTCTTTCAGGATTTTTGAAGCCACAAGAAAGGTGCTCCAAGTCACACATGCTTATTTCAATAGGAGCCCCAAGTGCCTAATAGAGTTCAAGTCATTGGCCGCATTATGTGAAACAAAGGGGCTGAAAATGCTTAAACAAGTAGAGACTCGTTGGATTTCCTTCATTGAGCCTTTGCAGCGACTTTTCTCAGAGTATCACACACTAATATACACAATGACAACAGACTTGGGTCACAACGACAAAGCAAAGGTATTGAATTGATTCCATTATTGCGTTTCTTATTTGTGTAGATTAGCTGTGATGTTGTTCTTGCATATTTACCTCTTGCTATTCTAGGGTCTAAGATCTTGTTGATAACCCACTATTGCTCTAGGGCTTAAAATTTTTTAGTTTAGATTCTTTGAGTCCATTGCCTCTAGTGTTTGTAGAATTTGGTAGCTGCACTTAGGCTTTAGAAGTGAAGATTACTAGTTTTGACTCATTGGATTTTATTTGATTCCCATAGCACTCTTCTCACCAGCCTACAAATTGCACAATTGAGAATTGGAATTTACTTGATCAATTGATTTTGACTCTTATATTGGTTGTCTTTAGGCTTGTTTGGTTCTCCTTTTGGATCCTTACACCGTGCTAGGCATGACAGCCTTATTGTTGCTTTTGGATGCTATTGACAACCTTTTCAACTTCGCCCTAAAATGAGATGTTTTCATTTGTGATTTCATTGCAGGTGTAAAGATTTGCCATGCATTGTTGTACACCATGTACACGGATCCAACTACTTCCTTCTCTATAGATGAGTTCTAGTCATTTGGCAACTTACTAGACTATAGTCATGAGTAGATCCATATAAAATGGATCACGAACTATAATGATGGCTCTGTCATCTTATCTTTTGTGTGTCATGGGAAAAACATTCATGCGGAGCACAATTTGGCCCCAATGGATCACAACATGTGGGCTAATCTACTAGCTTGAGTGAAGTGTGAATGTATTGGTGAGTGGAATTGCAAGTATTCTTCCTTAAATTTGATTGCTTCAATGAATATATGTTATTAGGGTTTTGTGTGCAATTTGGATTTTATTGGTTGTGTCATTATTCATGTTGGTGTACATGTTCAATTTAGTTTGGACTTATTCTTTGAAGCTTGTGTTCTCATTTTGTGATGTTTACTTAAATGATTTACTTTGCTACAATCTAGGCATCTGTTGTAGTCTATCCATGTCTTTGCTTCATCCTTATCTTTGCATCAATTTAGAAGTGAGAAGATTAGTAAAATTCAATTAAGCTACCAGGGCTAAGTGAAATTTGGAATTGATTTGTAATTTCTTTTTCTAGTTTAGGGCAATCACTTTGAACATGCTAGCTTACCTTATACATTTATTTGTCTTGGCAGGGACTGCAAGTCAACTAATAGAAGAGTTGGACAACCGCTTTCTTGCTCAAAATGTCATGAGTGCATTAGGAATTATGTATCCGCAGTTTTGGTGTGAGGTCAATGTTGATGAACAATTTGATGGGCATTTGTGGTTTTTGATGGAGGCTTATGGGCATGGGAAGATTCTTGGTGAAGGATCGGGTAAGCTGATGCTGCCTCTATTGATCAATCATAACCTCTTCATGTCACAACGTAGCTTATTCAAAATGTGTATGAAATCAAATGCTAGGGTTGCAATGCTTCCCCCATTTGACTTGAATCCCCTAACTAAGGTCTAGAGGGTTCTTGATGGCAATAACAGCTTGATAAAGAATTTCTTGGAGTTTATAAAGCTTGCAAAGATTGATGTGACATACGTAATTGGATCTATGAAGGATGAGAAGACATTTTCGTCCCTTGCATTCTTAAAATCTAAGCTAAGAGCTACCCTCGTGGAGAACTTGGAAGTAGCAGTGGGGATGTATTCTCAAAAAAAATTCACCCTTGAAAATTTTCCTTATGAAAAGCTATTTGAAGAATGGTTCAGTGCAAGAGATAGAGGATGGTACTTGTCCCATGCTTAGTTACTTGTCTTGCCACTCAAGCAAATCCTAGTATGGTTCATCGAAATGCAAGTTAGCCTCTCTAATGTTCAATTTTGAAGCTTGTAGGTTTGTGTAGGCAATAGATAGTGAGTTATGGCTTCCCAAGTTGGGAGGTTAGGGCTTTTTTTCAGCACTCTTGGGGCTTGCAATATTTTGGTTATCTATTTGACCTGCTAATTTAACTTGCAGAGTTGCAATTGTGAATTGCAGAGTTTATTACCCTAAAACTTCTTTTGTTGAGATTTTTTGTCCTAAATGCTTGAAGGACAAAGGGAATTCTTGAAGAGCCTAGTGAGGGGGAATCATCTCCTGATCCCAAAAATCTCACACACAATACATCACTTGTCAAAAAAGTGCTATGTTTCCTTACCCCAAAGAGGATGAGGATCTCATTCATGGAGAGTCCAAAACCTAAAACTACACCAAAATAGGTTCACTATTTCTATAACTAATATGCTAGTTCTGAAGGCTTAGAAGTTTATTTGGATAAACTTTCTTGAAAGTAGTGTGTTTCGGTTTTGTAGGACTTCACATTTTGATTAGCATTATTGTTGTACTTAAATTCAAATAAGGTAGTTGTATTGGGGTGATTCATGATTTTATAGTGTGAAACCCTAAACTTAATCACACTGAGGTGTTTTTTGCAGGAGTTGCCTCTTCATCGACTCTCAAAACCAAAGCTTCTGTCTTAGTAGCTATATTAATTTTTTCAGACAAGTTTACAAAAGTATTGACTTAGTGAAGACTAGGGTATTGTTTAAGTTATTCTTGTTCTTAATTGGATAATTATCTCTATATGAATGGATTTTATTGGTAAATTTCAACTGATCCTAAGCTATTGTTGTTGCAAACTAAATTAAGAGGGGGTGAGCCTTTTCTTTGTGCTTAGACAAGGTCAATATTACGGCAAGATTTTTGCAAATGTAGGTGATTTCACTTCAATACCATGGGCGCTGGAAAGTTGTTTAACAATTTCTTGCTAAGGAACATATGAAAGAAAAATGGTTGATAGGGAAACGAAGACACAAAAAGTTGCAAGGCAGCAATCCAATATTCTTACACATCCAAATTAGAAACGTTGTCTACAATTGTAAGTTTTAAAGTGTGAAGTGTAAGTTGTTGACATCACAAGAACTCTAAAAGTGTGAAAGTGTGATATGAAATCTGAAATTGTAAGTTATCGACAAGTGAAAATCAAGATAATAGAAACTTTCTAGTGTGGTTCACTATTGTCATAGAGTGAACACATTGGAAATTTTCTAGTAGAGGCTGCAAAGCTATGATGTTGTATAGATCAATAAGACATGAATTACATATTTCTTTGAATGTCTCTAGATTGCCCTTCTATTGCTAGTGTTGCCCAGTAAACTTGAAACCATCAATCCATCATCAATAATTCACAATGTGAAAAACTGTAAGCAACCGAGTTGAAAGTGAGCAATTACAACCGATACTTAGTCCACTTTCTGAAATCCACTTTGTTTTTTAATTTTTGGTTTATGAATAGTTCATTTTTGTTTGTTCTTGTTTTAAGACTGCTCTCATTTAACCCTCTTTTTTTGATTTGATAGGATAAACAAGTCTTGGATTGTTATAATATTCGGATTAATACCATAATTTGGCCCTTGTTTGAACCAGGCAAGAACAAGGCCTTCATCTTACCAACTATTGCAAAAAATTGTGTCTATGAATCTAAATGAGAGCCTCTTGCATGAGCCAAGAAAGTTTCCTATTCATCACATTCAAGTACCTCTTTCCGAGGAATTATGTGTCTCACTAAGGAGGCTCTTAGCTTGTGATTTCAAGTCTAGAACTAGTAGAGTCAAACAAAGATACTACTTTATCAGTGGATACCAAACCATCAATAAAGTCTAGTGATTACATGGAAACTTTCTATGAAATACAGGTGAGATTTGGATCCGTTCTAGCCCCCCTTTTTTTGTTTTTTTCATTTACGTTCATCTGAACATGGTTGAGTTGCAAGCCGGCATCAAATCTAGAAGTTCTTTATTTCAAATCAATGTTAGAGTTAGAAAAGTCTTGTTATTGCCTTCTTGTTTGTACTAAAAGCTTTTGGGTGATGGCACTCACTAGTAGATAATGCAACCTTGGGCCATTGTGTTTATGTGATTAACAGGTTTGCAAATTGTGCACATTCTTACTGATGCATCAGAGAGTGTGAGTTTGTGTGTAGGTCCCATGCATTACATATAGAAGTTGTAATCTTTCTTTTTTTCAATTAGTTCGTGTGCACATTCTTGTAGTCTCTCTTTTTTCCATCAATTTGTATGTGCATTCTCATTAAGGCATTGGAGAGTTTGTATTTGTGTGCAGGTCCTGCGTGTTACTCTGCATTATGCTATAGTTATTATTTTTTCTATCATTTTGCAAAGACTATGTTTTAGAACTATGCACTCATCTGTAACATTTTACCACCATATATTCTTCTTAAACTAATCCCATACTCAAGAAATTCACCATGCATGCTACAATTGATGTGCTAGATTTTGCCATGTTTTGCACTAGATGGGTTCACAATGTCGCCTTGTTTGCATTAGCGTAGAATAACACGTCGCTACTAAAAGAATCAAAGAAATTTGTCAATCACCAAATATATCTCTATTACAGACTAAGGTGTTGCCAATATAAAGAGCTCACTAAAATTAACATGTTGCCAATTGCACCCCAAATGGTCAGAGTAGTTCGCCTTTTAGGTGATTTTGCAAAAATGAAAATAAAAGCTTTGATTATTACACCTTGAAAAATGGAATTTAGCCCCCGAAGGACCATTTGTTCCTTTAGGAGAGAAATAGAAGTTTGGATAGGATTCTATCATCTCAATTTTTGGCTTGATTTTTTTAACCTTTTTTTATGATAAAAAAATGATTAGCTTATTGGCAATACAATTTCTATTTCAATTGATGCACAAGAGCAAAAGTTATGTAGCTAATTCTCTAATAAGTGTATTTTTTGTTTGCTAAGCAACAAAAGAAACCAACAAAAACTTGAAATTAAAATTAAATTTTTTTGTTTTTAATAGATGATATTTTTGTCTATATTTAAAGATTTGTTTCATTTCATTTGGATAAGTAATGAGAAAATTATGGAGCATCTTATTTTGTAGATAGTAAGAGAATGTTGTTGAAAAAATAACATTATTTTGAGATTTGATTTTGATCTCAATTTTCATATTTTTCAAAAAGAAGAAGTTCCACAAGGTTAGATTTGATTGTTAGATTAGTTTTACCATTGGAATTAGTGTATTTCAATTCCATCTTAGATTCTTAGAGCTACTAACTTTTCCCTCTATCTTGTACCTACTTTTATTAATCACTTACTTCTACTAATTTTTTAAAGAATAAAAATCACCTTCTTTCTTTTGAATCTTTTTTTCTAAACTCTCAACTCAATTCTTCATGTTTAAGAAAAATTTAACTTTGTAGTGCAAAAATTTAATCCCTAAAAGACTAAGGTCATTATTTTGTCAAAAACCACTCAAAATTGCCATTTTTGTTGCATTCACCTAAGAAAACAAAAAAAAACATTCTTCTTTTAGAAACAAAACGTAGAATCTTGTATTTTATTTCTTTGAGATCATGTGGTAAAAGTTTCATGAAGTTTGACCATACAAATTAGAAGATATTAGCATTCAAAGTTAGAAAAAGAAGTTTTTTTGAACACTGACTTGCAATTTAGATGACTTTGGCCATAATTTGTGGAATTGTTTTGCATTATAGAATGTGAATTATGAAAATTTTATGTTGAAGAATTGAGTTGAAAGTATATGGAAAAAAAGAATGAAAGCTTAATTTTCATTCTTTAAGAAATTGTTAAGTAGAAGAAGATCTAGGATTTAAAAAATAAATAAATCATTAATAGCTCAAAGATAGTATTGAAATACAATGATCTTAATGATCCCAAACAATTTTTTTTTTAATTGTGAAAATTGCATTAAGAAATGAATCATAAAAGTTATTTTTCCAAAATGATGGTTAGATTGCCCCCCAAACAAGATTGTTCATAATTTTCACATCACTAATCCAAATGGAATGAATCAAAGCTTCACATGTAGACAAAAATATGACCTATAAGAAACAAAACAATTGAAAATTTAATTTCAAGTTTTTGTGGATTTCTTTTCTTGCCCAATGACAAGAAAATTATGTTTCGGATGGCATAACTTTCTCTCCTGGGCACCAATTGAAATAAAAATCACATTCTCACAAAGCTAAGAGGTTTTTCTATCTTGTAAGAAAGTTTCAAAATGTTTCAATAAAAATGGAGGTCATAAGAACCTGCTCAAAGTCCATTTTGTTCCCTAAGGAAACAGTGGTCTTTTAAGGGTTAAAGTTAAGAAGATTCTGAGTATTACAATCTAGACAAGTAAGGTGCAAGAAAAACTTATTCCCTTCACTTTCTACACAAGAATATCTTGCAATCTACATGCTCAAAGCTTCTGAATTTTTTTCCCTTCACGCATTCTCATACAAACTTAACTATACTTTAATGCAAGATCCTTCTGTACTGTACAATTCTCAAAGTGTTTTTTTTCACTCTTTGCAACAATAAAAATGACACTTTGACTTTGAGTATTTTTTGACGAAAGAAAAGGGCATGGGTCCTGCTTTCAGAGGTTTAAAAACTCCTGCAGGAGTGCCCTCACCTCCTCGGCAACTGTGCCAATTGTTTTGCAGCATTTCTGCTTTAGAGTTTTGGCCCCTCTTGTCGTTCTATCTTATGGATGTGCAGATGTCCGTCTCTTTTGCTTTAAATTGCTTTTCACAGAAAGCCATGCATCTGCGTTTTTGATGAATTGTTGACTTCCAACACTCTTTCTTCGCATTTCTGAGCAAGTAGTTCACTGTTCCTACGTCATTCCTTGAAGTCAAAGTACTGAGAAATAATTTGACTTGTTAACCTGGTTTTCAAATGCTAAAAAAAATTGGAATTACGATGTGTTACCTATACTCACATAGGGCAATGTCCATAGAGGAGGGCATTGCACGAAATAATCGGTCAACAAGGAAAGGCCCAACGAGGAGAACCCAACCAGGAGACCTGAGTATTTGGCACAATGCCGGACGATAAGGGCCATTGCCTGACGGAAACTACTGCAGGAAATAAACGGAATCGGATGAAGAGTTGGGATGAGAATTTGACGTTGGATGTAAAATTCGGAGTGCCCGATTTTGGGGACAACACTGCAAAATCAGGCATTACGGCGCAGAACCCACCTGAAATTGAAGATCTAAAATTGAAGATCTAAAATACATTTCCTGCGAGTGGTTTACGGTTTGTGTGAGGAGTGGGCTTTGAGTATAATTCAATCTTTGAAAAGGAATCATCATCCAGCTTGGAAGTACAGCCAGGGTCTGTCAAGTGCCAACTCATAGAAGTTAAGTTATCTCCACATCCACATATTAAGTTATCCACAGCGTGGATATGATGAACTGTTTACACCCAACTTATGTACAGTATCTTACAGTACCTTCAATAGGCCCAATTTTAGATGACTGACCTGGAGAAGAGTGCGTCACTTTGATTGTTCATCCAAAATTCCAAAAAAAGAAAACTTGTCCTTCGACCAAAATTAAGGTTGGTACCCCCCCCCCCAAAGTTGCCACTTTTTTTCTTTCTTTCTTTCTTATGTGCTGTATTTATCTTGGTGGTACTTGAAAGGAGTTTTCAATGCATCAAAGAATGTGAAATTTGGATAGAGTATGCAAAAGTTATGAAGGAACAAAGGTGGGAGGGAGGTGTTCAAAAGTAGTTTCTTCCACATAGGTACATGATTGATTTTGGAGATGTATGTAGAGTGAAGATGGCGGTTTAGGGTCAAAGGTGCATTTGAAAATGCTTGCATGTTTAAAAAATTTTTAAATCATATTTTGCTTTATGAAAAAACCCATAAAGTTGAGGTATGTAGCATCATCATACAACGATGTAAGAAAAAGAAAAAGAAAAAAGAAATTTTTGTAAAGAAAAGAAAATAATATAAATATAAATATTAATATTAATATTAATATTAATATTAATATTAATATTAATATTAATATAAATATAAATATAAATATAAATATAAATATTAATATTAAATATTAAATATAAATATTAAATATTAAATATTAAATATTAAATACTATTACTTACAAATACCTTGGATTTTAAATTGCCTATTCACAATGAATTAAAGTATGAAGAACAAATAATTGGCAATGGTAATTGTTGCTCGTATCATTTAGGGCAACTATTTATATTTTCATCAAATAAATGAGCAAAATTTGGTGACATCAATAAGGATTTGAATATAGAATTAGTCTTTTCTATGCAATTGAATATTGCTGATATATAGGGTTAGAATTCAAATTTGTAGGCTCAATATCCTACAATGGTTGGATGCTATTGTACATTGAAAACTTTTAGGATTTTTAAATTTAAAACAATTTTTACTAATTAGGTAGAATAAGGCTATAATTTCTTAAAAAAATTATACAAGTGCATTTTTAGTTACCTTTTGCCAAAGCTTCTAGGATGGTATGAAATTTAAAAAGGGAAAAACCTTAACTATATTGATTGCAAGATTACAGAGTTTGAAATCAAAAGAAATTTTTTAATAAAAGAATAGTCTAATAGGATGAACAAACTTTAATTCTTCTTTGAGTGAGATTTTTGCAATACACATAGGCTATCATACCTATCATGCTTGAAAACCTACAAGATATACAACCTTGATCTAGTCTTTAATTTGAAAATAATTACATTACTTTGAGGATGTTACATTTTCACACCTTGAGTCAATATTGACTTCAAGATAATCTACGCAAATTTCCTAATAGTCTTGTTAAGGGACAATTGTTTCTTTGGGATCGAAGGGTTAATTAAAAAAGCAACCTTATAGTTTATATGAACTCAAAAAGTCTATTTCACTTTGCATTTAGAAGAAAATTAATTGCCTAACTCCAATTGGAAGATGTGCTTAATTTATACCACTTATATACATAAGTAGTATTGGCAATAATTGCCTTTTTTGAGCTCATTGTGTCATTGTAACAAACTATGTCACAATGAGCTCCAAAAAAAAAAGAGATTAAATTGAATTTTTTTCATCCCTTGACAAGTTCAAAAAAAAATTTAAATTAAAGGAAATTATTTTTATAACTCCCCCCAATCCCACCCCTTTCTAATTTTTAGGTGAGGATGGGGGTGGCATTTGATATAGGATACATTCTTTACCCATATCCATATCCCACACCTCTATCCATATCTAGAGTTGTTTTTCAAGATCAATAGCACCCACTAAGGTGTGTGTGTGTGTGTTAAAAAATCAACGGCTCTCAATTCTTTAGGTGAGGGGGAAGAAATGGAGGAACAAAAAGGTTCACCTGATTTAGAAAAAATTAATCAACATTGAGTTGTTTTTCAAGATCAACAACATGCCAGGGGTGGGGGTGGGGTGGAATTTAAAAAAAATCAACAACTCTTAATTTTTCGGGAGGTGAAGGAATAAAAGAACAACTCTCAATTTTTTGGGAGGCAAGGGAATGAAAGAATAGTAAGTTTGGCTTCTTTTCAGTACATTGTTTGTAAAAAGAACACAAGTCCTTTTATCCATACACAATGTGAATTTAAAAAGAATGAGTTGAGGCCTTCATCAATTCATGCTTGGTCCTTGGATTCAATGTGGCATTCAAGCATGTTTGATTGATTCACAAGTCTATTTTCATTCAAGGCCACTCATTCTTGCATTTTTTTCTGGTAAATGATGGTGCACAAGTTTCAGTCCCACTTTGTAGTACACTGACCCTTGCACCCAATCTTTTGTAGCCACAAATTACTCACAATGTGCACCCTGTGGAGGTTGGAAATTGGTGGAAAATCTGATGCCAACTTTTTTTCTTCAATGAACACTGTTACTACCATAATTCAGTGACACAATTTCCTTCAACACCATATTGGCAATGCCCAAAAGTACATTCAGAGTTAAGGTATCCTTACCGAAAACAAACACATTTTTGAGATCCAACATCTCTTAACACAAATTGGGAAATAAGTCACACCAAGATGTTAGTGAATGAAAGTGAAAGTGGGTTTGAAAATTTTCAGAGAATGTGAATAAACTACAAATTTTTAAAGTGGAGATTATAAGAACACATACTATTGACACTAGACTACCGTAAATAAAAAATCCTTGAGATACAAAATGCTTCATCTCCCATTGGTTACTTCTAGAAATTAGAAAAGAATTTGTTGACACTCTCCACTAGAATTGAGGATAGAGGTTGGAGATCTATCCAACTAGCAAAGGCATCTTCCTCGACATCAGCTTCATCAATGAAGAGACAATCCAGTTAGACTGGTAATAAGATACAATGAGACAAATCAATAGTAGCAAAACTTCAATAGAAATCATAACGAAATTGAAATTCACAAAAGTGTACAGCTGGCCTATCGGCAATGTGGCCGTAATGCTCTTCCAAGGAAAATTCAAACTAGTACGCTATAAATGAAACAATCATCAACACGACTACGATTAATCATATCTGCTAGGATGGAAGGCACTGTACAATCCAAATCTTCACAACACCTACATAATCAACCCTAAACCACCTTACGTACACCTTGAGTACATAAATATTCATCTTCAAACCAGGCTTGCCAACCAGGCTTGCCATTGTGGGAGATGAAACTTCAACGACCTTCGACATACTTTGTCATTTGGTTTTAAAAGTAAAGAAATTTCTAACTCTCCCCTTAGCCTGAATTATATTGCCCAGTGCTGCAGTCAATGCATGTACAGACCTGTTGAAATAGAAACCAGGAACTTGGCTGGCATCAGCCCTTTAGGCCGTCACCTGAAAGGCTTCCAGGAAGATCGTCGTCACTGGGCTTCAGAGCAGGCGTCATACATGAGCGAGCCACGGACTCGAATAGCTTGTCAATCTCTGGCGCACAGCGTGTGAAGCTGTGTGTCCAAAAGCTGTAGCGCGGGTTCTGAAGCACAAAAAGATTCTACTCAGTATTTTCAAAAAGAAAAACAAGTTAGCTTGAATTGGATACCCATGCACTCAAGCTAAAATTAGCTTCCCTTCATTGTTTCTGATCGGAGAAGTAATACCTTGATGAGCTCAATGAAGGTGATAAGAAGGCCCCAAGGATGTGGCCGATTGACGATCAGCCTCTCCAACAACACACGAGTAATCTGCTCTTGGATGATTTCCTGAATACCATGATTCACAATCAGATTGTAGACTATGTGAGAAAATCTTCACTACACATGACAAAAGATTTTTGTGGAAGTGGTTTGACTACAATGCCAGAATGCACTTACAGCTGACGCCTCCGCAAAGAGGAACAACAGAACACACGAGAAATAGTAGGTATGATTGTTTGGGTAACGCAGCTGGTTGGCCACAGCATTCAAAAAGAGATATCTCCCTTCTGTGTCAAGATCATTCACAAGCCGCTGAAAAATATCCATTGGAGCACTATGGGTAATAGGCTGCGTGAGTGCTGCCAGCTGCTGTGAAGTCTTGCTATGAAGCTGCTGCACAGCCTTTTCATCGAAAGGTCGAAGTCAATAGTTTGAGCGAAGTGTAAATTCACTTACAACTGTATCCATTTTAGAAGCAAGCAACAATGACCCATGGTTTCACTACACGACACAGGAAATCTTTTAAACCAACGCGAGATATCCTCAATTTTTAAGTGAGAACACGAATACTTTCCACCTGTCTTCAGGACGATGAAATCTGGAGATAAAAGGAGCAACAGCTATACCTGCATTCCGACGTAAAGCACCAGAGCATTTAGAAGAGGCACATTGTAGCGAGTGCCAGAAGCTAGCGCCTCCTGAGGTGACAGACTCAATCGCCCCTTTAAGTCCATGGATGTAAGCGCTGACTGATTCCGGTTCTGCTCATGAAAATCTCATGTTAGTTCAGATCTCATTCGTGTTTACAAGCACAAGCTCTGTTTCGGTTAGTCTTAGTAAGCATCTTAAGAATCGGAAAAGATTCACTGCACAGTGATACAAACGGACTTTCTAGGAGTATCAAGCATCAGTAGGTTTTACACCCTCCTGTGAAAGGAAGTACTCTGACACTGCTGCTTTGTTTAGTTAAGCAAATACAGTACAAACTAAGTAATAAATACCCTACAGACAGATATGCAATGAAAATCATTCAGATGACGGTACATTGGTGAACGAACTCCAATTCGCTCCTGGTTACTGGTGACAGTAAACCAGAAGAAAGAATGGATTCAAAGAGTATCCGTTACTACTGTACGCACACCTTTATAAAATCATCGACCTCAGTTTTGAGCTGCTTTGCTTTCAGCGCTGCTTCTACATCTGAAAGAATACGCGGTGATTGAGAAATTTCTGGTAGTAAGTCGACCTGGGACAAACAAACCACCCAATGCCAATTACTAATACAAACAGTAATCACATTAGAGACATTCATTAAGAGCAGAACGGCAACAGAAACCGGTCCTCTTGAAATAGGGACTGAAAATTACAATTGAAACATTCATACAAGGTCAAACGATGGTTTCTGAACAAACGTAATCGTGCCAATTATTTGAAATCCTCTTCGCAACAACCATCCAAGACACAAATAGAGGGGGACAACAATCAGTTATGTCTAAACATGTAAGACGAGACAACGAATTCCCATGCGTAATGAGCCGGTCATTCTTGAAAGCCTTTGAGAGACGCACGCTCTACATGAATCATGTAGTTCTCACCTTAAGATTGGGAGTAAACGGATCAGGAAGACGCATATTGCGGGGAAATGCACTTAGTATCAAGTTCCGCATTTGAATGCACGAGGGCGGAATGACGTCACAAAAGCTGAAGTGATGATCACATAAGAACTCCGGGAAATCATGGAGTAGCACAAGAAGGACACGTAAAGTGCCCTTGTAAAGCAGCCGCACCTGCCGAAACCAGCTTACACATCAATGTAAAGCACGAAGAATATGCAAATCCCATGCTGAAGGATAGCAAGATCATGATGCCAAAAAAATGAAAGCAGAGGCGCATCCTTACAGGTTCACTAAGGTCGGCGCTTCGCAGATACGGTTCCATGAACCTGAAAAGAGCGACTAATAAACGCTGGAATAGAGGCCAACCCTTTTGCGAGTTGCTCAGCAATAACTTGGGCATGAATGTTCGATGACTAATAAGCTCCAACCACGCGAAGCTAACAACAAAATCAAAACATACCATGATCAGAAAACAATGCAAGGAATTTCTCAAAGCGACACATTTCTTTTGATGTACGTCATTCAGGCTAGAAAACAGATGCCCGTGCGTGACATAGGCAAGCATCTCTCGCACCTGAAGCGTGGTACATCAAGCGGTTGCAATGCCAAAAATGCATAGGCAAATGCGCTCAGAACCTGCAGAATGATTGTACCAGTATGTCATTGCCAATTCCCATCAGAACTGGGTCATACTCATTGCAGATGTAAGAAATTTAGAAGGATCATATTTTCTTCACAAACAAGGAGCGGGCAAGATGAAATCGAACATTATTCCAATACCTGAAAATTACTGGAATCCGGGGTAGAATCCGGGGAATTGAAATCCATTAGCCATGTTACAAATAGACGGAAGTATGGACGGGGATGAAACCCGGCTTTGCGGTCATTGTCCCTTTTCATCAAACGTACTGTCACGTTCAAGACCTGACACAACGACAACAAAAGGTGTTTCATAAGAAAGACCTAAGACCTAAGGCAATCAAAACATAATACTTACAGGTAGGTTGTGTGCAAAGACTAGTGAAGACAAAATGCATGGAGTAAAAATTCGTGGTCAAAACTAATTCAGATAAGTCGATGCATATACCTTGTTGAGGAGGTTGACCTTGTTCAATGATAAATCAGATGAGTACTGGAGATCAGAACCGCGGTATAAGTAAGGAGGAAAAATTATTGACAAGAAAATGCAGAAACAGGCGCTAATTATGTGTTGTAGAACAAACCAATTTTCGTTAAAATAGGAGAAACCAACCAAATACATTGGCTCAGCAGTTCCCCACCAATTAAGCCAACTAGTACAACCAGCATGAGCAGCAGCATAAAATAAAGAACCAAGTATGATTCAGGATCATGTAGTTTGGTAAAAGTGAAGATGCTAACACCATTGCAGCACAATCAACAAATACAAATGGTATGAAATTAATAGGTATGAGATAGTGGAGCTCATACCTTTACCAACAGAACAACAAGCTTTGCAACCATGTCAATTGCCGCAAATGATAGATTCGATGCCTCTTGCTGCCTGGGCTCTCCTACAGCAGTGGAGGGCTGAGGAGTCTCGGAATTCAAGCAATGACTCTCAGCCAATTCCTATTCAATCATCCCACAAAAACGCTCAATAGGGAACAGATGTACAAGCACTGTTGAAACGACTACTTGTCAAAAATAAAGAATTAAACTAAAGAATCATATGATCTCAAATCCAATAACGAAAGCAATGAAACGAAAGAATCCTACCAAAAGAATTCGGAAGAAACGATCAGTGATGTCGTCTCCTTTGAGCATGCCAGTGCTTTGCAACTGTGATATGTAAATTGCATAGGCCTTGTCGTTCGTTCCGCCTGGTGTATTGCAAATACGAGCCCACTCTTGGAAGAATTGTGTTGCCTAACATCAGATACAAAACCACTGTAAATCGACATGCAATGTAATATTATGTTTGCAATCAAGATTACATAAAATAGTCTTGCCTCGTCATTGCAAGACTCTGGATCCCAAACAAAAAGAAGTTCGAACTTCCATGTCATCAAATTATGCATGAGTAATAAATAGAGGACTTTTTTTTAACGAGATCCAATATTGCCAAATTTACAATAATGTTCTGAACGCCTAAATAACTTACTTGATCCCGAAGTCCAGGAGGATCACCAGCTGCAGTTTCACGCATATTTGACTTGGCATCATTTGGACCAGCAACACGGCCGGAAGGTGGTTGCTGGTGCATATAACAAGAAGATATTAAATAGCCTACAGCAATTCCTAAATTGTAACAAGAATTTTCTTCTCATTGTATATGTCATGTAAACTCCAAAAAAGAAGACGAATAATAAGTTAAACTCATTACTGTTGAATGGATTCTCACTACTATAACTTTCAAATGAAATTACTAAAATTCTAGATGCTGTGTGTAGACAGCAATGGAGGAAGAAGCACACCTTTTTCTCTTTCGAAAGCCGTCCTTTATCGTCTTTGTTAGGTGTGCCCTTAGCAATTTCCACCAACTGCTGTAACGACTCGGGAGAACCCGGTCGTGCAGCTAACTGCAACCCCAAAATTTGGCATCAGATTCGCAACTGACAGATATAATTGGAATGATTTGACTCCAGATTGTAACATGCCACAATTGAGCTCCAGTGATAGATAAATTTCAGAAGGATGGAACATTACAAAGAATCACCTTGCCAAGAGCGTCAATCACATTATAGAACTCTGTGCTGCTGACACCTGCCTCTTCTATGACACATGTCTTCACAAGATACGCTGCAAAATCAACGGCATCCTCTGCATAACCCAATTGCACTTGTTTAGTCACAATCTGTTAAGGGAGGTTTCATCCCACAAAAATGAACATAATACTCTCATTCAGATAGTATAGAGTAAGCTGAAAACTAAACGACGGTGATTAGTACTCTGTTCTAGATAAACAATAGAGTAGCTGTCATCCCACAAAGGTCGAGGGGAAAAATTTATAAAGGCGTACTATTACGGCCTCCATCAATCCACTTTGCAAGGTGCAGATTGTAGTCGGTCAGATTTATTAGCTCAGATCGGATAAGGCCAACAGTAATTTCCCGGTTGAACTTACGATCCTCATCAGAGTAAACAACCTGAATGTCATTCACCAACTTTTAGAAGATAACATTCAACAATTTCGAAGTCATACATCAATTTCTGAAAGATCTAAACGTCACATGACATGGACAGTACTTTAAATAAAAACTTCAAAAATTTCATATACTCCATCCAAAGATTGCTTAGGACTAATCGCAATTGAACATCACAAGCATGTGTATTGTATTGGTCTAAGGGAAGGATAATCTCACTTACCCAGCTAGTCAATTCCTTGACCACCCTCTTGCAAACATCACGAATGGATTCCAAAATGCCGAGATGGACTCGCACATGAGCTTGGCTGGTCGTATTTTCATACAGCCGCTTGAAAACCTGAATCCAGATAAGTACTCAATTGATTAGACAGATCACGCCAGGGGTACAATTGATTAGACAAACCAAGGATATAGATCAATCTCATGCAATTGTCTTCACATGTTGGAAGCAGCGAGTTAACACAAAGTCTTCAAAATTCTGTTTGCAACTAACCTTCTGAGCTATCGCTAGGGCTGCCTCGTCCCTACTCACACATTGCATAATGATTTCCGGAATCTCATTCATCACCGTCTGCAAAGATGATCCACGACCAAAGAAAATGAGACATGAAGCCACCAAACAGAATCACTACACCTTCAAATAAAGCGAGATTTCACACTTCAACAACAGGTCAGCATTTCCAACTCTTACCCGCACTTCATCGTCGAGCGACAATTGCGGCGATGCCCGGGAGAGAGCAAGATCCAACTGAAAATCCAATCACGAATAATAAGCCATAGATAATAAAAGATGTTGATAAACCGCAATTCATACCCTCCAGTATTGTAAATAGCCACGTAGTCCACTGAACAGCCATCTACTCTAACCCTGAATAGGTAGGTAACCACTACAGTGTTTGTCTCGTGAGAATTCCATAGACATGAGCAACTGTTTAACTTCAATGACAATTGTAAGTCTCACCAGTTCCCAATACCCCCTAGTTCCATGTTCTTCTAGTTTCCATGAAATGTAACAGCTGAATCCAGATATAACGTACATTAGCACCAAACTACGAAATAAGCGAGCACGAATTAGACGCGTTGACTAAGAAATGAATACATCAGACTGCCTCCACAAGAATTTACTGAGCCTACCTTTTGTGCCGTTGAACTGTACTTTTCCAAAGCTTCTCCGGTGGTTAGGGATGGATCCTGTACTGGAAGTCCAACCTGTTCAGCCGGCGAGGGTGTTGTTGAAGATTGTGAGTTGCCTAGCATACCCTGAAATTGTCCACCCAGATGAGAAACAGTGATGCTACACCCAAACATGCGTTTAAAACTAACTGCACTAAGACTCTTGTAATCTACTTTACTAATTATAAATATGCAGTTGAAAGGCTCAGGATTCTACCTTCAAAGCAGTTGTGACCTCTACCACATTGGATTCTGGAAGTGGAGTTGAAGCATTTGTATAAGATTGGAACAAGAGCGAAGAGTCTTGAGGAAGTCGAGCCTGACCCTCTACTCCACCACCGGATGTTGTTGAGCTGAATCTATAACCCCAAATAACCCTCTCAGAAACTCAATGCAATTAAGGCAGATGAACCTATGACCGGCACTTTAAGTGCTGCAACTGCACTTGGTTCCACTAGATTGAAAGTGGTATTTTATATGGATTAGTGAATAAATTTCAACTCCAACCCAAGCTGAAGCATAATGTTCGACACTATATTGAGTGAGTCACCAATTTCTAACCTAGTCGGGTAGAACCTTTTTTTGACATTCAATGTCAGAAAACCCCTAGAATGGACAGGACTCCCACAGATGACTGTTAAGTGTTTATTTCAAAGTTATGAATTGACAATGAAAAGTAAATTTGGATGTCATAGGGCGTTATTTCAGAGCAACTGTCGACATTAGAAAGGACTATATTATGGGATCAATTCAAACGTACACTTGGATGACAAATCAGAAAGTGTTAAAAGAACAAAGTGCTTTAATGTAACAAACCTTAACGACGCTGGTTCCCTAATGTCGAGCTCATCAGGTGATACATCTGAAACTTGAGATGTTGATCCAGGCACAGATGGAGATTGAGTTCCACTCAATGAGACGGTGGTTGCACCAGACTCACGACCAGGAACAGGATAAGCACCTCTTGCTGTAAGACTTGTAATACCTGGCGGACCTGCACTAGTTGCAGGCGTATGACTTGGTTGATTTTGCCAAGGGAGTCGAGCGAAATCCTGTCAACCAGCAAGTCATCAAAGATATAACAATAAAAGATAACCAACCAGAAAATATTTCTTAAGATTATACTCAAACCAATCCACATCAGCAAAATGCATGGTAATGAAGAAGCCAATCTAAACAAATGGAAAGTCAAAAGAAAGCTATTGTATTCACCGTATAAAACAGTACACGCACACGATACACACTGTAGATGTAAAGTCTATGACATCGGGTATAAAGGCTTAGCGACGATAAAAACTTGATTTATACAATGCATAATATCCACGGAGATCATAAAGAATCGTCAAATAAGAGAACATGAATATTCAACACACTAAAAATATTTGAAAGAAAGATTCAAGCTGAGTGATTGAATATCACTTAATACCGAAAAGCCGTAACCAAAAGCCGATGGGCAATTAAAGGTTACGGGAAGCGGAAATAAGAACACATATCCATAAGTATATGAGAATCTATTCAAGTCAATTTGCATACCTCATAAACGCGTGCTTGTGCGCTAGATAATCGGCCTGGTCTTGGGCGCAGCGCCTCAGGAAGAGGCGTGAGGTTCTGATTCGTGTATATGTATTTCTCGTAGTACGCTGAACCAGTGCGAAGCCTGTCAGCTCTTCGAACTGCTAGAACAGGTGCGATCACCTCTTCTAAATCACGCTGTGCCTGTCAAAATTGCAAAGTCACAAAACATTACATTGAAGAAAACCTGAATACAGATTACAGGGAAGCGTGAAGTAGCCTTAATCGAGTAAAACTTAAAGACTTCAATCAAGGGTATTCCAAAATCTTGAAAACCAGTTTCTAGAGTCAAGATGGAAAACATACCTTCTCAGTGGCCGCTTTCTCAATCACAGCACAACCCAAGTCTAAATTATCATTCGTGACTAAATTCACGGCTTGCTCTAACACATCCTGAGAAATAGCTGTCTGCATTAAACTCCTGAGATAATTTGCCATGGCAACTCTCAAGGGCTCCTGCCAGAGAAATAAGAACTGCTATCAGGAGAGAAGAGCGATGCCAAATAATAACATAGAATGACTATAATTCAGTCACATTCAAAAGACTGTTGCTTTGTACCGATCCAATTGGTAGAGTAAGTGCACAGTCTCAAGCAGCAACCAGTTAGTCAGAACTACATTTTCCGAACTCCCAATTTCAAAAAGAGCTCTGAGAAACCTAGTGCTATACCTTGCAAGTAACATGAGCCAAACTTCCCGCTAGACTTGCAACCATCAAATTGGCTGACTGATTTGTGCGACTTTCATCTGCCTCCATTGCATAGTCCTACAAGTAGGTCACAGAAAACCCAAAACAATTAAACAAGACAAGCAAAGGCAAAGAATTACATTCCACGCCACTACAGATAACACTAATGCTTGTCATTGACAATAATAATAGAACTTATCGCTCGTTGAACAAAACAAAACAAACACATCTACACTACGGTTAGAAACACGAATGAATATTTAACACTGTCTTCACTACGGTAAAATGTTGGGAGAAAGTTGGACTGATCTCTCTCCAAAATACATAATCTAAGTAATCAATAGAAATACACTAAGTCACACCTTGACAACAAGCTCCCGGGTGGTCATACAAGCAATCGTCACACTTCGATCCACAACAGGAGAAATAATTTCTCTAATTGCACGCTCCATAGCCAGAGGCACGAATCTGCAATCGAAATCAATCCTCAGGTTTCAATATCTGAAGGAGAGTGATGCAATGGAACCACTATCTAGCATAATTGAACGTTTATCAAATTATAACAAATTTACTACCAAAACCCCCTACAGAGTAGAGCTTGTTCACATGTAGATTCTGCAAATATATGATTCATTTACAAAAAGGTTCAATGATCCAAGCAGAGTAGGATTGGACTATTTGAATATAAAATATATGTACCTTGCGAGCTGGAGCTGTTGGCTAAGCCCAGCTAACTTAGAATTCAAGACTACATAGGACGTCAAATCAGGAATCGCCATTGACACCTGCGCAGGCGAAAGACCGCATCAACCCCAGGAATCACAAGCATCCACAAGCATCCCCATAACCAAGACACCATTCTCAAAACCAAATAGTACATCACCACGACAAATGTACCTGGCTGGACGAGAACGATGGCTGAGATTGTAAAGACGTCGACGATACTTGACCATTCTGCGTCCGCTCCAGTGCAAGCGATGGTCGTTCTTCCTCGTTTAACTACAAAAATTATAAATAAAAAGGAAAATTGAGAAGAACACTACTACTCACCAATTTCACAGGGCTGCTCAAGACAACAAGACAATGACACTTCCAACCTCGAATCAGAAGCTTTCTGCTGCGCTCTTACACAAAGGTGTATACACAAATACTTGGTATGAAATAACAACCCAAATAGAAGAGGTCCAGGGGTAAAAGTCACTAACACACAAATACAAATGTCATTTCAAAACTATAAGGAATTACAAATAATTTCTGGTGAAGAATATACCAACAAAAGACGTTTCAAGAAAATAAAATCTCGGGCAGACTAGTTGTAACGACATCTTTGATCACCGAGGAATAAAGTCAGATCATAAATCTAAATCAACTGCACCAACTGGAAATTCCACAATCACAACACACGAACCTGTGCATTTACTGACGAAGACAGTGACGTGGCAGGCTGAGTAGCGATGGGAAGTTCAGGCGGAATATCCAGCTGCTGGGGCAGAGATGGGGCAGCCACAGATTGTGCAGAATCGCTTGCTGACGGAGCTGGTGAGGGTGATTGAGAAAATACGGGATCTTTATTAGAGAAATCAGGATTCCCTTCGAGCTCACGTTCCAGGCCCTCAAGAAGCTTTGATGGCTTCACATCCTTCATGTCCACGCTTAGATTCTTAAAAAGAACCTGAAAAGAAGAGGAGGTTACGGTGTTACAACTGGATATATTAAGGTGTAGCGATTTACCATCGGAATGGTCCAAGAATATCTTAAAAGAGTGTTCAGACTCTCAAACACATTTTGAAACAGAATCGAAGTTCATACCACAATAAACTCACCTCAATATCAAACTTGAGATTCATCTTCAGATTAGGTTGGTTGTATATCTCCACCAGCAAACTGAGTATCGCCATAGTCCATGGATTTGGAGGCTGGTAAGCCAGACTCTGGTTACAAGGCTCCAATACCTATGAAAGAGCAGATTAGGAGAAGAACAATACAAAAATGACGTAGCTGCTAAGCTACAATATAGAAAATTCATAGAAAACGAATTATACTTCAGATTTTCATTGCTACAGAACTTTCGTTTCTATGAGAATCAGTTCAAAATCGACATAGGATCAGTGATACACACCTTAGATGTAAATGGAATGATGGCAATCATGAGTCCCTTCTGATACGCCTGCACACGCAGATACAGTAAAATAATTGTTCAAGCCATATCAAAAAACTCACAAGTAGCTCAGTCAAGAACATTTAACGATACTGTGAATAATAAACTGAACAAAGACAAATACAGCATACCAAAATGGCCCACTACACACCAAACTATGACAATTAACAGTGACATTAAACCACAAGAGACCCTGGAGATGATCCTGTAGATTACGCAGGTTGATGAGACATCTTCCAAACACGTTCCAAGCAGAATCGTGTGTCGATGGAAGAGCAGAATCCTGAGAATCAGATGCTGATAAAGGAACGGTAATTCTAATTTACAACATTATGAACATTCCACTAAATTTTATGAGACATCCATATTACGCATTGATCTCGGAAAGGTGAAGTAGAAGCTGGGCAAGGAACGCAGGTTTAAAGCATCAACGTTACCCTGATAATAAGAGATTTAGGATCAATTTCACGAGCTCTCAAAGCCTGATTTCGTCTGATGGTTAACTTGCCAAGCCAGCTTCCTAAATTCTTCAAAAGTGACCTCTCCTCTGAGTGAGTCTTGATCAAGTTTGAGCCCAATAAAACCTGCCAACACAGGTTTCACAGTAAGAAGGTCTAGAAAACACGAATATAGGGAGGACTTGTACTCAAATTTTAATGAGAAAAATACATAATCGTCACAAGAGTTCCATAGAATCAATTTGTGCTCAAACAACAGCACAAAATAGAACAAAAAACATGAATGAAAACAAGACTCTACCTTGCAGTTTTCATAGGTTGTCTTGAGAACTTCCTTTTGCAGCTCCTTAGAATTCATCTTGTCTAAGAATTTGATGTATGTATCATGATTGTTGGGTTCGATGCTTGCTCTGTCAAGATGTTAGCACCATGCACACAATTAAGAACAAATCAGACTAATCACAACTCAGAACCATGTCAAAATTTGACCAAGCCTCCAGAAATTGACATCCAAGATCATTTTCTATACCAGTTGAGTGACCTCGTACAATGATACCACATAAGAATCAACAAAGAACATATGTATGTTTACCGTTTCATCACAATGTATTGGGCAAACCATGGATGATATTCCTCTATCAAAACTTCAACACACTCCTTTGCTTTGGCTTCCAGATTTGTCCAAGATATATTATTGATAATAAATGCTACTTTGTCCTGTGTGTCTGAATTTGGCGCCTGATAAGAACAAACGCCAAAATAAGATAAGTAAAAAAATTCAACTACTGAAGTTCTTGGAGAGCATGCTCAAAAATACGCTCACATCAAAAATCAAAACAAAACTCTTGTCAATAAAATTCTCAACATGCATCACAAATGCCCGCAGATGTCAAACCAGAATACCTCGATAGGTGTGTCCCGCTTGCCAGCAGCGGCAACAAGAGTCTCTATGTTAAGAGCGTGTCCAAACCCAGATATAGCTGTCCGTAGAGAGCCTAAAAGAAAGGCAAGGAGATTTACTGTAAGAATGATGGCACTTGCACAGCTCATAACGGATGAATCCATGTTTGCATTTACTGACAAGACACCGTAAAGTAAAATAAACAAATAACCCAGATAGCCAATGCAAAAGACGAAAAAGAAATACTACAAATTGTTTAGTGGCGACAAATTTCTTATCTACCTGCATTAGCAGATCTCGGTCGATTGGAGGATTGAACTGCTGAGGAAACTGCCTGACCGTTTGCAGCTGCTGAAAATGGGAAGTAAGGAGCCGCAGTAGAAAGATTAGTCGAATCGGTACTCGAGTACTGTGAAGGCCCCGATAGTTCAGTAGTTCGAGTAGAGGCATTCTCCTTTACTTGCGCCTCCGACCTTGCAGACGCTGTACTTACACCATCAGATCTCTCTTCAGATGAGGAATACTGAGAGACCGGAAATTGTAAAGATGTGGCCGACGGAGCACGGGAAATTGGTTGGAAGAGTGATTGAGCATTTGTCTGCAATACTGGCTGTGACGATAATAAGGAATCCAAAGCTGATTGAGAATCGTTTTGCGGTTGTTGCCCCCCAACAGTTGAAGAGAAGCTTCCAGCAGTTGTTTGTAGCAAGGCATCCAACCCCTGACCAGTGACAACTAATCTTAGTAACCTCCAAACAGGACAAGAGGAGACACTCTAGTCAAAAGAAACATGCATCAAGATATAGCTTCTCTTGAAGAAAATTTAGGATGAAAGATGAAAGATCTCTACTAAACAAAAAACAAAAAACAAAAACAAAAATTCTGGATGACCCTATTACTTTCATTAATGAACTTAACGCATTGTTCCACCATCTAATGAACCAGACCACGATTCAACACCTACCTGTCCAGATGGATACCGCAACTGTCGTAACTGAGAGCTTGAGAACCTATTACCAGCTGGATTGACAGCAGCAAACGCTGAATTGTAAATTTCATCCTGAGAATCCTGAAGAACGCTCGTTGGAGCGTTAACAATTGTCGGAAGTGCTACGACGGAAGGGTCATGTGAATTGTTAATAACTGCATTTGGATCTGCTGTGTGGCTTGCTTTAACTATGTTCATAATGTAATCCATTATTTCATCATGCGCTTCATGGATGTGTGGAACTTGTAGAATATGATAGCAAAACTCAGGCCATTCTTCTAGTCGTTCTCGAAAAGAATTCAAAGCCTGAATAGCAAATGAGAACATCTGGAAACATACAAAGACGTGGGAGTCAATTCACATAGCAGTTAGATTTACTGAGGAATGCCTGAAATGCACGATTCTATAGCAAGGGAGAACCGGAAGGCAAAGTTGGCACAATCTGCTGAAATAACGGGTGTCGGAGATATTAATGCTTCATACCATTGTTTACTACGACAACTTTTACCACATGCTAAGAAATGACAAAATCCCCACATAATAAATAAACCAAATTTCCATAGAGCAGAACCACATAAAAAAACGTCAGAATTACCTTCGATCCAACTGGCTTTGAGAAAGCCTCCAGTATAAAAGTCAAAATTTTGTCAAGATTACTGCTCGAAACCAGATGGTGCTTGATCAAGGATCCTGTCACAGCACAGACAGCTCTTCAATCGTCTGGTGTAGCCTTTCCATTCTAATATATTAAACTTAAAAAGTAGCATCAACCACACAAAGATCCAGATCGATTGATTCTCAGAGGGGAATTCTTACCAAATAGAGCTGCTGTGACAGCCAAGAAATTATCTGGATACTGATCTATTAGTGGAATTTCATCGAACAGACAAGTTATCATTCGTGAAAAGATCGCCTTCTCCCGCCTGATAGCCATACATACAATGTCCACATGCCTCGAATGTTAGAATTTCCAACCTACCACAAGAATGTTATAATAGGGTGTCAACCACAACGAATGACGTGCAATAACCCAAATTCCAAGCAGCGTTATGGCATTCAAACGGCTAATGTGACGCTATTAAAATGGAACGACACATTCTCTACTCGTTTAGCCACGCACTAAGCTTTAAGCAATCAAACAAAAGCCAACCTGCGAAGTTCATGCTCAAGGGAACAGCAACCAGGGCTTGAAAACACTAACTGGACAGCTGAAAGCGAATAACAGTGTTCCTCAGCTGAGACAAAGATTTCTCTAACCAGAAAAAGAGCCTCCTTAACATCAATACACTAGCAATATGAAGAAAAAATGAGCGCCAGAAAGAGAACTTCAAGGAAAGGGAGTTTACGAATTGGAAGGGGATCGATTGAACTGCTGCAGCATGTTGACCACGGTTTGCACTGGAACCTTTTCATGGTAAATACTTTCAAAGTAAAGATTCGCCTGTTTATCAACATCAATCTCTTTAAACTCTTGCGGTGATGATTCAATAGAAATCATGTTTGAGTCTGATGAATTCGCTGTTTCACTTCCTCTTGCGCTGGTTATCTCATTGACGAGATCTCCCGAAGATAGGAGACCTGAGGCAGCAGACAGAACCTTCAATATGGAAGCAGAAATGTCCGACTCGTGGTTTTCAGAATGTTCAATTGCTCCATTCGCTTCATCCAACATAAATTGCCTTTCTTCTAAAAAACTCAAGCAAGCCTGACCAAACCAATCACATGATTAAGAATACCACCTTGAAGAATACACCAACACAAGGGAAGGCAGTTCTACAGTTTCAGATACAATCATCTTTCATAATCGGTCTGACTGATTTGGAATAGGCTCAACCGGTACTTGGAACGCCGCAGTCCACGTAATGAAACTAATAATGCAGAAATAGATACAGAGACTTTTAAGCATTTATGTTCTGAACACAAACACAACTAAACCAAGAATTGCTAAAGTAAGAAAAAAAATAAAGAAAAAAAACAAGAAAAAGGAAGGGAACAAACCGAAGCAAATGAATCACGATGGATAGAGACTTCTTCCTCAAGCCATATCTCTAAGTTCAGTAGGCCTATTCTAGAGGCAAAAACTGCAAGCTTCAATGCAACTTGAGAGGGTATGCTGTTTAATACTTCCGGTAAAACCTGCACGTAACACGTCAAAAAAAGATGTAAAATGGCTATACATAAATAACATGATAACAAGAAGCATGATATCCATCCAAACATCGAAGATACTCAACCGCAGTAGGTTTCGTTGACATCAAGCTTGCTCCTGTAGAGGCAAGGGGAAGATTTGATCTCTACATGCTTACAAAATATTCAGATTTGATTACTTACCTTCAAACCTCTGCAGACCTGCAGAACCCGACCATATGCAGAGGGGTCCTTTGAGATGAGAAAATTGGTCATTTCCATTTTCAGCGCTTCTGGGTTGATAGACCACAGCTTACTCCACAAAGGGGCAATAGTTTCATCCTCAGTGCTGAAATGAACTTGAGAAAATTGTGGTCTGAGTACCAAAGCCAGAGTCTCCTGTTGGAAACTTCCATGAGTTCCCTGCACAAAAAGTACCCCATTGAAAGAATTCAAGATCTTAATCATACTAAACGAGATGACCGCATTGAGTTATCAGTCTTGCGTTTTAAAACTCCAAGTCTTGTGATACATACTACTGACAGAAAACTCTTGCAACAAATGACCATTGTGCACTCAACCCTATTAAATGAAAATAACAAGAAAAAATTTCACAGAAATCGAAGAGTCTTATAATTTAAAATCCACGATGCCTTTGCCGACAGCGGGATGGACCTGGTAACCTAGTTACATACGGCAGACCTCAAGAGCTGCCAAAGAAATAAAATACACAATTAGCACCCGAGGTTAACCAACACCTGGGAAAACTCTGTCCAACCTCTGGGGATGCGACACTATAGTGGGAGCGCCTTACCTTCAACGATACGTCAATGTTGACCTGCATAAGGCCCAAAGCCAGAAGCTCTGGACACTGGTTTCGTGGAAATTCTAAAATCTCTCGGACCTGATCAGCATGCCCCAGCTCTGCCAGGCGACACAGAACTTCAAGCAGATCTAGAGAGAGCCAGGCATGGTTGGGTGACTTGAAGTTTCCATCTTCAGTTTCCATCTGCGATTCCCAAGCAGCTCAACCACTACGTACTGAGGCAAAGAAAGTGACATGAACAGCGACCTGATCACTAGACGTGGCCACTGAAACTCCAACAAATATCACTGTAATGAAATCTTGGATAAATTACTGTCCAACAACAGAAAGCATATGCGTAATCATAGCCACCAGTTGCCGCAACTGAAATTTCCCATCCTCTCTATACGATAAAGCTGTCTAATCATAGCAGCCTAGATGATTATAACAACGGCCTACAGCGTTATCTCACATTTACTCTGTAACTTGCAGAAAGAACATTCAACGAGAATATATTTTTGTGAAAGAACCATACCAGCTTCCTTGCTGAATGAGAAAAACTGAAAACCTCTGGAGCCGCTGATATCGCATGCCTCAGGAAAGATAATTGACCTTCATCATTCTTCCACACGTGCCTATAGATAGCGTCAAGAGGAAAAGGGTCCTGTTGAAGTAATCACATGAGTAAATATTACAAACCAAGTTCAGGGTTTCATGGATGTGTGAAGCTCTACTTTCTGTCAAAATGATGACGGTACAACAAAAGAAGATGAGCCATGATCACCAAGTTCGACAATAGGCAACTTACCTCACAACCTAATTTGTACATCGTCATGAAGAGGGTAAAAGCGTTCTCATCCGGCAGAAAGAATCCCTCGAAGTCCAGGCTTGATACTATCAAACTCCAATCCAAACTTGGATTCTGATTCACACTCACGTTGTCACATTCAGCACCAGCGCACATAAAATGAAAATGCCTGACTAATCTAGACACAAAATCGTAAAAAACTATACTCCATTCCGATTTGAGTTCATAAAGTAAAACCAACTAATGTTGCCTTGATAACCCTAAACCCTATGAACAACAGCACTGTTCCAAGCATATTACGGTGCACAAAAGAGACACCACAATAGCCAATGACAGGATAAACCTTTAAGTGCTCAATCTAATAATAGAAACTCCACTTTGGAAGATAATTGTCACTCATAGTGACTTTCGGAACATCTTCCTACTGCTGAAAAATGTAGGGTAAGATTTCCTCTTTCTGTAAGTACATATTGTTACCTTCCTTGAAGCTACTTAAATGATTTATTTCAACTCATACAGATGTGAAAGTAGCCAATTCTGACCATTAGGGCACTCCGGGGTTGGAATCAATGAACAACCAACTACAAAGCCTAGGGTTGGTGATCAATGACGATATCAAATCCAGAAGAAACCAGTTATAAGCAACTACTCTACATCAGAAAACATATTAAGCAACATCTCACCATTTGATTAATAGCACCCAATAGGATGTCCACGTGCCAACTTGTTAATTTCGATGTTACCGGCTCTCCCTTGCAAAGAGTATTACAGAATGACCCATGTATATTTTGAACCTCCTCTAAACCCTTCGCAGTTCGAGCTACAGTAGCCAATATCCGTGCAATGTCGCCTTCTAAAAGTGGGCCACCGTATGATAGAACCTCTTTGCAATGATCGACACTATACGTGCAGTCAAATCCGAGCTCCTCCATTAAGCTAGCCACGTCAGTTGCTTGCTCCAAGTCCATCAAAACGGTTTCCGGCACCAATGAACCCGAATTCACGACTACATTGAAATCTCTGCTAAAAAAAATAATTGTCAATGCAAATATGGCCAAAGTTCATTAACCCCGATCAAGAAAGGCAGAAGCATGACTACACGGCTGGCAAAAGTCCACGCATAAAAAATTGATATGCAGATACAAGAAATTCAACACCGTGATGGCATCGTTTCACCTAGTGTAAATCACAGTATTCTCCTAAGGATGCTAAAAAACGAAAAAAATTGCACCAAGGATCGCCTAGCACATCAACATAAAATCTTAGAGGAAGAACAAAATCATACCTTAAAGAGTTTACCTCCTTACTGGCATCATTGAGGAAGGGAACCACTGTTAAGGAATCGAGTGCAAATGGTTGCAAAGCAGGCAAGGACTTCAGAAAAGAAGACCGCAGTTTCAGAAGGGCTTCACTTGAATACAAATACCATAGAATCCTTTCAATCAAATCTTCTGAGATATCTGATACTGGATTCTGACAGAGGTCCTTGATCTTTATCTCAAAAAAGGCTAGCCCTGTAATAATATCAAACAGAGTATGCCAAACATACACGGAAGATTTCAGAAGAAACGGGAGATAATTATATTTAATATCTCTATTTGACTACATAATCTCAAAACGAAAGCGCTTTTGCGTCTCGAAACTCTTCAGAACGAAAACGTCAGACTAATACCCTTCATCCTAGGGAGAAGAAAGTTGAAAAGGAAGTAGTGACTTTTCTCATGAGCTATCATGCCATGAACGGCACACACCCAATCCAATGCGCTACAATCTATAACCCTCATCAGCATGAGTAACACAACAGATTACTACTTGCCATAAATCATAAGTGAAAGGTTGAAGCTCATCCTACAATCCCCGTCCTATTTACACTCACCTTGTTGGCGTAGACTAAAATCTTCTGCGTCGGTAAGAGCAAGTCCAAGAGCGATTTGCTCTGGCAAAGTAAGTTTCAGCGCTCTGCAAAGATTGGCTAGAAACTCTTCACTAACACATGGAAGAATTCGCAAAGCTTCGCAAAATACAGTTCCAAGATTGGGCTGATGGATCAAACTCCGAATAACAAGTGTCAACAGGTCGAATTTCACTTGCAAATTTTGATCATCTTCTGCCAAATTGACTTGCTCCAGGCAATTTCGTAACAAAATGATACTCCCATCAAGTCCATAACTGATCAACTGCAACCCATTATCATTAGGATGCTCATCAGCAAGAGACACGAGAGTGAACCAAAAAAATATCCTTGAGTGCTTGCTACTGGTACATGATAAATACCCAAAATCAGCAACGATCACGAGAAGAAATCCCAAAACATGGACAGAAACAAGAAACACGACCTTCATATCAAGTAAATACTGATGTACCGACTTTGCTTGCCTGCTAAACAGCAGCAATCTACCAGTCAGAAAAGTAAGTACCTCGCAGACCTCCTTCGCCACAGATTTGTAATTGTTTTTGCTCAGATTAGCAACCTGAAAACCAATCTGAGCTGCAAGAGGTGATTCGCACGGCATCATAGCTCGACTACCAAATCACGATACTACTTAGTATGAAGAAAGTGCCCTGCCCCTCTGTCTACCGATATATCTACCAGTTGAGCACATCCATTCTCCTGCATCCCCGAAACCTAAAAGTGTTGGATTGATCACGTCTGTCCCTGGCAGCTCTAATCGCTATACTTGTCGCACACCCTGCAGCTTCCGTAGCTGAAGTTTCAGACTAGACAATCAGGCCGCCTGATATTCCATTTCTCTGCATGATTGATCTCCAATTAGAGCGTCGATTCCACAGTTCCTTCCCTACTAACCTTCGTTATCAATAGCCCGGAACTGAACGTGATGCTACAGACCTCATGTCATCAATTCCTCCTTGTCCATTCACCTCCAACAAATCGAATAGGCACCCTGCGTTACACACGATGTCAGTAAAAGCACCAGCTGCCGAAACCTAAACACCACTTACAGATACGGTTACCAGGATTGGAAAAGAATAGACATCTCTCATTTTCCCATTATATTTACAAACCCGAAAATTAATAAAAGACCCCGAAACACCTCTCGTCCAAGGACTTTCTCAAACCAAAACAGACTCAGTTTGAATGCCACGAACACTCTGTCCCAACTAAGACACTGACTAACGCAAAAGCGAATACTACTTTAAACCGATTCAATCCAATAACTTCTCTTCATAACAATCAAGCAATCGACAACACAAACTTCACAATCACACATAAACCTCGCTGATTCCACTCCACACCCTAACAAAATCCCGAGATTTTTTTCAAAATGCACCGGTTCTAAACTCCTCTCAATACAAACTAGCTCCAAACAAAAATTCACAACCCCCAGCTAGAATCCAAAATCCAAAACCCAAAATCCCCCCAAAAGCTAAAGCTCAAACCGCAAAAGGCTTCTCCCTCAAAACCAGTCCATCCCCCGAGCTAAAAGCAAAATAGCAACCGAGTCCTCTGTGCATCAAAAACACCGCTAATACGGAACGATTTCAGTCACCTCATCTCCAACACAACACATCACAACACATTTACAGCTTCGGAATTAACAGTAACACTCCTCGCTGCGTCCAACACCGGTGCAGGAATCCCAACTTGGAGTTCTCAGCGATGAGAACGAGAAGCAAGCCAATGTTGAAGCGTACCGAGAGGACGAAACGACGAGCGAGAAGGAGAGTAACTTAAGCGTAAGCTGGAAACCCTAGCGCGAGGGAGAGAGTTCGAGGGAGAGCGGGGGCACTTTGGGGATACGTCGAAGGGCGGATTTGTGTACTGTATTGTACAGTGAGCGAGCTGCGGAGGGAGGGGGGAGCTGGAGAACTGAACGACGGACTGAGAAGAGCACCTGGTGGATCCACTTCTCGCTTGCGATGTGGTTTTCGTTCGTCGGACGTCGGACGTGGGTTGGTTTCGTTGACGGAGGTTTGGGCTTAGGGGTGTGTGCCAGGAGAGGTGGTCACTGAGACCTTGGACCGTAGACTATGCACCCTGAGACCGTGGACTCCACCTTCATACTCATCACTCACCGTGCTTTCGTATTTCCCTAATGTATGAGTGGAAATGATTTCATTTTATTTTTTGGAGATGAAATTATGTGTCTTCTAGGTTTCTTAAATATTTCAAAAATTGGTGAAAATTTGAAATTATTGTGAATTTTTATACAATAAGCAAAACAAAATTCATGTTGAAATGAATACAAAATATATTCAAAAAATCTAAAAACTTCACCATTACTATATATTAAATTGAAAGTACATCATGATGTAAAACAAAATTCTATGTCATTCTATAATTAGAAAATCATCAAACCATGGCTGTCATCTCAAAGTTCAAATTGCAATAAAATATAGTCTCAGGAATCATTTCAAAATGTCAAATCAAAAAATAATTCATAATGAATAAGATTCCTTTTAGTAGTTGGATTCAAGTGTTTTTTTTAATTATTCTAGTGGATAAAATTCATATCAAAAGCAAATATGTATAAATTGCTAAAATTCAAGAAAAGATAATCTTTTGTCATTTTGTTCTTTTAGCATCTTCTTTTATAGAAAGCCCAATCATACCTCAATGAAGGTATTTTCACCACCATCTGCTTGATAAACACATTTCAAGAACTTAGGAAAAAAATAGATGAAAAAAAAAGTCTTTCATCCCAAAACTTACATCTAAAATTGTTTATGAGCCTATTTCTAGCATTAAATGCATTTGAAAGATATCTCTTAGATAACATCTAAAATTATTTGAATAAAGGTATGAGCATGGCTCCCATTATTGAATATTGAACATTTTGCTAAATCAAACTTTATAATCAAAGTATAAAATTTGATTAGGCTCTAACTTTTATTAACCCCTATAAGATTGTAGTCAACATTTGTATAGTAAATTGTCAAAAACTGCAACTTTTTAGGTTAGTGAGAAAAAGTGAAAGATAAAAGTTTCTTTTGAAGTTCAAATGTACAAATTTTCATTAGATTACTATGGGAATGTTTGGAAAATTTTCAAAAACTTTGACTACATAGATTAAAAGATTATAGTGTTTGAAGTTAGGAAGAAAAAAATTCTAACCTTATTCAATATGGTTAGCAAACTTTCATTCTTCCTAAAGTGTGATTCTTGTACTACATATGGGTTTTTTTTATAGTTGCATTCTATATTGTTTATATGAATTACATACATACCAAATTTTAGAGGTAGATGTGGAGCAAAAATTTCCTAATTGCCCAAATTACCTAGACTTTTTCAAGCAAAGTAACTTTTGATCTATGCACCCAATCAAAAAAAATTATATTCCTGCCTTGGGGGTATATGTCCACACCTTTTGCCAAAATTTTAAAAAGAAAAATTGAAAATTGACATCATAGGAACATGTCCAAATTATCAATTAGTAATTTAATAGCCACTTGGTCCTTTAGGGCTAGGTTAATTTTAATTTTAACAACTTAAAGCTCTTGCAAATTGATTTTCAAAACAATCTTTAAATCCTAAAATCCTTTAAATTAAAATGTGTTTTTGACATTTTTGGTCAATTGTGGCATTTCATCAAAATGAAATTCTTGCTTATTCATATTCCTCACTCCTACTTTACAATGTTCTAGACAATACAACCTTCTACTAATTAGATTTAAAACAAGCCATTTTCCAAATTCCAAGAAATTATTAATGACATTATAAGTGCACTTATTTTAACTATTCAATTCCCAACAACAAATGAATTTAAACAATTAAGTATCCAATATATAGAATCCTAGCTTTTTCATTCATCAAAAGGTCTTATAGATTAATGTTTTAATTTTCTAATATTTGTATGAAACTAAGCTTATTGTTGTTGAAATATTGATGATTTTCATTGATTTTTTAGAGTTTCCTTGAGTATATATGCACCAATTGGAAGTGCAAAGCCCTTCCTTCAGGCTTGTTTGAGCAAGTACAAAATTTTGTAGAAGAAAAGATACTACATTTGTGAATCATAAATGATGCCTTTCTAGTTTATTTCACAATTCCTAACTCTTTGCTCTTTATCTAATTTTTAGCCTTCAAAAATAATCTTTTTAAAATTTGAGCGTAGCTAACAAAATCAAGCTTATTAAATCTAGTTTACATGAATTCATTTATGAAAAAAAAATTACACTAATTATTGATGGTAAAATGGAGCATTGAGATTGATAAGGATTTTGAAATTTGACCACATGGTCAAAGGCAAAAGCATTTCAATGTCTAGTTTAAAAAAAAATGTGTGTTGGATGACTTCGAGCACCTTTAAGGTATAGAAATGTAAACATTTTTTCATCCAAGTATTTTTAGAGACTTTGATGAGTGCATTTGCAAGAAAGTAGTGTTGGAAATTCAATCTCTTTGCACGACACTGTTGACTTCTCTAAGAAAATGTTTGAATCAAGGATTATCATATATTATATTTTGGCAACTTTATGTTCCTTGCTCTTGATGTGCATTAGAAGATTTTTTAGGGCTTTAAGGGCTCGCGAGTTATCAACTATGGAAACTCGATTGTGCAGTGACAATGCAATGATTCGACGTGGTCGAGCCCCTACCACATCATTATCCAAAACTTTTTATCCAACTTTGTTTTGCATTTGAAGAATTAAAAAAAATTTGAATTTTTTTTTTGACAATGGGCTGTTCCTCAAGGCCGTTCCCTATGCTGCAAGGGAATATGCCCAAAAGGAGCTTTCAAAGCCCCCCAAAATCTTCTAATGGAATTTGAGCTATGAAAAATAATCTTTTTTGAATTTGAATCCCATAAATAAAATGAAGTTAATGAAATACAATTTATACTCCAATTTAGAAATTTGGAAAATCTCCCAAATTTAATATTTTATTGGCTTGGACATGATATAATTCTTCAATATTACGTACACCTATGGAGACAAATTTCAGATTTTTTGAGCTATTCTACTTTTGCATTTGATTTGAATTTTCTTCCTTTTTTCCTTCAAACAATCATAGTAATTTCAAATTTTCACAGAAAAAACTAAAATTTTTATAACTACCAAAAGACATTCTATTTCACCTTTGAAAAAATAGTAGTCATAAAATGGGAACAAACACTCAGTGAAAGGATTTTGAAGTTCATTTATGAGGTCATAGGTCAAGTGATATCACCTAAGTTTATAAATTGTTTCTGTTTATGCCTACCTACCTCATCAATGACAATAATCAATATTTCAAGGAACATGTCACTCATTTCTACATAAAGAATACTTTTAGAACCTAATCAATTTTCACACCTTCTACCTTAACCCATAAACAACACCAAGAATGATTTTCAACCGATAAATGACAGAATCTCTCTATATAGGATAGAAGTGCAACTATTCATCCTCCAAATTTTGTGTGAAAAGGGAAGATCATCTATAGTAGTTTGACTTCTAATGAATGCTTTTGTATTCTATTAAGCCAACAATTCACACTGTACCAAAACAAATGATTTTCACGGTGATGAACTCATTCTTTAATAAGGGTTAACATTGTTTGACCATGCAATGGTCTTTTCCCCATGCTAAGAAGTTATTAGGCTTTGCTAAATACATGATGGAGACTTCTCAGTTAATTCGAGGATTGGGGTTGGCCGAGGAGCCATATTGTAGAAGACAATTTTGTTCATTGAAAGGATCAATGTCCAGGAAGAACCGGTAGTTAGTTCATTGTTAGCCGGTGCCTTTAGGAAAATAACTGGTTGGAGTGTGAAAATAGAGGATGGAAAACCGGACAAAACATTGGTAGGACTAGCAATCTACCAATGTGCAAAAATAAATGGGGGCTATTTAGCCGCCACTTCCATGAAATTGTCGGATCTTAGCCACTTGCAATTTAGAATTCAAGGCTAATACCCGGGTTACTAGAGGTGGGTATCTTCTTGGACAAGATGGACACTACTTCTTCTTAAACTGACTTTCAAGATGTATACAAAGATTGAGGCTTTGTCTAGTATTTGAATCTTTCTTATTGTAGAGGTGGCTTGGTGGTAGAGTAAGAGTATTACAAAGTTTTTGGAGTACTCATGAAGAAGTTGTCCAATTTTTTGTAGGAGCTAAATTTCTTGAAAATGAAGATTTTCACTGATTCTTTGTGGTATTACAAATTGATATTTATTTGTGCCTATCACTTAGAGTTGCCATAGTTATCTAGTTGTATTTAGGGTTGTTTGGCACCATTACTAGTTGCTTGTTTACCACACTACAATTAGTGATGATGTTTGAGGGTTGATATCAAAGTTGGATTTTGGCACCATGACAAATAACATCAATGATATGCAAGTTTTACAAGTAATCCGTATAAAACTTGCATATCAATATTCAAGCTATGTTGAATCAAGTTATTGCATCAACCAAGAAATCTTGCTCATTGACATCAAGTTGCAAATACTTTGATCAATGAAGAGTTGATAAATTTGAGACATGTGAGAACAATACATACTTAAATGACAATCGCAATAGTTTTGAACTTAATTGCCATGAAAAATAGATTATTTCCAACTTACATGGAGGATGTATTGCAACCTTTATAAATTTGAAGTTGAAGGAAATTGGCAGGTGAGCAGTGCTACGCGGACAAGTTCGTCTCTACGCATTCTGGCTGTTGTCTGCAATACGACACTTGTGTGATCGACGTTGTGACCCAGTCCAGCTTCATTTTGCTCCACCTCGTCATCTTCTCTACCGTATCTTGTGCTGAAGTTATCACGCATTTTCACCTTAGCCATGGCTCTCTGAGTTCCCATTCCTTCTGACGTTTAAGTTAATTGAAGTTGCTTCGGAACACGATTCCTTTCACGCCAGGATGTCGCCGTCTCACAGGTTCGGTGTAGGGAGAGACCTGAGGAGAGTCTGTAGCTAGGAGATGCGCGCAGTTATGGACTCCAGATCTGTTGTGCCGCCGCGACATGCCCTTGGCGTTGAAATAGACTGCCCTGCTACATCTAGTGCCTCTTTTGGAACCCGCAGCAGGAGTCTGTGTACAGTACAGCAGACCTCGGTGTGCTTTGATCCGTAGTGGTCGAAGCCCGCCGCAGTGCATTCCAGTTCGGTTCAGAGGTCTCAGCTTTCGATCGATCAGGGGCAGCGAGAGTTTCTAGAGAGGGAATTCGAAGGGAACGTAACTACCAAGGTGGCTGATTAGCTAGTTGATGCCCAACGTTATCGTGACACTCCAAATTGAACTTGCTGTGGACTGAGAAGGACCCGACCCTCCGCACGGCTCTAAAAGATAGGCAAAGGAAGGAAAAGTTGCTCTCTTCAAGGTTAGAAAGGAAGAAGAGCTTACGAAGGAAACCTGTCAACGATATTTACAATCTGATCGGGTTCTAAGTTACAGCGTTTTCCAGTGCGTTCTTCTCACCATCGTCACACAATTATGTCAGAACGGTGTCTCTCGCAAGGAACCCGTGCGCTTTGAGTTGAGGTTCTTTAGACCATATTGGACGTTATAGCAAAGCTGGGGCGCGTCCGAGAGATGGCAACATCAATCCGGATTGAAGAACAAGATTTTGGGGTACGAAATCGACTGGTAAACTTGCACTCCTACAGTCCTACTTAATTTCGTTGTCTGGTCTACCTTGTATGGTCTCTAGCATGGCATCAGTTAGATACGGTGAGTACGTCTCAAGGCCGGTGCCAGGTCTCTAGCTAGCATCAGAGATTCAAGTTAATTAATTTTGATTTCTTTTCTGGTTGATATTCGATTCTTTTCTGCAAGCTAGTTGGGCCTACCAAACTCCCACTTAGGGATTGACAGATCGATGTTACTAACGCCAATTCCGTTACTTTGGCGATATTCCATGCGCCATTCTGACAGTTACATTAACATTAGCTTGTCTGTCCACAGATATGCAAATTGAATTTCATTCACACACCCTAAGCTAGAATTAGGGTATTGGTTTTTGGTTTTAGTCCGCTAGGTTTTCGAATATCGTCAATTTAACGAAACTGACGTTTTGTTCCCTAAGTGCTAGTTGCTTCAGCCCGAAGTGATCGAGTCCACTTCTCAATTGTCATAGTCCCAAGGCAGCACACTTGAGTCATGTGAACTCTTTTGGGGTCATGACATCCTCCCGCACTAGATTGAACCAAACCAGTGTCACTATATTAATTAACGTTTCCTTCAGTAATATTGACCATTGTGTTTTGCAACGTTTACTCAGGACGTGAAGGAGAGAATTCGATCAAGAGCTGCGAAGATATCTATATGAGACCGTCGTTTTAAATTCCGCGACAGACTAGATATCACTGAAAGCCATCTCAACTTGGGTTATCCTTGCCAAAAATTGTTATAATATCTGCTCTTGTATTTGCATGCCTTTTCCCTCTCACGGTTGGCTTGTTACAAATGAGTAGTTGATCGACCAAGTAATTGGTCCCTTAGCAGTCGATCTTTGTCGGCATAGATTGGCATCAATTACGTTATGTTGAATTGAGCTGCATATGTAGTAACATTATTGAGTACGTCAGAAGATGCATACATGTGTACTAACATCAGTTTAGTAAGTACTAAGTTAAGTTAGTAGGTAGACGCGTAGTGAATCTAGTGCATGTTCGAGTTCTAAGTGCGTTTTACTGCAACGGAAAGCAGTGACTGCGACACAATAGCAAGGCGTTTGCAATGGTTTTGCAAAGGAACAATGCGTAACGGAGCTTAGTTTGGGTTTACTTTTTATCTCGAAAAAGAAATAATGCGTTGCGAAACCGTTGCTAAGTTGTGATTAATTCAATATAAAAGTATTGGACATTGAATCCATGCTATTACATTTCCAAACTGTTGCAAATTCTAAACCATTGCAAACACAGTGCAATATTTCATATTAGAACGTTGCATTGCAAAGTCATTGAAACAAAGTTCGTGGGCATTGCAAAACCATTCATTGCAAAAAGTATTGCAAACTCTACATTCTCTTGTAGTGCAATTACTAGACGTAATGTCTGTTGCTGAGAATTGAATGAAGCCTTGAACTGATTAAATAAACTTCATTAATGGCGAAGTGGGAGGCGAAGTTGTAAACTGAGGCTGTAGATCGATGACATTTAGCTATGTCGTCACTAGAGAAAAAAAAATGGGGCCTCGATAGGGTCACCAGGACTGAACCAAGAGTGCAAATAAAAATTTCATATTTTCATGTATTTATTTTTAATTTTTATCAAAATCTGGCATGGCACCTGATCTTACAATAGTATCTTAATTACATGGATTGCTGAATCAATGTGTGCTATTTAAATAAGCATAGTCCACTGGCATGTGTATGCAGGCAGCCGAGGAGGTGAGAAATGACATTCGGCAAGTCGGCGTGCTCTACATGTTCTACTCGATCTTAAATGCTGAAGAGCGATATCCAAAGAACTGAAAGAAGAGATCTACTTGTTGTTACTTCATACCTTATGCTTTGATTCTTCTGTTGCTCACTTTCTTTACAATCCTTCTTTTAACCCCTAATTTCCCAAGGCCATTTTTCTGTCAAAAACCACTCAAAACTGCTGTTTTTGCTGCATTCATTCAAGAATAAAAAAAAAAAAAAATCATTCTTTAAAAATTTAACTGTAGGATCTTGTACTTTATTTTTCTTAGGGCACATGGTAAAAATTTCATGAAATTTGACCTTATAGATTGGAAGATATTAGCATTTAAAGTTGAAAAAGAAAGTTTTTGTGAATATTAGCCTGTAATTTCAGATGACTTTGACTACTAATTGTGAATTTTGTTTGCAATATAGAATTTGAATTAAAAAAATTTTATGTTGAAGAATTGAGCTGAAAGTTTAAGAAAAAAATTAAAAAAAAAAAAATACTTGGTTTTCATTCTTTAAAAAAATGCTAAGTAGAAGTAGGTCTAAAATTGAAAACAAAACTAAATCATTAATAACTCCAAGATGGGATTGAAAAACAATAATCTCAATGGTAGGATTGTTTTAGCAAAAAAACACAACATTCTCAAAAAAAATTTGTGAAAAATTGTGAAAAAATTGCATTCAAAAATGAACCCTACAAGTTATTTTTTCAAGATGATGTTGATATTGCCCAAAACACAAAATTGTCTTTAACTTTCTCATTATTAGTCCAAATAGAATGAATCAAAGCTTCACATACAAACGAAAATAAACATTTTAGGAGAAAAAAAAATTAAAATTTATTTTGAGTTTTTGCAATTTCTTTTGTGCTACCCGTCAAATTCAGTTTCACGCTTTTTGTGGTATAAATTTTGCTCCCAAACACCAATTGAAATAAAAATCATATTCTCATGTAGATAATAAATTTTTTTTATCTTACAGGAAAGTTTCAAAACAATTCACCAAAAATTGAGATCACAGGAACCTGCCCAAAATCCAATTTGTCCCTCGAGGGGACAATAGGAATTTAGGGGTTAATCTCTCAGTGGAGAATATTGTGCTCCGAGCAACAAAATGTCTTAGGGAAGAGTAGCCCACATTAGAACAACCAAGGTTAGAATTATCTCTCAGAATGGACCGCCCTCGCAATTTCATGTACATGGCAATGCAAATTTTCTATTTTCTATTTATTTATTTATTTATATATATATATAGGTTTGTGTTTTTGCTATATAGTTTCTGTTGATTGTCTCAAATTGCTCTGGTCGGTACTTGGTAGTTGAGAGATCCCTTCTCTAATATCTAAGACAAGTGTGTTAGAGATTTCAAATTGAAGCTCTCTCTGTTAATGTCCCATAATATAAGCATCTCAACGTACTCTAGTAGCTAGTTGCATCAGTTTTATGAGCTTCAATCTGCAGATAAAACCATCCTGCTACGTGCATTGACAGGAGTTGATAAAAGATATCAATGACAGCAACAATTTGAAAATTATCCAAGTTCATATGATTGAGTTGTCTATATCACATTCAACAAGGGTTCTCATATAAATAATTATTCCTCTCAATGTTATGGGCCTCACTGTTAGTTTCTTGACAATTTGATGAAGTTATTCAAGGCAAAAGGCATATTTTGATATATTAAGTTATTCAAGGCAAACTTCACCTCAATTTTAGATTCACGTCTTGAATTGTCAAAGTGTGAAGAAACGGAATTTGAACAAATGCATGCACATGATGATCTGCTGGCTCTCGTCATATATGATTATATTAGAAAATGGGAACTCTCACTGGTGATGTGCTAAATCACACAGTCTGTTATGAATTAACATTTGCAAAACGACAATGCTAGCATTGACCTAAGATTTGGCTATCATTGTAGCGTTGGGTTTGTTTGGAAAGCAGAATCAGAACTATCACTAAGCACCTTTCTACAGTATTCCCCCCCCCCAAAATGGGTTATGGAGGATTGACCCCTCTATTGCCCCACTAGAGGGTAAATATAAAAAATTGTCCCCTATTTTGTGCCGCTTAAATTTTGTATTTTATCTTGCCTGGAGCTAATTTGGGGTCTGTAATTGCAAAGATGAATTGAGAATTTGAAAATTTTATCATATGTGACAAATAAAAAAATTTCAGGATTTTCTACAAAGGTATAACATGGGGCAATAGAGGGGTCAATCCTCCCTAGCCCCCAAAATCCAACCTAATAGTGACTTGGGTACCAATAAATTTTTGCAATCCAACACCATCCATTGGCAAATTTTACCTCTATCTAGGGCCTTGCTTCCAACTTATAAAAGTTTTGAAGTTCAAGTTCCAACTACTTATATGGCAAATTTCATTAAAATGGCGGTATTCAATGTGCCATTTTCACACCTTGACATCTAGGACAAATATACTTTGCTAACATCTAGGTCAATGTTAGATTTTTTGAAATCTAGGACAAATATAGATATCAGACTGAGCAGTCTAAAAAATTTAGGGTTGGTATAGATTTCAAATACCTAGAAGATATGTAGATTTCAAAAATCTAATATTTGTATAGATTCTAGTAAAGAACAAACAATTTAGATTGTGCGGTCTAAATTGCTAAAAGTGCCAAATTAACGAAATTCAACCATTCTAATGAAATTGGCCATTTATAAAAGGTAAGTTATTCTACTTTGGTTTGTTGGTATATATATGTCAAGTAAATTTAACCCTTCACCGTGACAGGACACGTCCCTTAGTGTTGCTTTGATTATTGGGCAATTGGTACATTCTTTGTTTTTATAATTAATAGTCATATCATCCATCAAACACTTTTTGGTCTCAATGTCATTTAAGGATTATTAAACAATGCTCAAGTTGAAAAACGTCCAAAAGAACATGAACCCATGCCCATCATATAGGCAAAATTCATAGCCCTCTATATTCTCTAGATTTGGTACTATTTTTGAATGAATTTATTTTATATTATTTTTCAAAAACGAAATCACATGTCTAGGATATATGTCATAAAATTTTGAAGTTTTTTTTGCTCAAAATTCAAATTACCATGAATTTTTGAAGAAAAAGTGAAAAAAATTCATATTAAAAATAAATCTTAATAAATCTTAAAATCTTAGAATGAAAGTTGAATATGCAAATATACTTTAGAGAATTTTTGGACTCTCTATCAGTCCATTAGATTTTAGCCAACAATACAAATATAGCAAAAGTGCAACATTAAAATAAAAAATTTTGTATACTAAGAAAACATGTATTGCCTTTTTGTCAATTCTATGCCATATAAAATTACTATTTTAAAATATTTCCAAAAAATTTATTTAATTTTTTATTTTCCTATATTTGCACATCTACAAAAGTCAAATGATGCTCTAGAGGTCCAAGATTTTCTTTAATGAATATCATTTAAAACATCATGCTAAAAAAAATTCATATCATCTTATGTTTAGAAATACAGATATATATCCTCTACTTCAATCTTCAATAAAATGCTCATCATTATGAATTTTTGAAAATTTTAAAGCAGAGTAGAAACAAGATTTCTAAAGTTTCATTTGTTGGACTTATTCAAAAGCAAAGAAAAACAATTGGAATGGCAAAATCAAGTTTTACTTAAAGAAAAAAACTCAAGATATTGGAATACACTATCTATGCCTTAACCCCTCACCGCCAGAGGGGACGAAATGTGTCCTCACATAGTTTTCAGTCGAATTGAAATAGCTGTAACTTTTGTGTCTCATGTCCAAATTCAATAAAACTTGTTGGGAAAGTTGCGCTCTCTTTTAGTTTGTATGCTAAAATTTTCAGATCAATAAAAAATTAATCAAGTTTTTGGAAGCCAATCGAAGTTCACAGGTTCAATTTGAGTTCACCAAACTGCATTTGATGGCTAAAACTTTGGGGGCTTGTATCTACTTCGTCAAATGTTTGTTTTTAATAAAATTTGTTGTGTTATGTTTCACTTTCAGTCTAGTTATTGTGGTAAAAATTTCATATCAATCCAAGCTTCCTTGAATGTTTGGGAGCAATTCGAAATTTAAAATCTAGACATTTTTGGATTACAGTGAACTTTGGCGGCTTGTTTCTTCTCCATACAGTGTCCGTTTTCAATAAAATTTGTTGGAAAAGTTGCGCATACTAGTCTTGTTTGTGTGGATAAATTTTCATATGAATCCAAGTAGTTATGAGTGACTGAGACGCATTTTAGTAGAAGGAGGTTCAGTATTACATGGTGTTTTCTGCAACTTTTCTTGTTGTTTTTTGACATTTCAAAGCTATTTTGCAAACACACTGAGTCAATTCAACGAAGTTTTTTTTACCAATGTGGTTGGATGATGATTCTAAATCACTTTATAGTTTTAAGTTTTCTCATTTGAGTAAGTTTAGAAATCGAATTTCACCTCCAAATGTGTTTTTAGGAAAATTTCAACATCTTATTTCACCACTAAAACATTATAATCTTTCAATCCATATGGTCAAATGACTCCAAATTTTATCTATGTCATCTCCAACATGTTCACTACAAGATTGTACAGTTAAGATTTCTATACCTCAGTGACATTTAAATTTATAGCACTTCAAAAGCAATGATGTTTTTGAACCCATTTTGACCTTAGGCGGTGAGGGGTTAACCCCCAAAAAACTAGCTTGTGTTTTTTAGCTGTATAGAAATTTTGGGCAGGTATTTGTGACTAGAAGTTTCCATATTTTGGGCTTAAATTTTAATGGAAGGCATGGACAAGGAATATCTTTGATATGCAACAAATTTCATGACATTTGGAAATGGGAGTGAAAAGTTATAGCCTAATATGTCATTTTTTTCCGTAACTGGGCAGTTTGGGCAGATTAAAAAAGATCATTTTTTTAGAAACCAAAATTTGAAATTGGTCTTCTAAACTTATATATACAAGGAAAGCTTTGAATCATTCCATTTTGATCAACGAGTCAAAAGTTATGAGGATTTATTGTTTGCAAGCAACTATCGATTTCCGGCTCTAAAATAAACTTTAAAATCCTTTATGTTATCTAGTTTTCAATATTTTTGAAAAAAAATAAAATCCTAGGATGTAAATTCTTTATTACAATATTTCCACTATAGGGATTTTCATTTATTAATTGCATATTTTTATTCTTAATAATTTAATATTTTGAATCATTGTCTATTACTACCTACTTATTATTTTTTTCCTATATGTTGTACAATTCCAAATGATTTGAAAACTTTCAAGCATGTGGAAAACTTGTTAAGGAAAAAGAATTCAAAGAAGAACCATCATTTTGGTCATTTTTTCATAGAAAAGTGAGCTTGTGAAGTGCAGCTGCCCAGCTTTACAAAGGGCAAAAAAAATGATTTTATTGAATTTGAATGCTTATATCTTGCAATTCACATAGTGGAAATGTTTGAAATTTTTACAACATGTTTTTGATACTACATAGTACAAGATCTTATGGTTTTATATGTTTAAAAAAGTTTTTTTTCAAAAATTTGCTAGTTGTATTAAAAATGGCAGTTTTTGAGCTTTTTAGTGAAAACATAGTCATGGAACTTTAGGGGTTAAATTAGGTTGTTTGTTTTCTTTTCTTTTCTTTATTTGATATGCTGAGATCTAGAAACCATAGATCTTTTGGTCGCAAAACAAAGCCCTTGCACTCTTTTGTGCATAAAGCTTCCTTTTTATGCCAATTTTTGTAGCAATGGGACCTATTGTGTGAAAGTTATGGATTTTTTTAATTATAAAAATTGAATTGAATTATCTTTAATTTGAAAAACAAACAAACATACCTTTCACATAGCCATAGCATGTCCAAACACCACAAAACAAAGTCCTAGAATTCTTTTGTGCATAAAGCTTTTTGCTTGTACCAAGAATACAATCTTTTGCACTATGACGTGAAAGTTATTGAATTTCAAAGTTTTAATGAATGAAAAAATTAGAAAATTCATTTTACTTTTATTTTAGTTGTAGCAACTACACAAGGCGTTCCCTTGATACTACTCAAAAACTCTTAGCAAAGAAGGGTGCACAAACTTTGTTTTGTGGCATTTGGACCTATAGAATGAAAGTTAATGAATTGTAAAGTGTTTATGAATTCAAAAAATGACTTAAATTATCCTTTCTTTTGGAAAACACATAATTTCCACATTGCATGTCCAAACACCATGAAACAATTGAAAGTCCTTGCACTCCTTCATACATAAGGCTTTTTATTTGAGCCAATGACATTGGACACACTAGTCTTATGCCTTAAATTAGATTGTTATTTTGTTTTGTTTGTTTGGTATGTTGAAATCTAAGAAACTTAATAACTGTAAGTTTGTAGCCCTTGATCTTGGTAGTTTTTGAAAGCTTTTTGTAAGGAGGGGTGTAGAAACTTTGTTTTGTGGCATTTGGATCTATGATGTAAAAGTTATTAAATTTCAAAGTTTTTATAAATTCAAAATTTGAATTAAATTATCTTTTATTTTCGAAAATCCATAATTTTCACATCACATGTCCAAATGCCACAAAACAAAGCCCTTGCACTCATTTGTGCACAAAAGAAATTAAATTTAAAAGTGCTTACAAATTAAAAAATTACTTTTACTTTTATTTGGATTGTAGCAACAACATGGGCAAGCACACTAGTCTATACTTTAAATTAGGTATTTTGTTTTGTTTGTTTGATATATTGAGATCTAACAAATTATGACATGTGGTGGCATTTTTAGTATCATTATCAAAAAACTATTTGCAAGGAGGGGTGCACAGACTTTGTTTTATGGCATTTGGACCTATAGTGTGAAAGTTATTGAACTTCAAATCTTTTTGGAATTAAAAAATTGAATTAAATTATCCTTTATTTTGAAAAATCTGTAGCTCTTACATTGCATTTCCACACACTGTGAAACAAAGTTCGTACACCTCTTTGTGCACGAGGCTTTCTATTTGTGTCAATTTTGTGGCATTTGGACCTATAGTGTCAAATGGAATTTTTTTTAATCATAAAAATTGAATTAAATTATCTTTTATTTTGGAAAAAACATAACTTTCACATTGTATGCCCAAATGTCATGAAACAAAGCCTTTGTACCCTCTTGTGCATACAACTTTCTAGTTGTATTAAGAATGCAACTTCTTACACTACGATGTGAAAGTTATTGAATTTCAGAGTCTTAATAAATTCAAATGAGAAAATTATTTTCATTTTTATTTTGGATGTGGAAATGGCACAAGGTAAGTTAGTCTATATCTTTAGTTCAACTATTTATTTGTTTTGTTTGTTATGGTGAGATTTCTTAGACCATGCATCCTCTTGTCACATTTTTTAATACTATTAGAAAGCCCTTGATGAGGAAGGGTGCATGGGCTTTATTTTGTAACATTTCGACCTTTGACACAAAAGTTATTGAATTTCAAAGTTTTTATGAATTAAAAATTAAAATTACTCTTATTTTTATTTTTATTGTGGCAATGATATGGAGCACATTAATATACCTTATATTAGATTGTTTGTTTTGTTTATCTGAAACATTGAGATCTAAGAGACCATGAGTCCCCTTGGAAACATGTTTTTAGTACTATTGGAAAGTTTTTTGCAAGGAAGGTTAGACGAACTTTGTTTTATAGCGTTTAGACCTATTATATGAAAGTTATAGAATTTCAAAGTTTTAATGAATTATAAAATTGAATGAATGACATGGCACTTTCTCAACCACATCAGACTACATAGCTGACAACGTTTCCAAAGTTTTTAGAGCCCAAGAACACACAATCTTCTAGAACCCTTGAATCTCTCCTTATACAAAGCCCTTTTATTCCTTCAAATCAAATCAAGAAGGCAAACTCTTATACTACAACAAAGCCCTTTGCATTCTTTTGTGTACGAAAGATGTTGAATTTCAAAGTTTTTATAAATTAAAAAAAATGAGAAAATTATTTTTAGTTTTATCTTGGTTGCGGTAATAGCACGTGGCACACTAGTCTATACATACATAAAATTACAGGTTATTCGTTTGTTTTGTTTGTTAAGGTGCTTAGATCTCTAAAATGCACCCCTCCAAATCACATTTTTAGTATTGTCACAAAATCCTTTGCAAGGAGAGCTATACGAGCTTTGTTTCGTGGTGTTTGGATTTACAATGTGAAAATGATTAGTGAATTTTGAAGTTTTTATGAATTAAAAGATTAGAAAATTACTTTTACCTTTATTTGAGCTATGGCAATGGCACATACCACACTAGTCCTCTATATTTTAAACAGGCTTTTTTGGTTGGAATTTTTGGGGTTTTATTTGTTACAATGAGATCTCTAAAACCGTGTATCCCTCAATCCCATTATTGGTACCATCAGAAAGTCCTCAACAAGGAGGGGTGTACGGACTTTGTTTTTGTGGCATTCCAACTCATAGCAGCAAACATATAGAATTTTGAAATTTTTATGATTATGGATTAAAAAACTAAAAACATTTATCTAATTTAATTTTAATATACTGTGGCTATGACAATGGCAGAGGAGTACAGGACATAAGTGGTACGTATGACATCAGCTAAACATTAAAGTGAGCCAGAGTACAGGGACATCTGTAATGCAATAGTTTATCCTTTAATTACTGGATTGGAAAAGTGAGACTGAGCCAGCGCTACAAGCGAGGCCAGATCGTCAGAGCCTCGCCTGGCTGCTTCTTCTGTGGAGGATATGGTCAAAACGTGCACAGCAAAACCGGCATCCGCATCCGTACACTTTACGGAACTGCGCCGTGGTCAATTTTTCCTTTGGTTCGTTGTAGGTGAAGAGTACAAATACAACGGTACAAAATTCTAATTGGAGCGTTCCAAAAACGTTTCGCACACTACCAGCCTCGGGAGAGTTCGAGCAAGCTTCCCCACCCAACTTGAGTTAGCTAGCCGAACACCTTTCTGTTACACAAATTTGTTTGCATCAGTTTATCAAATCCGCGTTGCAATTTTGCACTTGGCAGTACCACCAGATTTGGGGCGAAGGCGTCTGCAATCGGTTTGGCATTTCCGAAGTGTTCCCGACAAATCTGTAACACGGTCTTTGAAGGTAAGTCTGAGTACATTCTTAGCTGGGTTTTGCAGACTGCAGACCCTCCCCCCGCTTTGGAGCCTGGAAAGAGAGGCATCTTCTCCGAGGTACCGTAACGGGAGAGCCTGCTGAAGGTTAAAATAGAGGCTCGTCAGTCTTTATAATGAGTGTACGTACGATCATCACCAGATGTGTCAGTGATCTCTAAATATAGCAGTGCAGTGAGTGCTCACTGCTCACATCTTTTGTAGGTGTTGAAGAGTTCTTGTAACGGTCGAGTTTTTTTCTTGGAGGTGGGTTTTCGACATATGCTTTGATTTTGTGGTTTTTTGGTGGATGATAGAGAGAGTTTGGGCTGAGGTTTGAGAATCGTTAGAACAATGCGGTGTTAAGTCGTTGTAATTGATGAAGATTTAGGACTTTATGGGCTTGGAGGGAGGTGGGTCGTTGGTTATGTAGGCTATTGCGTTTCCTGCTGAGTGTCTGGTTCGGTTTTTTAATTTCCCGGGATGTTCGTGAGCGAAAGGTTTTGGAAAAATATGGGAAGGGTTTGTGAATGGGAGTTTTTGCAGTGTCTTGGTTCTTGCGTAGTCGTGCCTTTAGTGATTTGTAGCTTGTTTACGTTATGTTCAGGACCCCGCTCCCCAGGACCGTTAGACTTCTGAGGTTTAGGGAAGCGTTAGAGGATTTGTTGGCGGATATTTCTATGATGAGTCTTAGGCGTAGCCCTAGTGCAGAAAGTATTTACGGTAGTGGCACCTTAAGCTGTCAAGTATCTAAAACGAACTCCAACTTTTATCTTTTAGCAAACCAAATCTATATGTGAAACCACTACCGTAGTCTTCTTTTTAAAACTTCAGTAGATTATCAAAGTGACTGTTAAAGGATTTCGCAATTCTTGCTTCACTCTCTTGTTGCTCCTAGGTTCTGAATGTGCTGTTTCTGACTCAGCACCCGTTTTAGGAGCCTAAGGTGTGTTGCCTACAAAAATTTATAACATATTCTCCAAGTAGCAGAAAATTTAGATTCCACTTGCAATGTCTTTCACTGTAAATTTGCTAATCTGCGAGAACAAAATTTTCAACATGGAAGACATTGAAACGCTTATATTGACGATTTGAGGTAACATAACCAGTTCTTCTTTGATTCCTAGCCCTAGATCAGCCATCTAATAAGTATATTCTTCTGTGTAAGTTCGTTAAGGAACTACGTGTTGGACTTGGTTTCGTGAAAATTGAGGAGGTTCTGGCGTTACATGCTTTAGGAGGGGTCACCTCTCTTACTTGCAAGCATTTGCCTCACTGTTCGACTCTTAGACACTGTAATTGTACTGTACTTGCGAACAGGATAGAGTTTGCTGTATATTTTGCCCTAATGAATCATCAGGCGCAAATTGGTCTCGTATTTTTTAGAACTTTTGAGTTGGTCATCTAAAGGACTTTCTTGGTTTCATGCTTTATTTATTCTTTGGCCGACACATTCAGTGTTCTTGACTAATTCTGGTGTTTTCGATTCGGGCCTTTCTGAATTATATTTTTCACAATATGGTCAATGAAATCGGACATTCTGTAACCATGAAATCTTCATTATTCAGGGATTGGTCCTCTTGGGGAACTGTATGTGCTAACTTGGTGAAATTTTGCATCATTTTGCTGAAGCAGGCAAACTCGTTGACGGATCAGACCTGGTGTTGCAAAGGGCCCATAGATTCAAGAAAGATATTATACACAAGAAGGATACCATACAGTCACACCCTTTTATCGATTGACGCACACTAGCTAGTTTCGAGGATGGCCTGGTCCGGTGGATCCAGTGGGATTCCAAGTGAAAGACTGCAACTATCGTTTCAAGCCAGTGGTTTACGGAATAGAGATTTAATGGGCACCAGTGACCCCATGCTAGTGGCCTATGGAATAGCTACTAATGGACAGGAAGTTGAGCTGGGACGTTCGGAAACGATACCAAACACATTGAATCCCAAGTGGGTGTGGCATTTAGACATCGACTATCGCTTCGAGGAGGTTCAACCTCTCCGTTTCTTAGTTTTCGATGTGGACTCCAATTTCAAAGAAAAGTCCTCAGACAAGATGAAGCTCCACAAGCAGGACTATCTGGGTGAAATGAAGACCACGCTTTCCGAGATTTTAGCTTCACCTCCACATGTGTTGACACGCCCGCTTCAAGGTGGTATGAGAAACAATGCACTCATGTCTCCACGTGGAATGCTGACCATTCGTGCTGAAAAGGTGGTAACTGAAGTGAATGGAGTGAAGATGGTCCCTGAGGAGGTGGAATTCGTCCTAAGCTGCAGGTCCCTGGAGAATCTTGAAATGTTTTCGAAAAGTGATCCTATTCTGAGGATTTCAAAGTGGCAGCCGGATAACACATTTTCACCCGTCCATCAGACTGAAGAGATTTCCAACAATTTGAACCCCATATGGAAACGATTTCAGCTTTCGCTTCAACAGCTTTGCAATGGGGATAAGCACAGGCAGCTATTGATTGAGTGCCTCGACTACAACAACAACGGGAAACACAAACTCATTGGGTCGGTGACCACTACTTTCAATCAATTGCTGGAGACTTCTCAAGTGGGAAACTCATTAACTCTTACTCGCAAGTCCTCGAATCCGAAGCATTCAAGCAAGAGCCGGGGTGCCCTTTTTGTGAACACCTGCGCAGTTTCCTCCGTTTATAGTATCGTGGATTATATTCTCTGTGGTTGTGAGATCAGCTTCTTCGTGGCTATCGACTTTACTGCTTCAAATGGAGATCCCCGTTCACCAGGCTCATTGCATTACATGGACCCCATGGGACGCCCCAACGCATACCAGATGGCCATCGACGCTGTCGGTGGAGTGCTGCAGTATTACGACACCGACAAGCGCTTCCCATGTTGGGGCTTTGGCGGAAGAGTCAATGGGACTGTGTCACACTGTTTCCCTTTGAACAAGAATGTGAGCAACCCGACGGTGGAAGGCATTCAGGGAATCCATTTTGCCTATTCCCAGTCGATCTACTCTGTGGAGCTTTACGGTCCGACCTGGTTTGCGCCCGTGGTGAGACAGGCGACAGCTATGGCCTCAGAGTTTCAGGGACTAATGAAGTACTTCGTGCTTCTTATCATCACTGACGGAGCTATTCTTGACATGCAAGAAACCATTTCAGCAATTGTCGATGCTTCCTATTTCCCCGTCTCGCTTCTTATTGTCGGTGTAGGGAATGCCGACTTCAGCGCCATGGATTTCCTGGATTCAGACAACAAGAAGCTCGTCAGTCAAAATGGAAAAGTAGCTGACCGTGACATCGTCCAATTCGTGCCTATTCAACACCAAAGTGTACAAGATGCTGCGAAGAAGCTATTGAAAGAATTGCCTGGGCAGGTAGACGTCTACATGAAGAAACACAATATTCGACCTGTTAGGCCAGTGGAGCAAGCATTTGCTACCCTCGGAATGTGAAGCCAGTAATGTGCTCCCGTTAGTTTTGTATTTAGAGGCACCATTCTTTGAGGCTTCCATCATGTGAGTTCCCTGGTGCTGGGGCTGTAGCTTTTCAGTAGCAGGGAGCTAACATGGTAGAAACCTTGAGAAAGGTGCCTCACTTTGTTCAAAGATTTGGATTTGCTACATTTTGTCTAAACCGTGAAATTGCTTTCCTGAGTGTGGTTACTTGTATAGCATTCTGAAGTGGGTGAGGTCAGACAGTTATAGAGTGGCCGTGATTATGACTTCTCTAGCTAGTTGATTAAGCAGGATTTGTTTCCTGAAAGACAATCAGTTCAATGCCCTGCCATGGGGCTGCACACTCTCAATTCTGTCAATTACAGTTCGTGATTGCAGCTTTAATTTGTTCTTAATTGGCTTCTGTTCTCCTAATTTTTGCTTGATTCCATCACTTTGACTGTACTCAAATTTCTTTCTACCTTAAACAGATTAGGATTTATTCATTAGGGAACATGCACACCAAGGCAAATATCTTAGTCTTCAGAGGAACAAAATAGGTCCCTCATGTAGTGGGGTCATTTTGTTTCTCTAAAAGTTGAGAGATCTCAGTGTGAATGTACCTTAACTATGTCACGTGAGTATAGGCAACAAGCCTCAATAAAAGAGGTTGGAGGTTGGAGGTGACAAGATTTCAAATGAAGTATACTTTATTGTGTTACATATACGAAATTGGTTTTGGAATACAAACTACTTGTTGAAGCATTTAGTCCCTCCTTTACTACTAGGTGAATGATTGATAAATTTCATTCATTCTAAATTTCATTTTGGAAGTAAAGAATATTCAAGTTTCAATTTAATTTTCTTATAGTCCTATTTTATATTAAAAGCAAGCAATATAACTTCAATTATCATAGATATACATGCTTGGGAGAAGAGAAGAAGTCCTCAACAATGAAGACCATTCTCTTTTAGCTTTATGGCTATACCAATGTAACTATAGTAGGTGATATTGGCTTTTGCTCAAAGTGTATGGATATGGTAGGGGGAGTTAAATACTTTTGAGTACAATGAATGTCCACTTCCTTAATAGTCAAACTTCTTAGGTATATGTGAATGATATCCTACATGAAGGTGAGATTCAACATAAATTAAGTAGTTTTTGTCAAAAGTGCCATATAGAATCTAGTGATTGGTGCAAAATTTGATATAAAAATATGTCTTTATTTTGTTATAGCCATATCATATGTTATATACTACTCAACCTATTTATATAAGCATCCTGAATTTAATAAAAAACAAAACACATTTAAGTATCAATGTATTGAAAGAGAACATTTCAAGGCAAAGTCTCTTAAAGAGCACTTCTATTTCAACTTCAAAACCTTGTAACTAATTTAATAAGAATCAAAAAGCATGAATCAAAGTGCATTATATATAATTTCTACTAGTCTATTAGAAAAATTGACAAAAAATGTTTTGACAAGTACAACTTGATTGAAAATCCGAATCAAGATACTTTATGGAATCCCACCTTAGAAAGAGTTGAAGAACCATACAACTTTAGGCTAAATTTTACAAAATTTCTATAAATACTTTCATCTCTCTACAAGCCTATAAATTATTTTAAGAAAATGCAATTATTTATTTTAGCCAACACTCACATCAATGATTTTGTTGAAGTTTTTTTGTATATCACCAGAAATTCAATTGCACCTACCTAAAATGCAAAATAATTTTGCAAAATTCACCACAATTGACAACTTCAACTACATTTTTGGAGTCACAAAGAAAAAGAAAAAGATAAAGAAAGAGAAAGAAAAAGATAGAAAAGAAAAGAAAAGGCTATGTTGAAGGGTTCTTCCTCCTCTTCAATGTCCCTATCCATTTTTTGTCGGACGGATAGGGCGTTAGGGATTCGTTTTCGTTTCCTTCAAGCACGGCCGTTGCGCAGCTTGCTTCATTTCCAGGAAGGATTTGAACTCATACAAGCGCGCTCGCATTTCGAATTTGTCGTATTGGTGAACGCAACAACGTGAGCAATGCATCTCCCGCTGTGTCTGATTTTGGATTGAAAACAATGACTCTATAATGGGTCAGGTTGGAATGGTTGTCACAGGGATTGTTTTTGTTTCATTCGCAGTTCGTGGATGCTTGGGCATGCTTGAGGATGCATATTGCACTGGTAGGTAGAGATGTAAGAGACGCGAAGTCCAGGGCTTAAGTAATTTTGAGATTATGATGATTGTATGAATTTGAGTGTACCCATTGCGAATGTTTTCAAACCCTAGTGCAGGGAATGTGTTTCGTTTGTGATCTCGAGAAGTGTATGTAATCACTTGTAATGCTGCAGAATTTTGCATCGGTGGGAGTGAATTTGAGGGTGCATGGGATGCATAATACACTTGTAAGCAGAGCTGTAATAGACGCGAAGTCCAGAGTTTAAGTAATTTTGGATTTATGAAGATTTTAAGGATTTGCATGTGTCCATTCCGAAGATTTAGTTGTAAGAATCCCTAGATCGAGGCAGGGGTTTCGTTTATGATCACGAGAAGTGTGTAATCACCTGCGGTGTTGTAGAATTTTGCATGGGTGAGAGTGGATTTGAGGGTGCGTGGGGATGCTTGAGAATGCATATTACACTTGTAAGCAGAGCTTCAAGAGACGCGAAATCCAGGGTTTTAGTAATTTTGAGTTTATGACGATTGTTTGAATTTGAGTGTGTCCATTGCGAAGATTTTGAAACGGTAGGTGGAGGCAGGGGTTGCGTTTATGATCGCGAGAAGTAAACATAATCACGTTCAATGCTGTAGAATTTTGCACCGGCTAGAGGTGATTTGAGGGTGCATAGGAATGGTTGGGGATGCGTGTTACACTTGTAAGCAAAGCTGGAAAAGACGCGAAGTCCAGGATTTAAGTAATTTTGGGTTTATGACGATTGTACGGATGCGAGTATGTCCATTGCCAAGGTTCTGAAACCCTAGGTGGAGGCAGGGGGTTCATTCAAGAGAACTGTTGACAATTACGTGCAATGCTATGCAGTTTTGCATCGGTGAGTTGATTCGAGGGTGCATAGGGATGCATATTACACTTTGAGGCTGTAATAGCCGCCAATTCCAGGGTTTAAGAAATTATGGGTTTACGGCGTGTTTATGGATTCAAGTGTGTTCATTGCGAAGATTTTGTCGTAAGAATCTCTAGGTTGAGGCAAGGGTTTCGTTTATGATCGCGAGAAGTAAATATAACCACGTGCAATGCTGTAGAATTCGCATCGGTTTGAGTTCATTGGAGCGTTAACTTGTGGAATGTTACCATGGTTACCATGTTGAGTTGCAGAGTATGGCAGGTGGTAGCAAAATCAAGGACAAGGACGGATACGTTCCACCGTGGAGACAACCTGCGCCTCCGCCGAAGGAGAAATTCGACAATTTGAAAATGAAGACCGTGAGAGAGCCCGGGAAGGGGGCAACCATGCACGCTCCGCCACAGCGGAAGCGAGGAGGCTTACCTACGCTCGACGACTCTACGTCCAGCCTGTTTGAGTTCGATGAAGATTTCACCATGGCTTTCCAGCGGAACTTCCAGGTTTCTTATTGTCTTGTTTCTTGTTGCCAACAACAGAGGACCTACTTGTTGTAGTTGCATTTGAGAAAAATCACGTGTCTCTGTTGTTCTAGGTTGAAATTCAACACTGTGTCAGATTGGTTATTGAACCTCCGTGAAAGCTTGTTAATATCTTGTCTCTGCAGTATTCACAACTTTATTCGTTAGGGTTATTCCTACTTTTTCTCTGAAACAAGGGCAGTTCCACCACTTTGAATGAATTTAAGGATAATTCGTTTGTAGGTAATGTATGTGTATTACGGACGCTGATGCAAAACATGTGAATTATGGTTTCATTAGGTATGAAGATAATTGTTGCTTTGCCTGACAAAGTCAATTGGTGGTTGTGTTGCAGTTTGTGAGAAGGGCTTTGAGCCTTGACACCCTCCTTATGCCTTTGCCACCTCACGTAGCGGGCAGCATTGCACGAAACGTTGGTTTTTTTACACGCATTTTCACGCAGTTTTTTGGTGAGTATTTATCTCGTTTATCAGTGCTTGGTGTTCATAAATCGATAGCCATGTATGTGTTGAACATCCAGCTTGGCTCATCAGCAGTTTTGATTTGAGGGTCTGAATGTGTTCGTTTTTCCTGTTTTGTACAGATCCCAAAGGAATTGAGGGTGCTAGAAAATCTATGGGCCTTGGATTAGAAGGAGGGCGCAGAAAGGTGAAGGATTAGAAGAGGGTTGTAGTAGTTCATATATGGAGAACATGAATAGAAGAGAAGGAACAGGTGTACCCATGCCAATTAGGAGCCATGGCGCCAAGCTCCTCAGTGCAATGTACTTTTCATGTTTTAACCTTGGTAGGGATTTGAAAGTTTATGTTTTAAATGTCTTTTTCTTGGTTTTGTATGTACTGTACATCATTAACATAATTTTGCTTACTTTTATGCTTTAAAACTAATGTCTACATCTTGCATATTCGTTTTTTATATTGCAAAAAACTAGTACCACATCCAAACAAGATCAATGAATTGAACATTTGACACCATATCAATTTCAAGCAAAGACAACACCTTCATCCACTTAATACACAAATATGCAGAGAGATCTCTAGGAAAAAATGTCTTCCCCTTGGAAGGAAGCTAACCTATGACCTAGATAGTCACTCAAAAATGATTTGTTTTTTGGACCTATAGGTGTATTCTTCATTTCTATCTCAAGAATGATGCATCCTCCACTTTCCAGCCTGTGTATCTTTAAGGTTAGTCTTGCATATTGAATCTATGGGTTGGAACTTGAAGGTAGTCCATTGGATATGAAGCAATGTTTGGGAAGTTTTTGGAGTTGCCAAAGTAATTTGCTTCCTCTTTGTAGGAATTCAGTTTTTTCCCAAAGGCACTAGTTGAATATTTTCCTTATCAAAATCTCTCCATTCTTTTCTTCTAGTATAAAAATCTCCTTGTTCATTTCATCTAAACTCCAAATTTCATTACATTAGATAAATACAGATGGAGTAGGGACTAGCCACTATAATCAATCCTAAAGTCATACTTGCCCATACCCCTGTCTTGTCTAAGCACTCCAAGTCCCTCAATGGCCAACCCTAAAAAGATATCCACCTTGTCTAATAACATACCTCCTAGTAACCCACATTTTAGCAACCCACATTTTAGCCATGGATTCGAAATGACAAGTGACCAAAATCTGACAATTTCATGAAAGCAAAGACTACATATCTATCTTTTATGTTAGCACACCGGTTGGTTACTAGTGCTACCAATTTTCATCTAGTTTCGGATCCTCCAACCAATTATTTTCCTAGCTAACAATGAACTAACTAGCAATTCTCCCCAAACATTGATGTGAAGTAAAATGTAGGGTGAGACTAAGGGAATGGAGTTATTCATGAGGTCTACTTCAAGTATGGCTCATGAAGGTTGAAAGATTCTGCGATTCAACAATGTCGACTTAGTGACTGTCTAAAATATTTTAGAAATGGGCTAAAAGTGTGTTCACCTTGTATGTTGAGCCAAATTAGACTTTCAATCATCTTTGAAACACGAGGAGCATTCAAAAAGTAGCATATAATTCCATTGCAAATTCTAAATCCATGCCATCCAAAATCCATTTTACTTTAGCAAGTGTCCTCAGTCATCAACATGTTTGGATACGTGACTTTCTAATGAATTTGTATGCTCTGAAGAAACTACAACTACGACAGCTTCAATAACACTATCAAATAATACCCTAGAAGTTAGCGGTCTACTACCGAATTAAGTGCATAAAAAACACATCACTTGGAGATCGTGGCGAGGTCTTCTGTCGGTTTAGTATCCCCGGTTCTCACGATAGGTCTAGTGTTCCTCTGCAACCAATTTCGTGCACCTCCTTTTACAAGAGGGGATACCTGCGGAGACCAACCAATCAAAAAAATAAAAAAAGTGTGCTCAATTCACAATGTTTTCTAGCAAGAGATTGCATTCCACTCAACAGATGCTTCTCAACATTTTCGCTGTTGGTGAAATCGATTCCTAGCAATGCTCATATAGTAGCAACTATTGAATATGCTCAAGTTACTACAGAAAAAAGCACAGTAGACATCACATTCAACAAGTGGTCTATCTGAAAGTTCCCACGTAGACTGCAACGGAAACGGTTTCAAAGTTTAAGCTTAGAGAGGTTACTCATTCCCAACATCAGTGATAGAGAGAAATGCTAACTCATTGGTGCAAAATGCAGAATATAATATGTAAAGCAGAATATACCTTACTCCAGACTTCAGCATGATAATCATTAAGCCATTTGATTTCTTGATCTGACATTAGTTCCATGTCCAACAATTTTGCCTACAACACGTGTTAAAGAGCAACCATTAGTCCCACAAAGATAAGTTTTACTGGAATGAGATACACTAAGGGTCAAGAATTTGGTACAATGTTACATTCAACCATGGTTTCTGTGATACATGAGGATTAATATACCAAATTAATCACACTCAGTATGAGCGATTGTCCAGGAAAGTGTGGGAGTTCAAAAACCTCACCTGAATGGGCAGAAACGTCAACCGCTCGAATCCAAGAAATGTCACTCCTCCAAACCGATTTGCTGTGTCTTCCTCTCGTACAATTAGAAGATTCTACAAGCCATTCATCATGAACACAAGTCAGGTGCTTCTGAGATGTTGAGCTCTCGTTAAAAAACTCACGTCTGCTTACAATGATAAAGACCTCAGAAGGAGATCAGACCTCAATTCGAATGCCAAAGGCCCGGTCTTCATAGTATCCAGGTTCATTGCTAACAATCATTCCCGCTACCAACCCTGTCATGTTCCCAAATCGTGCGCTAACACTCTGAGGTCCCTCGTGTACATTCAATGCTGCTCCCACTCCATGACCCGTTCCTGCAAGTCAATATAAAGTTAGGGCTTGTTACTATCTCTCTAATCACCTGCCATGGACCATAATCCACACGGCATTAGACATTTTAATGAATTCTTCACCCCCTAAAGGACCACCCAACTATAATATGCTTACAAGTCATCACTGATAAGCCGCCTCATGGCGGATATTCATCATTTTCCAGAAATTAGTGTCTTCACTTAACCTACAAGTTAACTACAACATGCGATATTTTAAATCTACATCAAAGAAATCAGAAGTTTCATATTTGAAAAGATAGGTAACTGTTTAATGTCATGTCAACGTAGGAAAATATACTAACATAGGGGAAAGTTTTGATCTTATCATCAATTTCCATCTGTTTTTTCACCATAATTCCACAACTTTTAATCAATTCTATCAAAATTCAAATCTTATTTGTTATGACTCTTCAAAGTTTAATGCTTCAAACCTTGATTTTACAAAGATTTGACTTTCAAACAAAGTTTGCCAAGATTAGAGTAAAACATATTTTTATAACGTGACTGAACAGATCATTTCATATACCTATATTCCAAATTTTCTCTTTCAATACAAACTTCGGAAAGTTATAGAATCACATACTACAATACATCTAATTTCCGTTCAAGGCCCTAGGTACTTTAGGGGTTAAGCAAGGCACTTGTTACAGTTCACAAGACAATTTCTTCACGACTAAGAAATAGGGGGCAAGAACGTAAAAGTACCATGACGGTAATCGAGGCCAATTTTCCACAGCGATGCTCTAGCAAATGCATCCAGCACAAACCCTGGTGTATTTTCTGGAAAGACAGCAGTATCCACTCCAATATGACCCTGCAGATTGACATTATATGAGACAATACCAATCTACCAAAGCACATTGAGGCAATAAGCAGAGACCAAACCGAGAATGCTAAAACCAGTGCTGAACAATATGACCATATAACTCACAAACTAATCAACAGGAACATCCAGAGGAAATATTTTTGACTTTCAGTTCCTACTTCTGGGAAAACAGTATTCTAAGTCACTAGGTTTAGTATCTGAGCCAAAATATCCACAATTACAATCCGAAATTAATCAGTAGTTCGAACCTGCAGAACTCGTGTAAAGCATTCTTTCTGGCGAGCACTGGGTGTCCCAAAATGCACTGTGCGTGTAATGTCCGTGGTGCCATCCACAAATTGCGCTCCACTATCTAACAAATACAGCAGTTTATCATCCACGTAACCACATGTTGCTGCCTCTGCTCTGTAATGTACAATAGCACCGTTTGGTCCAGACCCTGAAGCAAAAAGTTTTCTTTCATTAGTTCGATAATACTTCTTGAGTATGGACTTAACAATAGATTGTAGCCAATTCTAAACATGTGACAAGAAGTCAGACCAGCTGGAACAGAAGGATAACGCAGACTTGTTTCAAATAATCAAATACACTAATTTAAAATTTAAAAGTAAGAAACAAACCGCTAATAGTCTCAAAACTGGTGTCCAGAAAGCCGGACTGCTTCGCCCGAAATTTCTCCAGTTGATCCGCAACTTCAACCTCTGATAATTTTCCCTTGTCATCCACTATCTCGCTCTCTAACCACGCCCAAAATTCAGAAAGCGCAGCAGCATCCCTGAAGCAATATCCAGGAGATCAATTCCACAACTGAAGGATTCCTTCGACAAACGTAGCGAGAAATTCAAATCCAGTGTGGCGGAGAGGTTTTAGATGAAAATCATCATGGTGCTCTTTTTGTAACTTCTTTTAATCTATCCAGATCTTTGAGGATTCATTTCGAGGGATTGACAAACAGATAGAAAGAGAATAATTGAGTCATTGAATCATTGATAGACAGATTACAAATAAATTGACAAAAGAAGCGTTCCTTCAACAACCGCGGTCAGAAACATTAGTGAGAAGTGCAGCAAGATAAAGACCAGAAAGCAACAGATCCCAACCAACGATGGTACCTAAGATGAGCTTGACGCATTCCCTCAAGCTCTGCCTCATTTTTAATCGCCTTCGCAATGCCTATAGGTGAAGGTCGGTGCAGAGCAGCAGGCCCATCCAGTTCTTCCTTGTCTGTTGTTGATCGCCCCTTACTGCCACGCTTTTTAGACCTTGCGGTTTCTAAATCTTCATAATATTGCGCGCAAGCATCATCAAATGCATTTTTTATAGCCACACTAACTCTTGCAGAATCCAACCATAATTTCGCCCCTTCTGCTGCCAGCCTGAGTCAAGCAATGGGTGCTACTGAGAGCGTAAGGACCACATCATTCCCATTCCAGTCTTGCTCTTAGGAATGAAAAAGCATAGTGTTGTCTTGAATTAAATTCTAAATCATACAGAAAGCCCAGAAAATCTTGCATAATACAGGTTTCTTCTACTGGTACAGTTCTTCCAATTTAAACTATATTCTCATACTCTGGTCATCTGTTATAGACAGAAGAGGATAAGGCGCATGTAGTGGATACCTTCTGATTTCAAACACCAACGATGTGTAAGGCTTCACAGAGACTCCAGCTTCATTCAAATGTGCCAAAATCTCAGGGGTGACTTTGGAATCATCAACAAAGAGGGACGCAGTCTCCAGTTCCACAACCACGTACGCATATGCCACTGGTGAGTGAGGCACGTCGTTACCTCGCTGCCCATGCACATATCATAGGTTAGTGAGAATCTACAATAATTATGCAGTACAGTTTCGTTAAAGCCTGACTTCTGGGAAAAGTGGATCCAATTTCTAAAGCTCATCACTTCACAAAGTGCCCATTAGTTCCAACCTAAATTCAACTAAGAATACAGATGCCAAACTGTTTGGTTGTCTCAACCCGAAGAGGATGCCCCAAGCAATAATTCAAAGGTATAGAAAGCTCAATTGCTCAACTAAAATGAGACGTGTTAAAAACCAAAGGAAGCATATAAGGGTTCATTCCAAAGAATCAATCTCTTATATTTAATAGGGTTGTGACATATGGTTATAGAATAGTGGCATTTTAAATGGTCAATAGTATTTTTCAATTATTTAATCTGTGAAAGAATGAAAATGTGGTAGTCCGACATTTCTATTTGGAGTAGAGATTGAAGCTCCTTCAAATGGAATGCTTGGTTAAAGTATGCACCATGTTCAATACCCAAGCTACATCGTCGAGCATGGTAACCACCATTGCCGTTGCCCCAGCACAAGCCAGTTCCTTCCGCAGGTTGGCAAGCTTTGAGGGCACATCCACCCCAGCATAGCGCAATTCATGCACCCTCAAAGGTTTTGAAGGTGGTTGAGGCCTTCCCTCCCCCCACACTTTATCCACCAAGTTATCCTCATACACTAGAACAAGCTCCTGATCTTTCTCAGCAAGCGTTCGTCTCAGTTCGTCACCTGCATCAGCCGAGAACAAAAACTGTACACAAAATAAGATAGCTCAGATGAAGGCTTATGTGAACGAAGGAAGAAAATAATGACTTGTAAAACCAGTCCTCAAGAGCAGTCATGGCAGTCTAGTAATACCGCAACTTGCAATCAAAACAAGACATAATGGCCTTCGCTAAACATGACCAGAGAGTTAAAGTCACTTACCGGGTCAATTCCAACCCTGGCTCCCTCTGGTAAATTCTCCTTCAACCACTCACTAGTGGACGGCGTGCCTGGCGTGCCTGCCCGCATGAGTGTCCACTCATGCCCAAGCTCATTCTCGGCCTGGAAGTCAGCAAACCACTCGCACTCAGATGAAAGCCGATGGCACAGACTAACCATCAAACATGTCAAAGTAAAAGTAGATTGGTAAATGACTAGAATTGTGTGCCTGAAGTGATCTTACTCGTTAACCCCTACAAGACTAAGAAGCAAAATTTGGCCTCATGCTTGTTTGGCAGTTTTGAGTAGGTCACATGGGGACTTTCGTTTGTCGAAATTTATTCATTTTTTTACCCAACACATGCAATGTTCTTCACTGATTCCGGTGAGATAAAATCTGGCCTCCTCTGAATTATTGATTTTCACAATATAAATAATCAAATTGGACATGTTGAAACTATGATTTCTAGGTCATTTAGGGGTTGAATGATTGAAATGTACTCGTATTCTGCCTCTTGCATACCATTCCATGAAAACTTCCACATAATAGATGAAGTCGAAGTATTGACATTCATGCTCTGTGACCACCTTCATATCCTTAAAAAGAAATACTTAGCAATTGCACATGGTGTTCTTAGCTATGTAGCCCTAAAAATCAGTACTAAAACACAATAGACGGGAAGCAAACCTGCAGAAAGTAGCGTCCATCTGTCCACAGAGCAGCCTTATCCTTTGTGACCACAGCTGTGCCAGCACTTCCTGTAAATCCTGATATGTAAGCCCGGCGCATGTAGCAGTCTGCAATGAACTCGCTCTGCATACAGTGCCCACATCAACCAGCATAAATTCCAGAGAAAAACATACCCATCTTATTGTCAGTGCACAACTTAAACATTTGAGCAAGATCGAAATCTAGAAGACTGAACCTCTTCAACTTTAAACTCAAAACTGCCTCTAACTACTGATTTCATGAGGATACCAGAAACCGGATATTTGTACCGGCGGAAAATATGATTCACCTGGTGAGCATCTTCAGAGGGAACGACGTACGCGTCCAAGCCTTTGTTATCAGCAGCTTTTTCAAATTCTTTCCTCAAGTTTGCCAATTTCTCATCTGGAGGAAAATCTTTTTTCGCTGCTTTGCGCCGTGCTGAACTTGGCTGCGCCACAAAAGAGTCTCCAGCAGCACAAGTCGCAGTTGTAGAAGTAGTTTTCCCCCTGACCTGCGACAAAAACTTCCAACATTTCGAATAAGTGAAACCACGCCAAAAAGGATACAGCCCCTTCTGCATGCATTCAACAGGGTTTATTCATTAAACTTGAACTCTTTCACAAAAATTAGATTAGTCAGGTCTCCCTATGGTCACAATTTTCATACAGAAGCTCCCTCTGATTCCTTGGGAGACCAATAACGAATGATGAGAGGAAGATAAGCTCTGTGATGATGTCTAAAGATTTGATAAACAGTTTCATTGTACTGAAAACCTTGTTATCTATTGCTGAAAGTGATTAAAGGTAGCAGCACAGTTATGTTCAGGCACTTCCAACATGAAAACCCTAATTCATTGCTCTCAAAATTTGAAACACCATTCCCCGGATTCGCCCTACAGCATCATAGTATATGGGAAAGAATATGGGAAAGAACATGCATTACAGTTTCAGACGTGACATACACGATCAGAAAACAACTGGAAAAAAACCCAGAGCGTAACAAACCAAACGCTTACAAGTCTCGAATTCTGACCGAACACTGTCACCCTCTTCCCAACATGCTCCCGTCCGATTCTCGTGCTCCCAATTCGAACAAGCAGGTTCAATTTCTTCTCACGGACAACATGATTCTTACCACCAGCCAAATTTCGTGCAGGGCTCCATTTGGGGACCAGAAGCGCGCAGCATCGTTGTTGATGGGCCTGAAACAATGGGGTGGGCATGTGGGACAACAACGCGCCCACGATCGCTGCTCTGGTCATGGCGGTCGCTCCAATTCAAACCACAAACCAAGCCACGACTTCCAACTCTTTGGAATTTCAATTCAGAGATTCGGCAATTTCCACTGGCGCAATTGGAATTTCTTGCAAATGTGGCGTGAAAACATTGGTAAGGACGCAGATTCAAAAGAAATTCTAAGATTATGGTGACCACGAGGTACAGGAATTTGTTCGGGCGCCGTGCGGGTGGCGTGGTGGCGCTGGGCGAATTCGTTCCGCAAAACCAAATTGGAAGGCGTGCGCGACGGATGGAACTCTGTAGATGACATTCTGTTCATCCGTCTCCACCCCCACGGCACGGTAATAGACCCCACAACACAGCCATAGGCCCCCCCTTCCCTCTCCCTCTCCCTCTCCCTCTCCAACGTTCACACGGAAACCCCGTAGTTCCCGCGCCTCTTCCCAGCTCTGCAGTTATTAAGATTAAAGTCGCCGTTGCAGCTCTGCTCTCAACTGACAACCCAACGTCAGCTCTCTTTGTCTCTTTAGCTTTTACGTAGGTTCGATGTTTTAGCTTGTGTTTCGGTGGATTCTTTTCGTTGTGGAGATTGTGGGAGGTGAGTGATCGATTAGTCTTGGGATAATGGCGATCAGGAGTAGGATGTGTTTAGTTCTCCTGGTTTCGATTCTCCTAGTGCCGACGCTCGTTACTGCGACTCCGTTTCCTGTTCCAGGTCGTCCACTGCAGAGCCGGCACAAGCAAATGCGGGTGAACAATGCGAGTAATGCACAAACGCAGGCGCAGCTGTTTACATCGACGAATGCAGATGCGACTTCAATCACAGTGAGTACTCAATCACTTGCTCTGCTTTCATTTTAACTAGTATGATGGTTTCGAAGTTTAGGTTTTGAGACTTACTGTGTTTCGATTTCCGTTAGTTTCAAATGCATGATCGAGTAACTTAGTTCTCGTTTTGGTGTCCATGTTGCCCTCATATTGATATTCATTCTAATGGCAGTTACCGATACTGAGATGTGCAAACAGATGTCAGTAAGAAATCTAGGATAGTTCTAGAATTTGTCTGGTACGAGTGCTTAAACTCCTCCATAGCCCCTGAGAACGGCCACTTTGATGAATGAACTTTTCTTATGAATGGCTATGAGAGCATCGCTCTGCACGGTTAGCTTGAAATTGCTATTAGAATTGAGAACTTTGTAGGTTTGTATCTGTGTAGTTCCGTTCAATTCTCAATTAGTACTTGACAATCCACTTGAACTGTAAACTTCAAGAAAGACATCAAGGTATTTTCATGAGGTAGTACTCCTATCAACAGCATGCAAAATCGAAGTTCTTGGGGAAAATAACTATATAATTTCTTCTAATGTGGGCATTTGCAGAGCCAGAACCAACAAGGTTCTTTGTTAATCACATCCAAAACCAAAGTTATTCTCTGATTGTATAATAATGAATAGTACAGAGAATTGAATCTTGGTGAACAAATGACTGCTTCAATTAAATTGGTAAGTTTCCGATTGCCAAGAATGAGAAGTACAAGCAATGTTTCCTTTCATAGCTAGGACAGGTATAGATTTAAGTGTGGGACAACTCTACTAAACTTGATTTCCCTTGCATTATGGAATTGCTTCTAATGTGGGAAATGGCAGTTATCCGATGGCGATACTGTAACATGCATTCCCATCGAAGAACAACCTTCTTTATCTTCATTCGACAATCCTGAAATCCAAGTAAGATTTGACATACTTGCAGAGCCCTCTTGTTGTGCTCATTCTTTGAGGTTATTTTTTTTTGGACTTGGCAAGTTGTCTGTTCAATATTTTGAAGCCAAAAAGTATTGCTGTGAGAGCGTACCTCCATCTAACTACAGAAGAGAGATATTGAGAGATACGGAGTAAACTTTAATCATCTGTACCTCCTTCATCTACCAAGCTACTTAATTTACTAAGATCTCTTTCTGCATACCATGAAATTGTAAGGACTTCCCAAGTGCATTGTGCACTTACTAGTGGTGAAACCTTTGAGTTCTACAGTACAAGTACAACTACCTATGTTCTGTGGTACTCTAACTGCTTCAGTATGCATAGACTCTAGGTTAATGGAATTACAATTCCAGCATTGTACGCTTTGTTTGAAGCTTCAGTAATCGATCAATTGTAGTCTTTTTAGACTAAGTTTGGTATACAAAAGATGCCATTTATTTAATCCTTGTTGGGATTACTTGAATGTTGCAGCTGAAGCCATCCATGCATCCTTACTCAGGAAGCTCTTCAAGCCACGACAATGGGGCCAAGACGGCCTCCCAGCTGTTTGCCAAGGAGTATAGGAAGTGTCCCAAAGGCCAGATCCCAGTGCGGAAGAATCGGAAATCGGACTTAGACGCAGCTGGAGAATTGAGTACCAGCTCACCGAAACGCAAGTATGTGCACCAGGTGAGAATTTGTTAACCCTAAATGCTCAAGCATGCACTAGGTGGAAGATGAATGTTTGGAAGGAGCTTCCATTAAATTAATAATCATTGAGGAAGCTTCAAGAAAAATCGTGTAACATTAATGGAAAGAGGAAAGAATGGTCTAGGTGAGTCGGTAACATAGATGTTTTGGAATAGTTACAATCATTTTAAACGATATTTTAAAAGGGACCTTGTTATCTTTTCTTCAAGCACTTACGGGTGAATTTCTCAAACTTTTTGTATTCTACGTGCAGTTCAAATTTTCAAATTTTTTTTTCAACCGCTAAAGAACAGAGTATCCACAAGTGCCTAAATTTGAATGTTCATGTTGTGAAAGAATCAGTAATTTCAGACAGAGTCTAATCTTATATTAGTGAAGAGTTGGTGCATTTGATAATATGTAAACATGAAAACATGCAACCTTCACAACCTTGGCATGTTGCATCCCAAAAGCGTATTTTTTGATGTCTGTGTTGCTAACTTATACTCTTTTAAAAATTCGTGCAGCATGCTTACACAGCAACAACCATCTCCCATCCTCCAGCATACAAGGGAACCCAAGTGGTGTTAAACGTGTGGCAACCATTTGTGGAGCCTCATGACTTCAGCCTGGCCCAGCTCTGGGTCATGAACACAGGCTTGTCATTCAACCCGGGCAGTAGCAACTGGCTCATGAACTCCATCGAAGTTGGGTGGCAGGTTTATTCGGATCTGTACGGGGACAAGTTGGCTCGCCTCTTCGTGTACTGGACTGTGAGTTTCACTCCTGCCATTTTAATGTTCTTCACTAGGCTTGAAATAGTAATGTAATGTCATATAAACCTAGATTTGCAACAGTTTAGTAGGAGTGGTCCTAAATGGGATCTTCAGAATTAGGTCTAGCTGCCAACGAACCTGCTAAATAAGCTTTGTTCGCACTTGGTGTTAGGCGTTGTATCATCAAAGTTCAAAGGTGTACTAAAAATTCATTCCCGAAACCCTCACTACCACTACTCTCAACACCAATTGACTACATACCTTAATGTGCTGAAAATTCAAAATTGACATTATGTTATTCAAAATTGTTATGCTTACAAAACAAGCAGCTACAACTACGAGAGACTCTGTCCTTGTAGCAGTGGCTTGCTTTTTCGAGTATGCCCCTGCTCAAACTTCCTCGCATGTAGCGTTTTTCATTGCACAACCTTCTCTCCTTCGGTTCAGAGTCCAGAATTGGCAGACGTTTTGCTAAAGAATTTCCACATTTCTGAGCACTGCTTTGTGAATATTCGAAACGGGAAAGTTTCCAAGAATAGATCTTGCAAAATAACTTGTCATGTCTTGCTTTACACATTTATTGTCTCGTTTACACAAGATTTCAGGAGGTTTTCTAGTTGCATTTTTCTTAAGTGAACTTCGTGAAAATTTATGCAACATTTGTGAAAATTTCATCCCATCAGATTTGTGTACTTGTTGGAATTTTGATTTGTGGCTGGTTTGTTTTTGCTTGTATTTTATGTTCATATAATCTTGGATAGTCTCTCAAGTGTGTTTTTGTGTGCTTGGCTCAATCTTCTTGTGCTGCAGGGAGACGGGTACGTGGACACGGGTTGCTACAACCTCAACCAAGACTGTCCAGCTGGGAGTGAAGGCTTTGTTCAAGTGAGCAGCAAGGTGCTGCTCGGTGGTTCCATTTCACCCCCTTCAGAAGCAGATTCTGATCAATTTGAGATCACGTTACGTGTATTCAAGGTATTTCTGTCTCTTCATAACCCTAAAACATGCATATTTCTGTCACTTTGGGTTGTACAAGAGCGAAACTCGCTTGAGATCACATTTTGACCATCCTGTCCTGCAAGCATTCTAGTAGGAAGTTGAAGGAATATTAGGCAACCCCATGAACCAAGCCATTCATACACCCAATAATTGATAAGTGAAGGCCAGCCAAGCAATTAGGAAGAGGAAAGGTGCAATTGGTACCAGGGTTAGAGTACATATCACGTTCACTTTTGTTTTATGAAAATCTTATGCGAGCATTCCGAGTGGTAGGTTGAAGGAGTAGTAGACAGTCCCATGAGCCCAGTCATGCTTACACCAAATAGTTGCTGAATGAAGGCCAACCAAGTGAAATAGGAGGAGACGTGATGCTGTTGGTAATATGGGTCAGTGAAGAGGAGACAGGATGAGGTTACTGGATGAGGTTTTTAGGGTTTAGGGTCCTTGAAATCCTGTACCTTGTATCTAAATTTGACTGGGTTGGATTGGACAGGATGATGAATCTGGGAATTGGTGGCTCCAGTACAACCAAGAGAACGTGGGGTACTGGCCGAGGTCGTTATTTCACTCGCTCAGGGACACCAGCGACTTGATCCAGTGGGGTGGCGAGGTTTTTGATGTTCGTGAAGGGGATGCGCAGACCAAGACCCACATGGGCAGTGGAGCTCTCGCCACCTCGGGCTTTGGCAAGGCTGCTTATCAACGCAACCTGCAATATGTCTCCCTGGGCAACACCATGCACGATGTCACTGACTTACAGGTATGATGAGCTAAACCCAAATACGTACAATACACAACTCCGACAGGATTTGTTAATAGATCAATCCCCTAATTGGAATAGAAAAATCAAAAAACATGGACAACATTGAAGAATCTGCAAAACTTGGACATTGAAATTAGGGCATGGATTTGAAATGTGTATCACTGAAACTTGAGCTCTTAGAACTTAATGCCAATAGGATTTGTTACTAGATTAATGTCCTAACAGGAATAGATTCAAGGAATGCCATCGGAATTGTGTAGTCAATTATACTAGTACTAACTTCTAAAGCATAATTTTATAGTTCAAAAGGTGTGTTTCAGAATTGAAAGGCATGATTTCTTATTTCTATTGTTCTATTGTGCTACCTTCCTCCCCTCCCCAAGGGGTGAATGGTATCGGGGAGGAGAGGTATGACATCTACCTCGTTGAATATGTGAGGTTCCGGCAACTGTGTTACCAAAAGATGGAATCCTTCTAACTGTTCTTCACCAATCAGAATGTGACCACGGAGCCTTCTTGCTACACCGTGTCGCCTGGCAACAACCAAGACTGGGGTACATACTTCTACTATGGAGGCCGCTGCTGACCCCTTTCTGGGCCCTGCCAGAAAACTGGTTTTATGATTAGGTTGCCATTGGCTTTCAAATTGGGAAGAGTTTCTGAGACTCGCTAAAGAATAGTGAGGCACCTCCCAGCATTGCAGAGAACAAAGTAGATGCTCTCCATGGATGAACCACTTGCTCATGCAGGGAGCTGCAAGGAAAGGAAAGGAGAGGAGAGGAGATGAGACTCATACCAATATTGACATTGGATGTGACTGGATGTGACTGGAAATGCTGTCCCATGCCCTATTCTTTCTGAGACTCACTAAAGAAGAGTGAGCCTGCAAGTTCGGAGTTCAGTGAGATATGGTCTTGATATTAGTTGCAGGAAGAGTCATCTGCATCCAGACTTCTTCGATATCACTAAACAATCTCACTCTTATCTCTGTAATCCAACATTGACATTCTTGTCCGTAACATGGAAATGGATTATTTCCCAACAGAGAGCTTCTATCAATTTGTCAAAAATAGTGTATACAAGTGCAATCGAGAAAATCACCAATCATAACCCAGTGAAGTCGAACAATCTGAGCAAATTGCGCGCAAATCAAATCATTCCTATCAATATAGGTGTATTGAAATTCACCCTGGTCGCCGTTGCACCTATTTCTGCTGCGGACCAGTACTGATGCGGCTTCCAGAAAATGGTGAGGTTTCAAACTATGGAATCTGATCATACATTGCAGTTCTCAACAGCTCTTATCCCTGAAACTGATATTGATAAATTTGGCTGAAACAAGAACATTTTGAAATCGAGTACTAAAGTTCTCTCATCTACACTACCAAAACTGGATGAACTGAGAAATTACCACCAAAAATTTCGGGCAAACTCAGAACGGAGTATAAGGAACCTTCGGCCCACCATCTACATTGGGTCACCGTCTTTGCTGCTTCCTTCAGCAACACCGTCATTATTCAGTAGCTCTTGAGCTGGAAAGGAACAAGGGATGGATGTTATTTGAGCACGAACTAAGAAGAAAGACTAAAATGAAAGTCAGAAATGAAGTGAGCAACTAAGAAGTTCAAAATCATTAACAGATTTACACATAAGAGGAGCTATGTTCAAACCTGTAGTCAGACGAGGGAGAAGTTCCTCCATAAGAGCAAGTGGAAGTTCATAGTCCTCGCAAAGTCCGTTTTCCAACTTGCTTAGAAGTTCCTTCTTGAAATGACGAGCCTGAAGCATCATAAGAATAACTATGAGCAAAAGAAAAGGATAGAAAAAAAAGGTGTCATTTCGTTAAAATCAGTACACTGAAAACACAACAGCTACAGCTGCCAAGGCATTAACCTACGAGTATGACCAACTTGTCGTAATAGCAATTTACCTCCCTCTTTACCAACAAAGTAAATGCTCGACCGGCTTGCCCTGCTCTTGCAGTACGGCCAACCCGATGAACATATGTCTTTGCGTACACGGGAACATCAAAGTTAATCACATTTGCAACGCCCTCCACATCCATGCCTCGAGTCATTGCATCTGATGCCACAAGCACCTGCACTTTGCCGTCCATGAAATCTGCCAACGCTTTCCTAAAGTACACAGAAAAACAGAAAAGTTGACAGAATTCATGTTAACCTTTGTTTGACAGCTAATGTGGAGGCTTACTAAGTCATGAAGTTCCACGGCCGAAAATGTCTCACACATAAGCATGGAGACGCCAAATCCTGCAGGTTCTCTACCTTCGGATATGCTGCGGCTGCCGGCTTGAATACTCCGCCACTCGAGATTCGTCACCGGCGTAGAAATATCTCAACAACAAGAATAGCTGGTTTGTGGCTTCCACAGATGCGTTGAAGATAATGGTGGGCTGTTTCTGAAATTGTTCCAGGAGGGCCACCAAGACTAAAGACTTATTGCTTGCTTTTGTCATCTGTAAAAACAAAAACATAAATACCGTCCTTTCGCACTCTATTCCATGTACCTAACAGAAAGTGGACTCCCGAAAGTGTTCGCCACAACCAAAATATAATCTGCTCACTTTACTTCAGAACAAGAATTTGATGAAATTGCTCACACATGCTTCCAGATACTTACTAGCTTAAAAGTTTTGAGCTGTTTGGGAAGTTGATAACGATTCTCTTCAGCGCTAGGGGCAAGGTACAGAGGGCAGTAAAGGTCCAACTGGGCAATCTTTGCTGGGTCCTTTGTTAAGGTAGCTGATAATACAAATTTCATGACTCTTGGATGCACCCTTCCTTTAAATCCCCGCTCCAAACACCTGAACATGATACGCATAATTGGGTGAAAACTCACAATAAAAAATCATAGATAGGAAAAAAATTATGATATACTCAGAAACTAACAACGCATCCTTAGCGCTGCAATTAAAATTTCCACTCCAATGCAGATTTTCTGGTCAGCTCGTCATTGACAGTCACGTAAGACTTCCTAAGCCATTCTTGACTGTCTAAACAGAGCAAAATATGGCAAACTATGAAAGAATCTCTGTAACATGTGGAGGCTTTCCATCTTATACCTCGTAAATTAATTTTTAAAAATGTGTCTACTCAGAAAATACTCACCAGCGTCTTCTTGTGAGCACTGCACCCACGCCTTGTACACATTGAGCTTTTCTGCTGCTAGTATCGTCGAACATTTCAGGGATTTGAATAACTTGGAGAACATTCGGCAACCAAGATTGATAATCTTGCCTTAAAAGCCTATCAGTCTCATCCACAACCTAAAAAGTCACATCCAATGAGTTCACTTCATCCAAATTATGCAATTACGCAACAAAGAATTCACTGAAGTGCAATTACAAAAAGTTTCTGATCTCTTGCTGACGCGGCTCAGAAATTTTAATCACAATCGTCTTGTGCAAATAAAACAATGCTTACCAGGTATTGGAGATGTTCCACTGTGAATCCAGGAGTACTTTTCAGATGGTCCATTAATCTCCCAGGCGTAGCAACTAGAATGTCAACACAGCTTTCAAATACTGGACTGTTCTCCGAGGATTTGTGGAACCCAAAACTATGAACCATCCTTGATCTAGACTTCACAAGTTCACCAACCTCTGCAGCAACCGTAGATTGGCCAACTAGGCCCACCGATAAACCCACTGCCGGTGCTAAGATATCAAACACAGCCTTCACCTGAAAGGAGTAATCATCAATAACACCTCAGCATACCCGCATTGCCAACTGTTAAACTCAAACAAAAACAAGTAATTTAGAGGAATATTATAAGATACAGAGAAATAAAAGAAGAGGTAAACCCGTAACCCATAACAGCAAGATTATCTGTACCTGAACAGCAAGATCTCGTGTCGGAAGAACCACCAGCGCTCGAAGACGGCGCAGCACTCTTGTCGAAAGTAACTGAACAATCGGTAAAGCAAACGAAAGAGTCTTGCCACTTCCCGTAGGCGAGCAAACACACAAATCCCGCTCACGTCCACCAGGACCCAGCACTTGGTTCCACACGGCAACCTGAACAGGAAATAGCGCTTCAATTCCAGCTTCTTGCAAAGCCTCTTGCAATCTGAAAAACCCTAACACGAATCCACGTCAGGAGATTCAAATATCATCTCCATAGCACGATTAAACCCTAATCCGCTCCAAACAGCTGAACATTCTCCAACGCAGCAGGTAAATGTGTAAGATCCGAATATCCAAAGATCGTCTACATAGCACGATAAACCCTAATCCGCTCCAACACACGCAATTGAACATTTCCCAAAGCAGCAGGTAAATGAGTGACCCTATGAATATCCAAATATTGTCTACATAGCACGATAAACCCTAATCCGCTCCAACCACGCACACAATTGAATCATTTTCCAACACAGCAGGTCAATGTGTAACCCCTACGAACCTCGGATCGAGAAGAGGAACCTCATTGACAAGTTGAGGCTCATGAACTCCAATTTCAATAGGGTTGCGCATCCAAGGCAGCACGGGAGGGCCCTTGGTTTTCACCACCTTGGACGCCACGGTCGCCATGGTCATAGCCTCTGGGAGGGTCACCGTAATGGTTTCCTTCTCCTCAGCTGCTTCGTCCCCCATCTTGAAGTTTTTCAGCTGTTGCAGGATGTGAGTGCTACTATTATAGCTCCAAATTGCGTGCACTTAATGTGTAGGAAGCACAATTGAAACTAAGTACGAAAATCGAGTGCAGGTGGGGGGCACATGATATCGAAAGAATGACGGAAATGCATGTTCCGATCGATTCAGGTCATGACTTCAATGTTGTCAAGACTTCTAGTGACCCTTCAAGCTCCATGGCAATACTTCCCACTTTCTTCATTCCGTCTCTGAAAGCCTAAAACCCTGACTTTCGCTCCCCCTTCGCTCCTTGTCTCCAGGGTTACATCGCTTGATTTCATTCCGTCTCTGAAGCCTTAAACCCTAAACCCTAAACCCTGACTGCACTCCCCCTTCACAGCCCCTGCTCTACTCATCTCCAGGGTTTATCATTTCGTGTGCATTTCGGAGAGTGCCGAATGCGATCTTCAGAGAAATATAATGAAGCTACATGGAATTGCTATTCACGTATCTGTTGTTTTGGGGGGTTTTCAATGGGGTTAGAATAAGATAAAAGATTTCAAAGAAAATGAAATGTTTGAAAATCTTTGATCAAGATGTCTTTAACTCATAAACAATGCAGCGGACATTTTTGAGCCAATGAATGACAAAGAATCTCTCCATGCAAGATGAAGGTGCACCCATTCATCCTCCAAATTTGGTGTGAAAAGTGAATGTCTTCTACAATAGTTTGACTTCCAATAAGTGCTTTAGCATTTTTATGATTTAGAAATTCACACGGTACCAAAATAGACAATTTCCATAGGGACCAATCCAATTTTCAAGAGCTCACTCCCTAAATGATTTTGACTATGTTTTCATCAAAACCACTACAAAACTGTCAATTCTAGTACAAGTTCCAAATTTAGAAGAAAAAAAACACGTTTCTACATATGTAATTGTAGGATTTTGTAGTAAGGTGGTTTGAAAAGATGTACAAAATTTTTTAGAAATTTCTACTATGCACATTATAAGATATTAGCATTTGAAGTGACAAGAATCTTTTTTTTGGCCCTGCAAAAAATTGGGCAACTACACTTCACAAGGTCACATTTTTATGAAAAATGTCCAAAATGGTGGTTACTATTTGATTTCATTCTTCAATCAAATTGACTATATGCTTGAAAAAGTTCAGATCATTTGGAATTGTACAATATATAGGAAAAAAAATTAGTAAGTAGAAAAAAGTAGAGAATGATTCAAAATAATAAATTGTTTGCAATTTATTTGTGGAATTGAAAAATGCCAATCCCAATAGTTGTAATGTTGTAATAAATAATCTACACCTTATTTTTTTAATTTTTTTCCAAAAATATTGAAAATTGAGTTAAATAAAAGACTTCAAAGTTTGTCATAGATTCAATAATGACCTATAAACTTCCGCAAATGAAAATTCTTTATAACTTTTTACTCATTGACCAAAATAGAATAATTCAAAGCTTTCCAAGTACACATAAATCTAAAGAACCAATTTCAAATTTTAATTTCTTAAAAAAAAGAGTTTTAAGAAAAAAAAAATTTATTGTCCAGACTATCCGACCAACAATGAAAAGTACATATCATACAATAACTTTTTAACCATATAGAGAAAATTTATGAAAATTGTTGGACCTTAAAGCTACTCCTAGGGTATATGTTGTATTAAAATTTCAAAGAAAAAGAACTCAAAACTCTATTTGTAGTGAGCTGCCCAAAATTGCTATATTACCAAAAAACACAATTTGGGCATTTAGAAGTTAATCTACCCCCACAGAATAGCCAAAAATGGTTGGGCTTATTGGACTTGTAGGGCCTATGAGGTTTGTAGTTTAATTTGTACTAATATTTGTAGCCAAATATGATGTCTAGTTTGATGAAAAAAAATCCTTGTTAAAAGAAGGGAAGGTGCCTTTAGAATAAATGTCAGGGTTTAATTAGTTTGTTAATTCTAAATGTGGCCAAAATGTTATATGTGCTGTTATATTTATGTGTGTATATGTGAGTATATGCAAATATTAAAATTTTAGATAATTTTATTAAATGATCTCCATAGATAAATCTATAGATTTTTGTAGTCATATGATTAAAATATTTTTGGGCAAGGGAGAATTGATTGTAATGGACCAAATGTCCACTCATGTTGAAAAAAATTCAATTTTTAAAAATTCCATCAATGAATTTATTTAAAGAGGTTTTTTAACTAAGAAATAATATAAGAGTTTTGTTGTTGTAGTTGATTCATCTACAACAATTGAAGATTTTCTAAAGATTTTTGTTTTATATCAAGCTCATCAAATTGATGGAATTACAATGGTTGAGAAGCTCTATATATATTAGTTTATTGATTTGTAGGATGAATAAACTACATTTGATTGATTGATTTAATAATCAATCAACTCTTACCAACAAGTACTTTTGCAAGCAACTCATTAGTTTGAAGCCTTTCAATGGAATGGTTCTTCTTTCATTCTTTTGGTCAAACTTTATGTGTAATTTTTTCATTAGGATGAAGAATGTTTCCAAAGAAAATATCCTAAGGGATACAATACCAATAAAATTTTTCAAAGAAACATTCCTCCCCTGACATCAAAAACCTTCCACAATAGTCCACTCAAAAATTGTATGGATTATCATATTTTCTCTTGGCTACATTTTCAGAAGGGTTAATTTTCCATAATCCATAGAGATTTTCATGCAATTCTATCACATAAAGTTTTTGTACTATATATCAATCGCCATAGCTAAAGGATAGACAAAATTTTTATGGACTATTGGTGTATACTTGGGTGGGTGTGTAAGGATTATGATTGCCCTTGAAATGTCAAGACCTATTCAATGCTCAATATAGAGGCACTTTTTGCACTACACATCTGGACAATCCACACCTATACTTGCATTCTCTTCGTGTTTCTATGTTGCATTCATAAATATTGAAATTGGTAAATAAATGCTCTTGTGGTTTGGGGCTTTAGAACATCACCACTTGTCTTGAAAAATGCAATGGATTTTTGGCTTGCAAAATGTAGACCCATCCACTTTGCAAACCAAGTGGTGAGTTACACCTTACCTACGGCTTGTTAACAAGCAGTCTACAAGATGAAAGTGCAGGGGCTCATTTACTTTTTACTGCTTGAGAATAGACTCAAAGCTCAATTGTGGACCCACATGTACTCAGTTCATTGGCAACAAGTATTGGATTCCGCAAATGTATTGAGCTCATTGGATTTCACAAATTTGCAACAACAACAAGAAACATGTAGAGGTGGTGAGAATAACTATTGGGGTGAAGAAAAATTTGCTCAATAAGTCTCTAAAGTTAAGGAAAATGAAATCTCTTTCTCTTATTCTATTTGCCAACCTCTATAGTGTCCTGCAAATACACCTTGTTTGGCAAGTCGGTGGTAGTTTTCCAAGCAGCCTCTTAACAAGTTCATTGCTTTTACAAGACAAGTAGGGCACTTTTGCCTGCCTATGTTACCAAGTCATCCATTTTGCTAGATGCGTAGGAATGCTCTTAAGCAGTATGATTAATGAGCAGGATTTTTCAAAATGTAGTTTTTGACAATGCTTCAAATAGTAATTTTTCAAAAATCTCGGGCATTTCATATCTGACATCAATATGTCCGAACCGACCTCCCCAACGAATCGCTGATTGGCACAGCCGGAAAGGATCCACGTGGCACTCCAAACCAGGGGCTAAAACCAGTCCACCCATCCCAAACAAAAAGAACGGCACCTGGACCAGGTCCGCAACCGAACCTTCCCTGCAATTGCTTCCCCTCCCAGCTAACAAAGACAAAACTTAGGGCTCCAAACATCTCCCATTCAACCCAAGTCCACAGCACACACACGTCGTCGTCCGCGCTCCCACAATCCCGGTCACCATCTCTCAAACTGAAACCTCACCACGCTTCCTCGTAAAATTTTCTGAATTTTTGAAGTGCACCCACCTCGCCATTTCTGGGAATCGTGAGAGTTTCGGGTATTGTCCAGTTCGTTTTGTTGCAGAGATTTTGGAAGGTTTTGGAGCTTGGAATTCCGCAGCGAATTCCGATGCCGCTCCTGCGCGCGGCCACCCTCGTGGTGTACTCCGGCGCCTACTTATTCGTCCTCTTCTTCGCCGTCTGTCTCGCCACAGGGTTATACTACCTCGCGGAGCTTGTCGAAGAGTATACTCGCCTCACTCGCAAGATCATCAGCTACGCCATCAAGGTCGTGCTCGTGCTCCACGTGCTCCTCTTCCTCATCGATCGCCTCCCTTTCCTTGCCATCTCAGTCGGGATCGCCTCCCACGTCGTCTACTACCGTCTCCTCAAAACCTTCCCTTACATCTCTCTCGGATCCTACGATTTTCTCGGAAGTGTGAGCTTGCTCATTCTCAGCCATGTGGTGTGGATCCGGTTTTTTTACACCGACCCGAGGTGTGTGTATGTGAGCATGGAGTGGATCTTCGGGTTTATGCTGGCTATGGTGTGGCTCGTGCCGTTCGCCTTTTTCATCTCGCTAGCCGCGAATGAAAGCGTGTTACCCGGTGGCGGTGGTGGTGGGGCGTATCAAGGGTTTGGAAGTAGTGACTTTGATGTGGGAGCGACGAGCTCCACGGCTGCTGCAGGAGCGCCGAGAAGGAAAGGGAGGAGGCAAAGCACTGTTTTAGGGTTTTTGAATTTTTTGAAGAGCAAGCGAGATGAAGTGCTGCCGATGGTGACGCGCGCTATTCCTTCGTCTCACCGAGACGCGTAGGGTTCTGCTCTCTGTAGCTTTGAAACTCCAGCAGGTAGAGACTCTGCACTGAGTATGTAATTTAAACTGCCGGTTCGGGCGATGCACAGAATGCAATTTCAAGCATTCTCCATTTGAGTGTTGAACTGCCTTGAGTGCTGTTGCATCTTGCGTTGCACTTCATTGACTTTATTCAATCCAGATCTCCTAGACGATGTTTTGCATTGTCGCTGTAGTACGTCTTGCTGGATTGCTAATTGAATTTATAACGATTGTTCAGGGTTGGTGTCATTATTCCCTAATTTTTAACATTACGGTTGGTGTCAGTTACAGATATGCAAACCTGTATAGTGACTGCTGTTGTCTTATTTTAAACCTCACAGCTCTGTTTCATTTCAGATGTTTCATTTTTTTATAATGTTGTTATGTCTGTATCACACCAAGCGGTGCTGAAAGACAGATTACGCTTCCTACTTCACATTGGTGGCAGATTGTTTGTACTATTATGGCTGACTCAGGTTGTTGTGTGTGCTGCAGAAAGTCTTGGGAGGGCTGCCTCAGGACATGGATGTGGACGGCATCGCAAATGTAATTAGCTATGATGTTATTATCATTGGAAGAGCAGGGCAATTGGGCCGAGCGTATATTCATTCTTTTGGTTTAGATATTCAGTGTAAAACAAAATCTTATCACCAGTGCAGCTCCAAATTTCTGCTCTTGAAGTTGTGTGAGGAGAACAACCTTTACCCAGGCCACTTGACAGGTACGATCATTTTCATTCGAGTTGTGCATAGCATTAACCCCTTGGGGTCTCATGTGGAGACTTCCTTTTGTTCAGGTTTATATTTGTTTTTTGACCAGCAGATGCAATGTTCTTCTCGGACTTGGCCCTGTCTGAATTATTGATTTTCAACTGTGTGATCAATCAAGTTGTCCATTCTGTGAAATTTTGGTCATTTAGGGTTTAAGTAGCTAGAGGAGGTTTCGAATAATATTCCCACCGTTTTTGTTTTTTATTGTCATCAAGTATCAATTTCCTTCATCACTTCATCATTAACATCCATCTTGTTTTCAGCTCGTGATCAATTCAACAAGGGTGGAGTTGCTTCAGGGAAATTATTAATGGGTTCTTTAGAGAGCCCACTCGCTTGAGCAAGCGTTGCATGGCGGCTTCAAGTGGATAGTTCTTCCTCACAGTTGCTCATGGAAAGTGGTTTCGTAGTGGCAATAACATTCTGCTCTGACCTTGTTCTCCATTGTTTATAAATTAGTGGTGTATGGAAGCTTTTAGGCACGTTGGTGTCTTGGATTTATTTCGCATAGTAATCCTATCTGGAGAATTCTCTGCATTATTTTCATACGAAGCTTGGTGCGGATCTTTCTTGTTTGGGTTTCGCGTGAAGCTTTTAGTGCTCTTTGTACAGTTCTAGTAAAAAGCAACCGCGCCAATGATCATACAAAGCATGCCAAGTCTGCTCAATCAGTGATCAAATGTGCTTCCTTTGGGTTCTATCAGGATGATCACCCATTTCCGACAACTAAGCAAATCGGCCCCTGTCCAGCATCGGAAAAAACAAGGGATAAATTTTCCTGTGTCCAGAAATACAGAAATTTATTTGATAAGGGTTCCATATTTTTGGAGACCTTCATTCTGAAAAAACGATATCACTAAAAAAAATTTATACGGAAAGATTCTGTTTGTCCTCAAACTGCCTCAAACTGTCATAGGGTATTGCATTTCCAATTAATGCATGCTTCAAATCCAGAAGTACCTATTTTGTATAGGCCCCTTGTAATTGCATCATAGACTAACCTATTGTGGACAATAATTGGATGTAGTGGTCATCAAAAAATATTTTTGGTGTGTATTTTCGGTTCACTCATCTCTCTTCTTTCTTGGCCCAGGGAGAAGTGCCATAGTTGACCACAATAGGTGAGTCTATAAAATTGGAATGGGCTTGGGTGCAAAATCTACTTTTAAATTCAATAAAATATTCATTTTTGGTGAAAAATTTTTGGTTGTTTTTGCAATCTTTCACAACCTTATTTTTGTATACATTGAATTCAGTTCCCTATGAATCTTCTACATTATCTAGTTTGAAAAGCTTAAGTTAGTTGAAATAGTTACTTCGACCTTAAATGAAATTTGATAGCTCATCCCAAATTGTGCTATTTGTAGATGTCATCAAAAACCTTGAAGCAAAGACAATTCAATGACATAAATCGATAGAATGCAATTTGGGGGTAAAACTATTGACTTTTCCAAATATCAGTTGCAGCCATGCCAAATACAGGCAATTCCTCATTCTCTTTAGGGCCATGTGTCATCTTACCAAGCATAAGTTGTATGGCTAATCTTGTCCAATTGATTATACACAGACCACCTTATGCTATGGAAACTTTGAGAATAGACTTACCTTCAAATCATCTACATGTTTAATTGTAGTTGGTGGGCTTTCATTTTTCAGATTTTGGTGCTAATATTGAGGTAGATTTTGTAGAGCGTAGTTTTAGGTGCCTTATAGAGTTCTACTTTGAAACTTTGTAGAAACTAGATGCCTTATCCAAAAATTCTATTTTTTTTTTAAATTCATGAATTTCAATTGCCAGTACTAAAAAAATGTTTTTCTTAGAAAAAGTTGCCCCAACTATATTAAATTACTTAGATTGACGATTATGGATTTTCCTATGTTAAACCTCTACATCTATTTCTTCAAGTATTGAGCTCAATTGAGTGGAAAACCTATTCATCAATGGGAATGATTTCATTGGTAGTAGTATGGTTCTCAACTATGCACATTCTTCTATATGAGCACCCAATTCTTAACTCTCAAGGTCCCATCAACTTCTTTCTTTTCTAATGCCCTACTTGAAGGTTAGATTTGGCACAAATTAAGTTTTCTTTGTGAAAACATGTCACATTTCAATTGCTAATTGATTAGTTGACCATACAAAAATCTCACATGGAATTTTTTTGTATTAGTTTTTTAACATTTGTATAGTATACATTCTAAAGACTTTGATCTGTAATTATTCTACAATTTAAAGGATGCTAGTAGATTTAGCTTTAGAATATAATTCCTTTAGTTCTAAAAATGATCCTTCTTAAATGATTTGTATGAAAAAGTTAAAGAGAAACCTTAAAGTATTAATATGATTAGAATTCAACATTTTGAAGCGAAAAGAAAAAAAGATCTTATTAAAATCATAGATATTCAATCTATCATTGATTTAAAAAGGAATTTTCAATTTTTGGCTTCAAATTTAATTGAAAAATATAAGATTAGGTTACAGTTGATCAAAGCATATGGATTGTATTAAGCTTATAATTATTATTCAAAGTTACATTTAAAATAAATCTTTACAATTTTGAAAATCTTGGCTATCCCTTAATCCTTAAGATTTGGTTGAATTATTTCACATTGTGTTCTATTTTGTCTTTAACAAAGGTTTATAATCTTGGAGTCACTTATGCTAATTCATCTTAGGGCTCTAGTTGGACCTAAGATAAACATACACTTAATTTATGCTAGTAACTTAAAAGGTTGATGTTTCTCTCTTTTCTTTTTCATCACCTAAAAATGAATACATTTGATAATCTAATGAAAAAATGTAAACTTTTATACATTCTAAAATTGACAAAGTCCAATAAATTAGTTGTAGATTTACAAAAGTGAAGTCATAAGAGGCTTTTTGTATAAAACCATGTTATAAGAACATAATTAATGCACTTGACATAACGGACTAGTAAAAGCATTATTAACCTTGACTAATATATAATTACAACTTGAAAGTACTATCATTGAAGTCTATTGCAAACATAATTTAATTAGATATAAGAATATTTCCAATTACACTTTGAACGACCAACCTAAATTCAACCTTGAAGATTCACCAATACACAAACATTTTAGAGATCATGGCAAATCATACCTAAGAAAATAAAATCATACAAAGGCATTGAAAAATAACTATGTGATTTATATGATTTTCATTTCTTAGATATGATTTATTGAATTCCTTAACAGCTTTTTACCTTTACCTTGCTTTTGAAGAGGTTTTGAATTGATGTCCAAATGTCTACATTTGAGTTTCAATATGTCCCTATTCAAAGTATAAGAGCCAATCCATTTCTAATCACCCTCCCCCCTTTTCCAACCTACAAAATGATCTCTTTTTATGAAGTTGTAGTGGCGCATTATAATTGTTTGTCAAGCTTTCAAAAATGCAACTAACCCATGATTGGAAATAGAAAAGTCTATATGACCAATATACGTCATATGGAAGGCCATACAATACAATTCAACTAAAAAATTTATGATAATTATATTTTGAATTAAAAAATTCCCTCAATTTTGAGTTGTGATTGAAAATAGATCACCTCCCCTAGTTTAGCATGATGTAAAGTGAATGAAACAATTCCAAAGACCATCCCCATACAAAGCCCACATTACAATAAAGTAGGCTCAATCATTTCTTAATTGAAAAAGACATGTTATAGATGGCCAAAGCAAAGACATTTAGCTTCCCATTATTCTCCCTACAAAGATTGATCCCATCCATTGGGATTTTAATGTGGTTATTTAAACTCCCTAAACTATTGCATTGGTAATTCAAAAGGTGTTCTTTCAAATTGTGGAATAATGAGCAAAACTTTTTGGCATGTGTTCCTTGACATTACAAGACTATGACCAACTCCAACCCTTTCAACACTAACTCCACACTAAACTAGCTCAATCATTTCTTAATAAAAAAAAGACAATCATTATAGATGGTCCAAGCAAAGACATTTAGCTTCTTCCTACAAGGATTGATCACAGCCATTTGGATTTTAATGTGGTTACTTTTACTCCCTAAACTACTCCAATGGTAATTCAAAAAGCATTCCTTCAAATTGTGGAATGAGCAAAACTTTTTGGCATGTGTTCATTGACATTACAAGACCATGACCAACTCCAACCCTTTCAACCCCAACTACACACTAAAGTGATCATAATGCCAACCCTCCACAGTTTTCACTTCATTAGGCTGAAAGAGGGCACAATTAAGCCCACAATTAAGCCCCAAAGTAGGAGTGGCAATTGGGCTGGGGGCAATTTGGGGTCTGTATAGGTACCTTAAATGGATGATTAGTAACCAAATGATCAGTGGACTCACACATTGATGTTGCCCTGCAACAGCACAGCATTTTGAGTAATCTGCCGGCCCGGCACCCTTCCACAGTAGTGATCCACAATTCCTAGCGAGTCGGGAAAGTCATCAAATACTGGATAAAAAATTCGGAACAAAACCAAATTAAATTGCGAGAATAAAAAACACAACTCAAGAACACTCAAGATAATAAGCACAATATCACGACAAAACAAACACAAAACAGGGCATGACAATCCAAAATCATACCACCAGTCACGACGCACCACGTAAATAAAGCAAAAAACAATACAGGAAACGAATTGCAATGGAAAACTCAACATGCACTACAAATCAAAGACAACCAAATTCACCGACTTTCCACTGCAACTCCAAACATCAGAACCACACGATGAAACCAGATTCCCTCAACAATCTACCGAAAATTCAACTACTCAAGAGAAAGCACGTGCGGTGCGCAAGCCGTCCAAAACCGAACAGAAAGAGACACCCTGGAGGGAACCAATTCGCCTCATCCCTCCAACAAGAAATACACACCTCAAACCACAACCACCCTCAAAACAGACACGATGTAAATCACTGAACAAAACCCAAAAACTTGATCCACAACACACAAAAATCAGACCCCACTCCTCCACCAACACCAGGACACACAACGACAACAAAAACATACTCAAGTCGGCGGCCACAAAGAGCTCATCCAGATCCATACACACACTGTCAAACACAAAAACAACACACAAAGGAACACCGACGAACACAAAACCATGAACGACTAAACCTGCTTTATCAACACACGGATGAATACATTATCATAGCTCCGTCCCGTCGGGAGAAAACCAAAGAGAATGGAATGCCCAACAATGGGACGGCCTCGCCGCTGTACGCCAGACAACATCTGAACTTTATCAACGCCTGCGGCCTTGTGGCCGTTTCCGGACGGGAAGTGGCGAACGAAGAGAGGCCAAGATCCTACGAAGACTCAATAACTACAGCAATAAACATACCTAACACCGAACCTCCCAAACGAAACAGCGGGACACCGCAACCTCCTCTCCCACGCTCAGCTGCCGTGGCCGGAACCGTGGCTCGAAACCCTCCGACGAAGATCCTTCGAAGACTGAGAGAACATGTAACCCTCGAAAAGGTTGTTCAGGTACTCCTCGATGTCGTCCGAACTGTACTTGATGTAGCGCTCGGGATGTCTCTGGGACTCCAAGTACTGACCGTAACGACCCAGGAAAGAACGGTACGCGGGAAGGATCTTGTCCGAGATCGAGATACGAAGCTCGTCGCGAAGCTGCTCGTCGAAAACCACCCAACTCATCTGAGCCTTGTGAACCTCGTCGAACGCGATGTTGAAGCTCTTGAAACGCTCCTTCAAAACCTGCTTAGAAACGCCGCTCGAAAAACCACCGCTCGTGTGGATGCCCTCGTCGCGCAAGCAAGCCAGCACCTTCCCCCAAGCCGCGCGCTGGTAGCTGCTCGCGTACTGACGAACCTGGCTCGTGTTCTTGCGAACCCAGTCGTCACCCACCAGAGCACGAACCTCCGTCGTCTTCACCTTCTGCACGATGTAATGGATGTTGTTCATCAGAAACAAGTAAGTCAGAGAAAGGTCCTTGTACAGCTTCGACTTCTCCTCCAAATTCGAAAGAAGAACCTTCGTGATCCAGATCGTCTGAACCGCCAGAGGAGAAAGCTCCGCGCTGTTCCCGTCGCGATCGCGGTCCTCCGACACGCGCGAAGAGTAACGAGGAGAGTCGCGGAGGGACTCCACGGAATCCTCGCCCTCGCCCTCCGAATCCTTCTTCTTCTCGCCGAACAAAAGCTTCAGAGTGTCCGAATAATCGCACATGAACTTGATGTAATTCATCACGTAACGAGTCAGCGGATGCACGCCGCCGCCGGGAACGGGAGTCTTCGAACCGTCCCGCTGGATCGCGCTCTCGAAGTCCGCGAAAGTACCGCGAGCGCACTCACCCAGACGCATCAAAATGCCGGAAGCCTCGGCACGCACCGCACTGCTCGCCTCGCCGCTGAAAATCTCCTCCAGCTCCGGAAGCAGGTCGCGCAACGTCTCGTACATGTCCAAAATCTTGAAAAGCTTCTCCGGAGAACGACGGCTGATCGCCACGGCCTCGCCGAAGCTCAGAAGCTGCATCATCGGACCCTTCGCCAGCTCCGCGAAGCAACACTCCGCCACGGAACCCGAACCGTCCGCGAAAACGTCGTCGCACAGACGACGCTCGCTCGGAAAAAGAGCACGGACAGACAATTTCATGTTCTGGTTCCACTTCTTGATCGTCACCTCCTGGTCCTCCCAACGCATCTTACCCACCTCCTCGATGCTCTGACGCTCCACGCCCAGACGCTTCAGCGTCTCCTCCAGCGCATTCTTGCGGATGCTCGCGTAAACCTGCACGCACTCGCGCTTGTAACCCGCACGAAGCATGCGCTGCGCAATGTCGGCCAGGTCGGGCACGATCCCGGGAGGAATCAGGTCCAGAAGAGGCTTCATCTCCACGGGACGCGCCACGGGAATCTCCTCCTCCGCACCATCCTCCTCGCCCGAGCTGCGAGAGTCACCCACCTCGTCCACGCCCAGGTCGTCCAAACGACGGCTGCTGAACGAACCCGCACGAGAACAGTTCTCCATCAACCAATCCGGATCCACCGTGTCGCTGAACGCAAGCAACATGTGACGGAACTCCTCTTCCAGACGAGCCATCGCCAGCTGACGCAAATTCTGCACGCGACTCATCTCCCGCGTATTGCTCTGACTCACCAACAACGATTCCAACGCGACCTGAATCTCGTCCACCGCCTCCAGGTACGCCACGGCCTCGTCCTGCGGACAGTCCCAGATCATCGACTGACGCGCGTGGTCCGAAGACGCAGAATCCCACTGCAAAACCACATCCTCCGCGGCGTTCAGACCGCGAACAGGCTTCAAATCCGCCGGAACACCGTCCGACTCGTTCTCCTTACCGCTGTCCGCCATGTCCAATACCCTAGAATGCTCCCTCCCAACCCCGCCTCTGCCAACCCTATCACGAACGTCGCCTTCACCCTCTCGCGCACCCGAAACCCAAACAGACGCACGCTCTCCGGGCGCGGCACGCAAATCGACGCCCTCGATTCCAACCTACGGCCTCCCCGTCGCAACCATGCGTCCGGCACCTCAATGGCGAACTCGATCAAAACCAAATGGCGCCACCTCTTTCCCCCGACGACAGAGATTCCGACGATTCGCGCAATCCGCACGGGACGCTTCGCATTCCAGCGCCCACGGACGAAAGAATCCCCAAGCACGCCCTGATCTAACCTACCACGGCGTGCGGGACGCCACACATGACAACCCTGACCAGCACACGAGATGCTAAGTCTACTCTAACCCCGTGGTGCAGCAGATGCTCAGGTAGATGGATGCGCGAGGGGTGCAGGGCACGCAAACAGGCACTCGGAGAACCCAGTGCGAGCAGCATAGTATCATTCCACGGCCGATACCCCCGCTGCTTCTGCTCCTGTCCCGCGCGTCCGTGCCTGCGGGCACCCCAGACTTAAACTCCACCCGAGTGAGAGCGACAGAGCAATTGGGTTCACAGCGCCATCACCGGCCACTCTGAGGACAGTCCACGGCGGCATTCGCGTGGCAGCAGCGTCGTCGTCGTCGCGCAGGAGTGCGATCCGCCATGGTCGTGATGGATCCCGTCGCGTCGCAATTCCTTGAAGCTCCCGCGACGCACGGCGCTCAAACCCCACCCCCACCTCGCTCTTCTCTTCGTCTTGATCCGCTGCTCGCGTACTCACTCCTACTACTGTGTGCCTTCAAGCCCTTCCACCACTACTGTAGATTGAAGTTGGGTCTCGAAACCCTAGCACCGTGGCGTCCCGCACGTACTTCCCAGCACTGCCAAGCGCTTTCCGATGAGTTCCATGGTAACTGTGGCTGATCCCGAATTCCGCCGATCTTTAAGCTTTGTGGGCAAGCAATTTAGGGGCGCTTCACACTTGGGCCAACCAAGTCGTAAACGTGGGAGTTTATGGCTAAACTTTGGGCAAGAGTCCAAAAAAATGGGCAATAAATGGGCAATTTGATGGACTTTTGATCAATGTTTGGGTCACCACAAAGTGGCGACCCAAACTTTGGTTTTGGACTTCCATATAAGCACTTTAGAGGGCGATGGACTTTGGATTGTGCCGCCTTGTGTGAAGGGTCGAGAGGCCAAAGTTAGGGTTTTTTGAAATTTGATCAGTGAAGACCAACGGACTCTCAACCTTAGGCCCATGTGTGAAGCGGCCCTTAGTATAAGTTAGAAGGCAGTGGCAAATGCTTGGAACGTAAGATAGAAGCACCCAAACCTATGACATTCTCTACCCCTACCAAATTAAAGGAATTGTCTACATGATGAACTTTTTTTTCCAAGAGAATGTCAACCTTGTCAAAAAAAAACCAACCAAAGTTGTTTCAGAATTTTCTAGCACTCATGCAATATTCCTTGGATGTTCAAAGTTGAAAACATAGAAGACATATTTGTGTCAATTGACTCCCTTTGTAATTTCCTAAAGGAAAGATCAAGTGTGTTTTTCAAGAGGGATTGTCAAAAACTGCCATTTTTTACTGCATTATCCAAAACTGAAAGTAAAACCCTGTTTTTTTTTAACTTCAATTACACAAAATTTTAGTAGACTACCTTGACAAGGTGTTGGGAAAAATTTCAGCCCATTTAACTTTGTGAAAAATAAAACTTTTTTTAATTCCTGAAAAATGGGGGCTATAGACTTCAAGCCTTCTTGGAGTGAAAATTTTAGTCTTCAAGAAATTTGCGTCCTTCCACTATTGATTTCTAAATCTTCCTAGGTATATTCATGTAAATATAGAAGCTAGATCACTGAAAATCACTTTGAAATGCAGAGGACACTATAAATTTGTGTTTTATGTGATGAACTCTAATTTTTTAAAATACATTTTAGGCGACATCGCAACAAACCTATGTTTTTATGTCAACCAAAACGTCCAACATAACATCACTATTGACATAAAAACATGGATGTATTGCATTGGACATAACCTAAAATGTGTTAAAAAAATGAAGGTTTGTCATATAAAATGTAGATTTCTTATAGTGGAGGTTAAGTGAATGGGCAATAAACTAGTCATTTTCTAACAATTTCTTGTACAATGAAATTTTTTTAATTTGAAACCCTAATGATGAAATCCAAATGATGGAAAGTTAGAGACAAACTTGTAGATGAGAACACAAGCGACTTCAATCATCTCTAATGTAGCAGGAGCTCCACTTCCTCAATAGCTTCAATGTTTTCGACGGTTTAGGGTTTTTAGTTCCACTTTGAGTGTTTGAGTTTTAGAATACTCTAGATTTGTCACACAAATTGTTTTGAATGCTATCGACAAGGAGGCTTAGGCTTCACATTTTTCTAAAGTACACTTAGGATTTGAAGTTTTTTGCAAACAAAAAACATTTGGATTGTAGACTAGGCAATAGGATTTCAATTGTGGTTTAGGTATGGCTTCCAATGTCCCTAAGAAGGTCATGTTGTAGACCTTAGAGGCGGAGTCTACAAATGTAGAGTACTTTGGAAAGGTTGTTATTGGAGGTGCTTTGATGCTAGAGGCATTGCAATTTACATTGGAGACAAATAATATTTGGAGTAGCCAATTGAATTCTGGGATGCCAAAGACAAACGCCACATGAGAAAAAAGTTAGAGTGCCTAAATGGTTTTTGTAAAGAAGTGCACGTCATCGAACTCGTAGAAGGGGAGCCTCATGCAAACAAACCTTGTCAACTTAGAGATAGATCATTCACTGCACATGACTACCATAGATGTCATCCACATTGTGGATGAAGTAGTTATCCATGTAGAAGTTGAAGCAAAAAGACTTGATCCTAGAATTTCGCCTGTTGCTTCATCTAAAGTGAGTGGTAGCACAAACTCTATTGAAGTACAAGACAACCGTCTCAAATTTGTACTTCTACTAAATGATGTAATAGATCGTAATTTTAAAAGGACAAAGAAATTGAAGGCAAAGTTGTAGCGAGTTGCATTGGATGATCACAACTAGTGATTGAAAATGTTCAACTTGAATGGCAATAGAATTGTCAAATTGTAGTGCACTAAGTGTAATAAGGATTGTGGTGGCGACAATAAGGACCACACCAAATCACACATCAACAATTTGTTCAACAATTTCAAGCACTCTCATATTGTAAGTATGATGCAAATAAGAAATTTCTATATAGCTAAGAATGTGGATTTCAGTGACCATCTATAATTGGAGGCCACAAACGAAAGAACAATCATTATAACTCTCTAAGATTACAAACATCTAATTGTGGAGGGTGTTTAGATTATGAAACGGGTGCATGGTACTCTTTCAAAAAGGTACAAAAATTTATAAGGTTAGAGAATTTAACAGCATCCAACACCAAATGTTATTGGTTCAAAGTGAAATGCCTATATTATAAACAATGCAAAGAAATGATGGCCCTATGTCCACCAAGGAAAACACTAGAGGTGAATTTGCAAATTACTTGTCTAGCTTGAAGCATCAGAAGGTTGTGGAGGATTTTGAACATGGTGCTAGAAAACTAGTTAGAACATGTAAATCTAGATGTCCAAGCATGTCTAGTGCCACAAGTTTCTGTTCTAATCAAGGTGACCTACATTCATGGTTTAGGCCAAGTTTAGCAACATGTTTGTCAAATACGTCCATTTCCATTGATAAGGGGTTCTTTGTTGCTCTCATGTGTTATGGATTTTGTTGTCTAACTATTGAATATGCTAGTAATTTTTATAGTATCAGTGCTTTGTTAGATAACCCCCACAAGGGTGTCCAATGGTATTCAGAACCACATCTAATTGACATGCTTGAAATAGGAGTTTTTGCAATAAAGGCCACCAATGCATGTTTAGGGAGTTGTTCCCAAATCAAACTCGTCATACGTGTGCCCTCATACCACTTGAAAATGATTTTAAGATGAAAATTAATAAAGAAGACCAAACTTTGGTTAAGAAGGGTCACTGAAGCACTGCATCAATTATATAATTAGAATGTCTATTTGCCCACAAAATCTATAATTAAAACATACTAGAAATCTAGGAATTTGGCTAAAAAGTTCCGGTCAGAAAAACTACACTATTGGCATGTTAGAGCTTACATAATGCAATTGAAGGCTAAGAGGCCGACACAAAGTGAAAGTGCACTCAATATCTCATTTGATAATAATCTAATGAAATTTTGTATCAACATATCAATGTGCATAGGATTGGGGTCTTAAGAGGGAAGTGTGTCTTGAAGGAATTTTTGAAGGACGTAGTGACCAATTTGAAATGGAAAGATTTTGGAAATCATTGTAGTGAAAATACAAATTGTTTTTCATAGACAATGAGAATCTACAAAGGACATTGTCTATATGATTTATTTGCTCTTAATTTTTCTAGCCCCAATTTTGATAGTATTTGAAGTAATTGCATGAAGGGAGTGACATTCATATTGGAAGAGCACTTTCAAAACTTCAAGTCCATTGCCAACATTTACATTGATGCTAAAGCTATGCACAAAATCTCTAGCCCATCCTTGTCATACTTGTTGAAGATCAAACAAAGGTGAAGGGTTGGGTATAATGAGAGGCTAGTTGGCACACTATGCTCGAATTTTGTGGGACAAAAAAAATCACAATTGTCTTAGTACAAATTACAAGCCGAGTGTTGAAGTTGGTGAAGCAAGATACAATAAGATGGTACACTCTCTATAACAAAATTAGCTCTTTTGTGACGTCAAGAAAAACATGTCATGACATCGCTTAAGACACAAAATGAATCTACATAGAAGTCACCTTAAAATCCATCATAATTGACAAGCAAAAAACATACTAAAAGTTTACATGACATAAAAAAAATGAACTTGTTTTCTTCTAACATCATACATGACACAATCTATAGAGTTGCTTAAAATGTGACACATGGAGGACAAGTCATGTCCACGTTAGTGCCACATGGTTGGGCAATGCCACCTAGGAAAAAATTTCATCCGATTTGTTGCTGACATGGCACTAGATATGTTGGTGGGAAAAGTGATGTGGTATACCTAGTCAGTAGACTTTTAAGCTGTTTAAAAATTTTAGATTTTGTTTTTTGAAATATCAAGTGGTACATATTATACATGTAGGGCAAGGCCAATAAAAAATAGTTAGATAAAGAAAATAAAGTATACAAGAAAAATTGTTGAATTCAACAAGAATTAAAGAAAATTTACCATCTACCATCAAAAGAATTTTGATGGCCAAACAAAAGAATTACTTCACTTAAAGTTAGTGATAGTGAAAATGAAGGGTGGAGAGGATGTGTTTATACTGAAATTTATTGTTTGTTCATGGTCAAACAAAAGATATGGGATAATTTGAATATGGGAGCTTGACTACTAGACATGTGGATGTTGTTTCGAACATTGGGACGTTGTTTGAAGCATTTTACATTGAACATGTTTTTTCTCTATATATCCCATATAGGTTGACAATCTCCCTACCACCCTATTTGTATAAAGAGCTTCATTTTTCATCCATGGTGCACATCCATCCATTTCCCTTTTTTGCAAAGTATATAATGTGGCTACCCTTCTTCTAAAATTTTCACATTTGGTTAGCATTTTACCATAGACTGCAAAGAAATTCACTAATTTATCTAAAGTCAAAATGGCTTTATTTGTTGATGTGGCAATCTATATTTTTTCAAAACAATTCAAAAAACATCAATATATCTTTAATGATGTCAAATGGTAAATTTCATTAGAAAGGTGACATTCCGTTAATTTGGTACTTTTGGCAGTTCAAACTGTGTAGTTTGAACCGTTTATTTTGTACTAGGATCTACACCAGTACTAGATTTTTGAAATATACAACTATCCTAGATATATAAAATCTATACTAGTCTTAGATTTTTCAGAATGCTCGGTCTAATATCTATACTAGTCATATATTTTTGATATCTAAAAGTGACCTAGATGTTAGCAATATATACTTGTCCTAGATGTTAAGGTGTAAAAATGACATGGAATACCGCCATTTTAACGAAATTTGCTATTTAGAGAAAATGTCAATAATAGCATCAACTTGTTTTTATAGTAATGTACGTGCGTTTTTTGCAACATCCACAAAAATCTACCTCACTAAACTTTCTATTCTTTGACATCTTATGTTTTTTCAAACATCACATGTTAGTGGTAAAACATCTCCAAAAACATGAGTTTCTTATAGTGACTGTCATTAGAGGATTTTCAGCAAGTTTGGAGGGCTGCAAGTTTCCTGAGCTACTAGCGTCAAGGGAACAACCTCACAGCTGCTACTTGATGTGGCATGGCAATTGCCACATCACCAAAAAAAAATTCAAAAATAAACGAAAATTCTTTTTTTGCTTTCTTTTCCATACTAAGTTAAAAAAAAATTCCAAAAAAAACAAAATGGATAACAAGAACAGGGTTGGAGAAATAGGCCTAAAATGGCCCTCTCGACCCCCAAAAAATCCTCTAATATTTTTGTTCAATGAGTTTGGATTTTTGCAAGGGTTGTTATTGTGAATCCTTTGAATGACAAATTGCCTTAAATAGTGTTGGTCATTTGTTGCACTTGCGGTGGTTTTGATTTAGACTAGGTTAGAGCATAGTCGAAACAATTAACAACCTCTGAAATAAGCATTGTTATACTGCAGTGTGACCTATAATTAACCATGGCAATGACAAGGACTCCCATAGGCGATAGTTGATGCTTGCAAATTACAAAAGTTCAAAAGAGCTAAGGTTTATGGTAGATTGGAAGGGCTAGATTTTCAACTCATTAATGAATGTTGTTAGAGAAGTTACTGCCTTGTATGACAAAGACTATATTAATACACAATGATAAAAAATTGCTAAACCTACTTGAAAGTAACGTACGCACTCTAAAATTAGAAGCCAATATGGCACTTTACGAGTAGATTTGTCAAGTTTTCAATCACTTCATAGTAGATCAGCGTGAACTACTTAAAAAAGATTACGACAAAAAGGATCAACATAATTGGACAAGTGCATAGAGATTGTATTCACAAAAAATAAGAAATTGCTTGAGGTCTCTTCGTTTGTCTACTAATTTATACCATGAACACACTCTAGGAATTGAGATGTATAGTCAAGTCTAGCTCATTTACAAATTCCTGTCACTAGAAGTCAATTACTTGAAAGTTCCAAAAGTTGTAGCATGTTGAAAAATGATCTAATATTCCAACCATAAATTATATTGAAATTGTAGTGAAGGATATTTTATAATTACAAGAAATATTTACATATGAGCCTCAAAATCATACAACATTTTGAAATTTGTGTACACAATGTCTACCATTTGGTGCACCACCTCTTGCTAAAATCATAGCTTGCATTCAATCAGGCATGTTTGCTATCAACTTCTGTAGTTGCTCAAGATATATTGTATCCTATACCACTTGAATGGTTTGGACCATTTCTTCTTTGTTATTTGATTTCTTGTAGCAATATAATAAATTTTTTATGATCTTCTAGAGGTTCACTATGGAATTCAAGTTAAGTGAGTTTGAAGGCCACTATAACTTTGGTATCCCATAAAATTGCCTCCACTATTTAAAAAATTTGCCACGATGTATTGGAGCGCCGTCTTCCATAAATATTAGTTGATATAGAACATCATGCATAAAATAGAATGCGGATAAAATGCCATCATAAACATGTTTGAAGAAATTTGTTGCAATTCGTTCACTTGGAGGCAAAAAAGCCGAAGGACATTTGTCAAATTCTATGAATGCAGTCTATACCATTACTAATGTTCTTCCTAATTTGAAAGTAGATGTGAGACAATGTGATATTTACTTTCTGTAAACTTTCCTCCAAATGCAACTTCAGCAACAGTCTTTGCCAAGCTCAAACAATGATTCATCTATCCAAATGACATTTTTTCAATCTTTAGCTGTCTAATGTTTGTATTTGATTTCTATGAGTTAGACTAAAATAAGATTTTCTAAGAACTATACAATTCTTGAATTCTAGATTGCGAATGTGTTTGCGGATGGCTTTTCAAGGAACGTAGATATTTTTCTATTCTCAAGTCACAATCTTTGTGTCCAAATTGAAAAAGTAGCAAAAGTATCTTTTTTATTTTGATAATTGTAGTTGAAGCATGAAAATCATGGGGGATTGGAAAATACTCAACATATAAATCTAAAATTGTACTTTGTAAGTCAATAATATTTTTTAGGTATACAATTGTCTTGTCATTTCATTGTTTTGTTGGTTTATCATTTCTGTGATAAATATTCTCACTTGAGTGTGCCATTCCACCTAACATGTAGTGATTCATGTAAGATATTTTTTTCAAAAGTAGGGGATGTGGTAAGAATAGAGAGGGCCTATAATTTCCATGAATTACTAGATGTTACAAATATTGTAAACTTTTGTCATAGATTGAGTATGGAGGAAATGGGATTAAATTTGCCAAGGTATACAACAAGATGAATAACATTTGAACAAAGTTGCATTTAGTAGAAGGAGATGAGGTGGAACCAAATCTTGGAGACTATAGTACCATAGCGACCAATAAAGAGGTTGTCATAGTATTCAAAGAAGGTTTCAAGAAGGCACATAGGGTAATTAACGCCTTGAACATGGCCCCTAATCTACAAGCATCTTTCAAAAACAAAGCGTGGTATGAAAGACTCTAGATTGTAGAGCTTGTAGACAAACAATTATTTGCTTTTGTTGTAGGTAATAGACTTGTTCATGGCAAGGATGTTGACATGAAAGTTTTACAAGAAGATTTGCAAGAACAAAAGCACAATTTACAACAAGTTGAAGTATATGATCTTCAATCTCCTATGGCAAAGGATATTAAAGATGATTTAATTGACAATGGAGTTTTAACAATTGCGATTGTAGAGAATGAAATGCGCCATGTGATTTTAGAAATGCTAAACCACCACGAAAAGTAAGTTTAAGAAATACATGTATCAATACACATCAAAGTTTTTCTCGAATTATATGAAAATCAAATTTGAAGTCAACTCTAATTGCACAACTCAATGGTAATCCCTTCTTGTCTATGAATAGATTAACTTGTGTTAAAAAGTCAATGTATTTTAATAATAGTGAGGATTACATGACTGCTGTTGAAAACTCCAATACATATTTTGTTAAAATTGGCTCAGATGTTGATTTGTATTTTCTACAACAGTCGACTATTATGAAGCCATCTAATATGACTATAACAAAAAAATATACTAAATGTTAGGCAAGAAAGTTAGGCAAATCAACGTCAATGATACAAGTGCAAATGAAGGGACTTAGTGAATTGGTTGCATATAAAAGATGCAATGGCATGTTGGTAGCAACTATTGGTAAATCTTCAAATAATTTGTTGATCTTGCAAACCAAGAGGTAAGTATAAGTAAAAACATGTCTTAATTTCAAATGTTAAAGCCATCTTGCAATATTACACTAAAGCAATTGGCTAGTGCAAATTCAAATACAACCTAACAAATTCCAAATGGATTAGTCTTGAAACTATTATTACTAATGTCATTTTTAATTTTAATCCCAAGATTCAAGTATTTCACTTAAACAAGGATAATGCTAAAAATTTAAACAAATATGTTTTGAATATTACAATAGAGTAGCAAAGAATTCAAGTCTTGTTTTCATGTAAGAAGGATTTCTTCTTGGTATATCTTTTACTACCATTGCTCTAGCCTATATACTCTCAATTTTGCTTAAAGTGAATTCAAGTCCACAAATAGAATAATCCTCATAACATAGTGAACATTTTTTTTCAAAGGATGATGAAATGAGAACTATTGGTATATAATTTATGTTACTTTCCACATTTTGTTTTTTGACAATTTTTTTAAGTCATTCTAAATTCCTTAATTTATGGAATAATAACATAATTTTTGAGAAATACCAATTTTTTCAACATTCTTTTTTTTCCCTATATCATATTTTTTTCCTCAGAACATTTGCAGTATCATTTTTGTAATATCTTTTTTTTCAAAAATATCACCAATTTTTTTTATTGGTATTTTTCTAATTCTTCACTCATTTTTTGGAAGGAAGATTATAACATTTTTTTAAAATTTTTTTTTCTAAGTCTTAGTATTTTTTATTATAACATTATTGTACTGCAAATGCAAGTATTATGTAAAATGTATATATTCATATTATTTAAATAGGTTTGAATGTTTGTAACATTATAAAGAAGATGACATCATTTGAAGTGACTTCAAGATGACGCCTTCTCTTTGCTGTTATAGGCAATTATATAGAAAAGAATTTACTTGAAAGCTTCATTTTATTTGATATTTTTTTTCTTCGTTTTTTATTTAGTTTATATTATGTCAAACTAGAGGGGTTTTTTTAAGTTTCAAGATGAAGAATCTCAACCGGAATATGAATTAAAATTTTTTTTTTATTACAACTGTCGGATTAGCCACAACTATCATTAGGTTTTTTATTGCTATATGGACAATCAGAAGCTAAGCAATCTCGATCACTGAAACAACCTCGCATAGAGAAATGATGGCACGATAATCTTCAATATGAGGCTCAGTCATTGGTAATTTTGTTGTAGGTTAGATGTGTTGAACTTGACAACCGTGAAGTCGCATTTGAAACATGTTTTAAAATTTAAACAATGAGCAATATTATTGTATGGTAAAAATTATTCTAGGGAGTTGTAGTTACCAACAGTGGTTAGAAAGGCTAGTCAATCATTTAACTAAGGTGAATCGTGTTGATTATGTTACTACTATTGTTAAACGTATTTTCAAATTCTTGCAAATTAAATGATATTTCAATTAAAGTTCTAGTTTTTTACCTCTATTAAATATGTATTGGGTTTTAGTTCTTCATTTCATAATTGGAGTGATTTCTTACAATAATTTTGTATTTGTAAAGTAATATGAGAAAAATATTCAAATAGTTTGTCTTCTAAGTGAATTTGAAGTAAAATTCCTTCAAAGATGAAGATAAGAGATAGTTGGGGTTAAATAAGTGCTCAATTATTGATGTTGTAGTTTTGAAAGTGAGTTAAAGGTTGGCCCTTCTAGTTTGTGTGATTAGAATGGAGGCAAGGTGAAAAAAAAGGTTGATATTATTCATCTTCTCTTTCGTTATAAGTTTAGGGAGAATCTAAATGTTTGAAGGTCCATTGTATTATAAATTTAAAGAAATTTGAAATGAAATTTAGAAGAATTGTTTATTATGTTGTTTAGTTTCTAAATTGATCTTTCATGCTTAATTTAAAGTTGTCAATCAAAAGTTGTACTAGTTTGAATAGAGGGAGGTTTGTTACCTTTGAAATTAAAAAGTAGAGACTTTGACTGACCATAAAAGATGAAAAGGTTTTTGGTTTGCAATGAGATTTAGAAGGAGTATAGAAAATTGTATTAGCTTTCTATAAATATATCACTCATTCTATTTAGAGTTGGTACAAATGAATTGTGATTGTGGAAGTGAGGTAGAGTCTACTGCCATTCTTTTTTCAAACCCGAAACTTTGGATGGCTAGAGAAGTTGTTCAAAGTTTTAGAATTACTTTAAATTTGGAAGAAAAGTAAAAATTTGTATTAATTTTTCAAAAACTATTACTTACCTCATTTTAAAATGTAAAGTAATGGTGGCACTTACTCAAAGTTCAGCTTGAGATTAGAGAAAGTTTTGAAGATTTTTATGTATGTGTGTGGCTTGTGACTTTGTAAAATTTGATTTTTACGAATAGTATAGATTACATCAATGCTAGCCTCATTTTATATCGTGAATGATGAAGTAAGGTTAGTTGTTTACATGGTTGAGACTAGGTGATGAAGTGAAATTAATGGCCCATACGGTCGAGACTTGTTTCTTTTTACGGTAAAGCCTGGTTCTTAAAGTTGATCACTGGAAATTTGAAAGTTTAAAAAATAACCTTTTGGATGGTTCAATTCATAGTCTAATCATCCCGTTTTATTCATCCTATATCTCGTGATTTTTTATCCCCACATTTACTCTTAAATTCACTTAAAGCCGCATCAGGATAGGCTAGTAAGAAGAGGCTTTAAGATCAAGTAAATGATTTGACATTCAAGGTTGAAGATTTATTTGCGACTATATATACCTAATTCTTAAATCATTTACAATCGCAACTAGAATCCCCATGATTTCCCGAAGCAAATGCTCTTAATACGACGACGTTCTTATTTATTTAGATAAATCATTTCTTGGTGGAGGAGGAATATAGCTATGTCAAGGTACTCAAAACTTTTATTTTTATACGATAACAATTTTTAAATATTGGAATAATTGTTTTCTAATTTTTCTTACCTAATTAAGAACTTTAGTGATTTCAAATGCCTTTGATTTGGCTAACCTATATTTGAGATCATAAAAAGATTTGGAAGCCAAATCTTTGACCATTTGAATGATTGAATCAATCATTTGTGAAGTTTTAAACTTTTATCGTTTAGACCTTTTGTAACCCTTTTTCTTGATTCTAGATCCTAGATTGAAATTTAATTTTTTAACAGATATTCTCAAATGTCTTTTTTCTAATGAAATTTGCAAACTCTGTTTTAAAGAAGTTCAAGAATTTCATTAGGCTTCCTAACTCTCCTTTTTAATATTCTTTGTGTTTCATCGGGATTGTAACTTAATCTTTAGAGGTATTCACCTCCATGGTGTTAGGAATTATCCTTTCTATTGGAAAGTGCACTTTCAAAACTCGTTCTTATGTCATTATTGTTATCGAGTAGTATTTTGTTGGTTTTGTAAGAATTTTAGTTGCTTTGTGTTTTTTGTTATTATTATTGTGTTGAATGATAGAGGTGCTAGTTCTAACTAAATAAATTTTTCTAAACCACGTCCTTGTCGACTTCATATTGACGAGCTATTATTTGAGTAATGAATTGTGGAATCATCTTGAATATTGGAATGTACATTGTATAGTTTTGGTGCACTTACTCATTAGGCTCATGAAGGTTTCCAACTCTACTTGGATACACCTAATAGCATTGCGACTAGCTTTGCACAATGTGAAGCTTGTTATTTTAAAAATTTTAGCAACCAAAAAATTGAAATACATATTGTAAGTGTTTAACTCTAATATAAATGTGTTCATAAAGTTCCAAAAGTTTGAGAATGACATTTTTATGAACCTCCAAACTTTAATGCTTGATGACCTTGATGCTATAGAACTTCAACAACTAAGGTCGCTAATTCATAGAAGATGGCAGTACAAAATAAACATTACAATTAGAGATGGGTATGGTCACCATGCAATTTTTTGGGTGACCCTAGCATTACACTAAGGTGACGATTTCTTACTTCAGTCACAAATTGCTCAACACTTAGTTTAAACCTTACATTTATTTGGGAATTCAATTTGATTCGTTTACCTTTCAATTTGAAATGTACGGATACTCCATATTGGATTACTAAATGCAACAAAGGATTCAAGAGGTGCAAATAATATCGAAGACTTAAATAAAAAAATTGTTTCGTGATTAGTATCTAAATTCCATTTTTTATTTGATTATAATTATTTGTGATGCGTTTAGGAATGTGCAAGTGCTCTACATTGCATTTTACCTTAAAAATGTAGTATTTATATAACTATCTATTTGTGTACAGGTTTTCAATTTGAAGGGGTTAATGATAGTTTCAACCACATTTTGCTATGTTTTTTCCTTGCATTTTAAAACTTTGAATCTAAACTTTATTATGATGAAATCTTCAATTTTTGAAACAATAAATATGATGTATATTGTATTTGGTAACATATATTTTGAATATAGTACATTGCATTTTCACATTGAATTAATGTTGCATTTTGATTGTACATTCTTGTGTCTTTTCCTTTTGTATATGGTTTTAAATTTCTTGTATGTCTCACTTGTTTTTTAATTTGTCTATGCTTTTGCATAATTTATGTTTCACAATACTTTGCAATCATCTTTGAATATGTGAAAGTACTTTGCTTTGGCAATAACTTTGTTCAAACTAGTTTGTGCTTCAAGTAGTTTATTTGAAATAGTGTGTGCTTTAACTAGTTTCAATGTGATTGAATCCACTTTAGATTTGCACCCAATGTTTTTTTAGAAGGAGTTTATAAAGTTCACTTGTCTTGTATATCATTTTCTCTATGAGAAGTTTTCAATGATGATTTCAATACAAATAGATTAAGCATTTGAATTTTTTTGGCCAATGTTTAATATTTATATTGAATAGAGGGTATATAAAAATAGTGCAAATTTTTTTTAATGAAATATACAGTATATGTAATGGAGCCAATTTAACAATTTAGATAAACATGGCCCTATTGAAATTCAAAATTTTTATTAACATAGCTTCTATGTAATAGGGGCTTGAATGCATTGTATCAACAAACTCTTTATATAATGCACCTCTTGAAACATTAATTACAAACTTGTTGAATATAAAGGTTTAAAACTAGCACTTGTTCTATTGTTGAAACACCAAATATATAAATTGTAAGCATTCTCATTCACTATTCAAACTAAAAGATACCATGTTAAACCCCAACAATACTAGCATGCAAGCCGAAAGTGGCAAGCTTGTGAACTTGCAAGGATGGAACTTGTGAACCTAAAACCCCTCAACCTTCTTTTTTTTTTAAATAAAAAAAATTCCAATTTTTTTTTTTCAAAAATAAAATAAAGCTTATTATTTATAATATAAAGTTAGGACCTATGACCACTATCCTATGATTGTGGATTTTGTTAATATTTTTTTGAATTTGACATTTGTTGTTGCTAATGGGAAAAGACCTTCAAACATCAATACATAGTTTAGCACTTTGTTTACCCACATTAAAATTTCATGGACTACCAAATATACCCCAATCCAAAAAAGTGACCATTCCTTGAGAAAAAAAAATATGAAATGTAAAAAAAGTCTTCTAAAAAAATAAAAAATAAATGAAAACAAGTTGGAAAAAAACAAAGAAAAAATAATGAAAAAAATGGAAAGTAAAGGAATTATAAAAGTTTAAAAAGAAAAAATTTTAATTTTTTTTACGGAAAAAAAAGGGAAAAAATGAAAAAAGAAGAAGAAATAAGAATAGAAATAGGAAAAGAAAGGAAACAAAAATATGAAAAAAATGGAAAATAAAATAAAGAACAAATAAACAAAATTGATTTCATATTCATATGTTTGTTATTAGATTAGAAATGAACTTTGTATGTTTTTGCCATTCATACTTTTTTTTACCAAACATATGTTTTAGTCACTTAGAATGAGATATATTTTATACTTCATCAATGCATAATTTTTTTCCATTTCATATGCTTCAAATCATTTCAATTGTCTCAAATGTAAATTAATGCAATGTGAATGAAATAAATAGAAGAATGCAGCTATGCCTATTCTAAACAATGATAATCCATGCTTGAATTAGAAAAAACTTCAATTCATTGAAGCTATAGCTCAATACATGAACGAATTTGTCATCATGGATGTCCATCATGTAGAAGTATCAATATAGATAATACAAGTACTTGCAATTCACATAATATTGACAACCACCAATAATAAAAACAATCATATTTATAATTAAAGTTTGAGCACGTGCAAGTGGAGAACATACCCATTATAATCTTGAAATTGTGAAGGCCTTAGCAATAGAAAAGACCTGGCAAAAAAAATACACTCGATCAATACGATTGTTTCTTGATGTCAATTTGAATATTGTCCAATTTTGTCATTGTCAACTCCACCCATCTTCTCCAAATACAAGATTTGGACGTGGATACTTCAACAATCCTTTGCCCTAGACTTGATTGGTCACAACTCTGCCAAACACCATAGGATTGGCAATAGTGACTTGAAAATAGACTTTTTTCAAATCCTATTAGTAGATTGTCACCATTTGACAATCCTTGTGTGCTCAGATGTATAGTATCCCTCTTAGGTTCTCATAGGTGATGTCCAGGCTTGATGAAAATCACTCACTACTTACGTATAGTTCCAATTGCATAGAATCTATGAGCTAAAAAATTATCAAAGAAATGAGGTAAGGTAAAGTGATTATCACATGCCTTAGTGTACCAAATTATTAGGAAAAAATTTGGATTTACAAAAGGTTGTGAGTCTACATAGCAAGTTAGCAACAATGTAATTACAACAAAAAAAAATTAGTAATCTCATGAGGCACTACTAGTACCACATTAGATTGGCAATTTATATATATGTGTGTGTATTATACATATATATATTTGTTTAAATTTTGATGAAACAGGTAATTGTCTTGATAGTTAGACATTACTTGAAAGACCAAAAGCTTTTCATATAGACCACCATGTATTTATCAACTATGATATATGGGATGAAGTTCCAAAACTATTGGAATTATGCTTCCACATGCTCCAAAATCCATCTAGAGTTATTGATTGGGCTATAGTTTGAGCTCTATTTATCAGTTACAAACTCAAATTTTGATGTCATGTATAGACATTGTAAGGTACATTCAAAATGCCATCATGACATGATATTTGTCACATCTTCACAAAAATGAGTACCACTTTAAAAAAACAATGTCTTTTTTGATATCAAGTTCTAAACATAAAATGTTCAAGGCTGAACAAGCTATGTCCATGGGGACGTCTAGATGTTTACAAAACAATTTGTGATTTTGGACAAATACCAATGGCTATAGGAGTGAACACAACAAAATTGCAATGAAAATATGTTAGTATTAGCATCGACAAAAAGATTTCTTCAAACATGGCTAAGGACATGAGGATGTCTTGAAAGGCATCTAAAAAAATACCAACTGCAATGTTGATCCATTCTTACTACAAGTGATTTTGCAAAAAAAAAATTGGTCTTGGTAAATATGCTTGTCTAAGGTAAAACCCGGGGAAGTCACTCTATATATATTTTTGGAACCACCTGAGATAACGTAGTATTTTATATTGGGGTATTATTTAATATTTTATCATTTTTTTTCATCCTATAATTAAGTAATTTTGTAATTTGCACTATTAATTGTATAGGTATTTTATGTTATAATTTGCCCTGGTAGAGAATATTTAGTACGGTATATTAACATAATAGCATAAAAGTAAGTCAACATTTAAAAAATTACTTTTTATTATTTATGTTTTAGATGACACAAACTCATTGAGAGCCTCAAAATCAGACCTGTCTAATGTATACACATTTTGAGCACGATCGAAACTCATGGTGATAGAGGTTATAATACTCTCGATGTCAATCCATTTTGAGTCAGCTGAATCATACTTGAATTTCAGTTGTCCATTGGTTTTAGAAAACCTGTTTAGTAGCACCATTATCTACGGATCAGCGCCTCTCCTTGTTGCAGTAGGTTTGTTAGTAAGATCAACTACAGTACGAGAAATGCCCCACCGACTGCCCACCTTTCTGCGGATTTTTTGAATTCGACCTAACCACCAGCATCCATGATCCACCCCAAAACTTACAGATGCTGGTATGCCCTTTCCTCTCCCTTTTCCTTTATTTCTTCTCAATGCTGCCTTAACAGATGAACTCAAAGTCGTACTTGTTCGTTGCAGAAAATAAACTCCGATATCTGAACCTAAACCAACTAGACAAGTGCTTGAACATGCGGCAGCACTCAAGTAGGCATCAGAGTTATTGAAGTATATAGATGACTTCACCTTTGTCAGCCGATCCTTTGATAAAAAAGGATTCACATTTAACTGACTCACTAGTGTAGACTTGTAGATGACATTTTCCCCGAATCGCACTGTTGGAGACACAATAGTAGCATCGGATTGAATAGTACCCATTTGCTGCACACTCGAACACAAGAGTTCGTCAAAGATGCTGACAACTTCCTCAGAAGCCACTGCAACGGGGTCCAAATTGTCATCAAAGTCCTCGTGATCGACATCTACATGTTCCAGTTCACACTCTCCGTCCACTTGAACTGCTGCTTCTCTTTCCGCTTCCCGTAGTACTTCACCGTCCCCATCTTCACCTGCTGTAGGTCTTGCGCCGGCCTTATAAGCTATAAAGGTCTTGTCCAAAGCTTCCTCTATCCAGGGCTCAGTCCACCATGTCTTCTTCCTGGCCTCTCGGGACGGTGCCATATTACAGCCGGTTAAAAGCTTCTGGGCGAGCTGAAAACCTTCTTTCAAAGCAATCACAACTTCACAGTCTGGATTTCAAGCAAAGGAAAAACCATATCAATGCAATAAATTCAGCAATGACCAATTAGGTATCAAATTTTGAAAGAAATAATTATAGATTGAATGTAAAAGTAAGATAAGTTACCTATTTTGATCTTCTCAAAGTCGCCAAGATCTGGAGCCGTCTCGCCTTCCACCAGAGGATGCAATTTGGCCCATACATTTTCTTGCTTATTGTGGGTTCTTCCGAATGCAAGTCCATTTGGCCCGTACTCAATAGCAGTCAACTGGTTAAGAGAATTCGCACACATGACTAGATCTTGAAAGGTATACGCCCTCTCCATCCCGACCATGCCACCAATCTTACTAAAAAATATTTCACAAGAATTTGACCCAGTTAAGTGAAATGGAACGCTCAAGTGGGGATATTCGTCACGAAACGTCACCACTAATAGAACCACAAAATGGCAACTCATATGTATGTCAATAAAGCATTGGTTGCTAATGAAAGCATCTTGTAGGGTCAGATTCTTGGTGTTCCCGCCAACTGAATGATTTCCATTCTTGATCCATAGTCTCCAAAGTCGCAAAAAAAAAGAAACTTTGCTGGCTAGCACAATCCTCTCTCGAAGGTCTAAGATAGGGGATAGAAAGATACTAATATAATCAGCGCAAATAGAAAGGTATGCTTCTGTACGGAGGGTTCTTTCTTGGTGCATCTATCTCGTACGCATTTCAGAGAGACAACGCTGAACTCGAAATTGGCAGATGCGTTGAGCGCTTGCCCAATTCTGATGATCGCTCCGGTTGATGTCCTCAAGTTTCAAACCGTGTTCATCCACAGAAAATTTATTGTAAACAAGTCCCAAGTGCTCTAAACAACAAATGTCGGCTCCTAGCTGTAAGACTCTTACAGGGCTATCTAAGGGATTGATGAGTTTTTTTCCATTATGGATAAAATCTTGGTCTCCGAGACCCACCACCTACCCCAATTCATTCTTGGTGGCTGTTAGATTCCATCCAGCCCATGGGATTGAACGTCTCTCCCCGGTTGTGCCTCGATAATCTTCTAGCATCAACTGTCTTCGCCTGCTGTCGCCATCGGAAGAGTGCCCAATTATAGAACCAACTGATTGAAGACAAGAAATCTTCCACAACCTCTCCATTTCCCTCCATTGATCACGAATCCAAGATGCAGTGAAACAATTGCATGTCGCACAACATGCTATGATTAACCTCGGTAGTTTTGAGTGAAGAGGATTCACCATTATTACACGGGCAAAACTTCCGATTCGATAATCTCGGAAGCTATCCACAATATTCCCATACCCTGCTTCATTATTACCCACCACAACATAGAATCCCGGGCAACATGTATGCTCAGTTGCCAAGCCACAGAACCCACACAATCTATCATTCCGACTGTCCCAGCTAATTCTACTCTTCACCTTTGTCTCATCTTCTGCTAAGATAATAGGGATCAGGCCTTCAAGATTGTGGGCAATGATAGCCTGCTGATAAATTTCTCCTATGGCTTCAAAGATCTCGAGATGAAAACCTGCCTGAAATTGCATCCCTTTCTTCAATGCCCTCTTGACAGTAGACAGTGTCGGCCCTAAGATGTTCAGAGCAAATAAATCTGTAAGTCTTCGTCCACCGTAAAGTTTAACCGCTTGGGCGAAACACCTTGTATTAGTAGAGTACCGGAATCCTTGCTTTTTTCTGTTCAAGTTTGACACAGCATCTCGCAGGTAATCCCACAAGGCGGGTCGTCCTCCAAATGCGCCCTCTCTATGAGTAGCTATTATATTTTGACAGAACTTTAATACATCTCCACCCATTGCCGACTCGCTTGTAGCCTCCTTCAAGGTAGGCCGCCTAACCTTCAATCGTACCACCTTCGCTTTATTTGCCCATACTTGAGTTCTGAGGATGCGAATTTCCAAGCATCGCTTGCGAGAAGTCCCGACCAACTCCGTATGCTAGAGGTATCCAAATCTTCGCCCCTGCCTAGTACTTCTTGTGCCCCTTTTGTCAAGGGAGGCTTCCTCCCGTATCACTCTCAACCGGAAGTCTACCTCCTGGGGAATTCGAACACATTTTGAGCATGTCAGATCCGTAAAAGGTTCACCAGTAAGCGATATCCTTTTACAAGACACATGTCTAAAACAACCCTAAACATGTATTACGTCTCCGGTTTTGCTTTGGATCGTACCCTTAGTTTTAGGCTCAACTATCTAGTTTCCACCAACATGCATATCATTTAGTAAATCTTTCACCGAGTAATTTTTTCCGCCATACTCATAGTGTTCTCGCCAGTAGCCCCAACGCAAAAGAGTGAGACAGTCAAAGACCTGACCTGTGGTGCTATTGGTGGATGCCTTGTTTGACCACCACAAATGCAAGCTTGCCTGCGTCTCACTGCGACTCCCGGAAGTTGCAGGCCTTCCTTTCTTCCCGGTTCTCAATGCCTTTGCACGACCTCCAGAGCCGTCTTGATCTTCTACAGACTTGTCATGTTTCGTGCCCATCAAATGATTCATTAAATTCGCTTCAAGATTTTTTTGGAGGGGACAAAGAGAAAAAAAGTCACAGCAATAGGCACACTTCACCCTAAACCAAAAGCATCTCATATCTGGGGAATTCTTATCTCCGATTGGCACGAAGGGTTTCTTCAAACTTGAGGTTACACTGTTGTTTACAACGTCAACAATGCCCAACCCTTCCTCAACTAGCCGTTGGTGATCCTCTCTCGTGAGCACAGCAGGCTTGTCTTTCGATTGAGATTACGGATGAGCTTGAAAATCGATCCCCTTCCGAATACAAAAATTCTTCACGTGGGCGGTCGATTGAAGATGCTTCTTCTCGAAGTTCCCAAACAAATTGTTCACTGTCGTTTTGGAATGGTCACCTGTAGAGTTACCGTAAAGCTTGCTACACTCTCCGCAGTACAGCTTCACAATCGCCTTGCCGTCTTTGTCCCACGACTTCAGGTACCATTCCTGATCGTCCAAGGTAATTCGCTTAAGATCCGCCTTCAACTTGTCTACACCCCCCCCCATATACCTTTGGAGCTCCTCTGTAGACAACAAAGTCGCTATCATGTGGTCTTCTTGCACATCCACGGGTTTCTCAAAAATGCAGGGTCCACTGCTCCCTGCTCCTGACGCTGTCGGCACACGTTCAACTTCAGAAGGACCAAAATCGTCATCGTTATCTAATGGTGGGAATTCTACATTTTGGTGGTCGAACTCTCCCTCTCGATCCACTGATGGTACACGCTTTCTCTTTCAACCACCAGACACATCAGTAGACGACGGCAAGAGAAAAACCTCAGGTCCCACTCTGTTTAGTTTCTCCAGCCTCTCCTTAATGCGGCAACGCGTCTGGATATCCTAGAAACTAAATGGCCAATCGACCACATCAACTTCTTCTAGTGTCGTCCTCAACGCTGCGTATGTGTCGCCTTCTTTGTAATCAAGTGGCCCCAGCAATTCCGGGGCTGCATCCTCGGACTCCAACGTCTAGAGCTTTATCTTCGTCCTCATCTTTCACCACTCTACAAAGACCGCAACAAAGATTAGCAATCCACAATCCTCTCTCAAAGCTACACACCCAAAACTAGTTTACAACAAATGCGAGAAGAAACCCCACAAAAGAAAAATAAAGACCCACTTGCATGTTCTTCACCGACGTTCAAATCTCTGCAGTGAGCGCCTTCGGTGTACTGTCGCAACCTACAATCTCACCTAATCTCCGTCCAGAAACATTGCTCACTCCATAGAAGAAACCCTGTCGTGAAACCTAAACCTAATCTAGGTAAATAGTCACTAGTGGCCAGGCGGGAATAAATCCGCGATTTGCAAAGCTCCCGCGTTCAACTTTCGCCCTTTGAAATGATGTCCCACTTCAAAAAACGAGGTGTTACTGTAAAAAAGAGAACCTGATTTCAACCAATAACTGATGGACACATGCCCAATTTTTTTATTTTTTATTTTTATTTTTTATTTTTTATTTTTATTTTTTATTTTCACATGCCCAATTATTTAAGATACATGTATTATTACTTCTACAATTTTTTTAATAGTCATATTATTTGGTACCCTACATTTCTTTAAATCAACTCCATTAGTATTTAGATCACCCATAGTTATATTGAAGACAATTATAAAACTTACCCACAATTAATTTAGTTGACCCTATATTTGTTCGTACGTCATTATGGAATATTTGGAAGTGAATTCCCCTAGAGGTAAAGAAAAAGGAGGCAAGTAGTCCCCAAATGAGAAAAATTCTTGGGGATGATGACATAGTAGTTGACATGGATGGCTACATGGAAATTGATGGATGTAAAGGTAATTTATATTGACATGGCAAGCCATGTCAACATCAAGTTTGTGCATTTGTATGTTTTTATGATTGTTTCAGCAATGTCTATAGGGACGTGCAAATGTTTTTGGAGACATGTTAGTGGACTTTACAATGTTTTCTAAAACATTTGTAGCAACATTACGACGTTTCTAAAAACTTAGTTATTGATGGCATAACGTTTTAGGAGAAGTTTTCAATGACCTACAAATGCTTTGAAGGACATCAATTTGATAGGGAGTCAGACACCTTTGCATTCAAATGTTCCCTTTTCCTTCATGTGTTTAAGTGCTCTATTCAAAAGTGCATAACTTGAATGAGGAACTAAGAGTGCCTTCTTACAACAATAGTAGACAAAAACATTATGAGCTGCTATTTTAACTTCATCATCTACAACCATTTTAGGTATTAGCCTCTCTAATTTCTTTTTTGCATAGTCTTTGAAAGACTTTGCCCATTTTTGTAATAGCTAGGTGCACATTCACATTAAGATGTTCCAAACAACCATTGAATTCAAAAAGTTCACTTCTCTTTAAATATTGTAACCTTGTGCATTAATAAGATATTTGTTTGGGGTTATTTACTTTGTAATTATTATTTTAAAGGACACATTTAGACAAAAAAGAAAGCTATTTGGTCTTAATTTTAAGCACCCTATAGATAATTATAAAGAAAAATCTAGCTTAATTTTTGACACGCTATGGTACTTATAAACTATAAATTTCTTTTTTATGATGAAGGATTCTAGGATGAATGTTAAATTTGAAAACATACAGTGTTCATAAAAAATTAGGATCAAATTCAAATGCAACATAAAACAAACAATAATTGATTTAACCAATGCATTTCATCTTTAACTATATGAACAACTAGAATGTGGTCACTTTGATCTTTTAAGTGTATTTTCTATTATTAAAAATGTTTAGATGAAGTTGCACTTTAGGTGATCTTTAGAAGGCCATTTTTCTGTGCAATTAGATTTACATAATAGGGTATTGGGGTTCAAAAATATTCTCCAAAAGAAATTTGAGAAAAAAGACATGATTCTAATGTTAAAAGAAGTAAAGTAGTCTAATTAGAAGTAGTTGTTTGTTTGTAACTAAAAAAGGATTTAAGTCGTGCATTGTATTTACTATTTGACTTGAAATTTTTGTAAACATTTTTTGAATTTCAGTTGGGCACGATGCACAAGTGAATCATGTAACCTTGTTCTTTATGTCTTAACTGCTCCCTTTGTTTGCCAAATTTATCTCTATAGTTGAGCTGTGGAAGATGGAAGGACTGAAGACGCAAAAATATACTAGTACAGTTAGATTTTGCCATTGGCAATGTCTTCTTCTACCAAAGCTGGAAGCACATCGCTGTTGCAACTAGCATGGTAGATATTAAAGCGTAAAGTGCCCAACAAGACAAACTTCAATTGGTCCTCTTCCTCTATACCATAGAAGCGAGCAAACTCATTCCAACCAGATGCAAAATAGACTTGTTGTTGAGGCTTATTGAAATTCAAGCAAAGGTCACAATTCACCAAAGCTTGCTTCCTTCATGTCTAACTTGAACCTTCTGCTAGAACTTGTCACTATAGGCACGAACAAAACAAGATGGAAGCTTTTGAAATTAAAAGTGAAGTAAATGAGATGTTTTTAAAAAGAATCAAGGAATTTTTAGTTCGAGTAGTGCATAGAAAGGGACTCACTAAGGATTCAAATAAGTTCCTCTTGATTGTTTTCTCAAAGCATATGTCGAAAAGATGTGAATCTCGTTTCGAGGTCGACATTCTGTAGATGTTGTGGTAGTAGATGAAGGTCTGTTAAAGAAAAAATAGGAGCATCTGAAATTGGGGTGTGCAAGCAATAGAAGAAGCATAGGAAAAAGAGGTGAATGCAAACATGGAAGACAAGAAAACAACTGGAAGGCTTTTTTAAGAAAATTTGTTGATGACGTGCATGTAGGTGATTCAAGCTATATTGTCCTCACGGTAATTAATGTATCATATCCTTCAAAATCTATAATTAACATGTGAATATCTCTCAATATTGCAAGATCTCCAAATAAACAATGTAAAAAGTAGAAGTTTAGGAAGTGAGAGTGATGTAATTATAGTTGAATTGATAGTCACATCCCAAACCAGTTTTGTAGGAAAAAAAAGAGGTAGCAGCTGAATTCCATACTATTTGTGAAAAAATTTGTTTGATGAAAAGGATGTTCAATTAAGTAGGATTCATCCAGCTATATTTTTTTGCAAGACTTTCTAGAGCTGGTTTATAGTTATGTTTGTTTAAAAAAAGAAGAGGAAGAAATTGTAAAATGTGTTTGTGAGAAATCAAATCAGAAATTACTCTTTGTCAATGTAAGAGTAGTATGAATGAATCATGAAGTACTATAATTGAAGTCATTAAGTTTTGCTTTGTGGGAACTTAGATTTACATTAAATTGAACGTCCACATGCATTGTGTGTAGTTTATGAAATGGTACAAGTCAAAAAAATATATTTGCAAAGGAGAACAACGACAAGCGTTATTTTATTGAGAGGGCCAATTGTTGTTCCATCAAGAATTGTAAAGTTTTGACAAGAGTTAGCCACTTTTCTTCTTCAACAATATCAATGTAGGTAATATTGAACCGAGAGAAATTGATATTAACATGGAATTAAATGATTAAGAGTAGTTTGCAAATAAGTTTAAGTGAAGACAAAAGAAGTTTTGGAAGGAAGTGGAAGACAAAAATAAAAGTATGTATAGTTGAAGTTGTTGTGCAAGGTTGTTTTTCTTTTGAAACTGGTGGTAGACATCAATTACAAGAGGGATCGACAATCTCAACTTAGGAGAGTTGAAAAGACTTTTAACCCCTAAAGGTTCAAGCATCATTTTTGGCATTATGGATATTTTGGGCAGCTCATTACAAATGAAATTTTCATTTTTTTTCTATAAAATTTTCACAAAATATGTGGACAAGGAATATCTTTAAGGCCCAACAATTTTCATAACTTTTGAGTACATGGTTGAAAAATTATTGCATAATATGTAGTTTTGATGCCACAACGGGCAGCTCAAAAAAATTCTTAAAAATTCCTTTTTTGAAAAATAAAAATTTGAAATTGGTTTTCTAGATTTACATATACATAGAAAGCTTTGAATCATTGCATTTGGATTAATGAAGTGAAAGCTATGAGGAGTTTTAGTTTGTGGATAATTATAAATTTTCTACTTTAAAATAAACTTTGAAGTCCTTTATTTAACCCGATTTTCAATATTTTTTGAAAAAAAAATTTCATATGATGAAGATTTTTTATTAAAACATTACAACCATTGGAATTGGCATTTTTCGATTCCATAATAAAATTCTTGACAATTTAGTATTTTAAATCATTCTCTACTTCTTTCTACTTACTATACTTTTTCTATATGTTGTGCAATTCCAAATGATGTGAAAATTTTCAAGCATGTAGGCAACTTGATTTGAAGAATCAATTTTAAGAGGCACAACCATTTTGAAGATTTTTTTATACAAATGTGACCTTATGAAGTGCAGCTAACCGTATTTTCATAAGGCCCCAAAAAGGGTTATTATCAATTTAAATGCCAATATCTTGTAATCTACAGGGTGGAATTTTCTAAAAAAAATTCCACATCTTCTTGAACCAGTGAACTACAAGATCTTATGGTTACATATGTCCGAAAATGTGTTTTTTTCTAAAATTTGGTACTTGCACTAAACATCACAGTTTTAGAGCGGTTTTGGTGAAAATATAGTCTTGGGCTTTTAGGGGTTAAGTTTCATTTGTAGGCGAGCATGTTGTTTACAAGTTGGAATGCATGCTTGGAATGAACTCTCCATGTGAGTCATGTGATCATGTGAGTTAGAACATTTTTGAGTCTTATGTGCACTCTGTAAAAGAAGTCATGTAGAAAACATCCTCATATTCACTTCAAGCAGTGGTAGGTCTATGTTGCAGCTTCGGAGTTGGTGTTCTACAAAATGAGCAGTGAACGCTCTCAAAATTATAATGTGCGAAATGGAGCATTTTCAGAAATTGAGGTTGGAAGTTGAAATGTGTGTAGCTCATTATTTCCCGATTTCTTTTTAATTTCAAAAGAAGTTCAAAAAGTGAGTACCTTTCATTAAACAAGACTATGTTTGGATTCAATACTTTACACCCCCAAATTTCAAGCAAGGTCCTATGCATTTTAAGTAAATAATTAATGAAGGAGAGATCTTTTCTTTGGGAAAAATGATTTCTTCCATTTAGCATGTCATCAAGCACCACTTCAATCAAATTACATAAACGTTATGCAAATACATGGTGCACAATATGTAGGGAAACATCAATTGACAAGTCATTGATAGAAAGTTGACACAAAAATTGAAAACAAATTCATGAGGACATTGAAGTTCAATGAAATTGATAAGTATTTGATACTTGTGCGCTATCATTTTGGACAAATTTCTGTCAACAATTTATCAATTTGAACCCCATTTCCTTATAGTGTATTTTCTTTGAATGGTTGCTACAATAGCATGAACCACATCAAAGCATGCTAATTTGACTCAACATACTTCTAATCAAAGTCAACTCTCTCAAATTTTGAACATAGGAAATAAATGCTAAGTTTGCTAAGCAAAAAGAATATATCATCTTTTTACATATCTATTAAACTTGCACCATTTGATAAACCATTTTTTTCACTCTCCAAATCAAATAATAACAAGTCCCAATCGTGTTCAAAAACCAATGTCCAACAACTCCCACTTTGGAGGTACAATGTCCTCTCCTAGAACTTGCTCCAATTGTTCTACACGAATGACAAATCTAGCAATAACTTTCTTGCAAGAAGGCACTTTAGATGGCACATACTTACGAGCAAATTGAAGTATCACTTGCATATTGAAGTATGCATCGAAATTCACTATAAAAAAATCCATATTTTATATGACGAGTCCTAATTTTTTAATGCATTTTAGGTGATGTTCAATACAACAAATCCATGTTTTTATGTCAACATTGATGTTACATTGAATTTGATTTGTTGAAATAAAAAAATAGATTTATTGCATTGTATATCACATAAAATGCATTAAAACAATTAAGATCCATTACATAAAATGCAAGTTTCTTATAGTAATTGATTTGAAGCCTAGTAATTCTATTTGCTCATTCTTCCTACTTGAAGACAGTTCCAATGACAAACAGACATGGGGCATGAAAGACTTCACCACCTCGAACAAGATCACAAAGTAAGACACGAACACAATCATATAGTTCATGCAAACTTAACCTAATTATATTATACCAAGTATCTTGTGTTTTTTGTCTTTAAAGTTCATGTCTTCATATAAAAGTGATTCTTTAAACAACTGCACCCTTGCGTTAAACTTTAGTGAGTATATACAATTTATTTCAAACATGCCCTTGTAACTAGTAGTGTGAATCCCCTTGGATCTAGTGAAAGCAGTTTAGAGGACTCTAAACTATTTGAATCTTGATCTACAACTACATTACCATGCCAATTGATCCACAACCTCAACCACCTCTTGGTACACGACTCCAACCAACTCTTAATCTACACTTCCACACAATTGTAGGCACTACTACAGCAATCCTTTTAGGTAATGGCAATGCAACCTTATCTTTCCATGTGTTTACATTTAGGATCTTTGATAGATGGGTTGGATACCTCACTTAGATTTTGTGTCCCCCCTATAATGGCAACTTGCTCATCATTTGCATTGTTGGGTCCAATGCAAAGCTTCTACTTTAATTAATTTGAATGTATTTTTGCTTAGGTTTCAATGTGAGAATCTCAACGCCAACTTCGGAATGTACATTTTCTTTATTTTTTCTTATGTACTTCCGCCTAAGCACTACTACTATACCAAAACTGTAGTCTATTGCATGACAAAACTTATTTGTAGATTCACAAATGCACCCGCTTGTACATCATTTGATGTATTTATTTGTTGAATAGCTTGCAATGAGCATCTCAAGCTCATAGTTTGCCACCTACCGTCTCATTGTTTAGCTGATTTGTCATTTATAGAGTATACACCTTCTCTAATCTTCATCCTTCCCTCAAAAACTTGTACAAATATAGGTAATAGATTGCATGACAACAAATCTAGCAATTCTTTAAAAATACTCAACTCCACATCCAATGACCTTGCAAGTAGCAAGCCCTCACCATCACATGCAACTCCAACGCTATCCATCACTATGTTACAAAAAGACCGTCTACCACAAGTTGGTGTAGAATTCTATTAGGAAGCCATCTTTGCTACCTTCTTTATGCCTCAAACACCAACCAAATAGCCTCATAGAGTGATAGTAGAATAGATAATACGAATGTGCTCCATCCAAATTCTCATAGCCTTGCATACCAACCAAAATTCGATGAAAAACAAGGTAGCTCATATATATCAAGCAAATCCAACAAGACTCAATGCTTTTCAAGTAGAAACCACTTATTTGTAGCTTAAGTCGTCAAGATGACAATTGTATGGGTGAATTTTTTGTAAAGGAAGAGGAAGCTATAGCTATATATACCCATTACATCGTTCACAACAATTCTTTACCTACCACACAACTCTTTGCAACAATGTGGAGCTCAAATTAATACAATCTCCAAATCACCCCTCCAATTCTAAACAACTATTGCAAACAAATGCTGTAATTTCTAATTTGTGCATGACAATCCTAGCTTGTAGTAGGTTACTTGCAATTGTATACTATAGCAATTTTTTTGCATGAACCTTGAATGCTCTTCTCCCTTTACACCCAACAAACCTTGGATCCCTCCTCCCCCCAAGCCACATTATAGTTAGTAGTTGACACGGTAACAAACACCCAACAAAAACAACTCCCATTCATAGACAAAGTTCTCAACTACCTAATTGTCGTTTTGTTAGTACTAAATGCCTTGTCAATGCATATAATGTCTCCCTCTATTTGTTTATGACCATCTTTCCACATTGATTTTTGTATTTTTAGCCTATATTTTGTTTGTTCCTTCACCCCCTAAAGGTAATTGCAAGAAACTTTTGTCCTATTTTTTGTCTCCTTGACCTCAAACATGTGATTTTTTGCTCATACCTTTTGTGTCATATTGTACATGTAGTAATTATAGACATTGAGTAATTTTTTACATTAAAAAAATATATTTTACAATTTTTAAATAGCCCCTTATTGGATATCTACCTTATTTATTTTAAGGAGGGAAGTGTAGTACCATTTTGACTCCAAAATGAAAATTTGAAGCTCAAAATTTGAGTATAAGGACTTCTATTAAAGTTTTACAAGACCAAAAAGAGATTTTTTTTAAATAGTAAAATGTTCACCTTTCACATGTGCTCAAAGTGCACTACCTTTGTACAAGTGTAAAGAACACAATTTTTTTTTCCGAAGATGAAAATGGTTGAAAAACAATATTCCAAGTTAAGAAAAAATTCTTATTTTTTTGAATATTTTACTATTTTCTAAAAATCAAACATCAAAGTGTCTATTTTCTTGGTAATTTCCATTATGCGTTTTTTGTGCTTGACTTTTAGAATTTTTTTTCCTAGGTTTGAATTTTCAGAGACATACTATCTTCAATGCTTAAAAAATTATTCATATTTTATTTCATTTAAAAAAAATTATTTCAAAAGTCATAGTATTCACTAAAATAGTCGGTTTGAAGCCAAAAATGGCAAGTGTTTCTTACAACAACTTCTAAAATGCATGCTAGCAAAAAGTTTCCTAATTTCATCTTAGTATATTCATTTCAAAATTCCCTGCATTTGTTTTCTTTCATCCAATCCCAAATTCATCCTAAAACTATGGCTATGAATGGAAAAGTGACAATTTTAACCAAAAAGTGGTCGACCAAACATCTTATTGGTTTAAAAAAACACCCTTGAAACAAAAGATGCTTCAACTACCATTGTTTGCCTCATAGAACTCTTTGACTTCTATTGGTTGTTCTAAAATGTTTATAATGTTTTTGGAAGACATAATTGCTCTTTTGCCACCTTTCTTTGTTCTTTTTAGGAGACCTCATAGATGGCATAAAACCAAAAGAGGGAGAATTGAATGTACCTACCTTATAGTACAAGTGGATGCATAATGTTTGTAGAATTGGAGCTTTAGTTGTAAAGTTTCAAAGGTAGAGGTTGCAAGACACTATTTTTGCAACTCAATGGAGAATCAAAAATTATTTTATCCTTAACTAAAGAAAACAGGTGCAAAAAACATGTTGCAAAAGTCACTTGGTAGCTTTGTAGTCCTTTACGAGTTAATATTCTAGGAAGCTAAGATTTAGACCAACATGGTGTTTTTTTGTAGCTAACTTCAAAGGTTCATAAATTAAGGTATGGAATGGAGACAAAAGTTTGAATTTATGATGATCCGGATTCAATAATATATAACAAGTTTTATTTAGATCATTATTAATAGTACTTCCTACATGTCTCAAAAGCTACAAAATGGTTGCATATTCTACAAGTATGATAACAAATTTGATAAAGTTTAGATATTAAAGTGACATTGAAACAAAAGATGCTAGTTGTTAAATTATAAATCCAATGATTTGAGTCTTGCCATATTTTAGTACACAATTTGTATTCTAGGAGTCAAATACAATATAGTAAATATGGGGTTCTATACATTCCTTTGAAGGTTAATGAATTTGAAAAAATATATATTTTGGTTATATCAAACCATTGGCACAATACAAGGTTAAATTAGAAAAAGTATTATCTAGAATTGCCATTATTCAATATCCAATATGGTCCTCTATTCCTCCTAGATTGTTGTCCTATTATTTACAATTTCAAGTATTGTGCTTGTTCATTATCCATCTAAAAAGAAAGATTAGCATATTCAAAAATGATTTGAAAATGCATGAAAATGATTTAAGAAAAATAAAAATCCTACTTAGTACTTGTAAAAAAAAATAGAGGAAGTAGCTAAGAGTAAAAGCCTAAATTATTTATGACTCAATCTAAAATTAGAAGATATCAATCATAATAATGAAATGAAATTATAATAAGTAGAAAATATTTTTTAAATAATAAATTATATGAAAATTGAATTCAAAAATATATTCTTATATAAGCTTTGTCTTTATTGCATGCAAATCAAAATAAAACCTCATCTTTAAAAATGTGATTAAAAGATTGATTCATAGCTTTTAGAATAGATATCTATCTTTTTAATCCAATGAAAATTTGCTAATTTGAAATAGACAAATACTTTTAGCTAACCTTTTGGAATTTGAAAAGGAGGATATGTATTAATTTTGCAATATTTATTGGAAAGATATGAAACTAAGTTTTCAAAAAACAAAAAGAGACTTAAATTCTTTTGGGGCTAAATTTGTCTTTCTAATAAAATATGATAGTCGAATTTCATCCTTTTTATAGCCATTAATGAATGTAAATTTTTCAAATTGATTCATTCTATTAAACTCTAAATGCTTGAGGCACCAAATTTTGGTATCAATATTACTTTGAAGTTAAATAAACCTAACCAAATTACTAATTATAGTATTTTGTATTCTTTTCAAAATCTAGTTTTAGCATTAAAAATCCGATTTTGAAAATGATTATGATTTTTCTATTCCAAATTTTGTGCAAGGATGTCCATTGCAAATCTTGATTTTTTTTTAATGTTGAGAGCTCTTGGAAATTAATGAGTCACAAATATGCTAGATTCTGGAAAAAAGTAATATAATAAATTCATTTTTGAAAATTGTAGAGTAGATTTTGGCTGAAAGCTGTAAGTTGATTAGGGTTATGCATATTATGCCCTTTGTCCAAAATATTCAATCTATCTTCAAATTTAGATTTTGGAAATATGAGAGAGTAGTAAATTCTCTTAGACAAATAAAATATGATTTCAAAACTCCAACATCATAGAAATTATAAGTTGTATGATTAAAATAAAATCTTGAAATTGTATTACTCAATTTTGAACTCTATATGAAGTAAAGATTTATTAGAACATATTGCAATTGGATTTGGATTTGAAAACCATTAATTACAGAGTTCATTTTAGATTTGTAATCTTTCAATAATCACTTGAACTATGTTTTTAATTGCAAATTATATGTTCAAATATAGAACTTTCTCTATCATTAAAACACAAATTTGTATCTTATCTTATGTACAAGTACTTTGACATTTCCATATTGCAAATTAAATGCATATAACTTTACAAGTTAATATTATATGCATTTAATTTGTTTCAAAATAAATGTCTTGAATCAAAAATTTTGTAAATAAATGAAGAATGTTTATTAATCTTTAATGTATTTTCAAAGATTCATATTAAATTCAATAGATGTCATACATTTATTCTACAATGTATTTGCAAGTCATTTTTGTTTTTCCAATGATATTTTACTTTTTCACATACATTAGATTGCAAATTCTACTTTACTTAGACTAATTTATCTAAAACTAAGATTGATAAGGTTGATTATATGGAGAAATTTTGTTGATAATGTATTTAATATAACAATTCAAAATGTGTAGTATAAAAACACATTTCTTCTAAGAACTTTTTATTCTTTATTTTTTAACAAATCACTTCAAATTTAATTATTTAATTATTATATATGATAATGATAGAATTAATTTTTATCTGACTTTTGAGCTGTGATTTGATTTTAAATAAAAATGAATTAAATAATGAATTTTAAATATCTAATAGAATAGATAATTTTTGGCATCAATTTTCTCAATTGTATATAAATTTCAAAGATTTACGTAAAGAAAAAGTAAGACAAATGTTAATTCAAATGTAAATGCTCAAAATTTTGAATGAGCTTGCTATATTGAATATTGAAGACTCTCTTAACTAAAAAATTACAATCATCAAAATCTTATTTTTTTAAATTTTTGGCTATTATTTAACATAATGTGTATCTCAAAATATTCAATGTGAATTAAAATATAATTCAAATTATATGCTATGGATCTTCCATAATAATACATATGTACTTGTATTCTAAACATATGGTAACTCATAGTGCTAATTGTGAATTAATTTAGTGATTAATTCAAAATGTAATCAATTTTTATTTTAAAACACACCCTCCGACCATATTTATATTTTCTAAACCAATATATATGGGCAAACAATGTGGGTTAATGGCTCATGTATTTTTTATTTGTATTGCTTGTATATGCTCATATCCATATCTATACCATATCCATATCCATACATCTTATTTTTCAAGATCAATGGCATCAAAGGGGGAGAGGAAAAATTATTTTTTTAGAATCAAATCAAATGTGTCACATCTTTTCATTGGACAATTGAAGATGTTATATGTCATCGATTCCATTGAAAAAAAATCAAATGCCTTTGAAACCAAAATGTCCACTTCATTTTATTTTTCTTTATATATTTTATTTTTTTCAAATTTCTTTAGATGTAAATAAGTTCAAAACTTTTCTAATGCATTTTGTCATTTTATGCTATATTATTTTGTGCTATTTAGAAGATCTAATATTGAAATCTTTCATTTAACTTACATGAGGAATTGAGAATCAAAAGAATCTTCAAAATGTATTCAAACCAAAATTTGATAAGGCAAACAAAACTTATTATATTTTGTTTGGGTTTATTAGTTGGATAATGGCATGCTCTACACTAACTAATAATCAACCCTTTCAAGGGCATATGGTGCCAAATTGCACCTTTTTGTAAAAAAAAGAAGTCTTTGTATGCTAAAAGATTTCCATTTTCATTTAAATATGGATGAAGTCACCAATTTTGGATGGAAAAGTGAAATTGAAAATTTTATTTTTATACAACAAAAGAAATATCCTTATGAGATAGTTAAGATTCGTGACATTTATTTTAGTTAAGAAGAGCCAAAGGTTATCTTGCAATTAGTTGAAAGTAATATGAATTTCTCAAAATTTAATGTCAATATTCAAACTTGGCATTTCATTCTTGAATATGACCTGACATGTAGGAAGGTTATACTTAAGGTAGACCAATCCATTTCTATTTGCCACCTACTTTGTCATCCTATTTCTGACCTCAATTCTATCAAAAATTCACTAAAATTATAGTTTTAATCAAAAAATTATATTCCCACTTAGGTTTGATTCGTGAAACAAGTACACACCTCTTGAAAAATATGTGACCCTTTTGGAGTTGGCCTCAAGATATTGAAATTGCTAGTTTGCAAGATAATAGACCTATTTACTTTAAAGCTTAGCCAATACCCTACATGTGTGATTACCATCCAAAAACTCTCTTATAAAGTTAGAAAAACTAGACTATTGGAAGTTGTAAGTCATAGGAGTCCTCAATATCTAAGGTAAACCAACCTATGACAAGCAAACTGTCCAATGCAAACACCTAGGAAGTTCGTGGCCACAATCAATGCCTTAGGTGTTGGTGCATGAGTTATTCATGACTAGAATGGGAACTTCGATAGTACCTTTTCTTACTATAAATTCATCATAAGAAGTAACTTTTTTTATTCTTTCACGTTGTGGGCATGTAATAAAATATTGTAGCCATATTAGGAACTATTGTGACTGCTTTACATGGTAAGATGACCATAGTTATGTGTACACCTTTTGGTGGTTAGTTTGGGATACTTTAGAGACTCTTTCAGGCCAATTGGGCAACACACTTCAAAAATTCATAACAAATTCATACTTCGTCAAAATAAAATAAAATTTCAAGTACTATCTCCATTTCTCACATTTCTCTATACACGGAAAAAAACATTAAATTTTTTTCAATACTGTCAACAAGGCAAACCAGTTCCGTCACTCTGCCTGTCACAGGCTGGTTTACCTCACTACGGCCCCTGGAGGGAAAACGAGACCTAGGGTTTGCCAAAGGCACTACTGTAGAAGCGGAATCCAGAAACAAGGCGAGAGAGCAGACCCAGAGAGTTTGCGGTCACTCCGTACGAGAGCAGCAAAGGGTTTGAACGCCGTGCGTCGCGGGAGCTTCAAGGAATTGCGACGCGACGGGATCCATCACGACCATGGCGGATCGCACTCCTGCGCGACGACGACGACGCTGCTGCCACGCGAATGCCGCCGTGGACTGTCCTCAGAGTGGCCGGTGATGGCGCTGTGAACCCAATTGCTCTGTCGCTCTCACTCGGGTGGAGTTTAAGTCTGGGGTGCCCGCAGGCACGGACGCGCGGGACAGGAGCAGAAGCAGCGGGGGTATCGGCCGTGGAATGATACTATGCTGCTCGCACTGGGTTCTCCGAGTGCCTGTTTGCGTGCCCTGCACCCCTCGCGCATCCATCTACCTGAGCATCTGCTGCACCACGGGGTTAGAGTAGACTTAGCATCTCGTGTGCTGGTCAGGGTTGTCATGTGTGGCGTCCCGCACGCCGTGGTAGGTTAGATCAGGGCGTGCTTGGGGATTCTTTCGTCCGTGGGCGCTGGAATGCGAAGCGTCCCGTGCGGATTGCGCGAATCGTCGGAATCTCTGTCGTCGGGGGAAAGAGGTGGCGCCATTTGGTTTTGATCGAGTTCGCCATTGAGGTGCCGGACGCATGGTTGCGACGGGGAGGCCGTAGGTTGGAATCGAGGGCGTCGATTTGCGTGCCGCGCCCGGAGAGCGTGCGTCTGTTTGGGTTTCGGGTGCGCGAGAGGGTGAAGGCGACGTTCGTGATAGGGTTGGCAGAGGCGGGGTTGGGAGGGAGCATTCTAGGGTATTGGACATGGCGGACAGCGGTAAGGAGAACGAGTCGGACGGTGTTCCGGCGGATTTGAAGCCTGTTCGCGGTCTGAACGCCGCGGAGGATGTGGTTTTGCAGTGGGATTCTGCGTCTTCGGACCACGCGCGTCAGTCGATGATCTGGGACTGTCCGCAGGACGAGGCCGTGGCGTACCTGGAGGCGGTGGACGAGATTCAGGTCGCGTTGGAATCGTTGTTGGTGAGTCAGAGCAATACGCGGGAGATGAGTCGCGTGCAGAATTTGCGTCAGCTGGCGATGGCTCGTCTGGAAGAGGAGTTCCGTCACATGTTGCTTGCGTTCAGCGACACGGTGGATCCGGATTGGTTGATGGAGAACTGTTCTCGTGCGGGTTCGTTCAGCAGCCGTCGTTTGGACGACCTGGGCGTGGACGAGGTGGGTGACTCTCGCAGCTCGGGCGAGGAGGATGGTGCGGAGGAGGAGATTCCCGTGGCGCGTCCCGTGGAGATGAAGCCTCTTCTGGACCTGATTCCTCCCGGGATCGTGCCCGACCTGGCCGACATTGCGCAGCGCATGCTTCGTGCGGGTTACAAGCGCGAGTGCGTGCAGGTTTACGCGAGCATCCGCAAGAATGCGCTGGAGGAGACGCTGAAGCGTCTGGGCGTGGAGCGTCAGAGCATCGAGGAGGTGGGTAAGATGCGTTGGGAGGACCAGGAGGTGACGATCAAGAAGTGGAACCAGAACATGAAATTGTCTGTCCGTGCTCTTTTTCCGAGCGAGCGTCGTCTGTGCGACGACGTTTTCGCGGACGGTTCGGGTTCCGTGGCGGAGTGTTGCTTCGCGGAGCTGGCGAAGGGTCCGATGATGCAGCTTCTGAGCTTCGGCGAGGCCGTGGCGATCAGCCGTCGTTCTCCGGAGAAGCTTTTCAAGATTTTGGACATGTACGAGACGTTGCGCGACCTGCTTCCGGAGCTGGAGGAGATTTTCAGCGGCGAGGCGAGCAGTGCGGTGCGTGCCGAGGCTTCCGGCATTTTGATGCGTCTGGGTGAGTGCGCTCGCGGTACTTTCGCGGACTTCGAGAGCGCGATCCAGCGGGACGGTTCGAAGACTCCCGTTCCCGGCGGCGGCGTGCATCCGCTGACTCGTTACGTGATGAATTACATCAAGTTCATGTGCGATTATTCGGACACTCTGAAGCTTTTGTTCGGCGAGAAGAAGAAGGATTCGGAGGGCGAGGGCGAGGATTCCGTGGAGTCCCTCCGCGACTCTCCTCGTTACTCTTCGCGCGTGTCGGAGGACCGCGATCGCGACGGGAACAGCGCGGAGCTTTCTCCTCTGGCGGTTCAGACGATCTGGATCACGAAGGTTCTTCTTTCGAATTTGGAGGAGAAGTCGAAGCTGTACAAGGACCTTTCTCTGACTTACTTGTTTCTGATGAACAACATCCATTACATCGTGCAGAAGGTGAAGACGACGGAGGTTCGTGCTCTGGTGGGTGACGACTGGGTTCGCAAGAACACGAGCCAGGTTCGTCAGTACGCGAGCAGCTACCAGCGCGCGGCTTGGGGGAAGGTGCTGGCTTGCTTGCGCGACGAGGGCATCCACACGAGCGGTGGTTTTTCGAGCGGCGTTTCTAAGCAGGTTTTGAAGGAGCGTTTCAAGAGCTTCAACATCGCGTTCGACGAGGTTCACAAGGCTCAGATGAGTTGGGTGGTTTTCGACGAGCAGCTTCGCGACGAGCTTCGTATCTCGATCTCGGACAAGATCCTTCCCGCGTACCGTTCTTTCCTGGGTCGTTACGGTCAGTACTTGGAGTCCCAGAGACATCCCGAGCGCTACATCAAGTACAGTTCGGACGACATCGAGGAGTACCTGAACAACCTTTTCGAGGGTTACATGTTCTCTCAGTCTTCGAAGGATCTTCGTCGGAGGGTTTCGAGCCACGGTTCCGGCCACGGCAGCTGAGCGTGGGAGAGGAGGTTGCGGTGTCCCGCTGTTTCGTTTGGGAGGTTCGGTGTTAGGTATGTTTATTGCTGTAGTTATTGAGTCTTCGTAGGATCTTGGCCTCTCTTCGTTCGCCACTTCCCGTCCGGAAACGGCCACAAGGCCGCAGGCGTTGATAAAGTTCAGATGTTGTCTGGCGTACAGCGGCGAGGCCGTCCCATTGTTGGGCATTCCATTCTCTTTGGTTTTCTCCCGACGGGACGGAGCTATGATAATGTATTCATCCGTGTGTTGATAAAGCAGGTTTAGTCGTTCATGGTTTTGTGTTCGTCGGTGTTCCTTTGTGTTGTTTTTGTGTTTGACAGTGTGTGTATGGATCTGGATGAGCTCTTTGTGGCCGCCGACTTGAGTATGTTTTTGTTGTCGTTGTGTGTCCTGGTGTTGGTGGAGGAGTGGGGTCTGATTTTTGTGTGTTGTGGATCAAGTTTTTGGGTTTTGTTCAGTGATTTACATCGTGTCTGTTTTGAGGGTGGTTGTGGTTTGAGGTGTGTATTTCTTGTTGGAGGGATGAGGCGAGTTGTCTCTTTCTTATATTCTCCGGCTTGTTTTTCTTGGATCACTTCGTTCTCAGTTTTGTTCCTCTTTTTTTCCTTTCTTCGGGGTGAAGATTTCGCGTAACTGGAAGCAGCGGTACCGGTAAATATTGGTTGGTACCTAACTTTGTATACCAATGTGGCAGGGGTCCATTTGGCTCTCTTGAGAAGGGGACCCCCACAATTGTCTTATATGGCTCCTCAGTCAACCCCCGTCTTTGAATTAACTGATATTCAGTTAAGTTCCTCCCGAGGCATCCCCCGTCTTTGAATTAACTGATATTCAGTTAAGTTCCTCCCGAGGCATCTAGCAAAGCATTGTACCTTCTCAGCATGGGGAGGACCATTGTCTGGTACTCTGGTTATCCAATGTTATGTAGCGTGTGATATTTTTGGAAGTATTATGCTCCATGTGTTTGGTGAGCAACTATGCAGTGGCTGTCTTGCTTCTTATGAACTTATCTGAGTAGGTGGAGTGTGGCGCAGTGGGTTGTCGCGTCAATGGACACTTTTTGGACGTGTGCACTTTTGGGGGGTGCAAGTGATGACTTTTGAGTTTCTTGTGTCATGTGTTTTTTGGGGGCTTAAAATGAATCTGGGCCATGCTTGGACCTACACATTGTGACCTTTTTTTAATTATGAATGGGGCCATTTTTGACGACCAAGATGACTATTTGTTAATTGCTTACTAGGGTATCCTTACTGGCCGTTCTAATGCAACGAAGCTTGATGCAATTTGAACACGTAGTCATTTAAAAGTGTAATTTTGGAGTGATACTCTTGCTACTTTGGTTTATCTTTTCTTGCTTGTGATACCCATTTAGTTACTGTGATTTATCCTTTAATTTGTGCTAGTTTTTGTTATTATTTATTGCAATATTTTTGTTTTCATAGTGACTTTATTTTGATATGTATTGACTGCTTCTATGTGCATTGAAAGCAATGAGGCTCTTTGCCCATAAGTTTAGAAGAGAAGTAAAAGTATGCAATGAAAGCAATGAGGTCCTTTGTCTATAAGTAGGTAAAATCTATTTAAGTAAAGATAAGGTAGGACGTTGGTAAAGTGCTTGGGCTTTAAAAGCATCCCCCTCTTGAAATGTATACTATTTGTATATTTTGCTTTGTCATTGCACCAATAATGTACAAATAGTGTACATTTCAGGAGGTGGATGCTTTTATTGACCATTGTGTTTCAACTTCTAAAATTCATAACTAATTCCATGAAGCTCCAAAAAACATGAAACGACTTGGGTTAGATGCCAATTCTATTTGTCTTTTCTAGAAAAAAATTTACTGAAAAATACTTCAACCTCCTCAAATTAATATCCATCCAGCTCTTAAATGAGCGCTTTATAGACCTCCTAGCTTCACTGTTTCCTACTTTCAAATAGATTATGGTATTCTGGTTCAGAGCGTATGACTGGTGCATATGGTCTGACATACCGATCTGAACTGGGTCAGAAACTCTGGGCACCGAGGCACCGAGGCACCGACGCTCTTCCTTTGACGGGGAACCAGCTCACGTGGGGACGCGGGAACCTCATGGGAACGCTGTTCGTCTCTCTCACATCTCCAGTGGCAGGGTTTTAGGGCACGGGCGCGATAGGAGAGGTCGATCATTGCCAAGTGCAGAAAATGGATTGATTCTCCTCCATTGCAGGCATCGTGGGATGCCCGACCAGACGTTCAGCATTATTTCCGCCATCACATGACTTGAACTTACCGCAATGGTGTGGCTGTGAAGAAGAAGAAGAAGAAGAAGAAGACGAAGACCAAGGAAAACCAAAGTAGGAATTTTGATTTGTCGCCGGGTGGAAAAGGTTCAGTTGCGTGCGTCAGAAAGTTCGGCACTTGAGCGATGGCTCTGTCAACGATAGACACCGTCGTCTTCGTCGATTCTTCAGTGGTGAGGGCTATCCGCTCGGAGCCTTGAGGTCGTTTTCCGCACTTCTTAACTTAGGGTTGGGAATGTGAAGATGCTTGGTGCTGGACAGGCAGGCAATGGGCTTAAACTGGGGCGTTGTCGGAGCGTGTGAAGTACACGCGGGTCGGAGTAATCTTTTTGGAGTTCGGATATGGGCGCGGGAATCGGTAAACCCGATGCTGCTTTGCAATATTTGTCGCAACCCCCGTTGCCGTCCTCCTCCACCTCCTCCGCAATTCCGACGCCTGTAAGAGCCGGGCGGTACAGACGAGAGAGCGGGTTGCGAAGCTCCGTGTCCGTACCTTCGTTTTCCACTTACTGGAAAGTGCCCGTGGAGGATCTCGGAGACGGCTCCACACCTCCGCCGGGGCCTCAAAATTCTGGATCTGCTGCGCCTAGGGTTACGAAACCGAGCAGGAGCGGGCCGTTAGGGAGCGACGGGACGCCGTATCCTGGGAGTCCACCCTCCAGCCGTCGTTGGTGGTACCGAGGTTTGTCAATTTCTGTGCTTATTGTGTTAGCATTCACGTTAGTTTATTTCGGGTTCCTTCTCGGGAGAGCGTACTTGCAGAGGGAAACGTTGCAATTCGCGATTGTTCTCGATGGGGGAAGTACCGGCACGCGAGTGCACGTCCATGGCTGGGCACGCTCTCCCAAGGACCCGCTCCCCGTTATGGTGGATCCGACCACGAATACGCACCTCCCTGGCGCGCCTATGCAAGTTGTGAACGGGCAGCAGCGATTGTACAAGCGAGTGGAGACGGAGCCTGGGCTGGACAAGCTGTACCACAACCGCACGGGAATCGAAACTGCCTTAGGGCCGCTGCTGGATTGGGCGGGGAGGCACATTCCCAAACATGCGTACCCTAACACGCAGGTGTTCCTCTTGGCCACCGCGGGACTGCGCAGGCTTCCTGAGGATCAGCGTGAGTGGATCCTGGACCAAGCTTGGTCTGTGCTTGACCGGTCACCTTTTAAATGCCAGAAGTCGTCTGTGAAGGTGATCAAGGGCATTGAGGAGGCTTACTACGGCTGGATTGCTCTTAATTACAAATTTGGAAGACTAGGGGCCAACATGCCGAAGAAGTCCAATTTCGGGACCCTGGATTTGGGAGGATCTTCGTTGGAAGTCACGTTTGAACCGAGAGACGTGCCGCATGGGAATTACGGGGTGAATTTGAGCGTGGGCGCTACTGATCATCATCTGTACGCAGCCTCCCATGCGGGGTTTGGTTTGAACGATGCGTTTGAGAAGTCGGTTGCGGCGTTGCTGAGGTCACAGAATGCCACTCGGAAGGCGAAACAAGTCAAGAATGGACTCATAGAGTTAGAGCATCCATGCTTGCAAACAGGGTACCGGGAGAAGTACAAGTGCTCCACTCACTGCGTGCTTCCTCCGCTTCCGAACGCTGGACCACGCCATGCCCCTACTACTGAGGTCGCTACTGGTGCGCAAATTGAGTTACTGGGAGCTCCCGATTGGCAAGCTTGCCAAACATTGGCTGAGGGGATCATCAATTCCTCTTCCCGCTGCAGTAATCCTCCTTGCGCACTTGGCAAGCACCAGCCGTATCCCCAGGGACAGTTCTACGGACTTGCTGGGTTCTATGTTGTTTATAAATTCTTTGGGTTGTCTCAGGACGCGCCACTGGTGGACCTGCTTGCGAAAGGTCAGGATTTTTGTAAAATGCCCTGGAAAGAAGCGGAACGGAGTGTAGATCCGCAGCCTAGTATTGAACAGTATTGCTTTCGGTCACCGTATGTGACGGCGCTACTTCGAGATGGTTTGCATCTAAAGGACGCGCAAATTCAAATAGGTTCAGGGGATTTTTCGTGGACCTTGGGTGCTGCGTTATGGGAAGCGGGAGCATTGGATCCTGTGGAGAAGAAGGAAAGGGGTTCTGGAGGTATTAATGGGTATGCCCCTAGTCTTACTATAACGGTGGTAGTTTTGTTGGTGTTAGTGTTCATTCTGGTGGGCGTGACTGGGTATCAGTGGAGGCAAATGCGACTCAGACGGCGTGGGTACATGCCTGTGTCAACTTCGGGTTCACCTGCCATGTGGTTGCACGCACATCTGCGCAATCAAGCCCGTGGTGAGTTTCCTGTTTTGTCTTGCTAAGTATTTCTAAAAGCCTGCCGCAATGACCAACTCAATTCTTGCATCGGTTTGGCCCATCCAATCAACTCAACCGTGAATCTTTCCAGTAAACTGAATGTTTTCGAAATTCTTCTGCCTGAATAATGTTCGAGAGTATTGACTTCACTCATGGAAACGAGCACTTGGGCATGGTTCTAGTAAAGAAATCAAGGTTCATAGTATTCTGAGTTAGATAATTTGACCGCCGAGCATAAGTGTAATGATGACCAGTTCGAACATGTGTGAACTCTCTAAGGAGTGCAGCGGTCTGGCAATGTTTTGTTATGTCACGGGCCTCTACCAAAGTATGAATGTCAGACATTTTTGGAGGGGCTTTTGGTAACTAGAGCGACTATTTTTTGCAGGTGAAACAAAGACACCGCAAAGCCCGCAGCCAGGGGCCTATTACCCAGCATTTTCAGGTGAACCTCCTACCAGCTCTCTTGAGGTTGAAGGGTTACAAATGTTAGCTTCTTCTGGGATAGCCAGTGCCAAGCTTACACCTGATCGGAGATTGCTGCAAAGTCGGCGGACTGCTTCCAGGGAGGAACTCAATATAGTATGATTATGATTATCATTTATTGCTCTGATTCCATTCACGGGCCTGTTTTGGCTTGATGTAGAGATGCTCAATTCTGTCATCCTTAGCCCCTGTACTTTTACTACTGCTGAATTTCATTCTTTTTGCCTGCCGTGTGGGCTTATTAGTTTTGGTTGCATTTCTAATGGATTCGACTTGATATTTGATACATGTATTTATTCTGTGTTTGAGAGTGATATGCCGTTGTTCTTTGCTTCCATATTTAATTGCATGACCCTTCAGAATTGTAGTATTTAGGGACCGTGATGGGCATTGAGCTCAGATTGAGTATTCTCGTACTTGCATCTGCACTGTTAGGAGGTGACCTCAATCTCACGTGTCGCTTCAGTTTGAAGCGGTGACTTCGTACCGTTACAGTATTTTCTGAGATTATTATCTTCTAACATCAACGAGGCAAAGCAGATCGATCTTCATTACAGTAGGTGTGTCAACTGTAGAGCGCAAGGTTTTGGTTCGCATAATAGAGGCAATTCTGTTCCAGGACATGAAACATTGGCGACTGGATGACTTTCCAGATCTTAATGTGCAAATGAAGAATACACTTATTGGTCTAAAAATCACCTTGGTTCTATTGATTGTTTTTGAGAAAGTACTTTGGTGATGGGTCTTGTCCTTTTCAGGGTTAACTCCTTAACCCTAGAAGGCCCAAGGCCGTTTTAGGTTAAAAAACATCATTGCTTTTGAAGTGATATAGATCTAAATGTCACTAAGCTATAGAGAGATCTTAATCGTGCAATCTTGTAGTGTATGTGTTGTTAATGATGTGTTTCAAATTTGAAGTCATTTGATTGCATAGATTGCAAGATTATAATGTTTTAATGTTGAAAAAGAATGCTGAAATTTTCCTAAAAACACATTTAGAGGCGAAATTTGATTTCTAAACCTAATCAAATGAGAAAACTTTAAACTACAAAGTGATTCAAAGCCATCATACAAACACATTGGTGAAAAAAATATCATTCATTTAACTCAATGTGTTTGCAAAATGGCTTGCAAATGTCATAAAATAGGTAAGAAAAGATGCAAAAAACACATCTAGGGCTGAACTTCCTTCTACTAAATTGTTTTTCAATAGTTCATTACTTTTTGGATTGGTATGAAATTTTATCCACACAAACTAGATTAGTATGTGCAACTTTTTTTTTAAAAGTTATTGGAAATGGACATTGTATGAAGAAGATACAAGCCATTGAAGTTCATTGTAGTCCATAAATGGTAGGATTTTGAATTTCGAATTGCTCCCAAACATTTAAAAGAACTTGGATTGACATGAAAATTTTACCACAATAACTAGACTTCAAAGGGAACATAACCCAACAAAATTTACTGAAATCAAACATTGGATGGAGATACAAGCCCTTGAAGTTGTAGCCATAACTTTGGTGAATCAAATTGAACTTGTGAACTTTGATTGGCTTCCAGAAAATCATTACCTCTTGAATTGATCTGAAAATTTTACCACACAAATTAGAAGAAAAGACTCAAATTTTCCAACAAGATTTATTGAATTTGGACATGGAATGCAAAAGTTATAGTACTTTGAATTGAACTTAAAACTATGTGAGGACACTTTTTGTCCTCTTCGGCAGTCTAGGGTTAATCCTATAAGGCCGCCACAAACACTAAGTGTCTTATGGATGATAGAGAATTCCTCTATACATGATAGAAGTGCAACTATTCATCCTCCATGTTTTGTTGTGAAAAGGGAACTTCTTCTATAGTAGTTAGACTTCCAATGAATACTTTTCCATTTTTTTTAAGTGATTGATTCTCACGGTATTAAAAAATGATGATTTCAATGGAGACTAGTCCGTCCTTACAAGGTTAAGGTAGGAGGTTCGAAATTTGCTTGGGCATTAAGAACTATCCCTATAATGAGCACTAAAATAGACATGAGGTGGTCCTTAAATTCACCTTTGTATTGGTAGTCATTGAATGGATTGAGGAAAAAAATATTGTTTATTGCAAGAGTCAACCATTCTCTTTGCTTTCTTCATTTCTCTTGACAAGTTGCAAGTGATTAGTTTATGAATGACCTAAGGTCATAAATAGGTGCTTATGGCACAACTCATTTGAAGATTTATAAGTAATTCAATAATATTTTGAAAAATATGAAACCACTTATATTACATTCCACATCTATTTCTCTTTGTCTAAAAAAGATTTGAAAATATTCCCTTTCAAGAAGAGACATGACAAAGGTGGACTCACCCTTAAATGAGTAGTTTTTGAGCCTCTTACTTTACTTTGAAAAGTCACTTGAACCAAACAACGGCTTTTGAGTGCTCAAATACTGTGTTGAAAGTTCACCTTGAGCAAAAAATAATTAAAAAATTTAGTGTTGAATAAATTGAAAAATAACAATTCATCTTACGAAATTTAAGGAAATTATTCGTAAAAGAAGTTGGATAGTCAGAAAAATTTCAAAACAATTTGATATCACTATGTATTCAATTTAGAATGGGTGGAGAGATTGTTTTTAAAATGAAATTCTTGGTCTATTATAAATACTCAAAAGGTATGGAACAATTTGAAAATAAGAATTTGACTTAACTCCTAAAGGACCAGCTTGTATTTTTTGGTTGTATAGAAATTTTGGGCAAGTAATTGTGACTAGAAATTTTCATATTTTACATTGAAATTTTAATAGGTGTGGACAAGGAATATCTTTTATATGCAACAAATTTCATGACATTTGGAAATAGGAGTAAAAAATTATAGCCTAATATGTTATTTTTTTTTCATAATTAGGTAGTTTGGTCAGATTAGAGAAAATCACTTTTTTCAAAAACCAAAATTTGAAATTGGTTTTCTAGACTTATATATTCCAAGAAAGCTTTGAATCATCCCATTTTGATCAACGAGTCAAAAATTATGAGAATTTTTTGTTTGCATACAAAGTGAATTATTTGTTTGCACCCGAAGAAGCACCATCATTTTAGTCATTTTTTCATAGAAAAGTGAGCTTGTGAAGTGTAGTTACTTGACTTTTTGCAGGGCAAAAAAATGATTTTAGTGAATTTGAATGCTTATATCTTGCAATCCACATGGTGGAAATGGCTAAAATTTTACCACATAACTGATATTTAACTAATTATGGACAAATTCATAGTCCAGAAATATATCGGCCGTCAGCCGATATAGTCGAATGCATAGATTTGTGTATCATAAGCAATGAACAGAAATGGACGCAACCACTAAACAAACCAAAGTACCACAACACACGGCAAGTTATTGAGTTCAGAGCCTACAATTAGTAGTTAAATGAATAATTTCATAAGCTCCTATGTTGTGTCCAAATTTGGAACAAAGTATCGGCTGGCGCCTGATACTGCCAACCGATTCCTAACATCATTCTCTAAAGCATCTAGATCTATGAAAGTGTTTGCACTATGTAAACTATGAAAATCGACTATGGCAGCCATTTGTAAGATGAAGAGCAACGAATGCTCCTTCTTAAACCCTAAACCCTGAGTCCATCCGATCCAATGAACTGAATTGCTCGTATCAGTTGGCAGCCGATATTCCCCCCAGAAAACTCCAGAGAACATGTCTTGAAGTGAAGAGGCAGTCGATTCGATAAGACTGGCGTTGACAATAAAGCAGTTCAAATTTGTGAATAAGGTAAAGGGGACGAGATTGGAAGGTATTCAAGCCCCCCCCAATTCCACTCTGCAAGGGTATCGACTGGCGGTCGACACCATGTAGGGCAAATCACCAGAATATCCCATTCTAGTTTGGCTTCCCGTACTTGATTGACTGTGCAACCTCATAGTGTAATTGTCCCGGTCTGATTGCGCCTTTCATGTATTCCGAGACTGACTCATGCTCGTGCATGGGATAAATGAATGGAATAATATCTATTGAAATGTTCGGAATAACTCTACTAATACTCGGGAAATTGAGATCCCCCGTAAATGGTAGCGGAATATAGCACGCTGGATCCGGCGTCCTCCTGAGCGAAAGCGGGCACACATCGACCATGAGCACTTGGTCCGTGAAGCATGTCATCCTGGATGGTCTCTTAGTGTGAAGTATTAAGAGCATTTTGTAGCACCACGGGAAATTTTGGCTATCTACACAGTACTCTCTGCCATAAACGAACGCTAGGTTGTCTCTGACATGTTTTGGAAGCAAGTGCGCAAGCAGAGGCCTAAGATCCACTATTGGCATCCTGAACCAAATTCCTATGTGGAACTTTTCAAACAGTGTCATGAACATTGCAACTAGCCCTGGCCTTTTAATGACATTTCTGTGCGGGTCCGACTTGTCCACTGCAATATTCGGGTCGAGATAACAAAGTAGTCCCGTGACGCATAGAACCACACATTTCTTGAACGACTGTGGATGGCCCACGTTGGACTCCTGAACAGAACATGAGTTAGTAGCTACAAGATTATACAACATCAACATCCACTGAAAGAAGACAAGCCAGTTGATATCGGCTGGCAGTCGATACTGCGGCCTGACACACGACAGCAGCCAATAATTCATATTGAGAAACAAACAAAAGGTGCCAGATAGATTGTGCACAGATGAGTGAATGCCTGCACCTACATTATTGTGATTACTTGATTAGAATGACCAAGACCTAATGCTGAAACTCTCAAAGGAAACATTTGAATGCTTTGAGAGTGAGTGTCCCATGCGCAAGCTTTAGGAAAAATCGGACTGAAATGCCTTCATTACAAGAAAATTGATTAATCAATACAAAAGAAAATAATGTATACAAAAGATGTAGTCTCTAGACGTCCTCCTTTATCTACAGAGAATATATACAATCTACAAAAATATGTGTCGACTGGCAGCCGATACACTACGCCTCCTCCATTAGGACCCGTGGGCTAGGAATTCCCATGGCCTGCAGCTCCTCCAGTGAATATGGCACCTCGAATCCCTTTTGATATGGCGGTGTCACATTCACGAACTGATTATGAAGAGGAGAGCTCGGCATACAGCATGCACTCCCAACTGAAGAGTTCTTTTGACAGAACTCTGGGACCGTGAGTCCCGAAGACAAAAACCGTTCAATGAACGGGATGAGCTTCGCTTGGAGATAAGGCAGTTTTCCACCCTTCAGCGAACCCTCCGAATACATAGTAACCGGGGGTGGATGAATCGCACTATATGGCTGATTCAAAACGTTCCGATAGGGCTCGTGATCCACGATCAATGAGTTGTTGATCGTGGCCCCATTATCGTACAAGGAGGATGACCCGAAAATCCTTGCGAGACACTTCAGAAAAATTGGTCGTGTGGGATTCGGAGGGTCTCGATAAGCACTCTCGTCACAGTACTCCTGTCCAAAAACCAGGTAATCGTCTCCGATATCCGGCGCCATCTATTTCAGGTTATGAAGACGCTGCTCAAGAGTCTTCTTGGGTAAATGCGACCAATAAACGATCTGAATGTCCTGACCCTTACAGAACCTAATGAATTCCTGAAGACCTGGTCGAGGTCTTACTTGCGACCTCTAATGCATACTTTTCCCTTTTAAAATAAGGGGTTCATAGAAGAGCAGAGTACCTTGAACCTCAAGGAAAAGAAACAACTTCGGAGTCGCTACCTGAGACGGGCCAGCACTAGACGTGTTCCCTACCCTTTCTTCTAGAGCTGGTTTGTCACACTCCTGCCCACCTTTAGACGCGGTGGCGGGGAATTTCTCTGAAGTTTTGGAGTCATCATCTGCATTGCAAAATGAAATACATAGAGCATGAGAAGCAATGAACTTAGGTACATGACAAAACATTCGTGCACCGTATCGACTGGCAGCCGACACAGTCCATAAGTACTCTAGTTTGCCGAGATGAAGGCTCCTACTGACAAGTCTACGCACAAGTCTGAGCCAGGCAGTGCTACGTATACATGAGCTATTTTAGATACTCCACAAACATCGCGGAGCATGTCTATTGCCTACGAACCTCCAGTCTGAGCTCGCCTCTGAGATCGAGCGGGAGACATCGCTTCATTTGGGAAGTCCTGCTCCCGCGCCGCCGCGCCACCGTCTTCCTCGTCACTCGATCGTTTCCGCTTTTGCTGAACCCGAGTTGACCTCCGCGAGTCCGCCGACTCCGACTCCTTTTGGACCGTGGCCCCCTTGCTTCTTCCCCATCGTGGTTCAGGCGGGGAAACCACCATGGGTGTTGGTTGGCAGCCGATACTAATGTCAGCTGCAGTAGCTGGGTGGCCCATTGCAGTGACTCCCACTTGAGGCTCTGTCGCAGGACTGACCACTGGAGCCTGTGGAATCCTGCGAATCTCCTCTGACGGTGGCTGAACGTGCAAGTCCACGACCATTGCGACCAATGAATTTCCTGGTTAGAGCATCCCAAGCGGCTCCGAATTTGGAGCCCGGGGGAGATTGAGAGAACGCCGCAGAGATGAAGGACTTTGTTGCCGCTGCCTTCAAATGAGTGTCTCTTCCGGGGTGCCATCACTGTCTGAGTCAATTAGAAACGTCTGAAGTGCTGGTCGCTCCTGAGACTGACCCTGTGGCTGTCTCCGCGCCGCCGCGCCACCGGGAGTCTCCGTCAGATTGAGGGTTGAGATCGGCCGCGGTTGCTGATGTGATGCCGCAGGCGACACTTGCCCCGATCCGCTTGCGCTCCCCCTGTCTGTCAGTGTAGGCATCCCCAAAGAAGGTCCCAAGGAAGCTGAGGAGACGAGGTTCATTCCCCTCACACGTTCCGTGGCCTTCTGCAATTCGTCCTCCTCCCGAACGAACTCCATGACGGCCCGCCCATTCCTCTGCGACCCCATGGAGTACAAGTGAGTAACATGTTGTATCGGCTGCCCACCGACAGGATTTCACTTCCTCTGAACAATGCAAATGTGAGGAAGGGATAAGAAAACTTACCAGAGCAATCTCCGTGATGTTCCCGCCCCCCCAGATATTGATGACGGTGGCATCCTTGGATTTTAGGGTCAGCATCATCAGTTTCTCTAGAAGTCTATGACCAACCCCGCACATCCCGCCATTCCAGTCGACCTCGCCCTCAACGTCGACATTGAACCAATCGGGCGCCTTGTTGATCCCAGTGAAGCGCTTGAAGACCGGGAAAATACTGGACCTGTCTTCGGGCTTCGGGAAGGTCAAGGACAGAGTGACCAAAGGCATGGATTCAATCTCCGCCTTCTGAAAGCCTCCACGGGGAGATGGTTGATAGTACACCGAATGGTAGTACCAGGAGGACGAGTACAAGGCCGTCGCGATAGAATCTCGGAAATGCGAGTTCTCGATAAGGAGCATTGATAGGGGGATGTACGCTTCGGTCTCCTCGATATTCGGACCGTCCACCTCAAGGATTTCAGCGGCCAATGCTAGATCGAGAGATCGTTCTTGTTCATTGGAACCGGTTCCCCCATATCTGTATACCCAAAGAGGACAATGAATTTTTTGTCCTCGGGTTCCAACGCCATATTCCCCTTTGATTGACGGACGAAGTCGACCACCTTAGGAATACTCTCTCCAACATAGCATTCGTATTTCAGGTCGGCGGACTTCCCACGCGTCGGAGGCATTTCGACTTTGGCGTAGTTCGCCAACATCGTGAAGAAGACCCCCGGTGCCTTGCCATCCTTCGACTTGTCCGTCGTTGGATTCATAGGGTTCACTTGCCCCTTCAACCAGTTGTTGGCGTCCGTGAACTTCATCATGTCCTTCCAGACGTTTCGGACTACGGCCGCTGAGTACCCCTCCTTTTCAGCAAGCTCCATCCAATCGTCGTTAGTATATGGGGTCCAATTGTGGTCCTTGCAGGGAAGGGGATGCTTCTTCTTGGTCCACATGATCTCGTTCAAGACGATCCTGTCCAGCTTTTTGTCCTTGCACCAGTCGAAGAGAGTGATCTTCCCCGAGGACTTGGCCTTCGCGGTGTTCTTGATGCTCACGCGAAGTGCAACGATCTCCCGCCCTAGCTCGCACAGATCCAAATTCCGAAGCCCCAACGTTGGCGTGAGATCCGTTTTGGTGATGTGAGTGAGCGGCTTCCGATTGACGAGGAGATTCGGCATAGTCCCATCATCTTCAATAAGCTCCCCGTTCTCCCACGCATGGAAGACCTCCGTCCATAGCACCCAAGTGGTCTCCTTGATGAAGATGAGGGGCAACTTGGAGGACACCTTCTCATCCACGAAGTGCGCCATCACCTTCAACTTCGCAGCCTGGAGGAGTTCCACCGCAATGTTTAGAACATGCGAGAATGGTATCGGCTGCCAGCTGATACATAATATATTAATCAAAAAGGAGAAAAAATAAAGGTGCGTGGGAATTACCTCAAATGCTGCTGACGGCTTTCCACCTCCACGATGCGACTCTGGGCACCCCGCTTGCACCCACGCCGCTCTTCCCATCTCTGCGCAGGATCCGAAGGTCTCCTTTGCCACTTTCTCCGTGATGTTGAGATTGAGGGCATTGGAGACTCTGATGAGTGTGTCTGGGTCTCTACTGAATACCGGAATGACCTCGAACTCCAGGAGGTCGGTTTTGGCTTCAGAGCCGTTCGGATATTACTCGGCCAATTCTCGACAGGTCGTCACTGTGTGTTGCCCACCAATGATATACCAGTGGACATTTGGCGCCTTCTACCACGGCATTGAGATGCCGTCGACAACAACAGTCTGTTCCTTCCCGGGACACTCGTCCATCACGGCGTCTAGCCCTTTGTCCGTTGGCAGTGGAGCCCGCTTCAGAGGAATCCCATGGATTTCCGGCTTCTTCCTAATGGACCCATATCCCTTGTACATGGTCTTCACCTGAATTGAGAGAAGGCCAAAATATTAAGGACCAGCTACAAATGTCGGCTGCCAGCCGATACATTATATGGGAAGATAAAAACCAGTAAAGGATGGAAGTGATCGTCGAATTACTTGGCCAAGTCGGTCCTTTGCAATCTTCTGGTACTTCAACTCGTCCGGTGCAATGTGGAATTTGTCCGAGTGAATGACCCCCGGAAGTCGCTGCTTCTTGTAAGGAAACGCGTGCAGGAGCCTCGTTTCCAACGCGTGGTAAATAGCGTTCACCTCGTTCTCCTTCGTCTTGGTTGTGAGATGATTTCCACGCCGGAGTGCCTCGTCGAGTGTCAGCTTCAGCGGCTTGTTGGGGTCATCCCTAGCCTTCGCTTTTCTCTTTAGTTTGCTGGGCGACCCGGTCTCCTGCAGATCAGTAGCGGCGACTTCAGTCACTCTCGCCGCCACTTGCTTCCTCGCCGAGGGTACCTTTTTCTTCCCCTTTTCCAACTCAAGAGCGATGAACGCATTGTGTTCATCGCGCTCTATCTTCAAGCACTCCCAGCCCTAGATGAGCTCCTCTGCACTGGACGGCGTGTTTCCCTCGAACGTCATGCCCATCGACATTGACTTCTCTCCACAGACCTCCTCTGTGCACTTGTTCACCGGCAACTCCACCGCGAAATAATCGGCAACTCCATCCGTGCTTCCCAATGGCATCAAGCATATCATGACATGCACGGAATCGCCAACAGCCATGACGGATAATACACTTCCTTTGCCAGGGGTCATGTTCCCTTTCAGCTTGAAGGAGCATACGATCTCCACTGTCGTGTCGGGTAACTGCCTCCAACACAGACCCCATTCTTGGATGGCCTCGATCGCTCGCCATGTTGCCCTCGGTGGATACCCGTCTCCCAATATCCGAGAGTTTAGGATTTTCTCTCCCAGAAGGCGGGCCAAGAGAGTCGGCTTCCTATAGAACAATACAATTGAATTCTCGGTACACTCACACTATGCACCTTCACTTTGTGCATCCACTGTATCGGCTGCCAGCCGATACAACCTCTCAGTCCCTAAACCCTACCGTCAGAAGACATTTCTAGAAATTCCTAAGTCGGTTTCCTACAGAACAATACAATTGAATTCTCAGTACACTCACACTATGCACCTTCACTTTGTGCATCCATTGTATCGGTTGCCAACCGATACAACCTCTCAGTCCCTAAACCCTACCGTCGGAAGACATTTCTAGAAATTCCTAAGTCAACCGTCCCGGGATCATATCGGCTGCCAGCCGACATAGCTTAAGCTCAGGCTCCTAGTGAGTGCTGCAATGTATGTCGGCTGCCAGCCGATATAGCAAGTAATAGGTGCCTCAGAATCTCAATGGCTATCCTATATGATATAGCAAATGACAGTGTATCGGCTGGCAGTCGATACATGTAGTGAAAAGTACCTCTCAGTCGCCAAATCGGAGGACGCCATCGCCAATGGACTTTGTCGCTTATCGGCTGCTGAAGATGACTTGTCGGCTGCTGAAAAAGCACGCTTGCCTCACTCTCCTTCACTGTCGGCTGGCCAAAAATGCGTATCGGCTACGCTAGGATGTATCGGCTGCTGCTTTGCTTTGCGAGGGGATGTCAGCTACAAGCCGGACTGAAGGAGGGAGAATGGCAGAGTGAGAGTGAGTGAGGCTGAGAGTGAGTGAGAATGAGTGAGAGTGAGAGTGAGTGAGAGTGAGTGACAGAGAGAGAGCAGGAGACGCAAATGGCAAATGAGAGAAAATGAAAGTGGCCAGGGGTGTATACCTCCTAAACCCTCGGCTGCCAGTCGGTAGGCGCAATCATGACAAACCGAGTCCGTTCTTCCATAAATTTCATCCATCGTAGGTTTTCATCCGTTAGCATGTACTCCACATCCAGCAAAGTACATGGAAGTTACGAACACTCATTGCAAAGATGCGTACGTTTCCCAACACGATCTCCGGATGCACGGACTTGTCTCTCTTGCAATCACCACAACTTCATCCTCTTCCAGATTCAAAATTCAGGCACCAAATTCAGTTTCAGGCTTGCTCACCTAGGATCAGATCTTGGAGGACTTCCATTTTCATTTTCATTTGCCCCACATACGCACTCAGAGCGTCCAAGAACCGTTAGGGAATTGCAGTGGCTTATTGTGGAATGTTTATGAGGGATGCAACGTGACAGGGAATTTAGTAGACCTCAGTTCAGTGCAGCATTGAGTAGTCTCCGGGTTCAAGAAGCGCTCTTCGACAGTTGTTATTTGGCATTTAGGCTTACGTAGGATTTGCAGTGGGATTTGAATTGCTCCAAGCTACATTTGAATTGCAGTAGGATTCTAATTGCAGTAGTAGTCAGGAGCATTCTCGGAGATTAGTTGCCTGACAGAGGTTTAGGATTTCCTATTCGGTTGCACATGTGTTTCCATTTCATTATTTTTACTCGTCAGAGCATCTGTGGACAGTGCCTAGATCATAGGAAGCGCAAAATCTAGCTTCGTGCATGATCCCCAAAGTTCTAGCTGTACAGTCCTGCCTCTGTGCTTTGCCGTACGGATAGTGGTATCGGCTGCCAGCCGATACCAATTTCTGTACTAGGAAGGTCGTGAAGCACCAAGTACACAGACGTATCGGCTGCCAGTCGATAAGGTCATCACAGGTCTGACAGAGATTCCGACATTGTGGGTTCTGACTCCGATTTCAAATCATGAGTGGATCTGATGACTGGACATCGGGTGCGAGTCCTATTGAGGCATTCACGAAAAATGGAGGCTTGGGAAGACTGAAAATGCAGAAGGGAGTTGTTGTCGCTCTTACACTGGAAGGATTATACTACTCTGGAAGGGCGGTCGTAGAAAGGGTGGTGAGCCGCGATCCCTACCTCGTACGCGTTCATGTCCTAGACGTTCCAAATAACCTCGATATGCCTCTTCCGTTTCCTGAGGGAGACATGGTGTTCCTGCGACACTGCCCGGGAAGGTCAATTGTGTGGGAGGCAGAGAACATCTATCCCCATGCAGAGTCTGAAGGGTCTTCTTCTGCTGGTGTCGGCCAGCAGCCGATACAAGTGGCCACAGATGAAAAACCCATACAACAATTCCTATCAGTCACTATCAATATGGATGTCTCACTATTGCAGACTGCGGCCACGGATCTGTTGTATGCTGGTGTAGGTACAATTGTACAATGCTCTCCGAAGGGTTACTGGGAAGGCTTTCGCATTCCACACAGCTTCTTCCTCGTTGTGAAGCTACTGCATGTCATCGATGATTTCCAGGATCAGAGTGCTTATTGCGAGATTCCTGAATTCATGACACTCAAACGCTGTGTTGGATTCAAAATACTCTGGAGTGGTTATAAGGTCAGATCAATCAAGACCTCCGTCCCAATAACCAAGGTTGTCGGCTACCAGCCGACAGGAGAACCTGCGACCCATTTCATGCAGGCTCAAGTCGATGGTAACTACGAGAGTGGTGGGAGTTCGAACGATGTACATGTAGAATTATGTGATCCGGGAACACAGCGAGTACTTCCTACTGCATCAGATGAAGACGAGCGAGATGATAGGCTCTATTCGTCCGACGATGACAGCCGCGGGTCTGCAGAGGATCACCGCAATGTTCATGGTTACAGTACCTCTGGCACTGCCGTGTCCGACACAAGTGTTGTTGACAGCATGGAGCATTCAGACGCGTTTAGAGCTGATACTCAAAGTGGAGATAATGGCCATCCAGATGGAATGCAAGCTGGGCTTCCAATCCCAGATAGACCGCTCTGGAGAAATCAATACTGTGAACTTTTCAATGACGAATTCTCGGTTCTCGGAAGAGCCATGATCCAAGTCTGCCTACCAGATGAGGCCTGCGATGATGGCGTCCTGGGCGACACGGATGTCGGGGTCATGTTCGTATCGGACAATGACGAACTGCAAATGACAACCATGTGCTGGAGGCTCACACACACAAGGTTGGAGGGTGGAAGGCTACTATCTGAAATTGTCACGCTCTGCTCAGAGGCTGCTCTATTGAATGAGTCGGACGATAACGGAATGCAGGGGGTACCGAGGAATCCATACCGCTCTGTGCGCAGAAGGGTGATTCCCAAGGATCACGAAAGCCAATCCAGGCTACAAATGAAGACCTCGGAGACGGAGGTACGTAAGGTCAGCTCACAGAAGTGCTGTAAGCTCAGATGCTGCCAGACGTTTCCCTGGGAGGTCACGAGGTCTATACGACGAAAGTTCTTCGCTTGCACATTCGAGAGTAGGAGGGAGGTAGCGTATGCGGTGTAGAGTCAGCTTCATGCAGGGGTTATTCCAGGAAAAAAATTCATTACTCTTGCAAATACAGACGTCTGCGAGAACGCATGGTATATCATTCACGGGGTATCGAGGTCGGCCTATCATGTTTACAAGGCTGCGGCTGTGGGAGGATCTGTTAACGGCTCGCATGGAAATGCGGGGGCCCGACGGCCACGGCCACAAACAATCCAAGCTCAAGCAACCCTCAAAACAATCATCGACGATAATGCCGACAAAATGCCAAACGAGTTCAGAATGGTTGGAAATAAACGCGTTGACAATCTCAAGGTCCTCCCCTCTGCAATGAATTGGGATCACATGCGCGAACAAGTCAATTATGTAAGTCCATCATCTGCCTCTTCGTCTACAGTAGAAAAGTCCTTTTATCGGCTGCCAGCCGATACAATCATGTCTGGACTTTGAATGTAGAAGCCATTGATCTTTCCTTTCTATAGGCCATCATTTGCAGTTCTGTCGGCTGCCAGCCGATACAACTCTATAGTCTTCCATGGAAACTCATCCATGAAGTCATGTTCTTCAGGTCAATGGAATATGCAATATGAAGCCGGTCTCGCAGTCTGCTATCAGTTGCCTTCGGAATGCTCATTTCAAAAACGTAGAGGTCAAGGCCGTAGGGAGCAATTTCTCAAAATGCACAAAATGTGACTTCCTGGTAGAGTTCATTGCAAAGTATCCAAGAGGTTGTGATGAGTGGTAGGCCCTGGTCGACGACAGAGAGAGACATCTCAATTACCAGCGCGCTTGTAGAAATGTATACAGTGGATGGACCGCGCAGTCGGTGCAAAATCCATCAGAGTTCCTCTGCATTATTCATGACAAAATGGACACCACAAAGACTGCCATTCCAAGGATGCAGCGCATCACCAAGGCCACCGCAGGGCTAGGGCAAATACCAATCTCGTGTACTGGAATGCTCACACATGGACATGGAGATGGCGCGTATGCACATTACTCCACATCACTCTGGCCTGGGGATTCAAATTTCACAATTTCGTCCATCTGCAGGGTCCTCAGGGCCCTAGAACTACCACCTGTTCGGGAGTCCAAGATCCTCTTCTCGACTCCACCGCTAAACACCTTCTTCGAGGCTCTGCTTCATGGGAAATCGAGATGCAACTCGTCAATCCCGCAGGCCTCGGACATGGTGATCGACGCAGCAAGACCAGGACGACCTCAGGTCCCACTTCCGAGGAAATTGTTCTTGCAACTCGACAATTCAGCAAAGGACAACAAAAATCGATTCCTCATGGCTTTCTGCTCACTACTCACTGCCAGGCGCATATTCAAGGAAGTTTCAGTGGGGTTCCTTATTGTCGGGCATACGCACGAGGACATTGATGCGCACTTCAGTTATCTCTCAAAACTGATCAAAAGGAAGAACACATACGTACTTGCGGATCTCATGAAGGCGTTCATGGATTTACAGAAGACTGTAGCCTTCATTCTGGAGTTCGTGCAAGAAATGGCGGACTTCAAATCATACTTCAAGGGCTTCCATCATGATGGGGTGAACAAAATCATCGGGCTCGGAGATAAACACCTCTTCAAGTTCTACGTCGTGGAGGATGGTGTGGATCGTGGATGGCCGGTCATGAGGTACAAGCTCAAGGCCATAGATTCTTTGTGGCTGCCTCCTGGCGCACCTGTCAAAATGTGGACAACGGACGAAAATGGACAACCCAATATTCCACAGGGGGACCCTCGACCTGTGCCTTTCAAGGCACTCTGGGGGAATGTGGACATTAATACCAAAAGGCAAAATGCAGAAAAAGAAGTCGCAAGGGCTACAGAGTGCAATGAGAAACAGACATTCATCAAAAACGGAATAGCAAAGTTCATTGAGTTCTGGAAATCGGGAATGGCCAGAGATAGACGGTACGCACAGGAAATGGTAGGCTGTGTGGCTTACTGGGAAAGAATTCAATCGGAGATCAATTCGGCGATGCCTCAAACTCCTGCATTACTTCAAGAAGGATTATGGCCGCTCTCTGACTGGACAAGAGATCACACGTCGACTTTTGTAGACAAGGGGGCGGAGGAGAATTATTCAGTAGACACCACTCCGGAGGACGAAGGGGATCCACTCCATACTACGGACCTGCGAAGGACAGGCCGTGTTTGAGATTCAATCCATTCAGGGATGTTCTGCTCGGAGACTTTGTTCTTTGTCGACCATGTCACAACAATCATCTGCCTGTTTGGCTGGGACGGGTACTCCAATGTGTGGACATGTCTCCGGGGCCCACGTATGGTAATTTTAAAATTGAGTGGTGGACTCCGATGAAAGCCAAGAGGGAGTCAAAAGCACTCATTGCGAGGGAGTGCTGGACCCGAAGATGGCACAAGGAACTCTGTCTTCCGTAGATGGTCCATGTCAACATTGTCTTGTACTCGCACAAAATGCCCTCGCACGCAAAGAAAGGACCTCCCACATCTCATGTCATCCCGGAAGCATCCGTTGCTGCTGCTATTGCGAATCTGGAGGCCGCGGGGGCAGCTTTGGACAGAGATGCAGACGAGGGCGGAGAGGATTACTGACATATCGCTTCGGACCTATCGGCTGCCAGCCCGATACAATAGTTTAGCTCTGGAGTTGTGTCACCATCACATTGCTAGACGGATCCGAGTCCTCGCTGCAGGTGTCGGCTGCCAGCCGATACTAAGGGCTTCGCTGCATGTCGATCGCATGGTTCTTGAACAGGATGTTTTCACTTCAGGATGATTACATGCATATCCACAATATTTACTCATTTGTAGATGTGCCTTCATATCTTATAGGTTGTGACTATAAGTCTTATGACTAGTCAGTTTTGACATTTTTAATATGTATCCGTTGGCTGCTGACAAATCACATTTATTTGAATCTCCTATGGGGACCATGTTACAACTGTTTTATCTTCAGTGCACAGGCAATTTGCTCATTTCTCTATCTTTCTTGTTCGTTGTCCTGCTTTTTGGTTTTGCGCACTTTACTATGCTGTCTTATCGGTTGCCAGCCTATATGTCAATGGGCACGGGATGGGTGCACGGTCATAGGCACCGATTCTGCTATTGCATAGAAACCGGTCCAAAATACAACAATCCACTTTTTTTTTGTACCCTCAGTTCTTCTGAACAAGGTGTGGGTGGGCTGCCGACACTTTTTAATCATTTGAAGCATGTTCTCTACCTTTTTTAATGTGGCTATGGACTATGAATTTGTCCATAATTTGTGCAATTGTCCATAATTAGTTAAATATAGGTTACATCTTTTTATAGTACATAGTACAAGATCCTACGGTTACATATGTCAACAAAATTCTCAAAAATTTGCTACTTGTACTAAAAATGGCAGTTTTTGAGTTTTTTTAGTGAAAACATAGTCATGGAACTTTAGCAGTTGATTAAATATGAGCAGGGTTGAGCTTCTTCTAATCATGATATACATATTTTATATGGGTTTGTTTACTTCCTACCACCTCATTTATATATCCACAAAGAGATTGTTGTAAGAAAAGTGACTTTTGAATTTACTAATGATAGGTGCCAAGTAATTGTAATACTTTTGATACCAATGCTGGGTTTTTATGAAAAATGTTTTTAAGTATTGAAGCCTATTTTCAACATTAATTAATTATTTGACAAAATTGTGCCAAATGAACCCTTTAGATACAATAGTTCTTATTCATATGGATAATTTGTGTACATGTTTGTGAGCTCTTGAGGATTAAGATTTTCTTAAATAATATAAATTTTAGTATTTATCTACAAAGCATTGTATTGTAAATCCCTATAGTAGCAGCTTAGTTGGGCAACTTCTTGCTTAATAGTTAATTGAAGTGCAAAAAATGGTTAGGCAATCCAAAAAATAATATATTAAAATTTGGCAATTTTGAAATAAAATAAAATAAAGTTGGGCATTCATCCAAATTGTTCTTACAATTTTTGGGTGGTTGTTGTTACATTTGTATGAGGTGGTGGCTTTTACTTAAACCTTGGTCTTGAATTATGATCCTAAACTCGATCTCTACCTTGTGTCTCAAGGTTTTGTTAAGTGTCAAGAAGATTTGTTGCATATAAAAATTATGTTTTATTTGTGAAATATTATACTCAAAGCTCACATGCTCACATACTAGCACTGTTTCTCTCTTAGGAACGAAAAAATTGAAAGATTCAAACTATTTCCACAAGTTCAACAAAATTTGCTACATACATGTTTAAACGATCAAAAGTGGCTACTTCCAATTCCAAATGACTTGAATTAAGAAGCTTCAAGAAAGGTACCAAAATATGCAACTTCCAAGCTTTCCCGCACTTGAGGATCAACAGGGTCGGGCCTTAGCGCAAGCCCACCGGACATACGTAGGAAACCGTGAAGCGGTATATTTACTATTGCCGGTAACCTCCCCCGCTACAGCCTTCTCAAACTGGGATGTTCTAAAATCTTCAAATAGGGTACATGTCGGGTCGAAGTCTAGTTCTCGGGAGCGGGAGCTTGGTGTCGGAGACGATGACGACGGGTCGTAATGGGCGTTGGCCATGGCGACGACAGCCGAGCTCTCATGAATCTGCCTCGCTCGGTGCCTCTGCCACGCCAACTGAATAGTCACCGCCGCCCACGTCTGCCAGCTCGAGGAGTAGAACCGCACGGCTCTCCGTAGCTTCTCATTCGCGAATTTGTGCCGGAAGTGTTGAGTGATGTACTTGAGGTCCTGGGCGTCCAGGGCGAAGGCCTCGGTGACCTTGCGCGTCGTCAGCGTGGCGGTGGAGAGAGGGAGGTGTTCGTGGAGAGGCTTGGTGAAGCACCAGGAGATGAGTTCTTCCCCGCAGAAGTGGCCTGGGGAGAGGAGGCAGGCGCTTGTGGTGTTGTTGTGGCGTAAGCGGTAGGAGCTTTCCATGGAGCCGCGGACGAGGAAGAGCATCTGGCGGACTGGTTCGCCTTCGTTGGAGACCTGGGAGACGGAGACGGGAATTGGTTAGGTTTACGTCGTTGAGCTTGAAACCCTAATCCTGACAATACTATCTGTTGCATCCTACTGAATTTGACAATACGTGAACTAGGTGTGGGAAGGTTTCCAATGTCAAGTCCGAAACCCTTACCTTAACAATCTGTGTCTTCCTACTGAATTTTGCTAATACGGAAACCAGATGTGGGAAGTTTTGCATTGTCAAGTCCTAAACCCTAGCCCTAACAATAAAATCTTTCACTTCTAACTGAATTTGCTAGTACGTGAACCAGATGTGGTGAGGTTTCCTTGGTCTAGTTTTAAACCCTAAACCCTGAAAATTGCTTGGCAATACAATCTGTCGTTTTCTGCCGAATTTGTTAGTACGTGAATCATACACGGTAAGGTTTCCATTCTCAAGTACTATACCTTAACCCTAAAATTGCATGGCAATTCAATCTGTCACTTTCTAAATTTGTTAATGAGTGAAGCAGGCATGGTGAGGTTTCCATTTCCACGTTCTAAATCCTAAACCCAAACTTGCTTGGCAATCCGACGTCCATCGGCTTTCTACCGAGATGCAGACGTGACATTTGAAAAAGTGCATGAAGTCTAATTTTTTATCAAGTGATTTTTCCAGAAAAATTATCATCAAAGATATTGGGAAAGTAAATGGACAGTCGTCTGCTCCCTCTACTGTTAATTTATCTTGGTAGGTGTAACTTTGAAGGTCATATGGGTGGAATGGGATAATAGGGTAAACAAAGAAGCCCACTTTAACGAATTCGGAGTCAATTTCCAGTGATTTCTCAATCGCTAAGCTGTGTCCGAACTTACAGTTTCATTCTTGATGAAAATCCTGGGCTTGAGGCGTTCACATATGTTGTTGAGGACTTGGTCATCCATTTGTTTGAATAGTGGCACCTGCGACAAATATAATCATATCAGTCGTTTATACATTTGAAGTTCAGATCAGTAGAATATCACGTGTTGCATGATTTGACATCACATGTTTTTATGGTTACATGTTTTTATGGTTTATGGTTTAAGGTTTTTATCAAGTGTCCAGCATACTTGGCGAACAAGGTCAAGGCAGAGATGGCGCTTGATGTCGCGTCGCAAACCCTCAGGAAGATGTCGAATGGTAGCTCCCTCGTCGATTCCGCGTGTGGCAGCCCAGATCTGGCGTTCATATTGGCGCACGCGTTGTCGCAGTGGATTTGGTAATTGCCGTCGTCGCATCCACCACTCCACATCACGAGCATGTAATTGTGACTTGACCTTCTTGGCGGTGATGGAATGCAGAAATACCTGGACAAATTAGGTTTAGCGTTTAGAAGTTTATGGCATTTTCTTAGAGTACATTCGAACCCAAGGGGTTGCATCGACATCTTCAACGAAGAATACAACAGTACCTCTCAGATGATCCCCATTAGATTGACGAAGTTATTAATGGAAGTTGATATTACTCTCATTGGTCATTGGATCAACATTACAATAATGTCACATTAGTAGTTATTACGATAACATAAATTAACATCAAGTTCTTGCTATGACAGTAACATCACACTAGAATTCACAGCATTTTTGAACATGGAGGCAAGGTCCTTCAACTGTTGACAGGAATAATTCCCTTCTTGTTCAAGAATGTTATGATTGTTCAGTTTAAACCATTTGGACTATATTAACATATTATATTAACTCAGCATGAGGACGAAAATGAATCACATGCCTATGAATTTAACACGAAATTTTTTGCCAATCAAATTGTGTGTGTGTAGGGTTCATTTGTGCTTCCCACAAAAGTAGAGCCCACCTGTATATTGCCAATGAGCATTGTAAACAAGAGGAGGCCGCAGGTGATGACAAGGATGCTGAAGAACACCTCCACGAGGTGATCTGTAGGATACAGAGCATTGCCGAACGAGCTGCGACTTGCAAACCCACATTTGAAGGTTAATCAAAGAGGCATACTGGAAACAGTAATTGCTCAATCATGGAGAGGGGAACGCAAGGGATACCTCATGGTCATTATACCCCAGAAGAGTGGAAGCGCAATCCTATTGACAGGAGTGTTGGCATCGCCGACAATGGGAACTGCAAGTGCATAGATACCGAAACTGAAATTGCCAGTGAGGGAGTGTGCTCCTCGCTTGAGGCATTGCGAGTCAAACGTGGGGTCTTGAGCCCAAGCCATTCTGCTTGTGTCATGCAAGGGTTGAATTCCAGTCGAGATGGAATTGGGGCAGCCCATGTACACATCTTGACAATTGATCATGTTTTGGCATTGGAGGTAGATGCAGGTTTCCACTCGTTGGACTGCCAGGAGGTACCAGATAGACCCTGCAACCTGCCAGGTACGAAGCCAAAAAATCTCTTAACAGTTCAGAACATGACTTGGAAATCATTCTGAAATAGCATCCACGGTTTGGACTCCATCTAGAAATTGAATTCCCTTAAAAAAAACACTTAGAAGAGACCAAGGATTCATGGATTTAAAATGGCCCGTTTGAATGATCATTCTGTGAAAATCCTAATGTAGATGGGACCAAACTTTTATATCACCAGAATCAGGGGAAAACGCCGAATGCGTTGATCAAAACATAAGTAAAAATTGCACAGAAGAAAGTTTCCATATGACCTACTAAACGAATCATGAATGCTTTCGTTCATAGGGACTTCACATTCTGAAATAGCATCCACGGTTTGGACAGCATGAAGAACTTGAAAACCCGTAAAACAAACCAAGGCTTCATGGGTTAGAAGTGGCCCGTTCGATTGATCATTCTGTGAGAAAATCTAATACAGATGGGGCCAGATTCTTTTATTTCCAGAATCAGGGAGGAACATTGCATGTATTGGTCAAAATTTGCAGAAAAGAAAGTTTCTATACGACCTACTTAGCAAATCATGAATGAGGGGCTTGACACAAACCAAATGTGAGTACGTACGTGTGCAGAGCAGAAGTACACTGCCAGATTCAAGACGAAGCCCCAGGCGGCGCTCCCAAAGATGTAGCCTGTGACATGTTGCAGACGCCAACCGATGAACATGAAGCGCACCACCTTTGGGATGTACTGGAGCAAGAACACGAGCAGCATGTAATTCATTATCTGCGTTGTGTCGCCACCCTTGGCGATCATGTCTGGGAGAATCACCCAAATCATCACCTGCAAACCAACAGGCCAGTGACCACATTCAGCAATTGAACTGGATGGATATAATTCATGTAGATATATCTGGTTAAAACAATCTTCACACACAAATTAAGGTCACTAACCTATAATCGTATGAATAAGCATTTGAGCATGGTTCCTATTATGAAACTTTCTGGGTTATCATTGGGTCTTATGTGTGTGACCAAAGGGGAATAATTTCAGACTCCTAGAGTATGCAATTTTTGGACATTCAGTGATTAAACTATGAATTATTTGCAGTGTTAAAAATAGGTGTCGAAATTATTGTGTCCAAAATCGACCCTAACCTCTCATGAAACAAAAGGCTATACATTTTAGACACATTTTGAATAAGAATCAATAGGGGTTGGTTTTAGAAATGGGTTGTGTATGTGTGTGATTACCAAATTGATTCTAAAAACTTGAGTTACAGGAAGGACGATGTTTATTGGCTCTGCTTCAAAGTAGATGAGGCAATTTGCATGGGCAGAAGCTATATGTGAGGAAGTTTGAGGAGGACCTTACTCAAGAAGCGAGCAAATGCTACAGGGACAAAGCCACCTGCCTATGATTCTTCCATGGAAAGACAATATATCTTTAATTACCTGTGGTACAGGAAGGAGGACAAACAGATCGAACCAAAACCGTCGCAGCGGTAGGAGGTACTGCCTGGCCACCATCCGAGCATCCCACACTAGCTCCCCTTGCCCCAGAACCAGAGACTCCTTGGAAACATAAGCGAGCTTCAGCTGGAGCCACATGTGCCAGATGTACATGACATCCATCGAGCACCTTAAGATTGTGACAACAATTGCATACCCTTTCTGTATGTATAAGCAGGAAAGGTCTTTGTTGATGGAGAGCACGGATATGAAGAGAGGATCCACGGCTGCTCCAAGCACACAGGACATGACGAACCATTGGTTGTACCGCCGAATGGTATTCTTTCGTGGATCCAACACCTTGCCAAATATCCACTTCGACTTGGGATTCTTAGTCCTGATTGCCCCCAAATGCCAGTTTAGGACTTGGTTTCAGAAAATTCCTTACTTCTTCCAATGGGAAATGCAGAAATTAACATTAGTAGAAAACAGTGTGTGAATCAATCCGTTTACTACTGTTTACTAACTAAAGCTTGGAAGGTGTAGCAAACGTTTACAGCAACTTTTTTTAAGCAACGTTTGAAACCTGTAAAACGCATGGGCTGCGGAAGCAGCGTTGGAATCGCCAGTGAGAGACGAATCGCCGGGGTACTTGTCACAATTTGCTGAATGGAAACCTGGAGGGCCTTTTCCAGTGCAGGCGTAACACAGATGAGGCTCGCCACTGCTTTGAATGGAATCAAGTGAAGACGAGCTGTAGAATCGATGGTATTCCATCTTCTTCGAGGATGAAACGCCTGCTCCTTTTTTTGCACACGCACGAAGTGCACTCTGCAACCACTTATCCCACAAGAAAATCAATGTCTGTTCTAAGACTCATATGAATTTCAAATTCATATCCCACATTCTCCCTCCGCCCACAGTGTCGTTGAATACCAATTTTCATTGATCATATTGTGAACAGCATATATTCAGAGGGTTCCAAATTTTCTTTCAACAAAATTGGACAGAAAAACAACCTTAAAGATAAGAAACATGAGGTCCTATGAGACACTTATTTCTGGACGGAGGGAGTTCATTTGGAAGCATGACTCATTCATAGGAACCTGAACTTTTAAGTTACCTTGCCATTGCTGCAAGGGAGTGCGAGAGAGGCCAACCATGACACACATTCAGAGACAATGAAGCTGATGAGAAATGTGAGTGTATCAAAAGAAGCTGAAGTCAGAACAAGAAGAGTTGTACATAACCAAACTTGTGGTGTCTGAGAGCTGTGGCTTTCGAAACTCAAGTGAAACATGTCTTGTAAATGTTCAACGAAGGAATCTCGGTGCTGTCGATCTTGCTTTCTCTCCAGGGTAGTCACTTTCTTATGAATCAGAGACGTAAACTCCATATCAGAAATTGTACAGGGAAACCAATAATAAATAGTGTAGTGTCGAGTTTGATGTATTCACTTGGAGAACACAAGCTGGTGCTTGCAGGCACAGATTCTCATCCGATGTCAGAAATTCTGCAGTTTTAAAAGCTGTCTTGATTCAACATCTCACCGACTAGAATGGAGCTAGTACGTACAACTTCAAAAACCCGGATTGTATATCGATCGGATTATCACTTCATGTTTGCTACTAGCTAGCTCGATCAAGTCTTACAAATGAATTCAAATTCATGAATTTGAAAACTCTCCACTTCACCATCAATAGAGTATTTTCAAAGCCGAGAGACTGCTATTGCTCGACACAATGAAAGAAACAATTCGAACAACGTTACTTCGGACAATCACACTTGCTAACTAGTTATATCAGACAACGTTAGTATTCACAAGTTCATATTTCGGAGGTGCGTTCACAAATGTGGCTTAATTCTAGCTATCCTTTCTTTCACCCAGTCAGAATCCTTTCTAGCTACAAACCAAGAGAATAATATCAGAGTGTTAAATTCAAATATTTAGCACATTTAGCAGTGCTTCTAGCAACTCGAACTAACTATGAAAATCACGTTTCAGACTAACAGCTGGTTGAGTCTCTAACTTCCATCGTTAATTACCTGCGACAAAATATGCGCACTCATCATGGTTGCAGAGCTAGAAGAATTCTCTTCCCGTGCCTAGCTAGCTAGGCCGGCCTCTGCCAGGGTGTGCCACCCGTTGTCCACCATTGATGAACCCAACCAGTAGACTAGCTAGTCTGCAACTTGGATGCGCGCAATTAAACCGATCTCAGTCCACAAAGGTTGGCAACAAAATGAAGATTCATGGAGACGAGGACGAGCGAGGAGGAGATTGAAGAAGATGCTCTTGTGTGACCGATCAATGTAACTTTCGTGAATGGCCACATCGACGTACAAGGACTCCAAGTACAACACCTTCTCATTGCATCTGTTTTTGCATCCCCTTTTTTAGTGCCTGGTGAAGGAATTTGTGGTGTGAATATGTTGCGTCCAGAACTCCAGTTTGGTTTGTCGTTGACGTACATTGATGGCATTTGCGGTGCCATGGTTCAAGTAAAAATCTCCAGCTGCAGAGGAAATGGGACATGGAAACACTGACTGGCAAACAAAGCTTTGAATTGGTGGTGTAAGTCATTTTTGCAAACTGCAGACGGAGTTGTGTATGGCTGTAATTTTAGGTGGCATTGTCCCGTGACGGCCAGGAGAGGACAGGGTGGGTACGTGAAAACTACTGTAGCTTTGAAGTTACAGGTTCCCCATGAAGAAGTTACACGTTCCCAGTGACTAGACGGCCAGGGAGGATTCACCCCTCTATTGTCCCGTGTTTTACCCTTGTAAAAAACACTGAAATTTTTTATTTGCCACATATGTTAAAATTTGCAAATTCTGAATTCATAATTGCAATCATGACCCCGCCAATTAGTTAGTGGACATGATGAATTATAAAATTTAAGTGGTACAAAATAGGGGGCATTTTTTATATTTACCCTCTAGCAAGGCAATAGAGGGGTCAACCCTCCCTCGCCGTGACTAAACCATTATGTATTGTGTAGTAAGGTGGGAAAATCCAAATAGCAAGTTGTTTAAAGACCACCATCATCACTCTGTATACATCTCCAAAAGTATGTGGAAGAAACAATTTTAGAATCATCTTTCAACAAAATAAACTTTAACGTAACTTCATAACTTTTGGATAGAATTGTGGGATTCAAATGTCACATTCTTTGGTGTGTTAAGGTAGTCTGCTCTAAACTAAGCGCCCTTATTTTGAATGCAACCCCTATCTAGGAATGAATGACAATCATCAATTGCTTGAAATATCTAATACTATTTATAATGAGTTAGGTAGGCTTAAATTGGATCACTTTAAGAGCATACTACTTTAGAAACACCTTCCACTTACCAACAAGAAAAGATGGAAATTTGAGTACTCTAATGATAGTAACTAGGCATAGTAGCAAAAAGTAGCAATTTGGGAGGTACCTACATTAGTGAGAACATGGTTAGTACATAAAAACTAGCTTGAAGTTGTAAGTTTCCAATGAAAATGTAGCCTCCATGCGTCTTTACCGTCTTATTTCATTGTTTGATAAATTTGGATGGATTTGTCCTTTACACTTTTTCAATAAATTAACCCTTAAAAAACATTCTATGTTCCAATTTGGTCAACTTTCATTAGTTTTCTAGATTAACCTCTAAAGGACCAAGGCCTTTTTTCTTCCCCAAAACACTCAAAATTGCCATTCCTATAGCAAAAGGTAATCAAAACTTTTAATTGTTTTTCTTTTGCACATCTAATTATAGGGTCTTACACCTAACTAGTATGAAAATGTGTGAAATTCTTTTTAGAATTTTTGACAACATAGATTACAAGACATTTGCTTTTAAATTGAAAAAAAACAAGTCTTTCAACACATTGCAGGACTAGATTTTTTAACTTTGAACATTTTTAACTTTAATTTTTGCACTACAAAGTTTTGAGATTTAAATTTTTATGGTGTAGATTTGAGTTGAGAGTCTAGGAAAAAAGAAATCCAAAGAAATTTAATTTTTTATTCTTTAAAAAATTATTAAATAGAAGTAGGTAAGAAATAGGAAAAAATCTAAATTATTCATATTTCTAAAATGGAATTAAAATGCACTAATTCTAATGGCAAGATTGTTCTAAAAAGAAAGATTAACCATGTGAAATTTTGTTTTGGAAAAATTGGAAAATTTGCATTTAGAAATGAATCCTACAAATTATTTTTTCATGAAGATGCTCTAATTGTGCAAAAAACAAGATTGTCCATAACTTTCTCATAAAAAATCCAAATGGAATGAATCAAAACTTTCCATGTACAAAAAAATATAATATATGAAGAAAAATTAAAAATTAAGACTTTTGAATTTTTTTTTTGTTGCCCTTTGTCCTCTGTTTTGAACTTATTTGGACATAAATTTGTTCCCGAACACCAATTGGAGAAACTTATATTTTTCCACAAAGCTAATCGATTTTCTATCTTCAAAATTTTTTTCAAAAAATCAAGAAAATTTTTTGGACCCATAGGTACCTACCTAAAATCCCATTTGTCCCTCAAAGGAACAATGGTCCCTTAGGGGTTAAAATACAACTAAATTCTAAATTTTGATATTTTTATTGTATGGTAATATATATCCAAAATATTTTTTATTCATTTTCATTCATTTTTTATAATCAACAACATTAAAATGAAAATTATATGATTTTTTGAAGTAATTTATTTGAAAAAATCATAGTAATTGCAAAAGTGCATAAAATAATATACCAAATCTTTAGCAAAGTTGTAGATGATAGTAATAAACATTATAATGTACTTGGTGTATTCTTTGAGCTCACACTACAAGAAATTAGATAGAAAAGTGTAAAAGTGGTGAATTTTATGCTTTCAAGATGCTACCTTCAAAGTACTATAAAAATTATAATTTTCACAATTTTGTAAAAATATAAAAAATAGATTATTAGAAGTACAAGTAGATTATTGAAACTTTATATAATTATCAATGAAGCCCCAAGACATTTACAATCAAGAATTATGTGAAGTCCAAGTTTGATCTTAAAATTGAGCCCTTTAGGTACATTTGTTGTTTAAGAATTAATCATATTGTTGTCTGATCTCTTGTATGGATAGAATGTGTTGTCATAGAATGTGATTCTAAAATGACTTTGTAAAGAGCTTTCAATGTGTAAACATTTATATATTATTTTAGTAAAAGTGTGTTCTTTGGGCACCAATGAATAGAGTCAAAACATGGTGCCAAAGGCCTATATTGATTGAAAGTTAAGGTGAACAAGTCTACTACCACCTCCATCTCAATTCCACCCTTGTGTACCCACAAGATACATTCCATAATAAAATTGCACATCACAATTACAAGAAAATAGAATTCTAATTTAGGCAGTAATAGGTTGGTTTAACTTAATGCCAATGGTTAAGGTTGGGTACCATGCTCTAGCACTATTCTTTTGTGCCCAAAGCCACCACTCTTTCTACTTATGAAAGTTGTATAAAAACCAAGATTTATCATAATATTGCTATTTGAGATGGAAAAGTCAAGTGCTTACTCTTACCCATCTCTAATACTAGGTCCTAGGCATATATGAACTTACTAGTACTTCCCATTGCAAACTTTGCAACAATCTCTTTACAAAAAAGAGAGCATAATAAGCTTATTTCAACAAGAATAAAATATTGCTCAAATTCAGGGTTGACACGACGTCCGGACGCGGACGCTGTGTCCGCAGCGTCCGCTGACATTCGCGGTCCCCGCGGACGTAGCGTCCGCCGGGACCGCCCCGTCCGTCCGCCCCGCCCGTCCACCCCGTCCGCTTTGACGGCCCTATTTCCCCCGACCGCCCTACCCAAACTACCCCGCGGTCACTCCCTTAATCTTTAAACAATTTAAAAGATTATAAAGTTTGACCATGAGTCCATGATAGTCTTGAAACTATGAAAAAATTCCAATTCATTTTCAGAAGGCAAACTAAAAAAGTTTGTGACTTCAAATATATATATATACTATTTAAAAAATCGAGATCAACACAAATACAAACATAATCAATATGGGCAAAATGTATTCAATTTAATGTAGAATACCATACATTGTGCACATTTGGCTAATTGCACATATAATTTTTTTCATTCCAACTCTATATTTCTAAACTAATTTTTAATGCCTATATAACCTATTCAACTATTACTTCTGCACTACCAATCTAATATAAATGGCGGAAATGTTCATCTGGCATCGGCCAGCGATATGTATTAGAAAATCGCGTAATCACATGGGCCAAACTAGTATTTTCATCGTCAGTCTTCGAAGAAATGCGCTTCAAGTAAGCATAAAACACTTTTGCAAAGTCATGAAAGGCAAATTGTGTCGCACTAGGTGTTTTTCGTAGCACGTTGAAATACGCCTCTGACATGTTGTTTCCATTCATCCGCCGAGCAATTTTTCGAATGGCATACTCTTCCGACTTACGTGAATACATCGGAATGACTTCCACATCTGCACCTGCTTTATGCAAATATGCAATACGTGGATCCACCCACCATCTCCTCTGCAAAGTTTGTTTCATCTCATTTGCTGATGTAAATGTGTACAAAGACTTCATTGGCTGAGAAGCTAAGGTGGTCATGCCCCAATCGCAAACTCCAATGTACACACGTGACTCATCCTCTGGAAAATGCAACAAGATGTTGTCCGCAGAAAGATCATTGTGCAAATGTCCAGCAAGATGCACTGTATACATTATATGCATAAAGGCCCATGTCAGCTCCGTACGCTTCTTCCGATATCATCCTAAATGGTGAGCTTTTACAACCTCCTCTTCGGTTGGATTCGTATACATCAAACGGATTTGAATGTTGTCTGGAAAGTCCTTATCCATATTCAACATTTGTCGAAGAGTTCCACCATTCCACCAATACGCATAACCTTCACACGCCGTTCCATGCACCGCAGCAAACCGTATCACACCCGCGTGTGGAATTCGAACAGCCATTGATTCGTTTTGATGTTCTAGCTTTGCAAGATCGGGTCGAGTTTGGTGATGAATGGATTTCTTTGCGGCAAACTCCCAATGAGGAAGTATTCCTGGACATCCTTCAATACGAACCTTTCGAATCGTTGCATATCCACCTCTCATCGTTCTATCATCAACAGCAATCACGCGTGCTGTATCTGGAAGTGCTATGAGGTGCCGTCTGGTCCTTTTCGCTTCAGCAACTCCATCATTGCTTTTCCACCAACCAATTGAACCAACTTGATTGTACGTTTTGGCGAATGGAGCACATCGCCCTCTAAATAAGTCCACTTTCAAAATCACTTCTTCAAACTGGGCGTCATTGGGTCGATATTCTTTGCCATATTTAACCAAAATGACTTTGGAATTCCACAAAGCATCATGAACCTTGTTCTCCAAACATTTGGTGAAGTACGTTTTATGCATTTCGTCATCCACTTCGCCACATTCAATGCATCCAACAACATCTGTGTCATGTCTACCTTGAATTTAGACACGCACTCCTCTTGATATCTGATGTACTTATTGTCTAAAGACAATGTTGTTTCCGATTCATAAAATTGAACGATGCGCTCAATCATGAATTTTTCGCATTCCTCCGAAGGACTTTGGCGAGCTACCTCCAAGTTTGATGGTCCCTCTCCATGTTTTAGCTTCGCAACCTTCTTCTTCCCCTTCGTCATCGTGACAAATGAAATTGATATAGATCAAATTTTTTAATTTGAAATTGAATTTACGCGCAAGTATCCAAAAAATTGGCAACAAGGAGGCCCCAATAAATCACTCTTGCCTTGCCTCGGAAAGGAGCCAATGGAGGATGAACCACCAAGCTCTCCGCTCCACCTTGCATTCACAAGGGGCAAAGCAAAAGTGACAATGCGGACGGCCCATCTGCCCCTCTTATAAGGGCAAACGGCCCGTCCGCCCCATCGGACGGGCCGGGGGTGGCGGACGGATCGGCCGTCCGCCTCCCCGAAACCCTAGAGCCCCATCCGCCCTATCGGACGGCCACGGGCAGACAAATCTGGCGTCCACCCGATCGGACGGTCCGGGGGGGCGGACGCATCGCCGTAATGGGGCGGACGGGTATCGGGGCAGACGGGGGTTTGGGCGAACGAGGCGGACGGGGCGGACGGGGCGGACAGGTATCGGGGCGGACAGGGTCTGGGCGGACGGGGGTCTGGGCAGATGGGGTGGACGGGGCGGTTTGACCCTAAAGCGACCCTAAACCCATATTTTGCACGATAAACAGAGGTCTTCATGGCACTGTATAGTTCAACTAACTTTTCATTCATTCAATGTAAAATTTGAAATTAAAAAAGGTAGCCTTCCTTTATGACCAAATTTATGAATTCTTGGTAAATGATATTTTTGTACAAAGATATGAGCTAAAATGTGCAAAAATTCACGAAAGGATTGCGACGTTTAATATATGTATCCAAATATTCACGTTGCATTGTGTATAAAGCAATTGTAAGAAGGTAGTTGAATAAAAATTCTACTATGAAATTGAATTAGTTGACGTCTAATCACTTAGTAAACCACTAAATGTCCAAGTCCTTGCAAGTGTGTTTTGGCTATCGAAAAAGAGCATGGACTTATAGTTATCCCCAATGAAGCAAATTGTTCTTTTTTCAAAATCTCATGGTATAGATGTTTAACCCCTAATGTTCTTTTCACTAAAAACACTTCAAAACTGCCAGTAGTAGTGCAAATACCAAGTCTTGGAAGAAAAATACTTTTGGGCATATGTAACCGTAGGATCTTGTAGTAAATTCGTTGGAAAAGATGTGGAACAAATTTTAGACAAATCCACCATTTGGATTGTAAGATATTAGATATTGAGTGTTTCATTTAAAGGGGCTACTCAATTATGTCTATTAATGAACAATTGGTAGGCTAACAAACCTAACTTAGCATGTATTTTAATATTTGTTGCAATTGTTTTAGGAATATTATAACATAATACTATTATAATATTCTTATAAATGATATAGTACTAAATCATTTCAAAATCAACAACATTTGAACACAATCTATCAATCTTGTCTTCCATACTCCTTTAATGATATATATATATACATATATATATATATATATATATATATATATATATATATATATATATATATATATATATATATATATATATATACATATATAAAATATATTAGATAAATCAATATGAACAAATCAATGATTATATATTTCATAAATCTATTCTTCATCAATCAAATAAGAGTGCATGTGAAAATATAGACAAAGATGGTTTCTCCATTTGTTCCCAAAAATTAAATAAACAAATAGAGAAAGATATGAAGTGAATGTTACTTGGAGAATTGAAGGGAAAGAAATTGAAGTACTCAATTGCATTTTATTAAATTGGAAAATTGCATGTGGATGGCATGAATTAATCTTCATAGATGCTAAACTCATACGAGTTACATTTCAACATTTATGATTTATGCAATTGATTGAATTGAAAGCTCTTGTAATTACATTTTCAAATTTTCGATTCAATCATTCAAATTTGCAAGAGTGATTTATGATAGATTTATAACTTTAAATGTGAAAGCATTCAATGCCTTTATGCGTTTGTTCATCAATATATTAATTTTAAATAAATAATATATATATTTTATAACATATGCATAAACCATTGCATTAAAAAAAACAAAAACTAAGAGCCAAGCCAAATAGGCTGGTCAAATGAAGAGAACAAGAGAACAAGAGCCCTACGAGAAAGCAAAGGAAAAAAAAAATATCAAAAGGATTCAAAGGAAGGAGCAAGATGCATTCTTGCAAGACCGTAGAATACATAATGAGATAATGATTTCAAAATCCAAACACAAATATATTTTCTATTTCAATGAGAGTCAAAAATGAACTCCCCTGCTCTTAAAGATTGTACAATGTACACGTTATACAAAACGAACATATAATAGAAAGAGTAGAAGACATCGTTTATCATGATTGAAAACTGAAATGATTTTTTTCTTTCTATGTAGAATATTTTATGAAATGTAACAATGTATTTAATTATCATAGTAATTGGTAGAAATCTTTGTGCAATACATAGAAACATTTCATTCATGTGGAATTTTTTCATTTATTTAGGATTAAAATTGAAGTATTATATTCTACAAAGTACAAACCGAAAACAATATCATATACCTAAGTTCAAAAGTTTGCAATTGTTTCGTGAATTCATTTTGAAAACTCAAACAAAGAAATATTTTATAATCAATATCTTGTTCATTTGAATCATTTCAAAATTCGAATTCCGAATTCAATTCCTATTTATAATAGAAATTATGTTTGTCAATTTTTTAGATCTTTAAACAATGAACCCTCTTTTATTTTAAATTAATATTTAAAAACATTTGAAATAAGAATATTGGAATTACCCTTCAAAATAAATATAGCACATGTATAAGTGTATAATGTATTCTACTCAATCAACTCAAGTAACGAATTTTTCTATGTTTTTAAGGAAAAATATAGCCATATATGATTTGAAAGTTAAAACATTGATTCTTTTTCTTTGTTTTCAAATCTAATCAAAATTTCATTAAAAAATATGAAAGACTCGATGTTCATTTGAAGATCGTGATGCACTTCTAATTAGAAAACACAACCTTTCATTAAATATCATGAGGTTGAAATCCATTAAACTGTTATTCTAATTATGTATTGGGGCCTTTTTTTAAATTTTCATTTGCTTATGATGAAAAAGGAATTGATTATTTCTGCAAAACATTTGATTTCCTAATGAACTTTAAAAAAATCCCCACCATCTTCAGATCTTCTCAAAACCTATTTAGAAGGATAATATGAGTAAATAATCCAAACATATTTAACTTAACCACATTCCCCTCATTTGTAAAACAATTTAGGGGAGAAAAGAAAAGGTTTAGGGTAATTAGGGTATAGGGTTTAGAGTTTACATTTTTTTTTTAAATAAAATGATAAATCAATTACATTGATCCTCATTTAGCAGTGATTATTAGGCTGTTTTTTTTTTGAAATGTTACCGCTCTTTTTGAGTAATATCGACCTCTTAGGATGCTCCAATGGACAGCTGGGCAGACGCCGTCAGCGGTCAGTGTTTAAGTGGAGCGGTCGGCGTGTCCAAAGCGCGGACGGCGTCGGAAGGCGGACAGTGCGGACAGTCCTGTCCGACCGCCCCGTCCTACCGCCCTGTCCGACCCATCTGACCGGTCCGTCCGCCCCGTCCGGGCCGTTTCTTGTTTTTGAATGGAAACCCTAAAAATGAACCTTTAATTTTCTGGAGGGGACTATAAATGTTAGAAGAGAAGCTTTGGTATTCACTCTCGAAAAACCGAACGCTAAGATTTCCAAGGGCTATGAGCTTCAATTTATTGAGTCTCTTACTTGGTAATGTATAGTTCGGTGGACGGGGGGGCTTTGATTTTCAAAGCTTTGTGTGACTAATTTCATTGATATTGTATACATTGTCACGTTGTGGGTTTCAAATTGAAAACATTCTATTGGTTTCTTTTGAAATTGAGGTAAAACATACACTTGTCAGTATGGTGGCCAAACCGACGGGGGATTTTTCTCCTTGGTTTAGTGTGCAAGAGGGTGGTAAAGTAAAATGTAGGCTTTGCAAAGCGAGCATGTCAAGGAAGCTCAGCCGTATATTCAGCCACTTAGGCTATTCTGGGCTTGAAGGTGTACGTGATAAAGGGGTGAGCCTTTGTCCACGATTACCAATGGCAGTTCGAGATTTATTTCGGCATTGCGAAGGAGTTTTTCCAAAACACGTTGTAATGGACAATGTGGATGGCAACCCTGGCCCTTCAGATGTTCAAGAGTTTTTGGCCGGAAAGGCTGTGTCACATTCTGACTACGAAGATTCTTGTCCAGCGTCCAAAGAATTGGTATCAATGGTATGTGCCACAACTGAAATGACTTTGAGTACGGAAGTTTCTAGTGAACGTGAAACCCCGAGGGCATCAAGTTCTAGGCCTCAGAGGCAAGGCAGCTTAGTGAATGGGTTTGAAGAAGGTCATAGACGCAAATTACATTCAGTGTGGGCAAATTTTTTTTATTCGGCGAACATACCATTTTCCGTGGCTCGAAATCCAGCTTTTAAAGAAGCAGTGAAGAAAACGGCTGCGTTTGGTAGGCCATACATTCCTCCCTTATACCACGACCTTCAATACAAATTGTTGAATGAGGCGAAGACCAACATTCAGACACAGTTGAATGCACGGACTGAAGATAGCATTCGAAAATTTGGAGCAACATTGTCCATTGATGGATAGAGCTCAGTGACTAATCGACCTCTCATCAATATCATGCTTGTATCATCCGCAGGTGAAGAATTTCTTGGATCTGTGGATACAAGTGGTTGTGAAAAAAATGCGGAGTACTTGGCAGTTGTGTTGGAAAAGTTCATTGAACAAGTGGGGTCCAAGAACGTCGTGTTAATAACTACGGATAATGCTCCCATGAATCCGTCCACATGGGATGTAATATCTGCAAAATATCCTCATATTTTTTACCAAGGGTGCGTGGTATATGCATTGAATTTGTTGTTGAAGGATTGGGCTGCACAGAAATGGATTGCTTCCAAATTGGATAAAGGAGTTCTTGTAGCTAAATTTATTAGGAAGAGTTATATGCCACTAGCTCTATTGCGAAAGTATTCGCCAAATCTTGGTCTTTTGATGCCTGGGGATACAAGGTTCGCCTCTAAATTTATCATAATGGAGCGTTTGACAAATTTGAGAGGAGCATTGGAACAAACGGTGGTAGATCCGCAATGGGTTGAGTATGTACATACTCTCAAGAAGAAACGTGGAGCTAAAGTCCAACCAAAAGACTTGGCCTTAGCGGTGAAGAAAATTGTTCTTGATGACCATTTTTGGAATCGGTCCATCAATTATGTGGAGATGGTTGAACCAATCATATGTGCACTCCGCGATTTGGATTCAAAATCACCATGCATGGGGAAGGTGTTGCATATCATGAGGAAATTAGAGAAGCACGTGAACGGATTACAAAGTCCACCATTTTGTTTGCTAGAAGAACTTGCAATTCCATTGGTACAGTCTTTTTATGCCCGAAGAAGAATGGTGGACAACGATCTCCAATCAGCCGCAGCTCTTTTGAATCCATACCTTCTTCATGACAAAGAGCTAGCGGATGACGCAAATGCAATGTCAGGATGTAAGAAAGTTTTGGAGAGAATATGTAAACCGGATGAATATGCAGCAGTGGTGAAGGAATTTGTAGCTTTTCGACACAAGGAACCTCCATTCCACAATATGTTGAATCCGGGAGATCAAATGTTGTCCGCACATGCTTGGTGGGATTTTGAAGGTGCATGTGGCAAGTTTATAGCTCCATTAGCGAAGAGGATATTGGCTCAACCGGTGTCATCATCTTCATGTGAACGAAATTGGAGCAACTATTCTTTTGTTCACAACAAATTTCGAAATAAATTGAAGCCGGAGAGAGCAGCGGATTTGGTGTACGTGTATACCAATTTCAAAGTATTAAACGCATCGAAGGAAAAAGATGAAAAAAAATGGTATAATGATAATGTGGATCCGATGGAATCAGAGGATTCAGATAGGCCGACGTTAGAAGACGATGATGACGATGATGACGAGGATTTGGAAAGGGCCCTTTCAGCTGTAGATGGCGGAGATGACTTCAATTGTGCGATAGCATGGGGAGATGAAGACGTTATGCAAGACTTTCCCGATTTGGTGAATGATACGCATGATTATCATCTAAACCGCAAGGATGTCGTTCCCGACAATGCAAACGATGCATATACCTTTTGTGAAGACGAGGACAATTTAGGGGGAGAGGAGAATCTACCTTCTTTAGCTGCATATTGCAATAGAACGGGATACTTGAATAGCGAAAACATTTTATCGAAAAAGACAAACACTATTGCCAAAGAGGTGAAAATCAATGAGAATGCTATTGGTGATGAGGGGAGAAATGAAAAAGTTTTAATTTCTCAATCTCCATCTGTGGCATTAAATGTAGTGCAAGGAAACGACAAAAGAGAAGATGCGGTCATGGAGGTGGACGTTCCAAAAGATGTGGGCAACAATAGTGGTGATGAGGGGGAACCAAATATTGCGGTACAAAAAAATAATGATTCACTTGGGATGGCAGTCACAAATTCGGCAATTGTGAAGAGTGATAAAGGAAAGGAGCCAATGAAGTCAATTTTTGAAGTACCGAGATCTAGTGCTCTTCCACCAATACCGTTGAAGTCTGTTAGCACACGATTGAATGATTCTCAGAGCTTTGGATATGGAAAACGCCTAATGAACATTTCCAAAGAAATTTCTACAGGCGGTAATCTACGGAAAGTAGCGTCATCACCTACAAGCCTAAGTGATACGGATAGTAATCGGATGCCATTGGCATCTTTGCGTGCTCGCATTTTAGCAAAAGGAATGGCGCAAGCACCGATCAAATCAACAAACGGCACTCTATTACTTCAAAAGAAAGCCAAAGTGGAGATAATCGTTCATGGACATGTCGACCCTACATCGAGATTGATGGTTCAAGAATCAAGTAACGTGAAAGCGAAAAGAGAAATGCAAACTTTTGCTATCTCTCCAGTGAAGAATAGGACCCCTCTTGATGAAAATGTTGTTACTTTGTCAAATAGAAAGAAAAGAAAGGTTCCTATTCAAAAAGCCTTTAATCGTTCTGTCAAAGTAAAAAAAGAAAAATTAAATTCAAAAGAAGGGAGTAAACCTACTTCGAGAGAAGACTTGAAGGAGACGACGATACTTGATTCCAACAATGAAGATGACTCCGACAATGAAGATGACTCCGATAATGAAGATTTTGAACGGAGAGCTGCAGGAGAGAGTAGTGGGGCTGAGGTTAGAGGAGATGTGGATTGGCGTCCATAGGAATTGTGAAGATGTGAATTTAGATGTTTGATTGTTTAGTTGCTCATGATATATAGAGTTCATGTTGACAAATGACAATGGTTTCTTCAATCATTTTATTATAAAATTGTTTGTTTATTGATGATATACATCTCGCTGGATTTTAAAGTGATTTTGTTTCTAAATCAAAATGAAATTCAACAAAAAAAATTAAAAATATATTTCATATTTTAGCTTTTACATAAATAGTGATATACAACTCTATTGAATCGCAATTGCAATATAAGAAAAATCAAAATCAAAATGACTTCACTCTCAATCTCTCATTGGTGAAAACAATCAAAACAAAAAACCCAAAACGGGTTTTCTAAGCCGCCCCGTCTGTCCACCCGGCCCCGCGCGACCGCCTTTCGACGGCGGGAGGGACGCTGCGTCCGCTAGCGTCCGGACGTCCGGAAAATGGACGCTATTTTGGGGCAGACGTAGAGATTCGTCAACCCTACTCAAATTTGAATATTCAAATGAAAAATTAATCAGTTACCTAATTGTGAGGTCATCTTCAAAACTATGCTCTACAAAGGTGTAATACAAATTGTACAAGTTGTAGGAATAAATTTTAATGGAAGACAAGCAATAAAAAAACATTATAATTAAAAAAATAATTTTCATATTCATATGATTTTAAAAAAAAATTATAGAAGGATGTTGCTTTAGGCATCCCATTTTAGCTTGTAGATGACTAAACATGCTTTTTAGCATCAAAAGAATAGCTATTGTAGGGCTTCTACCAACCTAGGACCATGACTTATAGAATTTCATGACACTAAATATATGTTCAACATCAATATTTAATGTCAAGACATTACTTGAAATTTTGTGAGTAGAAGGATGTAATTGCTAAGTGATGTATTGAAAATGGTGGCATATATATTGCTAATTGATTTAGTTTGGATATGAATCTGATTGTAATTGAGTCTATGTTATTCTAAATTTTGGAAAGTCTATGTATTCATTCAAGGGTTTGCAATATTGTTGTGCTTATAAATTTGTATCAACTTAAAAAAACCTAATTCAAAGTTCAATTTTCAGACATTCTATTATAAACCTATTTTCTTATATAAAAAAAATTTCAAACCAAAAATAACACTACTACATATAGTTAAAAAAGCTTAAGTGATTGGTTATAGGTAGGATTTTTTTTTTCGTTTTTTATGAAGTGCCAATACAAAATGTTACAGTGGTACTCTAAATTTCAACACTGATCCACATATTAGATAGAAAATATCACATGTCCATAATTCTATTTTCATCTTTAATCTGATGATTCCATCTAAGATTAAAAAAAAAAATTGACGCCAATTTTATAGTGAAAAACTTCATGATCTGTTTTTGTTTTTTAGCCAATTTATTTTTTCCTGGTGCAATTTGGCACTAAAATGCCAAAAAAAACCACTTGCTTATAGGATAGTCGACATTTCTAGAAGAATACATTCACATGTCATGTGTCTCCTTAACATGACAAATTTTGAAGACATAAGGTATACAGAATGTGCAAGTACAGGAGGCTGTTTGTATAAACTATACTTGGGAAGTGAGTGCTCATAAGCTTGATTACTTAACCCTGTAAGAATGTGGCTTGACCCTTGACCAAAGTAGTCATCAAAATTATTTGGTTGTTGGATTAATTGGTGCATTTTTTTTTCTATAGTTAACAGTGAAGTCATCCATCAAACTACCCTGGTCCTCAACGTTCTTTCAAGGTTAACCTTTAAATGACGTTTACCAATAGAAACAAAGAATGCACCAATTGGTCTAATAATCAAAGCATTTTAATGACTACCTTGGTCATGGAGGTTGCGTCCTTCAAGGGTTATAGTAGAAGTACCTATTTCCAACAAGCCCTTTGCAATGACTTTATAGGCTAACCTATTGTAAACAACAATTGAATGCACTATTCATTGAAAAAGATTCTTTGTTTGTATTTCCTCGTCCGCTCATCTCTCTTCCCTCTTGGCTTACGGAGAAGTACCAATGAAAGCTAATTGTAATAGGTGAGTCTTTGAGACCAAAATGGATCCGGATGAATAATTCACATTTAAATTCAATCAAATATTCATTCTTAGGGGAAAAAAAATTCTGTTTTTTTGTTTTTTGCATTCTTCCTCATCCTTGTGTTTGCACACATTGAATTCCGTTTCTCCACAACTTTCCCACATCATACAAGCTGAAATGCTTAAACTATCTAAAAATTTGAAGTGCTTCTACCTTAACCCTATGAAGATGGGCTCGTCTCTGCAGAAGTCATCCTTTTTAACACAATGTGCATCATCTACCATTCAAGAAAACCAAAAGTACTCATTTGAAGACAAGCTACTCTGAAAGGTCTCTCCTTTTTGCACGAAATTCTACAGATGAACAATGGCACATCTGTCCTACATGCAAAGCTTCTTTGTCATTCATCAGACACTTAGTGTCCGCGGCAGCATTACCGGGGTAAATGCTTATATGTGATATCATAGTCCACATCTCCCCAGCTCTGCCTTGCTGCACAATTTCACGGCAGCAATTTGGAATCCTTGCAGCACCACAGCTTTCCAACAACAACAACAAATGCTTCGCCATCCATCCGTCAGCTTGATTGTCCTGCGCTCATTAAGTACCGGTCTGTTTCCAAATTCCGATGGACAAATTCCGATGTCAGTCCTTGGCTTGTACTTTGGTCCCGTGAGGTCCTTGACAGGACACTCACAGGACAGCACAAAAAATGCACTGCATGAACACAGCCATATTAAGTCCATAACTTACCTTACGTTATTAGTCTTAGGGCCGCTTCACACATGGGCCCAAGGTTGAGAGTCCGTCAGCCTCCACCAATCAAATTTCAGAAAACTCCAACTTTGGCCTCTCGACCCTTCACATTAGGTAGCACAATCCAAAGTTCGTCACCCTCCAAAGTGCCTACATGGAAGTCTAAGCTCCTACATAGCAATGGCCTCACGACGAACTCTCGACCAAAGTTTGGGTCGCCACTTTGTGGCGACCCAAACTTTGGTTGAAAGTCTATTGAATTGTTCATTTATTGCCTATTTATTGCCCATTTCTTTGGACTCTCACCCAAAGTTTGGCCATGAACTCCCACGGCCTCTCGACTTGGTCGACCCATATGTGAAGCGCCCCTTATTAACCTTGTAACGCTATCACAGACACTAAGTGTCTGATGGATGACAGAGAATTCTCTTGCATAAGGTGGTAGGTCCATAAAGCGACCATTTAAAGGCTGGAATTGATTTTGGGGGAGGTATAATTTCTTGAAATATTTTTCAATAAATTTTCCATGATAGACAAGTGAAATTAGCATCTAACCCAAGTCATTTCATGTTTTTTTGGAGCTTTGTGAAAATAGTTATGAAATTTTGAAGTGGATATGATATAGGACTCTAAAAGCGTCCACCTTCTAAAATGTACACTATTAATACATTGTTGAAGACTACAAAAAGAAACATGTACATACATTGTACATTTGTGGAAGTGGGCGCTTTTAGAGCCTAGGCCCTTTTTGAACCTCCTACCTTAGGACAAAAGTGCAACTATTCATTCTTAGAGATTTGTTGTGAAAAGGGAACATCTTTTACAGAAGTTTGACTTCCAATGAATGTTTTTCCTTTTCATTAAGCAACTCATTCCCACAGTATGAAAAAATGATGATTTCTTCAAAGACTAGCCTGTCCTTACAGGGTTAACTTAGTTTCCAAAAAATGTTCAAAACATGTGTTGGTGAATGGAATAATTTAGTGATGAGTCTTTCAATTCAAACAAAAGTTGTGAATGATGACCTATATGGTAGCTAAACTATTTTCAACCATGTAACCCTTGAATGTCAAGGTAGACATAGTTTGTGTCAAATGAATGCCAGGGAATCAAATTGTATAGGACAAAAGCGCAACTAACTTATTCATCTTCAAAATTTGTTTTGGAAAGGAAAGATCTTCTACATTAGTATGACTTGCAATGACTACTTCTACAATTTTGGTGGCTAGAGTAGTGATTCACACAACAATAGAAAAGAATGATTTTGAGGATCATCCCTTCAGCATTTAAGGACTAAGCAATTATGTGTATGTGGAGTACATGTTTCTTGAGAAATATAGTTTAGAAGGATTCCATATTTTTTCAGAATTTTATTTCTCAAAACATAATTATTATGAATTTTTTAGTTGAAGATTATGTTGACCTATTCTTGTCATATAGGTCTTCCTATTTTCAACCATGGGCTAGTTGCAAAATTGACCAAAAATGCATCCAACCATAACATACCATGATTGCATTGGGAATTTTGCCATAATTAATCATTGTTTTTCTCCATTAATCATTTGGGATTGTAAAGAGAGTAGCCTATATAATAAGAATAGATCTTTAGTTGGAAATGAATCGGCTACCATAGACTAAAGTGATCCATGTTACCCTCTTTTTTTTGGCACTATGGGGTCAAACTACACCATTTCAAAATAAATTTCTACTTTTTGCTAGATAGAAGTAATTTTTTTTGTCAAAATTTTACCATTTCTATCAAAAATGTGGATGAAGTTTCCAAATTTGAATGAAAAAGTGCATAAATATGATTGAAAAGTATTTTTTGATCTATAAGATGGATGAATATAGAAATATAATGCTCACCAAATTTTAAGTTATTGCCATCCGGACACTATCTTAGAAAGTAAAAAAAGGACAATATTCCATGTAGTTGGATCGAGGATTGTTATTATGTGAGCATAGGAATATGAGCCCATGAGCCTAGGATACTACATACCTATATTATAGGTGTATATACTTTAAAAATTGTCTATGATTATAGTCTCTCTCTCTCTCTCTCTCTCTCTCTCTATATATATATATATATATATTACAAACACCTATATTATAGATGTTTATGATACATATACCTTCTATAGTATCTAATATCTATATTATAAGTACCTATATTGTGGGTACAATGCTCAAAAGCTCACATTCTTGGGCTGACATATTAGCATCATTGATCATAGCTTGAAATGGGTTGAAATGATGTTATTGTTAGCAAAAAAAATTGAGCATTTTGTCCAACTAGAAGACCATTTTGATACTCAAAAAAATAATATATATTTTAATAAAAATTTGAAAGTAAACAATCAATATTCTCTAAATTCAATTGTAAATAAAATATTTATTTATTTAGTGATACTCAAAAGGGTTGTTTTTGACACGAAATTTAATAAAAAAAATTTCCATTGTTAATGGTGGTTTATAAAAGGTTTTACTATTTCTTCTTTATTGAGGTAATTTTGAAAAGCAAGTTTTTGAACTATGAAAGTGACCTTTTGAATCAAAGGATACACATTCTTTGAAGTGTAAAATATTTACAAGGAAAAGGTTTTGAAATTATATATTGTGAAGATGTTTGGAAACTAATGGGTTATTCTTAAAATAATTGGACTAATGAGATAAAAATACTTGTTGGAGATGTTGGTGCTTGAAAGGATGAAAACAATTCAATGATCAATTCATTTAAACACTTTTATCATAAGACAAATGGTGAACCATTGTCAATGGTCAATATTTACTATATAATGTCATCTCCATTGCATAGTAGGACAAGAATTAGACTCACATTGTCAAAAGTTACTTTATCATGTCATAACCTATTCATATATTAATTTAGACACATATAAAGATCTCAATTTTCAATTCTTGCCATTTCTTTACATATAAATAAATGTTTTGGATCAATTGTAAGAATATATGACTATATGTATAAAGCTTTTCTTTTTTTAAAAATTGTTTAATGAATTTTACATTTATAAGTAGGATTATTCAAAATTATAAAACCAATGTAGCTATGTAGTGCATTTGTGACAAAAAAAATCTATCCTACCTAAATTTAGTTTTAAAAGCTCTTGAATTTTTATTTATATACATGGAGACCTTTGAATCACTCCATTTTAAATAATGAAATAAAAGTTATGATGAATCTTAGGTTGCATGTAGTTATGGAATCTCTATTCTAAGATAAACTTTGAAGTCCTTTAAGTCAATTTTCAATATTTTTGAAAGAAAAAAAGCATTGAATGTAGATTGTTTATTACAACATTAAAACTCTACAAAAGAAAATTAAGAAATTAAAGCTCTTGAATTGTTTTAATTTCTTAATTTCTTAAAAAGGTGATTTTCTAAGAATTTTTTTGAACTATATGGGCTACCTACAATTGATTGAAACTATATATCCATTAGAAGAGTTTGGGGTGAGCAAGAAGGTCATTTCAGCTCGCTTTTCCAGTAGTCCCCCTTATTGTTAAAGAACATTAGGCTATTAGAATTAAAAAATAAATGAAAATAAAAATGAAAATTTTATTTTATTTATTTTTTTTTGAATTTAAAAAAAAAAATGATGTGGCAATTGTTCTGCCACATTCAACAGCAACTGCCGTAAGTTCCAACGGATTGACAACCCTAAGGAGTTCATAGCCCTCCAGACTAGGTGAATCTCCTCTAATGACACAATAACTTTTTATCCATGTACTCCAAAAAATTATGAAAATTGTTGGACCTTAAAGGTGTTCCTTGGGTACATATTATGTGAAAATTTTAAACAAAATAAAATAAATTTTTTGTTTGTAGTGACTTCTTTAAAATTGCTATGTTGCCAAAATGTATTTTAGTCTTTTACGGGTTAAAATTTGAAGAAGTTGGTATCCATCTAAAGTGTAGTGTTATCTCAAGTTTCAAAAGTTGAATTTCACATTAGAAGAGGTTTGAGGGGTCTAACAGCCTATTTCAGGCCTGTTCCCCTGTAGCTGTTCCTTGCAGTGATGGGAATGGCCTATTGTCAGAATTTTTTTTTCATTAAAAAAAAAAAAAAAAATCTCCAAATGCAAAAAAATAAAAAAATTTGGTCAATGATGTGGCAGGGGCTCGGCCACGTCAGATTGTTGCGCCAAACCAGTTTCCTATGTTTGCAAGCTGTGATAACTCGCAGGCATCCAAAGGCCCCAAAAATCTTCTAATGTATGCATATTCACTACCATCCTTGCAAGGAATGAACATTTGAATTTGTATAAAGTTCATAATTTTCAGTTTAGTTGCAATGTATTAGTTGAAGGTTGCTATTATGTGAGTATAAGAGTGTGAGCCTACTCTAAACCTATAATACTACACACCTATGTTATAGGTGTATATATTATAGAAACTGTCTATGATTATAGGATATATATGTTACAAATACCATATTATAGTTGTTTATGATACATACTCCTTTTATAGTGTTTAGTATTTATATTATAGGTACCTATATTGTAAGCTCAAGCTCGCATTTTTAGGCTCACATACCATCACCATTGATTACTAAGCAACAAACAAACACCATTGGACCAACTTATCAAATGGTACAAAAATAAAACCAACACAGTTCTTAACTAATAACAACTAATAGAAACCTAAAGTATGATTGTGACAACTATCTTTAGATGCTTATGCTTGTAAGAGAATTTATTTCAACACCACTCTTGCATAAATAGAATTATAAAATCAACTAATTCCATTTAGATTTTGAGATCGATTGTTTTTTTGTTACTTTTAAATTTTTTTTAAATTGTATATATGTGTACTTGTGTAGAAATTATGATGTTCACAAATTGGTCTTTAAATACAAATTATTTCATTGGGGTCAAGAGTAATAACTTATTATAGGGAAGATATGAACATGAATTGGAAGTTTGAGAATGTTTTTTTGATAAATTTTGAATTCAAAATGAAGCTAGGCTATAAATTCATAAATATGCATTGATGTCTATTGTATAATACTTTAGATAAATCTAGAGAAATTATTTGCAATGCTCAAGGTTTCTTAAGTAAAGACCTTCTTGAGTTCTACAATGTTTACTCATGTATTTGAAGAATATACACAACAATTTCTTCTATCTCTCATGTATCTTTACCTTAGAAGGGCTTGAAAGCCCTTTCTTTGCACCTATATAGTATATTACAAATACGGTGGTATTTGATCAAAAAAATATTGACCAAATATTTTTCAGTATAAAATAAATTAATGTTTATGATAGTATGCAATTAAAATGTATCACAATTTTTATATTAAACCACAATTGAAGAATTATAAAGCTAAATACATGTCATATAGAGGAACTTTAAGGGCTTTTTAAGGGTTAAATAAAATCATCTTAAGCTTTCAATTCTTCTTTGAATAAGACTTAAAAATGACTTCAAATAAAATAAGATGATGGTGTTTAGAAAAATAAAAATAAGAATTCAACTACTTAAACTACTATTTAATTATTATTACAAATGCAACTTATATCATCATGTCCTTTGTTTTTTTTTTGAAATTTAGGATGACAAAAATGGTTTCAAAATTTGAAATCATTATCTTAATCCTTAAAAAACACAACTTTACCACCATGGTAGTTAGCCAAAAGTATCAAATTTCTTGATGAATAGGTGCATTCTTTGTTTTTGTAGTTTTTCTAAAAGTCAAATACCTTCAAGATACCTCTATATACCTTCTTTCCTTAAAAATTTTCCAATAGTCAAATGAATACATCCATTGGCCTCAAGTCAAAGAATTTCTATATCCACATGGTCTTCAAAAGAAGAGGGCAAAAGGAAGCCAAAAGGAAGCCAAAATTTTACCTTAAATTATAAGCTTTTGTTGATGCTTGTGTTGTTACTTAAACCAGTCACTTGCAACTACTAAATTATAGTCCAACCTATTTTCAAACCACACTTTCAAACGACACAAATTTTGAAGATATGATTTACTTTAAAATTATGTACCATCTTCAGAACTTTCAATTGGTATAAAAAAAACACCACAATACCGGTGGTCTCATCATAATAAAAATGTGTGACTCGAAGAGCTGGAGTGATTGTGGCTCAAAGGAATAAGAACTGAAAATTTAGAGTGATTTCAAAAACAAAGTTTGAAAACTGAGTCCATGAGATGGCCAACTTTGAAACCCATTAATTTACAGACTATGCTTTTGGGGTTGAATTACTTTCCAAATTGTGCAATGAATCTTACAGTTAACTCTTTTATGTTAACTCTTAGGTTTATTCACATTATCATTCTACAGTTCTCTCAATGAAAATGATCCAAACACTGATACAGAATGATCCAAACACAGATCAAACTTCATGAAAACATCAAATTGCTTGAACCGGTCACAGCTTGCGTTTGTGCAATTGAAACTCCACGAGTCATTCAAATCATAGAAGACTTTCACTCAAAGAAAAAAACAGCATGATCAATATTGGAGGTCATCAAAAGCTCCATAAACGACACAGAGACTTATCCAATAATAACAAAACAAACTCATGTAAGACCCCCAAAACAGGACACAGTCACCAAGCAAGAACTTCTGGTACATGATCATGAACCAAGCGTTCAAAAGGAAATTTACAGGCAGCAGAAGCCAATGCTTAACCTCCTTATCGTATTCAAGTCAATACTGAATCTCGTCACCACTAAACTCATACTTGTCATAACAAGAATTTCTACGAATAAATCGCGTAAAGGATGTGATGTAATGCAAAGAAAAGAACTGCAATGTAATAAAATAAAATCGTACGCAAACACTCACTAATTGTCTCAATTACAATGCCTAATCAGAGCTGCTGTGCATGTTTAAGAAGAGTACAGGCATTCTCTTATCTGAGCGTAACCTTGAGCTTGCTTTCCACCTGCTCCCGCACTTGCAATTGCAGTTCATTAATCTCGTCGTCCGTGAGCGACCGCTCCATGGACCGGTACGCAATTCGGTAACAATGGCTCGTCAAGCCCTTTTTAGGGTTTGTAAACTCATCTATCAACACCACCTCCTCCGCCAAATCGCCCGCAATCCCTCTTACAACCTCGCACAGATTATTCTCCGTGAACTGCTCACTGATCCAGAAGCTGATGTCCTTATAACACGGCGGGTACTTGGAGTAGGGTTTGAATTTCGTCCCCAATTGCCCGGACTTGAACTGCGAAGTAAACCGTGAATCGTTCGACCAAAATAACCTAATATCAGGTATATCAAACAGCACCATCGCCAGTCGCTCCAAGCCAAGCCCGAACGCCCAGGCCACCGTCCCATCACGTCCATTATTCTTAAGAATAGCTTGCTCAGTAACTCCGCATCCCAGCACCTCCATCCACTTCCCTTGAAAAAAAATCTCAAGCTCAAAAGAAGGATCGGTGAAAGGAAAATAGCAATCGACCCACCGCATCTCGACTTCTCCAAACAGACGACGAGCTAACCCTTCCAGCGTTTTCTTGAGATCTTGTGCGGCGAATGCAGTCCCATCATCACTTCCCGCAGCTTCCCATTCACTAGGGTTGAACACACGGAACCCCTCCATCTGGTGGAAAACAGGGTAATGCGTGGCATCGATGGCGTCCCGACGGTACACGTCCCCGGTGACCAAGAAATGCGTATGCCCTTCCCGAAGCATCTCAGCTTGATGTGCGCTCGTGTGGCAACGAAGGACGGTGGTGGCGTCAACATAATAAGTGTCATTGTAGCTCCGGCTCACGTGGTCCGGGGGTGTTAAGACGTCGTCGAAATTCGCCTTCACGGACACGACGGGGCTGAGCGTGTCGAATTTCTTGAAAATATCTGGAAAGGCTTCGTCAAAGTAGCCGTAGATGGCGTTGCGGAGAATGCCGAGAGGGTGATTCTCACGAGTGTGGAGCTGCATGCCGATCTTGGAGAAGACGGAATCGGGGACGTTGTTGGAAGGGTCGTCTTCGCGAACAACCTCGTCGCGGCTGATTGTCAATCCGCCAACATCAACAGCAGACGACGCGGCAGTTGCGAACCCTCGCCTCACATGCTCTACTTGCCAACTCAATTTCTGTCCCGAAGCACGGGTAGCATCCAATTTCGAGGACCCAAGTGAAGAAATAGGTTTAAGAGAACCTGATGAGGTGACGAAGAGATTGGGAGTGAGCAACGAAATGCGCAGAGATGCCGCCATCGCGAGAACGGGAGGTCCAGTCTGTGCTCCGCTGCGAAGCACAGACGCCACTGAGCTCCTCAATGCATACATTCCATTGAAGTGAATGGTGGATTTGTGGCCTGGCGGAAGAATTGCTTGTTGATCAAAGCGCTGCAATCCTGAGCGCAAGACTGCAATCAATCCAGCCCGTGCAGGCGGCCACGCTGCGGCTCCGCGAGCTTGTGGTTGAAGCGGGCGAGGGGGCTTTCTTTCTGCTGTGGGGATAGCGAGCTCGCTTTTCGTTCCTTGCTGAATGACGATATCCTTGTAATACCCGGAAGATACCCGTATGGGAACTCCACAGGGTATCAATTATCAGTTGTATTTTCGGGAAGGTGATTTCGCGTCTCGGAGAAGGCTGAACGTCTGAACCTCTGCATTTGTGTTTTCGGTGTTGGGGAGGAAGGTGATTGCACGTCTCGGAGAAGGCTGAATCTGTGCATTTGTGTTTTCGGTGTTTAGGAGGAAGGTGATTGCGCGTCTCGAAGAAGGCTGAACCTGTGCATTTGTGTTTTCCGTGTTTGGGAGGAAGGTGATTGCGCGCCTCGGAGGTGCTGGCGATGGCGTATTTGTGGTTGGTGAAAAATCTCACGGACGATGCGGGACATGAGACCGTGTTTTCTCTGTGTCTATTTGTGTCTTTGTTGATAGCATGTGTCGTCGTTGGACACCACTTGGAGGAGAATCTCTGGATGAACGAATCTGTTACGTGGCTTCTTCTGGTGAGTTCTTCTTCCAACATTTGCATGCCTCCGGTTTTGTCTCTTGGTGTCAATTAGGGTCCAGTAGAATCGATTTTTTAGATCGGAGCTCTATCTTTTGAATTGTGCAGGGACTTTTAACAGGAGTTATCATTTTGATTTCAAGCGAAGGTCAAAGCTCACATGTTCTGAAATTCAACGAGGAGTTTTTCTTCGTATTCCTTCTCCCGCCTATAGTCTTCAATGCCGGGTATGATCACGATTTTTGAATCTTATTAGTGAGGCAGATTGTTTGGATTGTATCAGGTCCGGTAGTTGTTTTTGCATTGTGGTGATACAACTTTGTCTGGTTGCAGATTCTCGGTGAAGAAGGAAAAATTCTTTGAAAACATCATCGCTATCATGTTGTTTGGGGTAGTTGGAGTATTCATTTCTTTGGCAATCATCTCAACAGGTATGAAGGAAAGTACCTCCTATTTAGATTTTGTCTTTGTCATTTGTAATTAAGGCTTCAAGTTCATGGAGAAAGAAGAGGTCACTATAGAATGGATTCATGAATCGGACGAATTTTTGAATTCTTCGGTGCTTCACTTATTGCAGGAACCTGGTGGTTATTCCCCAAGCTAGGGCTTGATAGTTTATCCATTCGAGACATCCTTGGTGCGAATTCAGCATCTCCCTGAACCCATTTTCATATATTATGTATCGTACTGACTTCATGATGCGTATAATTATCTTGTCCGTTGTTCTTTCCGACTCTGCCGTGTTTTCTTCTGTAATACTGTAATCTCACTGAGTTGTGGAATAGTTGTTTATTTCTGTTTGTGCGTTCTCTGAGTTTGAGTTGGGATGGGGCGCCAGCTATTGGAGCCATTTTTTCTGCGACCGACTCTGTCTGCACATTGCAGGTGAGACCGGTGTGATGTTGCTTTCTCTTTTACAAGCCCAACCTAATTCTTAGTAGAAATACGATTCAGTAGGGAAGGGAAGCCTGGATTCTGTATCATTCGCTAACCTACTGCAGATCTTAGACTGAATCCCATGTTATCAGTTAATGTTTCTAGCATAGTGGTTTGGACTTGTCTGGTGTAAGCGTCAATATGTAACGTCCCACTTTTTCTCGGCAAATTAGCTTTACCTGATCAGCTGTATCTTAATTCCTTTCAAGCTTGGGTTTGTACGTGTTGCATACCGTTGTCTTCCTTGAATCGTCACTCACGGTTCACGCCTACGATAACTCCCTTTCCGCAATAATACCCTGTTGTACTGGACAGGGTGACTTTAGAACTCCTTGTGCTTCAGTGAGAACTACGTCTAGTTTAATAAAACTGGGAAGGTTATCCAAGCCCTGTGTCCTTTAATGTTTTCTTATGGCACTTGTATCTTCCGCTTGTTAAAACACATTTCGACTATGTGCTGATTCTGGTTTCGGGGAAATGTGTCCTTTCATTATTTTCGTTATCCTTGAGTTATTTGTATCCGTGTTGCAGGTGCTCAACCAGCATGAGACGCCCTTGCTTTACAATCTGGTATTCGGAGAAGGAGTTGTGAACGGTGCCACTTCCGTGGTTCTATTTCGGACTGTTCAAACCTACAACTTCGATAATTTTACTCCTTTAGAGGGCTTCCGAATTGGAGGCAGTTTCTTGTATTTTCTCTTCTCGAGTTGCATTCTGGGAATTATGGTGAGCATCGTTTGACCCCCAGTGTGACCTGATTCTGTTTCTTGGTTATCGAGCCAGCTGCATCACTTTTCTTCGAAGCTGTGGGTTTCCTGGCAGATGTGGGTTGGTAGGATAAATGAGATTTAGCACAATGGTTGCTCGACAGAAATGGTAACTAAGATATATGTCACAAGTTGTTTTTCGGATGCATTAGACGTTTGGACATGGCAAGCAGTATGGACTGTTGAGACGATTGAGCTCGTTTCTTGTTTCCCAGTGCCTGAATGTCAGGCTGGAAAAATCAGGCAAAAGACCTCTTAGGCTATTGCAACGGGTGTTTGCTTAAAATATACTTGCAACTGATTCTACTTTATGATCATAGAGCTTATCTTACTGCGATTTTCATGAATGACTTTTTTTTTCAATCTATAGCAATGTTTTGACATGTTAGTGTGATTCACAGTGGGGCTATGTAAGCTCATGTATCACGAAGACTAGGTATTTTGGCAGGTGAGATTGATTGTTTCTTGTTCGTGCGTTTTGCAGCAGGTTATCCATTTGCGTATGTATGAACGCGTTGATCAGTTTTCTTGAGAGTGACTCTTGTATTTGCCGACTGGAGATTCTGTGTTTCATTTTTGTTCATCATGGAATGCAGGCACTCCACCCATCGTGAGATAGTCATCATGATAACGATTCCGTATCTATCTTATTTCATGGCAGAGGTTAGGTTCAGTATCCATGTGCCGATGTAATAGTTGATTCCACTTTTCTAATCAGTTCGTTGAAGAAAGGTGTTTTCCAAACGATTGTTGCAATTTGCGGAACCAGTCGATCTTTATATCCATGTATCTTACTTTTGTTTGTGCTAATTTTTGCAGGCTTTCTATTTGAGTGGAATTCTCTCCGTGTTCTTTTGTGGCATTGTGATGTCCCATTATACTTGGCGTAATGTCCCTGTGTATTCTCAGACCGCAATCAAGTACGAGTTTCCTTGTCATACCTCTATTACGTAGCTTTTGACCGCTCTCTTTTCGATCATGCTGGAGATTGTTGTGTAAGAACGTCCTTCATGTTTGTGTGTTGTGTTTTTCTAGTCAGCATTTGTCCTCTTGGTCTGAACGCTTTCTTCAATTGAAATCCCTTCCGTGTATTCTTAAGCACCGTGCTCTTCTCCTTGTTTTGTAGTTCTGATACCAGCTTCGTTGTTGTTCTGCCGCGCTGTGGTTGATTGCAGGCACATTTTTGCTACCATATCATTCGTTGCAGAGTCTTTCAGCTTTCTGTATGTTGGGATGAGTGCTCTGGATATCGACAAGTGGAGGATGACCCAATCCAGGTATTAATTGGAACACACGGCCTTTGACCTCGATTTTTTCTGTGTAGTTCGACCGTGAAAGTCAGGTGCCTGTTGACTCGAAACTGTTCCACCCCGTCGTTGAAGTGCTTGAGGGTTTGGAAGTGTCTTGGTACTCGCGCAAGTATCACTTCATCTTCGATCTTTATCTTTGTGCTGGTTATTCTGACATGTGGCGCGGATTTGTGATTGCCAGTTTCTTGGAATCTCTTGGGCTTTTCGGTAGCTTGATGGGCCTCATTCTGTTAGGAAGGGCTGCATTCGTGTTCCCGCTCTCCGTTTTGTCCAACTACTCTACAAATTCTGCAGGATCGAAAATTGGTGTTCGTCAAATGGTTCCTTCCAGATCCTTTTCTCATCTCTTCATTACCACGAGTTCGGATACTTGCCTTTTTTTTCCTGTTTTTGTGACTGCAGAATCAAGTACTGTATCTGGTGCAAGTGTATTGTACAAGAAATGTTGTGATGTATCCTGCTAATTTGACTGCTTGAAATGTTCTGTTTTCTTCAGATCATCATCTGGTGGGCTGGACTAATGCGAGGAGCTGTCTCTATAACTTTGGCGTTCAATCAGGTGACTTTTTTTATTCCTCATTTGAATCTTACCTCCGATTCTTACTCTGTTATCGGGTTGTTTCTGTCACATGCTTACGTCCCTGAATTTCTAATTTTGGATGAATGACAAGATATTCGAGAAAACATCACCCAGAAAGACTCTGGTTGTTCCGTCATTCTTTCTGATCTTGTCGTTCATTCATCCAAAGTAATTCTGGGGAATCTGCGAAATGCAACTTTTGTTGTAGAGCAGTTTGATGGAATTGAAGTACAATGCTGTACAAAGATTTAAGCAGAATTATGCAGAAAAGTGGAAAGGACTTGTGTGTTCGAGCCCTCCTCATTGGTGTCGGCCTGCTTTTGCGCGTACTCCGAGTCGATTTTCTGTTCCGCGTGACCGATTCTTGTTTCTGTACAGTTCACCATGGATGGAAACAAGAATAATATTATCAAAGACGCCTCCTTGATCACCACTACTATTACTGTTGTCCTCGTCAGTACCATCGTAAGCGCTTGTTGTTCAACCTTTGTTGCAAGAGGTTTATGAATATGTTTCACGAAAATGCACTTTCAAAATGTCATTTTTAGTGTTAAGGGATACGTTGAAGAAAACTACTTTTGGGTCATATTCAACCAGACGATGTTGCATTCGACTTACATGTGAATGTGCTGAAAAAAATTCAGACACGTTTACTGTATGGATTTTAGGATATTAGTGTTCAAAGTGAATGCCAAGACTTTTTTGCTGCTGACTTTATTAGGTTTCCAGACTTTGGATCCTCTTAAATTTTTGCGCTTCAAAGTTTTGAGGTTTCTATTTTCATTGTAGGAAAAAAAATTCAGAAACTGAAACTAAAAAGTTACTTGCTAAATAAAATTGATTGTTTTGTAGAAGTAGATACTAGATGGAACAGAAAATTAAATTCTGATTAGTTTTGAAATGTAAGTGAAACATGTCAATTTTAATTGTGAGATTGTTGTAGCAAGATATCTACACCTCATTGATGTTGTTTATTTGAAAAATTGTGAAAATTGAACTTTACGCAAATTGTATACATTATTTTTCTGGAATGTCTTGGTTACTCAAAAAACGCAATTCTTCATAACTTGACATCCCAATCCATATGGAATGAATTAAAGCTTTACATGTAGGCATAAATATATTCTATAAATTTACTCTATGAGAAAAAAAAAGTAAGAAATGAAATTTTGAATTTTCACTTTTAATTTCCGTTTCACAGGCTCATATGCTTAGGAGGGCATAACTTTTTCTCTCATGAATCAAATGAAATAAAAATTATACTTGTAGGAAGCTACTACATCCCCTTACATAATATGTTTAGAAAATTACAGTAAAATTTGACATCATAGTTACTTGCTTGGAATCCCTTAAAAAACCCTTAAAAACCCATTCGAAGACTTTTTAACCTTTTGGGGTTAAATACTAGCTGATACCTTTGTCTCAAAATAAGTCCGTGATCTTTGGTGATCTTTAGTGAGGAACTAGTCGGAGTACCATGGATTCGTTTTGAGACAGAGTATCTTTTTTAGACGCTATCTGGGTTTTCTTCCGTCTGTCCAGGTCCTCATTACGATCACGTTCTGAATTTCATGCGTTTGCATATGCAGGTGTTTGGAACTTGAACGCCACCCCTTATTGCCTGGTTGTACCCATCCCACCATCGGTCGAGCTTCAGTGATGTATCTGGAGGCCTATCGCTCAAAGCATCCCTTGATGGCAATTACCATCTAATCGGCGAGAGAGAGCCAGATGAAGAGAATGAAGCAATGAAACCATTTTCTGGAGATCTTACTCGCTTTCAGTCCTTGAAAGAGATGCTTACTTGCTTCAACATCCACTGTCCATGCTGTGTGGAGAAGTTTCGATGATTCGTATATGAGGCCCACGTTTGGTGGCAGAGGATATGTTCGACTGATGTCCAGGCGTGCCATGGAATCACCACTAGAAGATGCACTCCTCGAAGACGAACAGCAGAACTAAATCCAGGTAGTGGCCCGTGTCCTGGTAACCAAACCGCTGTATTTTATGAATTTGACGCTGGCTGATGAAACCAAAGCTCGTCAACTGGAAGTATAATGTCGACTCACTGTGGATCTTTGAGCACGGAGTGCCAGGATCTGGAACCTTGCCGTCCATTTTCTTGAAATTTGATTTAATGTCGACTCACTTTGAGGTAATCAAATTTCAAGAAAATGTTCCTGATGCAGCATACTGCATTCCCGTGGGGAGTCAAATGTAGAGGATTTGGATTTGTCGGAAATCGTGGGCAATGTTACTAGCCAAGTCTGTTATTAAATATTTTTTGTGCCGCATTATGTGGTTATTTTTAGGGTTCACATTCCAATTCTTCTGTTCTTGATTGCCAGGTACAGGACCATGAGATCCTGGTTCTTCAGCTCTGATCATTTTGGGCTGCGAGCCTTGGTTCCCACTGAAAGATTACTGCACCACGACAGGCATCAATATCAATTCAGCAACCATCGCCAATCCATCTCGTGGCTCTTCAATTTCGGATCGGTGCAAGATTCACCGGAGTTCAATTCCATTACTGCAGAGCCACAGGTTGTCGCAAATTTGCTGGTAACTCATACGAACCCGCTTGCACTGATTCATGTCGCGTTGTGTCTGCCTCGTCCTTTTCCTGCTTCGCTATATCACCTGCAGTTTTAATTTATGTGAAACGGAGGGTGTATTGCTTGTCATGGTGAATTTGGCTGTGGATAGATTTTAGGGTTTCTGTGGAAGTGTGCATTTGGGGATTGGGTTGGGAAGATTCTCCAGCGATCAGAGCTCTGTAAGACAGTCAAGGTACAATCGGAGCTCGCTTAATTTCTTGCATTCATTTCTTCATCAATCGTAAAGCGTTGATCGTCCAGGTCAGTTTCTTATCTCGATACTTGGAATCGTGTTGTGACAATTGATCCGAAATTTCTGTACGTGACGAGGAATGGCAAGTGGTTATTAAATAGTTCTCATTCTGTGCGATTGTATTGAACATGTGACGGTTGGTGCTTATAAACAATTGCCTTGCAAGACTCTATTAACGTAAAATATGAAATTTGGGACACGGCGGGTCAAGAGCGGTGCATCGTCTTCTTATCCTTTTTAGCTTCCTTTCCTCTTGAAATTCAGAACTTTGCCTATTTGAATCACTTTCTTATATTCAGTTTAACTGGTGCTTGAGTTGTTCTGCTTACTTGGGTCGTTGGGGTTGAGTTATTTAACAGTGCTTTTGATTCTAAATTTTGTGTCCTATGTGCTCTGTTCAACGGATATGCCTCGTTAGCCCCGTTATACTACAGGAACTTCCTATCGAGGAAATTGCTCTCATCTTATTGTAGACTTCAGGAGCCGCGAGGATGTTAGCTTAATATTGTAAATGTATTGTTATGTAATATTCTGATTTAAGTTTCTTAGCAATTCGTGAGGTTTCAGGAAGACTATTGACATTACCTTGTAGTTTTTCTTATTTGTCAGAATGTGCTCGAAAGAGGCAGGCATTGCCTTGCACTATACCCTGTGTATTGTCGCTGTACAGATTGCGAGTGCTCTGTGGATTATTATTATCATTATCCAGCTCTTCGTGGTTGCTTGTACGTAAGGTAGACGTGCCAATTCAAATCCTTCTCCACAATACAATAAGAAATTTCAAGCTATGAAATTGGGCACAATTATTCAATGCCATGTTAAGATTCACTTCCAAAACAATATGCAAAATGATATCCTCTTACAAATTTCATTCCAAATTGAAAGTAACAAGGCTAAAATCTTCTTAAAAAAACCTTACATCTTAAAAGAACTTTACGACCCTTCACTGCACAATGTAGTCATTGTGCATTAGTGCAAATTTGTGTTGCACTCCTTACTTGTTTGAAGCTTGGTTGTGTGGGGTGATTTTCTTGAGTCCATTTTTTTTATAAGTTGCAATGAACACATATAATGGTCTTCAATGATTGTGGTGATATAAACATGGACCTTTTTGAATTATTCACTTACAATATAATCAATAAAATTTGTACAAAAAAAATAATGTGAACATTGAATCCAAAATGGAGATAACATTGTCAAATTACATATTTGACAATGATGCTATCTAAGGTAGAAACACTTAAAAGGAGCATTTTTGGTCCTACTATTTCAAAGATCAAATGACCAAAACTTTCTTTATGAGATTATTAGCAAGCTCAAGAGAAATGCAATCCAAGTGGTTTTGTAATTTAATGAGGTAATATTTACCAAATTTTTTAGAGTTGAAAATATAGGATAATTTATATTGATTATAGACTCATCTTAAATGGACATCTTTAAAATAAAATGTCTCAACTTTCATTGGTTGTTTCAAAAAAACTCTTCACCTTTCATTAACTACATATGAAAAGTTGTGGTCTTAAGTCTTGAAAGTGTTCATTCAAGGTTATTTTTTAGGTGTTGGAGATTATAAAATTTTACTTGTAGGTATTTCTATTTTGTAGATGCTTATGAAGAAATCTAAAGTTATGAATCTAGGCTATATCTATGGATAAAGTTAGTAATAGTTTATGGTATCTAATCTTATCAATTGTTCTATAATTATAGAAATAATGAATTTTTTTTTAATCTTGCTTGTCTTATATGTTGGAACTTTATCAACTATTTTATTTGTTCTATGTGACTATTGGAATTTTATCAACTATGAATAAATATGGGGTGATTTTTTATTCCAATTTCATATTGAAATTTGTAAGATCTAAGTTGGTTTTGATGTTTTGATAGTAATTCAAATTTGTTTAAGACGATAGGATGCTAGAAGGACTCTAAAGAATTAGAAGAAATGTTCACCAGATTAGCCTTTTTTACATCTAATTCAAGACACTAAAAAAGTCATAAATAATAATATAGAAAACTTGTATTTAAGTGCAAAGTAAAAACTTATAGGGTCTTAGCTACAACTAGCTCTAGACCAACAAGGCAACAATATGGTCAAGATTTTTGTTGACTTTTCACTAAGTGTCATGAATGGAAATATGTTTAAATATTGACCATATTCTAACCATTAGAGAATTGGAGGTACAATTGTTGTTGTCTCTTTGCTACATAAAGAGCATTCCACAAATCTAGACATTGAGCCCCAAACATAGAGGATTATAGACATTATTTTGCCTATTTGGCACAAAAAATGCTTGTTGTTATTTTTACTTCTACTAGCACATCGCTCCATGTCAACCATGACTAGCTTCTCCCCCACCATTTTCTCCTCTCAAATTGCACAAACACTCTTGCTTGCTAGACCAAAGGTGCTTCTTTCACATTCATTTTATTATGTTCCCGCTTGTTCTTCGATCAATGGAAGTGGTTGTTGACTCACGGTCTCCAATGTGGTAGTTCTCATTCCTATGCTTCAATCACCTACTGAGGATCAATGCAATGAGCCCAAACAAAAGGACTAGTTGTGAGCAGTGGTTGGTCAAATGCAGGTCTTTAGCCCTTTGTTTTTATATTTGCAAGTGCAATTTTTTTATTTTGTTGATTAATAAGTGGATAGTAAGTAAAAAAATTTGCTAGTGTATTGCTAGGAGACATTAGTAAAAAAGCAATGACCACCATAACACAAAATCAACAAAAAAAAGTGTTGATGTTGTTTGTATCTTTGGTTACATTGTCTTGGACAATATTTTGCAAAAAAATGTTGTCCAATTTGTTATAGTGGTCAAGTAAAAAGAAATCAATTATAAATTTGCTGAATAAATGACATAAGCTAGATGATTTTAGAGAGAATTCTATACCATATGGTAGGCCCAAAACCAACCCAATAGAGATTGCCACATAGGCAAAAACTGCATATAGATAGGATTATAAAATTAGATTTCAAAATTTAATTAGAAGTAAGAAGATAAGTTTTCTAAACGTTGATGATAGATGCAAAGTGAATCTAGAGACGGATGAGAGGAGAAGACAAGATATTTATACAAATGGGGTGGTAAAAGGTAGAATAAATCATATGGAATATGTGAATCACTCATAGTCTTAATTCACATATCCCATATACTTTGTTTTACCTTTTACCACCTTATTTGTATAAAGAGCTTATTATTTCCTTTGTTAAATTGAAGTGATTTCTCTTCTATCTCTAGGGTATAAATGTGTATCATCTATTTTGTAATTTAGTTTTTTTTGTTTATATAGAAGTCCATCTATAGTGATTAAAAAAATTTCAAATAATGAAAATTCTATTAAAACTTTTTAAATTCAAAATGAGAAAAAAAAATTTAATTCTTTTGTTGATTTGGACATTGTACTATTGGAATCAACAAAAATTTAGTGACCATTTTGTTAACATATACATACCAAATAAAAAAAAACTTGTCAATTTTTTCTTGACTTGGACATCATTTTTTAGTAGTGGAAGTACATGTATCATTGACTTGATTTAGCAATGGAGGTCATCCCTTGCTTTTGTCACTATTGTTGGTGACTATTGCTCATTGAAGGCCTTTTGTGTAGCAACCTTTAGATGTTGCTTGGTCTATGCCGCTTCTTTCATCTTCCTCTCTTCTATTTGCCTCCACTTTCTAAATTTGACCTCCTTCTTGAACTCCTTTGTTTGCTCTACTTCTTTGAAGCAGGTTGTTTGTCACTTGTCATTATATATGATTTGGATTAGCTTATGATAGAGTCTCCTTTTCTCCACCTCTATGTACATCAATGAATGTCCATCAACTTGAAAAAATTTGGCCGCAATGGTGAAGACTCCCCCTTTGTTGTTGCCATATTTCTAGAAGTTTGGAATTCAAAATTGGAGGAGCTAGCCATGAAGTCTTCCTTCTATTTTATAAAGTTTATGGTATGTAAAAATTGTCTATAGGTCCCATTTTTTATTGAATACTCTAGGATTGTATAGTCAAATATTAGTGCCCACAAATCATTTTTAGATGTTTGGTTTAGTAAAAGATCTCTTCAATGCTAAATCTATTTATTGTGCTAGATCCTCCTTCTATGCAACTATTTTGCACAAAGTGTCTAGGCATCCATGTAATCTTGAAATGTACACTTGAAAGGCCTCAAGATACTAACATCTAGAGATTGAAGTCTATGGCTCATATGTAATGGCAATGTGAGGATATCTAAATTGATGGTAGATGCCTTATGTACTACCTCAAGGATGACGTGCAATTCATGACCATGGAATATCAATAAGAGCCTATTGGTAGGTAATATGCCTCCATGGCCTTCGAATGCCTTGACAAAATGTAAAATCCATTATGAGAATAAATTACTAGTCATCTAAACTTTTGCTTGCATAGCCATGTTTGCAATTGCTTCACACTTTTTTATGTAATTTCTCTAAATGCACTTGCCTTGGGAAAATATAGAATGTTTATACCAATTGCACTAATAAATGTTTGAGCACTCAACCATTTCCATTGGTCTAGAATAATATTATGAACAAAATAGGAAGAATGCTTTGCAAATACTAAGGTACCACCATCATTCCACCTAATTTGTGCTCTTGTCTTGTCACAATTCCAAAAGTATTTGTCATCTTAGCCATATAATACATAGAAATGTTATTATTAGATTATGAAAGAATGATTCAACATTCCGCACATAATCCTCATGCCCTATTGGTCTCTAGGCCTTGAGTGAATCTCAAAACCAGATTGGAATGCCTTTGTTGCTAACAGACCAACCAACCAACACCAAAAATGCCTTCTCAGAATGGATTCACATGGATGTGTACTATCTCTACAATTTTGAAACGGAGTTGCATAATTATAAGAAGATAATTGAGGTCTTACATTTACTATACATTTTGCTCTAATTTGTCTTCTTCTTCAATTGTGAAAACTCCTTGCCAACCTTGCTTTCTAGTGAGAGTCCATACAAAAAAACTATCTTTCAAAGACAATACTAGAATTCTATAATGCCAAGAAACAATCTGAATGCATCCATCTTCTCTGTTCTACAACTTCTAATGCCAATTTGAACATTCTATTAGACTACATCATGTGTCATTGCTTTTAGATTGGTGGAGACTATAGTAGCTATAGGGGTACATTGCAATTGTTGTAGTTGGTTGTATTGACTTTATTGGATTGTTAAAGTCAATGAGAGTTTTGGATGTTTATAGTTTTGATATTTGAGGTCCTATAAAGCATTGGGGATGCTAGGGTTGGCACATCCATATGACTGCATAGTGTTCTTGCTACAATACTGAGGATGTTACAGTTTTATGAAGGTTGGCTTCTCAAACCAATGCCCTCATCGCCATTCACAATATTGTAGGTGCTACCACAGAGCTTTTCTATAAGATTCTGTTTAGTACTAGTACTTATGGTTTTATAAAGGTTGTGGGAGAAGATGAGGCCAATTTTTTGAATTGAGAGAAAGAATTGAACATTATAGCCTTTATAGAGAAGTGCATGAGTAATAGTGAGATTGTAGAGATTGTGGGCATGTTACAATCTACAATTAATAGAGTATTAAAGTAGCATTCTTACAACCTTGAATTTTATAGAGGAGGTTGTTTTAGGATCCTCATGGTTTCGGAGAAGGGGTATACTTCATGCCTAGTTACTGTTGGTGGTTTAGAGATTATAACACAGACAATAAAAGTACCATAAGAGGATATTTGGAGGTTGAGAGGGCCGTTTTAGGCCTATTCCCCTAACCCTATTTTTGCTATCAGTTTCGTTTTTGTTTTTAAAAAAAAAAAATTGGAAAAAAAATTAATTAATTAATTTACATAAAATAAAATTTGGTAACATGGATGTCACCATGCCTTGTCAAGTAGGAACTTTGAGGTTGTTCCCTTGACGCTAGTAGCCTAGAGAACTCGCAACCCTCAAAAGTTGTTGAAAATCCTCTAATGTTAGAAGAGAGATAGGTAAAGAGATGTGTCATAATACCTTAAGGAATGCATTGAGAGAAGAAGGATTGTCTTCTTTTCCAAAGTTCAAAAAAACATATTTTGAGTCAAAAGAATAGGAAAGAGAGATTTCCTTTTTGCTCAAACCTACAAAAATTAAACAATAAGTAATTGGGAGTAGGTGGTGTTTAGTGATGAAACAAAAATAAGTTGTTTCAACTCAAATGGAAGGATGTGGTGTTCAATAGAGGATAAAGAAAACATTCCTAAACATGCAATGAAGCAAACTATTAGGCATAGTGGAGGCTTCTTAAAAACTTTGAAATTCAATATCTTTTCTTTCATGAGTTGGAACACCGAGAAACAAAGCCCATGCACTTTTCTTCGCTAAGAGCTTTCTAACGGTACCAAAAACATGACCGAGGGATGCACAATTTCAAAAATTCATAACCTAGCATAATTTTATATCCAAAAATAACTTTAAAATTCATAATTGTCACAATGTAGGTTCAAATGCCATGAAACAAAGCCTATACACACCTCCTCATAAAGAGCTTTCCAACAATACTAAAAATGCGACCGGAGATACATGATCTAGGAGATCTGAATGTAGCAAACAAACAACAAGCCTAATTTAAAGGTATGGATAGATGGCAAATAAAAAATGTTAGCATTTTTCCTTTAGTTAGGGATGAGCCATGGCCAAGGAAGATTGACCTTTGTACTACCTTGTCAAAGGATAAATGTAAAAATTACCCCCTATTTTGTGCTGCTTGAATTTTAAATTTTGAATTGTATCTCATCACCAAGCTAATTTGGGGCCAAATATGAATTCAAAATTTGCAAATTTCATCATATGTAGCAAACAAAAAATTCCAGTGTTTTTTCCAAGGGTAAAACACGGGGCAATACTCCCTGCTCAATTCACCCTGACTTTGTGACACTGGCCACGCGTTGCCGTTTTTAACCTCGCTTGGTGGAACCATCCTGTCTCCGAAGACTGCCAGAGCCTGTGCACTTTGTGTGTTTTCGGTGTTTTTGCCGAGGCGCTTCAAGGCGCAGCTCCTCTGGACGAGAATCATTCTGTGAAACTCCCTTGAGGACCTGCTGCGCTTCAAATTCACGTCTCGGAGGAGCTTCAGGAAGGGAAAATTATGGCGGTGGAAAACGCCGTGGGCGTGGCGCATTCGTTGTTGCTGAAAACGACACCTCTCACGGACGACGCGGACCATGTGAACGTGGTTGCGATCTGTCTGTTTGTGTTTCTGCTGTGCGCTTGTATCGTTCTTGGACACCTCTTGGAGGAGAATCGGTGGATGAATGAGTCCATTACGGCACTTCTTCTGGTGAGGCCTCGTGAATCCCTCGCGGTCTTGGAAGTAACGCTTGCATGCTTCCGGATGTGCCTCGAGGTGTCAATTAGGGTTAGTAGAATCGCATTTTTCAATGAATGGGAGAGGTGGAGGATCCGAGCTGTTGTCCTTTGAATTGTGCAGGGACTCTGCACTGGAGTTATCGTTTTAATTTCAAGCAAAGGTCAAAGTTCGCATGTTCTGAAATTTGACGAGGAGCTTTTCTTCATATATCTACTTCCGCCTATAATCTTCAATGCCGGGTATGTTCAACCTTGTAGGTCTGGATTTTTTAATTGTTGTCGGTGAGGCAGATTGTTTGGATTTTCTCAGCTCCGGTAGTTGTTTCTGCAGTGTGGTGACACAACTTTGTTTTGGTTGCAGATTCTCGGTGAAGAAGAAACAATTCTTTGAAAACTTCATAGCTATCATGTTGTTTGGGGTAGTTGGAGTATTCATTTCTTTCGCAATCATCTCAACAGGTATGAAGGCGAACCTTTACAAGAGATCAGTCTTCTTAGAGGGATGGAACCTCCTATTCAGATTTTGTCCTTGTCATTAAGGCTTCAAGTTCATGGAGAAAGAAGAGGTCACTATAGAATGGATTCATGAATCGGACGAATTTTTGAATTCTTCGGTGCTTCACTAATTGCAGGAACCTGGTGGTTATTCCGCAAGCTAGGGCTTGACAGCTTATCCATTCGAGACATCCTTGGTGCGAATTCAGCATCTCCCTGAACCCATTTTCATATATTATGTATCGTACTGACTTCATGATGCGTATAATTATCTTGTCCGTTGTTCTTTCCGACTCTGCCGTGTTTTCTTCTGTAATACTGTAATCTCACTGAGTTGTGGAATAGTTGTTTATTTCTGTTTGTGCGTTCTCTGAGTTTGAGTTGGGATGGGGCGCCAGCTATTGGAGTCATTTTTTCTGCGACCGACTCTGTCTGCACATTGCAGGTGAGATCGGTGTGATGTTGCTTTCCCTTTTACAAGCCCAACCTAATTCTTAGTAGAAATACGATTCAGTAGGGAAGGGAAGCCTGGATTCTGTATCATTCGCTAACCTAGTGCACATCTTAGACTAGATCCCATGTTTAGGATGAGTTCATGCTTCGGGCACAGAGTGATTCGGATTAGTCTGGTGTAAGCGTCAATATGTAACGTGCCACTTTCCCTCGGCAAAGTAGCTTTCCCTGGTCAACTGTATCGTAACTCCTTTAAAGCTTGGGTTTGTACGTGTTGCATACCGTTGTCTTCCTTGAATCGTCACTCACGGTTCACGCCTACGATAACTCCCTTTCCGCAATAACACCCTGTTGTACTGGACAGGGTGACTTTAGAACCACCGTGTGCTTCAGTAAGAACTAAGTCTAGTTTAATGAAACTGGGAAGGCTGTCCAAGCCCTGTGTCCTTCAATGTTTCCTTATGGCACTTGTTTCTTCCGCTTTTTTAAACACATTTTGACTATGAGCTGATTCTGTTGGAACGAAATGGTGTAGGGGAAATTTATCCTTTCCTTTTTTCGTCATCCTTATGTGTTGCATCCGTGTTGCAACAATGTATCCGCATTGCAGGTGCTCAACCAGGATGAGACACCCTTGCTTTACAGTCTGGTATTCGGAGAAGGAGTTGTGAACGATGCCACTTCCGTGGTTCTATTTCGGGCTGTTCAAACCTACAACTTCGACAACTTTACTCCTTTAGAGGGATTCCAAATTGGAGGCAGTTTCTTGTATTTGTTCTTCTTGAGTTGCATTCTGGGAATTGTGGTGAGCATCTATTGGCCAGCCGTTCGACCTGATTCTGTTTCTTGGTTATCGAGCCAGCTGCATCTCTTTTCTTCGACGCAGTGGGTTGTCTGGCAGACGCGGGTTGGTAGGATAAGTGAGATTTAGCACATTGGTTGCTTGCCAGAAATGCTAACTAAGATATATCTCAACTTGTTTTTCGGATGCATTAGACGTTTGGACGTGGCAAGCAGTATGGACTATTGAGACGATTGAACTCGTTTCTTGTTTTCCAGTGTCCAAATGTCAGACTGGAAGAATCAGGCCAAAGACCTCTTAGGCTAGTGCAACGAGTGTTTGCTTAAAATATACTTGCAACTGATTCTACTTTATACCATAGAGCTTAGCTTTCTCACTGTCTTTTATCTCTTGGCAATGTTTTGACCTGTTAGTGTGATTTGCAGGCGGGTTTAATGAGCGCATACATCATCAAGACTATGTATTTTGCCAGGTGAGATTGATTGTTTCTTGTTCGTGTGTTGTGCAGCAGGTTATTTTAGTCGCATCTGTATTAACGCCTTGATCATTTTTCTTGAGTGTTACTCTTGTATTTGCCGACTGGAGATGTTAGTATTTCATTTAATTTTGTTCTTCATGGAGTGCAGGCACTCCACCGATCGTGAGATAGCGATCATGATAATGATGGCGTATCTATCTTATCTCCTAGCGGAGGTCAGGTTCAGTATCCATGTGCCTATGTAATAAGTGATTCCACTTTTCTAATCAGTTCGTTGAGGAAAGATGTTTTCCAAACGATTATTGCAATTTCCGGAACCAGTCGATCTTTGTATTCGTGAATCTTACTTTTGTATTTTTCTTTTTGCAGCTTTTCTACTTGAGTGGAATTCTCTCCGTGTTTTTTTGTGGCATTGTGATGTCCCATTATACTTGGCATAATGTCACTGTACATTCCCGAACCACAACCAAGTACGTGTTTACTTGTATCTCTGTCCTAATGTAGCCTGTGTTCGCTCTTTCTTAAGCATGCTGGAGATTGTTGTGTAAGAACGTCCTTCGTATTTGTGCTTTCCGTTTTTCTAGTTCGCATTTGTCATCTTGGTCTGAATGCTTTCTTCAATTGAGCTTCCTTCCTTGTATTCTTAAGCACTGTGCTCTTCTCCTTGTTTTGTAGTTCTGATACCAGCTTCGTTGTTGTTCTGCCGCGCTTTGGTTGATTGCAGGCATATTTTTGCTACCATGTCATTCATTGCAGAGACGTTTATCTTTCTCTATGTTGGAATGGATGCTCTGGATATCGACAAGTGGAGGATGACCCAATCCAGGTATTAATTGGAACACATGGCCTTCAAATGACCTCAGATTCTTCTGTATAGTTTCAAAGCCAGGTGCTTGTTGACTCACATCTGTTCCACCCCGTCGTTGAAGTGCCTGAGGGTTTGGAAGTGTCTTGGTACTCGCGCAAGTATCATTTCATCTTCGATATTTATACCTTTGCTGGTTATTCTGACATGTGGTGCGGATTTGTGATTGCCAGTTTCTTGGAATCTCTTGGGCTTTTCGGTAGCTTGATGGGCCTCATTCTGTTAGGAAGGGCTGCATTCGTGTTCCCGCTCTCCGTTTTGTCCAACCACACTACGAAGTCTGCGGGATCGAAAATTGGTGTTCGTCAAATGGTTCCTTCCAGATCCTTTTCTCATCTCTTCATTACCACGAGTTCGGATACTTGCCTTTTTTCCTGTTTTTGTGACTGCAGAATCAAGTACTGTGTGTGCTGCAAGTGTATTGTACAAGAAATGTTGTGATGTATCCTGCTAATTTGACTGCTTGAAATGTTCTGTTTTCTTCAGATCATCATCTGGTGGGCTGGACTAATGCGAGGAGCTGTCTCCATAGCTTTGGCGTTCAATCAGGTGACTTTTTTTTATTCCTCATTTGAGTCTTACCTCCGATTCTTACTCTGTTATCTGTTTGTTTCTGTCACATGCTTAACCCCTTCGTCCCCTGAATTTCTAATTTTGGATGAATGACAAGATATTCGAGAAAACATCCGTCGCCCTGAATGACTCTGTTCGTTCATTCATTCTGATCTTGTCGTTCATTCATCCAAAGTAATTCTGGAATCTTCGAAATGCAAGTTTTGTTGTAGAGCAGTTTGATGGAATCGAAGTACAATGATGTACAAAGATATCATATAAGCAGAATTATGCAGAAAAGTGGAAAGGATTTGTGTGTTCGAGCCCTCCTCATTGGTTTCGGCCTGCTTTTGCGCGTACTTCGAGTCGATGTTCTCACTGAGCTGCGTGACCAATTCTTGTTTCTGTGCAGTTCACCATGGATGGCAACAAGAGTAAAACTGTGCAAGACGCTTCCTTGATCACCACTACTATTACTGTTGTCCTCGTCAGTACCATTGTAAGCACGTGCTATTCAGCCTTTAACTAACTGGTTAAAGTTTATGAATATGTTTCACGAAAATGCACTTTCAAAATGTTATTTTTAGTGCAAAGAGATACGTTGAAAGAAAACTACTTTGGGGGCATAATCAACCAGACGATGTTGCATTAGACTTACATGTGAATGTGCTGAAAAAAATTCATATACGTTGACAATGGATTGTAGGATATTAGTGTTGACAGTGAAAGTGAAGATTTTTTGCTGTTGACTTTATTAGGTTTTCAGACTTTGAATCCTCTTTAAGTTCAATTTTTTGCGCTTCAAAGTTTTGAGGTTTTTATTTTCATTATGAGAATTGAGTTGAGGATTTAAGGAAAAAAATTTCAAAAAATAAAAATAAAAAGTTCACTTTCTAATTGATTGTTTTGCAGCAGTAGATACTAGATGGACCAGAAAATTATATCCTGAATAGTTTTTTAATGGAAGTGAAACATGTCAATCCTAATGGTGAGATTATTGTAGCAAGATATCTACATTCATAATATGTTAAAAAAATTACTTCTAAATTTGGTATCAGAGTTACCTGCTTAGGAACCTTTTAAAATTTATCCCAGGACTTCGAACCTTTGGGGTCAAATACTACCTGATATTTTTCAAGACTTAATCTGGGTGTTCTGCAGTCTGTCCAAGTCCTCATCACGATCACTTTCTGAACTCCATGCGTTTGCATATGCAGGTGTTCGGAACTTTAACGCCACCCCTTATTGCCTGGTTGTACCCATCCCACCATCGGCCGAACTTCAATGATGCATCTGGAGGCTTATCACCCAAAGCATCCCTTGATGGTGATTATCATCTCCTAATGGGAGACAGAGAGCAAGATGACGAGAATGAAGCAATGGACCCATCATTTAGAGATCTTTCTCGCTTTCAGTCCTTAAGAGAGCTGCTTGGTGCTTCAAGATCCACTATCCATGCTGCGTGGAGAAGATTCGATGATTCGTATATGAGGCCCACGTTTGGTGGCAGAGGATATGTGCGACTGATGTCCAGGCGTGCCATGGAATCACCACTAGAAGATGCACTCCTCGAAGACGAACAGCAGAACTAAATCCAGGTAGTGGCCCGTGTCCTGGTAACCAAACCGCTGTATTTTATGAATTTGACGCTGGCTGATGAAACCAAAGCTCGTCAACTGGAAGTATAATGTCGACTCACTGTGGATCTTTGAGCACGGAGTGCCAGGATCTGGAATCTTGCCGTCCCTTTTAACAATCGTAGCTGCACTTTGAGGTAATCAAATTTCAAGAAAATGTTCCTGATGCAGCATACTGCGTTCCCGTGGGGAGTCAAATGTAGAGGATTTGGATTTGTCGGAGATCGTGGGCAATGTTACTAGCCAAGTCTGTTATTAAATATTTTTTGTGCCGCATTATGTGGTTATTTTTAGGGTTCACATTCCAATTCTCCTGTTCTTGATTGCCAGGTACAGGACCATGAGATCCTGGTTCTTCAGCTCTGATCATTTTGGGCTGCGAGCCTTGGTTCCCACTGAAAGATTACTGTACTGTAAGGTCTACTTCAATTACGAATTTTTCATTTAGGTTTTTGTAGAAAGTTCAGCAACTTCAGGAAGCTCTAGCATACTCAAAAATGAACCGATTTTGAAAATGCGAAGTGCGTTCGAATTGCAACGAAGTGTACTTCAACTTTGTAACAAGTGAAAAATGATTAATTTAAAATCATACTATTTGAATTTCTTTTATTCACTATCTACCATTTCATAGAGAAGCTTTGGAAGATGGTCAAAGTTTTTTTGCATTAGGGTGAAGAACAAGCAAGAAATCATACAAGCAATTCAAGTGGCATGTGACCAAGAATCTCTAAAGCAATTGTAAAGGTTCATTTCTTATATGTATTGTTAAATACAAATTGTAATTTTTTCAAATGGAGGCAACAAATTCTTTGTATGATTTTCAGTTACATATGTGTGTTCGTAATGATGATGTAGACTTAAGCTTGATTCCATCACAATTCACAATTTAAAATTTTTTTCATTTTTGAGTGCACATGTACCTCCTAAAGTTTGTAAATGAAGTAGACCTTATTGTACATTGTTGTCATGTTATTTGACTATTACCTATTGTTCTTTAATTTATAGAGATAATTAAAAAATAATTTATCTTATTTGTACCATGACCCAAAAGATGCAATCTATAAATCTAGGTGTTAAGTATGTATAATGTACTATGTGCTAGAATTGTATTAAAACTACCTATGTATCAAAACTACCTATTGATAAACATGTGATTTTTTTATTCCAATTTGTGAGATTCAAGGTGGATCTGATTTTTTTATGGTGATTTTGGATTGTCTTATTCACCAAATCAAATGTAAGAGAGAAAGGCCAACCTATTTTGGGTCCACTGGGGTCTAGTTTCTATTTGGGTTTTAAGCTATAAAAGATGTTGAAACCAAAAATTGGTTGATGGATGACTTTCAAGATTAGTATAAAAATGAAAAATGCACCTAAATATTGGTCCATAAATCTAATCATTTGGGGCAAATTAGGGGCAAACTGTCCTTTAGGATTAAGGTTTGTTGAATCAAGCTACAATTTGGTTTTGGAGATCAATCATATGGTTGGATTCTTGAACATCACATCTTGTTAGCTTTTGGGCTCTTGTCCAAATATATTTTGAAAAGTTGTGATAGGTTTAAAATTAAATAATATTAATAATTATAGAATTTACCTTTTTTGTGAAAATTTGAAATTTCCAAGCATATTTAATTGAAAAAAAAAAAGGAAAACATTCATATCATATTCAAAATGTGCTTTTAAAATGTGAAACTTTCAACATAGGTTTATGTTATTGCATATAACATTGTGGATGAAACAAATTTCTATAGTGTTTAATATTTAGAAAAGATTCACAACTTCAAACCTTTATAAATTATTCATTTTCAAGAACCTTAGAATGTTCAAGTGGAGTGGAAACTAGGCTTCAAAAGCTACATTGAATTATTCTTGTTCAAAAGTATAAAGACCACCTTAAGTGTCAATGCATTAGAAGAAAACCATGTTTTTTCTAGTATTAGCTTCAAACATGCATGTTTTACAAAATATGAAGATGTCAACAAAAAATTTGCCTAGGAAGGTAAATTTAGGAAGATGTTGCAAAGGACATGGTCTAAATATTGTAAAAACAAATTCATGCCATCATTGACATCGACATTTTATTTGAGATGAATACAAATGTAGTGATGTTTTTCCTCAATATTCAAAAAAATAGAATATTGCCACATCAAGAAGCCATCATGTTTTTTACTATAGGCAAGTTTGGTAAAGTTATTGTGGATTGTGATAAAACATTAACCAAATGTGAAAAACATAGAGAAGGACAGCTACTTGTTATGCTTTGCAATAAAAAGGAAATGTGGCACCTAGCATGGTAGTGGGAAAAGTGACATGGGATTTAATGAGGATGATATGGCATGCCACATCAACATACTTTTCCATTGAATAAGAAATTTAATACTGTCTTTTGAGACAACAACTAAGACACCAACTACGACAAGAACATGTCTTTTGAGACATCTATTGAGACATCTATTGAAACATCTACTTTGAATACAATTCCTATAATTTTTTTAACAATGAGCAATTGAGCTTCTACTAATCCTAATTCCTATAGTTTATAGAAAATAGGAACTACATCGACAATGATTAGTTAATTAGAACATTTTTAATATAATAGTATGGATTTGAACATCTTTCTTTAGACCCAGTTTTTCTACAAGTAATATCCCACATAAATTGTCTTACCTCCTACCAACCCTCTTGTATAAAGAGGTTGCCTTTTTATTTCTAAATAATTAATCACAATAAGTGGCTTAAAAAAGCATACAACATAGTTGCCAAATATGATATATTGAATATGGTGTAGTTTGCATTGTATTTTATGACATTTCAAAGCATTTGGACATTTAAGTTGATATCTTAAAAAATGTTTGAAAAAACATTTAGATGTCTAGGTTGATGTCTCAGAAAATGTCTAGATGTCTAAGTTGCCATCTCAAATAATCATATTAAAATTTTCAGATGTCATAAAAGTGTGTTGACTAGATATGTCATGTCATTGACTAAGATGGATGAAAAAAATTCCACATGGCTTTCATCGCCTACATGGTGCTAAAGTGTCATCCTTATGGCAAAATTTTGGTACCCCTTTGACCCATGTCTATGGATGTGAACTCAAAAACATCTAATGTGCGAGCATCTAGTTTGATGTTTTTGCCATGTCAATCTTGATAGGATTTTTTGGACCCCAACATTAACATCAATAGTCATTATCTAGGACATATCCATGTAGATCTTGGTAACCAAAAAAAACATAGGTTTCTTCTAGTGATGCCAAGCAATTAAATAAAAAATACAAACATAATAACATACTAAACTATGCTATATAACTTAATAAGAATTGAATTAAATTCTATAATGTTACATATCATTAATAAAGTTGCATGCAAATAGTCGATGAAAATTCTTCATCTTCCAATTTTAAGAAAAATTATTTGAGCATTTTACAAGCCACTTTTTGGTTTTAACAATTTTATAGGGATAATTCTAAGTTAGAAAGGTTGAAAATATATATCCCTACAAAATGTATAATAAACCCTAAACATATAATACTATAATTCTCAATTCAAATACAAGATATTTGAGCAAAAATCCTAAATCCTAATAACAACAATTCTCCTATAAGACTGCAACTTTTGCCACGCTCACACTATTAGAAACCTACATTTTTGTAACATCAGACCATAAATGCAGCATGTTTTTTTGGGGATAGGAAGACATCAAAGACTTAAGGTAGTGGGCGGTAGAATTGTCTTGAACGTCACAAAGAATATTTGGATGTTAGTGGAAAAACAATGTTATTTTACAAAAAAAAGTATGACTAGTGAAACATCTTACTAATAAAATGTTGGCATGTTTTTTGTGACTTCTAGCCAAACATGATAATACCACATCAATAAGGGCTTATGGTTGATTTTAGATAAGTTTGTAGAAGTTACTAGTAGTTGAGGTAAAACATTGACCAATTGTGGGAAAAAAAACGTAAGGGTAGACACATGGTAGTTTTTGCAAAAAAATTACATTTGATGTGGCATCCATCAAGGATGACATCAACACACTTTGACCCCATCTGAGAATCTTAGAACTATTTTTTTAGACATTAAGTAAGACATCAATTAAGAGATCAAGATGTTTGTTGAGACATTAACCAAGATGTCAACTTAGACAACATCAAATTCATGTCTTCATGAAGATGTTCATATTTGAAATTTTCATACAATTCCAAAGTTTTCAGTATCACATATGGTTTGTCTTCCTTTCTACCACCCCACTTGTATTAATATAGCTTGTATTCTTAATATATTCACAATAAGTGTCTTATCAAGCCAAATATGATATACTATGTACAATGTATAGTGTATCATGTATGATATATATATTGTATATGATGTACAATGTATGGTATATTGTGTGTGGTGTATTGTGTATGGCCTATTTTATATGGTGTATTTCGAAGCTGATGTTGCAAAATGTTTGAACACCAAAGTTGATGTCTTTAAAAACATCTAGATGTTTAGTTCACATCTCAAAAAATTGAGACTTGTTTATCAAGCATGTCTAAGAAGATGTTATTTGTGATGTTTTCATGTTTAAGTGGACACGCCATAACACATAGCAAATGCTACATGATGTTCAAAAAAATTAACTTCATGTCACCATTGATGTTCAAAAAACCATATGCACATTACGAAAGACATCCAAATTAATAGGACCTAAGACCTAATGCACTAATGATGTCAACAAAGGCCCAGATGAAGAAGTTGTTGATGTAGCACTTCCCTCCCCATTGGTGTAGACATGGAGGCTAGGTGCAGTAGATGGCATCCACATGACAACTTTTCAGGGCCTTCATAGACTATGTTTTTATGACGTCCCCCCCAAAAAATTTCAAATTAGACCATGTTTTTTGGCATGTCTATCATGACTTATTTTTTTGGCACCCTTGTTAACATGGTTGATGCTCAAATAAACATACTTGCCATATTCTTCACTTGTCACAAAAAGCATGGGTTTCTTCTATTGTCACTAAGAACAAATAATAGAACTCTCAACTACCTCTGCAATCGCCACTATAAAGACACATGGCACCATGCTTAAACTTCATTGAATAGATTGACAAATAGATCTAGGAAAGATTTCACAAATTTCAACTCTCATACTAGCTAGAACTTAAAATGCGTGGTTCACAAACATGCAAGAAACAAATATCTTAGTCACAAAAGATATTGAGCTTAATCTTTTAGAAGATATATTCAAACAATAGAAAAAAAATGCAAATGTTAAAGCAAAATTACTAAGTATCCTTCTACATTAGAGATCTTTTGAATTTGCAAATCATGATTTATCTAATTCAAATTTCATACAATCTTGAGTTTCCTACCTTAGGCAATTTTTTAGTGAACATTGAGTGACTCAAAACTCCTTGACTCTTAAACAAGATTTAAAACTTACAATGCAAGTCTCATCACCAAACAAGAGTCTCAAATTCACACCCATTTGTACCCATTCATACACACAGAACCCTAAAACCCTTGACAAAGATTGTTCACAAATTGGATCTCTTTGGCGATCTCTAGCACCGCAACAAAATTGTTGTTCCTACCTTAACAACGACCTTGTTACAATGCAACCGAAGAAGCTCAAATCCAAATTATCCAATAGAGGTCATCAATTTTAAACATTGATCAACTTTAGGATTCGAATTGCAAGACAAATAAAACCAGCAATCACCACATCCAAAATCCTAACCCCAAAGATTTGTCAAACAAACAAGAAAATTTCTCATTGTCATATTCTAATGCCTTGTACAAAATTCAATAACAAAAATGGAGCACCTTGACAAATAATTGATTTTCACCTTCAATATATTTATGTTGTAGATCCTAAACTCAAAAGTTTATAGAATAAACTAGTCAATTTTGTTATTGATATATCCTAAAAATCTCTCCATAAAATTCAACAACAAAGATCCACACATTGATGAATCTTTAAATTTCACCTTCAACCTCTTATCACATCGGCTAGCAATATCAAAGTCTTGACTTGTAAATGAAAACAAACATAACCACCACAACTTATATTCTAAATTCAAAGTCTTTTGAAAAAACCAACTCAAGTCAAAACTGCCATATTATGAAAATCACTCCATAGAATTAATTTGCAAAACTCTTGGACCTTGATGAATTCCAAACCCTTCATCCTCTTTCTAGAATTTAGATTTTGTTTGCAATAGCAAATTTTCAAACCACAAAAGAAGAAAATAAATAATCAAATATAGCCTATACTCTAAACTTAATATTGAATTAAAACAAAAATTCAAATTGACACTACCATATCTTGAAAATTACTACATAGAATTTTTTCAAAATACACTGGTTGTGAAATCCTCTTAACACCAACTCACTCCAAACAAAAATTCACAAGTAGCTAGAATCCAAAAATTCAAAATCCAAAAAAGCTAAAGCTCAAACCGCAAATGGTTTCTTTCCTCCAAACCAATCCATCCCTGAGCTAAAAACAAAACAACAACCATGTCCTTTGTACATAAAAAGACAACGCAAATATGAAACAACTTTGCTTACCTCATCTCCAATTCAACACATCACAACACATTTATAGCTTTTGTAATTTGACAATAACAAATGCCACATTTAATTACTTTTGGACTTTTGGACTATTTAAAGTCCAAAATTAATAATGGTCATCAAGAGGAAAAAAAATGGTCACTTGTAAATAATACAAAACATTAGGAGATCAATACAAAACATCTAGAGACCAAAGATCTATACAAATATTGGGAGATCATGAGATTTATTGAAGTATAGTCCATAATTCATTGAATAATTCAAAAGTAGTTAAATGTAGCATACAATCTTCGCTAAAACCAACAACAGTGCAAGATCCCAATTCAATGATCTTGGTGAAGAGAACAAGCACTAGTTCATCCCCATGTCCCAATGATCTATTGAATTTACTGACATTTAGGAAAGCATCACCCTTTACAAAGGGCCTCATAAATAAATAGAAATTATAGTATTCTACAAATTTTTTATATTTAAAATTTTGAATTTTTTCTAGAATTCTTGTCAACTTTCAATACAATTCTAAATGCAACAAAATCAATAGGTGTTTTTTCCAATCACCCTACTAGCAAGGGGCTATTTTCTTTTAAGAATGCACAATTTGCATTAATAAGTGCAAGTTGGTATACTTGTATGAACTTCTATTGAAGATATCATTCAAATACTAGTAAGAACTTATTATCCTTTACCAACTCAATTATAGAAATTTGTGTTAAGTCTTGGAATGATTTGAATTAAAACAATTTAGAAATTCCAAATACAATCTTTATATTGCACTATATAACATTATCCAACAATAGAGTTGAGTTGTCAATTAAGTTTATGTGGAATAAATTAATAAATTCAAAATTCAAACTCACTCAAATTTTAATACAAATTGAAATATTATTAGGGTACTTTCTAAGTGACATTGTAGAGGTATTATAATATTGAAGTTGTACAAATTGTTTGGCATTATGTAAAGGGTCTTTTTTTCTTTTGCCTATTAATTCTTTCATCCATAGTGCATTAGTTTGTTTAGCAATTTGGATTTTCTTGCTTGCTTGATGCTATTTCATACCATGAATAAAGCAACAGATACATAAAATACCAAACAAGCTAGGGATATAGAAAAATTAAATTTTACAATTATTCATCACTTTGTTTTTAAAACTTTACAAATAAACTATTCAAATATGCTTCAATACCTCAAAACTATAAATATCACATTGAAAGTTGGTAAATATTTAAAAATTCATTAGTGAAGACAATTTCATTTCAATTGAATGAAAAATCAAAATATGATAATTCTAAAATATAAAATATAAAAAATTGTCAATTTTAAAATTAAATTTTCTTACAATCTTCTAATCTACTATTCCTTGGATTTAGGGTCATCATTCCATGCATAATAATTATTTAAAGTTGGGAGTTGGGATTCATTAGATGGTTAAAAATAAAAAGACTCCTTTTTGTATTCATTCATAAAATTTGAAAGAAAATTCCTTCAAAAATTCCTAGATTCATATTTAAATATGTTTTTTTTTTTGCCAATTCACCCATACACTAAGTCTACTATATAGTATACATATCTCCAATTCCTAATACCATAAATTTCCATATTATAAGTTTATATATCACCTTTCATAAAAATTTTAAATATATAGATATACTTTAAAATAAATATATAAACAAATAAACAAAATAAAAAATAAAATAGTCAACACAAAAAGTGAATAAACTTAAATTATTAGATAGAAAAATTCAACTTTAAAATTCTAAGACATTCTAAATTTAAAATATATTAAAAAAAGAAAAAATGAAAACAATCATAAATTTCTAAAATAAAAAAGCTCCAAATTTACAAATATATAAAAATATGCAAATTACAAGTTTCCAAACTTGATGATGTTCTAAATTTATAATTCACAATACCTATGTTTCCAAATTTAACAAGTTTGTAGATCTCTACCCTTCAAGCTTTCATTTTTTTTTTTGGGTCCGTCATCTCTAGCTAAGAGTATGGACAAATGTAGTTTGCCGTAGTTTTTCTAGCGTCCTCGCTTCGCAGGAGGAGGAGCACGTCGAAGGGGAAATCATGGCGGTGGAAAACGCCGTCGAGGCGGCGCGCGACGCGGCACCTTCGTTGTTGCAGAAAGTGGCAAATCCCAGGGACTATGCGGAACATGGGGACGTGATTTCGATCAGTCTGTTTGTGTCTCTGCTGTGCGCTTGCATCGTTCTTGGACATCTCTTGAAGAAGAATCGGTGGATGAATGAATCCATTACGACGCTTCTTCTGGTAAGGCCTGCCTGCAGAATCGAATCCCTCGTAGGGGAATTGAATTCGCATGGATCCCCAAATTTTGTATACCTTCAGTTTTGCCTCGAGGACTCACGTCAATTCGGGGTTATTAGAATCGATCTCGTTTTCTGATATCTGGTCTGGAGTGATTCAGGATCCGATCGAACTGTCGTCTTTTGATTTGTGTATGCAGGGACTTTGTACTGGAGTTATCGTTTTGATTGCAAGCAAAGGTCAAAGCTCGCATGTTTTGAAATTCGACGAGGAGCTTTTCTTCAACTACCTTCTCCCGCCTATAATCTTTAATGCCGGGTATGCTCCGCGCGCTCTGCCGCGCCGGCCTAGATATTCTTGTCGATGAGCTAGCGAGGCAGATTGTTTAGATTGTATCAGCTCCGATCCAGCAGTTGTTTTTGCATGGAAGTGACACAACTTTGTCTGATTGCAGATTCTCAGTGAAGAAGAAACATTTCTTTGAAAACTTCATAGCTATCATGTTGTTTGGGGTAGCTGGAGTATTCATTTCTTTAGCAATCATCTCAACAGGTATGCAGGCGAACCTTCAGAAGAGTTCGGTCTTTTTAGACGGATGGAACCTCCTCTTTGTTTTCATGATCATTAAGACTCCATGTTCATAAAAAATGAAGAGGTCAATACACAATCGATTCCTGAACGGTTTTTTGTATAATTCGTTAATTGCAGGAACCTGGTGGTTATTCCCCAAGCTAGGGCTTGACAACTTATCCATTCCAGACATCCTGGGTGCGAATTCAACATCTCACTGAACCATTCTTTATGTGTTCTGTATCAATTTTCTCTTATAAAGTATTGACTTTATGAAGCTTCTATCTTGTCTGTTCTTTCTGACTTTGCTGGGGGGTTTCTTCTGTAATTCTGTAATCCTACTGAGCTGTAGACTAGATGTTCTTTTCTGTTTATGCTCTCTGAGTTTGAGTTTGGGGGACGGGGTGGCAGCTATCGGAGTCATTTTTTCTGCAACCGACTCTGTCTGCACATTGCAGGTGAGATCGGTGTGATGCTGCTTTCCCGTTTACAAGTCCAATCTAATTCTTACTAGAAATACAATTCGGTAGAAAAGGGAAGCCTCGTTTCTGTATCATTCGCTAACCTAGTGCACATCTTAGACTGGATTTCATGTTATCATGTCATGAGCTCAGGCTTCTGGTTTCATGCTAACCTAGTCGTTCGAATTCGTCCGGTATAAGCATCAATATGTAATGTGCCAATTTTCCTTGACAAAGTAGCTTTACCTGGTTTAGGGTTCAAGCTTGGGTTTGTACGTGTTGCTTACCGTTATCTTCTTTGAATCGTCACTCACGGTTCATGTGATGCTTTCGATAACTCCCTTTCCGTAATAATACCCTGTAAGTTGTACTGGACAGGGTGACTTTAGAACCACCGTGTGCTTCTGTAAGAATTTCGTCTAGTTTAATGAAGCTGGGAAGGCTATATATCCAAGAACTATATCCTTCATTCTTTTCTTATGGCACCTGTTTCTTCCGCATTTTACATCACATGTTGACTATGAGCTGATTCTGTTGGAACGAAATCCTGTAGATGAAAATGTATCCATTCCTTTTTCTCGTTATCCTCAAGTTATACGTACCCGCGTTGCAGGTGCTCGACCAGGATGAGACGCCTTTTCTTTACAGTCTGGTATTCGGAGAAGGAGTTGTGAACGATGCCACTTCCGTGGTTCTATTTCGGGCTGTTCAAACCTACAACTTTGACAACTTTACTGCTTTAGAGGGATTCCAAATTGGAGGCAGTTTCTTGTATTTGTACTTCTCGAGTTGCATTCTGGGAATTGCGGTGAGCATCTCTTGGCCAGCAGTTCGACCTGATTCTGTTTCTTGGTTCTCGAGCTAGCTGCATCTCTTTTCTTCGACGCAGTGGGTTGTCTGGCAGGTGTGGGTGGGTAGGATAAGTGCGATGGGCTACATTGACTGCTTGCCAGAAATGCTAACTAAGATATATGGCGCAACTTGTTTTTCGAACATGGCAAGCAATATGGAATGTTGAGACGATTGCTTGTTTCCCAGTGTCCGAATGTCAGACTGGAAGAATCAGACCAAAGAACTCTTAGTCTAGTGCAACGGCTGTTTGCTCAATATGTACATGCAACTGATGCTACTTTCCGATCATGGAGCTTAAGTAGCTTACTGTTATTTTCATGAATGATTTTTTTTATCCCTGGCAATGCTTTGACGTGTAAGTGTGATTTACAGTCGGGTCTAGTAAGCGCATACATCATCAAGACTGTCTTTTTCGACGGGTGAGATTGATTGATTCTTGTTCGTGCTTTCTGCAGCAGTTTATTTCAGTGGCGCATGTGTAAACGCGTTGATCAGTTGTCTTCAGAGTGACTCTTTTGATTTTGCCGACTGGAGATTCTGTATTTCATTTAATTTTGTTCTTCGTGGAATGCAGACAATCCACCCATCGTGAGATAGCGATCATGATAATGATTGCGTATCTATCTTATATCTTGGCAGAGGTCCGGTTCATATCCATGTGCCTATGTAATAAGTGATTCGACTTTTCTAATCAGTTCGTTGAGGAAAGACGTTTTCCGAAGGATTAATGGTTGCAATTTGCGGAACCAGTCGATCCTTGTATCCATGAATCTTACTTTTGTATCTTTTTTTTTATTGCAGCTTTTCTACTTGAGTGGAATTCTTTCCGTGTTTTTTTGTGGCATTGTGATGTCCCATTATACTTGGCATAATGTCACCGAACATTCTCGAACTACAACCAAGTACGTGTTTACTTGTTGTACCTCTGTTCTAATGTAGCCTTTGATCGCTCTTTTCTTAAGCATGCTGGAGATTGTTGTGTAAGAACGTCCTTCGTATTTGTGCTTTCCGTTTTTCTAGTTCGCATTTGTCATCTTGGTCTGAATGCTTTCTTCAATTGAGTTTCCTTCCTTGTATTCTTAAGCACCGTTCTCTTCTCCTTGTTTTGTAGTTCTGATACCAGCTTCGTTGTTGTTCTGCCGCGCTTCGGTTGATTGCAGGCATGATTTTGCTACCATGTCATTCATTGCAGAGACGTTTATCTTTCTCTATGTTGGAATGGATGCTCTGGATATCGACAAGTGGAGGATGACCCAATCCAGGTATTAATTGGAACACATGGCCTTCAAATGTAGTGGGAGGCCTCTCCCCGAAGGCCTCCCGCGATGTGAGGGCCCTGGCCCTGAAGGCGAGGGTGGAGCCCGAGCCTGAAGGCCGGGGCCCTCACATCGCGGGAGGCCTGAGGGGGGAGGGCTCCCGCTGCGTTAAGCACGAGGGCAGCCGGCCCAAAATTATAGTGCCTGGCACTATTACAACCAGATTATGCTCTATAATCTAAGTAGTTTTCTAAAGAGACTCGGCTACATAGTGCTTAACGACCTCAAATTCTTCTGTATAGTTCCAAAGCCAGGTGCTTGTTGACTCATATCTGTTCCACCCCGTCGTTGAAGTGCTTGAGGGTTTGGAAGTGTCTTGGTACTCGCGCAAGTATCATTTCATCTTCGATATTTATCTTTGTGCTGGTTGTTCTGACATGTGGCGCGGATTTGTGATTGCCAGTTTCTTGGAATCTCTTGGGCTTTTCGGTAGCTTGATGGGCCTCATTCTGTTAGGAAGGGCTGCATTCGTGTTCCCGCTCTCCGTTTTGTCCAACTACACTACAAAGTCTGCGGGATCGAAAATTGGTGTTCGTCAAATGGTTCCTTCCAGATCCTTTTCTCATCTCTTCATTACCACGAGTTCGGATACTTGCCTTTTTTTTCCTGTTTTTGTGACTGCAGAATCAAGTACTGTGTGTGCTGCAAGTGTATTGTACAAGAAATGTTGTGATGTATCCTGCTATTTTGACTGCTTGAAATGTTCTATTTTCTTCAGATCATCATCTGGTGGGCTGGACTAATGCGAGGAGCTGTCTCCATAGCTTTGGCGTTCAATCAGGTGACTTTTTTTTATTCCTCATTTGAGTCTTACCTCCGATTCTTACTCTGTTATCTGTTTGTTTCTGTCACATGCTTAACCCCTTCGTCCCCTGAATTTCTAATTTTGGATGAATGACAAGATATTCGAGAAAACATCCGTCGCCCTGAATGACTCTGTTCGTTCATTCATTCTGATCTTGTCGTTCATTCATCCAAAGTAATTCTGGAATCTTCGAAATGCAAGTTTTGTTGTAGAGCAGTTTGATGGAATCGAAGTACAATGATGTACAAAGATATCATATAAGCAGAATTATGCAGAACAGTGGAAAGGATTTGTGTGTTCGAGCCCTCCTCATTGGTGTCGGCCTGCTTTTGCGCGCACTCCGAGTCGATGTCCTCACTGAGCTGCGTGACCAATTCTTGTTTCTGTGCAGTTCACCATGGATGGCAACAAGAGTAAAACTGTGCAAGACGCTTCCTTGATCACCACTACTATTACTGTTGTCCTCGTCAGCACTATCGTAAGAAACCACTCAAACATATCATTTTCAGTGCAAATAAAATACTAGCTGGTACTCCGTCTCTTTAAAGACTTTACAATCTGGGTGTTTTTCAGTCTGTCCAAGTCCTCGTCGATGACGACCACGTTCTGAATTCCACGTGTTTGCGTACGCAGGTGTTCGGAGCTTTAACGCCACCCCTGATTGCCTGGATATACCCACCCCACCATCGGTCGAACCTCAGTGATGGTCTGTCGCCCAAAGCATCCCTTGATGGCGACTATCATCTCCTAATCGGCGACAGAGAGCAAGATGAAGAGAATGAAGCAATGGACCCATCATTTAGAGATCTTACTCGCTTTCAGTCCTTGAAAAATTTGCTTACTGCTTCAACATCCACTGTCCATGCTGTGTGGAGAAGATTCGATGATGCGTATATGAGGCCCACGTTTGGTGGCAGAGGGTATGTGCGACTGGAACCACCACTAGAAGATGCGCTCCTCGAAGACGAAGTCTAGAAACCCTAAACCCTAAAACCCAGGTAGGAGTGGCCCGTGTCTGTCCTGGTAACCAATAAGACGTGTTTTATGAAGCTGGAGCTGGCTGGTGAAACCCAACTGCTCATCAACTAGGAGGAGACTCTATTTGTGCCACAATTTGAAAAACTCTGACCCTATTTGTGCCACTATGTATGTATCAATAAGGGAGGCAACCCATTTCTGACCACTTAAGCAATTTCACATTTCTAGAAGGTGGGTTTCTTCAGTGGGTAAATTTTTTTTTAGTGGACAATGGGTTTTCTGTCCCATTCTAGTGATCTAGAGCTCCCTCTTTTTGACCAAGGGCTGGTTGCAAAATCCACCAAGGGTTGGTTGCAATATTGAGAGTTTTGTAGCCAATCACAAAGCACGACAACTACATCGGGAACCATGCGACAATTAATCATTGCTCATCTCTTTTGCATGGAAAGTGAACAGCCTGCATAGCTAGAATGAAGTGTCAATCAAGAATGGGTTACTTTCTATAGTGTACATTTTAAACTTTCAAGTGCATTCAAAATGAAATATTGATAGTGGCTACAAAAGTGGCATCAAAATAGTCATATGACATAAATTGGGGTCTCCTACCTCATAATATCGACTCTAACAACTCAATGTGGATCTTTGAGCACATTATGTAAGCATCAAGTGTTTGGGAAGGTGAGCTTTGGTTCCCTTGGAGAGGTTATTTGATATTGTTGTTGCAATATTGTTATTGTACATATAGTAGGGCAATGGTTGGCTTGGGGTATCCCTCTTTAGACACACTAATTAGGTTATTTTTGTTGAAAGCCTCCAATGTTTGTTTAATTTGTTCATTTTGATCAAGTAAGAAGATCCTAAAATTTTTTTTTTAAATTGTGCACCTCAACAAGATCAAGATATATATTCATATTGAGTTTTTAAGGAAAAAAATTAAATTTGTGAATCTTTTTATAGATGTGAAAAAACCCACTGAATTTTGGAAATTGCAACCTCTATAGTGCACAATTTTGAAAATGTTTTTTTAATAAAATTAATTGTTTTATGTATTGGACCACTTTATGTAAGTCACATCCAAAAATGATATTAAAAAAAAATTATTTGGTATTCCAAATGCTTGTTTTCAAGAACTTTATGTACTTAGGACAACACTAATTTTTTTCACTAAAAAATTCATTAAAAAATTATAAATTCTTTTTTTGTGTTGAGTTTTTTTTTCTTGATACATTATAAGTTCAAGCATTTAAAACCACATTTTGTAAAACCATAATTTATTACATTTAAAGGATGAAGTTGTTTGACACACTACAGTAGACTAACATTATTGTTAAGACAATGTTTTTGGGTACCTAAAGCCGACCATTGCCCAGTGAGATATACATTGTAGATTAAAGTGGAATGACCCATCATCGACCTTTTGGGTCAAGCAATATATTTAGATTGATTAAATACATAGAATTTTTTGGATTAGAACACCAAATTAGAAAAAATTTCACATGTATTTTGGTCAATTCATTTTTGAGGGAAAAAAAAAAAGTACATTCTTGGTGGTTAAATCAAAACATGTAGCTTCCAATTGTTTTCTCAAGGGCAAGGTTGTCCTTGTTTGTTTGGATTCTAATATGGTGCTTTGAAATCCCTACATGGTTGCAATGGTTATTCATTGAAAGCATCCTTCTAGATTGTAGAATAATGGACCGATCTTTTGCTATGTGTATTTATCAAATGGTGGTGTACATTGAAATAAAGTTGTGAATTTTCAACCCAATTCAAACCTTCATTCTTGAAACTTCAATTCTACATTGAAGTTGATATAACGCCAAGTATTTATAATTTTGACTACATTGGGATTTGGCACAAGGCAATTGAATCCAAAAGTAGAGGTTACATTTGGACTCAAGGTGATTTAATGTCTTTATACCTTTGTATTATTGTTATCCAATTCTTCATAGTTGCTTGTATGCAGAAGGTCACCTTATTTTGTTATTAAGCTTCATAGATATTGATTGAATATTCTAAAATCACAGTTTGGCAAGAATTGTGGTATTGTAGTATAGTTAGTTGAACACTTAAAGGATGTTGAGGCCCAAAAGTGAACAATGGATAACTTTCAAGATTATTATAGAATTGGAGAATGCACCTATTGGGCCATAAATTAGATTATTTTTGGCAAACTTCCTTGGTCACCGTGAAAATTAACCTTTTTAAGTATCATATAAATCATTTGCTTAAAAAAAAAAAAACACTCATTAGAGGTCAAACTATTATGTAACATAATTCAAATGATGAACATCTACACTTTTGTATTACATAGAGAGATTCTACAACATTCATTGGACCTTTTGTGTGTACAACATCCTTCATGGATAAAATATTAATGTGGAAGTGTTTAGAATTGTTTTATTTTTTCACAATAAATTCATGTTTGTGTGAGCCAACCAATCAACAAAGATATGATCTATCAATCTCTCTAAAGAATTCTCAAGTTCTATATTCTATGGATAAATTTAGCAAGAGCTTATAGTATTCCACATTTACCAATTGTTCTCTAAGTTATAGAGATAATGAAAAATGATTGATCTTGTTTATACTTTGCTTATCCCTTAATCCTAAATGTCTATATTCTTCTCCAAAATTGACGATTATAGAAAAATTGTCATAAAGTATTATTTGAAAGAATATTTTGGAATTAATATAGAAACAAAATTGTAGACTGTGAGTTTTAGATTTCATCCATATGGTTAAATTCACCAATGCTATCACCAATATTTTTCTATAAATTTTGAAAGTAAATTTTTTAATTCCTTCAAAATTTAATTACAAGCAAAATATTGTCATTTTTTGAGTAAAATTTGTTGGAATGGATTTGAAATGAGGCTCTCTTGATATGGTGGTTTAAGAAGACACAAAGTCTAGTTAATGTTCAAGTTTAGCAAGGTACAAAGAAAAATGTTTTCATCACTTTAAATGAAAATATCTTGAAATTTGTCGAGTCAATTTTTTTGGAGTTTATTCCACGCATTCTCATGCATATTTAGTGCAAGATCCTATAGTTACATGCACAACTTTAAAATAATTTTCTTAAATTTGTATACTTTGAACTAGAAATGATAGATTTGAGTAGTTTTAAAATATGTTCAAGAGTACTTGGTGTTTTAGGTGTTAATTTATAGAGAATATTTCTTTTGGTTTTAAAAACATTGAATTTTCAATTGTTAATATTATATATATTTAAAATATTAGGATTTTACTATTACAGTGCACCAAAGATGTTACATAAATAGTTATTAATGGACAAAAATTAGACAATATTTTATTAAATCCAAAAGAATTTTTAAGAATTAACCTTAAGTAAAGACATTACACCAAAAAATCATCACTGTAACACTTAAATGACTAAGTGACCATCATTGAACAATCATTTGAAAATTTAGGTAGGTTCCTACAAAGTCAATTTTGAATGGAGCTTTTTGAAATTTTGATACAAGGTGTATACATGTATTACCTTGTTGGGAACCAAAAAATATTAGATTGATTACCTAAATAAAAAATTATGTTGCCTAAATTTCTTAAGGCAAGGTAGGTAGCTTTGGATAACATGTACAAGACTCTTCTTCTACTTTTGAAATTTGATAAGTAAGTAACCAAAATCATATGGGATGCAATGGTAAGAAGAAATCCATGTATAGTGCAAAAATATCACTCTAGGAGGAGATAAAGTCTATTGACCTTGTTGGAAAGGGTTAAAAGAAAATTCTTCCTCCTAATTTCAAATGCTAAAATCTTTCAATCTATGCATTTGAAATTTTTGAAATTTTTCCACACATTCCTATAGTAGTCTATTGAAAATAAGTTTGTGGATAGATCTTTTTTAAATTCAAAAATAAATAACAATACCCTAAAATGTGACAATTTTTGACAATATATGCCAAGATGTGTCATAGTCCTTGAAGAGTTCAAAGATTTGAATTTCTAATTCACAGTGACTACATTTCATATAAACACACTTCAAAATGACCATTTCAAGTGTGATCAACCCCAAACCACTACATTTAAAAAAAATTGAGATGTAGCCATTGGATCTTATTCTTAATTCTTATATATATATGTGTGTGTGTGTGTGTGTGTGTGTGTGTGAATTGTTAGAAATCTTTGAGAAAAGTGGTCTTGTGGATTATAACATTTGAAACAGGTATCAAAGTACTTTTGGGTGTTTTCCTTAATGCTTTATTAGACTTTGACTTTCAATGTCAAATAATGTACGAGGGGCTACAAATGAGCATTAATTAAGGGGTCAACCTTGTAACAATACTTTGGTCCTAAAAGGAGAGAAGTGCAACTATTCATTTTCAAAAATTTTGCTTGAAAATGGGAGGCCTTATATAGTAGTGTGACTTCTAATAAGTGCTTTTGAATTTTTTTTATTTTTAAAACCAACTATTCACACAATGCCAAAAGGAATGATTGCCACAGTCATCAATCCATCTTTCAATGGTTAACCCTTGAATGCTCAATTGGTCTATGTGAATATCATCTATTTTGATATCGTGTGCATTTTGGGATTGAAAAAAAAAAAATCCCAAAGCCTCATTAAAAGTCACACTATTGTACAAGACCTCCCATTTTCATGCAAAATTTTTGAAGATGAATAGTTGCACTTTTCTCCCATACAATAAGATTCTCTATCATTTATTCATCGACTAGAAAATGGCCGCAGCGAGCGTCATTTACGGGTTAAACCCTATTGGAAAGAAAGAATCCCATCGTAAGTTAATGGGAATATCCGGGTGACTACCTTTTCTTACCAGTCATGGGTGGGGGGACGCGTCCTTGAGCCCGCCGGGGGGGGGGGCGGGGTTCCAGACAGGCCATCTTCTACGACGGAATCCCTGGTGTGAGATTTGAGCCCGATTGGCCGAGTGCACTCTCACGTACGGTCGGATTCTTCCCAGCTTTCCTTGAACCGACCTATTTCGGCTTCGCCAGTCCAAGGAAAGACAGCGCTACTGCGAATCTGGAAAGCCCTTCCCAAAATAACTTACACACACACCAGCTGGCCCACTTCCACTTCCGAGAACAAGGCAAGGAAAGACAAGGCCGGGTCGAGTTCCTACGCCCCAACCAAATTGTAAAAAAAGAAATGTAAAAAGAAAATGTAAAAAAAAAATGTCCCCTGTTTTGTGTCATGTTTTTGTTTTTTTTACGAGAAAACGCACTGGTGCAGGAGCATTCTACATGAAAGCAAGCGTAGCGGTGCGAACTCTTGGGCGAAGTTTCGTGTAGAATGTGCTTGCATCGGTGTGTTATTGTACATTGATCCTTGAACGCTGAGGTGGACGTTTTGTTTCCGATGGATGACAAGGAATCCAATTGTACAGGACAGAATTGCAACTATTCATCCTCAAAAATTTGTTTTAGAAAGGGAAGATCTTCTACAAATAGTTTGGCTTCCAATCACTATTTTTGCAATTTTGGAGGGTAGTGATTCACACGGTAATAGAAAAAGGATGATTGCAAGGGTCACCCTTTTGTTTGGTGTTTATTAGGTTAAGAGCAGTTCCTGCAATGTTCATAACATGTTCATGTGGCAAAATCAATCCTCCGAGGCAGAATTGGTCCTCTGCAGATGAATCAGCTTCCAAATTGTCCTTCAAAAAGGCCTGAATCAGTGGAAATTGATTGTAACGTATATCTTCAGTTCACCTACCAAATATGGGGCCTTTGATTGTAATTATGAATTCAAAGTCTTCAAATTTTATCATACATCATTTGTTGCAATTTTTTTTTAAAACTTCAATGTTTGCCCTTGGAGTATGATCTTAACCCTTGAAGGACCAAGGCCATTTTTCTATCGAAAATCACTTAGAATTGTCATTTCTACTATGTTCATCAAAGAAAATTTATAAAAGAAAAAATACTTTAAAAAAATCCAATTGTAGGATCTTGTACTTTACTTGTTTCAAATCATGTGGTAAAAGTTTTATGAAGTTTGACCTTACATATTGGAAGATATGAGCATTCAAAGTTGGGAAAAAAGTTTTTTTTTTAATACTATGTTGCAATTTCAGATGACTTTGACCACCAATTGTGAAAAAAAAATTGCATTACAAAATTTCAACAAAAAGAATTTTGTGTTGAAGAATTAAGTAGAAAGTTTAGGAATTTTTTTTCAAAAAACATGAACTTGAATATCATTCTTTGAAAAATTGTTAAGTAGAAGTAGGTCCAAGATTGAAAGAAAAACTAAATCATTAATAGCTCTGAGATGGGATTAAAACACAATAATTTCAATGGTGAGATTGTTCTAAAAAGGAAATTTAACCTTTTCAAATAATTCGTTTTGAAAAATTGTGAAAACTACATTAAAAAATGAATCCTATGATTTGTTTTTTCAAAAAGATGCTTAGATTGCTTGAAAAAAGATTGTTCATAATTTTTAGATCACTAATCCAAATGGAATGAATCAAAGCTTTGCATATAGACAAAAATAATATCTATAAGAAAAAAAAAATTAAAAATTTTATTTCAATTTTTTGTGAAATTTTTTTCCACCCAACAACTTGAAAATTATGTTTAAGATGGTATAACTTTTGTTTTGGGGCATCGACTGAAATAAAAATTATATTCACAAGAAGCTAATAATTTTTCTACCTTATGAAATCTTTTTGAAAAAATTCATGACAAAATGAGATCATAGGAATCTACCCAAACTCCTACGAGGGGACTCTTGGTTCTTTAGGGCTTAAGTTCTAATGCAATAGGCAATTCATCCTAATTGGGCAAGGAAGAGTAATTTACTATAGTAATTTTCACAACATTTATCATCTACCTTAGTTAGTAGATAGACAAATAAATACTTCGAGGTTCATTAAGTACGTCATGGCAAATTCATCACAATTTGGGGTATTCCATTGATTTCGGACACTACAAGAAGTAGTAGAGCAAAAAAACAATTGACATCTATTGATAATCATGGATTGAATATACGCAATTCTAACAAATATAAATTTCATTTTTTCCATCCAAACACACACACGTGCATAAGGTGAAGCCACCCATTACCACCCATTGCCCCATCGGCAATCAATAAGGTGTCTCAAATTCAAAAGAAGCTTTGGTTAATTTCCATCCATCATTAATTCCGACCATCAATTCTTCTATTCTTCTCACAACACATGTGCTTGGTTTGGAGTGTCGAGGTGAATGACAAGTACTCTCATAGATGAGTGGTTTTGAAATAGTCTTAAAGTTGGACATGGGTTCAAACCAACTTAAACTTTCAAAACCCATTGTAATTTCAATTTAAGCAATAAAATTACGAGATTTTTTGCAATCCTTGTCATTTCTATCAATGCACCTCTGAAAAATATTTGTTTTGCCTTACACTACTCTAGATCATGTCTACTACTCCAGATTATGTAAAGAATTGCTTATTTGATTGGTTATGGGTGTCTTCACCTTATATTGATCCATGTCCCATCTTATGGTCGGTTTGTCACAACGTAATCTCAAATTCATCCATTCAGAAAAAGGAGGAATTTCTGAAAGTGAACCACAAATAATTTGTCCCAATACAGTAGTGAGTGTGAGCACTTTTGTGTCCCCCCACATGGCACCCCAAATTAATGCCACCACAAAGAACTCATTTTCTTGGTAAAAATTGTTAAACAATCAATCCATGAAAGTTTTCACTTTGCCCTAAATAAATAAATTCCACCAAAATAGTATCCCTTTTGTCAATTAGTGACACACACAACACTACGGCGGGTACAGTCCCAGGACCATTCCGTGAATTTTCGCTGGCTCTTCCGTCCCAGCCCCCCCCCCCTGATGACTCACCATCAATGGACCAACCCACTGTACCAACCTCCCCGTCCAAACGGCCAACCGACTTCGCCCATATTCCACTTCTGGGCCAATCACAGAGTCCCTGCAGGCCCTGGGTTTCTTCTTTTTTTCTTTTTTAATGTAGGTGCCAGTCTTTCCCTTCAGTTGCCTCACTGGGGGACTTTTAAATTTTTTTTAAATTAAAAAAAAAAAAAAAATTCACGCAAATCGAGACCCAAACTATTCTACACTGTGGACTGATGGACGGACCCAGTGGAGCTGATTTTCGGCTGTATGGGGGAATGCCACATCGACCTCCCTCTGTGTATGGTATTAGGGGAATGGATTGAGCGGGCAGTCCGGGCAGTCCGGGCGGGCAGGTTGAGGAGTGGAGAGTGGGCATCATCGTCTGACCATCGTCGGATCATCGGATCATGCGATTTTCCTGTGTTGATAGGTAGACTGGTCAACGGATCCGATCCTTGCCATGTGTCTGTTTGTGAGGCGTCGGCTCCACCTGGGGACCGACCTGAAAGGACTGCTCAGTGGTGGCCTAACACTTGGGCGAACCGTCCTGGGCGGCGTAAGTTAGTTCAAGGTCCGCATTTACACTCGTCGGCAGGGATTTGCAGCAGTTTTTTTGTTTTTTTGTTTATGGTGCCAGATTGCACCAAGAAATAATAATTTGGCTAAGAAATGGCTAAAAAACATGAAGTTTTTTTTGGCCAGAAAGCTTCAAATTACAAAAAAAAATTGGATGAAATTGCTAGATTGTGGATGAAAATATAATTTAAGACATGCAATATGGACTCTAATGTGAAGTTTTCTTTTCAGTATGTAAATGAATGTTGAAATTTGGAGAACCACTATAAAATTTTATATTGGCACTTTGGCACCCTATAAAAAATGAAAAAAAGCCTTGATTTGCAGGCCTAGGGAGTGAGGCTCTCCGTCATTTGCAAGGAGAGAGAGAGGAGGCGAGGCTCACGCACGTGAGGAAGAGATTAGGAAGGGGAATGTAAAATTAACTTACAGTTAAAAATAGGAAGGACCAAATGTTGGCCCCTCTATTAATTAGTGATGGATAGTTGAGGAGGAATTGGAAAACCAATGTTTTGTTTACTTTTAGTCTTTTAGTTTTTTAAAAATCTGAAGTTCATTCCCACATAGTACCAAGAACAAACGGTGGAAAGTTGAGAATAGAACCATAGAGGATAAAAAAAACAAATGAAAATAGAAACTAACAAAAAAGAAACAATAGATTACATAACAGTCCTAGTTACACTTGGGTTTCTTAAGATGCTAGGTTATGGCTTTGTCTTGGCAAGAACCGAAGAATGGAGTTCAAAGCCAACAATTGTTGAACTTGCGTAGAAATTTGTTGGACTTCCTTGGGACTTTGTCACAAAAGTAAGGAAGTCGGGTGCTATATTATCCGCTTGTGGTCAAATATAGCTTCCCAAATCAAATGCTCCAACTTCAATCTGGACCACGTTTCCCAGTTGAACACCTACACATTCCTACCCAACCAACCTAGCTATACTACCAAACCACGTATGAAGGACCATATTGCATTGTTTGATTTGAGTTTCATAGCCAAGGTCAACCTCAAGAGGCATTCTTGCCATTTTGTTTTTGTTGACTCTATCCAACTTTGGACACAAACTATAGCATCAACTCTTTGTATCCAAGTTTTCAAATCCTATCTAAAATCACATTTACATTCCACAAAATGGCTAGGGTTTGGTTGGAGTGACAAAACCTCATGTTTTTTTTGGAACAAGCATGTTTATGAAACACACTACAAGCTAGGGTTGTTTTTTTATCAAGAGAGAACGATTTGACAATCATGAGAGTGCTAGCATGTGAGCTATAGAATCTACAAGCCCGTAAACCTAAAAATCTATGTTACAAACTATTTCCATGTTGTAGTGTACCTACATTTTAGGTACATATATTATGAACACCTTCAAATGGTTATAAGTAAAATAACTACAACTAAGTTCAAGACTCATAGGCTCACATCTATACATTTGTATACTAGTGTCAATGTGATTTCACATAAGGTAAAGAATTTATTACCATCACCAAACATCAAACCTGTAATCATACCATTTGGTTGGGATACCTCACCACCACCATTGCCTGCTAGTTTAGAGTCATCTCAGACCAATGAAAACCAATGTTAACAAGTAAAAGTATTAGATGTGTTTTAAGGGGTTTAGAGGGCCATTTGGGCCTGTTCCTAGTATTGTTCCTCCAGCAATCCAAGAACAGCTACTGTCATTATTTTTTTATTTTTTAAAGTTTTGAATTTTAAAAAATGAATTTTTTTTTAAAGAAAAAGTGTTTTTTTAAATCATGTGGTAGTCACTGTGCTGCATCACGCAGTCATTGTGAGGCAGTGCATCGAATTTGGAAACGCAGATTTAGGCAAGGTAACTCATAACTTTCCTAGAGGCTGAATCTCATCTGATGAACCAACATCCCTTGAGTGACTCGTTGAATAGATTTAAATGTTTTTTTTTTACCTAGAAGGCCATAGGCTAAAGACCACTAACTTGAAGCATTACTACCTATCACTATTGTGTTTGTTGTCAATTTCCAACTTAAAATTAGGAAATCAACAAACCATGACTTGGGGCCTATAGTCATGGTTTGCTACAAAATATTGAAATGTATGAATTTAAAAAAAAAATTATAATTGGAGTGGAATCTACACTTGATGAGCTTCATTTTGTTAACTAGACTTAGATTTAGAAAGTATCATTCAATTAATGGCTGAAATTAACATCAAGAATAAATAGCAATAAATAGCCAAAATATACTACACCACATGTGAAAAGTGGATTAAGCATCTTCTTCTTTAGAAAAGTTAGTAATATCATGAATGAAAGGATTTGCAATATTATTGACTAAAGATGTATTCAAACAACTTCAAAAAGAATTAGAAGAAAAGATAGGTTTTTCTCATCCTCTAGTCTTAGGTGAAGTCATTCAAGTGGATACTTATAGTCTGTAGCAACATTATAAGTTTAACATTATAAAGATAAGAACCAAATTCAAACCCTATTTTGCAAGGGTTTTAGAAAATGAAACTCATATGAATAAGTAAAATAGTCGGTGTCAATGGAGTTGATTATGGTTGTTTTTTAGAGTTTACTACTATAGCTATGAGACTGAAATGAAGTACATCTAAGTATGTTGAAAATGAATACTTTATCTATTTTTCAACAATGCAAGGTCCTTCAATGCTTCATGGCAATAATTATGCAAGGTTTTGAATGAGTTTATATAGAGAACGGAAGAGAAGAAAAACTTGCAAAACTAAAGACATGATGCCTAGATTCTACTACTTGTGCTATAAATTATTTTGCCAAAAAACCTCAAAATCTACATTTGCCTTCATCACAAAGTTTAGACCCGATGGTTTGCTAACAATTATCATGTGGTTGTTGTTGTTTCAGGGGTTCATACGTTAATTACAATTTATTGCATCATTACAATGCGATAACTTTGCATTGTTATGATGCAAATTGCAAGTAATGCACTATAATGATGCGATAATGATGCGAAGTAATGCATTGTGATGATGTGGTAAATTGTAATTAACATGCAAACCCATGAAACAGTGATAACCACATGATAATTGTTGACACACCGTAGGATCTAAACTTTGTGATGTTCTTCCCATGGACTCTTGAGGGTAAAGTTTTTTGGCAAGAATTTTAGAAGGTAAGAGTTTTTATCTACCTCTATCCTTCCTATTTTAGCACAACCCAAATTGAGGTGAAAATCTTATAAAATTTTAATCAAATGTAAAATAGAGACATCCATTACCAACCTGTAACCCATCAACAATGAATATGGTGGCTTAAATTTAAAAGAGTTTGTAATTAATTTCCAACCACTAGTTCTTGGTCTTCGACGATCACTTCTTCCATTCTTGTCATGACATATGTACTTGGTTTGGAATGCCAAAGTGAACAACAAGTAGTCTCTCAATTGAATTGTTTGGAAATAGTCTAAACATTGTACTGTACATAAGTCTATACTAACTTTTGGCTTTCAAAATTCATAGTAATTTCAGTTAAGCAATAAAACCACTAATTTTTTTTGTAATCCTCGTCATTTCTATCAATGCACCTCTAAAAATATTTGCTTTGTCTTGCAGGGTCAAGGAGGATTGACCCCTCTATTGCCCCGCCAGAGAATAAATGTCAAAAAATTGCCCCCTATTTTGTGCCGCTTAAATTTTGCATTTCATCAACATCCCCATATCTAATTAGGGGTCTTTGATTGCAAATATGAAATCAGATTTTGCAAATTTTACCATATGTGGCAAATACAAAAATTTCAGGATTTTCTTACAAGGGTAAAACATGGGGTAATAGAGGGGTCAATCCTCCCTGGCCGCCTTCCGCTACTCCAGATCATGTCCACAGGTGCTTATCTGATTGGTTATGGGTGGCTCTCCTATATTTACTGCAACCTGGGCCCCGCCCCCCAAGATATGTTGACCAGTCCACTTGCCCGTCTCCTGGCTTGCCAAATCCATTCCCCAAATCTTATGTCTATGTGGCATTCCCCCATACAGCTGAAATGCTGTGTCCTTGTTTGTCTCGGTGTTTCCTTGGGAAAAAAAAATATTCAAAATTAAAAATCCCCAAGAGAACAACATTTCAAAGGCCAAGTCGGTCTGTTGTCCCGTCTGTTGGACGTGGCAGTCTGTGAACAAAGCCGACTGCCCCGTCTGTTGGACGTACATTGGGACCCGTCCGTCCCTCCGTCCCTCCATCCGTCCGTCCCTCCGTTCGTCCATGATGAGTGGGGTTCAGTTCTCTTTGGAGGAGCGAAGAACTTTAATGTAAAAGTTAGGCACTCGAAAGCCCAACACAAAATCAGGGACACGGATGTCCAGGCAGCAGCGCGACACTAGTCGCACGGGAGGTGGATGCGCTGGCACCTAGCTAGGCACGTGTCCCCGGCGGAGATGGGCGCCCGATTGAAGCGGCAGCGTAGCAGGAATATCTACGTCGCAGTATCTCCCTTTCATCCATAAGGCTTCCAAATCCCCTCAGACCACGACCATTCTCCATGCAGCTTGCACGGTCACCCCGGAGATAGTTTGTAACTTGCTGCTGCGCCACTGGCTTGCCTCACCTTGCTTTCTCTTCAAATTTGCTTGCCCCTCTTTCGTACTCTCTCGCAGCAATTTCGCAAGATCACTACACCTGTAAGTTAGTGGCAACCACCACGGATCGCGTCGTATCATGTGCCGTCACGTCACGACGTTCACTTCGTCAAGTCCAAGTCGTTACTGCAACTTGTACGTTCCTTCTCTCTCTCTCTCTCTCCCCCTCTGACCGACCTCTGACAGTTTGAGATCGAGTGATGAAGCGATCGGCAAGCTTGTAGAGTCATGGTGAGCGAGGGGAATTGTGGGAGGACATCGTAATTGAATATAAGCCTGAGGAATGCGGAGGAAATTTGTAATTGATACTGAGGAGTGCTTGGACCAGGGAGGGAGAATGGGCGGGTACTTGAAAGCCCACTTGAAGGCTTGGTTACGAAATGCGGAATTATAGTTTTCTGCTGGTTTTGTATACGAGCGGTGATAGTGTAGTTAAGAGTCTGGAAAGTGCTTGCTTAATGCCGAGTGCCGAGTGCAGACCTCGGACCTGTTGTACGTGTGGTTGTGAACGTGTGTCTTCGGAGGTGTTGATTCATGTTAGTGGTCAGGAGCATGCATTTTGAAATTTGGAACGAATGGGTTGTGACTAAGTAATGGTTGGTATTGACTACTGCGGTGTTGTCGAAAGCCATGTGTGTGTACGTATCGACCGAAGCAGCTTGTGGCTTACGAAGTAACGAATTAACTCTCGCGTGTGCATGTGCAGATTAGGTAGCAGACTGTACTAGTTCCGATAGACAGCTTTTGGATTTTCCAATTGAGGGAAGTTCAGGGAGCAAGCAGTGCTCGCCTTGGGGCATGGGCGGAGAATCTTTTAATTCTATTTCTTCTTCGAGTGGCCTTGAACGCGGCGCCCAAGAGGTCGGTATGGGTAGCCAGCGCGAGTTGATCAACATCCGCGGCGCGCAGCTCCACCTCATCGATGGCGAGGAGAGCCTGCTCATGACGAGTGGCGACTTCTCCTTGAAGCTCTTGAAGCAGACGCAGTCCCCGTTAGCCGTGGTGGTCGCGAATGTCGGCGAAGTGCAGTGGCCGGTTGGTAAAGACGCGCCCGTGTTGAAGGTGTGGAACCGACGCTACACATTCGCGCTCCCGGGGCTCGTCTATGGCATGATTCTGCCGGACAGCACACAGATTGGCGCGTTACAGCATTTAGAGTCTATTTTGGCTGAGTACAGCACGTTCGAAGCGCATCATGAAATCGCCAAAGCAGGTAATGGAATCATTGGTAATTTAATCCTTTCACTCTCAATCCTTTAACCTTCGTACAGCTGGATTTAGGGTTAATATCTACGCACCCTCATCTTGGTATCTTAGAAGCTGCTGATACTGCATGCCCCGCTCCAACTCTGCACACACAGAGGGCGATTCTGGATTCTGGATTCTTCGAAGGTGGCACATGATTTTATGACGGCAATGCGTTTAGAGCACTTCGTCATCCCAACTTCAAACATTAAGTGTCGGAACTACAGGAGTCCGATAAAGGTCGTCTTTCGTAATCCTGATTAAAAAACTATTATTGATTGGTATATGTTTGGAGGTCGATTTCCAGCACTTCTGGATGAGAGTTTCGACAGTGTTTTCTGCCTTGGAGTTTGAATTGGTATTAACGTTTTTGTTTTATGACCGACAGTGCAATTTGCATCCAACGGACGAAGAGACGATCCAGGGTTTTGGACCGCGGTCGCTCCACAAGTGGAAACCTTAAGCTCCCGTGTGGCGCGCAGCATCGACAGCACTTCCACGATCGTGGCGAACTCAATTGTGGTAGGCAGCGACTGGGCCGCTCTCGGCATCAAGCACGGTGCAAACTCTTTAATGAAGCGCAAAGACCCGGATAATTCCCCCGACCCCCACGACGCTGGCGGGGGCGTGAGCCCTCGCATGCTGAAGCGCATGCAGCAAGCGCGTCGCATGTCCGCAGTCGCGAAGTTGATGTCACGAACCCTTCTCAAAGGCGCCATTTCGGCCACAGGGCATGTGTCCAAAACGCTCGGCTTCGACATGAATGGGACCCAAGTCCAGACTAGCGGTCCGATTTACAGTGTTGACGAAGCTCCCCGCGACGTAGCTGTCGCGAGCGTGGACGCGTTCGGGAGAGTGGTGGAAGCCGTGGAAACCGCAGGGAAATCTCTTTACGACGTGACGCAGAAGGTTGGCACCGACATTGTGCAGGACCGGTTCGGGGCGGAAGCCGGGCAAGTACTGCAAGACGGCTTAGGCGCCTTTGGAAACGTCGTCAATACGGCGTGGACGTTGAACAAGATGGGCGTGCGCATGTTGCTGAGAATGACGGCCGCGTCCACGGCGCTCAACTCGCGATCCAGCAGCGGACAGAGCGCGAGCTCCTCCGCTACCAGTTGGCGGGATGATCAAAACATGTCTACGGCGTCCATGCGATCTATCAAGCAAAGTCGATCCGCGCCAGATCTTCAACACGAGATTTCTCTGTCTCCAAAATTCTCGCAATCCGCACAAGGTCCGCAATCTACACAGTCTTTGCAAATTGATCAAGCCCCGCAATCTGCACAAACCCTGCAATTTGCACAAGGCTTGCAATCTGCGCAATCTGGACAGGTACCGCAGTCTGTGCCTTTGAATCTGTTGTCACCTGCGACCATGAACAGTGGACAGCAATTGCATACATCACAATTGTTCCCGACTTCGGCGGAGCAGATGCGGAATCAAGTGGAGAAGCCGATGGTCCAGGTGCCGGCTTTTGGGCCGGCCGGAAACTTCACCGCCATAATTCCACCGGGTCCAAGAGGGACTAGTCCGTTTCAGCACTATCATCATAACCAGCGTTTAGCGGAGCAACCGCAGGTGCCATTCAGTTTCCAACCTCGAGCGAATATGCAAATGGATTAAAGAGTTTGAATAGCTGGTCAAGCCGTATATATCAAATGTGACATTCCGGGTTGCTCTTTGATGGAGCCACTGTATATCAACTGCGACATGGCTGCGCACGCGTCACAGCCATGTCGCGGTTCTGATTTGGAACCATGGGCTGGTGTATTAAATTCTACAAAGTCAGAGGATGGTGATCTTTGCCATGAGAAAGGAATAGGCTATCAACAGCTATTCAGCGGGCTTGCATGTAGCAGCAGCAGCAGCAGCAGCAGAATGGATGCCGGAGACTGTTTTGTACAAAGGAAACAACAACTGAGAATTTACGTGATTAATTAGAGCTTGCAGACAAGCAATTGAAACCCACTTCTAGCTGGGTCGTGCTGGATGAATCGTTGACTCCCTATTTTACCACCTCAGGTATTTGAAGCAACCAATTCTCAATCACAACAGTAGTATCCAAGGTTTTTAGTTTCCGGGAGGGAGCATGCAGAAGATGGGTATGGATTGAGAGAGTTTGATTGATTAACCATGGTGTTCTTTAGGGTTAGGATGTGTGTATAGGTACCGTTGTGATGAGATTTTTTTCCATGGAGGGTTGTAGTAGATGGGTATTTTCAGTTCGCCGAGCACTGGTGGTTTAGTGATCTCTGTGCCATGTGAGCTAGCTGTTTGATAGAGTGGAATTAATGTCATCCAGGGTGTCGAGAAAGCAGAGTACGAGAGGATGAGAAATTATGCATCGTTCGTGAAAGTAGCTAGCGTCCACAGCATGGTGACCATGTTGATTGTGACAGAGGATTAAAAACACACGCATGTATGCATTCTTGGATCCAATTTTAAGAAGTTGAGAATTCTGTTTGAAAGCTTCTCTTTGTAATCTGCTTCATTACTTCCTTGTGTGCTCCCGTTGCTGACTGATCGACCATCTGCGTCGTTCCAATCTACGTCAAGATTGTTGCCTTGGACTGTGATCGTGGCAGGGCTCTCGCACCTGAAGCTTCTACACATACTATACTTCAATTCATATTTGGAACGATTGTGTAACTTATGTCACATCCTGAAGAGTATGCAATGACAGCGAATTATTTTACAAATTTTGTCTTGTAACTCTTTCCATTGGCATGATGCAGACCTATCACTGAGGCAGTTTTTTAGAATATATATAACAGATATGCATGAACTGTAGCTGTAACTGCGTTGCGCGCAAGCTGTTTGAAATGGCGTCTTTGTTTTTTGTTCTTCACTGTTGACACTCACACGTTTGGACGATCTCACCTTTTCCCAAGAAGATACCAGAACTGTCCCAAGTGGCGTTTTATCACGGAGTACTTGGAGAGATGGAGCTGATTTTTTGTTGTGGAAGTTACACGTGTAACTTTTTATCATTGACTTGGGCGAACTGAAGGTACAAACTGCTGATTGGGGCCTTCGTTCATTTCAGCCTTTCAATTCAAATCCGACGTTGTGAACTGTCTCCATCAGTTAAAGACATTAAGGAAGGTAGGACCACCCATTCCTGAACAAGCTCTATGCTGAATCTGTAGGGTGTAGTTATTTCCAACCAAAGCTCGAAGAAATTTCCAACCGAAGCTTGGAATGTTTTTTTTTCAAAGTTAGGGCTGATAAATTTACGACACATGTTCCAAAGTAGTGAGCAAGAAAACACATGTCCCAAAGTAGTGAGCAAGAAAATAAAAAGTAATGAGAACCTGAACACTGGCTATAGGTTTGGAGCAAATTTTTGCTTCCAAAATTTTTAGTAAATTGATTTCAAGCCAAAATAATATCAATTATTTTGCAATCCTAGTCATTTCTATCTTTGTACATAGAAAAATATTTGTTTTGCCTTATACTACTCCAGATCATGTCCAAAATTGTTTAAATAGTGGAATGTGGGTGGTTCTACCTTATCCAACCTTCATTATCAAGTTCTACAATTAATCCTATCTTAGAAGAATGGGTCCATGACCATTGGTTTTCAAGATTCACTATCCATCATTACTCTGTTTGTTGCTATTTTGCAAATAGACACGAATGAAAAAATTTATATTTATTTCCTAAAGATGAAATTATACAATACTAGTGTACCGTGTGCCATTGTCACATCCCAAATAAATGTAAAAGCAATTTTTTAATTTTTAATTTTATAAAAACTTTGAAATTCAATAATTTTCACACTATAAGTCCAAATTTCATGAAATAAAATATGTACAACACTCCTCACTAGGAGCTTTTTGAAAGTATCATGAATACAATTGAAAGATGTACGGTCCCAAAAATCTCACTGTGACAAACAAACAAATAGCCTAACTTGATGTGCAGTTATAAAATTTTCAACTTGGGGGGGTGGGGAATTTTGAGATTACTAAGAATTTCTTAAGAAAAAAATGAAGAAAATTCACATAAAATGCAAAATTTATGACTTATGACTTGAAAAACCTGAAATTTTCACCATCAATGCATATTATAGTGTGAGAACATGGTATATACATCAAGGAACCAAGGAAGTTAAAGGATGTCCAATGATGTAATATACAAATCGAGTATATTGAACATATCTAGAATGTAGCTATATGTTGAGTGGAAAAACTTCCTCATTTGCAAAAATAGATTTTAGGAGGAATTCATATTTTTTCAAAATTTTATTTTCCAAAATAAAATTATCATAAAAAAATTTAGATGAAGATTCCACATGTCCCATATTGGCCATATAAATCATTGTACATCTAACCAAGGGCTAGTTGCATAATCAAGAATCATGTAGCCTAATCTTCATGTGCCATTCTTCATCACTTTCTCGTCTTGTACCTGTAAGGAAATATAACATCCTACGTTACCAAAATGGGTTGGCTCCCATACATTTCACCCCAAATATGCAAATACCTAAGTACTTTAACCCATAAACAACACTGCAGCCATTTTTTTTTTATCAAAGAAACAAATGAAACGAAATTTCATTGCCAATATAAATACTGGCTGACAATTTTCACACGGCAGCCGGCACTGGACTTGTGACGCTGATAATAACCGAATAATAATAATAATAGTAATAATAACTGAATATCTGACAATAATAAGCAACCAATCTGACGTCCCCATCTGGCAACGAAAAATTTAGCTTTTCACACTTACGTCGGTTGGGTTTTCTGACGGCAGCAGAGTGTTGTACTCCTTCCGTTAACTTATACTAGTCCAAAGTCGAAAACACAGCCACGTGGTCTTACGGGTCCACGTGGTGGTGACTGATTGCTTGTCACCACCCAATACGCGGAAAAGGACGGAGATCGTGGGTTTTCTTCGGCAGTGCCGTGCCCTGTACAACAGTACTGCCAGGTAAGGTACTCTGTTGCCACAGACCCTTGATCCTGTTAGGACATCTCCACCGTTGCTCTCACTGAGCTTGGCACACACTCAAATTTGGCCTCAAACTATTTCTTTCTCTCCCATCCTTGCACACCAAGGTAACAAAGGTAGAAGTACCTATTTTGGATAATTTGAGCATTTTATACTGGATGATGTGGGAAAGTCATGGGGAACTGAGTTTAGTGTGTGCAAAAATAAGGTTGTGGAAGAATGCAAAAAAATAAAAAAATAAAAAAATAAAAAAATAAAAAAATAAAAAAAATGAATATTTTATTGAATTTAAAAGTGGATTTTGCACCCACAATTTTATAGACTCACTTATTGTGGTTAACTTTGACACTTCTCCTTAGGCCAAGAGGGAAGAGAGATAAGTAGACGAGAAGGTGCAAATCAAGAATCTTTTTCAATGATCATAACATCCATTTGTTGTCCACAATAGGTTAGCCTACAAAGCAATTACAAGGGGCCTATCCAAAATCAGTACTTCTACTTTAAGTTACACCCATTAGGAAAAAATTCAACACTCAAAGGGTCTACTTCTTTTTTAGAAGTTCCCATCAATAGAATTCACAATCTTGTGAGGAATAGTGGCATAAATTCAGCATTAAAAATAAGAAGAAAATAAGAAAAATATTTTAAATTAAAAATTAAAAATATTAAAAGAATATTCTAAAAGAATTGATTTAATATTAAAATAACGATCTGGAAAAGGACAATCTAACTTGGTTGCACTAATGCCACATTGGATCTGAAAATTTTGTAATTTTGTATTAATTTTAAAATAGACTTTAAAAAAATTATAATATTTAAGAAAAAATTTAATTGAACTAACCCACACTAATTAAGCCTTGCAATTTGCTAGCCATTTTTGTTTAAATTTTTTTTCGGCTTACGTTCCTTACTTGTCTCATGCTCTCTAGGATTCACAGCCCCTTTCAAGACTCATTTTTTTCTTCTAATGTAATAGTTTTGATTGCTCTCTAAAACCAATCACTTAAAAAGTATATTTATGCCTAAAATATATTCCCACTATTCATGAGAGTCTATGGTTGATTTTTCAGAAATGATTATTTTTTCAACACTTTGAAAATTCATAGTTTATTCATAAAATATTCAAAAGAAATATATTCTAAAAGAATAAGGAATTTCCTTTTGACTACTAACAAGACCCCACCAAAAAATTTCAATATAATGGTAATGAGAACCATGTTCAATTGCTTATTTGTACTACTTTTGGTGTGATTACCTTAAATGTGTTCCAAAAGTAGTGAAGTGATTAATTGGCAACTAGGATAAATGATGAACAAATTAATTTAGATAAATACAATGATTTATTGAGCCATTATTTGACATGTTAAGATTGAGGGCCAAGAGAATTGATTGGGAGGGTCTTGAAACATGTACTCTCTATATTGGTAAGAGTCAAATCCTCTTAGAATAAGGGTAAAGATTCTCTTAGGATAAAAGAAATATAGTTGAATATGACATAAATTTTTTTTTGTTATATAGTGAAAAATATAAACTTAGGTAGATTTTTTTATCATACAACATTTTAAGAGCATTGTCATTGTTGCACGAGAGACTAGGCTCACCAAAGGAAGGATGGTGGATGCAATTGTAGGTGCTCTCAAATCAAACTAATAGTGTTATCCACTTTCATGTCCTACTTAGATGAAAAATGTAAATATTCTTCTAGGAAGTTGGACTGGAACTATGAAAGCCAAGAGCATGCAAAGACAAATGGTAATGATTCTTTGGAACTTGGACTTGGAAAATTGAAGTATTTGGAAGAAAATATTGCAAGTTTGGCTATATATTGGTTAGATTTGACATGAATATAGTCCACTCATCATGGCCCACTAGCCTATGCAATAATGGGAATGCTCTAGTGGAATGAGAATATTTGATGAATTCGTTGAAGATAACAATTACTTGAATAAATAAGAAACTCATTATATAGACTCCTCAAAATTAATAAAAATAATATAATGCCAAATGTGACCTTGTTTATTCTAAGGGGATTCAAGTAGAGCTACAAAGGGACATTATTCTAGTTGTTTAAGAATTTTTAACCATAGAAATAATGTGACAGGTATAGTTCCACCAACTAGGTAAAATTCAAAACATCATCAAATTTGGGATTAACACCATACTTGATGGTCAAGGTTAGCATTCTTTGACAATTAAATAATTAAATTTGGAAAATGAGATTTCAAATATTCTCAAAAATAGGATATTTTATTTCATTTCATCCCCCAAAAATTTTAAAATTAATTTCCAAATTTTTGGTAGCTATTCTTGGAAATATTTTTTGTTGCATTTGACCAATAGATACATTGAATAGTATTAGTGTGCAAATAATGTTTGGAAATGTCATTCTAAAGTTGGAATTGACGACAACAAAAAGATACATTGCATTGATATTTCTATCACTTTTGCATATTGTAACTTCATTTTAGTTATTTTAACTCCTATCTTCCTTCATGTTTAGAGGCTTAATATTGCTTCAAAATACTCTTCTCCAAAACAAGGTCAAATCTTCATCAATTTTTTTTTTAACAAATACAATTGTGAGATCCTCTGATTAACTTATTAAAATACGTTGTTCCAAAATTTTAGAGTGAATATCCCCATCAATTGCAAGTTCAATGTGCCTAAGCTTCAAAATATAGGCTTCTCTAGCCCTTCCTAAAGGTGAAGTTTTGTCTTCCAACATTTAAAAAATAAAAGTATATCCTATAGCTTGTACATTTTAACCTTTTCGGCAATATGTTTGAAAATGAATTGAAAACCTATGTAAGATTTTAATAAAAAAAAATCTTTCATATCATTTAAAAGAAAACTTGTATAGTAGAAGGTGTTATTGAATAAAAATAAAAATAATGTGCTAATAACTTTTGGAAGAATTTGAGAATTATTAATCCAATGGTTAGAATGTTCTAGTAAAAAGAAATTAATTTTTAATTTTTAATTTTAAGGCAAAAGACAACTTCATATGTTTTTCAAGTTTCTACCTCCATTTCTTGCAAAATAAAGATCCTCATAATTTTTACTTCATTATTCAGAATTGAATGGTTTATGTGTTTTTGAGTAAGTATCAATCTATACAATCCCTTCAAAATATTTTATACTTTTAGAATATATTTTCAGCTACCCAGTTTGAGTGTTTGACAATGAAGTAAGAAAAACTTCTAACTTTTGCAATATTTATCAGAATGACATGAAACAATATACTCATAGATTATGATGAGTAGCATCTTTTTTTTTTTTAAATTCATGAAAAATTTACAAATTACAAAGTCATTAGAGCTTGCCCAAGTTCTCAAAAAGTCCAAATAGGCTCTTTGGTCTTTTATGGGTTAAAATGCATATTTTCAATCTTGAATGCATTTCTTTAAACAATTATGATTTCTTGATGAAAATTTTTCATCTAACAAGTTGAAGGTTGGAGAACTTTCGATTAGCTTAAGTGAATTCAAACCCCATCTAATGTGCACAAAAAAAAGATAGTCATAGTATAAAAAACTAGACAAATAAGAGGTTAAATTAATATATACATAACCAAAAATTACCTCTTTTATAGTATACATTCATTATCCAAAGTAATCTCTGATTCCATGGCAACAAAAATTGGCCCCATCAATACCTCCTATCTCCCCTCACAAAAGATGTTGAAACTTATTATTTACCACTTACATTAGAAGCAATGTGAAGGCATTAGAGGTTTGCTTCAATGTCATTCCTACATATTCCTCAAGCCCACTCATAATAATGATGACTACGATCTTTAATGAGATGGAGGATGGTAGATCATGATGGTTGCTTGTGATTGTAGCTTTCATAGTTGTGATATACAAAATTTGGTATTCATATTTAAAATATGAAACCACAAATTAACGGCTAGGACAAATCAATAAATTCTAATTAAATTAAATTCTACAACATAGGGGATAGATTTTATATTTATTCATAATTTAAGCAATAAAAGGATCAATTCTCCCTAACCATCTTCTAGTATATTGTTATCTTTCTATTGACCATTTAGGATATTTTCTTGGAGTTTTAGTTCATTTTTCACTCAAAATTAGAGATCAACATTTTGTAAAAGTGAATTTCATTGGATGTAGGTACCATATGTCATGTTATGTTTATTTCTTATAATTGTTAAAATTCCCTAGCATAACATGCCCATTTTGGTATTTTGGCACCTCAACCAAATATACATGGCATTAAAAGATTTTTGGGACCTTCAAATGCATGCGAGTTATCACAGCCTTTGAACACAGGGAACATGTTCGGCACAGTGGTCTGACGTGGCTGAGACCTTGCCATGTCATTGACCATTTTTTTTCAATTTAAATTTTTTGCATTTGGAGACTATTTTTTTTTTATGAAAAAGAAAATTCTTACAGCGGGCCGTTCTCCTTGCTATGGGGAACAATTGCGGGGGAACAGGCCCAAATCAGGCTTCTGGACCCTCCAAAAGAATTGATCCTTTTATTGCCTAAATTATGAATAAATATAAAATCTATCCTCTATGTTGTAGAATTTAATTATAATTTATTGATTTGTCCTAGCCATTAATTTGTGGTTTCATATTTTAAATATGAATACCAAATTTTATATATCACAACTATGAAATCTGCAATCACAAGCAACCATCATGATCTACCATCCTCCATCTCATTAAAGATCATAATCATCATTATTGTGAGTGGGCTTGACGAATATGTAGGAATGACATTGAAGCAAACCTCTAATGCCTTTACATTGCTTCTAATGTAAGTGATAAATTATAAGTTTCAACATTTTGTAGAAGTCAATTTAATTGGATGTAGGTACTTTATGTCATGTTATGTATACTTCTTATAATTGTTAAAACTCCCTAGCATAACATGTCCATTTTGATATTTTGGCACTTCAATCAAATATACATGGATACATATACTCTTATATTGCACCAAACCACACACTAATGCATTACACATATAAAGACAAAACAAATCCATCTAAAATATTAGAAAACTACTCCTATCCCAAATTAATTTATGGTGTTTCACACTCATGATTATTAGTGCTTAAAAATAACCCACCATATGATCCCATTGTCCCATAGAGGCTTTATCCCTATAAATGCATGGACAAAGACAATTGTTCATGCGATGCTAAAATCCACCTTCATCTCCTATGCATATGTAAATTCCTTTCTAAAACCCACATCTACTATACCATCTCCAAATTACATATTACAATTCATAGGATTTTCTTTATACAATGATTTCTCCCCTCATGAACCTCTCAACTCTCAATTCATCACATATCACTCCTTAATTTAAAACAAGCTCTTCTATGACTAGAATACTCAACTACTACTAGTCATTACTAGAGGAGCATGTGGAACCACACACAACTTCTCTCAAATCATTATATCAAATTTTTCAAATCCCCAAACCCCTCATCAAATATATTCTACATAAAAATGACCATATTGCAATCAAATATTTTGTATACATACTCTAACATAAATAGAGGCTAATGGGTAGTTGCAAGAAAGACCTTCCATTTTTTGTAGTGTTTGGCTTTGTAGTATTGATTTTTTGGGGAGTACTTTAGAATTAGAATTTTTTTTTAAATGTAAAAAAAATGTTGAATGTACACACCTTTAAGAAGAATGTACCCAAAGAAGGAAAAGTGTAGAAAATTTCTCTAAGTAGGAGAACTAGAAAAGTGAAAAATGATGAAGGGATTTTGCCAAAAAAATGATCTTGTAATCATTTTCATCGTTCAAGAAGGCACACACAAGGGGCCCCTATTTGCACACATGTGGACAACAAAAAATAGTGTTTTTGTAGGTGCTTCTTGGTAGTCACGTGCCTACCTAGTGTAGAAATAGACCACAAAAATTTCAGCTCTAAATCATTAATTTTGGGTACTCCATAGTACTAAAAACCCCTAAATTGCAAAATGTGACAAATTAGCTAAATTGAAATTTAATTAGATATATATTTTTAAATTCTAAGAAATAAATTTTGTCTTTACGACCAAATTAATCATCTTAAGTAAAAATTTCAAGTACATAGCTTGATTCTCCAAAAGTTATGGCTGATTTAAACTTTGTAACTCCACTTGTGATGCAAAATCGTACATGTCTTTCTTGCAACTACCCTAATAACACCCCCTTTTGTTATCCACGATCCACCCAAATTCACCTTCAAAGACCACTAACCCACTAAACCCACTATAAAACTCAAATTCTCAAAAATACTAAATCCACACTATCACCACCTCTATTTTCTCATTCCTCCAAACCATTACTATATACTTGCATACAAATATAATTTGATATCAACACACATACATTCTATAAATTAGAATTAAATGATAAAATACTAATTTTAAAGCCTCTTTAACATAGGTATGTAATTTTTGCATCAATTGAGTACTTCTATGAGGTACTTCATGGGATCCAAATGAATGGGCCCTTAATGTATATCAGTTTAAATATATAGTGTGGAGTCGTTTCTTTATCTATATAATGCAACAACCTCCACATAATAAGATGTAAACACACCTAGGATTGCCATTAGAGAATTTTTGAAGCCAAGAAGAGGTTGCAAATTCACCAGCCTTGAAAATGTTGTAAATGCAACTAGCCATGTACTTTGATATGACCAAGAGAATGCCTCGTCATTTAAAAAAAAAAGTTTAAAAATATTTTTTTCGACTTTTTTTTTTTCGCATTTTAAAAATATAAATTTATTATTATTTATTTATTCCTAATACCCAGTTGTATCTTTCGCTACAAGGGAACAACAATAGAAATAGGCCTGAAACAACCTCTTCTTGGCCTCAAATCTTCTTTAATGATTTGGAAGCCATGGCTTCCAAAGGCAATCAATAGAGTATTAAGTGCATTAACCCTTGAAAGTTCCTTGATATTTAGAGGCCTCGAACTCCTTCAAAACACTAGTCTCACAACGTAACTAGTTTGTGAGCCTAAAAATCCGAGTATAACAATTGTGAGCATATCTTTTGTAAACCTAAAGCATCTATTATGAAATAAGTTGCAAATTTTTTAAGGCAATAGAAAAAAAGTGGACACACTTAAAATTTTTATTATTAATAATAAATTTTCAACTTATTACTGTGGACCTATGACTATGGGAGCATCATTTTTTCCTTCTTGCGAAACCTTTGAGCACCATTGCATTCCCACAACATGAATCCTTTGAAATTATGGGTCCAATTTTTTTTTTCTATTGCAAAACCTTTGAGCCCCAAATCTTCTCTTGGTAGGCCAATTGAGGGCGCAAAAGTGTGGCATAGTTGACAAAATAGATTGGGATAAGTGAAAGAATTGGCGCATGAAATAGTTTGTTCACGCGTCAAGTGTGTTGACTACAATCATTTTCTAAGTTGCTCCAAAAGAAGCCATTTTTCTTTATTGCAAGGTTTACACCCATTTAAGATACATTGATTTGCACAAATGTAACTTTTGTCGTAGTCCATAGAAAATCTAAATCGCTATAGTGAAATTTTAAAATCTTCAAATATGAATTTGTAGATGTACCACTCATGAAAAGTATGGATTTAAATGAAGACACCTATCTGAAATGCAATCATTGCTAATTGAATGCATAAAAAGATAGCAAATGTGAGTATTGCATTTGAGTCCTATACAAAAGAAGAATTTAGGGTTGTTCCAACATGGTTGAAGATATGATTTGCATTTCTTTAAGAATTTTGACATGTAGAGAAGTATATACATGTTTGGAGAGACATATAGAGTTGTGGAGAGATTTTTGGTTACAAGAACTAAATCTCACAGAAATCAAAATTGAATCACAATGCATGATTCTTTTATGCATTTTTGAAGTGGAAAGTTGATGACCACCATAAGTGACGATAAACAATTCCACATCCATTCAAAAATGAGTGGCCCACTACAAGAGAAAGGGGTGTTTTACGTGAGTTTTTAAGTATGGTCCTAGAGATTAGATTATAAGTAATGACCTTTAAGGCAATTTTCAGCAAAATTTTACTTGAAATACATGTAGTTCAAGTAAAATATTGCTAAAAATTGCCTTAAAGGTCATTACTTATAATCTAATCCCTAGGACCATGCTTCAAAACTCACGTAAAACACCCCTTTTCTCTTGTAATGGCCATTAACATTTACCCAAGTCATGCTTAAACCACTTCCTAATAAAGCCAACAAAGTTTATGAATGGCAAATTTTTGTTAAAATAACAATCATTCTACAACTTTGACACTTTTACAATTTGAGACTGCATGGTCTAAAATCTATACTTGTCCTAGATTTGATCGAAGCTATCTCGAAACAATCATGGAGATGATTCTTCTTGTATGATTTTGTTTTCGCAAGAACAAATGCGCTCTTTGATTAATTTCAAGAGGTTGGTGAGACGGGAAAAGGTTCTGAAAGATGTGGTTGGCATTGGTGGGTCCCCTTTTTGCCTAGCTACAGACAGGTAGATATATCCAATTAATTAGAGGTACTATGTCCAGTAGAATCATGTATATCCTTGCATTGTTTTGAAGTATTTTTGAAATGAATTCTGAAATAAATTATTCGTCTTGTTGTGTTTAATTTCTTCTTCATTGAATGTATAGTAGGATGAGAGACTCGATCTTAATGATAGTTCCGTGCAAACCAGTCCGTGTTGCCAAGCACATGGTGGCTTTTAGTACGAATGTGAGGGTGGGGCACCTTCTTCGCTGCTATAATTATACAATTAGCAAGGTTATTGTGGACTTTGCAAACTTGCTATTACAAACTCTTGAATGCCATGTTAATTAGAAACTTGATTTTTCTATGTAAATAGAGTCCATCTGTCCAACGAGTGTCATGTTCACTCGATGTTCTTTGAGTAAGTTTGTGTGATGAAGTTGTTGAGTAGCATCTAAAGTTGTTGGAAAACCTTCACATTTGAAGCTAAAGAGAGTAGTTTTGGACTGCATGTTTGGACAATGTGTCTCAAGGTTATTTTAGAATGTATGAAAAACTGAATTGATCAATGGATTCTAGTTTTGGATTTGATGGTATTGGTTTTTTTTTTAAATTTCAGTTTCCAACATTCTAATAGTAGTCATTTGTAATGTCATATTGATTTTAGGGTTCACCCCCATTGGAGCACTTGGAGGTAGTTGTGGATAGGGATGTGGTAAGCTTGGATGCTCATCAGACAAAATTGACAGGGGATGAGACTTTCCTTCTCCAAAATTGTGTTGTACATCAATTCCAACCAATTTTTTTAATTGGTTCCAAAGAATTGGTTCATCTTCTATCTCGTTCTCCATAGATTTTTGAACTAGATCGTGGTAGTGATGATGACTTGGAGGTTTCATCCACCTATGTATTAGATGATCGTATGGTACATGGACAGTAGAAGTTTGTATTTTAGACTTGCAAATATAGACTCGAATGATGTACTTCCTTCCTATGCACTTCATTAGTGGTTACTTTAGAAACGTGAGACCTACTCCCAGGGACCTACTTTAGAATACATTTTAAATATTGAAACTAATAATTTAAAAAATATTCAAGCTCCTATAGCATCACTTATTTGAAGTATATTATATGACAACTACTATAGAAAACATTGTAATGATCCATAGTACAGTGGGGCACCAATCAAAATGTTGTTTCCGAATTCGTAGTGAGAAAAATTTCAGTATTGACAACTTTGAAAGCCTCTTGAGAGCTCAAAAATTGGTATTTTACCACGAAATGCTTACCAAAGAATTTTATTTAAGTTAATTATATGTATGACAAATTTCAAGGCCAAAAGATTCACCGAAAAAAAGTTACTCAAAATCTACTAACATTGGTAGCTATGGAAATTTTTTCACTGCTGCCAACTTTGACAGCCTTCCAAAGATTGTATTATTTTTTTTTGCCATGAAATTCTTGGAACAAAAAACTCATTATGTTAATAACATATGATAAAAATTTCAAGACCAAAAGATTAATACAAAAAAAGATATCAACAATCTATCAACATGTGTCTTTTTGAGAAACAGTTGTGAAAACCGTTTCACTACTTCAACTTTGACACCCTCCCAAGGACTGAAAAATTGCTTATTTACCATGAAATTTTTGGCATGACATGCTCTTTATGATAAAAACATTCATGACAAATTTCAAGGTCAAAAAATTTATACAAAAAAAAATATTTACAATCTACCAATGTGTGTAGTTGTGAGATACCTTTTATTAAAGACATTGAAATTGTTGAAGTATGTCAGACAATCATGCTTCTAGATTGAAATTCTCCAGATGATGCAATCTCTAATCATAAATGCTTCTCAAAAAAAAATGAAGGATAGCCAAATTTAGTTGTGTGCACTTGTCACATCTCAAAGTATGTGAAGAATAGAGACAAACACACCTTTTGGAGAAGCTTGATTGGCTTGCAAATTCTCCCGATCTCAATCCAATTGAGAACCTTTGAAAGATTTTGAAAGATGATGTGCAACATGACCGAATATGTCCAAAAAATTTAGATGATTTGAAGGTAGTTATTGAAAGAGAGTGGAGGTTAATCAATGGTACAAAGCTCCTTCAACTATGTCATTCTATGCCCTCTAGGTTACAAGCAGTGATTGAGGCAAATGGAGGACATACACGTTGGTAGATTGTAAATTTTTTTTTTTGTATAAATTTTTTGACCTTGAAATTTGTCATGAATGTTGTTATCATAAAGAGCATGTCGTGCCAAAAATTTCATGGTAAATAAGCAATTTTTCAGTCCTTGGGAGGGTGTCAAAGTTGAAGTAGTGAAACGGTTTTTACAATTGTTTCTCAAAAAGACACATGTTGGTAGATTGCTGATATCTTTTTTTGTATTAATCTTTTGGTCTTGAAATTTTCATCATATGTTATTAACATAAGGAGGTTTTTGTTCCGAGAATTTCATGGCAAAAAAAAAATAATTCAATCTTTGGGAGGCTGTCAAAGTTCGCAGCAGTGAAAAAATTTCCATAGCTACCAATGTTGGTAGATTTTGAATAACTTTGTTTCTGTGAATCTTTTGGCCTTGAAATTTGTCATACATATAATTAACTTAAATAAAATTCTTTGGTAAACATTTCGTGGTAAAATACCAATTTTTGAGCTCTCAAGAGGCTTTCAAAGTTGTCAGTACTGAAATTTTTCTCACTACGAATTCGGAAACAACATTTTGATTGGTACCCCACTATACTAACAAGTCATTACATTATCCTACCACATGTTGTACTAACTCACGTACTCTAACTTGTCTATGTGTGCTTTGGGCTAAAATTGAGTGACCTTGTTGGAATTGTTGCAATATCATCGTGATTTTATCAAACATGGCGAAGCTTTGACTCTAATGAGTTGAAATTTGATAGAATTTAGGAGTTTTACAAAGTATCAACGAAACTTTGACTTTTGACAAAAAAAACCAAGCAACTGGTCTTTGGTTGTAACTAAATCACCAAATTTAGTTTCCTAAAGATAGAGTTTCCATACGAGAAGACCTCAAACCCAAGAAATAGTTACCCTCCTTAGTTAGATTATTTTCAAAAAATACAAAGTCAAGTATCATGATAAAAATTACGACCGCCCTCTAAGTCAATGGGGAGGGCAAGTCCAACCGGCTACTAGAGAGCCAAGGGTCTGAGAGCAGGGGTTTGGGGAGACAAAGGTTTAAGGAGTATTGGAGGAAATTTGGAGGTCTAAAAATAAAACTTTCCAAATTTCTTAGCATAGAAGTAGAGGGTTTAGGGGTTAGAGTAGAATAGGAGTAAATAGAAGAGAAAAATACTATAGACCAATAGCAAAAAACTATAGCACCAAGAAATTGTCATAAAACACCAAAACTTGCTTCCATGCATGCAAATCACTCCAACTCCAAGAATTCAAGTATAAGTGAAGGCTAAGAGGAAAAGGGAGGTGACCTTGAAGTGGAATCTAAAGATCAAGAATGATTTGGCAAAAATCCGAAAGGAGTCATTTGGTCCATAAGAAGGTAGATTAGGCAAATAATTGACTAAAATAGGGATAAAAGGAGTTCAAAATCAATTATTATCTTTGAAATTGCATCCAATATTTCATTCACCAAAAGTCAACAACAAAAAGGATAGAATAACGGAGGGGAGTAGTGTAGAAAGAAAAGGAAAGAAAGAAGTTCAAAAATTGGTGACCTTGTATCAAAACCATCTTTTCAAACGGTGAGGAAAATTCCACAAAATATTTAAACATAGCAAATGATAAGGAGTTTGAAGACATTTTCAACCAGCGTCTAGATGAGGCAAATTCCGAGGTAAAACATTAATGATTCCAATTGTAATTTAATTTCTAGGATTAGCCATTTCTACACATAGCCAAACTTCAAGTGCAAGTCAGAATGTCAAGATTAGGTGTTTTCCAGAGTTTAGATAAAGAATCTTGTAAAGTTTACTTAAAGATTTCCAAAAATGTAAGACACTTAGAATTAAGAGTCAAATTGAGAAAGATATTAGTAAATGAAGTTTAGAAGTCATAATTTCATCCAAAAGTAACAAGAATGGAAATTTAGATAGTGTTAGAAACTTGAAAGTCAAAAGTGAAACCAAAAGTAAATTTCAAATTGTAGGTGAGAAGAAATCCATGAATGAAGTTTGAAAGTGCTGATTAGTGGTCAAACTTCATCCACTCATAATTTTTGCTAGGGAAGTCCAATCCTAGAATTCTATAGCAATCTAAATAGTTAAAAATAGGATCTACAAGCAACCAAATTTAAAAGTCTAAAAATAGTAAATTGACAGAAGAAGTTCTGCACCTTGGGAATAAAGTAGGAGGTAGACTAGAATCTTTTGAAAACAATCAAGTAAAGACTTAGAGTTAGCATTAGATAGGAGAAACTTAGAGGAGTCCGGGAATACTTTGAACTCTAAAGAATACTGAAAACTCCAATAGTTATAGAAAGATAAAGTTTAGGATAAGGAATAGATGAAGTGACTTAAAAATCATCCATTGAAGCCTAGACTTAGAACTTGAACACAAATTAGTAGTATAGAGTTAGGGTCCAAAATTTGTAGTCAATTGAAATAGGAAAATCATTAAAAAAAAATGAATGAAGTTTAGATAGCTTTTTAAAGGCTCCAACTTCATCCAATCATAACTTCTTGTAGGAATCTCCAGTTCTTGCAAGTCTTATGTTTTTAAAAATGGAGTGAACTAAAATACAACTTGGTTGAGTTAAATTTGAACTATATTTGTTTTTATTAGAAAATCATAGCAACTCAAAGACTTTGTGTTATTTAGAATTAATCTTTGTAATGAGGATAGGTTTTAGTGATTTCTTTGAATTTTAGGGACTTAAAAAAGATTCATTGCTTAAAAGGCACAATTAATCGATATTAGGTATCCATTAGTATTTAAATTCAAAATACAAGAATATGGTTGTGCACGTGTATTTGCCACGGGTGGATAAATAAACACTCACAAATATTAACTTTCATATTTTCATGCAATAGTGATGTATTTTTAAGTGCATGATGTGTTATGGGTTTTTTTTTATCATTTATAATATCCCCTCATCAATGTTGTTGTTACAAAGCTTTGTTGACATATTTTTTGAAGTTTACTAAGCCAAAAAATCTTGTATTTTATTAATTTCACGGTAAAATCTTTAGGTAAAATTTTTTAAAAAAAAATTTCTGTTGATTTTTTCGTTTTAGTTCTTTTTTCTTTAATTCGTCCGAAAAATGTTAAAGTTATTTTATTTTTTATTAAGAATAAGTTAGGGAATACTTTTCTATTTAATAAATAAACCTTAGATATTTGAATATTTAATTTGTTTTAGCTTGCTTTAGTCCTTTTACAAAATTTCTATTTTATAATTAGCTATATTTACATGTTTTAAAAATTAACATGGTATTAGTTTATAATACGAGTATAAAAATAATAATATACAACGCACTAGAATGCCCTTGTTGATGATTTTTTACTTCTACAGCATCAAAAGTCCCTCTAACAATATGATATCTTACACCAGGTAAATCTTTAACTTTTCCTCCTCTTACTAAGTTTGAATACAAAAAATTCTTAAACCACAATTATAGGTCCAATACACGTATAACATAGTGGAAAAACTCAAAAATTGGAGGCTCTCAAGCTCACAATCTCATGCTCCAAGACTCACAAAATAGCACCCCCATTTGTTAGAGTACTTCACCTAAAATTTCAAAATAAAAAACCTTACCAATTGCAAGATTGTAATGGCTTGTTTGGATTTCAAAAAGAAATATTTTCAACTCTTCCCAAATGGTCAGATTTCATCTTTCAAACATTTTACCCACAAATGTGTAGATCCTATAATTTGCAATTCTCCATAATAGATTGAAAAAATAAGTTTGAAATACATATAAAAAATTTCAAACAAAAAATATTTTATATTCATACTTGAAAAAATAGTAAGTAGACAGAAATAGCAAACAATTTAAAATGCAAAATTGTTAAAAATTTAGTTATAGAATTGAAAAATGCCAATCCCAATGGTTATAATATTATAATAAACAATCTATATCCTATGATTTTATTTTATTTTTTTAATATTATAAATTTAATTAAATAAAGGACTTCAAAGTTTATTTTAAAATAAAGATTCCATAATTGCCTACAAACACAAACTCCTCATTAATTTTCATTTCATTAATCAAAATGGAATGGTTCAAAGCTTTTCACGTATATATAAATCTAGAAAATCAATTTCAAAATTTTTTTTTTAAAGAAGCTTTAGGAAAAAAATTAGCCCTCAAAGGAGTTGCTTCCTTTGAGGAATTTCCATCAATGGAACTCATAGTCTTGTGAGGAACAGTGACCAAAATTCAACATTAAAATAATATAAAAAATTATTCAAAAATAAAAATTATTATTATAAAGTATTTCTTTAAATTAAAACTTTTTGAAAAATATTTTAAAATATTTAATTTTATATTAAAATAATAATCCAGAAAAGGATAGTTGGATGTGGTTGCACTAATGCCACATCAAATCTGAAAATTTTGTAATTCTATATTAATTTTGATCTTAAATTTTAAAGAAATTTTTGTCATATTTAAAAAATAATTTAATTGAAATGTCGTGCACAAATTAAACTCTCCAATTTGTTGGCCAAAAACAATTCTTTTTTTCAAATTTTTTTGGCATGTGTTCACTTTTCATTCCCTATTGTTTGGGACTCACAACACCTTTCAGGGCTCATTTTATTTATTTATTAAAGTTATGAGTTGTGTGGAGATAAAAATAAATAAATTTAATTTAGAAAAGAAGAAATGCCAATTTTATTGTGAAGCAATTCATTCAGGAATAATATGTGATGCATGGGATTTCAAGATCAATTTGGAGAATACACACTCAAGTTAAAAGCAAGATAAAGTAAATGAAGTGGGACTCTCTTCCAACTAAAAAGCATCAAGACTAATTTGGAGAATAAAACTAAGAAGCAAAAAAGCTCTTTTGGATAAAAGTTAAAGTAATAAAGCTCAAATGATTTTAAAGAAAACTTAGGGAGAATCTAAACCCTTATAGCCATTAAGAGTGTAGTATAGAGTACAATACAATTAGGCCTAGTTGGTGAAAAATTCCTTTTTAAATATATGAGTTGTACTTTGTAGTAGGATTATAGATTGACTAGCATATAAATTCTTACTTGAAATTCTCCCTTTGAACAAATCAATTATATTATAGGCTAAACATTCTAAATTGTAAATTATCCTAAATCTACAATAGGCATGATAACTATAAGACAAATGGAGGTTGGATTTTCAACATTTCGTGCAAGATTGGTTACACAACTATACCACCTTAAATACAAGCTTTTCTCATTTATTTTAAGCACAATCTCTAACCTGGAAAGACAAGGCCCCCATGATCAAAGTAATCACCAAAATACTCTGATTAGTGACCCTTAAAGGCTAGAGACTAAGTTTTCATCAAAAAAATTCCAAAATTGTCATTTCTAATACAAGTACCAAATTTTAGAAGAAAAACATTTTTGGATACATATAACCATAGGATCTTGTAGTACGCTAGTTTGAAAAGACATGGAAAAAATTTCAAAAATTTCCACCTTGGAGATTGCAAGATATTAGTGTTTGAATCGACAAAAATCCATTTTTGGCCCTACAAAAAACCTGACATTTGCACTTTACAAGGTCACATCTGTATGAAAAAATGTCCAAAATGGTGGTGACTCTTTGGATTCATTCTTCAAGGCAAGTTGGTTGCATGCTTGAAAAAATTTAGATCATTTGGAATTGCACAACATATAGGAAAAAAATTGTAATTAGAAAGAAGTAGATAATGATTCAAAACATAAAATTGCTAGCAATTATTTATGGAATTGAAATATGCCAATCCCAATAATTGTATTGTAGTAATAAAAAATCTACATCATATGCTTTTATTTATTTATTAAATAATAAGAATTGAGTTAAATAAAGGACTCCAAAGTTTATTTTAGAATAGGGGTCTATAACTACTTGCAATACCCGCAAACTAGAACACCTCATAACTTTCATCTCATAAATCAAAATGGAATGATTCAAAGCTTTCAATATATATACAAATCTAGATAACCAATTTCAAATTTTTATTTATGAAAAAATTGATTTTTTAAGAAATTCTTGGACTGCCAATTGAGCATTGAAAATTGCATATCATGTGATAACTTTTGAACCATGTAGTCAAAAGTTATGAAATTGTTGGGCTTTAAAGCTTCCCCTCAGGCACATGTGTGAAAATTTTAGCAAAAAATAAATAAAAACTCCATTCGTAGTGAGCTGACCAAGATCCCTATATTGCCAAAAAACACCGATTTGACCTTTAGGGGTTAAATTAGTAGGTGCATTCTTTGTTTCTATAGCTAATCATTAAAGAATTAGGAGTGTTTGAGCATAGCTCTTATTTTCTTAAGTAGATCTTGTAACAATTATAATTCCTCATTTGTGAGGAGTAATTTTGATGATCAACACCATTGAAATGAAAGAAGACTTATGTAGCTTTCCTATGAAAAAAGATCAATAGAATTACACAATTTTTGAGAAAATGCCACCGTTGACAAGATTGATGAAAGGTGTTTAGTTAGGCAATACTTTGTGCATACCTTGAAATGGGAATATTGAAATCAAAATGCCCAAAAGTACTCCAAAAACTCTAATTTTTTTTTCATGGGTATATATCATCATGATATTGATATGTAATTTTTTTCAAATAATTTTGAGGCATAGAAAAAAATACTATGAGGATGTGAAGTGATAGCCCAAAGAATCTTCTCCATTCTCCAAAAAATCATCAATAATCACATACTTGATCATTTCTCGATTGGATTGTATCAATGGATTCAATGGCAAAAAATCATCTAGGGTCTCTTTGTTGTTCAAAAGTTGTCAGTGAAGTTAGCATATCGAATTTTCTACAAATGTAGTTGTAGAAGCCATGCAATGACCTTACAATCCTTTAGGGGTTAATAATGAAGTGATTCATCATACGTTTTAGGTCAACAATGCCCTTACAAGGCTAATACATTGCTACAGTCCCACACTTTCTTGGTCACCTAGCCACTAAAAGATTAAGCATCTTTTTATGTAAAAAAATCAACACCACCACAATGAGGGAATTTCCAATACCAACTAATGCATATGCATTCAAACAACTCCCAACAATTTTTGGTGATAAACTGTTTATTTCCTTCCTCCAAAGATGTCCATCGGGGACAAAACGTCCAGTGCACAATTCCGGGTTAAGAAGACGCACTCATCTGAGTTTCACATTACTATATGCAACCCTAAGTTCATACATTTGCACGTCCTCAATTCAAAAAAACGTTTCACCTATTTAGAAAAACGATGCATGAAATTTAACCTCATCTAGATCAACATGCTGACACTTTTATCAACAGCAGAGAAAGCAGTCTAATCTCATGTTTATTTCCGGGTTGCTGATCATTTGCTGACAACATATGTGTACAACTGACAGTTCTGGCATCAAAACTGGATTAAACTGTTCCAATGCATCTAACTATCGAGCCTGCCCTAGCAGAACAACTCGTCTAAACAACTCTGCTCAACCTCAGATCAGCACAGTTCACCAGTGAGCATTCCAAATTTACTACAAGCTGTGCATAGAACAGCTGGATGATTGGGTTCACCGGCATGAAAAGATGTGATATTACTAATAGTCTATTACTGCATATGTTACACACATCTTCATCGTAAAAGGGGCTGCCGGGTCGAAAAGTAACCAAGACAAAACTATCATAGAAGATCCTTGCATCGTAGACAAGACCGACTCAAAATGATTCCTACAAGACTATTAACCTCTGGAACCACGTTTGAAGTAAGACTGTTCCATAGATGGATAGCGTAAGCCTCTTTAGCTATTCTGTTCAGCAGCTCCCTTTGCTGTCGTTCGTGAATGTCATCCTTCGGTGCTGCAAAGAATCTGGACACGGGCGAAAAACAATCTCTTGAGAAAAAAATACACTGTTGTGCCAACAGGAAGCAAGTAGTGCCAAAACGCCTAAAAAATTCATCAAATTCAGAACAGGAGATTGTACTCACTTTGAGATTCCTCTTGAATCCAGTGGGAAGAAAGAAAACGGCCCTTGAATCTTCAAAAGATCAGGGAACTGTGTCCAAGTGCTACCCTTTTCGTCCAAAGTGGAATTAGCAACTCTTGTCACGAGATCAGCTCCATTCCATTGAACTAATGCTTCATCGTACGTGCTAGTGAATTCTTCCAAGCACTTTTTCAAAAATGGACTGCCAGAACAAAAATGACTTAATAAACTTTAAGTTAAAATCAAAGAAAACATCAAGTTTAACCGAAAACTACAAAAGACTCGGTGAGACCTGCACGGTCAGAAGTAGAAACATCTCCTTCCTGTAAATGAAATCATAGAAGGAAAAGTTATCGAATGAAATCCGATTCTATGCAATCTTTACGTATTTGGGTCTGATAGACTGAAGCTTGGTAATCCCAATTAGATGTAATGCATCACAAGCAAGAGAAAGAATGTCATAAACTTAGGAAAAGAGGAAAAGACGGAATCCTAACCTGGACTTGTCAAAGATCGAAATTGCACCGTTGAGTCGTAGCTGTCCACTGGTAGTAACCTCTGAACCCACGGTGTTGTGTAGATTGTCCAAAGGTCTCACTAGAATCATGTCCATGTCCATATATATTCCTCCAAACCTGCAAAGTTCCCAATCGTCCACATTCATCAGAATCAGATGATTTCATACCACGAAAAGATATTTACATTTTTTTTTTAAACAGCAGACCAGGCTCTTAGTCCTCAGTTTCACGGGTGTGACAGAAAAAGTCGCTGCTCCACTCGACTTATGAACTTGAACCACAAGATCCTTAAGAACTCACTTGTAGAGAGCAGCCAATCTCAAGAGCTCAGTATAATGCAAGTGAAACAAAGGCTTCTCCTTCCACTTTGGTAAGACAGCAACAAAAACATCAGATGGGGTGTCTGCCAAAAGCTCCTGCAGATTTGGTCGCACCACAGCCACCTTGTACCTGAGGAACACTCCCGAGTGAGTATATTGAGTAGGAACAAAAGATGCCGTTAACACTGCTAAACCCCAAATAATCAAAGAAATCCAAATACTGTACAAAAGGAGAAGGCAAAACAGTTCGTATTGCCAATTAACGTACCCGTCTTTCGTAAAGCTCTTGAAGTAGTCAAACTCGAAAGTCTCTGAGAAGACAACCACGCAAGCGTTGGGGTGAAAGCGAAGAAGGCTTTCCAACACCCGCTGGTGTCTAGCTGTGAAGCCCCATGCAGGAGTAGTCCAAACCAAGAAAAAATTTAGTGAACAACTCTCTTGCCCAAAAAAGGCTGTCATAAAATTCGAAAAGGAGAGAGAAGACTCTATTCCTGGATAATAGCCCCACTGTTTTTGTTTTCCTTTGCTCTGAGATGTCAATTCCAAGGTTATTCCTTCAGTCTTTGGACTATCAAGTACTGAACCAGCAGCATTCAAACGAGACGCCTCAGCTCTCGTTCCCCGTCTCTCGTCGGCATCCTCAATAACACGATTTATCTTCTCAAAACCATGTAGACCACTAATTTCAGCTGGAAGAGTATTCGAGTTCTCTCCGTCCGCCGACTTCGAGTTAGCCTTGACAGATGAGAATTGTCGTCCCGATTCGGAATCTGCTTCGGTGACAACAGCAGGAGTTTTAACTCCTAAGAGCACCTTCGGTAGCTGACCACTACCGCTAAAGTGATCTCCTCTGATAGCCCGCAACATCTCTTTGTCACTCTTCGTCATCCAAGTTCCAGGAGAAGTGTCAGGATCTTGTAGCATTGGGTTGTTAACAGGATTCATAGGATCAAATGCACCTCTCCCCTTTTTCTTCTTTGAGGCATTCGGTTTGTCTGGTGCACCATCCCCGTTCAGTAACAAAGCATCTTCAATCTCACGCACACCTTCTAGCCGTAGCTGAACGTTATCATCGATCAACTCGTCATCGCTGTTAAACCGCTCCTTCCAGTTCTTAACAACCTCTTTAAAGCCTCTCAATTGCAGTACAGCTACCCTTGCTGCACCCTCGTCCCCTGCACCAACATGCTTCATATCCATATTCCCACCGACCAAATCCTTAGTTTCTCCTGCGTCCAAAGACTGAACATCCTCCGAAGGCTTCTTTCTAACGCCCAGAGCATGATCCCAGAAGAATGACCCCTTCCTCTTTTCCACGTCTTTCGCAAGGTCTCTCGGGAAACCTTTCTCAAGTGTATCAGCTATGCCATTCTGCCGCTTATTCAATTTGGAATCAAGGACCCAATCCGGAATGGCACTCACCTTTCCCCCTCTGCTCTCCTGGTTGGATTTATGCCTTCCTGTCTTCTCTCTATCATGATCAGCAGAAACACCTTTATCATTATTTACAATACTATCTGTCGACCTGACGGAAGCAACTCTCTCACCTCCCTGTTCATTTGTCACTACTGAACCTAAAGTATCTACAATCATCTGTCCAGGTTTTCTAAGAGAATCAGTCTCATTCATGACACTGTCAGCAGAATCCTCATTCGACATTTCTGCAAGAAATTCCAGATTCACGACCTCGAGGTCTTCACCCTCCTCTTCAAGCACTCTATCATCTATATCAATATCAAAGCGGTCCTGATCAGCATCTTCGTCTTCATCTCCTTCATCTCCCATTTCTTCTCCGGCGTCCATGTCATCATCGTTACTCTCTCCCTCTTCGCCATCTCCAATGCCTTGCACAGCACCCATTTTTCTTCCGAGCTTGCCTTTATCAACCACTCTTCGTTTCCCTGTGGCCGGATCCAGGTCACCCGTATTCCCTACCCCGGAGTTATCCTTCCACCAAGCCTGATCAGCTCCGACGCCCTCTTCTATTTCAGAAACACAGAATCCACACCAATGACACGATCAGGACCAACTCATAAAAGACAACGGCCAGAACTTGGCTATGGCGCGAAAATGCAAAAGACATTTTGAAGCGTGGTAGCTAAGAAAGACATTCTTCTAAGGAGAAGAAAACGGATTGTTTCGTCCTAAAGTCAACAGAACGAGAGTATTTAGAAAACTTTGACCTACCAACGTTGGAAGTTTCAAGTCAGTGAACATAAGTACCTGATTTTCCATTCTCAAGAGGACTGAGCTTGGAACCTTGTGGAGCCCTGAGGAGATGAACTTGCAAGCAACCAACGGTCGCAAACAAGAGTAAACCCCCTGCAATGAGATATGTATAGATTCTCGAATTTGATTGCCGCGTAGAGAAAGACGTCGATGAAGACAGCCTTGATAACGATCGATTCAGTGAAGAGGACGACCCTAAACGCCTAGGCCTGGGCATTCTGTTGCTTGGTCGGAGGGCTCAGTCCCTCACACCTACGAGGACACTCGGAAGCCGCACACTTCACTTCGACACAACTCTCCTCGTGTCAGAAACACCAACCCTCGCGCCACTAATGTATCATCAAAATCTCAGCTCTGGATAAACCCTTATTCTCTCAATCACTATGATGGCAACTGAAGTCGCCGAACAATGTGTTCTGAAATACACCTGTCCAAAAACAGGGGAAAACTTCTCGACACCGCGCTAACGAAGAACCGATCGCTGTATCAAAATCTAATGTCCTTCTCACGAGGACTCTCGCCACCAACAAACACTTGAGGCTTCGACACAATGTGTCGATCACTCTCTACTAACTGGTTTTTTTCATTAAACAGAATACTGCATCTGTCCTGTCGAAACATATACATAATTTCTTCGACAACCTCGTCTTCAACACTACCTTCGCCCTCCTCGAAACACAAGTGCGATTTCAAGGCTCAATGCGGCTGCCATAGGCCAACACACAAAATCACCAAATCGTAACTACAACTAATCATCCAACTTTTATTTCAGCCATTCCCCGAAGCTACTAATCCCTGCCAAATCGCAGAGTTCTAAATTTAGCAAAAGCATCTGAACCGAACCGAACCGAACCGAACCGCCTCACAAATCAATATGCTTCCTCCATCAACCACCACCACCAGCTGCTGCTTCTCCACCGTCGTCACGAGGTTGGCCACACAAGCAATGTAATCACACTAAACACCTTCGCCCTGACAGATCCCCCGCTCAATCATACACACTCGCTTCACAACATTCTCCTAAGTTTCACTAACCACAGACTCTCTCCCCACAAAAATCACAAACCCTGACTAAACACAACAAAAACAAAAACAAAAAGAACCGCCACTAACTCACTCACTCACTCACTCACGACTCACACTCCCAAAATCACGTAGCAAGCAGGAAACTCTCCCTCTTTCCTCTCCAGAAACCACAACTCCCTTTCCTCGCACACATGAACCGCTCTTCTTGTCCAGACAACCATTAATGGCAGTGGCAGCCTTGCAGAGTCCAACCTGACACTATCTGACAGAGAAAAGACCTAGAGCCCTGGCTGTTGTCCTAGGATCAGAACAGAACTGATGAGAACACAAAGGTAAACCCCGTCTCTGGCCGTCCTCCAGTCCCCTGGCTGTCTTGATGGCGCTTGGCAGGGAGACTATTTGCCTATTGCCTAGGTTCAACTTACTGGGAATTTGGGAAAAGGAAAGGCGAGTTGCAAAACCATTCTACTGCAATTGGGCTATGGCTGTGGATCGTTTTGTCGTTGCCGAGGGCGTGCTTCTGGCTTTACGTGGTAGTGGATTGCACCAAATTACTGTTCCGCCGCAGCCTTCTTCTCATCCAAAAGCAGGGCTGCCGGTCTGATTCGACTAACCTTACATGCTCTCATTCCTTGCTTGCTTGCGGTTTCTACAGTGCAGGAGGAGATTTGCGGGCTCTACAGGATTGCGTGTTTTCGGAGTGCATTAGCATTGCGAATTTGGGGCAATTGGGTCTGGCGATGGCAGGGACGGATCCAGTAGTGACGGCGAGAGAGGAATGGCGCCACTGCCAATTTGCGGCTATTCCGGTGGCCGGTGACCTCGTCTGGTCCGCGGGCTCCACGGACGTCTTGGGAACGTAGTGTTACATACTGTGGTGCTGGCGGGTATGTGTGGCGGTTCTCAACTACGGGAAGAAAAAAAATTTACTGTAGGAGATAAAATGGGTCCTCTTGTAGCTAATTTGGGGTCTCCGACTGCACAAATGAATTTAGAATTTGCAAATTTTATGGGGGATGGCAAATAAAAAATTCCAGTGTTTTTTCCGGGGGCAACAAGGGGTCAATCCTCCCTAGCCCTCCGCTCAAGGCGTTTTTTGAAAATAAGGTGGTTGGAGCCAGAGGGTGGATCCCCATTTATTATAAGGACACCTTATTATTTAAAAAAACTAAAAATTAGGCACCTTATTGGGGTACCTTATAAGGAACAACAAATGCGACCAAGGGCAAATTTCATAAGGGGTATTTATGATTATCAAATGCCCTTCTTTTGAATGGAAAACTTAAGGCAAGGTCCTTACAATTTAGTAGTCAATAATTGATGTGATTTAGATGTCAATGATAAGGATATAAGGTGCACCAACTTATTACCATCCAAATTTTAATTTTGCCCTCGTGTACCCACATTGTACATTTCTATTCTAAAATATATTCCAAGGTACATAAAGGTGGAATGGAGATGGTGGTGGTAATCTTGAGGCTAATTTGTAGATTGCATAGACGATATTTTTCCAATTCAATCAAAGCCCTTGTTGAAAATTCATCAAATGATCCAATTATAAAAAATTATGTAACTCAAGTGGATCAACATAGTTTACAGTAGTAGAAATAGATGTCACGGTCTTGTAGTTGGTTGTCACTTGAGCAATCACTATGATAAATATGTAATTAATGTTGTTTACAATTAGGCCTAGACATTTGTAGTTGTATAAGTTAATTCCTAAGGCCTAAGCATTCAATCATATAGTAGATGAATGTTAATTTCATGAAAAGCAAAAGTTTAAGTTCATTATTATAAATTTTCAAAAGTAATGTTACTATCTTTATTTGCAATAGTAATGTTATTATTGTTATATTTAATTTTTCCTTGTACAAAATAAAATTGGAAAAATAAATTATCTACAATATCATTTTCTATTTTTAGAATTATTTCTTACTAAACTTGCCCTAAAGGCATTGCAATGATAGATTCCAAGTATGCACCAATGCTCAAAGAGAACCACTAGTTACTTCATTATTAGCTGGTGGAATTAGGAAAAAATAAGTCACAATCTGAAAACAATCATGAGAAAGAAAACGGACTTAAAACTTTCTAAAAATGACCCTTCAAAAACTAAGTTGAATTTTAAAATAAAAATCTTCAAAAATCATTGTGATTAAAAACTTAGAATTTTTAAAATTGAAAGAAAAAGAATTCTTATACAAAAATTACAAATATTCAATCTACAATCAATTTCAGGAGAATTTTTTAATTTAGGACTTCAAATATTATTGAAAAATATTGGTTTGTGTACCACTTGATATAGCCTTACGAATATGATCTATGGATCATATTTTGTTGCTATTGATTGACAACCATCATTACTAAATTAATTTTTTAAGCTGCACTTCACAATACTATACATGAAGGTCTAATTCGGCACTCAATCACCAAAATTGAGTTCCCTTGTTAGATTTCGAAGGGATCACATCACCTCACACCATTCACAAGATGACACATGGCATTTATTTTTTACAAAAACAAGTTAATTTATGCCAATTCTGATCTTCTCGTAGGATATATCTTCACAATTTCGGAAATCTAGACTAGCCTTGGTCCTTTCGGTGCCCCCCCCCCTCCCCGAAAAAGAAATAGCAAGGGAAAAAAAAAATAGTTTCGCTAAACTCAAAAAAATATCCCCACCACAAGTAAGCACGTGCATCCCAAGTCTTGTAATGTTTATTTGTTTGTAGGAGGAAATGGAGATTTTGATGATTGTACCTATCCAAGAAGGAAGAAATAGATTGCAAAAATATTTTTATTTTATTTATTTTAGGACCCAATCCCAACCACGTGTCAGCTCATCATTGGTGGAAACGATGGGGGTGGGGCATGGCTGCGCCTGAAGCATTCATTTCTCTTCGACTTCTTGGGAGCACTTGAGTTGGTTAGCCCTTTATCCTTTTCCATAGCAGGCCCACTTTTCTTTCCGCGTTCTGGGAGGAAAAAAGAAATGGGGAAAAAGAGAGATTGGACGGGTCCAGCAAGGCAAAACACTCCCCACCCATGTGCCAAAACTTCGAAAAGGTGAGCGGGTTTTTTATTACTTGTTTTAAGGTTTTCGTTGAATTGAAGGGTGGACTTTCATACACCTAGAATTGGATAAAAAAAACTTGTGCACGAGTTTGTTTGCTTCTAAGATTCAAAAGGTGACATGGAAGTGTGTAATAGTTTGTAAGAGGTGAATCGGAATGATGATGGTAGATCAGCCTACTGTCGTCGGTCACCCGGTTTCGACATCTACTAGTGACCTTCCCAATTACACAATAGATGTCACCCATTTCCGCCAAATGTGGAACTCGTTTTTCCAGAACAAGCAACCAGGTGCCATTGGAAGAAAACAATATGAAATTCATTCATACAGTCTATTTTATAGATAGCACCAAGTGGATAAAGATGTGACTCATAAAATGTTGGTTCAGGTGGGCTTAGGTGTGAACAAATTAGCTTGGCAAAAGAAGTTGTAGCTTCAAGCAATAAAAGAGGTACTTATAGAATATTAAATTTTTGCTTTTGAAACACTCATCAAATGGGATTAGGGTATTGAGTCTTTCATTTTTGAGATGGTCATGACCCCCACCGATTGATGGTTTTAAATTTTTGCACCAAATGCGTTTGAAAATTCATATTAGCTTCACTTCTTATCAAATTAAGATCATTCCTCTTGTATTTGAATCTAGTCAACTAATTCTTTCTTGAAAAAATGTACGCAACAATAAACACATTGCACAAGATATTTAGATTGCTAATCTAGGTTGTAATAGGCTACTCAATCTTATTGGCCAACAAAATATTAGGAGGAGGATCATAAAAAGTCGAGGATGCAACTTTCCAACTTTCAAGAAACTAATTCTAATTTTTGAATTGAACTTTTGGGTCAATTTAAGTTTGAGAACGAGACAAAGGTAGTTCTAAAATATAGTTCCTTCCTACTCACATAGAAGTGAAAAAGTGAAAGCATTATATAACTTAGCAAAGATAGTTCTAACTCTAGAAAACTCAAAAATTCATTTATGATTCCGGCATTATATGGAAGCTCACTTGCCATCAAGAAAAAAGATAGAACATAACTTAGTACCTCATTTCTATCTAACATGCATTCTTATTTAGTATAAGGTGGAGGCACCAATTAACAACCACGCCTAGTATCCAATGTGGAAGGGGTGTTAATTCCAACCTTAGGCCAGATTTGCTGGATCTAAAGCTTGAAATTTGTTTTTTTTGTCCTTTTCAAGTTTAAAACCCACAAGGTTATGACACATTACATGTAGTAATGAGCAAAAAAGTATTGTTTGGAATGATCAGAATTAGACAACTCTAGACATTGCTTATGGGTGAAGAGTTCTTTTCCCTCCCAAAATGCATTGTGATTTCAATTTTCAGAATAAAAATCTGAAAATTTAGCAATCCTCACATTTCCTATCTCCCTACACGGATAAAACATCCACCAACTCATACTACACAAAATACGCTCCCTAATTGCTTATTGGATTGGTTATTGGTGCTTCCACCTAATAATCTATTTACAAAACCTCTACTTCTTTTCTTGAAACCTTAACTGTTTTTAGATACAAAAACTTGTGCATTCTTTAATTCCTTAAGGGCTAAGAATAGTCCAAATTTCCAAAATCATAAAGTCTTATTGTGAAATGTAGCTAAGAATAATAATTTAATGACTACTTTCAAACAATAGTTGTAAAATATCATGCTTATATCTTTAAAAGATAGCCTTCTTTAAATTGTAAACAACCAAAAGTTCAAATTTTGAACAACAAATGAATGCAAACATATCCAAAGTGTATAGAAACTTGTTTTTTTATCCATCTAAATGTTTGTACGCTCTTGAATGAGTTTTCTAATATCTCTATGGTAGAAATTTTTAGAAATTTTCTTTGTAAATATTCTATAGTTCTTGAAGCACATATATGTTTGACTTCAATAATAGCCATTCCAAATTGATTTGAATAAATAAATTAAATTTAAATAAATAATTTAATTATAATCTCCAAATATCATTGTAATTTGAATGTAACATTTTGAACTTTAAGAGAAATTTTGAGAATTACAAATGTTCAATCAACAATCAATTTTAGAAAGAATCTTTAATTTTTGGTTTCAAATTTATTAAAAAAATATTGGCTTATGTAGTAGATGACCCAACTGTAGAGATAGGATTGATCTATGGACTACATTTTACACATTTTTTTGAAGTCATCATTAAATTATTGTTTTAAGTTTCATTTTCTAATATATCTTTACAACTTTTTGAATTTAGACTATCCTCTTATTTTTAGAGAGAATGATAAAATTGAAATAAATAATGTATGCATACAAAGATGTAAGTAAAATGTAAAAAATTCAAAAAAAGAATCAAGATTCAAGGTTTCACTTCTTTCCAAGTGCAAATTTCTTCCTATGCAAAAGCAAAAACAATCTCGATTTTTTACTATGCCTATGTACTACACAAGTCAATTCAAGCATTAGAAGAGATTCTAGCCCTCTAGAGGCTTGTGAGTTTCCAAACTGCGAGAACTGTAGAGGGCCTTGGTAGCTTGCTCATGTGGCATAACAAGTGCTACATCTAAAAAATAATAATTTATTTTTTCGAAAAAAATTATAAATTTTTGTTTTCAATTTTTTTCTTCATTTCAAGAATGAATTTTTTTTTGGGGGGGGAATAGCCATTCGCTAGAACTGCAAGGGGGGGACGTGCATAGAGCACCAACTTGAAACAACCCTCCCACCTCCCCCCCTCAAAATCCTCTAATGTATTGTACTCTATAATATTAATACTAAGTTAAAATAATTCAAGAATTAATTGTGTGAATTTGCATGGTACATTTATATAGAAGTTCACAATATTTTGGATCAAATCAATACAACGTGGTATATATTATTTTCTTATGTACAACCACAAGTAGACAATGGTTTTGGTGGAAATAATTAGTCTACAAATAAATGCCAAATTTTTATAAAATTATTCTCATATTAAAAAGAAGCAATATTGGAAAATCTATTTTTTAAAGCATATAAACCTTTTCCTAAAAATATTTCTTATTCAACATAGATATGCCAAATTTGCTATCTACCTATGGTATCAAATGGTTTGATTGCCATCCAACTTTCATCAAAAATCCATCCAATGTTGTCTCTAATTAACTACATTCATCCAACTTTGTGAAAAGAAATCTTCCACTATTAAAACTTTTGTACTAAATGTATTAAATTATGTGATAATTAATTATAAAAGGAGAAAAAGTAGTATTTGAACCTCAAATTTTTTTGAATTTAAAGGCAACTTTAAGCATAAACAATATATTTTTCATCTTAAAATTGTCAAGTGTCCAAGGTTTTGCAGTGGTCTTAAGAGACTACATCACATTCTATGATAAATTTATGATTGAATTTCAATTTTTATTCAAGGAAAATTAAAGCGCAAGGATACCATCCTTAGAAGGTTATTAAAAAATTACATGAAATAGACACTCAAAACCTTTTCACAATAGACAACTAACTTACACATGTTTTTTCAAATATATGCCATCCCTTCTAAGTTTAATGCCTACTAAAAGCCTAGAGCATATTTTATTTAAGATAGACACTAAACTATGCATAATTAATAACAAGTTGTATACTAAAAATTTCACAAACCACTCAATCAAAGAAATACATTGGTATAAAAGAAACAAAGATCATGTCAAATAAGTATTTATTACATAATTATGAGTGTCGAACTTTAATTGTAAATGGTCTTCTTTACTAGTTATTTTTTAGCAAAAGCAATACAAATATTAAAAAATTAGACATTCATAAATTCTTAGACATTTATAAGGTTGTACTTGATTGATTTTTTAAGATGCAGTGATTCTTGTGTTGATTTATAGAATGCCAAATGAATTTCAAATGTGTTTGTTATAAGGGTATTTTGGGATTGCTCATAGTTTATTACTAATAGGTCCTTAGGGATTATCCCTAAATGCCTAAGAATTTTGAATAAAACAAAAGATATAATTATAGTAGATTTTCTCATCTTTTTCCTTCTTGACTTGAAAAGAGAATTGCTATAAAATAAAATTGATAATCGATATTTATAAAATCCAATTTTCATTTTTTATTTCAATAGTGCTAGTATAAAAGCATGAAAATGCAAGCATGTGAACTTTGAGTATATATATAAATACATATACTACAACCATTGAAGGTGCTTACAATATAAACATTTATGCTATAAGTATCTATATTATAGTTATACTATAATCATAAAAGATTTTTATAATATAGACCTATAATATAGGTGCATAGTCATTTAGGCTCTCATGCTCATACTCCTCAGCTCACATAATAGCAAACGTCCTTCAATATTCTCTTATTTACAATATGTATTTATATTTTTGTTTTATATAATGATTTCCAAACCTTGATTTCATTATCATCAAATCAATATCACCAAGGCTCTAAATGACATTTGCATGTCATCTTTGACTATCTTAATAATTTAATGATATTAGCCAATCACTCCAAAATTCCTCTTAAATTAAGGTAAGTTATTATGAATTCATAATAATTTTTGAAATTAAATTCATTTTTAACTAAGGTATTTTATAATGAAATCATTACTACAATTGCATAGGTGTGATTTAAACTTATGAAGGTTGTTGTACCTTTGTCAATTAAAAAATAATAATATTATCCTAGATTTTATAAAACATGGTTTGTAAAAGAAACCTTAACCTTCACACAAAATCACTTGTTTGTACACAAGGGTTGTTATTATGTGAGCATAAGAGCCTAAAATACTCCACACCTATATTATAAGTGTGTATACTATTAAAAAGTTATCTATATTTATAAGGTATATATGTTACAAATATTTATATTATAGGTGTTTATGATACATATACTTTCTATAGTGTGTGGTATCTATATTGTAGGTACCTATATTATAGGCTTAATGCTCACAAGTTCACATTCTTAGGCTCACGTACTAGCATTGTTGGTTTGTACATAATGATTAAAAATCTACATTTATCTAGTGTTAGTGTAAAATTTAGCCAAATGTTTACACTAATTATTTGGCAATCATTCAAATTAGTATTGGGGTCTAACACTATTCAAACTCTCACTAATTGAATTAATTTGAGTAGGTATTTTTGCTCATTTGTCAATTTTGTCAATTTGTGATCGTAAAGACACTTCCACGCAAAATTAGTAGTTCATTTGGATAGATTTACTTCACAAACTTAGTTCACTTCAACTTCATACTTCTACTTCAATTTGAATTGATTCACCATGTGTTTAAAAAGTTAAGTCCAACTTCAATTCAATGTATGCTAATCCCCAAAAAATTTAAAATGTAAAAAAATCCAATAGGATAGCTTTTAGAGATCAAAGCCATTCTATTGTATCGTAATTATAGGAAATGTTTGGTGGAAAATATCTCTAAATATAGATTTTAAATTTTTTGTAAAACCATTTTTTTCAAAAACAAAAGTTTTTTGTAGTAAAATAAAAAGAATCTTGCCAAAAATTATATTTCTAGCATCTACCAAACTTTATTTTTTAGGATGTGCCAATCATTGAATTGTTTTGAACATTGAAAGCTTAAGCATAAAAAAAGCCAACTCCAAACAATTTGTCCATTCCAAGCATCTAGGAATGAGCCCATTATTTGAATCTTGTCCAAATCCTAGACACTTAACGACTCAAGTGGATGAAAATAACTTAACCGAGTCTAATGTTTTGGATAACTTTTTGTGTCAGTTCACAAGCTATTTTCTTTTCATTCCCATATTGAACCATTTTTTTCAAGTACCAAGTTCATTTTTTTTTCTTACTCTATTTTTTTACTCTAAATAGAAATTTTCACATATTTTTTCACTGTTTTTTTCCAATGTTTTCAAATTGCAGTCAATTTTTTTCTCCATTCCACCCCAGCTAACAATGAACTAACCAGCAATTCTCCCAAGATATTGACCAAGTAAGGTAATCCCCCCGAGGCTGTTTAGAATTTTAGAACACATCAAAATTATTTCAATTTGCATTATTGAGTGTGCTGCAATTATTTGAACATGGATCACTCAAATGCATGAGCTATCAATAGAAGTGAGCCTTGAGCAAGAGATTATTTTTTCCAAATTGCTTTTTGGTTATGTAATTATTTGAGTATTATTTAGCTGTTCTTGTGAATCCAACTAATTTGACTTGTAATCAGACAAAAAATTATTAAAAATTGATATGTTACACTCATATATCATACTATCATACATTCTTTCACTAAAAAATTGATAAGTTTTAAGTGTGAAGAAGAGTTTCATCCTGTGATTTATTTATTTTTAAATTGTTACCATTGTGGAGTGCAGGTGGTTTGTTCAGTTCTTACTGTTCTTGAGACTTGAATTTGTAATCAAATCTCAATCTGAAATATTTCCAGTTGTACTTCCAAAATCAGATCTGGCTTCATCATCGACTACCAAAGTTTGACTGATGGCCATTTTTTATTGTTTACTATTTATTTTAAACAAATGAAAGGCATTTTTCCTATTTAAGTTAGGATTTATGACTTAAAAATGAATTGATGATGGTTATACTTTCTACTTGTAAATTATTAAAATTCAATGTTGGAACTTTTAGTTATAATTGTTGAGGTTGGTACTTGATGTCATTATATTTTAACTTTAAGGCGATTTTTGCTAATAGTGAGAAAAAAACACCATGTAGACCATGAATATTATATTATTATTTTAATCCAAATGGAGTAGATTAATATTTTTTTTGAATGATATTGGCATATTTGTTTGAGATGCGTACAAATGCAATGTCAATTACACATGAAAAAAATAGGAATTATACTTTACATTATGAAAAATTCTTTGAATGGTACAATGGGGGTTGTCACACTCTCTCCTTGAATTGTGGAAGGCCCATTCTTGAAAGATTGAGAAGTTTTTTTTTCCTCTCGAGGTGAAGATGGGGTGTGAAGATTATGAAACTGTGAAGCTTGAGAAGTCATGGAGAAGATTAATAAGCCATGTCCATTCTCATTCTTGACAAGGTAAAAAGTGGAGTGACACCTTCTTTATAGAGAAAGGCTCATATTGGCTCTTCTTTTCACTCCATACCTTATCATCCTTCATAAAAATTTAATTCTCGCAGAATGACACACCCTAATAAATAGTTTGTAAGAACATCAAATCCCATTGTATAACCTCCATTTACAAGATCCTATCTAGGATAGATTTTATGTACACCTATTTTCAGTAGTTAGAAAGTTAATTAACTTATTTATATTATAAAGTTAAAAAAATTGTATACCACAAGAATGTTGAATCTTCATTAGATTTCCAATGGACAAGAAGAACTTTTGGAGAAAAAAAATTAGATAGTCTATAAATAGAAACCATGTTCAAATTGCATGCTTCTTAGGATGATTTTAGGTGCAAAGTGCTTTCCTTCTAATGCACTACTATCCCCAAACTACCATCATCACCCAGTGCATATATCCAAAATCAATATGTACCTATACAAAAGAAACAATTTCAGAACCTCTACCAAAGAAAACACTTCCATCCTTCGTAACTTTTGCGTACAATATCTAAACGCTATATTCTTTGGTGCATTGGAAACCTCCTTTCACTTGTCTGCAAAAAAAATGTATATGTTAGGTTAGGTTCCCCAGCATCCCGGCCATCTGAAACCTGACTGAACTTGGAAAATGAATGGCCCTCATTAAATGAGGAGTTTGCACTGCAGCCGAAGTGGGATCCAAGAGGATCCGCCCTAGGCAGGACACTTGCAGATTTCTTCTTCAGTTTCAGTTTCATATTGTGCAGTGCAAGGGACTGTCAGAGATGGGGTGCGGTATCCCCAAGGGGAGGTTTTATGTTAACTCATTTGCTTTCCGTCTCTTTTGGATTTTAGGCGACCCAATTTTCACACCTGTTGTGTGTGACGCTGCGACTTCCAAAAGGGCGACCACCACCTAACTTATCGATTAGGGCTGCCTTCCATGTGGATTCGGGGCTGGTGAAGTCCACTGGTCAACAATGGAATGGGAGTGGGTCCAATTTTGTTTTGTGGGATGGCTAAACCCGCTTCACAACGCAGTTTTTTTCCCCCCTCAAACTCCCATTCCATCGCTGATTGATGGGCTTCACTGTCCCTTAGCTTCTTAGGGATGCTTCACACATGGGTTCAAGGTTGAGAGTCCGTCGGCCTCCACCAATCAAATGTTAGAAAATCCTGACTTTGTTCTCTCGACCCTTCACATAAGGCGGCATAATCCAAAGTCCATCGCCCTCCTAAGTGCCTATATGGAAGTCCAAGCTCCTACGTGGCAATGGCCTCACGACGGACTCTCGACCCAAGTTTGGGTCACCACTTTGTGGCGACCCAAACTTTGATCAAGAGTCCGTCGAATTGCCCATTTATTGCCCATTTTTTCGGACTCTTGTCCAAAGTTTGGCCATGAACTCCCATGGCTTCTTGACTTGGTCGGTCCATGTGTGAAGCGCCCCTTAAATTAAGGTAGGAGCCTCGAACTTTGACCAGGCTTTAAAAATGAACATGATTCAGAGGTACATTTTGCTTTCTTGAATGTACTAGATATGCACATTTTAGGAGGTGGTCGCTTTTTTATGACCACAAATGACCATTTTTTTTCTAACTTCAAATTTCTTTTTAACTAATTTCACAAAGCTCCAAAAAATACAAAATGACTTTGGGGTTAGTTTTCAATTCCACTTGTCTTTCAAGGAAAATTAACTGAAAAAATATTTCAAAAAAGTTTCACCTCCCCACAAATCAATTCCAACCCTTAAGTGGTCGGTTCATGCACCTACTACCTAAGTTACTCCTGCGCGTGGGTTGTTCACCTTTCTATCGTGGCAAACCAAAGTGGTGGTTTTATGGCCTGAGCTTAAGGCTTTACTCTTGTACCTGATTGTGTCCATTACAAAGTCAATGGATGGCATGAAACCGACGATCACCTGCCATGCAGGAAGCTTAAGTTATGTGGGACTCGCTGTCGACTGCTGTGAGTTGGAGCTTTGGAAGACTTTGGGAATCGGACCCTCTTTCCGTGGGGGCCAACGAGGATGAAAACAAAGCAGGGGTTCGCAAATGGTGATTTTTCAAAGTTTTGGGATAGAAACGGAAAGAATTGGCACTTGTTCATCCAATAATGGGATGTTTGGGGCAGATGATAACCTTGGGTGATATGTTTTCATCTCTTTGCCCCTCGATCGTTAATCCTTAAACAATGTCACGGATGTTTTACAGTCAATGAACGATGAAGAATTTTTCCATGTAGGATAGAAGTGCAACTATGCATGCTCTGAATTTTGTGTGAAAAAAGGGGAGGTCTTTGATCTACAGTAGTTTGACTTCCAATGGATGTTTCTGCTTTTATTTTTAATTTGATAATTCACACGGTATCAAAACAAAATGATTTCTACTATGACAAACTTGTCATTGAAGGGTTGAAAGGACATGGCCCCCCTAACCAATGTTGTCACCAAAAACTAATTTGATTATTGGACCAATAGGGACATTCTTTGTTTCTACAACGAATAGTGAAATCATCTATTGAACACTTTTCAACCTCGACAACCTTCGAGGGTAAACCTTGAATAGACTACGGGATAGTTGATTCTTTAAATTTTCCAAATTGTGAAGATGCATTATTCATGATGACTCTCAAATAGTAGTTGTAAAACATGATTCATAGATCATATTCATAGAATTAGATCAACTACTACACTAAACAATATTTTTCAATCAAATTAGAAGCCAAAAATTGAAAATTCCTTTTGAAATTGATTGTAGATTGAATGTTTGTGATTTTCATTAAAAAAATTCTTTGAAAATTAAAAATCATAGTGATATTTGAAGATTTTTATTTAATTATTTTATTCAAGTCGTTCTTGAAGGGTCTTTTTTTGAACTAGAAAAAGGATATTTTTTTAAGAAACAACCTACCAATTACTATTGAATAAGAGAATATTTGTCCAAGTAAAATCTTCAAAATCTATACAATACAAATATTAAAAAGAACCAATATAATAATCTTCAAAAGAAATTAATGGATGATAAAAAAAATACATTTTTGTATGCTTGGTACAAGTTTGTGTTCATTAGTTGTTCAAAATTTGAATGCTTGGCCCTTTAGGAGTTGAAGATATGAGAAGCTTGATTTGGATTGTAGCATACTGTTTTGGATGTATTTGATATACAAGGTATATGAATTGACACATACAAGGTTTATGAATTGGTGCATACATTAGTCACAAGAGTTTGTATTCATATTGAGATAGATCCAATGATAAATGCCACTTCTAATTTAATTAGATCTTTATTCTACCTTCTACTTGTTTAAAAAGTTGCAAAATGGCCATATATTTTACATGTATGGTGTTGTATTTGAATATGATAAGGAGTAGATATTAAAACAATCTCCAAATGAAAGGTATTAGCTATTGAATTTTCAACTTAATGGAGTATATCTTTCCATATTTTAGTACATAATTCATATTGTAAGAGTAAAAAATATTACCATATATATGGTACCATTTTGATTAGTAAGGTTTAACTAAATAAGGACATTACAAATGATTATCCCCTAAAAATCAAAGACTACGTTCTCATCAAAAAGACTTCAAAATTGCCATTTCTAATACAGGTACCAAATTTTAAAAGAAAAATATTTTTGGTCACATGTAATTATAGGATCTTTTTAGTATACTATTTTGAAAAGATGTGGAAAAAACTTCAAAAATTTCCTTCTTGTAGATTGCAAGATATGAACGTTTGAAAAGACAAAAATCCTTTTTTTGGCCTTGCAAAAAATTGGACAAGTGTACTTCACAATGTCACATTTGTATGGAAAAAATGTCAAAAATGGTGGTAACTCTTTGGATTCTTTTTTCAAAGTAAGCTAGCTATATGCTTGAAAAATTTTAGATCCTTTAGAATTGTACAACATATAAGAAAAAATAGTAAGTAGAAAGAAGTAGAGAATGATTCAAAACACAAAATTACTAGCAATTTAATCATGGAATTGAAAAATGCCAATCCCAACTATTGTAATGTAGTAATAAACAACCTACATCATATACTTTTATTGTTTACAAAAAATATTAAAAATTGTGTTAAACAAAGGACTCCAAAGTTTATTTTCAAGTAGGGAATCCATAACTGTCCACAAACTAGAACGCCTCATAACTTTCATCTCATAAATCAAAATGGAATGATTCAAAGCTTTCTACATACATATAAATCTAGAAAACCAATCTCAAATTTTTATTTTTGAAAAAAGTGTTTTTCTAAGAAATTTTTGGACTGCCAATGGAGCATTGAAAATTACATGTCATGCAATAACTTTTGAACCATGTAGTCAAAAGTTATGAATTTTTTTGGTCCTAAAAGCTGCTCCTTGATCACATTTTGTGTGGAAATTTCAAAGAAAAAAAGTTTCATTTGTAGTCTTTTGCCCCAAACCATTGTATTGTCAAAAAAATAGTTTGGTTCTTTAATTAGGGATTAAGGTCTTTTGGATGATTTAATTTTGAGTGAGGATGTAAGGTGGTAAAAAATTGGTTTTCATTCAATCTTTTTTTTTTGGGGGGGAGGGAGTTTTTTGAATGCATTTTAAGAGAATAGTATTGAATATTCCCTCACTATTGTATTATTATCTTTTCAAAAGAAGAAGATGCTTAATCCATGTAGTGTATATTGACCACTTCTTGGTGGTCTCTATTCTTGATTTGAATTTAATCTATGAAAATGACATTTTAAAAATTTGAATCTAACTAATGAATGAAGTTTACTAAATGTTGTGTCTTCCTCAATTTGAAATTTTGAAAATTTTGAAAGATTCAATATTTTATTAGACTTTGAAGTTTGACCCAATAACCATGGTTTGGTGATTTTATAATTTTATTATGACATGGTAACTTTGGATTATACCATGATGTTATAAATTGTAAAGTATACCTATTAATGGCAAAAAATTCTTATTTATTGACCATATTTTGTATTTAATATGAATTTTCTTTACTTATTCCTTAAAAAATCAACAAATAATCTCAAATTTTCACAAAAAGATTTGAAATTTTGATGACTCACATAAGACATGTGATTGTGTCTCTGAATTTTTTATAAAAATGAAATTTCATTCATGTATAGTTGCAAAATTGTAGCAAAGAAAGCAAAGGATTGGGAAGTCTAAATCCATGGTTATAATGCATGTCTTTTCAAGGTTAACTAATAATAGGCTACTAATAAAAAATAGACATCAATTTATTTTGGTATTTGTTGTAAATTGGTAGGTTAGTAAACTCAATGATAGATTGTTGGTTATTTTTGTGTTAGCTCTTATGTTAGTTTCAAGTTTTCTAATTGCTTTTACTTTCAAACTAACAGTAGTATAGATTAAAGATTTATTTTTCTTTGCCTTCTAGGCAATCAAGGAGATCTTCGTAGTGAAGCACTTTTGCAAATGGCATATTAGTGATGGTACCATGAAGATGATTAAATCATTTAACCCCTAAAGGACCAAGGTGCATTTTTTGGCAACATAACTTTTGGGGGCAGGTGCATGTGAGCGGAGATTTCCATATTTTTGGCCCAAATTTTGAGAGAAGGTGTGGACAAGGAATATCTTTCATGTGCACAAATTGCAAGACATTTGGAAATATGAGTCAAAAGTTATGGCCTAATATGTAGTTTGTTTCTCAACTCAGGCAATCCGGGCAGATCTGAAAAATTCACTTTTTTCAAAAATAAAAATTTGAAATTAATTCTCTATATTTATGTATACATAGAAAGCTTTGAATCATTCCATTTTGATAAATGAGTCAGAAGTTATGAGGTGTTTTAGTTTGCAGGCGGTCATGGATTCTCTACTCCAAAATAAACCTTTGAAGTCCTTTATTGAACTCAATTTTGAATATTTCTTGAAAAAAAATAAAAACATTAGGTGAATATTGTTTTTTGCAACAATAAAACCATTGGGATTGGCATTTTTTAATTCCATAACTAAATTATTAACAATTTAGTATTTTGATTCATTCTCTATTTTTTTCTACTTACTATTTTTTTCTTGTATGTTGTACAATTTCAAATTATCTGAAAATTTTCAAGTATTTAGCCAACTTGCCTTGAAGAATGAATCCAAAGAGTTGCAACAATTTTGAAAAAAAATTCTTACAAATGTGACCTTGTGAAGTGCAGCTGCCCTATTTTTCGCAGGGCCAAAAAAAGGCTTTTTGTCAATTGAAATGCTAATATCTTGCAATCTATACGGTGGAGAATTCTGAAATTTTTTTCACATCTTTTCAAATTATCATATTGCAAGATCCTACAGTTGGATGTGTAAAAAAAAATTAAATTTTTTTTGGGTACATGTCTTAAAATGGCAGTTTTTTTTAGTTTTTTTTTTAATCATTTTTGTTGAAAACATAGTCAAGGAACTTTAGGAGTTAAATTGTTTATGAAGAAACAATAAGTTGAGCAATAGAAAAAAGCATTGACAACCAAAGCATTTTATTGTGAACACAATGAACCAATTTGATAGACAAGATATTTCAAAGTATGTTCCATTTCATGCAATAAAGATGGAGTTGAATAGGGTCTCGGAGCATGAGATGTTTGAAAGCTTTGAGCTCTTTGTGACACTTGAGATTTGTAGAAGGGTGAGAGAATTGAAGGAAAATGATGTTGAGAGTTATGAAGCATTTGAGCTAATATTGAAGGAGTTTTTTTATAGAGGATTTTGAGAAGGTGACAAAGAGGACATTCTCAGAGTAGGTTGTATGCTTAGACAAAAGCCTATTGAATAAACATTGTTGAGAAAGTTTGACCATGAGTGTGTGCAGTTGTCAAAGACTAAAAATACAACTTTGGATATAGAGAAGATAGAATTTTTATATAGCAACTAATTCATCATTAGAAGATTTTTTTTTGCAAGATTTTTTTTGGTAAGATTGTAATAAAGGGGGTGAACATGGTGTATACTTTAATTTGATAAAAACACTAGCATGTATGAAAGCACAAAGGAAGTTGAACAAAGATTTTACTTGGGAGCAATTGACTTGTAGTTTGTACATTTCATTTTGAGCTAACTTGCCAAGATTTGTTGTGAGATTTTAAAATTAGATTAACTTACTTTCCAAGTCAATTTTCATCACAACTTATCCTAGGGGATTGCAATTGCCGATGTAGAGTATAAGAGGAGTCCCCGTTTTAGACAATGAGTAGGTTTTGAAATTCAAGGCCAATCACAAACCCTACCCACCTACACGCAATTGCCATGTATGCATCCATATTGTAAGACAACCTCCTTTTGCTACTATAGTGGCAAGCATCAACAAAATTCATTAAGTTAGGAGGCTTGTAGAATCCAAGAGATCACCCTTGATGTAAGTTTCAACATGACTAATTACACTAGGATCAACAAAGTCCGACCTTTGTCACTAAAACACTCTAATTGCACATTCCCAATACATGTCCTAGGAATTTGTGATGTTATGTACACATGCCATTAAATAATTTTGACACATCAAGTCATGGATGCATGTGATGAGAATTGAGAGCCCCTTCGCTCCCATGCCAAGGATATGCAATTAAGGTAAGAGGTTCTAAAAGCGCATAAGTTCTAATAGTGTCCACCTCCTTAAATGTACACAACATGTACATGTTGCTCTTTTATAGCCTTATGCTATGTATAAACAATATACATTTTCAAAAGTGGATGCTATTAGAGTCCTATGCCACTTCAACTTCAAAATTTCATAACTAATTCCTTAAAGCTCCCCAAAACATGAAACGATTGGGATTAGATACCAATCCTATTTGTCTACCAAGGAAAATTTACTAAAAAATATTTGAAAAAGTTTCAGCTCCCCAAAAATCAGTTCCAGCTCTTAAATGGTCGGTTTATGGACCTCCTATTTTAGTTGAATGCAACGAAAATCTATTGAACGAGTAACTCAGTGTTTGTTTTACATCACATGTTTTGCGTGACCCACCATGTGTATCAAAATCAAAAACTCAACAACAGTAACTGATTGAACTGAAAGTAAGGTAAATTCCAACTGCGGTAAAGTACCCCAAACTGAATGAATCCTCAACTGTTATTTATAATAAAGGAACCCTCAATTGTTATAAAATACTCCTCCACTCGGAATGCAATAAAGGAATCTTCAATGGTTATAAAATAGTCCTTAACAGTGGTAAAGTGAACCTGCATTGATGATAAAAAAAAGTGAAATTTCTTGTGTTTTTTTTGTTTTTTTAAGCCCGGACTTTATTCCAAGGAGTGAAACTAAGAACAAACGGCGGAAGCCAAGGGCAACACCCAAGAGCTGAGAATGAAACTAATCCTACATAAATGACCCACAAGTAGGTTTTTTCATATGCCACATGATTGTGTGAACCTAGTGGATGCCAAAGAATGGGGTATGGAGACAAATGCTGTCAATTCTATGCAAGAATTTATGAGACTTGGTTGGGTATTTGTTGGAGAGGTGGGAGGTCCGGTGCCATGTTGTCTTGCAATGGTCCCTATTGTATGAGTTTTGCAGCTAATGAGGTGAAAACATCCAAAACTAGCAATATAACTAGCAATTTGGCATAGGTGGAGGCATTTTTTTCAAGAAAAACATATTTATGCGTTAAGTATTAGTAATTGAGAATCAATAACCCCTAAAGGATTGGACTATGTTTTTTGGCTATATAGAAATTTTGGACAAGCCATTGTGACTAAAACTCTACATATTTAAGGTTGAAATTGTGATAGGTATAGGCAAGGAATATCTTTCATATGCAACAAATTTCACGACATTTGGAAATAGGAGTTAAGAGTTATAGCCTAATATGTAGTTTGTTTTTCAACTCGGGCAGTCCGGGTAGATCTGAAAAAATCATTTTTTTCAACAATCAAAATTTGAAATTTGTTTTCTAGACTTATATCTGCAAGGAAAGCTTTGAATAATTCCATTTTGATCAACAAGTCAAAAGTTATGAGGATTTTTTGTTGTGGGCAGTTATGGATTCCTTACTTTAAAATAAACTTTGAAATCCTCTATCTTGCCCAATTTTCAATATTTTTGAAATAAAATAAAATCCTAGGATGTAAATTGCTTATTACAACATTTCAACTATTGGGATTGACATTTTTCAATTCCATATTTAAATTCTTAATAATTTAGTGTTTTGAATCATTCTCTACTAATACTTACTATTTTTTTCCTATATGTTGTACAATTCCAAATGATCTGAAATTTGTCAAGCATATATCCAACATGCCTTGAAGAATGAATCCAAAGAATTGCAATCATTTTGAACATTTTTTTATACAAATTTTTGACCTTGTGAAGTTCAATTGCTTGATTTTTTGCAGGGACAAAAAAATGATTCTTGTCACTTCAAATGCTAATATCTTGCAATCTACATGGTGGAAATTTTTGAATTTTTTTTCACATCTTTTCAAACCAATTTACTACAAGATCCTACGGTTACATATGTTCAAAAATGTTTTTTTTTCTAAATTTTGAAACTTGTCCAAGAAATGGTAGTTTGGGAGCATTTATGACAAAAACATAGTCAAGGAACTTTAGGGGTTAATTATATATTGGATAAGATATGTAATTACTATGGATTTTTAGGATAGAAGTTCCCCAGGCCTTTGAAATTGTCACATAGCTTGGTTATAAAACCAAAATTTGGAGAATCAATATATAGTCAACTAATCACAATAATATAAGGAAATGGTTTGATGGCACTTTGAGGGACACTTTGAATAGAAACCTACTTTTCAAGAATAGATGCAAGAACAATTTTTGATGCATTTAGAAGACATTTGGGGCCTTGGGAAGACTACAAGTTCCCAAGCTCTAAAAGTTGTCTCAACCGCGTGAGAATGTTGCCAACTGCAATGCCCGACGTGGTTGAGACAGTACCACGTCATTTTTTGAAAAAACAAACTTTTTTTTCAACTTTTATTTTTTTGGAAAAAAAATTAGGATAGAGCCATATTCTTTTATTGTTGCGGGAATGGCTAAGGGAATAGGCCTAAAATAGCCATGCCTTAGCGTGAAATGTTTTCTAATGTTTTCACCTCAACTAACAAAATTTGAGTAATCTGAGTGGAATTCTCCATAATTTTTAGGATTCCTAGATCTAAAAACAAATTATTTTAAAACTTGGTCAACTAAACTATTTTTCTATATCAACATTTGAAGGACCAAACTAGCTTCTTTGACAATATAGTGTTTTTAGTTAGGCCACCCTTGTAGAATAATAGGTATTTAGGGTTGAAATTCTTAGAAGATTGTTGCCAAAGAGCATCTTTTGAAGGCAATGATTTTCATACCTTTTTTATTTGTGAAATTTTTTTATTATAGAAGAAGTAATTTTGCTTCTCTGTAAAGTATCATCATGGGCACATTTTTTTACACTACAGCTAAATTTTGGAATATTGCCCAAAGGTGGAGGGACAAAGTTGAGGTCAAGGATCCAAGATTGTTCAAAAATGGATTCTTGTTTCTTTTTTTGAGTTGTTAGTCTTGGCATTAAGAACAGTTGTTGTAGTCTATAGACTAGTTTCATGTATAGTGGAAGGAAAAGAACCAAGGAGGGTAGTAGCAAAGGAGAGATGATTTGAACAAAAGATGGTATGTGCTCTTGAAAGAGACATCACTAAAAGAAAATTGCGTTGAACTTGTCAAAAATTGTATGTTATTCAACAAAAAAAAGTATGGAATCCATTTTGTTGAGTTCTTCCTTTGTAAAGTAGAATTTATCATTCCAACACAAAATTATGCATTTTACTTGTCAAAAATCTATATTTTGCTTGTCAAATTCTACGTTCCAACGTTTCAACGTAAATTTTGCATTATGAAGGGAGAACTCAACAAAACCAATTCATACTTTTCTATTGAGTGCAACACAATTTTTGTTAGATAAGATGCAGTTTTAATCAAGCTCAATGCAGTTTTCTTCCAGTGCATTCTACTTAATTGTCTAAGATTTCAAACTTAAAATTTCATTGGTAAACAATATTATGTTCCCCACACTAGGAAGATATTATGCTTTGCTAGATGCTTGGGAGGGACTTATCAATTAATTCAAGGACTAAAATTTGTTGAGAGGAACCCACATAAGACAGCTTTGTCCATTGCAAGAGTCCCCTTTTCAAAAATGCAAAAAGGACCCTTGCCTTATTGGTAACAACATATGTTCTCCAAATTGAAAAGGTGTTACATTGGGAGGGGACTTATCAATTAATTCAAGGATTGGGGGTGGCTCAGAAGAACCAACAACAAGACAATTTTGTTCACTAAGGGAGAAGCACCTGAGAGCATCACCACCCATTCCTCCTAAACATGGCTAGGGAAATGGGTGTGCTGGAGCCCTTTACCTCTTGGCTTCCTTTTAGCTTGGTGGATACCCCAACCATACCCACCCAATTCCCTGACAAAACAAGTCAAACACACATTTACAAAACTTTTAACAATTGGAATATCCATTATAACAAGTGTTCAAAACAATAAAATTAATAAAATATCATGATTCTCCAACTAACTATAAAAGTGAACTAATTTGAAGAAAACAATATTTTCTCTTTTACCTCTCAAATCACACTTATAGTTCAAGTAGTATCTCTTTATATACTTAAAATGTATATTGACTACCAAAAATTACCAACACAACTACACTTTTCCCTTAACATATATCATAAATCTAAATCTAAAGTAAAAGTGTGTTGAGGTGTGCTTGAGGTGACCTCAAGCACACCTCAACACACATTTACTTTTTTTTTCATTCAATTAGAGTTTTAAAAAAAAAGTGAAAGTGAAAAAGCAAAAGTGTGTTGAGGTGTGCTTAAGTTCTCCCACATGGAGTCATTGTACCTAAACACCCTAAATGACAAGAAGCAATTCGAAAAATGATAAAACACCTGCTGACGAAATCTATGCCTTGCAGTCAACACACTTAGCTTGGCGAGGACGGAGTCTTGGAGTGTGGAGGGGCAAATTGGCCATGGGCGGGCTCAAAACATCCCTGGCCAGGTGCCTGGTCGGGCTCTAAAACCCTCCCGGCCACACCCAAGCCCAGGCCGGGTAGCTTCCCAGTGAATGGGTGGCAATGCTCTGAAAGCATCCCCTGCACCCAATGGCGTCCCTTTTCTAGGAAGGGGCGTCGTTCTAAAGCACAAATCTCAGTGATTTGTATATGGCTTAACAATGTCAGTCGACAATTAATAAGCCATGTTTACTGTGTGCACATTTAAGTTCTGAAATGATGCCCCTTCCTAGAAAGAGACGCCATTTGGGTGCAGGGAGGCTTCCAGGTGCCTCTCCCTTACAAAGGGTCTTGTTTCCAAGGATGCAAAAGGGACCCGTGCCTCGTTGGCAAACAAATGTCCGTCATGGGTTTCAACTGCTCGAGCCAGGGCGACATTAACTTAAACGTTATTATTTTGATTTCTGTGCCAACTTTGTCTTGGAGACGGGAACTCTGGAAGCCAGAACTGAAGGAGAGCAGTACACATTACTGGAAATACTCTACAGACAGACAGATATCCAGGTAAGTTGCACAGAACGCAGGGAGACCATGGTGGCATTTTTGTCCTTCATTGTCAGATTACATATCACTGTGGAAACTGAACTAACTTAAACTTACAAAAAAACTGGGCCCAGACAGGGAGGGAAGGCAGGCAGGGATTCAGAGCTCCAGCAACCAGTTCTGACTGAGCAAAATTTCCTTAAGTTGTGGAGCAAAAAACTAGTATTTTATCCCCCAAAAAATCTTCAGTTGATGGAGTGAGGGAACTAATAATATTTTACAATTATTCTCCATTTTGTACAGGTGAAAATGACTTAAGGTAACTCTGCCTATGACAGTCCAAATGGGAGCCAGCCCATCACAGGCATAAAATTTCTAGTGATGCACATTTCAAGAACTAGAATTTACACCATTAGTACAATTTTGCCTATGATGGGCTGGCTCCCATTTGGACTGTCATAGGCAGAGTTACCTTAGTTAAAGAGCATTGCCACCAGGCCTTGCAAACTGCCTCTGGCAATGGTAATCCAGCCTTGTCATGCTTGTCCAACATCAAAGGCTCCACATCACATCAGTAAGCTAACTCGACCAATTGTCAACCACGCCAGTATCCAACTGCAGGAGGGAGCTATTTCCAACTAAGATTGGAATAAGGTTGATTTTTAACCAAAGCTTGGAATGTGTTTTTTTGGGTCCTTTTCAATGTTGGCACTGATAATGTTATGACACATGTTCCAAAGTAGTGAGCAAGAAGCAAGAAAGCAATTCAGCTACGATTGGAATTAGAAGTCTCAAAACATTAACTACAGGTGAAATGCACTTTTGCCTCCCAAAAAACACTAGAATTTCAATTGCAAACATAAAATTCAGAAAAATTCAGGATCCCCATATTTCCTATCTTTCTACATGTGAAAATTTTCCATTGCCTTCTACTACTTGTGATCTGCTCCAAAATTGCTTAATCCCTAGAAGACCGAGGACTTTTTTTTTTTGCTAAAAAACACTCAAAACTGCCATTTCTTTGGCAAAAGGTAAAAGAAAATTAAAATTGTTTTTTTTTCCCACATCTAACCATAGGATCTTACACCTAAATATTATGAAAATGTGTGGGAAAAAATTCATAATTTTTAACCACATAGATTGCATGATATCTCTGTTTAAAGTGGAAAACTATCTTTTCATCACATTGTGGGACTAGCTTTTTTGACTTTGAACATTGTTAACTTTAATTTTTTGCACTACAACATTTTCAGCCTCAAATCTTTATGTTATAAAATTGAGTTCAGAGTTTAGGAAAAATTCAAAATATTAAAAAAAAACTGAATTTTTATTCTTTAAAAAATTGCTAAGCAGAAGTAGGTACAAGACAACAAGAAAGTCTAAAATATTCATATTTCTAAAATGAAATTAAAATGCACTAATTCCAATGGTGATATAGTTCTAGAAAAAAAGATTAACCATGTGGAACTCTTTTTTATGAAAAATTATAAAAAAAGCATTCAAAAATAAGTTCAATAAGTTATTTTTTCAAAAAGATGCTCTAATTGCCCAAAAAACAAGATTGTCCATAACTTCTCATAAAAAAGTCCAAATGGAATGAATCAAGGCTTCACATGTACACAAAAATATAATATATGGGGAAAAAAATTAAGAAAATTTAAATTAGAAATATTTGAAATTGGTTTTGTTGCCCCCCATCCCCTATTTGAGCTTATTTGGACATAACTTTTGATTCCGGGTACCGATTGAAAAAAAATCATATTTCTATGAAGCTAATCAATTTTTCTATCTTCAAAAAAAGTTACAAAAAATAAGGAAAAAATTTCAGCTTGTAGGTACCTACCCGAAATCCCATTTGTCCCTCAAAGGGACAATGGTCCTTTAGGGGTTAAATGATTGGCTACTGGTACATTTACATCATTTCTTCAAGTACAAGTTTTGTCATTCTTCCTACCACTCCCACATTTTGCTTGGCAATGGAAGGTCTCTATAGAAAGTAGTTTTACTCTCATACTAACTTAGTCGACTTTGATTATAACCTTTGTGGAAGTAAATTCAATTTTACCAAGTATTTGGTGTGGAGTATGGGGTGGTTACAACACTACCACATTCCACAATAATAAGTGATTCAACTTTTTCAATTCTTGTTGACATGTAGGCATTCTACTATTCACCATTTTGATTATTTCTTCATTCATTTTCCATCTAGAATTAGGAATTGACATTTTGTATGGGACAATTTAAGGTGCTTACCATATAGGTCTCCCTCCATGGACTTTCAACTTCGTGTTGGCCAATTTTAAGCCAATGTACTACACAAGAATTGTCATGGAATATAGGTTTTCTATATTTGGAAGTTTTTGAGTTCAAATCTAATTTTGAAATTGTAGAACTTAGTTTATAGGTAGGAAGATTCCAATCAAGAAGCATAACATAAGGAAAAGATTTTGTTTATACTACTTTTGTAGTCTTTGAGGACCAAGAGCTCGAAACTACAATACCAACTTTCGGAAAACATAACAATACTCAAAAGTTTCAAACAAATTTTTGCACATGTTTCCTATTATTGAATTGTAAAAATTCTATCGGTAGTCAAAAAGAGTTTTTAGATATTCTTTGATTTCATTTTATTTGATATGATTTGATTAAATTATGAATTTCTAAAGTGTTAAAATTGATAATCTATATCCAACATGAGTCTCTCTCATTTAATGGTCTTACATTTTTAATTAATTAGTCCAAAATATATAGGATTTGATTACAGAAACATGTAACAATTAAGTGCATTTGTCTAAGTATTACCTTGGTTTTCCTCTTCCACTTCTTTTTGACCTTATTGTGGTCTATTGTGAGGCATGGCTTTTATTGGAGGGGGGGCAAATTTGTACATTTATATTTTCTTTAATATGCCCCTGGCCAAAATGAAGTTCTAGCCATTTGAGCATGCTTCACTTAGATGGATTTCTTGTTTAAAGTAATTGCACAGAACAAAAACTCTTTTTTAAAATCAACCCCCAGAAATCTTCTCTTATATATAGAGCATTCATTTATAAGAACCTATGATTGCTTTTGGCTATCAACAGTTTGAAATTTATAATTTATTTATATGGTGTATTGTATGCAAGAGAAGATAGTCTAAAATCTTTTTTTTGACATCCAACGAGATTCAACAAAAAAAAATAGATAATTTAATAATGGGTATCGTGCTCAATTGCTTATTCAAATACATTTAGGTGTAATTATTTTATTTAGTAGCACAATCCTTTAATATATGCTAAATATTAAGAATTGAAAATCTAATTATAAATACAAAATTGAATTAACTCCTAAGAGGCATGCGACATAACAAATAAACTCATAATAATCTATGTCCAACTTGATGACAAGGTGGGATTTTTTGCTTCATAACCTCAATGGAGTTCATTTCATGACACATGGCAATATGTATAGTTGAAGAGAGACATGTTCTTTTCCATAATGTAGGGTTACTTTAGTGTCAAGAAGTCCTTTTCTCTTAACCTTGTAAGGATGTTGCAAACTAGTGTGGTCCAATGGATGACAAAGAATCCTTCTATGTAAGATAGAAGTGACCTCCAATGAGTGCTCTTCCAAGGTTTTTTTTAGGAGAGGTCTTGCACAATAGTTTGACCTTTAATGAGCATTCTTGGTTTTTTTTAACCCTTGTGCATTAGAGCATATGTTTTTTGAACATTCAAAAACAAGGATTTGTCGAATACCATGTTCATCAAATATTATGATCTCGAAATCCTCATAGCGGGTTCTCATATAAATTTCAGATTTGCACTCGTCAATGAGTTGGCTTCAATTCTCAACCGTGGAAACTTCAGTAATCGAGTAGTTCTCAATTTATTCCACATTTTCTAGATTCAACAAAAAGGGCTCATAACTAGCATACATTGTTCTCTTTTGTGACGCACGTGAGTTAAACAAACTATTGACATTAGATCCTAAAAGGATGATTTCTAAAGTAATTGCCCTCTTTTCACATGGTTAAACCCTACATTTAGTATGGTTTGACCAAGATCCAACCATCCCCAAATTGGGGTTATATCTGACACTATGAAAAGCAGAAGCTTACAATTATCAAAAATAACATCCCTAAAAATATTCTCTCCTACCACCCCTCGCTGCAGCGAGGAGCGCTAATTAGTCATTAGTTAGGAATTCCAAGCCACGTGGTGTAAAAATGAAGTCTTTTACTCGGGTAGCTTCCACAGGGCCCAAGTGGCATTTATTCCTTATCCCACTTACGGGGCCCCGGTCAATCATTCTTTCTTATGTTTTTTTTAATAGCAATGGTCACCATTCCTTTGGGGAAAAAAAACCCACCCCCAAACAAGGCTCAACATGTTATTTCTTATAACGAGGCTACGCATTTTACATAACCTAACTTATTCCATGATATTCCACAGTGCCCTGCTGTGTGAAACCATCATCCAGTTTAAGGCTGCACTTGAATGCAATGCAACGTCACGCGGATTGCTCGCACTTGGGCTCCATCGGAGTTCGAGAGTACAGGTATCCAATTTTTTTTTTGACTTTACCGATAGTTTGGTAACAGGTCTAGTAGTGTGACTGGGTCCAGAATAATAATAATAATAATAATAATACTCAGTTTTTTTCTTTTTCCTCATCTCAGGCATTGACCAGCAAGTGTTGTATTGAACATGGGCAAATTGTCCTTCCAATGAAATTCCACTTCAGTAAAAATTTCGCTGGGGCTTGTTGCCTTTGGTTCATTGTACCTTTTCCTTTTATCAATGGGAAATTGTACATGTGTTTCAAGAAGAAAAAAAACAATCATTAGAAAAGTTTTGGGGGTCCAGAAGCCTGTTTCGGGCCTGTTCCCCGCAGCTGTTCCCCGCAGCGAGGGGAACGGTCCGCTGTCAAAAAAAAAATTCATAAAAGAAAAAGAAAAGGAAAAAGAAAATAGTTTTCATATGCAAAAAAAAAAATTTAAAAATTTAAAATTTAAATTTAAAATTCAGTCAATGACGTGGCACGATCTCTGCCATGTCAGACCGCTGCGCCGAACCTGTTTCCTGCATTTGCAGGCTGTGATAACTCGCAGTCATCAAGAGGCCCCAAAAATCTTCTAATGTCCATTTCAGTCATTTGTTTAAAACCCCCCAAAAAACAACATAGGCAAATTGTATGTTGTTTGTACAGTGATAGTAGCATCTTGTACCTGACAACTGTGTCCGTCCATTTGTACATGACATTAAATAGAGAAACTGTACCCGTATGCAAAGTTGCAAATGGGTTGAGAAAGTCAAAATTTCTCACTATTGCAAACTCACTTGGAATTGAAAGCATTTGACAAACGCGACCAATTTTGTGCAGACAGGGCTCTCTCGCTGGCCACAATAACGGTCAATACATGAAGTATCATTTATTAGAGGGTAGTGATGGAAATTCTTTCTCTTTTGAGGCCATGGAGAATCGCCTTGAGGATATCCATTCAAGGGGTGGACACTTTGGTGACATGCATGTAGCCGGTAAAAAGATGACCCTATTTTGTAGTTGAGTAGGTGTTTCTTTTTCAAGGGTTGAATCATCACAAATGTTTGTATTTGTAGGCACATATAGAAAAGATTACTGCCTTTAACCTATGGAGGAGTAGTTTGGGATAGTCCAAATTTCTAAAATTGTGGAGATGTATTATAAAATGCAACTTAGAATAATAATTTTATGATGTCATTCTCAAACAATATTTGTAAAATATGATCCATAGATAATCTTCATGTTTCAAATAAATCTTTAAATGTTTTTGAGTAGGTATCTATTTATGCAATCTAATCAAATTTTACTAATATTTTTTTAGAATATATTTTAAGTTGCTTGTTTGGACATTGAAGCTAAGAAATTATCCAAACTTTTGCAAAATTAATTGAAATGACACATAACAAAATTGCATGTAGATTGGGATGATTAGCATCCATCTTGTAATTTCCAAGCAAAAATTTCAGATTATGAAGTCAATAGAGTTTATTCAAATTCTCAAAGAGCCCAAAATAGGCTCGTTGGTCCTTTAGGGGTTAATAGTTATTATCCATATTCAAAGTTGCAAATTCAAAACATTGAGTGCCTAAATTTTTATTCTAATGAGCATTAGAAATAATTCAATGATTAAATTGTTGATCCATTTTGCCTTGAATAGTTGTACTTTTTGAGCTTTGTCCATGTCATTGGACAATTATCATGCTCTAGGTGGATTGCACTAACTCCTTGACTTTAAAACTTTTTAGATGACTATTTTGATACTCAATCTACTTACAAGGCATATGATTTGTTTTCAACAATGTTAAATGTTTAAGTATATGTCTAATTGAGTGATGGTGGGAGGGATAATTTTTCCCATCAAAGAATAGAAATAATAAAGGTTGCATTATTTTTTGCTAATTTTTCATCAATTTGGGAATTATTAGAAATTAAGGAAGTATATATAAGCAAATGTATTTGTAAAAAGCACAAAACTAAAAATTGGTCTTAGCAACTTCATTAGGTGTCAATGTGTTATTTGTCATACAATATTCATTAAGAAAAATCTGAATCTTAGGGAGGGCCCTCAAGGATTCTTTTTTCGGTGCTTTGTAGTGCAAATACAAAAAAATAAAAATAAAAATTGTTTTAAAATAAATTTTTTGAAAAAAATAAAAATAAAAATAAAAATATGATGTGGTGTTGGCATGGCACAAGTAGTGCCATATCAATAGCATTCATTAAAAAAAATTTTAAAAACCCATTGAATTCCTCTCTAATTGCATCGGGGGGTTCAAAACTTGTGGCCCTTTGGAGGGCTGGAATTTTTCCTAATGGAAGTTGTTAAGCTACAACATATTCCCTTCAATTATGAAAATAGATCACCCTATCTTGTGCAAATGGGATCTTGGTTAGAAACAAGTTGTATATCTTAAGTTATTCTAGATATCATGAGAGTTGTGTCCTTGATACATTGAAATTTTAAATGTCTCATAATACAATTGACCAAATAATATTTTACAACCTCTATATCTTGATCACAAAACATTTTCTCCTAATTGGAAAGATGAATCATGATGAAATTTTATAAGCATGGATTGCATCATATGTAGAATCCATTTCAACAATATTGTTTGTGGCAAACTAATTGTCTAATAGTAGAAAAAAATTCTCCAACAATGAACTTTTCAAAAGTGTAGAGCTCGGTCAAGCTTAGACATTTAGGGATTGGATTTATATGTAAAGGCCCAAGGGTTTTGGACAAAACACAAATGTAGCTTAAAATATATATTCTATGATTTTTTTAAATTTTGCACTAAAGAAGAAAATATTTAGCATCACAAGTAGAATGTATATGTATAATCAAAATTTCAAAACCACTTGCAAATTTAATGTCAAAAATTCACCCAAAATGCTATTTTTGTGAATTTTTTCTTCAAAATTGAAATTTCAATTGATTTTTGAAACTAAAAATAAATAAAAGTGAGAGCATCAACATTTTTCTAAAATATAAATTTTATAGCACCTAATAAATACTAATTACTTTGCTTCATTTTTATTATAAATCTTTTTTTATTGTAGTGATCTTAGTTTTAATGTATAACTAGAAAGACTATGCAATCTAATTTGCATAGGAAAAAATAATATTTTGAAAAAAAGTTGCTTTCTCCCTAAAGATGTTCAAAGTCAAATATTGACCATAAAATGTTTACATAGGCCATAGAGGTTAGCAAATTACAAATCATTCGAATTTTTTTTTAAAATTCAATATAACATCATCTATAACTACAAAGTTTCAAGAAGTATGATTTTCTAATGATAAATTTTTATTATCTACAGTAAATTCTAATGATCAACATCAACCTATTGATGATATCCACCCTTTAAAGTCCCAAGCTTCACCTTGTAGAACACTTGAAGGCTTGGGCATGTCCCTATGATCTCAATTTTTAGTGTGATTTTCTTAAATTTTCTTCAAAGATAAAAAAACAAAACATTAGCTTTGGGGAAACATAGTTTTTACATCAATTGGTGCCAAGAAGCAAAAGTAATTCCATCCTAAGTTTAGAATGAAGTTTGCAACAAAAAAAGTGAAATAATTTTTTTCTCATACATTATTTTTTTGTTTATATGAAAAGCTTTGATTCATTCCATTTGGATTGGTTATTTGAAAGTTATAGAGCTTTTTGTTTTAAGGGCAATCATTGAATCCTGAAAAATGAAGTATTGGATTTGTTTTTCAATTCAATTTTCACAATTTTCAAAACAATAAAGTTTCACAAAGGTTTAATGTACTTTCTAAACAATCTCATTGTTGGGATTAGACAACGTGTGTCAATTCCATTTTAGAGCTATTGACAATTTAGTTTTTCCTTCTATCTTGCACTTGCTTTTATTTAACAAATTTTTAAAGAATGAAAATCAAATTGTTTTTTGAGTTTGTTTTTTTAACATTCTCAACTCAATCATTCAACATAAAAAAGAAAGATTCAATATCTTTAGTGATAAAAATAAAATTAAGGAGATTCAAAGTCTTATAATCTAGTCATGCTTGTTACAAAAAAAAAATTTCTTCACATTAACCTTTAAATGATCAAATTGCATTTTTTGGCAACATAGTGATTTTGGATAGCTCATCATGAATGGAATTTTTATTTTTTTCTTCAAAATTTTCACACAACATGTATCCAAAGAGTAGCTTCAAAGCCCAACAATTGTCATAATTTTTGATTGCATAGCTAAAAAGTTATTGTATGATATGTAAATTTCAATGCTTGGCACACAACCCAAAATTTTCTTTAATAATCATTTTTTTAAGAAGTAAAAATTTGAAATTAATTTTCTAGGTTTATATATATATGGAAAGCTTTTTATCATTCCATTTTGATTAATGAGATGAAAGTTATAAGGAGTTTTAGTTTGCAAGCAATTATAAATTTCCTACTTTAAAATAAACTTTGAAGTCCTTTATTTAACTCAATTTTCAATATTTTTTGAAAAAATAAAATCTTGGAATGTAGATTGTTTATTACAACACTACAACCATTGGGATTGGCATTTTTCTTTATATGTAGTACAATTCCAAATGATCTAAAAATTTTCAAGCATGTAATCAACTTGACTTGAAGAATAAATTCAAAGAAGAACCACCATTTTGAACATTTTTCATGCAAATGTGACCTTGTGAAGTGTAGCTACCTAGTTTTTTGCAAGACCTCCAAAAGGATTTTTGTCACTTTGAATGCTAATATCTTGCAATCTACACGATGGAAATTTCTGAGATATTTCCACATCTTCTCAAACCAATTATTACATGATCTTATAGTTACTTGTGTTCAAAAATGTTTATTTTTTCTGAAATTTGATACTTGTACTAGAAATGGCAATTTGGAGCGTCTTTGGTGAAAACATAATAAAAAACATTTAGAGGTTAAATGCAAATATCTTGCAATCTATGCAATCAAAGTTTTTGAAATTTCTTATGTACCTTCTTATATTAATTTAGTGAAAGATCCTATAGTTAAATATTAAGTTAGATATGCAAAAACCCAAAATATAACTTAACCCCTAAAGGTCAAAACTGCATTTTTTGGCAACTTAGCAATTTTGGGCAAGCTCACTATAAATGGAGTTTTTGTTCTTTTTTGCTGAAATTTTCACACAACATGTGCCCAAGGAGTATCTTTAAGGCTTAACAATTTTCATAACTTTTGACTAAGTATTCCAAAAGTTATTGCATAATATGTAATTTTCAATGCTTGGCAGGCAACCCAAAAATTTCTCAAAAAATCACTTTTTGCAAATATAAAAATTTGAAATTGGTTTCTAGATTTATATACACATAGAACACTTTAAATCATTCCATTTTGATTTACAAGATGAAAGGTATGAGGTGTTTCAATTTGCGGGTGGTTATGGATTCCCTAATCAAAAATAAACTTTGGAGTCCTTTATTTAACTCAATTTTTAATATTTAAAAAAATAAAAAAATATATAATGTAGATTTTTTATTACTACATTACCACCTTTGGGATTGGAATTTTTCAATTTTATAATTAAATTCATAACAATTTAGTGTTTTGAATCACTTTGTACTTCTTTCTATTTACTATTTTTTTCCTATATGTTGTGCAATTCCAAATGATCTAAATTTTTTGAAGAATGTAGCCAACTTGCCATGAAGAATGAATCCAAAGAAGCACCACCATTTTGGACATTTTTTCATACAAATGTGACCTTGTGAAGTGCAGCTGCCTGTATTTTCATAGGGCCCAAAAAATGATTTTGGTCACTTCAAATGTTAATATCTTGCAATCTACATGGTAGAAAATTTTGAAATTTTTTCTACATCTTTTCAATCTAGTTCACTACAAGATCCTACAGTTAAAAGTGTCCAAAAATGTTTTTCATCTAAATTTGGTGCTTATATCAAAAATGGCAATTTGGGAGCGTTTTTGGTGGAAACATAGTCTCCGACCTTTTAGGGTTAACTTTTTTACTCCTTGCTACAATAGAAATGGCAATTTTGAGTGGTTTTGATGGAAGAAAGGCCTTGGGAATTTTTGAGGGCTAATGTATTGTATTCATAACCAAAGCAAAACATCAATTTCACTAAACAAGTCAAATATTAACATCGAGCAATATAAATAATTTGAAACTTAAATCATACACCAACTTTTTTCCACCAATAATTATATAAAGCAACCAAAAAAATGCATGAAAAAATCACCATAAATGAATTCTTACTTTCCACTTAAAGAATGATTTATTATTGTAAAATAAATTTGGCATAATTAACCAAAATAGCAATATACTTCTATATTGACTTGCATCACAAAAATTTCCCTTATGAAGTGCAGATTGGGTACAATGTATATTGCACCCAAATAACAACTTCAACTTTTATTCTTTGTTAAATATTTAATTTTTTCTAAAAGATAAGGTTCAATATATACCTAAAATATAATTCTTTTATAAGATCCAATTTTATTCCCATACAATTTTTAAAATTCTCTTCAAATTTTTAATCTATTTTTATATTTTCTTAAGTTGAAACAACTACCCAGGTACAATTCTCATCGAAGGACATTCATACCTTAAGTTAGGTTGTTTGTTTGTTGTGTTTATTTGTTACAATGAGATTTCTTGGACTATGCGGCCCCGAATCGCATTTTGGATATTGTCAAAAAGCTCTCTATAAGAAGGGATATGTGCACAAATATTGTTTCGTGGCATTCTAACTCATCAAAGAAAAGATATTGAATTTCAAATTTTTTATAAATGAAAAAAAGAAGAAAAAAAGCTTTTATTTTAATTTTGGTTGTGGCAATATGGTACTCTAGCCCATACCTTAAGTTAAATAGGTTTAGTTTGTTTACTTGTGAAAATGAGATCTATTAGATGTGTGTCTTCTAGTCGCATTTTTGGTACCATCAGAAAGTTCTCTACAAGGAGGGGGCTTTGTTTTGTGATGTTGGAACCTGTAGTGTAAAAGATATTGAATTTCAAGTTTTTTATGAATTTAAAAATTAGAAAAGTACTTACATATTGTGGTACAACACGAGGCACATTGAGGGTCACTTCACATTGTGGTTGAAGGTCGAGAGGTCGTGGGTTTCTACCAATCACATTTCAAGAAACCAAGAGTTTGGCCTCTAGACCCTTCATACTAAAAGGCACAATCCAAAAGACATCACCTTCCAAATTGCCTACACGGTAGGAAAAGTGCATACAAAGTGCCAAACTCTCAAAGAAAGTTTGGGTCGGCAAAACCTATAGAGGCCCAAACTACGGTCCAGAGTTTGTTGAATTTGTCTATTTATTATTACCCATTTTTTTGGACTCTCAACAAAGTTTGGCCACTCAACCCTACAAACTCTCGACTTGGCCATAGTGGCACTATTTTTAGTTCATTTGAAGAAGTATTACTCCAACATTCACTACATTACCCCTATAGACGATGTTGCGGACATTTTTCAACCTATGAATGACAAAGAATCCCTCCATGCAAGACGAAAGTGCAATTATTCATCCATCCTCCAAATTTTTGGTTGGAAAAGAGACGGTTATCTACATTAATTTGACTTCCAATGAGTGCTTTTTTCATTTCTTTTTAGTCCCAAAATACACGCAATACCAAAACACAGATGATTTCCACGGTGACCAGTCTATCGTTCAAGGGTTAACTTTATTATTATTAAGTGAGGGGCAGTATTATTTATTATTAATTCTTTTTAGACTGCAAATGTTGACTTGAACTCCACTTTTTAAAATCTTAAGATTACGAGTTTTGTGATCCCAATTGGGTTCCCAACTCCCAAGACTTTGTTTTTGTCTATAGCCTCAACTTTTATCTAACTTATTCCACTGCCCAATGTTTGCAGATCAGTGAGGAAATAATTCAGGGTGCCTGATGTGAGTGGGATCATGTACCCTCACTGAGACTTTTATTTATCTAAAATTGGGAAACAGCTGACTCCAATAATTCTGAGTCAGGTCTTTGCAAAATTTTCTTGTTTTTGTTGTTTTGTTTTGTTTTTTGATTGATGCAAATTCTAACTTAGCGTTGCACAGATACCGCCGGTGCAGACTGGTTCTCACTCAGCGGCATGCCATCCTTGAGAACCACTAAAATTTAAACAATTGTAAGAAATTTGTATAATGTATACCTTTTTTGCAGATGGGAAAATAATTGAGGATTGAATTGCCCAATGAAGGTTTTAGAAATTATTATGTTAAATCATTATAATTATCAACATGTGGAAATTCAACTACACCACATAGAAGTGAGGTCAAGATTTGACTTCATAAATGCCTGTCGGGCTTACAATGTCCTTTAACGGTTAAGATAGAGATAAGGTAGACTTATCTAATACCAAACATTAACCTAATACCACCCAAATGTAGTATTGTCATAGATTCTCACTCTAGAATCAATGACAACTGTACATTTGGGTGGTATTAGATTAGCAGTTGGTATTGGATATGTCTACCTTACCTACAATAGATGCAAGACACTAAATCATCCATATTGATGTAGCTCACGTCTGATACAACTACAAACATTGGGACCCAACCTAATCGGTTGGTGGATGGGTCATTAGAGGATTTTTTCACCCCTAGGAGGATTGTGGGTTCCTACATTGTAGGAATAGCCTTGTAGAGGGCTGCGGTGGCTTATTGACGTGGCATGGTGACTACCACGTTCGAAAAAAAGAATTTCTTAACCCTTTAGGGCCGAGCATGCCAATTTTGGTTGTTTTAATTAAAATTTTGGAGATAACTCAAAGCCAATGGTCCACCTCAAAGTAAAATGTGAACGAAATAGGAGGGCACGGAAATTGTGCATCTAATGAGCCTATATACAGTGATTTTGAAAAAATATTGAACCTACAGGGAGGGAATTTAAGTGAGTTAGGAGGGAATTTGAATCTCACAAAAAGTTCCATTTTCCCTTAGATTCATGTGAAACCAAAGCAAATATTTCACAAAATTACTTCACATCTTTCTATGCTCCTAAATTGGGACAAAGTCTAATTTATTTGATTTTTTGCGCTATAAACAAGCTAAGACCTTGAATAAAAATGAACCCCCAAAGGGCGCCTTAGGCCCTAAAGGGTTAACCCCTAAAGTTTCTTTACTATGTTTTTGCCAAAGACACTCCGAAATTGCCATTTCTTATATAAGTTTCAAATTTTAGAAAAAAAACCATTTTTGGACACATGTAATTGTAGGATCTTGTAGAAAATTGGTTTGAAAAGATGTGGAAAAAATTTCAAAATTTTCCACTTTATACATTGCAAGATATTAGCATTTGAAGTGACAAAAATCATTTTTTTGTCCCTACAAAAAATCGGGTAGCTGCACCTCACAAGGTCACATTTGTATGAAAATATGTTCAAAATGGTGGTGCTTCTTTAGAATCATTATTCAAGGCATGTTGGCTACATGCTTGAAAATTTTTAGATAATTTGAAATTGTACAATATATAGAAAAAACAATAAGTAGAAAAATATAGAGAATGATTCAAATTGTACCTCGATACATCCAAAATTTGTTGAAGAAATTTAATTTCCCAATTAGTTGTGGCATTTCTGTAAGTATGCAAAATGTTTTGAGAACCACTGCAATGACAATTTTTTCTTTGCTTAAATTCTCTTTTCTTTCATAAATTCTTCACTTCCACTACATATAAAGTTAAAATGGCTAAAGAAATATTGGTACAAGGCAAAAGTTGTAAGGAGTCTAAATTTGATCATAATAGTCTTTAGTATATATTAGAATTCTCACTTTTTTACACTAAACATATTCAAACAAACTAAACCCATGCTCAATTTCATGCCAAAAACTATCCCCAAACACCCTTTCCTAAAATGATAAGAAAGTCTTTTCCTTCACTATTTTAGAAAAAATGTAATTGTAAAATCTCTTTTTTACCTTATTGGAATATGCTTTCCCAATATTTTATTTTGAAATACATGATCAGTCACAAACCACAGTGCTTTAATTTAAATTCATTTTCTATACTACTTTGTTCATTGAAACAAGTTTATACCAATCCTTCTTAAGAATAAAGTTTCATCTTCTAAGATAATTATTAAAACATATATTATACAACAATTTGTGGGAAAACACCTCATATTCAAGAAAGAGTTTTAAATATATGAATTTTTGTAACAATTCATGCTTCATATGCATTCTTGATTTTTCTTAAAAGTGTAAGGTTGTCTAAATTCGTATGAAGCACTAAATTGCTAATGACATAAGAAACAAAAAATTGCTAATAAGAAAGTAAATAAAAAATTGGTAATAACTAAAAGCACATAAAGCATAATTTTCAATCCCAATTAGTAAGAAAATTTTAGTAAGGAATCTACATCCTAGAATGTATTAACTATACAAAGAGTTCAAAAAATACCAAATAATTCTTGTGAAGAAATGCCAAGGTTGTCAATAAAGTTAAAAAATTCATGACTTTCATTTTATTAATCAAATGATATTGAATAATTCAAAATTTTTTTGGCACACTTATACTTACCAAATCAAATTAAGTTTTTATTTTCAAGAAAAATAGAAAATTCTCTAAGTGACTCAAATTGTCCTATTTCTACTCACAAGAAAAAGAAAGCCTTAAATTTTTTTATGCTTAGCAGGGTTGCACAAAACAAAGCTTGACATGAAGCAAATGATAATTATGAGCTATAGTCAAAATATTTTTTAGAATTTTAAAATTTGAAGCTTCACTATTCAATTTGGAAAATATGGACCATTGCTGAGGAAGATATATTTAATTTAGTTACTTTTCCAAATCAATTTTCAAAGGTAATGGAGGTACATAACATACAAAAAATCACCTTGCACTATGTAGATGGCCCCCCCAAAGTAAGTACATAAGTAAGATTTCATTTTTTTTAGGACTCATTTTTTGGAAGAATAGAAGTTTAACTATCAACACAAATATTTCCTTCTCTAAATCATATACCTCCCAAAAATCTCATGAACTTATACTAGAATTTGAGCTAATAGTTATAAAATTGTTATAAAATTGTCATTTTGAGTGCATTGAGTGAAAATTAGTAAAAAAATACTTTAAAAATTTTCAACTGTGCATTATTTCTCTATACTAATATGAAAATGTGTAAGAAAAAATTTCAGCCCATCCAACTTATAGATTGAGAGATTTAACCCTAAAGCCCTAAACCGCATTTTTTTGGGCAACATAGTAATTTTGGGTAGCTTATTACAAACAAAAAAAATTTCTTTAAGTTTTTCATATAACATGTGCCCAACGAGTAGCGTTAAGGCTTGACAATTTCAATAACTTTTGACTACATGGTTTAATAAGTTATTGTATAATAAGTAATTTTCATTGCTTAGCAAGCAAGGCTAGGCATCTTAGTAAAATTTCTTTAAAAATCACTTTTTTAAGAAATAAAATTTTGAAATTATATATATATATATATATATATATATATATATATATATATATATATATATATATATCTGTGTGTGTGTGTGTGTGTGTGTGTATGTGAGAACCTTTGAACCATTCCATTTTAACTAATGAGGTGAAAGTTATGAGGAATTTTAGTTTATTGGATTCCCTATTCTAAAATAAACTTGCATGTCCTTTATTTACCTCAATATTCAAAAAAATTGGGAAAAATTAAATATTAGGATGTTTATTACTATTCTATCTCCTAAGAATTGTCAGGCAACCTATTTCTTCCTCTTCTACAAGTGAAAAAATATCAACCATCGGATGAGTTAAAAAAAATCCTAAGACCACCCTTTGCCACTATGCAATGTGAATTAAGAAAAACAAAGGGGCATTGAAGTTACACACGTGACTCGAAAAGAATTACTTTTGAAAAGTCAACAACAGTGTGATTTAGTCATGGAACATATGTATGTGGTAGTAAGGACCAGACTTTGTTTATGTTTCTTCATATAAACATGTCATATGTAAATCAAATGTTCAAATTAATTAATTTCATTGATTTATAAATTATACATTATGATTGACTTTAAAAGATGTAATTCGTTGTAGAGAAACAATTGAATCTAAATTTATTGAAGGATATAATTAAATTTTTGTACAATTAATTTTGAAGAATAAATTCAAATAAATTCATTTTAGGAAATGAGTTCCAATAAACTCATTTGAGAGAATGAACTTAAATTAATGCATTTGAGAGAATTTTAGTAGCATGAAGGAGACACGAGATTGAAGGAAAAAATGTTGAAGAGATTAGGATTTAGGATTCAATGTAATAGTTTTATATGAATTGCAAAAATAAGGGTTTGAAATTTTTAATGTAATTTAGGGTTTGTTGCACAAAAAAAAACAATTGAAGAGGAAGGAAATGAATTTGGAGATTGAATGTTTCAATGCAAAAAATTAGAAATGATTTTTGTTTAATGGATATATGCCATATGTACAAAAATTATTCATTAACTACTCTACTATGAGGCTTGTACATAGTTTATCATTATCCATTCAAAAGACAACCTACACAACCATGGGGATTGGCATTTTTCAATTCCATAACAAAACTCTTAACAATTTAGTATTTTGAATCATTCTCTATTTTTTTAAACTTAATATTTTTTTTCCTCAATATTGTACAATTCAAAATGTTCTTGAAATTTTTCAAACATGTACTAGCCAACTTGCCTTGAAAAATGAATTCAAAGAGTTGCAACCATTTTGGACATTTTTTCATACAAATTTGACTTTACAATGTATAGTTGTCTAGTTTTTTGCAAGGCCCAAAAAAGAATTTTTGTCATTTTAAATGCTAATATCTTGCAATCTACATGGTGGAAATTTCTGAAATTTTTATTGCTTCTACTCAAACTTTTGTACTACAAGATCCTATGGTTTTATGTGTCCCCAAATGCTTTGTTTTATTGAAATTTGGTACTTGTACTAGAATTGGCAATTTTGGAGTGCTTTAGTGAAAACATACTCAGAAACCTTTAGGAATTAAGCATCTGAAGTTATTATAAAAATAATTTGCAACTTGCTTGATTGCTTGCCTTTTCTATTAGTATGGTACCTAACTTGGTCCTAACTTTTAAGTCCCCTAACTTCTGATTTGGGCACCTATTTTATATATATATACAAAGCTTATACAACTTCACATCATTTTTTGGTAAAAATTTCACTTTTATTAGTTCAAAATAACTTCATAGGACCTACCCAAGACCTCAAAAAGCTCTATGGGAGCTTAATAATTATAGAAGCTTTGAAAAAATTGTAAAATTCCTCTATAGGTGTATATTAGAATGTAAAGGAGTTTTTTTGTGTTTGACTATAAATTGAAAATCAATAGACTATAATAATAGGTTAAATGTTCGAATTGCAATAAAAAATTTTATTTTTCAAAATTTTCAAAATTTCAAAATAAAACAGATACTAGACTCAATATGGCAATAAGCGTCATTTCATGAGACATGCTGAAATTCCAAAAAGATAATTTATTTGGCTCAAGATTTAGATTAAGAATAAGGATGTAGGAATTGTCATAATGCACTAAAAAGTTTTGTTTTTTTGTAATCCATGTCACATACTTCCTTTTTTTTAGCAAATTCTTGGACACTTCTATGATGTTGTTCTTGTGTGTTTTATGACAAGGAAAATACTTTTTACTGCACCTAGAGAAAAACTAAATGACAAATTGTTGTATGTCATCCTCCAACTAGCTTATTTTGTCATCTACAAGTCACATTTGTCTCCTTGGGCTTTAATTCTAAAAGGATGGGCTAATCATCATGGAAATTAGTTGTTTTGGAATCGTGTAAATCATCATTTGCTTAGTCTCTAAATGCTCAAGGACTTTTTTGAGCTTCTTGAAATTTGCTTTATGTTGACTAGTAAGTAACCATTTTAATAAGTTTTATCATTTTTTCTTAAATTGTAACCATACAAATTCAAACTAGACATGTTAAAGATCACATGAGAAAAAAAACACACAATGATATCATTTATGAATTGAAATATTATAATGTTCAATCACAAGGGTGTTAAAAGAGTAAAAGAGATTTGAAGTCTTTCAATCCTCTTTTAACATGTCAAACCTAAGAAATTGGTTACTACAAAAGCATGAGCTTGAAGGGCATAGCATACATAACCCCAATCAATTCATTACTTTTTTAAAATCTACTCTACAATATTTTTAAACAAATGAGTTTTTTCTAATGTGAATTTTCTTCCAAGAACCTTCAACACTTGAAAATCAAGATTTATAATGGACATCCCTATGCAAAATTTTAAATAGAAAAATTATGAATCATTCATTTTCAAAATTGGATTTTTAATATCTAAACTATTTTTTTTTAAATTCAAAAATATAAATTATTATAACTTAATAAGGTTTATTTGACTTCAAAATTTTGTCTATACCTACATTTGGTGCCTTGCTAGCATTTAGGGGTTACAAAAAATCCAAGAGCACTCACAAAAGGTCAAGACTTCCCCTTTTGCACACAAAATTTTGAGGATGAACATTTACACTTTTGTCCTATGTACATAGCCAAAGATTGCATTAGAAATTTTTTGAGACTTGTAGAACGCTATTGAGGTGTAATAATTGAAAACGAAAAATTAAAAAAATTATTTTTTAAATTTGAAATCTGATGTGGCACTACTAGGAAAACATCAGTGCCAGGTTAGAATGACTAATTTTTATTTTTAAAATTTTTTAAAATTTTAAAATTTTTTTTTTATTATTTATTATTTTTTCTGTAATTGCACCACAGAGGTGCCGAAAATAAAAAAACCAACAGCCTTCAACAGGCCTCAGAATTTTCCTAATGATTCTCTGTCATCCATCGAACACTTAGTGTTTGCGACATCCTTCTCGTTCCACAAGAGGGAGGCATCATGCCAAAGACACCTACAAATGACTTCACGTGCAAAACAGTATTGACTGCTGTGTCTCTCCAATTGTTCGGCAAATTCAAAGTGGAGTGGCACTCCATCTTGAAAGCCTGTGTCTCTGGCATGAGTAAAGTGTAAACGGTGCCATGTTTTCAAGAATCTGCTTTTAAGCTTACGTTATGGCATTCGGCTGCAGATGTTGCACTGACTGACACGGCGTGGTTGATGGTCAAATATTGTGCATATGCACGTGTGTGTGCGCCATTGCCACATGCCAACTAAGGTGGAAGCACCAATAACCAATCTAATAAGCAATTTGGGAGTAGATTCTGTGTAGTATGAGTTGGTGGATATTTTTCCCATACAGGAACATAGGAAATATGAGGATTGCTAAATTTTCAGATTTTTATTCAGAAAATTGAAATTACAGTGCAGTTCGGGAGGCCAAAGAATTCTTGATCCATCAACAATGTTTAGAGTCTTCTAATTCCAATCATTTCATACAAATACTTTCTTGTTCATTACCAAAAGTAATGTGTCATAACCTTATTAGTTGCAAACTTGAAAAGGACAAACAAAACAAATTTCAAGCTTCAGATTTGGTAGATTTGGCCTAAGGTTGGAATTATTACACCTTCCATGTTGGATATGGGGCATGGTTGATAATTGGTGCTTCTACCTTATCAATCCCCAAAAAAATTTAGGATTATTTTCTCACCAAAATATCCCAAGTGGATGGGGATGTAGTTGACCAAAGATCCTTGGTCCAAGTAAATTTGTTAATATCTAGTTACCTTGGAGAAGCTATTTGTCACCTCATGTATTTTTTTTAGAGATTGAGAAGTTTGAGAGAAGTCATTTGTAAGTAGAATGAAGATTTTCTAACAAGAATTGAATTTTTGGTGATTTTTCAAAGTTTACTGATAAAGTGTGGATAAACCATGTGTTGATGCGTCCCTTCCTCCCCCAATGCATTGTTATGACACTAAAGGGTTGAGAGGAGTGTGGGTGATTAGCACCAATTGGGAGGGTCTAAGGTGGCCCCTTCCTCCAATGTATCACTGATTCTAAATTGCCATTTGTACTCTAAGTACATCTCCAAAATCAATTATGTATCTATGTGGAAAGAATTATTTTAAAATTGATCATTGTTCCTTGGTAACTTTTGCATATTGTATCCAAATGTCTTTGTTCTTTGGTGCATTGGAACCTCCTTTCAAGTGCCAACAAAAAAATATGAAAATTTGACTAGTTTGACAACAAGAACTAGGCACAATAGCAAAAAGTGTCAGTTTGGGGGGTATTCACCTTAGTAGATGTCAAAATCGGGTGATTGACAACATTGGGTTGTTCTACCTTGGATGGGATTTGGGGCCACAAAATGGTTTCCTCTCCTTTGCATTTCATTCCTTGTGTCATGTATTTCTCAACGTTCTCCTTGTTCTAACCATTCTCAAACTCTTAGCAATTCACTTTGGAGGCTTCTTGTGTTCTTGATTTTTGAAATTATGAGGCATATTTTATACCATTAGAAGCACATTCTGAAGACCTTTCTGACAGTGCATTACATGTTGGATTTGAAGGGAAAATTCTCTTGCAATCTGCATTCAAAGCTTTCATGTCGACATTATGTCAAGGCATCCAGCTGATGCAGCAGTCTCTTGGCCAACTCATCCAGCAATGGGGGCGTCATGGGAACACAAGGCCATTTCAAGGCATCACATTCTTTCCAATGCTGACACTTTGTGAACAGCAGCAATGAAGAAACCTTGAGCTCACATGATTTTGTTTTCATTAACCTTCTCAAGGAATCAAGAGCTGGTTGTAGAGAGTGTGTTTCTCTGAAGAAGTGAAGACCAAACAAAATTGACCTCAGATTTCAATTTTACATGGGAGTGTACTGTTGTGCAAACAAACATTCCATTTTTGAACTCTACAGCTCTACATGTTCTTGAATTATGAAGTCACTTACATAAACTGTGTTCATATATAAAGACAGAGATGTAAGCATATTGGTTTGTGGTATTCTGGACATAATTTACTATATTTTCAAGTTAAAATTTTCTTTCTTATTCACAATTTGGGAGGTTCACTTATCTGAGCTGGAGATTTTTTATTGTCTGTTACCATCACTATGATGGAGTGAGCAATGCAGGGCCATGAAGAATGAATGACAGAAAACTTCTATTGCAGAATCTCCATGACCTTACATTGCTCAATCCACAATCCACAGGACCCTGCCACATAATTATGAGAGAGATAGCTTCTAGTACAGGTTCATTCAGATGGTATTTCCAGGAGTGTGAAGAGGACCACCACCTGTCTTCCAACGCAATTGCAATGGTCATGTTGCATTGGTGGCTCTTCATTGGCAATCTGTATGTTCTCCAGCTCCTCCCCATCTGGCACTTCTGTTTTTCTACTTCACATGGCACTCCAGGTGTTTTAGTAATTCCACAATTCAAGTCCCTAGCAGATCACAAAAGTCTGCACAAAGCAAACCGGAGGCAGCACATGGTTGGTCACATCAGTTCAATTGGTCACAGTAAGAATTCCTTCCAGAAGATCACTTTTCTGAGAAAATTAGCCTGATATTGATTTTCCATATTCAATGATGTCCAAGGAACTGTAACAAAGGAAAACACTGTACTGCACCTTGACTCTGTAAATGCAGAGTTATACATGAAATCCCATTTGCTGCTGATATAGAACATGGATCATGACCAAAGTGTTTCAATTCCACCCATGATCTTGTGCTGTTTGCACTCTCAAGTGTAATGTGTCCTTGATAGGGACATGGCAACTACTCTTCACTCAACTATGTGTCCAGGCCATGTGAAGTGGTCTTTATGTTCCACTGGGTCGGTTGATGGTACATTGCTCAAAACCCCTGGAGTACACATTGCAAGTGCAGTTCCACAGCTGGAAACTAGCACACCAGAAAGCCCTGATACGGCAAAACCATGATCCAATTCAGTTCTTTGAGAGTTGCTCACATAATCTGAATCAGCTGCTGATTGTTGTCCGCCTGCATATCCCCTGTTTTGAGCAATAGGCATAATCAGATTTTGTATGCTAAGATTTGCTTCAGATCATGTTTAGGATTCGATCTATTAGAATTATCTCTAGTATTAAGTGGGTTTCACACACCACTTTATCAGGCTGTCTTCACCAGATTATCTGAGGCCTTTTTGATGCTGTCTCCCCATATGGTACGAGGTAGGTGAACTCTCTTTTTCTTCAAGGTTGAATTCTTGAATCAACAGTTATAACATAACCTTCTTTTCACTCTAATTGCGAGATCATGAATTTTGTAAACTCTTCAACCAATTCTCCTCCTGTGAATCGCCTTTTAGATTTTTCCACACTCTATGAGAAAAGTGGGTGATTGGTTCACAGAACTTCAATGAGACTATACAATAAGTGTTTCCTCTCACCCGATCAACCAAGGGTGAAACCCACCATTGTGAGAAGTGGGAAGAGATAATCTCATTCACAAGAGATTCTTGCAATACGTTACTACACAGGAAATACATGCAACACGGCATACTGTTAATAGCACTCCTGGGAGACATCCACTCGATAAAATGAAAACGAGGAAGGTACTTAAGTCACATCGCCAAAATTTCAAACGTCGCTGGAAATCCTCAACAGGGGCTACCTGGACATGTACAGTTTCGAAGAGTTATAAGTATCAGTAATGGATAATGAACAAGCATTGCTAGCTATGGTGCGTCTAAAAGTAATCCAAACTTCCGATCGTTAGAGTTGAAAGAGTCTTAATCAATCCTCTTGAAAGAAACAATGTTATACACGTTTTCTCCTCCTTCTAGAGATGAAAAGGTATATGCCTCTGGAAGGTACTTCTAGACACCCAGAAGAGCCACTGAGAGCATCTCACAATACCTTCACTTTTCTCGTGAGTGGTACGTATATCGTCACTGCACCTAACGGTCCTTGCCACAGCAATTGCGGCATAAAGAGGGTGTAATGGAAGTACAGAGCATCACATCTTCGCCAACAATGTACAAGACGGCTTCATAAATCGGGATCATAGCTTCATTATCAGGTTCTCAATCACCGCGTCAGACCCAAAACAACGGGAAGTAATCTTCGAATAGGACTGAACAACCTCAGACTAAAAACTCTGATCACTCTCGGTAACATTTTAGCACAATTACAGGATTAACATACTGCAATCCCCTGCGCCTTGCTTCTGCAGCATGTTAACAAGAGAATTTACATCAACAGGTCGTCCTCAGATACGATTCCCGAGAGTAGCAATGATTTGAGCAACGAGATAAATGATATGCACAAGATTAAACCACCTCGTAAAATTGGAATTTCTAGGGTTTGTAGATCATCGGTTTGATTCCACTCACTCCCAGCGATCCATTGACGTTCGTGTGTACTCGACCTCAAAGAGAGAAAATTCAAAGATTAGACTGACGCAACGAGTCCATTGTATGCGTTCGTGACTGAATTTGAAAGAGATTGTCCTACACGAGCCCCCTAGACTTCACAGAGATTGTCTAAAGTAGAATTGCCACCACTTTCGACAATCTCTTTCAAATTCAGAGGCTCGTACAGGAACTTCGGATATTATTAGGGCTTAGGATTCTCTCTCGCCTACCGACTTGCCAAGACTCCGAAGCCCAATCTGCGGCGCGGCTTTGGTTGTCCGATGCAACTGATCCCCAAATTCCTCCGTTAGACAAATTCTTCCAAACTGCTTCCGCTCATGAAATTCGATTCCTGCGCCTACTCTGTACACAAACTCTCCGATTGTCACTTCGAAAATCGATCCCAGCAATCCAAAAATGGGTCTTTCCGTGGTATTATTTTACTGCATTACCTTACATTTCGCTGAAAATCTTCCAGATTCAAGGGCACAATGAAACGCGGCAGAAATTCGTGAATGAATTCCTGTTGAAATCGTGAAGAATTCCTCCTCCGTCCTTCAAAGCGAGCTCCCGCGAATGCTAAACCCTAATTACTCACCTGAAAACTTCAAATCAAAATGCATGAATGTAACTAAAATGTAATTCCTTCTTTAGAGATTGATGAAAGTAGCAAATATATTGCTTCATCAAAATATAGGTGATTGTCCTTTTGTCCTTTTATTTAAAAGGTTCATAAAAAAAAGGGCTGGTAGGTAATATTGAGATATATAGCTTTTGTCCTAAAGTTTATTGCTAAAAGTAATCTTATTTCAATAGCTGGAAAATCTTGGTGCTAATATGATTATAATATTCATTTTTTTAAGAAGGCTTATAAATTTAATTCTTGCCCAAATTTCACAAATATTCAATGTGAAAATATAAATTTAGTATAATTTAGACAATTTCAAACAATTTTGGTACCAAGTAATTCTACATAGCACTCTGAAATATGAAGGTTATCATATCTCATCTGTAGTTGCATTATAAATAGAATAATTTTGTCTACAACATAATAGGATTCAAGAAGAAGCTTTAGTTCCTAAACCCTAAAGGGATTCATTGTACCTATCCAAAAAGTTGTAAAAAAACTTGGATGCATATGAAAGGCATTTTCATATATGGTAATAGTATGGTACAAGTTTGATCCTTGAAGAAAAAATCAAGTTGAGTTGAATATCTACCCATTGTTCTTAGTATAGATAATGCCAATCTATTTGTAAGCACTAAATTGACAATAATTTTTTCTAGAATATATTAAGATAAAAAAAAAAAGAAGCTATCTCATGCCCAAAGCAATACTATTAAATGTTTAATTCTTGTCTTGGAAATATGTCTCCATGAAATTATAATTGTATTATGTGTTTTGATGTTCATGCGTACACAACTTTGAGGGTTAATTTCTTGCATATTGCTAAATTCTTTTTTGTAATAACCTTGGATGCACAATTAGTTGCAATCATATAGACAATTCGGACACTTGAATTTCCTACGTACTACTCTCATATATATGAGATTCATGAAATTGTAATGTCTTCCAAAATTATTTTTGATTTATAAAAAACAAAAAAATATATCAATTCATTTGTTTCATTTATACTCATTATTATGAACACTCTTACACCCATGATTAACTTTCCACTATTTAGTGGCTACATTTCATTAGAAATTAAGCATATTTGCTTATCCTGTGGAAACACTATACTTATTCTATAGGTAAATTTTTCAACACCTACACTATTTATGAAATATTTAAATTTTCAATGATAATAATTTACTTCCCAAGAGATTTCAATTGAACACCTCCTTAATAATACTCTTGAAAATACTCTTGAGAAAAATGAAAAATGAAATCTTTTAGCTTGGTAGGACTTTTTTTTTTTTTTTTCTTTTTTTTTTGCTGGATGTTGCCTTGAATTTTCTGGCATTGTAATGCTAGATTCATTTTAGAATGCAATCCTCAGTTTCTAAAAAATTAAAAAAAATACTCTTGAGATTATTTTGTAGTGATTTTTTTTTTTTGATTTTTTTTTTTAAACACATGGACCAATTCCATTGCAAGAGAAAAAGTACATAGAACCAAAGGCAAGCCTTGATGGAAATATTGTAGTGAAACTTTGAAAATCCTTTTATTAAATTAGGTTGTTTGTTTCTTTTATTATATTGAGGTCTCTTAAACCGTGTGTCTCATGTTTGCATGTTTGGTATTATTAGAAAGCCTTCAGCGAGGAGGATGCCCGGGCTTGGTTTTGTGGCATTCCAACCCTAAGGCATGAACGTTATTGAATTTTGAAGTTTTTATGAATTAAAAAAATTAAAAAATTATATTTTCTTTTGTTTTGACCGTGGCATCCTCTTGAAAATACACGGTGGAAAGCCCCTATTATAGAAATCGACACCCTTCACCCGCGCCCGTATACTGCAGGGCTTCACGAACGGGACCCCATGACCCCAAACCCTAAAAGCCATCGACACAGAAGGGATCCGTAATCACCCTCATCCAACGGCTTTAGATGACCCAATCGTCCCCATCGACGGCTAAGAAGCAGTCCGAGTTCCCCTTGACGAGACAAAGACTCCAACACACCGTCTCCATCACTCTTTTCTTGCTCGCTTCCTCTGCGCCCCGCGTCTTTCCGCGCTTTCCTTCGCGAGCGTCGTCCAAGTTTCGCAACATGGTGCGTGGGTAGTTTCATTCTCGTGGATTCCTGGTTTTCAACAAAAGTATTTCAGTTTTGGTCCTACACCATGGCATACCGGGGTAATCTTCGGTTTGGATTAGGGTTTCGAGCTCTAGGGTTTTGGATATGTTGGTGACAATTCTTGTGCTGGATGTGATCTTGTACTGCAGACTGTGAAGAGGCGCAGTGGAGGTCGTAACAAGCATGGTCGTGGCCATGTGAACCCTATTCGGTGCTCCAATTGTGGGCGTTGCGTCCCCAAGGTAATTTAAGATTTGAGTTTGACCTGGGATTTTGCAAAATGTGGTAATTCATCAATGAGGTTTTAGGGTTCACGAAACCTGGGAAGAAGTCTTGGCGTGAAAAGGTTGTAGGGTTTCTGATATTTTGGGAGTTGGAACTCATTAGGACAAGGCTGTGAAGCGGTTTTTGGTGCGCAACATCGTTGAGCAGGCTGCTGTTCGTGATGTGCAAGAGGCCTGCGTCTACGATGGTACGTTTTCTTTTCCTTTCGTTGAAATTTGCTACGGTGTTGAATTGGATTCGATTTGTCGATTTTTTAGGGTTTGTAGCTCGGTTGGAACTACGATGGAGGTATCGGCTGGCATGATTTGTAAACCATATTTTTCTTCTCGTCACAGGGTATGTGCTACCCAAGTTGTACGCCAAGATGCAATACTGCATCTCTTGCGCAATCCACTCTCATGTTGTGCGCGTTCGCTCACGTGAGGCACGTAGGATTCGTGAGCCACCCCAGAGATTCCGCCGCAAGGTCAGTTATATTGAAGTCTCTTTTCTTGTCTAACGTTGCTTCCCCTGCATTTCTGAGTCTGAAGAGCGCCTTCACTTTCGGTGAATAGCTACAATGAGCAATCTAGGCGTTGCATGTGCTTCTCTTTGTAGCAGACTGTTGGGTTCTGCTCACCTTTAGGTTTTACTGATATTGAACTTTGGCTTTGAGCAGGAGGACGGTCCCCCACGCGTTCCAGGTGCCCCAGGTGCCCGCCCTACGGGCAACCAGGCCAAGCCTTGAAAGGTTTACATGATTGTTTCCAGTAGTCTGAATGAGAATATCAGGCTGGTGAAGGAGAGGAACAAGTAACAGGCTTTTGAGCATTCAGTTGGATGTTGTCAACTTATCGCTTTGGCGGCATTGATCTCATATGAGCACATCTTTTTGATCTCTATTGTGTCATCATCTAATGCCAATCCTTTTCACCTTCATGTTTCGAATGTATGGGACCTGATACGACTATCTTTCTTAATCATAGGGTTATTTGTGGTAGCTGGCTGCATTAGGATGTCTCTGAGGTTGATTGCTGTCCCTGATGCTCATCTTGTACGAGGGCATGGAATCAGTGGCTTGATGAGGCGATTATACTGATTCAACTGCTAATTACTTTCAAGTGCTTATAATTTCAGTTGGATCAACTATCAGTCCTAATTTTTACTGATTAAGGTTTTGGTGTTTTTGTATGGGCAAAGGGGAGTAAGTGTAAGTTGGTTGTATTGTGGACGAATAATGAGATTTCTTCGGTTCTTCGTGGCCCTTGGCCAGCCTAGAATCGCTTGCTGACTTATTGATGGGCTTTTCTTTTTATTCCGTTTTTCGAATTTGAATAGCAGGATCACATTTTTTTTAGTATTTGGGTCATTTATTAATAATTGTAGGTATGAAAGGAATGTCAGAGTGAGGACAGCCTACTGAGTGGAGCTAATTTTTTTTCCAGGTTTGCCTGGACTTTGACATTGTGACTTTGACTTTGTGACTTCTACATTGTGGCTTTGCCAGGCTTTTGGGCCCCATATCTCAAATTTGTTTTGCACGGAAGATGTAGGGACTTCAAATTTGAATAGAATGTTTGCTTACGAAGAAACGTTGAAGTTTTCAAAACAAAACATTGCATAATTTTGTTGCCATTGGATCTTCATAAAATTTGGTTCCCTTGAAGTTCCTCATTGAATTGGTTGAAAACACCCAATTATAATCGGATATATGTTGCACACCAAAGTGTCATTTGCGAACAGAGCTCAGAGAACCAAGTTGTTTTGATATCAAATTCCCAGGCCCTTTTTTTATGATAAGGAAACTCTCAAAACTGCCATTGTCATTGTAAAGAGCAAGGAGTCTTAAAAATGCAAGGTTTAGGGAACTTGCATTGCAATAAGTTTATTATGTACTTTTTTAAAGTTACAGGTGGTAGTGTAAAATCATGTATAAACTTAATAGTAGGTTTGTTGGGGAATAATTTTTGCACATGTAGTCATTGAATAAAAATCATTTCCAATTCCCTACATTGGAACTTTGAGTTTCTAAATTATTTTTGTCCTCAATTGCTTTCTTTGCACAACAAACCTTAAATTATATTAGAAAATTCAATTATTCATTTTTTCAATTCATGCAAAATTTTTACATTCAATCTTAAATCCTAATCTCTTCACCATTTTTTCTTCAATCTCAAATCTCTTTTTTTGTCTCTATGTTAAAATTGTTTACAAAACTAGACTTTTGGCCTTTGACGATGTATTTCAAAATCAAAAGCATTGAGGTATGGAAGGAACAATTAGCATCAACACTAAGCAAATGAAAATATAACAAGCAACCTCACGAGTGATTAGATTAACTGACATCAACTAGCTTCAAGTAATTTAGGTACAACATTGTAAACATCATGATTGTTCTAAGCATTATTTTTTTGAACTATATTATGTAGTTGAAACACTAATGCATGGAATGTTCATATGTCTGTTATGAAATTTGGAAGGGGTGACGTTTGTTTTGCGACAAGAGTAAATTGGTGATGGCGGAGTGGTTTGGTTGTTGAGGCAATGAGGTTGGAGGTTGGAATGATGGGGCGCCTAAAGTTAGTCAATGGTTGTTGGAAGAAGACTATTTCAACTTGTTGCCGTGACAAGATTTTGAGCTAATTTCTCACATAAAACACCATCGATAGTTCCTAGTTTTGTGAATTACCTATGTTTCAGTTCATGCTTCATTGTACAATTGATTAATTCAAGCTCAAGGCTTATTAATTTGAGTATAGCTTCACAAATTCTTTCTAACCTTATCTGACACTAATGACAATAATAAGCTACTCTACCGTACTTTGACAAGCTTCAAAAGGATCTAATCGTTGACAATTAGTAATGTGGAAGAAGGTGTAGGGATCTGGCATTGAGTCATAGCTGCGGACACTACAAAAAATTGGCTATATATATGATTGCAAAAAATGACTATAGAGTAGCCATTGTGAACACATATGACTTAGATGTGACTAAAGCTGGCTAGAGTCATTGTGGACAAGTTACGGTCCGGAATGACTAAGGGTGTATTATCACCATCCTTTAAGGTTTGGATGATCAAATGGATGAGAACTTCATTGGAAGGGAATTGATAAAGAAACTTTGGTGGAAGGAAATGGCTAAGGAGCTGACATGTGAACCTCCACGTCAACAATCATTTTGTAGTCATGTTTTAGTCACGATAGACCCATGAAAAATTTGACATGGACATCCACATCAATAATCAATTTGTAGTCATGTTTTAGTCATGGTAGACCTATGAAAAATTTGACGTGGACATTCATATCAATAGTCATTCTTTAGCCATTTTCTTGTCATTTTGAAGTTATAATAGACCCATGAAAAATCCAATGTAGACATCTACGTCAACAATCATTTTCTTGTCGTTTTCAAGTTATAGCAATATAACATACACAATACATCATATAAAATATATTGTATACATTACACCATATACAATATAAAATACACAATATATCATATATAATACACTATTTTCTACAAAATATAGCATGGCTTCCAAAGCCACTTAGTATGAGTATATAAAATAGAAATAACAAGCCTTTTATACAAGTAGGAGGGGAGTAGGCAAGACAAACCATATGGGATATGGAAAATGCAAGTACTAGTCCAAGATCCTTTTAGTCGTAGGGAAGTAGGGTGTAGTCATTGTTTAGTGTTAGATAAATAGCTTCATAGTCAATCTAATCATTCTCTAGTTATGTGTTCTCAGTACTAGCTAGGGAAGTCCACCTTCCCTATATTACAGTAGCAATGATGAAAGCCTCACTATAATACATGTGAATTGCTAGAACCAAGGCAAGTGGTCTTATGATGCTAAGGAATTCATTCTTATAAGTCAATGGTACCCATGTGATTTGGAGTTTCAACACTTCAATTCAGCTTGTCCATTAATTTATAAAGAATGCAAAATTTATATGCCAATGTTCTTGCAAATATTTGAGTGTAGTATTAGTCTATTCCATAAAAAATTGCAACAATAAAAATACCATATACACATGTTTTTTAAACATGCAACACAACATCTAGAAAAAAGAGGGCTAAATAAACAAAAAGAAAATAAAGGAAAACAATGAACTTTAAAAATAAACTTAAGAAAGCATTACAATATGGCTAAGGAATCTAAAAAATCAAGAAATGTAAGATAAAAGTATAATTTTAAACAAATAACACAATATTAGGAAAAGAAGGCTAAGTAAAAAAAAAAAAAAAATGAAGACATTGAACTTAAAAAAAAATTAAATGAACATCAAACTATGACTAAAGAGTCTTGAAAATGAAGAAATGTAACATAAAAATATAATTTGAAACAAACAACATGACAATTAGAAAAAAGAGGGATAAATAAACTATAAGAAAATAAAGGAAGATAGTAAGCTTCAAAAATAAATTGAAATAAACTACAAACTGTGAGTGAGGAGTCTTTAAAATCAAGAAATATAAGGTAAAAATATCACTTAAAACTAATAACACAATAATAAAATGTTTATGGAAGCTTAATCTAAGGTTATTGAAAAAAAAGATCACTATAGAGTGCAACATTTTGCCAAAGGTTCACACTCCATCCATTGTTAGCTTAAACCGTAAATTGCATTTGCTTAGTACCACACAAGAAGTAAAAAAGAAACGTAGTAATACATAAGCTATCTTTAGGCTATCTTTACAAGCAGATCACTATAGTGCTCATTATAGTCATTTTTTAGTAACATTTCAATTACATGAAGTCAAGTTATCATCAATATAGTCATTTTGTAGTTGTTGTAGTCCTTAACATTAGAAACTATTCTAACCATGTCACCCCGTCGATGATGCACACAATGGAATATTGCAGATGAAAGTCAGAATTTGTAGAACCTTCGTTCAGTAGTCACACTTGCGACTATAGAATGATTGCAAAGTTGCTTCTAAAGTTTGCACGGTGCAATTACAGAGTTGCAGACTTGTAGTCATTGTTTAGTTGTATCGGACAAAAAGTCATTCTTCTACAATCACGACTAGGGTCATTTTCTTGTAGTAGGAGCAAGTAGGTTCAACTAGATTTGAGATCCAAAATATGCAAACATAGCAGAAGAGGGAGGAGCTTCCCCTAGGCACATCTCGTAACCCTAATGGGTTGCTCATATGGAATAAGGTAGTAATCCCAGCTTTCAATCTTGACATGGTGGCTCTCCGACAACAAGCTGCCTATCTCAAACGGCATGTTGTTATAGTACATTTTGTTGTTGAACTTCACCTTTTGGAGCGTTATGACCTTTAGATCCGGGAACTTGAATCTAGGTTAAATGCAAAGATTGATCATCATAGGAATGCAAGTGGTGGGTTCCATTTTGTCAAACTTGATTCAATGGAGCTTGTTCATCAACTCTTGGCACTATCATCATGCCACCTCTAAGCGGGACTACCATTTTCCAGTAATGGATACTAGATTTCAACCTAGGACAGCCCGCAAGTCTAGTACTCCCATGCTAGATTAACCTAATGAATCTACATCTAGAATTTCATTAGCACGAAGCCAAGAACATTGCAGGCATAGTTGGAACTGTCATTGAAGAAGACTTTTGAGGCTTGATGCAAATTGATCCACGATTCTATATTGTTGTTGATCCTTCAAAGGATTATATAGCACAAATCTTGATGGCAAATGTAGTTGGCCACTTCTTTTGAGATAACAATAGAACATGAAGTACTCGATACTTCTTGTCTACGATGCCCAGGAACTTTTCATGAAGATGCCACATGCCCGTGCCGTGGAATCTTGGAGCTACTTACTAGCTAGCCAACTTAGACAACAAATTGGTCCTCAAAAACTCGTGCAACTGAGAGACATAACCGTTTTTTTTCAGCACAACTACTGCAAATCTTATTGATCTTCCACACATCATCAAAATTCAAGAGATGGGGACAGTTTCAACTTAGTTGAAAGGAAGCCATGCAAGCCTCGGTTGAAGACTTCAAAGGTCAGGAACAAATGTTCCAACTCTCCCAACCATAGAAATTGGACTTCATCTCCTTTGAGCCCTATTGCAAATTTGCAATGGAAATTGAGTCCCCTTAGGGAATGTCATAGGACCCCAATGACTTAGTTTAGTTGCGAAGTATTCAGACTCCAACCTCAGGCAGCTCAACTCCAAGTGGTTGTCTTCCAATACTAAGACATGAAGCAAGACAAGTAATAGGGAAATCCTTTGATTTTTCAATAAAACTATCTCAAGTTTTAATCCCTTCTCTTTCCAATCATCAAATTTCACATTCAATACAAGTTCAAAGTCTTACTCAGGAATTGTCGCCTCCTCCACTACTCATCCCAACAGATAAATCCAATCCACTTCTTTGATATTATGGACGTATCTAAGCAAGCAAAAGATGTTGACATGGACTTAGGGCAGGTTTACACTATGGTCCAAGACCAAGAGTTCATGGGTCCAAAATACCTCTATTTTAGACTCAAAAAACTCCTAATTGGACTCAAGTGGCTCATTATAAAATTCAGCTGGAAATTGGATCTAGACCTAAGTGTAAATGACTCGGGTTCAATTAGCTGGATTTTAGGTCCAATTAGAGGAGTTTTTCTTGGATCTAGACTTGAACCCAAGTATAAACAACATAGGTCCAATAGTAGGCCCAATTTGAAAAAACTAAGTTTAGAGGAGATTAGGTTTTAGAAATGAGGGTTTTTGTATACATCTCTTTGTTCCTCATTCTTCCTCCTTTCATTTCTTCTATTCTTCGATCCCTTGCTTGAGGATGGATTCTAGAAGGCATAAAGTATTGGTAGTGCTAATTTTTTCTATGACTTTACATTACATTATGTTGCAAGTATTTGCCTTGCAATGTATTGTTTTAGGTTACCATTACTTCATGATGGGTGCTATAGAGATTGCAGCAATGGAAAAAATGATGGGCAAAGGGCAAAATCGCAGATTTTGGAAGCATGACCAAATTGTTGGATACTTGGAGCAAAATCTATTGGAGAATAATATAGAGGCAATGTTTCGAGACTGAACAAGGTTGAATTATGGTACCTCAATTTCTTGGTTATTATTGTTGGTCCTTCTCTTCAAAAGCAAAACACTCGCTTGAGAGATTCCATTGATGTTCAAACTCGTGTTGCAATCTCTCTCAATTGTTTATAAAGTGGAAATACATTAGCATCATGTAGACAACCGTATGGATTACCACGTAGTACAACATCCATGATCGTTAGAGAGTTTTGTAGTGCAATTCAAATCCATTTGTTGCCTTTAGTCATTCTAAAACTGAATTCTTCTAAAATCACACAAATAAGTGCTGATTTTGAAAGACTTCATCAAATTCCTTACATACTAGGGGCAGTAGATGGAAGCCACATTCCTATAGTTGCACCAACAAAAGATCTAAAATCATACTATTATCAAAAGGGATTCTACTCTACATTAATTCAAGGCATTGTAGATCCTAATTGTATGTTTTGGGACTTTGATTATGGATGGGTTGGTAGCATTCATGATTGGAATCTATTTAGAAGTACTGATATTGGAAAAAAAGTCATGAAAGGAAAGTTTTTATCATACAAGCTCATTGGAGATGCAACATATCCTATGCACTCTTGGTTTTACAACCCATTCAAAGGAGAGAAAGATGGTCTACCAAGATATAAACAACATTGGAATTTTATCCAATCTAGCACTTGCATGGCTGTAGAAAGGGCCTTTGGAATTTTGAAGGGAAGGTGGCGTATACTATTGAAAAGAGTAGATGTACCTTTGCAATTTACTCCTAATTTAGTCACGGCATGTATTTGCCTACATAATCTGTGTATAGTGTATAAAGATGCATTTGACATGGAATGTGCCAAAAAGGTTCAAGAAGAAGCTCAAAATCAAACCATTCAACATTTGGGAACTTGAATGCAATAGATATGTACAAGGCAGCGGAGGTAGCTATAAAAGAGATGAGGAAATTGCAATTTCTAGCAATTGATACAAATGAATGTGAAGAACTGAATGAAGATGGAGGAGAAGAAAATAGTGAAGACAATGATGTGCATAAGACTTTGCAGAAGTACTTAACAAAGAAGGCCAAAGAAGAGGCTACAAAAAAGTTGTTACAAGATAGTGTAAAGCGGCATGAAGTCCTAGCACACGGCTTCTATGGAGCTTCATTGAAAAAGTCATGTCCTACATCCTATGGTGATTCTTCAGATTCTAATGAAGAACTTGAAATGGACATAGATGGTTGACAATGATCTACAATTTGTCTATGAGACGTCTATGCTTTTCAGAAAAGCATTTGTCTCAGAAAATTGTTGCACTAATTTACCACTATTTTTTGCCATAGCCTAAATGTGTACCAAAACATCTACTTTGCCTTTCTGTTTTGTTCTATTTGGCTCCTCTCCATTTGCCACAGTTACAACATCCTCATCACAATCATTCGTGATATTAGGGCTTTATGGCATAGAAGTTGATGGAAATCCATTTGCACTTGCTGAAACGTGCTTCATAACATTTCCATTAAAATGCCACCAATTGTCCATTGCCTCATAAAATTTTCATTTGTGGCGGTCATTACCTGAAATGTTGTTGGCAATCTTGTCATCTTTGTATTGCTTGTACAGTCCATTGAATTTTTGCTTACACACCACAGCTGACCTTTTAAGATCGGGAATTGAAGAAATCATTCTTGCATGCAATCATTGCCAAACATCAACTCCTGATTCCAAAAATTCAGATGTGACAAGTATATAAGTCAATAGGATTGAATTTTACATCTAAATTCCTAAAATATGGCCCAAAATTGTCAATTTCCATGCCTTGAAGACACTTCCAGCAGACCATATAGTGGTAGATGATGAAGTAGATGATGTAGAAATAGAAATCAAACACAACAGTGGAAATCAAAGTGGATGGAAGGCTTGGTGGTAAAGCCCTTTTGCCTTCACATGCAAGGTGGGAAGTTCCATTCCCTCCATTGACATAGCAAAGCCTCAATTCTTTCCCCCCATACGCCGCAATGGGGGGAAAGAGGCCAAGGCCAAGGCCTTTATAAGGCCCAATTGGCCCAATCTACAATCTTTTTCTTTTAAATCTAACTTTTGCAAACTTAGAGATAGGGTTAGGATTTCATACCTTGTTTCTTTGCATTCTTCACAAAATCAGGCTCCATTTTCCCGTAGAGTGCGATCAAAGTGTGCACTTCACTATCCAACCAATATTTTGAAGGTCCTTCATCATCCTTTTCTTCTTTCACTATCGATACATTCTTCCTCGGGGATCACCACCTTTTTTGGAAGGAACTTTTGAGAAAATAATTTGCAAATCCTCTCCATCAATTTGCCTCTTGCAACCTCTTTTTTCAACAATCTCCTCACCAATCTCTTCTTCATCAATCTTTGTAGCTCTTCCAATTGAAGTTGTCTCTCTCCCTACTTTCTTGTTCCAATCTATACTCTCCATTGCTCAAACCTACAAAAAAAGCAATGTCCTAGATAGAAGAAGAAACAAAGAGGTGGAAAGACTAGCAAATAGTATAGAAATAGACAAATGGGACAAAGAGCAGCCAATAGAAACGTTCAATTTTTTTTTATTCAAGTGGAATTGGACCCACAATGGGAAATTGGTTTTACAAAATTGGTGCTCTCTTTTCAGTCCCTTGCAACCAACTTTGGGTCCAAAAATTTCCCTCCAAATCTATGCCACGTGGGCACCATGTCATTTCAGTGAATTTCGGACCAGATCCTAGTGTAAATACCTCGGGTCCAATTTCCAACTCTTAACCAATAGGATTGCTCGATTTCAGAGTTTCTTGGACTTGGACCATAGTGTAAATCCACCCTTAGAAAATGAGATCGAGCATTATATGCAATACCTAGCTGATACATGAAAAGATGAAATAGCTGCCTAGTTAAAAGTCATGGAGCAATTCAAAACAATTGACACACGAGTTGATCAACCAACCCTCATTCCACATGGAACAATAGGATTAAGCAACAAAACACAGTATCGAGGCTTATCAACATTAAGCCAGCATCTTGACCTTATCGTCAATGTGAATGTTAACTCCAATTCAAATCCCTTTCATGATCAACAGCTCATACTTATGGAGCTAGCAAGTTTCACATATAGATTGTTCAATATTGACACAAATGTTGAGGCCAAACTTGGCAAGCGATTTTTCTTCATAGATGAACTAGAGGAAATTCCAATACTACTTACTGATATTGATTTTGGGCCATGGAGGTTGGTTCCACCCAATAAGAAGAAGATGCACTTGAGGATGCTTAGAGCAAACAGTTTTCTCCTATTCAGCAAGGGGTTTGTAGTTCCAAAGCAAGTCACCTAGCAAATCTAATGTTGTGAGTTATATAATTTGCCCACACTCTTTTAAGTTCCCTAGCACAACATCAGAAACTAAAGCAACTTATCTGTCGGCATCCTACCTTGGTAGACCGAATGGAGGTTTGGAATAATGAGCGAGCTTTTAAAGCCATTCAACTTCTTACTGCTAAACGGGTCTAACTCAGGCAAGATTTACATCTTGCTACATCCAATATGCATAGGCTTGATAGTGCCTCGTCACCATCTACTGCAAAGTTGAAAATGTTTGTGTAGAGTACAAGAGCAATTGTTCAAAATCTATTAGCATCTCTAAGCACGCCGCCAACTCACCCCATCCCAACTAGGTTTGATAGTTGGGGCTTCAAAGTCTCCTCCCATCCATCCAAGCGTTGAGGTAACCATTTACAAAATCTCAAAACCATCTTATTATTATAATGTTATGACTTTCTTCATTTAACGTTTGAAGACTTAGCGACAAAGCTTCTTACCCTTGTTGTGAAACTACTTACATTCACTTCCCCAATTAGACATATTGATGCTCAAGAAACACAAATTATGGAATTAGGAATCAGAAATCTTGAAGAATTGTTGTGGCATTAGAGGCTTTTTTGGGGGGGGTCAGGAGGGCCATTTCAAGCTTGTTTCCCTAACCTTCTTCCTGTTGTTCCTGTTGTTAGTTTCATTTTTTTTGGAAAAAAAAATTAAACTTAGAATGGAAAAAAAAAAATTATTTTTTTTCAAAGTTTTTTTTGGTAAAGTGGCAATCACCATGCCATGTCAAGCACCACCTACGAGGTTGTTCCCCCGACAATGGTAGCTCGAGGAACTCACAACCCTCCAAACTTGCTGAAAATCCTTTAGTGAGGCAGGTCACTTCTTGATCTGCAGCGGCTAGTGTAGGCTATAACAACGATCCCTCAGGACTAAGTGTAGAAAAAGGTAGTATCATCACCTTAGTGGGACCTAGATGGCTAGATTAGCTCATGTGATCTCCCATATTGGAACCAATATGGATAATTGGGTATTTTAGACCATATTTAAAAGATTTCTAGGCAGGGATGTTGGGATGGTTAACTTTTATGTGCCAAAGGATTCCTCAGCCCAATGTCAATTATGGGAATCTTCAATCAGATCAAGACCTTCCTTCTTCATGTTGATGGATTTTTGTAGGAGATTTTAACATGGTCAAACATCGGCATGATAAAACCAGCCCTTGCAAGCGTATGATTCCAGCAATGGAAAAGATCCTTTTCTCCAATCTTAAAAATCATCTCCATATTGAAGACAATGCTTGATTTGTAGGAAGCCTTCAATTTTTTTGGGATAACTTTTGAGATGATGGGCATAGGATATTAGCTTGGTTGGACAGGATATATTTGTTCAAGAACAATATGGGCTTGTCAACTCGCAAACTTCTTGATTACAAGATTCTTGGTGACAATTGATGGTTTGATCATGCTCCTATTACGACTATAGTGGAGTTTATAGTGTTGTCCATCACAGCCAAGGAAATGGAAAATGAGTTATCAATGACTCTAGGAAACAAGATGTGCTATTGAGCAAGCATGGCACAACTTTTCTCCCTCCTCATATTTTTTCTTTGAAATGAAAGGAGTGTCCAAGGCATACCACTCCTTTTACAAATGGAAATCACAAAACCTGAGAGCTGAAGAAGACAGTGCCAAAATCAACCTCTTTGCAACCACAAATGCATTGCATGTGGCACTCGATGACCCACTATTGCAATTCCAACACGCTCAAGCCACACTTCGGATACATGATGTGGAAACTAGAAAGGTGGACAACCTACATATCTATTCTTGCATCATGTGGAAACTAAAATAAAGACTCAGCAAATGAGTAATTTTTTTAAGGGTATTCGTGAAAAACCAACCTTATATACAATCACTAACCTCCGAGTCTCCCAAGGCATACTAATCAAAGATCCCAAGGGTCTACAACAAATTGTCTTTGATTATTATAGCATGCTTTATAAGGACAAGCTAGAAACTCCATAATGCTCAGTTGCTATGGATGAATTTACTTGTCTTTTGTTAGATAACATCCTAGTAGATGAAAAGGATAACTTTGCTTTTCCTATCAATGCGTAAGAATTACAACTCGTAGTGGAAGTCATGGTCCTAGATAAATGTCATGGACCAGATGGTCTCATTATTAAATTCTACAAGAAATATTGGAGTTGATTGGTTCAGAATTCAAATCAATGGTTTACCATTTGTTTCTTCAAGGTGCCCTTTTCCAAGGTATGAATTATAGCTCAATTGCTCTTCTACACAAAGGTGGTTCAAGAAAAGGTCTTGGCAATTGGAGACTTGTAAGCCTACTCAAAGTTGCATATATATATAATTGTGGCCAAGGCCCTTCAACACTAGTTGTAGCCTATTTTGTCAAAAATCATTAGCCTTAATCAATCAACTTTCATTCCCATAAGTTACATATTGGATAACATTTTCGTGCTCCATGAGACCATGCCTTAGGCTAAAGAATCCAATCAGAATGCTATCCTTGTGAAGCTTGATTTTAAAAGGCATATGACACCATCCACCTTCCATTCCTATTTCAAGTACTTGAAGCAATGGGGATTCCATTAGACTTTGTGAGTATGGTCAAAGTCTTCTTTATTAATGTTGCAACTTCAATTTGTGCCAATGGAGTAAATACTAAACCATTTCCAATACTCAAAGGCATTTGTCACGGATGCCCATTGGCAACTTATTTATTCTTATTTGTTGAAGAAACACTAAATGTGGCAGCTAAAAATCACATGAAGTTAGAAGAACTCCAAGGCACCATTCTCCCAATTGATGCATTAGTGCAATTTCTTAGCCAATATGTAACTTATGTCAACTTCACAATTAGAGGCAAGGAACGTTTCTTCCATAATTTGTCTAACCTCATCGAGTGATATGGCCTAGCCTCAGGACTCTTCATTAATTGGCCCAAAAGATTAGTGTATTGGCTCTCCTTCAACCCAACCCCATCATGGTTAAATCACATCGATTGTCTTTAGGGAGTAGAATACCAAATGTTGAAATTGTTAGGATCACCTTTTGGGATTGATTTACATACTTCTGATGTTGATGAATTTTTGCCATCCAAAATCAAGAAGAAACTCGACTATTAGACTAGCATCCATCTCTCATCGGCAAGTCGCACATTATCATCAATTCCATTCTCCTAAGTACCTTATGGTATTTTACAACCATATGGGGGGGGGATCATTGAACATCATTAAGAAAATCAGAGCATCATTAAAAGACTTCTTATGATCTGGCTCTAATCACAAAAGTAATGCTCGAGTAAGCTAGACAAATTGTTGTGCACCTAAATGCATCGGTGGGCTCAATTTAATTGATCCAAAAGAAGCTATGCATACCTTGATGGCAAAATGGATTCTCAAAGCCAAGAGTCCTTGAACATCTTATCTAGCTACATTTTCTTCTTTATTATTGCTTCTTGCAATTTCGACCCCACATTCAAGGAGTCTGGCCAGAAATGCCCCAATGGGCTTTCTTAAAGAAGTTTTGAGCATCTAAAGGATTAAGGGCTTGGGATAGGATTATTGTTCAAGCATGGCACTTACTAATTCGCCACATCTCATCAACCTTGCCAATGAATTGTGGCGAGGTCCTCACATCCTCTCTTTAGTTGACTACATATTTCCTTAGTGGTATTCATGGATTCTCCGCCAAACGAGCCTCTACACTCATGAAAGAAGGGATGTAGCAAGTCTAGCACATTTGGGATGAGCTCAACTTCACCTTTCTTCCTTAGGCCCAAACCAAAGTATAGTTTGGGTTACAGGCAAATGAAGCCCATGCTTAAAACAGGATGGTGAATTTAATTCCTCTAAAGTGGATCAACCTATTTACAATGAACAAATAAGAAACATGGAGTCAAAAATACCTTGGGATATTTGAAGATGAAGCTAATCATGTGCTAGCAATAGTCTTCATCACCAAACCACGAGTTCGACCTTGATTGATCTCGGGCCTAGGCACTGTCATCCTTCCCTCCGGCCACCTTTGTTTCATGGTTGAGGACTAGTCCATGGCTTTGAGATCCAAACTTCTAAACAAGTTGTTTGCAAGTCAAACACTTTATGGGTGGCTCAAACAAGTAAGGGTTGTTCAATTCAAAACTAGACCCCCACTTTATGTAGGTATTGTTTCTAAACTTTTCTTTAATCTAAGTTGTTGGTGTTGGGGAGAGTGGATACCACTTCACTCATACACTACTAAACAATGACGAGCAATGTTGAACTTTCAAGGGGAACTAATGAAACCAATTTTTGAAAAATGGTATCGTGACCTAGTGTTTGGTTATTGGCTGAATTAGAGGGACATGAGGAACAGGTCAAGACCATAAAAAGAAGCTGGTTTTCTATAGTCCATGTCCCATTGTGCAGTTCTAGTACACTACTTGTGCAAGGTTGCAAATCCACACATATCCACAAATCAGCTTATCTTCAAGTAGGGCTTGATAAAACCATTCTTTATAGATTTCATCACTATGACAAAACATGTCACACTTAGAACTTTGCACTATTGGTGCTCTATATAGCCTTTCAAATTTCTTCTACCTCTAGAGTTTGGCCAACACTTACATGGCAACAATGTCTCTTAGATCCAAGCTTCCACAAAGACTAAAGAAAGGTTCCTCGATGTGGTCATTCTTACATGGCTCAATTATTTGCGTAGCCTAGCTTAATAGGAATTCCATCTATTTTGATCATAGAGCTTAGTCAACACAAAGACTAGAGCAAGTGCTATAGGAAGCTTTCATTGATTATGCAAAAGTTGCATGGCTCAAGACTACAAAACTCTGCACCTTCTTCTCTAACAAAAAGGCGCGTTCCTCAAGCAATTTGACAGCATATGGCTTCAAACTAAATCTTTGGAGAGCGATCCCATAAGCAAATGCCTTGGAATTTGGCTCTTTCTAAATTAGGTTCTCACTACAAAAAAATGAAGGAATAAATGATTGCAAATAATGAGTGCTTTGTAGTCATTTCAAACACTCACGATTGTAGAATAACTTGGGCCCCTACAGTCATTGTTATTTAGTCATTTTTATAAATGACTGCAATTTTATTATCACCATCCACAACTGGATAGGATGACAATTTGGATGAAAATGATTCTACATGAGAATATAAGGAAAAGAAGTTAAAGAAACTAGAGACTAATTAGGAAATCTTTCAAGAGATTTTTTTCTTTGTCGTGACTTGGACATCCACATAAGCAGTCATGTAGTAATCATTTTGTAGTTAGAATAGACCCATTCAAAATCCAACATGGACATCCACATTAGTAGTTGTTCTTTAATCATTTTTTTTGTCATATTGAAGTTATGATAAATCCATGAAAAATCAGACGTGGACATCCACATCAACAATCATTCTTAAGCCACTTTGAAGTTATGATAAACCCATGAATGATTCGACGTGGACATCCATGTCAACAATCATTCTTAAATCATTTTGAAGTTATGATAGACCCATGAAAAATCCGACATGGACATCCACATCAACAATCATTTTCCTATCATTTTCAAGTTATAGCTATACATCATACACAATACATTACATAAAATACATTCTATACAATTTACACCAAACATCATGTACAATATGTCATATAAAATACATCATATATGATATACCATTTTTGCAAAACATTGCATGACTTCCAAAGTCACTTTATGTGAATATAAGTAGGAGAAATAACAAGCTTTTTATACAAGTGGGGGGCAATAGGCAAGACAAACCATGTGGGATATGAAAACGTAGAAAATGAGTTACAAATAATATTTCAAACTTCATTTAGACATAGTAAATTATTTTTTTTCAATAAACTTTGAACTAAAAAAAATTGGGAAATCAATCTCACTTTCATCTCCAAAAATTCATTTCAGATTTTGAATCTCAAATCAAAAGTTGTAGACAAGTTTGAGAAAAAGATTGGAAAAGATTTTTTTTTAATATTTTTTTAACATATAGAAGAATCCTAATCCTCTATAAATTTATAGAAGTTAGTATTGTTTGTTATAGAGATAATTGTAATCTACTCATATGCTCAGTACTAGAACGGATTGCCATGAAGATGTTTGGAAACACAACTACAACACTCATTGCGTTCATTAATCAATAGAATAAGTCGATTCTGCCTTCACTAAGAAATGACTTATTCATGACTATATACAAAGCATGTTAGTCATTCTTTAGTAGCATCGATGTCATTCAGTAGTCACTTTTCTCCATTTGCAAAACCACCAGAGTCAATCCCAAGTGGAGTTTAGTGAATGGGGAACTAAATTGACACTTTTGACTATAGGAGACGTTGTTTGTATAAATAGAAGTGTAAGCAAAGTGTAATTGGACTACTGGAAAGCGTCAGCCATTATGAAGCCCTTTACATTGCAAGTATTTGTCATATGCAGTATTTTCTTATAATGTGATTGAGAAAAATGTTGAAATTGTTGAAAGCAATTGCAAACTTATTTGGAAGAGCTTGAAGAAATTAGAAATTTGGGACCGAGGATGGAGCACTATTTCAGATGCAAAAGGGGCAGGGGCTTTGAGAGCATTGCCCTTTCTGAATGTGAAGAAAGGGCAAAATCCCACACTTTGTGGACTGTATACGATGAATCCCTATAAACCTAGAATACCAAATAATTGAGCCAAGTTTTCAAATGCTTCTTACAAAGAACTATTCAAGTAGGTCATGTTCAATTGATCCTTTCTTACTACGCTTCTACTGTACAGTCCACCCTCACAAAGCTAGAAGAAAAATTGGAGAAGGTGATGCTTTAAAGCACCCTAAAAATTATCCTAGTCCATTCTAAGTGGCACATCGTGGTCAAGTTACAAATAAGTCAACTCTAAGTGATACAACAATCATTCTGTAGTCGTTCGGAAGGTTTTGAAACTACAGTAGCTTAGACTACGTCGAACTTCTTTTTCTTTATCCATCTAGAAAGAATTACTTCCTTGACCTACCATGCCTTTCAACTATTAGTCATTTACCAATCATATATAAGTGAGCAAAAGTCACAAAGAAGTCGCAGAATTCACTAGAAAATGACTATGCCATCCAAAACAACAAAAGCCGGGTCTACGTCAAGAGGACATTGACGTTCTGGATGTAAAATCATGGATGTAGCACCACTACTGTCTCGATGTCATCTCCTAGTCGTGAACGTCACTGCCAGTTGACTGTGGCGATTAACATCTTCTAGCATTGGTGCAATTAGAGAGTAGTAGTCATTCTATAGTCGTTCCAAACAACTAGTCATTCTTCCGCAATCACATTTCTGCCCATTTTCTTGTAGTGTCTTTTGCTTGAGAACTTGCAATTGGAGTTGCAACGTGTATTGTTGGATTTTTGGCAGTCTAAGGAGGACTTTTTGAGAAGTCTTTGGCCTCTCATCCTCTTATTTGTTGCTGGGAGCTTTGTGATAAGGGGCAGCTACTCTTGCTATGACTATGTTTGTTAGGTAATTGAGTTGTTTTGGTTTTATGAGTTGTAGAAAAGGTGGTTGAAAATTGACCCCGAAGAAATTCCGCCAAGGACTTTGTCCTTTGGTCCAATGTATTGTTTCCCCAATCAATAGAAATTGTCTAGTGGCTTAAAAAAAAAAACAACACTAATGCATGTTGCAATTCAATTCAAAAAAAAGAACTTGCACATACCACAAAACTTGTTACAATGTTGGTGGAGAATATGATGATGGCCATTTCTTGTCCCTGGTATTGATGTCTTTGTGAGATGCAAAAATCACTAGATGAGCAACATATTTTTGCACCTATAGTACAATTCACTCAAGAAATATTCAAGAATTAATTACAAACAAGAACACAAATGCATCAAGAGAATGGCCAATATCAACACTAAACAAAGTAAAACACAACAATCAACGTCATGAGTGATTGATCAAGTCAACTAACATCAACTAGCTTCATGTAAAAATTGATCAGGAGCATTCTAAGTATTACATTCTCAAACTATGTTATTATATAGGAGCCTTGAGCACTACAATCAACATTGATGACATTTCATTGCAACCAAAGAAGAGGCAAGCGCGCGGGTTTGATTATCCAACTTATACTAATGGCTTTTTTTAATCAAATTGCATGGCATTGGGGGTTATTGTTTTTTTTTCAAATCGCACATTTGTATGAACAACAATTTTTTATTAAGTACTATCCAAAACAACAAAACCAAGGATACAATCAACGTCATTTTTTGTTGAATTTTTTAATAATATGGTTCAATGAATCAATGTTTTTCTACTAGTATTTTTGTGTTTTAGCTTGTTGTATTCAAAGTCTCATTATGACATGGTGCCTTTGAATGGTAAGATCTTTCAGGGCAAAATAGAGGGCTAACATTGCGGGGTAGATGTATGGATGAATGTCTCAATAAATTGGTCACAAATATGTTTTCAGAAAATGTTAGCATTTCAAAGGCTCTAGATCACAAATGGTTGTATCTTTCTTTTTTTTTAAATTTCCAAAATACTTAACAACTTGATTACAAAAAATATATGTAGTTGGTTTAATAACTTTCAATTTTTAATAGGAATATGGGACTTTTGAAGTGTAGTATATATGGACTTGGCACAATTGAACAAAAAATTACATATGGACTTTTTTGAGAAGATAGATATATTTTAATGTTTTCTACTAATTTTGTTATTAGTGCTCTAAAGGTTTTACTTGAATGAAATGTTTTCAATGTTTTAAAAACTTCTTTTATTACAAAATTAGGGACTTTTTAGAAGTTAAAATGAAAGTCAAATTTTTGGACGTGTTTTTTATAAATATTTATTCATTATTATTATTTTCCTATCGTATTTTATTTTAGAAGATTAAGGTGGGCTACCCTTCATTTTTAAATTTTTTCTATTTTATTTCCAATGTAGTAGCCATCAAAGGGAATAGTCTTCATTTCTAATTACTTATAATGAGGCCATGGGTGACGCTTTTGAGCCACTCACCCATGGAACTACCCTACAACAAAATGTTGTTCCTTGGTGTTGACTTCCTTTACCTTGAAATTCTAAGTTCTACATCAACAAAACTCTCATTAAACTTTAGAAATCATCTTGATTTTGGTGAAGAAGAGTGTAGACAAAGGAGAGTTGTGCCATGTGCATTCAATGACCTCTCTAGCATCACCCAATTTTAGATTGCTCATTTTCCATTTACTAGTACAAGTCAAGGTGTTAGCAAATTCCACCAAAATTAAAATAGTGTAATCCAATAGTTTGTAGTTTAATTGGCCGACCCCTTTTCTAAATAAATATACTTGATCTAATCAAGCTAGAATTCTATAGCCATTGTTTATTAAATTATCACACGAGAATACAAGGCTCCTCGTGTACTTAGTGTTGTCTTCCACATTGAGGTGTTGTTTCAAGCTTGAGAACATCATAGCTCCATCAAGGGAATTATCCTACCATATGGATGAATTTTATCTTGGCAATTTTCCACCATGCTGAAATCACTTGCCAAAATTCATCTACATATATTGGATAGTTACCAAACCATAGTATCCTACAATTGACAACGGAAATGTGAATCATTTGGTACATAAATATTTACTATATACATGCCTAAGTCTCTTTCCAAGGTGCCTTGTAGGATTATCCAATGTGCTTGATTTTCTAAGATGGTTTCTATATAGGTTACCAAGCTAGCTACCTTTGGAGATACTACAATAATGATATCATCTTGTCCAACATCAACCTTCATAAGATTATTGTTACATCCTACAATTGACCATGTAGTTCTTTGAGGCCAAATTTGTTTGTCTAGACTTGTAGCCTTGCTATTCTAAAGCTTATGTTCTTGAAGAAAAACAATATCAAGGTAGGGAAGGGATTGAAAGCAATTCCAGATTAAAGATATGGAGGCTTTGTTGTTGAGTCCTCGAAAATTGAGTTATAAGAGTTATAATATCATGGATGGGGATGGGGTTGTAAGGTTCTTGGAGCAGTAAACTTGACACTAGCTTCAGAAGGACTAGAGGAATATTCCTAATTGTCAAATTTTGCTAGAATAGAGTTGGATGCTCTTATTGATTGTTGAAGGGGGTGATGTTGGATCTAGCAATTGCTTTTGTTCCACAAACAAAGCAGTTTTGCAACTAAAGGAGTGTTTCTGTTATTGGGTAGTAGTACATGGGGATTGTTGCAACAAATTAGAGTCAAAACTTAGGAGGGACTAATAGATAGTAAATAGTCAAATTGCATAGTAGGTCCGTTCATTGTTTATTTCTTCTATATAGTTAGGCCACTAAGGAATCCAAATGTGGATTTGGAGAAGGTTAGCTTATAAGATTGAGTCAATTCTAATTGTTGACAACATTAGGAGGGGCCTTTCCAACAAACTTCGAGCTTCTAAAGTCCAACTAGATGGGTGAGAAGTGGACTTTCTAGGCATCTTCAAAACTTCTTTTTAAAAAGAGGGACCTACATCAAATTTAAGTAGACTAGCAGTTGCAGGGATGTCAAAAGTATTGGATTGGTTGTCACAAGTGCCCTCGATCCCTAGTCGTTCAAATGTAATGCTAATTAGTTCCATGCAAATTGACTCTAATTTGAGAGTTGTATTCACCATGCGGGCTTGTTTAACTTCCTTGGCTTTAATTATAGAGACTTAACTTATACTAAGTGTGTGTGGTGGTGCCTAGGGTGACTAGATTGCTACCAGTGGAAGCAAATTGCTAGTTAGTAGTAGCTAAGTGTTTGTCAATGGTTGTATTGCATGTATTGCTAACATCTACAATTCTAGGGACAAATTGGAAAGAGTCTTGTTGGAAGTCTTGTTTCTCTATGAGGAAGGTCATATATTGCTCAATTTTGGATTTGAATTGTATATCCATGTCTTTTTTTGGTCTATAAACATCCATGATATCCAAAATATATAGGGGGTTGTTTAAGGGGGGAAAAGATGGGCTCTAAGGGAAGGATCTGAATCTTTAGGTGTGTTGGTAGAGGAAAAAGAGGAGTATTGGAGTTGTAAGCAGTGGCACTCTACTAGGAATAGCTGCAATGGAACTCTAAGGGGGGATAAAAGGATCTAAATACCATTTAGCAAGTGAAAATATTGTAGATCTACTATTGATTTTGTAAGGGTTGAGAGCAATTCTACTTCTATGGTTTTTAGACTAGAGGACACTAGTATCTTAGTTTCATATCAAGGCTGTGAAGATCTTCGTGTCCTCGATTGAGGTATCTTCAAGTGTAGCTTGCAAATGTGACTCTCAACTAGTGTAAAATCTTCATCATTTGTAGAGTGAATGCACAATAGTAGGGGAACGGATCTTGGTTATGGAACTGGATCTTTGAAACCAACATAAATTTTGATGGTAGAGGTGAAGACTCATGTTTGTTTCCTAACAACTTAATGAGGAAAGAGGGGAGAAAATGCCACAAATTGGGCACTCCTCAATTAGGTGGGTAAATCCAAAGTAGTGATGACATTGAGGATCTTTGATTTCAAATATATTCAACAATGACCTCCAAGAATTGACTTGTCACATATTCCATTGAAATCTTTGATGTATAGGCATTAGATGGGTCAATGGCTACACAAATGTAGATTACTATTAGATTATATATTGTGATCTTCTTCTAGAATCATGCCTATTCTACTAGCTATAACTTTAGCCACTTGTTGGTGGAATCTTAGTGGGAAATTCTTCAAATGTATCCAATATTTATGAAAGCACTCAATCATATAGGTGGCCCAACAATTGGAAGCTAAAATCTAATATTGGAAAAAGACTATACGATACTTGAACGAGTATGGTGGCAATGATAGTACTAGATGGACAAGCTCTACTATGTCTAGTTTAACAAAATGAAACCCACCCGGCCCTAGCATGTCTATGAAGCACTACTCTAGGAGAAATCCTATCTTGAAGATCTTAAATCTACACCTCATAACGTATAGTAGGGTCAAATTCAACAACACACCTGGAGATAACAATGTGTTGTTTAAAGTAAGCAATTTCCTTTCATAGTAATACTCTGTCAAGTACAAAGGCGAGTACAATACTATCACAAACCATGAGGCCATTAGGATTTGAGAAGTGTCGATCAGTAGGACTATCTCTCAAGACTCTTTACTGTAAGTCTATAACTCCTAACTCCACCTATCATTAAAGGATTTTTGAGTCTAAAATAAGACTGCAAGTTCCCCAGCCTCGAAAATGTTGTAAATTCAGCCAACAATATAGTTTGACGTGGCCAAAAGAGTGCCACGTCATCCCCCCCAATTTTTTTTAATAAATTTTCAAATTTTTTTGGCATTTTAAAAATTAATTATTGTAACATTCTAGTAGAAAGGACATGGCAACCTCTTTTTTGCTCTCACCAAGTCCAAAAAAATCTTGAATATTTACATTAGAAATCAATTCCAACAATCAAAAAATGGATCATTTGATGACATTATTTTACTCCATTACTTAGCATTTTGCAAAAGAGCTTCCAGATTCATGGGCAAATGAAAGGTGGGAGAAATTTGTGAATGAATTCTTGTTGAAATTGTGAGGAATTCTTCCTTTGTCCTTTAAGCAAGCTTCTATGAATGCTAAACCCTAAATTACTTGCCATTGGTGCCAAATTGCAAAGTAACATTAGAAGATTTTTGAAGGCATTATATGCTCGTGAGATACCAAGTTGTGGAATTTGTGGGAACTGAACTTCTACAGTGACTACGCAATAGTTTGACATGGCCGAGACCCTACTGTGTCAGTTTCCAAATTTTTTTTTCAACTTGGTTTTGCATTTCAAGAATTTTTTTATTTTTTTAAATATTTTTTGACAACCAACTGTTCCTTTCACTATAGGGGAACAACTACAAGGAATAGGCCTAAAACGGTTTTTTAGAGCCCTCCAAAATCTTCTAATGTTACTTATTGGTTGTACTAAGAAAGTAAATTTTGGATATATTTTTTCATATATGTAGAAAAAATGAACGAAATCAACAATTTTGAATGATCAAAATGCATGAATGTAAACAAAAATGTAATTCTCTTCTTTAAAAATTGATGAATGTAGAAACATATTGCTTCGTCAAAATATAGATGATTATCATCTTTGCAATTTCTCAAAAAGGTTCATTAAAAAGGCTCATTAGTACCATTGAGAAATATAGTTTTTTTTCTAATGTTTATTTTTAAAGGTGATCATCTTTTAATAGTGAAAATCTTGGTGCCAATGTAGTTACAATATTCATTTTTAAGGAAGGCCTTTAAAATTTAATTCCTACCCAAATTCTACCAGTATGTAATTTGATTATAGAAATTTAGGCTATAATTTTAGACAATTCCAAACAGCTTCGGTACCAAGTAATTCTATATAACATTTGAAAATATAAAAGTATGTCTCATCTATTTAATGTTACTTTTAATGGAATAATTCTATTTACAATGCTATAGGATTCAAAAAGAAGTTTCAATTCAAGAGTTTCAAATAGGCTTGCAATAGTTGCAATGAATGTAAGACAAATGGATCCATCCCTACAAAGTTCAAGAATACTTGTCCTATTTTAACACTTGAATGTCAAAATAATTGATTTTTTTTGGCTACTTGGGGTTCTTTACAAGTCTTGATGAATGTAGAAACTAATTATTTAATGCAAAGGATTCAAATTATGGCTAGGGATTTATTATGCCCATGCAAAAAGTTGTTGTAAAAGCATTCCCAAATGTAACAATAGTATGGTGCAAGTTTGATCCTTGAAGAGATAATAAAGTTGAGTATTGACCTATTGTTCCTAAAGAGTCAATAATTCCATAAATTTTGTAAGCACTAAATTGACCAAAAAAATTCTAGATCATATTAAGATAAAAAAGCTATATCTAAATGCTAAAAGCAATACTATTCCATGTCTAATTCTTGTCTTAGGAATACCCCATGTCTAATTCTTGTTTCCGTAAAATTATAAATTTTTAATGTATTTTTATGTTTGTGTGTATATAATTTTTTGAGTGAATTTCTTGCATATAGCTAAATTCTTTTCATAATAACCTTGAATTTAGAATTCATTGCAATCTTGTAGACAATTCAACTTGAATTTTTTGTGTACTACTCTCACATAAGATTCTATTTACAAGACTCATGAAATTGTAATGCCTTTCTATATTACTTTTGGTTCGTAGAATTAAAAAATATATACTCTCTTTTATTTCATTTATAATCATTCCTATATACAATCCTATGCCCATGATGAACTTTTTACTATTTTATGGTTGCACTTCATTACAAATTAAACCCACTAAATAATAAAATTTATCAATACCTATACAATTTATTAAATGTTTGAATTAGTGCAAGCTAACATATTATTTTACAAAAGTAATTCCCATACTTTATTTATTTTTCAGTGATACTAACAAAAAATTTCAATTGAATAGCTTCTTAAAAATATTCTTGAGAAAAATGAAAAATGAAATCTCTTGGCTTGGTAGATTTGGGTCTTATTTTCTTTTCATCGCTGGGTTGGTTCACTTTGGAATGCAGTCCTCAGTTTCTCAAAAATTTTAAAAACTGTACTCTTGAGATTATTTTGCAGTGAAACTTTGATGAAAATACACGGTGGAAAGCCCCTAAAACGGAAATCGACACCCTTCACCCGCGTATAGGGGTTGATGGACCCCGTGACCCCAAACCCTAAAAGCCATCGACACAGTGAAGGAATTCGTAATCACCCTCATCCAACGGCTCCAGATGACCCAATCGTCCCCATCGACGGCTGAGAATTAGTCCGAGATCGGCACTACAGGAAAGAAAGACTCCAGCACCCCGACTCGCTCGTTCTTTTTGCTCGCTTCCTCTGCGTCCCGCGTCCTTCCGCGCTTTCCTTCGCGAGCGTTGTCCAAGTTTCGCAATATGGTGCGTGGGTAGTTTCATTCTCGTGGATTCCTGGTTTTCAACAAAATTATTTCAGTTTTGGTCCTACACCATGGCATACCGGTAATCTACGGTTTGGTTTAGGGTTTCGAGCTCAAGGGATTTGGATATGTTGGTGATAATTCTCGTGCTGGATGTGTTCTTGTTCTGCAGACTGTGAAGAGGCGCAGTGGAGGTCGTAACAAGCATGGTCGTGGCCATGTGAACCCTATTCGGTGCTCCAATTGTGGGCGTTGCGTCCCCAAGGTAATTTAAGATTTGAGTTTGACCTGGGATTTTGCAAAATGTGGTAATTCATCAATGAGGTTTTAGGGTTCACGAAACCTGGGAAGAGGTCTTGGCGTGAATAGGTTGTAGGGTTTCTGATATTTTGGGAGTTGGAACTCATCAGGACAAGGCTGTGAAGCGGTTTTTGGTGCGTAACATCGTCGAGCAGGCTGCTGTTCGTGATGTGCAAGAGGCCTGCGTCTACGATGGTACGTTTTCTTTTCCTTTCGTTGAAATTTGCTACGGTGTTGAATTGGATTCGATTTGTCGATTTTTTAGGGTTTGTAGCTCGGTTGGAACTACGATGGAGGTATCGGCTGGCATGATTTGTAAACCATATTTTTCTTCTCGTCACAGGGTATGTGCTACCCAAGTTGTACGCCAAGATGCAATACTGCATCTCTTGCGCAATCCACTCTCATGTTGTGCGCGTTCGCTCACGTGAGGCACGTAGGATTCGTGAGCCACCCCAGAGATACCGCCGCAAGGTCAGTTATATTGAAGTCTCTATTCTTGTATGATGTTGTTTCCCCCGCATTTCTGTGTCTGAAGAGCGCCTTCACTTTCGATTAATAGCTACAATGAGCAATCTAGGCGTTGCATGTGCTTCTCTTTGTAGCAGACTGTTGGGTTCTGCTCACCTTTAGGTTTTACTGATATTGAACTTTGGCTTTGAGCAGGAGGACGGTCCTCCACGCGTTCCAGGTGCCCCAGGTGCCCGCCCTACGGGCAACCAGGCCAAGCCTTGAAAGGTTTACATGATTGTTTCCAGTAGTCTGAATGAGAATATCAGGCTGGTGAAGGAGAGGAACAAGTAACAGGCTTTTGAGCATTCAGTTGGATGTTGTCAACTTATCGCTTTGGCGGCATTGATCTCATATGAGCACATCTTTTTGATCTCTATTGTGTCATCATCTAATGCCAATCCTTTTCACCTTCATGTTTCGAATGTATGGGACCTGATACGACTATCTTTCTTAATCATAGGGTTATTTGTGGTAGCTGGCTGCATTAGGATGTCTCTGAGGTTGATTGCTGTCCCTGATGCTCATCTTGTACGAGGGCATGGAGTCAAGTTACGTGATGAGGCGATTATACTGATTCTACTGGAATTTTGTTTTCAAGTTCTAATAATTTCATTTGGATTGGTTGAAAGAGTTTAGGGTCCCTGAAAATGCAATCAGCTCTTGAATGGTCACATTAAGAGTGGACTTCGATTTGTGTAGTCAAACATTATATACCTCTTTGAGTTCAATCTTATCCTTGTTTTTAATTAGCAATGTATTTTATTTCTTCATCTGTCCTAAATTGGCTACTACAGCGTTTGTGGCCTTTTGATGACAGTTCTCAGTCTTCACTAAATATCTTCTCTAAACTCAATTCTTTAACCCTTCAATGGTAAATTTTCTATTTGAATATATATATATATATATATATATATATATATATCTTTGTGCAAATATATTATTTCGTTCAATTTCTCTAGCATAGTCAAAAAGAGAAAATTGTCTTTAAAACATTCAATCATAACTTCAATAATATGAAAAAGAAATTGGACAAAATACTGCCTTGAAGTACCCTATTTATTATCTAAATGATGGATTCTAGATTGCTTTAAGTTAATTTATGGAGAGTTTGTGGCAGTCAAACAACACATGTTACATTGTGTGGTCAATTTTTTGTCCTTCTGCTTTTAACAAAATACATTTTCTTTCTTCATCTACTCTAAATCAGGTACAATAATTATTTTGGCACTCCAAGGACTATTGAGGCATTGTAGTGCAACTTGTCTAATTGCTTGAAGCTTTAATCCAATAATTATGTGAAGAAATTGAATGGAAGACTAATGTTATGTACTTGTGTGGGTGGATTTCATATACTCATACTCACTCTAGCTTGAACTCCAAATTCACTTCAAGTTCTTCAAACATACATTTCCATTGCAATTATTATTCAACTACTCTATAAAATGTTTGCCAAAGAATCAACACTACATATCTTCACAATATAAATATATAAATAGTCTTGAAGTATTTGGACTATTTGAATCTAATTTTAGATTTTTGAACCAAAATCTTTCTACAAAGATCCACATGAGGATCATCACATAATCATTCAACTACCCTAATCAGGATAATAATGTACCATGTATTCTTTACAAATGTATGATAAATCTCTACACTCAAATGCCAACTAACCAAAGTGATTAGAAAAACTAGTCAAATTTGCAATGAAACTTGCAAAGAGTTAGTGACCTTATTTACCTAGTTTCTAAAGACCTTCCTACTAGTTCTTCCCTATCCCTATTCCTATGTGGATGAAAAAGACCAGAGATAGGGATAAAGAATGCTCTTCTCCACTAGTATTGCTCTACTCTAAACATATAGGGAAATTGACTTCAAGTTCCCTAAATCTCCTCCCGTATAGACAATTGGGCATTGAATTCCCTAAATGTTTAGGAATAGAGAACCTTGGTGGGGAGTTTTCTTCCCAATCTGGATGAAATTCATTGGGATAGGGAAAGCAAATGCCTGTGGTGGATATGCTCTAATGATCTATCCCATTAGTATGCATAATAATAGAGCTACATTGTTATATATAAATAAAGATAAAATATTAGTGCATGATGAAATAAACATGAATTGTTCTAATTTCATCAAAAATTTCTTTGTAGATGCATTAATTTTTCACACCCTCATTAATACTATAAATCAATGTGACTATTGGACAAGTGTATGTATGCTAGTGTGATAGTAACATGAACACATACAATATGAGATCAAGGCCATTACAGGTGAAGCTAACTAATTTATTATATTATGCATGCATTATCACAAACCTTATCATGACTCCTATCATTAAATCTATCACATTTTCATCCTAGTGAAATATCATTCAATTATTTCATTTGACATTCATAATCAAAATCTAGAATACATTAACCATTCTTTTGATTTGGCATACATACATTTCTCCTATTGCTTGCAAATAAAAGTATGCAAAGGAATAGATTATATGCAAGAAAATTGCAAAATCCCATTGTATGCCCCTTTTTTTCTACTTTGAGGATAAAGAAACAGAATACCAATTGTACCAATTTCTCGGGCTTGATTATGTGTAACACTTATTTTCTAAAGTAACTCTATTTTGAATTAGTGTAGGTTGAAATATTACACTTTTGTACCATGTTCCAAATTATTGTGCAAGAAGGTCAATGTACCTTCAAAGGAAAAAAAAAAAAAAAAATGCCAAGTCCCTAATTTGCCATAGGAAATCCCGGGAAACAGGAACAAGACATCTTTTTTTACAGTCGGCAAGGCATATATAGCAAACTATTTCCAATGACAGGTACTCCGAGGCAAGCTGCCGCATCGCAGTTGGCCAACGGTCCAGCCTTCCATCTCCTCCCTCTCCGTCCTGCGCACATCACGAGCTGGCTGACACGCATTGCAATGACTCCCGCAATTACTTGGGCAGTGTGCACGTTTTGCAGGCTTACTTACTTTGAGTGTTCAGGACATACACTGTGGACTTTGAACGTGTGAAAATAGGAAAAGATGTGCACTTGATGTTTGTTTGAAGCTGAAGTCATTCACAGAAGTCTGATGGTGGCGACTTCAGTATTGGTACGCCTTGCATTGTGTGTAAGGTAAGTCCCAGTTTGCTCATCTCTCTTGTTTTGATTCGACATTGTGACTGGATTGGGTTTGGTGAAGTTCGTGATTGGGTTGCAATGGAGGCATTTGTTGGAAGCTGAAGGCTGTGGTCAGCTTATGGAGCGGTGTGAGCTTATGGAGTGGTGTGATTGTGTTGTAATCCTGAAACTGGATCCAGAGGCCGGATGTTATTGGTCGATATGGGCTATGGTTTTCTTGAGCTAGAGGATTGATTGGAATGCTGAGCTTATGTTCCGTTTTGTAATCCTCGTTCGTGAAAGGTCAGTTAGGGTTACAGCTGCAGTGGTTGAGCAAGTGGTTTGAGTCGATCAACGAATGGTTTTTGAGGCAATGCGTCTTACGGGATCGCATGTTTGATGAGATGCAACGAACAGTACCGTGAAGCACGTTCATCGCCGTGCTGGCTCACAGTCCAAATACGTGTTGCAGTTAACTTAGTGGTGAAGAGTCGTAGATTATGTAGAAGTTAGTAGCTCTTACACTGGTTGCAGAAATGTTGTAGCATTCGGTGCCCATTTAGTTTCTTGAGCGTGTTTTCGATTCTGTGACTGCCTATACCTCTCTTTGACATTCACTTTGTATACGAGACGAAATTCTCAAACCTGGCACTTACTGAAGGGAATGATTCGCGGTTCAATGTTGAAGGACCAAATGTAAATGGAGTCAACTGCAAGGAAGTGAAAAGAAGGAACCTGGCGTACCGGTCCTGCGCAGCGGTGGCCTGAAACCATACAAAGGTTTGCAAATAACTTACCAGGTTTGGTCTCAGTTCCACAGCCTGTGTCCAAAAGTCAATACACTGTTCCAAATTCAGGTAGCAGCTTATTCTTTTGTCTCATAGAATATCTATCATAATGCAATATCAAAATTCTCTAGAGAAATTGCTATAGTAAGTTCAGGGAACCCAAAGCCTTGAGCTAAAATGATTCGAATTTTTTTCTTCTTAACCTTAATGTCTGAATCGTTTTGGGTATCTATTTGATCACAAAGGGAAGTTGTCTTTCAAAGGCTCAAGTGCCGGTATATTTTACTGTTTTGACTTCGGATCGCGGAAGGGTTAAATCTCAATTGAACAAATCCCAGTCCTTACGCACCTAATTGAGTGGCCATTTGAGTATCCGTTTCTTGAAAAATTCTGAACAGGCTTTTGGAGTCGTCAAAGTGGAGATGTGGACTTCGTTCCAGAGTACGGACAAAACTCAATGGATAATTCTGTACATGGGTAAACTCCCACTACGGAGAATGCCCGTTACAACATCGCGCGACCTCCTATTTCGCCAAACCCTTCTGTGTCAATTCAATCACAAATCTGAAAATAGTCTAATGATAACTCAGGGTTTAAGGTTTAGGCTTCGCTCACACTTTTGCTTCCGTTGATGCCCTCAGGATGACGATATGGAGGCTCACCATGCTGCTATCAATGCTGCACCTCTGCACCGCAGAATCAATCATCGGCATCAACTACGGCCGCGTCGCCAACAACCTCCCTCGCCCCAAAGATGTCGCCCGCCTCGTCACCACCATCAACATCCACCACATCAAAATCTTCGACTCGGACCGCACCACCATCAGAGCCTTCGACCACACCAACATCGCTCTCCTCATCGGCGTCCCAAACGAGAATCTTATCTCGCTCGCTCGAAATCCCAAAACCGCCCGTACGTGGATCCACAACCACGTCACGAAGCGCCTCCCAGAAGCGAAGATCACCCACCTCCTAGTGGGCAACGAGATTCTTTCCGGGATTCCTGAGATTTGGCCTGCACTCGTCCCTGCAATGTGGAATCTCCACTCGGCGCTCGTCCACTACAAATTAGACCACCAGATCAAAATCTCGACGCCACATTCTATGGGCGTGTTGGCCGCTTCGTACCCACCCTCAGCTGGGGTTTTTAGAGACGACATTCGAATCCCAATCATGAAGAAATTGCTGGAGTTTCTGAGGATTACGGAGTCCACGTTCATGATGAACATTTATCCGTATTTTCCTGCTCGGGATGATCCTATGAATGTACCTTTGGCGTACGCGTTGTTTTTGGACAATCCAGGGGTGGATGATGCGAAGACGGGGTTGCACTACGGGAACCTGTTGGATGCGATGTTGGATGCGTCGATCTTTGCGATGAAGGAGCTTGGGTATGACGATGTGCCGGTGATGGTGACGGAAACCGGGTGGCCGAGTCAAGGGGATGCGTCGGAAGAGGTTGCGACAATTGCGAATGCGAAAACTTACAACAACAATCTGGTGAAGCATGTGACGAGCAAGGAGGGGTCGCCTGCGCGGCCGGGGAGAAGCATTCCGACGTTCATCTTTGCTTTGTTTAACGAGAATGAGAAAGGCGGGCTCGCGTCGGAGAGAAACTTCGGGCTGTTCTACCCGAACAAGGCACGCGTTTATGATCTCAGCTTCACGTAGGGTTAGGGTTTAGGGTTTAAGGCCCGGGTTTTAGTGGCTCTGGGTTTCCTTTCTCAAGCCAGCCCGCCCTTAGCGCTCCAATGTCCAAAATCTGGACGATGAACAAAGAAGTTCTAGGGGCTTTTTTATTACACAGCTTCTCATTCATCCAAGCCAATGCTGGACTTTTTTTTTTTAAACTTTTTGTATGATGAATTTGATGAAATTGAGGTAAATAGTATATATAAAGAAAAATCTTCAAAAATTCAAGAGATTATGTAAGCACTACATGGTAAACAACAACAACAAAGAAGGGTTTTGCCTTTGGGAAAAAATTTGGATCCTAATTTGAGTTTCATGTGGGGAAGTTTGAAAAGAACCTTATTTGAAAAGTGAAGCATTGCTATAGAGGTTGAGTCTAACTTGTTGAGTAGTGGATTTTTTTACTTTACTTTTATTATATTTTGGCAATTGTACAAGGCATACTAGTATATCTACCAATAAATAGCCTGAAATTAAATTTTTTGTTTTGTTTTGTTTTGTTTATTTGTTTGATACATTGAGATCTAATAAACTATGAGGTGTCTAGTGGCATTCTTTGTACCGCTTGGAAGCTCTTTGCTCAAAGGAGTGCTCGGATTTTATTTTGTGGTATTTCGATTTATAGTACAAAAGTTATTGAATTTCAATGTTTTTATAGATTGAAAAATAGAATTAAATTATTCTTTATTTTGAAAAATTCATAACTTTTGCATCATATATCCAAATGTCACAAAACAAAATCTTTGCATTCCTTGGGTAGAGCTTTCTATTCATACCAATTTTGTGGTGTTTGGACCTACTATATAGAAGTTATGGATTTTTTAATTTAAAAATTGAATTATTGAATTTCAAAGTGTGAAAATTACTGAATTTCAAGGTGTATAAAAATGATTGGATTTCAAATTTTTAATGGATTAAAAAAATAAAAAAATTACTTGCACTTTTATTTTTGTTGTGGCAACATCACAAGGCACACTAGTCCATACCTTAAGATAGGTTGTTTGTTTTGTTTGTTTGTATGTTACATTGAGATCTCTTGGAATGTGAGTCCCTTAGTCGTGTTTTTGATACCATTTGAAAGCTCTCTATGAGGAGGGGTGCATGGGCTTTGCTTTGTGGTGTTTGGACCTAGGGTGTGAAAGTTGTTGAATTTCAAAGTTGTCATGAATTAAAAAATTGCTTTGATTTTGATTTTGACTTTGGCAATGGCATAGATCAGAGTAGTCCATACCTTAAGTTAATTTTGTTTTGTTTGATATGTTGAGATCTCCTAGACTGTGTCCTCTAATCACATTCTTAGTATTATCAAAAAGTCCTCAACAAGGAGGGGGACATGGGCTTTGTTTCATGGCATTTCAGATGTATAGTATGAAAGTTATTGATTTTCAAAATTGTTATGAATTAAAAAATTAAAAAATTATTTGTACTTTTATTTTGACCATAGCAATGGCACAGGGCACACTACTAAACATTGAGGTAGGATGCTTTGTTTTGTTTCATATGTTGAGATCTCCTAAACTGTATGTCTTCTCATCGCATTCTTGGTATCGTCAAAAAGTCCTTAGCAAGGAAGGGTGTATGAGCTTTGTTTCATCGTATTTTGGATGTATGGTGTGAAAGTTATTGATTTTCAAAGTTGATATGAATTAAAAAATTAAAAAATTACTTTTACTTTTATTTTGACCATGACAATGGCACAAGGCACACTACTAAATATTGAATTAGGATGTTTTGTTTGTTTACTTGTTTGTTTGTTACAATGAGACTTTTAGAATCATACATCCCTTGGTCCCATTCTTGACACCGTCAGAAAGCCCTATGCAAGGAGGATGCATGAGGGTTGTTTTGTGGCATTTGAACCTATGGCATAAAAGATATTGAATTTTGAAGATTCTATGAATTTAAAAACTTAAAAAATATTTTTACTTGTATTTTGGTTCTGGCAACGGCGTAGGACGTACTAGTGTAGATGAAAGTGACTTACGATAAATGATTGTACATATGGAAAAAAAAAAACACGTGAACGTGGACTTCTTTGTCAATGATTTTAACCATTTATTATTTCCTTCCATTGTGTGTCACTCTACCAACTAGAAAAGTCAAGAATTGTTTCCACGTAGAATAATTCTACCCATTTTTTCCCCTTACATACATGTCACTCTACCAACTACAAAACTTGAGAATTGTTTCTACGTAGAATAATTCTACCCATTTTTTTTTCCTTACGTGTACGTCACTCTTACTACCAACTACAAAAGTTGAGAATTGTTTCTACGTGGATGATATCTACCCACTTTTTTTTTCCCCTTACGTGCACGTGTCACTCTTACTACCAACTCAAAAACAAAAAGTTTGGCTGCAACTCTGAAGAGATCAATAATAAATAATAAATCCTTCAAGCTTCAGGTTGCGCCACCGAAGTTGGTGCAGCCATGGAATTCACAGCCTGACATGGTCATGAGAACTTGACTTTTGCTCGAGTAGCTGCTGCTAAGCTTGTGCTTCTGAACTCCATGAACTCCAATGATCAGTACTCGGAGGGCTTTCATAGAGTCAATTCACAAATGGATGACTCCACTCATACGGTAGTCGTCGGAAAAATGTGACCCTCCAATCTTTTTGGATAATTTTTGGTTGTATGTGATGATTGTGATCCTCAGAAAAAACACACAAATGGTTTTGGGTTTGAATTGTGATTGACCCAAGGAAAATGACACCTAGCTTTGACCATGTTCTTGAGATCGATCCATCTATTTTGATTTCCTACCTAAAATGAAATGACACCTAATTTTGACTTTTTGGTGCTAGATTGCACCATAGAAAAGTAATTTGGCTAAAAAAATGGCAACAAATCTTGAAGTTTTTCGCCAGAATACTTTAAATTGTAAAAAAATCTTGGATGAAATTGCCTCATTGTGGATGAAAATAGAATTATGGACATGTGATATCTATGAATGTGATCTTTTCTATCCAATATGTGGATGAATGTTGAAATTTGGAGCACCACTATAATATTTTATATCACCACTTCATGAAAATGAAAAAAAAAGCCCTAATTTTGACGATGTTTCCACTATTGGCCCATTTACATTCTTCTTGAAAAAGAAATGACACCTAATTCTGACCATGTTCCTAAGATCTTCAATCCATCTACTTTCTTGCCAAAAATGAAATGACATCTAATTTTGACCATGTTCCTAAGATTGATCCATCTATATTGATTTCTTGCCTAAAATGAAATGACACCTAATTTTGACTATGTTCCTTAAGTCGATCCATCCTAATTTTGACACATTAGTGCCTAGAATGTGGATTATTCAAAATTGAGAGCCTACATTCAATTCTGGATTTACCTACAACCTAAACTTTGAATATTCATAGTTCATTTATATAGTGCAAAAACATATGTACTAAGGGAACCTAGAATCCTCTTTCACTTTCAAATAAGGCGCAAGAAAAATTGATGTTTGTTTAACAAGATGAACTATACTCAATATTTATTTGGACTATTTTATATGTAGTGACTTTATAGATTATGAAGGGTAGAAAGTCTATGTAAAGTTCAAATCTATCTAAAAATCCATCACTAATTAACTTGTTTATAAACCTGAAAAGAACTAAATGAAAGATCATGACAATGGCTTCAAGGCATGGAAGAGGTGAACCATGTAATCACATAAAAAGATTTGAAAGAGTCTTTTCTTTTCTTAAATGACATGATTGTATGGATTAAAGTACACCCTTGCTTGGCATGATTGTTGAAATATAGTTATGTCTTGTTGTTTTCAATTTCAACAATCTTGCAAGTTTGAAGAAATTCAAAGGAGGTTGTCCACTAGCATGCTGCAAAAACTTCTATTTTGATCCTTGACATTTATTACAAAAATGTGTCCAACTCAAAATTTCTCTCTTTGCAAGAATTAAGATTCACCCCCATTTTCTTGTTACTTAATTTTGTATTTCTTAATTCTTCCAAACTAATTTAGGGATTTGGAGTTCAAGCATGAATTCAAAAGTTCTAATTAATCATTTGATTATAAACAACAAGTTCTTGAGTTTTTCTTTAGATAAAAAATTGAATTGCTTTTGAATGAGCAATAAATTTTTCAAAAAAATTCTTCAACTCAATATGCATTTTTTAGACAAAGTATGCTAAGCAAGCAACTATGCCATGATTGGCTTAGTTTGTACCTATAGCACTCGTACACTTTTTAAGCAGGGTACCTATTCAAACTTCCTTGTCCTTTGATCCATAGCCAATAAACTATGAATTCTCAAAGTGCTCCAAATAGTGTACCTCTACAACAACCTTAGTCTCTCATCAATACTCTCATCAATAGACACTATATATCACTTAACTTTGTAGGGATGTTGCAACAAAATGAAGAATGCACCTATTGGTCCATAAATTGGACCACACCATTTTTGGCAATTCAAAGTACTGCCTTGGTGATAGATCTCCTCCTTTTAAGGCTAACCTTGTCATGATGCAAGAACTTAAGAGTGTCCAATCGAGGACAAAGAATCCTTCTACATAAGATAGAAGGTACAAATGTTCATCCTTGAAATTTTGTATACATGAAAAGGGGAGATCATGCATAATAGTTTGACCTCCAATGAGTGCTCTTGTTTTTCTTTTAAGCAAATGATTCATACGGTACTTTAAAAAGGATGATTTCCATAGTGACCACTAGTAAGCAAGAATATGTAGGGGTCGGTTTTAAAAAACAGGTTACCATTAAGTGTGCTGGTGGCAAAGCCATTTGACTAGGTCTACAAAGTAAGTTAAGTTATTAGTCAGCTGGGGTGGCCTGGCGACGAGCAAGTCAGCTGCGGTGCCCGTCACGCCTGGGACTGCGAGCCATGCTCATATCGCATGAAAAAAATAGAAACGGAAAGCAATTGGAGATTGAACAGGAATCACTGTTCTCAAATGTGTCTAAATTTAGCAAAACTCACTTGCAGGCACAGAACATTTCCTAGGTACTCCGAAAGAGATCATAAGACTATTAATTGCCAAGGAAGAAGCAAAACATCACTTACAAAGTACATTGTATAACTAGGCAATGGTCCTCCTCATGCTAGAAAGGTATTAATGTAGGCCTCCCTAGATGCCTAGGAAGAAATTATCAATTAATGCTTAAAGGACAAGCTAGTCACCGGGGTTATCATCTGTTTTGGTACTATGTGTATTGTTGACTTAAAAAAATGCAAAAGAATTCATTTGAAGTCAAATTACTGTAGAAGATCTTCCTTTTAAATTCACATAGAATTTGCAGGATGAATAGTTTTACATACTTCTCTCTTGTATGGAGAGATTCTTTGTCATTCATCAGCCGAAAAAACGTCCTTGGCATCGTTTATGGATTAATGCAAGGATTGTGGCAAAGTGGAAAGCCGTGTAAGACAATTATGTTCATTGGTAAACAATATTATGGAGTCCCAACTCCAAGTGTGATCTTTCATAAATTAGTTCAAGTTGGTAAAAGCACTAGAAAATGTGATAGAAGCACTACCCAAAATTGGTGTTGTTTTTTACTTTTAGAATTTTGACACTAATGTGTCAAATAAACCATCACACAAACTTCATTTTGTGACATTTTAGTGTAAAAAAATGTGTTGAAAAAAGTGTCGAAAACAAAATCCATTTGGGGGCGAGCTTCTTCCCCGTTTTTCAGTGCTTTGAACATCTTGTGCTAGCTATGAAAATCACATTTGAGCCGTGTCTCTTGTATCTTCCTTTGCTACGAGAATTTTCAACAGAAAGGAGCAAAAAAATCACATTTCGGGAGCACGGGGCAGCGCAGGAATCCCGTTCCATGCCCGAAGAAACTCACTGCAAGAGTGCAAGTTCGCCACCTCCAAGCCCCAGCAAACGTAACGTAAGCTTCCTGGCCTTTCTTTGGATGAATCTCGCCATGAATGCTCCCTCTCCGAATATTCTCCCCTCCCCCAGTCACCGCTTCACCCAGCAAGCCACACGTACTTGCCGATCGAATCACGCACGGTCGATGATCGTGACGATTCCTTCCACTAGCTCTCGCCGTCTTCGTCAATCCAGCCCCATCTCAATTATTACCTCACCCTGTTCAATTATGCTCCCCGTCCCATTCCCCAACCCCACAACACAAGCCAAGTGCACAACAGTCAAAGCTAGCGTCTCAGGCCGCAGTAATGGACATTGATTGCACGTCTCCTAGCTTAGAATCTCGGAACCTCTCCCTCTGGAAGCTTTTTAACTTACCTGCTCAAGAGAGAGTACGTTCGGGAGGGATGCAGTCAGTTCAAGCCAATTAATTTTTGGATTTGTAGGGCTCCTCCGAGAGGGATTTCTTGCAGTGTACGTAATTAAGCCAGTAATCGAGATTTAGAATTGAAGTTGGGTCAAGCCCGCGTTCGAGCGAGATGATGAAGTGATGATGAAGTGATGATGATGGTGGTAGCGATGATGAAGCCTTACTAGAAGCTTGGAGTGGTTGCGTTTCGTGATGACGCAGAGGATTCATCAATCATATATGTGCATTGAATGATTTGTTACTAGTTGATGATCGATCGGTGCATGCAAGTAAGTGAGTGTGTTCGTTAATTAATTAAGGATCTTGTGGTCCTGGCGTTGATTGATCCATTGGATTCTGTGTGTTGGAGCTAGAGCTAGGCAGGAGTGAGTGGGGTCCGTTGACTGGGTCCCGCGTTACGGTTAGCACTCTCGGGATGTAGCGATTGTCTTTTCGCATGAATGGGGAGCTTTAGGATGCACGGGTGATGAGAGCTTTAGCATGATCGCGCGCTCATTGATCGAACTTGTGGGAAGAGCGGTTGGAATTGGAATGTATGTGCTGATGATTGCGAGCGATTGTGCTGAATTCGGCTTAAAAGGCCAGTGAATAGTGTCAGTCGTTCTGTCTTGTCCACTTGAAAGAATTTTCTAATTCTCTTTCGAAGCTCGGTTTGGACGTCGATCACCTGGTCTGCTCTGGACAATGCAGAGTTCTGACATTTGTGACGTCGGGAGACTTGGTCGTCGTCAGTCGAAGGGGAGCTAAGCTTAGTGTGGCAGGGAGGCGGAGGGGTTCAATCTCTGTGGGGAGGGAGATTCAATTGAAGCTAGACTTTGAGTCAGCGGTCGTGCTGCAGTTTCAGTATGCCTCCGCAAGCAGCTTCTGGAAGTTTTGTAGGAATGGCGGGGAAGTTGACGAAGAAGAGCATGGCGTCGATGCCGATGGCGGAGAAGTTGACGAATTCGAAGAAAAGCATGACGACGCCGAGAGAGGATTCGAAGCGATCCTCGTGGAATGCGAAGAGCTCATCCAAAGTCACGCCCAGGGCGCCATCACCAAAAAAAGCTCCGCCCACGACGACGGAGAAGCGGAGGTCGAAATCCTGCGCATCCACGCCCACCAAGCATGAGCCTCTCAAGTCGTGTCTGAAGAAGCCGGGCTCGCAACGATCATTCCCGTCGTCGCCGCCCCTGTCGCATCGTAGTGAATGCACGCAGCTCTCCATGCGCACCGATGCGAGCTCCTTCGAACAGAGCAGCGCCCTCCATGACGACGACGGCATCCCCAATTGCAAGAGCGCCTTGGAACTGGAGCAACCCGAGACGCCGCCGGCGTCGTGGACGCCATCCGCCACGCCGAGCATCGCCGACGAGCCAGGCTACTCCGAGTACGGAAATTCGAACCTCCTAGAGTCAGGAACAAGCAACAGGAGTCGTGAATTCCCCGCGTCGTTCGTGGAGGCATTCTCTCGCAACGAAGACTCCGTGGCGGATAGTCCCCACACGGGCCCTTACCTTCTGAAGTTGGCGAAGTCGCACGTGTCTGGGGAGAATCCTGTGAAGGCTTTGGAGTATTGCATCCGCGCCGTGAAATTCTACGAGCGGCAGTCTCAGCGGGAGAATGTGCTGGACTTGGTCATCAGTTTGCACATCCTGGCGGCGCTGCATTGTCATTTGGGACAGTATGAGGACGCCGCAACGCTGCTGGAGCGCTCTCTTACGCTGCCTGACCTTGATCGCGGCGGGGAGGATCACGCGCTGGCGGCGTTTAATGGGCATATGCAACTGGGAGATACCTTGAACATGGTGGGCAAGTTGGCGCCCAGCCTGGAAGCCTACCATCGAGCCCTCGAGCTGCAGAAGTCCGTTCTGGGAGAATTTGACGCGCGCGTCGCGGACACTTGCGTCTACATTGCGGAGGCTCATATGCAGGTCAGCATTTCTCGTAATCCCACTTCACAAGCCTTGATTGGCACAGCACTGTAGGGTTGTTTGGGAATGGATACCATAAATCTTGGAGGCATTTCGATTTGAGATACTTGCACTAGTGTCGCTTCTTGTGCAACGAATTCTAAGGGGATTTGTAAATTGTCAATATCTGGAGTCATTGTTGTGCAAATGAATCCCTTAAATCTTGGAAGCATTTCGATTTGGGATACTTGCACAACTCTCGCTTCTTGTGCAACGAATCATAAAGGGATTTGTAAATCTATCACAAGTGAGTTTTAAGAGTTCACCTAGGAGGAAATGAAACAGAGTTTACCATCTCAATTTGACCATTACCACCTCCGAAGTGGTAAACTCCGTTTCATTATCACGATGACAAACTCTTAAAACACCCTTGTGAATATCTGTAAGTCTCAAGGTTGTGCAAATGATACTCCTTTTTCCCTCTCTGGGTGAATGGGGGACGTGCACACTCTCCTTAGAATCGTCCCCTCCAATCCTGAAGACTTTCAACAAATAAGGGTTGAAATTCAATTGATAGAGTATTGGAGACGAAGAAGGTTGCATGTGCTCGAGCTTCCATTGAAGTCTTTATTTTCATGTTGCTAACAAGGATGAACACTGGTAATAGAAATGAAGTTTAGATTATTCAATGTTTCAATGATTTGGTTTGGAATATCAAGTTTGATACCTTTGGTATGGATTGCAGGCATTGGAGTTTGCTGAAGCGAGGGAGCTGTGTGAGTATTCGTTATCGATCCATACTCAGCTTTGTGAACCAGGATCGGTGGAAGAAGCGAGTGACCATCGCCTGCTGGCCATCATCTGCAGCTCGCAAGGCGAGCATGGCAAGGCATTGGAATCGTTGGTGTATGCGAATGACATCTTTGTCAACTTCGATCTTCAGGTAAACTTAGACTCCGCCTTCCTGTTTATTCAACAATCTAGCTATTACGTGAATGATATGCCGATGTTAATATAATGTCAGTTTTGTGTGACAACATCATCAACTTAATTATAGGTATTAATGTATACCTTAATCATGTGCCCTTAATGGGACACTTTTAGCACCTCGCATCTTATTCATCATCCAGAATATGGACTGCAGAGCGGTTAGGGATTAACATTAGAATGTAGGACTGCACTCTAACTCCCTTAATCTGACTGGTCACCTAGTTCGAATACAATACTGTAAGTGTGCTCCAGCCAGCCGGCAACGATGGTGTGGCGAGTGCACAAGATACTCCAGAATTTCATTGGAGAGAGTTGTTTGGGTGTTACATAACCCCGGCGGATCGAGGAGTTAGTTTGCGGTGAGAGGATCATGATGTAACTTTCATCCCCTGTACTGAGTGAGCCGTGGTGTCTTGCAGCTCGACGTGGCGACGGGGAACCAGAGCATCGGCGACGAGCTGCTGGCGTTGGGCCGCGACGCGGAGGCGCTGCAATGCTTCGAGAAGTGCGTGACGGACTTCAAGATGCTCAAGGGCGAGCACGACACGATGGTGGCGTCTGCACACACCAGCCTGGCGGATCTGTTCCTGCGCACCAATAATCCCGACGAGGCCAAGCTGCAGTGCCAGCAGGCGCTACAGATCTACGCCAAGCCCGGCACCCGCCACGTCCCGTGCGATGTGGCCTACGGGCTGGTCGCCATCGCCGCCATTCTGGAGCAGCTGAATGAACACGAGACTGCGATGCTGTTGCTGCAAAGGGCCTTCAACATCCAAGAACGCATCCCAGGTTCGCTTTTCTTAACCTCAAATTCATTGTCAATTGTGATGGAACAGACAGTATTTTACTACTCTGGCACTCTTTTCACGATGCGTGGGTTGAAATGCAAATCTATAATTGTCCCAAGTTAGTTTTGAAAGCATTGAGTAGATGTAATGTAAAGTCTCCATTCAGCACACATCGAGCGAGGGAAAGGTTCCATTGACCGTACTAGTGAAGTTTGAGCCTTACAGGTTTCCCTCCAACTAACTAGAAACTTACGTACGCCACGGCGCCACTTAAAATTTTGCACATTCATATCTAAATGTCAATAGATCACGTCTTTTCACACTTACCAAAAACTAATGTATAGTTCAATGGAGCTTCAAATGTACTGTATGGTTAAGAGAGTCTCCACTCTCGTTCCAAATGCTTTATCCAAGGCAATTAAGCTGCATTTCCATTTCATGTTACAACCTTTCCATCACTCAACATCCCTGGCAGTAAAGGCATGTAGCTTCTCATCAACGACAGATGTGGGGAATTTTGGATAATGTGACCAAGCTCACTGCTGCTTCTGACACAAACTGCTTCAGTTAATTTGTGATCCAGTTAATTTGTGGTGACTAGAAGCGACGCTACTTCTTGTCCTACTCTGTGAGCTGACTCGAAACTTAGCAGCCCGCCCTTTTGCATAATTCCTGATGTTGTGTTCTCCCTTTCTCTGCAGGTCAGCTAGCCACCGTGGCAGGACTGGAGGCCCAAATCGGCATCCTGCACACCATGTTGAACCACTTCCCTCCGGCCTTGAGTTCTTTCCAAAGCGCGGTGGCCAAAATGAAGAACGGCACCTTGCCCAACTCTCCGCTGGTGGGGCTGATGCTCAACCAGATGGGCGTGGCATCCGTAGAGGTCGGGGATATGCACCAGGCGGCGTTGCTCTTTGAGGAAGCCAAGCAAGTGATGGAGAGCACTGCGGGGGGGTATCATCTGGATACACTGGATGTCTGCAATAACCTGGCCTGCGCTTATGCCAACATGGACCGGTACGACTCGATCTCACTTGCTTCCATTTCTTTCCACTTGTTTGAATTGTAGGCAACTTTTCGCCAGGATTCCTTGTAGAATATCCGAGTGTTGTAAGCCTCTTCTGAGAAAACTTGGTATTTCAGTGATTTGGTTTCTAATCAAATAAATATTTTGTTGCTGCCATGTGCAGAATAGAGGAAGCTCAAGACCTTCTGGAGGAAGTGGTGAGGGTGAAAGAGGAGAAGCTGGGTGCAGTGCATCCGGATGTGTGCGAAGACCGTGCACGTCTGCAAGCGCTGCTTGCTCAGGGGCAAACATCCTCGCACAAAAGGCCTCGGAAGCTTGTGAGAATGTTGACAAACACAAGGAAAGCTTTGCAAACGACCAAGTAGCTGCAATCAGTAACTATCATGGCAAGGGAAAAGTTGGATGGACATGTACAGTAGAACACGGATCGTCATTTCGAACTGTACATAGATGACCAAACGAACACTTGTAATATAGTCAATCCTAAGCCTGCAGATTCCTCGTTTTTCATAATGTGGTAGCTAACATGCAAAGAGAATCTACTGTTTGATGCTTTCGTTTTTCTCACAATTTCGTTAGAAGTTTGAGTCGGATTTCATGCACTAAATGACATGAATCTTTACCAATTGAAGTTGCCATTCCAATTTCCCGACCAGCAAACTACTTGTCCTGTTGGTGTGTGTTACGAACTGTACTTACATATGATTATAACTTTTTATAAGGGAGGAATATTCTTATTACCTATTGTATTTGTATAAGTGTTCACGTTGAATATTCCTTGTAACATGTTGTAACCGCATGTTTGTTCAGTTTTTTCGGAACACACAATAATAAGAAAAATCAGAGTAGTTTGCTGTGAATCTCAACGCTTATATAAGTTTGATCAATTATCACGGAAACAAACTGACGGTATCGAACTTATTCCTTTTCCCAGAGGTTGAAAAGTCATCCAATGCAAGTTGCAACTAAATTTGCAAGAAATGAGATATTTCTAGATTATACTCCAAATCAGATACTACTTTGTTAATGCAAAACACATTCTTCAAGTAAGGTCTAGGTTGCTGATTGATAATATCATACTACAGGAGTTCAAATTTCAACAACTCATAATTCAGTTGATCATACAGAATCCAAATGATACATACTTTTGTGGGTTGGAATCTTATCCGACTCGGTCAAATATCCTTGAAATAACTCGAAAATGGGGAAAGTTTACCCCCAAAATTCTATCCCAATAATGGGAACTCCACTCACAACAGGAATGGATTCCCTACCTTATCATGAAAAATGATGGTAATATTTTACAACAAATAGATCTCTCGTCTCCCTATCAGATCATATGCTACAACCTAAATTTCAATTCTTCAAAACAGGTCAGTGCCAACCTACTTGTCATGTCCTTTTATTCTCGTCAGGAAAAAATAAGCCGTGAGTCTGTACCCAACCAGCATGATGACCAACGCCATTGCGGCAATCCCCAAACCATCGATTCCAACATTTGCCACTGCAGGATAGTCTGCAACACGACATTGCCCTGAGGGATCAGTGGTGCAAGAATATGTTTGGTCCGGAGAGTATTGCGCTCCCAGCTGGAGCTTGTAGCTGAAATAACTGACGGACAGGTACTTGATCCAGCGAATCCACACTGGCGTATCCTGAATGAAATACCCTCCTGCCAACAACAGCGTCAGCATTATGACGGATGCCAATGTTGTGGCTTTCTTCACATCCATCAACGCCGCTCCCAATGTCAATCCCAGACCCTGAACAAACCAATCACAATTCCTTCAATACAGAAACAAGCAAAAAAAAACATGCAGCTTTGCTACAAGAGGTCCAGTTAGTAGCACTGGGATCACTTCATTTTCCAGTAATGCCGATTGACTCGAACTTCCTCACATTCATTATAGAACAGTGTAACTTCTGTCGATGCAAAACCTCAGACCTCCCTTTTAGTCCAGAGTCAACAAAGGGTAAGATGAATCGAATTTAAGTAATTCACCGAAACTGCCAATCCAAGATTCACTTCTTCGTACTCTCGCATTCTCTAACATCACGTTCGCCTGTCTCTTACTAAAACTTAGGGAACGATTGTACCCAATTTAAAACTCACTCTATGCTCCCTATCACACTTTGTCGTGTCACAAAGAGGTTGCACAAGATTGGTGGATTTTCTAAACGTAAATTCTATGAAGCCGCCTTCTATTACTGTATAGCTCGAATTGGCTCTTTGCTGTCAATTTCATAGTATCAAACTTGCATGTATACATTAGCTAAACATATGACAGAATTAGGGTTATGGATTTAAGTTCTTGGGTGCTTCGAGGAGAGAGCCTGTAATGAACGTCATGAACAATCCAAGGTGCACTTTCTGTTCAAATCCAACAAAAATTAAAGGAATTCGAAGGGAAGAATTTGTATACCTGGGAGACGAGCACGGTGAAGAGAACGATCAACCAGGTGAGAAGGTAACCGAGAAAGGTTGCCTTCAACCCGGCCATCCAGTAAATAATGGTGACAAACAGCGTTGGCAGCACAAGCTCCAGAGGCAAATCAGCCACTGTTCTAGCCAGGAAGTACGCGCTCAGGCGGTACATGCCTGATGCTCTTTCCTTTATCAGCATAGCTCGTTCTTGTGGGAACGTGAAGATGGCAGTGAACACGGGGAAGAAGCCCCAAAATGTTGTGAAGAAAAACAACAGCCCCACCTGCCATCACGAGAGTCCAATCCATGAGTTCACTGGATACATTAGTTTTAGTTCCATCACTTCAAGCATATTGAGATATGTGATAGTGCGAAATAGAGCTGTACAGAGCTCTTTCTGGAGATAAATTGTCACTGCATATGAATTTGTGTGCATTTTCAAAGCAGTAGGTTATAGATCACTATTATAAAGACAGTATTCAACCCATTTTTAATATCCACAGACCTTTCCCTAACTCATGCTTACACCCAACTTCCTAATTGAAGGCCCAACCAATTCAAGAGCGTTGTTTTGAAATTAAATCCGAGTTGCTGTTGCTTGAAGAGAAATATAAGCAAACTTTAGAGTTTGTGATTCTGACCTGATCTTGCACTCGCGAAACGGACGAGTTCCACCAGAGCAAACCAGCGATGATGGAGATGGCGATGACTTGACCGATTTTCAGAGGCGAAAATGCCTCGTGCCGACGCTCTTTCCAACCCCGTTGCAGCAACACGTTGAATTGGTTCCCCCATGAAGTTGACCACTTCGCCATAGCCGCTGCCAATTTCAACAAACAAAATCAATTACATGCGCAAACTTCTCTCTCAAAATCTTAATAGAAAACGTACTTTAGGGCTACGTAACGTGAAAGTGGACCTTCTTTTGAGAAATGTCATGTCCGGCGAGGGATGCTATTTCCATAATTTCACGTAATTGATTAAAACACAGTTCAATCATGCTCGATCAAGGAGCAGAAACAGAACTAAACTTCACAATCCCCGCTGCCAAATTCAACAAACAAAACCACTGGCAGGCGCAAAACTCTCACTCAAATCTTTCATAGAAAATATACTGTACTTTACTATACTATACTAAGTAATGCGAAAGTAGAGACGTGTTTGAGAAACATCATGTCAGGTGAGGGATGTAATGTCCATAATTTCACGTTACTGATGAGAACCAATTCAATGATATAACCACGCACTCATTTCCAACGCTCGGTTCCGACCACTGCGGAACTGAGCTCTGCCCATTGAGGTTGTGTTGCAGTAAAGGAAGAAAGAAAAAAAATAGATTGATCACTCAGATAACATTTGCATACAATACTGCGCATACCTTTATCAACAGTCCCTATGTCAGCCGCCCTGGTATTCGCCACCTCCTCCGCCACTTTCTCCCCCAAATTCGTTTTATAAGCCTCCAGCAGCTTCACCCGCATCCCTTGTGGGTCCTCATTGTGCTTCACCATCTTCCCCTCTCCCTCTATCAGCTTTTCCGGCGTCACCCCAGTCGCCAAATCCAGCAAGAAGTCCGCGGGGTTCATCGGAAACGGCGGCGAGAATTGCACCGAGGCGAAATACTCCATAGTCTTTCTTGCTGACCCATAATACAACGAGTGCCCTTCGGAAAGAAGAATCATCTTATCGAACATGTGGTACATGGTACTCGAAGGTTGGTGAATGGTGGTGACGATCGTCTTGCCGCTCTTTGCGAGGTCCTGGAGCATCTTGACGATGCGAAGCGCAGTGGTGGAGTCTAGACCAGAGGTGGGCTCATCGAGGAAGAGTATGCTCGGGTCGACCAACAACTCGTGGCCGATGCTCACGCGCTTGCGTTCGCCGCCGGAGACGCCGCGCTTGAAGGGGCCGCCGATGATCGTGTCCTTGCAGCGGTCTAACCCGAGCTCGGTGATGATCGCCTCCGCGCGCTTCAACTGGACAAGAAGTGAAATCCATGACGGTACGTCTAGTCAGTCAAACTCTAAAACTACAGACCTCCAAACCACTAATCTATGGCAACCGTGGGGTTCAAAGAGTAGGACTTCCATAGTCAGAGATTCGCATTGGTTAAGTCGCCCGCTTACTGATTTTCAAGGATCTTCGTACTTCTTGATTCATTTTCATGTTCTAATTCACACGCTCCCAATGTTGAAGATTCATACGTCTCTAACTTAATTGACAAGATTGAGAGAAGAATACAAACTACTCAGCATTTTTGGCCTTTGCCCTGTCCTAGAGCTCCATCCGTTCCAAAGTTGGATGCAACTCAACGTAAGAACAGCATTACGCTCCTAAAGTACTCTGAAACGCACTTTACGAGAAAGGATGCAACATTCCAAAAGAAAAAAGAAAAAAGAAAAAAGAAATTGAAAAATTCTGTCAACGGTGTGAAAAACCCCTGTTAACGTTGCAACAAATCCTGTCAATGAGACAAATTCTTGCGTGTGATTAATTTCGAAGGGATGGTAGAGTCCCAACCTTCTGGTCGCGTGAATAAGTATCCGGTAATCGCAGTCGCGCGGCAAACACGAGCGTCTCCTTCACAGTAAGATTCGCGAACAGCACGTCGTCCTGCGTGACGAACCCCGTGCGCCTCTTCACAAATTTCGAGTGCGGTGCATCGTTGTACAGCACCGTCCCTTCCACTTTAGCACTCTTGAGCCTCCCGCCCAGCACCTTCAGCAGAGTCGTCTTCCCGCTCCCCGAAGGCCCCAGCATCACCAGCATCTCCCCTGGCCTCGCCACGCCCGACACCCCGTGCAGAATCTCTTTTGTCGTACTCTTCGGCGCCTGCAAATTCGATTTCAGCTTCATGGGGTTCCACCAATTCTTGGACTGCTGCAACGTCGCGCTGTACACCACGTCGGAGAACTGCAAAAGAATTCAAGAGATTGTTGTCAATTACTTGTTATCATGCACTCCAGATTACTTAGCTTTGCAGATTCCAATTCGAGAAAGGAAGAAAGAAATATATATGAATTGATTGTATCATATTACCTTCAAAACTGTGCAGCTTACTCAGCTTTGGAACTCCCAATTCGAAAGCAAGAAAGATAAGAGATACATATGAACTGATTATATTACCTTCAAAACTATGCAGCTTACTTGGCTTTGCAAATCCCAATTCGAAAAAACGGCACAAAGATCTCGACACATACGAATTAGGGGAGCTACAATCGTTTCTATTACCTTCAAAACGATGGGCACAGAAGGGAGATGCGCCACTGATTCCGGTGCGTCTGCCGCGCCTTTGACGTCGTCGCGGCCAAGGCGCCCGCTCTCCAAGTCCGGCGCGTCACCCGCGCTCTCGCTCATGCGAGGACCCATCACTCAGAAACTCAAGTAATTTCACCAGCGCCTTGAGAAATTAATTGCAACAGTATTGCAAACTATTAATTCGCAACAGTACGTGATTGTCGATCTCTCGATCTCCTCTTGCAATTCGAAACGAATGACTGTATATTCTGTCACAATTCCAAAAACGCCACAAAAAAAATCATTCCATTCCCGCGCAACAATCCGAATTCGTCTTCAGTTAGTTCGCGCGTCAACGGAGAGCTTAAAGGAAGCGGTTTCTACACACTCCACTTATTGTTGTGGCTGTTTCGATCTACCAGTGAAAACTCTACCACTCCACGAGTTCACGCAAGCTTCCAATTCAAGAAGCTGTGTGCACGAACTGAAACTGGAAATCCTGGACTTGACATATGCTCTGTACGGTAACATGCAACCCTGGGATTTTCTTTTCGAGTACGTACTTTAACATAGGCACGTAACACGCACTGATCACTCCCACGTGAACTCCCAGTGAATCACCCACTCAACAAGCTAGCCCAGGTCCCTCCCTTTGGAATATAAAACCGCAGGGCATCCAAGCAACGTACGTATGGCTCATCCTCAAATTATACTAATATAGCTTGTAGATTCCCTCAACTGCCCATCCATCCACCGCCCTTCGACTGCTGACCTCCTCAATCTTAACCGTCAGGATGATCAACCGTCCACCAGGAACCACCCCACGAAGAAGGCGGGTCAAAATCCCCACCTCCGTTCGTACGAATTTCGCCGTCCGACAATTCTGCTCCGCCACTCAAAATTGTCCACCATTCCACTCCAACAGAAAAACCGTCCTACAATATTCCCATATGCATGCAAAAAGGAGAAACATGGAAGCACTGGAAAGGTCCGTCTCTGGAGATGGAGTGATGGTTTCGTCGATCCCAGCTAGCATCCGTCATCATGGAATGAATCAATCGTAGTCATCAAATGAAGTACTCGCCGTCACTCAATCTCCAGGGCAGGGAGGGCGTCGAGAACTTGCTACTAATCGAATCGGGGGCAGTAGACTTGCTTAGGGAAGCTTCCCACGACGACGGAACCTTCGAATGCATCGATTGGGGCTCCGTGGCCGAACATGGAAAGGTGGGGTGACGATGTAACGTAGATGGAAGTTACAGCCAGTGTCGACGACGATGGGGAGGGCCATGTGGCAGAATGTGGGAGAGGGGCGGAATGGGAGGCTGCAGGGGGTTAAGCGAGACTGCTGGGGGTTAAGTGAGGCTGCTGGCTGGCCTTCGTGCATGCGCTGCATGGCTAATACGGTATGGGTGGGCAGCTTTTATCCGGGGAATATCCTGGTAATTTCTAGGGTTAACTTGGATTTTCGTAGGGTTTACTTGGATTTCTTGGTTTTTCTTAAAGTTTATTTGGGGTTCCTTGGGGTTTTCTTGGATTTTCTTGGGTTTCAGTTTTTTGCTTATTTTTAAAAAAAAATTGGGGTCCAATGTGCTAGTGGGCAGCTGGGCGGGCTCTGTCAGCAAAGGGGGCAAGTAGCCAGCCAGCAGCACCTTCGTCCAGGGTGTTCTAGAATGCTCCTGACAGCATCTCCACCACTTCTGTCTCGTGTCTCCCAGGACGGACTTCAACACGTCATCAACTCGGAGCACTTTTGGGCACTCCACTGAGCAACTTGCCAAGTTCAGGAACGAAGTTGCAACCAATTGCAAGCCGTTGAGTTTTGCAAACAACAGCAAACAAAAAAAATAAAAAAATAAAAAGGAAAATAAAAGCATGACTTGGATCGTCATCATTTCCTGGCTTTCCCAAAATTGCTTGATGAGTTATTTGGATGGAATGAGAGCAGCTCTTGCAGACTCTCTCCTCAACGTCGATCTTGAATACGGTGGATCCAGCCCAAATGGAGGTCTTTTGAGAAAATGGAGGTATTGGGGAGCATGTGCCCGTTTCACAAACAACTTTAGGGCCACTTTCTATACTATGATTTCTATACTATGATGGAGAAGAACCGGTGTGTTACGACTTCATCTTTCGAGCAAGACTGGAGGACAATTCATTTTAGGGAGAGCAAACAATTACAAACCTCAGGTAGTTATGGTGGTTGAAGTTTCAACTCCTTGCCTCTTGCCTTAAAGCCCAATGAGAGGGGCATACGTTGTCACATCTTGCCAATACAATGGAATGTTTCAAACACTAATTTCCCTTGCTTCTCGTGTATTCCCTAAGTGAAGTGTTCCTCGTTGCTACGGTCTAATGATTAGCAAGGTTTATTCCATATATGTAGACAAAGCCATGTAATGTGGGGGGGGTTTGTAGGTCATGAAGCAAAGGTCTAATGCAAGGAGATTGGAGGTGATGACTAGAGTGTAGACAAGAGCACAAATGTGGAGCTAGATTCTGACGTAGCAGTTGTTTCAAAGAGTTAGGTGATGGAATTGGGAAAAAATGGTTGTAATTTCAAAAAATACTAGCAAAAAACTAGTGAAAAAACATAAAATTTCTATTTTGAATAAAATATAGAGAAAATAATTGGACTCTATATTTGAAAGATCGATTCAATTGAGGAACTAAAGGAAAATAGCTTGTAAAACTCAAAAAAAAGTTTTGAACATTGCCACTCTATATGAAGGCTAAATTGTTGACACAATTTCAAAAAACACCAAAATCAACCTATATGGAAGTGATTAGAGACTTAGTCATTAGGCCATTTATTAGGCCCTCTTTTAAAAGTCAACTCAATTTTCTTTTGTATCACAAGGTTGCTCATGGTGTTTTGGTGCCAAAAAATTAGGCCAAAGTGAAAGAAATTGAAAGATTATGTAACCTTGTCCCAAATTTTTCCACTTAAGCCTAATTTGAATTAATTCTATGTCTATAAATTCCAAGGCCAACCTTGGAATTAGGTCTAAATAGGCCCTATTTAATATGAAGTTGCCCTAAGTCATTTGATTGCTCTTGGCCTACAATCAAAGCTTTGTATGACAGACCAATGAAATGAACAATATTGAGCACATATTTGTTGTTTTTGAAATCAAATTTGTCTTTTTAGGTTGATTGAATGCTTTGCACCTTGCTTGAGTATAGTCTCATCTAATCCTTGGTTGATATGTTGTGGCCAATATAGTATGCCACAAAAAAGCATCCACTTGATTTTCTAATGCCAAAACCAAAATCAACTTCACTCTCAACCCTCCAATTTCAAATTGTTGTAAAGTTGTTTTCCCTGGCTACTATCTATAGAAGATGCTCTTAGCGCATCTTCAATCCACTATATACTATAATTATAAGCCCAATAAAGAATGACTCTAACTTTTGACTCGCATAAAATTAGAACTTAAAAAGTATTATCATTAGAAATGCATTAACTCCTAAAGTTCTTAAACAATTTTTCACAAAAAAAATGTCTAAAATTGCCACTTTCTAGTGTAATGAACATAATTGAAATATTCAAACATTTTTCAAACTTTCAACCATACAAATTTATACTAGACTACTATAGAAATTTGTTGAAAATTTTCAAACCACTTGAATTGTAGATTGTTAGATTATAACCTTTGAAGTTAAAAGAAATTTTGGACCCTATCAAATTTAACAATATAGTTTGATTTGAATTTGTCGAGATTCTCAAGAAGATTATTAGATGTGCTATAATCCCTTTTCAACTACCAACAAGATTTAACAAAGTTTATAGAGTGTAATAATAGGAATCATCCATAGATGCTTATTTAGTTGCTTCTAGTATATGGTCATTGTACATAATTATGATACACGTGCACAAGCTTTGCTTCATGTGAAATATTGAAGATTGAAACATCTATGGTATCATGAAATTGCAATACTTTTTGTTCATGCATTACTTCCTATTAATAATATAAACTACAGAATCAATTTCATTCTGGTTCAACTACTAATTTGATTACTCTTATCACAAGTCAATATAATCTAAAAAGGATAATTGGTATTGGTAGAAAAGGAAATCACATGTCTTTTGTTGATTAGTCATATTCACGTGTTGAAGTTTAAAAATAATACAATGAAGTGAATAAACATATAGATGGTGGATTCATAGGATGACACATTCAATGACTCCCTTTGCTAACAATTTATTTGATACGCATTAGATTTTTTTGAGGTCTCAATAAGAGTGCAGGTTTTCCAACCCTAAAAATACTGGGAATGCTACCAGCATCATAGTCTGTCATAGTCAAGAGTGCCACATTATTTTTCAAAAGAAAAAATTCAACTTCTTTTTTGCATTTTAGGAATTAAATTTTTTTATCTTGTTTTGTTTTGAAAAGAAAATTTCCAACCAACCGTTCTTTCGCTCCGAGGGAACAACAAATTAAACAGGCTTGAAACAAGTTGTTGCCCTCAAATCTCCCCTAATGGCTTTTCTCTCTATTCATGCTCATATTAAGGTGGTTGATATTTAGGTCAATATGCTTGCTTATCCCAAAGTTTATGTTATTTGATATGTCTTCCCAATCAAGACGATAGTTAAACTTTTCAAATCATTACTTTTTTGACCAAACGAACTGGAAAACCTACAAATCACCGATGAGGAAATTGCATCATTGCTTCGCCATGTCCACACCTTTACTAGGCAAGGGGCACAGAAGGGAGATGCGCTACGGATTCCGATGCGTCTGCCGCGCCTTTGACGTCGCGGCCAGGACGCCCGCTCTCCAAGTCCGGCGCGTCACCCGTGCTCTCGCTCATGCAAGCACCCATCACTCAGAAACTCAAGTTTTCACTAGCTCCTTGAAGTAATTAACTGCTACAGAATTGCAAACAATTTGCAATAGTACGTGATTGTCGATCCCTCGATCTCCTCTTGCAACTCGAAACGAATGACAGTATGTTCTGTCACAATTCCAAAAACGGCACAAAAGAAAATCATTCCATTCCTGCAACAATCCGAATGCGGCTTCAGTTAATTCGCGCGTGAACGGGGAGCTTGGAGGAAGAGGTTTCATATTCTACACACTCCACTCATTGTTGTGGCTGCATGTACGTTTCTACCAGTGAGAACTCTACCACTCGACGAGTTCACGCAAGCTTCCAATTCAAGAAACTGCTTGCACGAACTGGAACTGGAAATCCTGGCCTTGGAATGTGCTCTATACGGTGTCATGCAACCCTGGGATTTTCTTTTCATCTTGTAAGTACTTTAATTGACAAAGGCACGTAACAAGCTCCCACGTGAACTCCCAGTGGCATGAATCACCCACTCAACAAGCCCAGGTCCCTTCCTTTGGAATGTAAAGCCACAGGGCATCCAAGTAACGTGCGTATGGTTCATCCTCAAATCATATATACTTGAGTAGCTAAGTAGTAGATTCCGTCAACTACCCATCCATCCACCGCCCTTCGACTGCAGACCTCCTCAATCTTAACCGTCAAGATGATCGACCGTCCACCACGAACCAACCCCACGTCCGACAACTCTGCTCCGCCGCTCAAAACTGTCCACCACTTCACTCCAACGGGAAAAACCGTCCTACAAGATTCCCATGTGCATGCAAAAGAGGAAACATGGAAGCACTGGAAAGGTCCGTCCGTCTATGGAGATGGAGTGATGGGGATTCCGTCGATCACAGTGCGCCAGCACCACGGCACCCATCGTGGAACTCAACTCATTCCTTCATTCCTTCAGTAATTTAACGAAGGAGCCTACTCGCCATCACTCACGTCGAGAATTTTGCTAATAGGGGGCATTTTGACTTGCTCAGGGAAGCTTCCAACGACGACGGAACCTCACTTCGAATGCATTGATTGGGGCTCCGTGGCTCCGAACAAGGCGGAACTTGAAAAAGAGAGGTGGAGTGGGCGATGTAAAGCGTAAGTTAACTGATTAGATGGGGAAGTTATAGCCAGTGTCGACGACGATCCCCTGGGGAGGGCCAGGTGGCAGAATGTGGGACAGCCTGGGCAAAATGGAGGTTAGCCAGGTTAGGCGGCTGGCTGGCCTTCCTGCATGCACCTGCATGGCTAATGTGGGGGGCTAGGTTTTTTCCGGGTAATATCCGGGTAATCTCTAGGGCTTATTAGGGTTTATTAGGGTTTACTTGAGGCATTACAGGAATTGGCTATTCCCTGGTATCCAGGGAACGGCCATTGTCTATTTTATTTTAAATGCAAAAAAAAAAGTTGAAATTTTTTTTTTTTAAATTTTTAAATTTCTTTTTTAAAATTTCTTTTTTTTTAAAGACATGGCTATGATGAGTTGTTATGCCACCCAAGGCAATAGGTGTAGCAAGGTCCTAGAGTCTAAAAACCTTAGGGAACTCTAGCCTTCCAAAACAACTGAATATCTTTTCAAGATCTCTTGGCCAGTATACAAGTAGAACCTCTCTCACTACAACAACTTACACTACATAATATGTTGTAAGAGAGTTAGAATAAAGTTGGTGGATCTGTGCATGTGGTCAAGATGGAGAGACATGTATTCTTGTCGCCCCTCTGAAAAAGACATATGTTCCTATGAACCCTCTAACTATATAAATCTCTCTTAGTGCATTAGTTCCAATAACATACACAAAGAGAGGTTCTACCCATAGTTGGATTTACTCCAATTGGATTTACTTTGAGAATATTTTTAGTCAATTTTCCTAGATTTTTCTTGAATGTGTTTCTTGGGTTTTCTTAAGTGGGTTTTGTTGGGGTTTTCATTTTTTACTTGTTATTTTAATAAATAAATAAATTGTGTTCCAAATCCAAACCAATTTCGATTACACGTATCCCAAGGAAGGGGGTCCCGCCGTCTCTACGCCTGCCCAATGGGGTTGTGCCACTGGGCAGTGTCGCAGGCAGCCCAGCAGCACCTTCCGTCATCCAGGGTGTTCTAGAATCCCCCTGACAGCATCGCATCTCCACTTCTGTCGTTGTGTCCCAAAAGTGTGTACGAAACTGGCTTGTGCACGTCACTTAATGACTCAAGAATGGTAGGAGCAAGTGTCAAAAAAAAAAATTTTAAATTAAAATTGGTAGGAGCACTTTTTGGCACCCTACTGACGGCAACTTGCCAAGTCACATAGGAACTGAAGTTGCAACCAATTGCAAGCCGTTGAGTTTTGCAAACAACAAAAAAAGAAAAAATTTTAAATAAAAAAATGAACTAACTTTAAAGACCGACTTGACTCTTGCAATGGAAAATTTCCACGTGTTTCAAAGAAAAGAAAAGATTGACTTAGATCGTCATCGTGTATGGCATTTGCTTGTCCAAATTAATGAATTATTTTGGAAGCCTCTCTCTCCTCAACGTCGATCTTGAATCTAGTGGATCCATCCAAAATGGAGGTATTTTGAGAAATGGAGGTATGGGAACACGTGCTGTTTCACAAAAAGCTTTAGGGTCACTTTTTATACTATGATTGGAAAGAACCGGCGGCTAGTTCAAAGTTAGCCAGTAGAATTGGTAAAAGTACCACCCACTTGCAATTTCAAAAAACATTGGCAAAGAATTCATAATAAAAGCCAAATTCATAAAATTTCTATTTTTGAGTAAAAAAATAGAAAAAATAACTAGACTCTAGACATGAGAAATTGGTTCATTTTGGGAACGGAAGGAAAATAGATGGTAAATTTTTTTTTAACTTCTTGAATGGTGCGACTTTAAACAAAGGCTAAATTATTAGCACGAATTCAAAAACACCCAAAATCAACCTATAGAAGTGCCTAGAGCCTTAAAGTAGGCTATTAATCAAAACTTATATTAAAAGTTGGCTCAATATTCTTTTTGTCACAAGGTTGCTCATGTGACGATGTTTTTGTGCCAAAACATTGGGCCCAAGTGAAAAAATTGGGATGCTATGGAACCTTGATCCAATTTTTCCACTAGAACTTGATTTGAACTAATTCTGTGTTTATAAATTGGGTCAATTTTGAAATTGGACCTAAGTATAGGCCATAATATAAAGTTGCCCTAAGTTATTTGATTGCCTTTGGCCTATGATCATAGCTTTTATGACTAGCCCATGAAATGAACAATGTTGAATATATATTTATTGTTTTTCTAGTCAAATTTGTCCTTTTAGATTAATTGATTGTTTTGAACCTTGCTTTAGTATAGTCTCATCTAATCTCTAGTTGATATGTTGTGGCCAATATAACATGCCAAAGAACCCCATCAACTTGGTTCTCTAATGCCCCAAACCTATCAACTTCATTCTCAACTCTCCAATTTCAATGTTGTAGAGTTATTTTCTATACTCTCTGTAGGGGATGTTCTTGGCACATCTTCAATCTACCAAGTACTGTAATTATGAGCCCAATAAAGATGACTATGATTCTAACTTTTGACTCATATGAAATTAAAATTGAAAATTACTATCATTGGAAGTGCATTAATTTCTAAAGTTTTTAGACAATTTTTCACAAAAGTAGCTAAAATTGCCACTTTCCAGTGCAATGAGTATAATCAAAATACTCAAACATTTTTCAAACTTTCAACCATACAAATTTATATTAGACTACTAAAGGAATTCTTTGATAAATTCAAACCATTTGACCATGTAGATTGCAAAATTGATTATAACCTTTGAAGTTAGAAGAAAAGAAATTTTGGGCCCTATCCAGTGGGGGCAATATAAATTGACTCAACTTTGTAGAGACCCTCAAGAAGATTACAAAATGTGTTGTAATCCCTTTTCATCCACCAACAAGTTCAAACAAAATTTATCGTGTAACAATAGGATTAATCCTTAAATGCTTATTTAATTGATTTTAGTATGTGATCACTATACATAACTATGATACAACAAATTACCATCACCAGGCACTTCCGAGTTCTTATAAAAAGGCCACAGGTCATGAATCTCTAAATTAGAGCTACTCTTGGTGTCTAGAACGGTTAGTAGAGCATGGTTCTGAATGTTTGATGCAACAATGGTCTCTTGACCTCTTGTTGATATATCGTATACATTACATAAACTACAAGATCAAATTCTGTTTGATTCTACTAATAATTTGATTATTTTCATCACAAGTCACACTATAATCTAGAAAGAATAATTGGTATTGGTGCACAAGGAAATTACATGTCTTGTATTGACTAGTCATATTCACATGTTGAAATTTTAAAATAATACCATGAACATATAAATGGTGGATCTATAGGATGACATATTCAATGACTCCCTTTGCTAACAATTTATCATACCTCCTCTCACTATTCATACTCATTTAAAGGTAGTTTCTATTTAATTCAATATGTGTGCTTATTCCAAAGTTTATCTCATACAATATCTCTTCCCAATCAAGACTAATAATTAAACTTCTCATGTCATACACCTTTTGACCAAATGAATCGGAAAACCTACAAGTGATTGATGGGGAAATTGTATCATTGCTTCACCATGTCCACACCTTTCCCAACTGCAATAGGCATAACATGCACATAATTTCAATTTTCTCCGTTACATAACCATACATCCACCATATTCCAAATTCTTCTATTTCAAGTCCTAAAGACTTCTAAAATCAAAATTTATGTGACGATAAATGCTCATCTACTTCCTTGGTTATAAAAATATAGAAGAAAATTGCATAGTGGTACATTGTAAATGAACTTTTTAAACAAAGATTTAAAAAATTTAGATTCCAAAATTGTAATGTTATACTCAAGTTTCAAGGCACCCATGTCACTTTTACAGTTTCACTAGTAGAATGCCTACTTAGACAAATGAAGCTTTAGGACCCACAATTAATCTAGCCTATCATCTATTATATACAAATTAGACCAATTGTAGGTATAACCTAAAAACAAAAATGAGGACCAAAAGTGTCCGATGCATGACATCATTATTCACTATAGAGATTGAAAAAACACTTATTGATTTGATAATTAGAGCATTTTGGTGACTACCTTGGTCATTGGGGCACATCATTTTAAGATTAAAGCTTAGTCTATCCAAGCAAGCATTCTACTAGACAAGTGTCTTTATTTGACTGGTCAAGATGAATACAATAAATTCATAACCCTTCAATTCCATGTGATCCCTTTGAGTCAAGATCTTGAATTTAAGAAATTCAAGGAAATGACTTTTAAAACTTGACATTATGTATGATAATCTTCTCAATCTCGTGGTTCTCAAGGTTAGCTAGTTTGCAAAATGTCATCTTCATGGTCTAACATAACAAACAAACATTGAAACTATTGTTCATCTCATTGTGCATAATAAATCAATACATTGGAAGTGATCAACTTATACTCTAACCTGTAATTTGTGACAAGATGATGGATGATGAACATTGTCTCTGTTAGTGCAAGTTCACTTCCAGGGCATAAACGTGGACCTTGGCCAAAAGGCAGGAAAGCATTTGGCTTAGGCTTCTCCTGCAACAAATTCCAGCAGTCCAAGATTAGATTCAGCAAAAACATTCATTTTGCACAGTATCCAAGACAGTTGAGAACAAGAAGCTAGAAAGATGAATAAATTTGAAATTAAATAAATTCTTGTGGCATTCCGGAATAAGGTTCTGATTGATTGCAGATATATAGCTTGTTAATTTCAAACATGAAAATAACTTATAACAACACTTGCATGGAAATTGAGTAGAAATTATCTATAAACAACAAAAGTCTGCAATGCATTAAAACTAATAATTCAACTAAGGAAAGTGACTTTAATCATAATGAACACATGGAAACATTAGTGGATGTCATGTCTTCTTTCAACCAAGAGAGTATACACCAACTTCACTATTTGACATTAATGCTACCAATTCTAGCTAAGTTGTGGAACATGACTTGATTTTCACTAGAATAAGCTTCATAAGAGAACAATCTCAAATCAAAATAGCTTTACTTGGCTTGAGAGTAAGAAAATTAATTGCACTCTTGGATTGTAAAACATGTCGCACTTACAACAAAATTAGATGGATTGAACTCCTGAGGATTGGGATAGTACTTTGGATCATAATGAAGAGAAATTGCTGATGCCCACACATTAGAACCTTTGCGAAAGACTAAACCTGTGAAGAAGTGAAATATATTAAAAAACCAAAAGATATTTAAACAAAGTCAAAACTAAATGCCTAACACAATAACCTTCACACTTCTATTGACTTTGAGCACACTAGTGTTTTAAATTGCAATTGATACTTCATAAAGTAAAGTTCAAAGTTTGGTCTTTAAGAGACTATACCTTCTAGTTACTCAATTATATTAAAAATGATTTTAGTCCCAAAGGTTCTAAAAAGAACTAGCATATTAAATTAAAGAACAATAACCTCATATTTGTAATTTTCGTGAATTTCAATGTGCCAAAATTTTTGACTTTCAACTACTCAGAGTGTTTCTTTTCTAGTCCCTAATTGAAGCTAAAATCTAAGATAAATATAGATATGAGATAAAGACAAAGATCAACCACCCCCTCCATCCCCTAGTTTAGAAAAGTCATCTCAAGCTACTTCAATTGCTAGTTTAGAGCCCATTCTTTAATGTGACAAATTAATTTGACAATAGAAAAGCAAGTAAAGACAAGTGATAGGAGGGAACCCTTACCATTGTAATCAACATCTTTGTTGGCTTGCCTTGGAATTACCTTAACAAGTGATTCAATCCTCATGATCTCATAGATAACCTACATGTTACCCCCAATGATTGTAGATTTAGTAACAAAATTGTCAAATTTCAAAGTCCATGAAATAAACAAAGAATGTTACAACAAAAAAGAAATATAAGCAACTTCCACAATTCACTCAATACCAACAAAAATATTCAAACAATAATTAAAGGAGAAAACATCATCACGATTGTAGTATTTCATGAATAAATTTTCTATTTACAATTGCAGCAATAGGCCAAAACAAATTACTTGCAAAGTGTAAGGCATGCTGCTCTTGGGCTTGAACCACGTCAATGACTTGTCTTCAATCATCTTTTGTTGAAGACGATCTTGTTCCTGCTGCATGAAGGAATAAGATGACATGAAATGAACTACTAAGTACGTGAATATGAAATTTGAATGGAAGTGCAAACTTCCAAAAACATTGTGTAGACTCTATACACTGAACACTTACTGTTACAATTTGAGTTACAAATCTTTGAAGGCACAATTATCACTATGGTGATCAAATCTCTAGCAACTAAAAATCAAAACAGAAACGTATTAGGAAACTCAAATTTGGAGGGTCATAAGAAAAAGCCATTGACACGAACTACCAAGCCGCATGAACTGGCAGCAAGTAGGTGCTGTCAAACCACTTTTTTGCTCAACCCTTCTCTAGATTCAAGTCATCTTGCATTGCTCCAACCTTTCCTCATCATCTTACAAGTGTTATCTTCCATGTCAAAAGCAGCAATTATGTAGCAGTCAAAGTATCAATTAATTCCCTACCTAGGTTATGAAATGAAGGTATCAGTTATGACTTTCAACCATACTTGTTCAAAGCAAGTGAAAAATACTATACACAAATACAGAATTTGCATGGAATAGAATTAGAAAACTCGAGTGCTGGTCATCTCATCATAAATCTAAAAAAAAAAAAAAGATTTCACCTGTACACGTTGGCGTACTTCTGGGAAGTTATGCAGGTATTTTAGAGTCGAAGGAAGCAAAGCAGCAGTTGTAACAGAAGCAGCAAACATCAAAGTCAGCATAATGCAACATATATCGTAATCCGGAACTTCAACCTCCCTAATGCTCATAAGAGCATTCAATACGTCATCCTGTTGGATACCAGTTTTCCTTCTCCTTGAGATTTCACTTTGAATGCGGGATACGAGAACTTGTCTGGTCTGATTCAACAATTCGTTGAGGTGGACAACACGGTTAGTTCATCAACACTCCCATTTTGTCATGTTGGAATTTCTAAGCTAGAGTCATGTCAAAGAAACACGGAGCCATGTATCAATGGGGTAACGCATTTGTATATAGCCCTCAAAGAAGCTCAGCTTCAGATATCTAAGCATAATTCATGTTTTTAAAACTCTGTGAAACCAAGAAGTGCATAAACAAACACCCTCGAATATTAATATCTCAGGTGAATATTATGCAATGTTCATGCGCAAGTTGCAATAGAATCTCCCCTCCATGGAAACAATAGATATTCTAAGATCGAATCATGACTTGCAGACTCAATATTATCTTAAAATTTGCAGCAACCTCCGGTTCTACTCGGTTCAGACTTATGACTAAAAAGTCAGGACTAATGACTAAAAAGGCTGGAAATGATCTGGAAAACATACCTTCATCGACTTGTAGAAAGTGAATCCAGGAAAATTGATGGGTAAAACCACCACACCTTCTCCAAGGCGGGAGGTTTCGTTCCTAATTTGGTCCATTTCCTCCGAGCCCGGTTCGACATCCCTCCAAATAAGGTGCATCCCCACATTAAATACAAACTGCAGACAGTTCAAATTTTCCTTATGAGTACCATCATCAATCTTTTGAAGAACCATCAAAAGGATCAGTCAACATATATTATCGTGGAACATCTGCTGAAGATGAACACTAACAGTGAACAGTGAGCTTTCACTGTCACAACTGTTCTGTAAAGGAGAAAAACGAAAAGCAGTATGCATTGCAGAAAAAATGTAATGAACAAGGATACATAGCATGTCATGTCGATTTAAAATGAGGGTTTAGTCAAACAATTTCTCATAACAGGGAGGACATTTCTAAGACGCATAATCCGAACCCCTCATAAGTGCCACTCGGTCCTTGAAGTGCACAAAGTCATGTGCTCAAATTCTACCTTGTTATCGCAATTTACCTAAACAACCTTCAATATTACAGCCATTGTAACTCTAACAAGGACGTAGACGGCAGTCCTGCTCCTTCCCAGTATCTTTGGACCAGTTTTGCGCAAAAACCATATGATAAGAAATTGCGCTTAACGCACACATTGAACGAACAAACTGGGTGAAATTTTAGCACATAATCATATAATCAGGAGAGCAGTATACTCCATAAACGTTGAATTTCTTCCAAGAAAACGTTGGACCACTGACCTTTTGCAACTCTTCCACCGAGTTCACCACAGCTTGATTCTCCCAAGACTTGACAGTTTTTTCGGCCAAGGAGCTGATGAACGGGACCAGCTTCAGAAGCCCATCTCCTGAGGTAGCAGAAAGTATAATCTTTCTGACATGGGGGTGCCTTTCATCTTCAATCTTTCCCTGACTAAGAAGTCGAGAATACTGCACGGAATAGGCTGCTGGAAAGGATGCATGGGCAGTCGAAAGAACAAACTTGATAGCTTCAGGAGAATTGATTACCGTTTTCGTTTTGCCCATCAATGAAATGGTAAAAGGATCTCCATACCTAAACACCCAAACGATCAGAGAATGAGATATGAAAATTTAATGGTGGGGGAATAGCACATTGCAAATCTCCAGCTGTGGTGAACTCGGAAAGAGCTCAGGAAGTAAACCTTCTCTCATACAAGATCTTGGCCATGACTATATGTTACGATCCAGAATCTAGGGACTTAGGCAATGCCAAACAACTAAAAAACAAAGCCTGCACACAGTTTACTCACTCACAGAACAAAATTGTGAAGATTCTTGACTTTTTCATATGGTATTCAAACAATCCATATTCTAACTCATCCATACAGTATCAAACAACACGTATTTTAGTTAGTGCGGTAGAATCCTTTTGAAAAGTGGAAAAGAAGATTGAAATTGAAAAATTAAGATTCGACTAAGAAAATCACTGAAAATAGTTGAAAGCCAGGGGACAGAGTTTCCTACTGTTAAGGCAAAGCATCCATCGGGAAAACCAAACCCTCATTGTCCCAAAGAACAGTGAGTGATGAAGTGAGAAGAACCTGGCCAAGCGGTCAAGAAGGAAGTCACGAGGCCCTCGTCTGAATAGAACAGTATCACCGAGGGTGCCCTTGAACACTCCAATGCAGACTGTTGCCAGGATTATCAACGCCGTCAGCATCCACGCAACCTCCGACGCCATATCGCTAACCTGCATCCTAAGCCTTCACGTAATAAGCAATGCATCAACTCAATGACGCAATTACAGGGTTACAGAAAGGTTAAACTACAGTAAACTACATCCACACCGAACAATCTTTTCCCACCGAGAGTTCAAAACCATGGCTCCCCTTGAAGAACTCCCTTCTCTCTCCACTTTCGCCATAGCCAAGCTCTTATTACTCTCACTTCAAACCCACAATCAGTACAGCAACATTCCCCCCTACTCTGAAAATGTGACAACTCTCATTCCATTCCTCATCCTCTCCATACTCATTTCACAAAACTCGCATTCAGAAACCTTTACATGACTCAGAAATTAAACGCCATAATCTCCTTTCATAAACATAGCACATCACTGATCAAGCAAGAATAGCCGCATTTTGTGTGATCACGTTCCATGCAGTTATGCAGACAAGTATAGAGATAATGTGCTCGAGATTGCTCTGATGATGAGTGTGTGAAATAAACTTAGGAGCTGCAAATTAAATCAATCCAGCAGCTTGATTACCTGGGTGCCGCACAGATGGAAACCAGAGAGGAAATTTAGTGGCGATGAACTCAAAGGTAGCTGAGATAAGCCCTCTTTCATCTCTGGATATCTGCAACGCTAGGCGATATCTGTAACACGGTTTGGGGGAATTTTTATTTCAAGAACTTTTGTAGCAGTAAGGAAGTCTTGAAGTGATGAAGGGGCAGTGCAGTGATCATACTTGAAGCGAGATTCGTATATTCAAGAACTTTTGGACTCAGACGGCTTGAAGTGACGATGAGATGATGTACTGATGACGGATGCTTGAAGTGAGATATGTACATCTGAATGATGAGTGAGATATTGTCACTTGTATGGTTTTGGCTACCGCGGGTGACAAGCGACCCCTGTTTTTTTTTGTTTTTCTGGTGGTAGGGTATGTGGGAACAGAAAGTTTTCGTTTCCTATTGTCACTCTCCTCAAGCGGATATCACGCAATTCCAGTTTTTTGTAATGATGTCCAAATTCTTTTAGGAAACAGTAAAAATAGCCAAAAAGAGGAGTAGCTCGCACTCACTTTCCTCCTCCCTTTAGATTGTTTTTTTCTTTTTTATTGATTTTGGCTGTGTATTGGCTTTGTTGTGTTGAAAATTGCTGTGGTAGTTGCCTTATGACTAAAAGGCCAACCCTCTTTGATTTTCTAGGCTCACATGTTTTTCATACTGTCCAATTCTGTCCAATTCGTGTATTACTCTGCAAAATTCCCAGCACATTTTGGATTTGGGTGCTCATAATCACTTTGGTTCAAAAATCACAGCAGACCACAACCGTAATTAAGCTAAAAGCATTGCCACGGCACACTTCAGCAGAGGCAGGCAATACCACTTCCGACAAACCCAAAACATGAGGCGCAAATAATACATGAACATTCTTATTTTTCTCATTGGACCCCAACAATGCCAGCGAATAATATAACGGTGCCTCGAAGAACACTTACTTCTTCATGGCCTGTCAACTAGTATGTTGCCATACACGATGCTTGAAACATGCCCTTGTTAAATAAAGGGATCCTCAATCTTTCTGAACTTTGCGGTCTATTCAAGTAATCACTGTTGCTCTAATAGACCAGTGACGCGTCCACTTCACTGCCTTCCTTGAGGAAGTGTGCAATTTTGTTATATCAATGTGAACGGCAGATTCCAACTGGTGCTCATAAACAAGATTTCCTAGTCAATAATACTGAAACCAGCTTATCACCTTCATACCTCACTGAGGTCTATGGAGACGGGAAAACCAGCGACAGTTGGGAGTAAACGATGTGCTTCTGCGGATTCTCTTGGAATATCGTACAGGTCAGGGCGTGCAAATCAAATACGACTGTACATAATGTCACAAGCTTGGGACCTGCGAAACATATTTTGTTATAAATTATTCATATATTGCGTACCATTTCTGACCTTCATGCTGACAATTCCAATGTATGCCATTCTTCTCATGATGTTTCGTTTGTTTGTAATTCCCAAGTCCTGATAGATTCCTGTCATCTCCTAAATGGAAAAATGATCCTGACGTACCTTGCATGTAGACAGGATACAATTGGTCGGTGCCATCCCCAAGTAGACACATCATGTCCTCTCTGGAAAGCTTTGAATATCTATCTGCACACCGTTGCCTGTGCAAGGAAGTCTCATTCGCAATCTGAAGCAGGTCAAGACCCTCAAATTTTTCGCCAATCCAGATATCCACAAGCACAAGTACCGAGATCCAGCTATCCTAACTTAGCTAATTCCAACCACCTGTACAGAGGTACTGCACACTTCAAGCTAAAATTGCAGGTCTTCTCAAAACCCAAATTCAATTTTACTCAAAGAACATTCTAAATTCTTAGACTCTACACGAACTTGTCTCATTTGTTTAACAAACTTCATAATAGCAGAACATTGCCATGACAAATGAGAGTACTCTAAAAAGTGGCTTCCTACCAGCAATCCTCCCACATTAGTTATCACACCCAAACCCACAACCAAAGAGTGAGAAACTCTCTTTACCTGGTCGACATGGAGGTTGATGTACATGTTCGCATGAAAGAAGGGCTCTGCTCCAATTTCTTTTATACACCACCTCCCTTTCGATGCTGCTTCCACAGTGAGCATCTTCCCTGAATTGACGTCCATAATGTTGTAGTTATGCCCCACAGCCCTGTCCAGTAGGCACACCCGCTGTAGAGACAGGTACTAAGATCATTAATTGATGGAAACACAGTAGAACGTGGTCAAACAACTCCCATTTCATAGCCCACATGCTGTGAACTTCCTGAGGTATATTACAAAAAGTTAATCGGCAAGTCATCCTCGTCATAGACTACTTAACCATTGTCAGATAGACCACATGCCTATTACAGATAGATCCGATTACAGAGGCTAGAGAGATTGGAAAACCAAGCAGTACCTGAAGTGCATCAAGATGATTAGAAGCTGCAAGCAGATCTCTTGATATGAAGTTGCGGCAAATACCCCCTGCCACAGCTTCCTCCGGAGCCAACGGCACGGCATTCAAAGTGAAAACCTGCACAAAAATTGAGCATATGGAACAAACTATTCATGATACCACATCCGAACACCTCCACAGCTCTGAAAAGAGTTGCAAACACAAAGGAGTATGAAGAGGAATATTCAAGGAACCTTACAACACCGTGACTGTTGAACCCAAAAGCGCAACTAGGGAGCTCCCCAGCATACGTGTAAGCCACGAATGTTAACCCATCTTCCAATTCCGCATGAACCAGATACCTGCCACCCAATAAATGACGCGTTCATAGGAGAATCAAAAACCATAACACTGGATATGATATGGTCAATCGTGGAAATACCCCTCCAGAAAACCTATCGACATTAAATCCATTCAAGATAGTCTCTCTATCATAAACCTTGCGGCTAGATTCTCTACAGTAGAAGGGGGATTGGATTTTCTAGTGGGAGGTGATGAACCCGAAACCCGAAATCTTCTCAAAGAACCGACTCTGAAATGATACTCAGACTATTCTCATTGTGGACAAGAAAAATGCAATGGAGCAATTTCTTGGAAGTTTCAAGGCCAATGCATAGCACAAGTACGCTCATTGAGCATTACGCGTGATGTAGAAGAGAAATGTCTGCGTCTTCATTATGGGCAATCAAAGCCAGCGACTCAGTGTTCAACAGGATGGTGCTGCATTGATCTGCTTCGCCCACTTGGGCACGCTGGATTGCAGAAGGCAGAAATGGAGCTACTTCCTTCCTCATGTTGATCAGCAAGACCTGCAAGAAGACCACCATTGCTCACTCCTTTCCCAGCAAGAAGACCACCTTCGAGTCAGACTTTCTTTATGCGACCACACATGCATGCATGCATTGGAAAAGATGATGGTGCTCACTTGAAGAAACGGCACCTCCGCACCATCTGCTGTTCCGCGTATTTCGTCAAAGTACACGGGATACTGCTGCCTGCAGCAACAAGGCAATCCAGGAACCTGAGATGATGCATTCTCCAAGATTTGACGCATTAATGTAAGGTTTCCATTCACCATACAGTAAGGGGGAGATTCCATTCACCATACAAAGTGAACTTTGAACCTTTTCCTATGACAACCTGGAGACTTGCACCATCTAAAATTTTGTATATTTATTTTGTGTTAAGCTACAAAAAAATTGCCAAAAAACAGAAGTCAGTAGACCAAGTACTTCCACAATTAGCACAGTTCAAAGCGCACCTGTATGGCCAGTGGAGCCTCTACCTTACCACGTATCCCAAACCAGTGACCCATTCCTAACACTGACCTAACAAATGAGTCAGAAACAGCTTCGTAAACCTGCAAATTCCTGCATTGTTCCGCTGCAGAATTTAGAACGTGGCATCTCTTCAAACACGCTAGTGTATCACTCAAATGATGCAACCATACCCCAATTGTGAGCGCTTGTTGCCAATATTCAGGCTCTCAATTCAACGATGGAGCTGCAACTTTACCTATCTCGCAATCAGCCACAAATGTATGACAAAAATCGAGGGAAGTGTAAGAAGGGGAGTACCTGTTGGCAGCCGTGAGAGCAGCCACAAGCTGGTGCCCCTCTTCGGTCGCGGCAAACGGCAGCATGTCGGAATGCAGCGCTGGGTCGGACGCCAAGCGGGATCGGATCAAAACCCTAAAACGTTTGCCAATTGCCAGTCCCAGGTCGTAGCCTGGTGCACCTGTGAAGCGCAGACAGGGCAGCCATGGCTCATCGCCACATTCCTGCTTCGTCGCCACCATCTTCAATCCTCGCACACAACCGTGCGATGCTGCATTCAAGCATCAATCGACAATCATAACATTCTTGAATGGGAAAGAAAGATTCCTTCTACAGTATCGGTGTAACAAGACATTCGGATTCAAATTCGGATTCGTGTTACAGTGAATGAGAAAGCTTGCATTCAAGATGTTCTGCATGAAAGGAGTCTTGCTTCATGAAAAGCAAAGAGTCCCTCCCTTGACCCCTTGAAGTTCAAGAATGTCAAATTAACTTAAGTTCTGCTCCATCTCGCTCAGACCCTGCTTCAAGCTCCGCCACGCACGGTAATTGGTGTGGATGAGAATATAGAGTGGCCGGCATCGTGGATGGTGTCGACTTCAGCGATTCCCGCCATTGGCATGTGCACTTTAAATTCTTTATGACCCTGTCATAAACTTTTGGAGCTTCGTGTAAGCTTAATCCTCCGTTGTCTGGACGTAAGCTTAACCCTAGATGACAAAAAGTGTCCTCACATAGTTTTAAGTTCAATTGAAAGTGCTGTAACTTTTGCATCTAATGTCTGAATTCAATAAAACTTGTTGGGAAAGTTTCACTCTATCTTCTAGTTTGTGTGGTAAAATTTTCAGATCAATTCAAGATGAATCAAGTTTTTGGAAGCCAATCGAAGTTCACAGGTTCAATTTGAGTTCACCGAACTGCATTTGATGGCTGCAACTTTGGGGGCTTGTATGTACTTTGTCAAATGTTCATTTTCAGAAAAATTTGTTGGGTTATGTTCCCCTTTTATTCTAGTTATTTTGGTAAATCCAAGCTTCTTTGAATGTTTGGTAGCAACTCGAAGTTCACAATTGAGACATTTTTGGATCATAGTGAACTTCGACGGCTTGTTTCTTCTCCATACAGTGTTCATTTCCAATGATTTTTTTTGGTAAAGTTGCGCAAACTAGTCTAGTTTGTGTGGCTAAAATTTCACATCAATACAAGAAGTTATGAGTGACTGAAAAGCATTTTAGTAGAAGGAGGCTTAGGCTCATATGTGTTTTGGGTAACTTTTCTTGCTATTTTTTAACATTTCAAAGCCATTTTGCAAACACATTGAGTCAATTGAATGATATTTTTTCACCAATGTGTTTCTATGTTGGTTTTGAATCACTTCATAGTTTTAAATTTCTTCATTTGAGTAGGTTTAGAAATCAAATTTCACCTCCAAATGTGTTGCTAGGAAAATTTCAGCATCTTTTTTCAACATTAAAACATTATAATATTGCAATCCATGTAGTCAAATGATTCCAAGTTTAACTTATGTTATCTAGAACATATTCACTACAATATTGTATAGTTGAGATCTCTATAACTTTAAAACATTTAGATTCATAGTACTTCACAAACAATGATGTTTTTGAACCCAAAATGACCTTGGGCCTTCTAGGGTTAAATTATAACTTATTGGCCTAATGAAGGCTAGTTTACATTAGGGCCAGAGTGCTAATCAAAGGGACCAAAAGCACTCCTGGGTATTACTCTAAAGTGCCATTATTGTTTTTTACCAAGAGAAACCATGATTAGGCCATATCTATTTATTAAATCTGACATTGTCAAACACAAGATCAATTAAATATACAAAATCTAAGATCAAGAGGTTCTAGCCTATCAAGGTCTCTTAAAAATCCGTTAGCCCTACTTCACAAAGATGGCCAAGAAAAAAACTTCCAGAAACCGGCAAAACATTACCTACTTTGGCCATATAAGATTCTAAGTGAGCTTTTCATTCATGAAAAATGGCATGAGCCTTGGCCATTGATAGTGTAAACTCAACTTTGACCACATATATTTCTCCACCAATCACTACTTTGATCATTCTAGAAGCTAGATTTTGCTTCCCTTGACTGAGTTTTTGCAATTGTAAGTCATGCCATGGCCAAGAAATTTGAAGAGTGTTTATTACTCTTTAGTCACTAGAGCAAATCACATCATTTTTCATTGAAGAGGTTTGGAGTTATGTCACTTCTCACTCAAAATGATCTAATGTTAGTAACCAAGTCAACCCCATGATTTGTCTTTAGTGATTTTTTTCACTCATCCCAAGTTTAATCACTATTTTAAAGAATGAAAAGCGATGAGTTTTGCAGTAGTAGGCACTTAAGGAGTCAACAAATCCTCCAACTTGTAGGATTGACTCGTATCTATGATGAAACACTCATTGTTTGTCACAAGTTATTCGGTGGGTTGGGATTACCTCTTAGCACTCATAAACACTACTATTTTAGAGCATTTGCACGGCAACTCATGAAGTGTTGTAAACCCGATCATTGGCAAGGCCCCACCATAGAAAGTTCCCCACAACAGACACAGCTAGGCCTAAAAATTGTCCGGACACAACCAATTGTATTGAATACACAGCCAAGTGTTGAGTCTCAAGCATGGCTCAATAAAGGAGTCGATTGACCTTTTGATTTCAATTCCGAGGCATTTCATTTGTTTAAAAAGAGCTCAACACATATTTAAATTTTTTTTTAAACAAATGAAATGCTGATGAGCAATTCCAAATTCAATAAAGTTTCCTTATCCTTACACCCTAAATTAAAATGAAATTATAAATACCAAATTATTCTATGTTCAATGTCAATGAGAGAAGCTCACTATATATACATGGGGTGGTAGGAGGTAGAACAACCCATGTGGGATATGTCATGTTAGTAGGAGCTTCACCATTTATAGTGAACAAGGTTTTTTTTTTCCATTTTTTATGAAGTGCCGAGGTGGCGATATAAAATGTTATAGTGGAGCTCCAAATTTCAACATTCATTCACATATTGGATAGAAAATATTAAATTAGTATATATCATGTATCTATAATTATGTTTTCATCTACAATTTTGTGGTTTCATCCAAGGATTTTTTTCTTAATTTGAAGTTTTTTGGCGAAAACTTCATAAATTGTCATCAATTTGTAGCCAAAATATTTTCTTCTCGTGCAATCTAGTACTATAAAGCCAAAAAAAATGCCTTGATAGTGAAGTCAAAATTAACATATTCTACATAGGTTGTTCTACTTCCTACCACCACAAATGTATATAAAGAGATTCTCTTTTCAAAAATTTTATATTCTAACTTTGCAATTCTTACAAATTTATATGAAGAATTTTGTTGGAAAACTTGAAGTTAACCCCTAAAGGTTGGAGACTATGTTTTCACCAAAAACACTCCAAACTTGCTACCCTTTCTATTGTGCGAATGATCAGAGAACATGGTGACACAGTGTCCTATTTTTCTCACTTCCTATTTTGATTGCTCTTGCTGTGTTTGTTTCACCATTTTGTAGTGGGGTAGATGATTGTCATACAATCCTAGCCACATTGGAAGAGCATACCAAATTGCCAAGAGTTCAATCTTGCGTCTCCTTCATACACTAGTTGTACATGTCCAATGGATGATAGAGAATGTATAAGACAAAAGTGCAACTATTCATCCTCGGAGCTTTGTTGTGAAAAGTAAACATCTTCTACAGTAGTTTGACTTCCAGAGAATACTTTTCCATTTTTTTAAGTGATTGATTCTCACAGTATTAGAAAATGATGATTTCAATGGAGACCAACCCATCCTTACAAGGTTAATATTTGTCAAATGCATAAATGAGAGGATGGACTGTCAAAGTGACATCATGTGCTTTGGTGAGCCACTAAATTACACTGCAACAGATACAATTGATATGCAATAAATGAAAATGCACATTCATAGCAGACACTTCAAGAATAGAAAGTCATATGATAGCACACATGGCTGATAATCCTTTGAATCAAACAAGGAAAAAAGTAAGACCTTGCATGATTCGGCCAAAATGGGACAATAGAATGAACCTATACATAATCCGAGCAATAATACGATTGTGTATACACTTTCAATTTCTCCTTGCCCTTTTTCTCGACAGGTATGCCATCACTCATGGCTACAAGAGCTACATTAAACACCTTGGCACCCTTCACTGTCTAAAGACCAAAAAATCAAGCATTAGAATCACATTGGAGGGCTAGATGTTTAAACAATGAGAATAGAAGAAGCATTACAACTCAAAGTACATGCAAGTTGTCCACTCTATTTCGTAAAACCCTTCTCTTCAATGCCAATAAAGAATTATCATCTTAAGGTTGAAGAGATCAAAACAAAATTGAAGTCAAACCTCGCATCTGAGTTCCCAAATGACAAGCATTTCCTCTTCGAACACTCGGAGTGTGTGCCCAAGCTGCTTGGGGTGGAGCTATAAAACTTTGGCCAAATTCTCTTCCTTTATGCATTATCACCTACCATATAGGGTTTGAGAAAATTACAACAAGGTTTGCAATGGTACGTCGAACAAGTCATATAATTGTAGGGTTTGAGGTGCAGGTTCCAAATTTGGTGAGTGTGTTGAGAACAACAACGAGCCCATGCACATGTGATCCTTGCACCACACCTTGTGCCATCCGCCTAGCCAGGTGGCGGGTCGCCAATGGTTGGCCTAGAAAAGCTGGGCGGTAGCGCAGGGATGTCCTTCTCCATACTCCTACGCCTGTACCACACCAAATTACTCTAGAGTGAGTTTTAGGGTTTCAGCTTCTATAAGAGAGCAGTTAGAACATTATTTGGAGTGAAGGACTAGCACATAATTGCATGAATCCCCTCTTCTCTTTCAGAATTTTGGTGAGTTTTTAAATTTGAGTGTGCAAGATTAGAGCTATCAAAGATGGCTAACCATGATGTCCTTGTTTTTTTTGCATTTGTAGTTGTACTCTTGACCTTTTTTGATCATAGACATCATTGTGTACTATCCAATGTCCCAGTTCTAATCGAGGGGGGTCATACAATGCGACGCTTGTTGTCAATTATTACAGTTTTAATTTGGAGGCAATGGTTTCCACTTCGCATGTGGTGGGTCGAGCCGCACCAGTACATCCACCACGACATTGTAGAAGGTGATGTGTGGCACACATCTTTGCAAATGCTTGACATGAGGTATTGGCTAACTTATCGTATGGACTTTTTAGCCTTTGAGGCTTTAGTTGATTTGTTAACACCTTTTTGAGGCCTACTACATCTACTTTTGTAAGACCCCCCATTCCAGTTAGAAAATAAGTCAAGCTTGTTTTGTATCGATTAGCTCACAGTGTAAGTTGTGATAGGATGCATAACTTATATGGATGTGGTAAGTCCACTATCCGTGAGTACACAATGATTGTATGTAGGCCATTAGCCACTAGAGGAGAGAATGGTTTATTCTTTCATTTCATTTACACCCTTGATGGTGATTGCTTACATAATATCATAGAAGGCTTTACAGATATCACATGTTTGCCTAACATAGCTGGTGCAATTGATGGCACTCATATCCTATTGGCATATCGACCTAGTAGACGATACACTCCTAAACCCCAAGATTTTTTTAATCAAAAAAAGTTTCATAGCATAGTCTTGCAAGGTATGTGTGATGCAAATATGATGTTTTAGAATGTTTGTGCTAGGCAACCTAGAGGAGTCCATGATGTTGGACAATTTGTTGTGTCTTCTATTGCAATACAATTGAGTACCAGATAAATTTTAGTACAATTTGTCATCCACTTGAGTGGCATGGATATCATGCCATACCTAATTGGAGACACAACTTATCCTAGCAAACTATATTTGCTCAAGAATTTCAAACTAGAGAATCCAACAATGGTTGATCACATTCGGTACACTTCTTTCCTTCTTTTTTTCTTATGTTCACTTTAAGATGATTCATAATTTTCATATGTATTTATTAACTCATTTTTTGGGATTTTTTTCAAATTTGACTCAATTGTTAATCGTAGGAGAGTAGTTATAAAACAAGCATTTGGAGTCTTGAAAAATCGTTGGTGCATCCTTAAAGCTTTCAACATGTCCATTGAAAAGGCTACTACTATTACATTAGCTTGTTGTGTTTTACACAACTATTGTGAGTTAAAGAGGCAACGTATACCTGTGCCAGCAAATGTTAGACTCCAACATGACCCGCATGTGGGTTTCCATGTTGGAAGGATGCAACTTCCTCATGAAGGGTTAGCTGCTAAAGCAGCTAGAGAAGCAATGCAAGACATCTTATTTGCATCTTGGCTAGAATGCAATCCGGAGTGATATTTGTCCTTCTTTTACATATGTGCCTACATATTACTAATATATCATTGTCCCAATCATCTACTTCTTACAATATAATGCTTTATGTCAAACCTTGTAAATATTGTTTGAATAAAAAAGACAAATGAGGTTGCTTGTCCTAATTTATCTACATCAAAGACCATAAGAATAAATTAGGACTCAGTAAAATTGTAATGTCTTCAGACATGAAAATTTCTAATAGAACGCATGAATGTCACTTATGAATTGAGAGATTATAATGTTCAATTTAAAACATGCTAAATTTTATTAAACAAATTATGCATTCTTTGCAACACTGCCATTCATTTCAGAATTTCAATCTAATCCAAGGAAGTGAGCAAACTGGATTGCTACAGTAGAATTAAAATCATTCTTCAAAAGCAAGTACCATTTGAATAATTGAATCCATATTCTTGAAGTCAATCACAATGCAATCTGTGTTATTGAAGCCATACATGTATGGAAAATTAGGGCTACCAGTGCAAACTAACATCCCTCAATTCAATTTTTCTTTAATCAATTTAATGCATTCGGGTCTCCCCCATTTGTTAAAAACAATGAAAAGATAAAAAGAAACAAAAAACATCACATTGTTGGACATCAGAAGATTTTAATCTCTATGAACTAAAACTCTTGAAATTCATAACTAATTCTACAAAGCTCCAAAGAGTACGAAACAATAATAACTAGGTACACTTCCATATTTTCCACTAACACAATTTACTAATACTAGTTTGAAGAATTTCAAAACAGAGAAGAAGATAGCAATGTGATATGCAAAGTTACTACAATAAATCATTTGGAATCGTAATTGCATTCAATTATGTGAGGCATACCCAATAGCCTTAAACTAAATTTTTATAAATTACAGTTATATAAAATGACGTACCAAAGTCAGAGGAACAACTACTGTCACACTCTCAAACTTCAATTGTTGTGAATTTTAAGAAACTGACAATGGAAGCTTAAAGTCTTTCAATATAGCAGTGATGTCAAATTATTTTAATGTACGTAATGTCCATAATATTCACCAATGGTTGTGGTACAAAAATGTAAGGTATTTCAGAATGCCTTGGACATTTATAATCAAACAATGCCTTTGAAGGTGTGTGTCAGTGAAGGCCCCCTATTTCACTATTCTTCCTTTAAAAATATGTAATTAATGGATACATACTATAAAACATGAATGCAATACATGTCTTACCCACTGGACACATGAATGAATTAATTCAAAAGGCTTTTCAAAATTCAATAGAAGGCAATGAGGTTTTTACAGTGTGTTGCTCATCAAAGAGATTTTGGAGCCCTAATCTGCAATGGAATGGAATAATTTTATAGATGAAAAGTAGAAGTACAATAGAAAAAATCATAGAAAATATGAAGATTACTCTGAAGTCTTCTTTAAAACATCTACAAACATAGAAGCTATGTACTCACCACTAGCTTGTTGCAACTAAAACATTTCAAGCTCCAATTTCCTATTCTCTTGACGGTCGAGCAAGTTCTCCTTGTGCATTGTCAAGGCAACTTCAATCCTCAGCCTCTTAATCTCAACTGTTAAATCTACCAGCTTGTCCAATGCCTCTATCAAGTTCCGATCAATCCTAGCCCTCTTCCTTGGTTTGGAAGAAGTTCCTTTGCTATGGCATCCGATCAAATTTGTTGCATGAGTTCGTGGACTACCTCTGGTATTCTCATAACTGATGCCAATTGATGAAGTTGGGCCAGAACATGGTAGTGATGATGGCTCCCCCTCTCCATTACCCTCCTCAATGAGATCTATAGGTGCAGTCGAGGTCCCCATCTTTGGCACAAATACGCCTTGGTCCATGCCGCCTGGTATGCCATTAGCCTTAGTTGTGAGGCCAAGGATTTCGTCAATGGCATCATACCAAATGAATTTGGCACCCTCGTCTTGCACTCCTCCACTTGTTTGGTTCCGCAACTTCTTAATCTTGGAATAAGTGCTCGTCAACTTTTCCCACTTGTCCAATAAAGACTTCACCTTCCTCCTAGATTCGTGAGGAAATTGGATAATTAGGAGCTTGTGGATTCTCACCCACTGATGTTGCCGCAACGTGATTGAATTGTGAGCTTCCACATGCTCCTTACATTGTGCAAGTAAGAACTAAACGGCAGCATTGCTCCACTACCACTCTTGAGGGGGTGGATGAGATTGAGGAAGAGGAGGTGCAACAATTGGAATCAAAGAAAGAAGAGGTGGAACTTGAGAAGGGGGGGAGGATTTATGAGAAGTAATTGTAATAATCTCTCTTCCTCCATGCTCACTCACAACTCTAAATTCAATTACAAAAAATTATCAAGAAATAGTACTAAAAACAAACCCTAATAGAAACTAAAGAAGAATAAACAATAAACCACAAGTGTTGTAAGGTGAGTAGCCTATTGTGCTTGTTGTGGAGGACGTATAGAGTCGGGGAAGACAAAGGGCAGAGTAGGTGGGAGGAAGGAGCAGTACTTTGACCAATTGGGTAAAAAAATTAACATGACCCCACATTCACACATGTAGCCGGAAGAAGGGGTGCTGGCAGGGCTTTGTTCCAAGTTCCACCATCCTGCTCGGCGGAACCTGCCAGGAGACACTGGCACCCACCAACAATTGATGCATGTGCGTAGGCTCAACTGTAATGCTCTTGTTATCCGACTTGCTTCGATTTGGTCATTTTCATAGGAATCTCCTCATCTTAGAAAGCCCTAGCCACTAACTTTATTAACCTCTCGAAAGGTTTGATGCTTATTGCTTAAAGCCCGTTTCCATAGAGTAGCTAAAGGGATTCAACTCCACAAAAGTTAAATACAATCCTAGACCTTTTGGACCCTTCTCCAAAACTTTCTTTCTGAACTGTACTCAGTGCCAAGATTCTAGGATTTTTCCTCCTCTCTACTTGCGGTCAACCTAGAGGGCCTCCAATTCCGGTTGCTCTATGGAAACGGGCCCTCAACTCCTTGGTTAAAACTAACCAGGATAAATTGAATGGAATGGAAGTATCTGTGCCAACACACATTAGGGTAAGTTGTTGAAGATTTCAGAATACCGCTACCATATTGTGTTTCAACGATAGGGCACAAGAAACTAGATTGTAAAACTTTCGGTTCCCCTTCTTGTAACCCCTTTTCAACAACAAGCTGAACCAAATTTAGACATGCAGGTTCCAATTAGGTGTTTTTTTTGGCAAGAAAAGCTAGATAACATTCAAAAAATAACCTAGCAAAATGACAATTGAATATACTTGGTCCAAAATGGTGCAGGGTCGCCACGTCTACATATAACATAGAGCCTCGGCATCCAGGTCAACGCCTATCCGGGCCCAAGCTGAGGGTTCAATCGCCAAGGTTTAGGGTTAATTGTGCCAATAAATATTGCAATTATTGCCACTTCTCTTCAATAATTCTGACCTCTTGCTCTAGACTACTACATCTTGCCACCATTGTTTTCTGAATTTGGCATTGATAAGCTTCCTCCATTCACCAATGTAATAGTTTGCCTAGGTGATAATTTTGCCAATAGCGCTTTCATGGCTCCTACATTTCGCCTACATCTACATGAATGGGGCTATGCATTTTGCCAAGGAGTGGCGCATTGTAGGGTGTATATCGAAAGATTGGTTGTAATTCCACTACTTGCAAATCCAATGTTGATTGTGAATTCATCCTCTCATTGCTTGTAGTACGGGAAAATGGCAATTATGCATCGTCATGCACGTCGCGCAAGTAGCATACATTTGAAATTGTGGAGAATTTGGGCTTCAATTCACCAGAGTCCTTATGCTTTTGATTGCATTGTGAGCTTCATGATTTTTGTTTGTTTTTTGTTTAGAATTGTTATTGAAAGTCGTGTTGGCAAGCTGTTTGTTTTGCTACAAAGGGGTTGGTGCTACGATGGAGCCTAGGCACGACGATGACATGGCAAATACAATGGCCAAGACTATTCTTGAGGCTTTAGTTACACACTCTACCAAGAAAAAAAGAGACAAAGCCGCAAAGGAGGCTTTAAAAGTGACCTAGAGAGAACTGAAGCGTAAGGGCACGATGATAGAGAAGCGGAGGACCGATGTGAAGAAAAGGACCATGAACTTGTACTTCCTTTCCACACAAGGTGTAGGCGGGGTCAACTACTTTTATTAGTGTTTGATGGATTGATACTTGAGGTACCAAGTGTAGAACCAATGTCAAGGGACAAGTATCCAAGCAGAAGTACAGAGACGAATTGCTGGAGTGATGCTAGAGAATTGCAACATCAACAGATACAAGTAAAAGTGGGGGTTCTTCATCTAGGTCCAGAGACATAGTCATACTCACTTCAAAATCCCCGATGATCACACTGTCAACGTCCTCAGATAGATCCGGCAATTCAAAGTTGATGGAGACTCCCGTACATTTTGAGAGTTCCTCGGAAGACTCAGACTTCTAGTATCCTCCACCAAAAAAAAGAAGAAGTCGATAAAAATCGAGAAGTTCACATTTGAAAGCTCAAACTCAATACGATTGGCATTGTAAATTTCAGACATTGTGGGCTGTGAAGGTGATGTTGGTTGAAGGAATTATGGCAAATGACAATGTGTTGCACATGGTGAAATGTCAAATATGCAACGAGATTGATAGGAAGCCTTGTGTGATGGCACCTAAATTTGACATGCTTTTCAAGCACAACAATAAGCACACAGCAAAAAAAGACCTTTTGCATACAAAATCAAGGTTGGTGAACAGTACGTGGCTACTTAATGTAAACACAAGAAAAATACGCGTCTCTATGCTACAAAGCCTGCACCATCAATCTTGGACCAGTTTAACCAGTGCATGAGTTTGGAGGCTTGCAAGAAAACAGTCCAATTTACAACTTTATTTCAATTCCGTGCTGATGGTCGTCCGATGCTTGAGTTTGAATCTAGACGAGCTCTCTACAAATTACATGGCGTTCATGATCTTCCTACTGTACATTAGTGCAATAGTTCAAGGTGGATAATGGTGGATTACCTATACAAGAAGGTCTTTGACAAAACTAAAAAATTGATTGCAAAAGCTAGGTTTATTGCTATAACTGTTGATGAGGTCACAACGGTGGATAATAGCGGGTTTTTTGTCTGTGCACGCATACGTAGTGCAATATTGGGTACTTATTTCTTTCTAATTTCACTTCAGCGAGTAGAATGCTCACCTAATGTAGCCAACCTCACCGACTTGATTAAAGGCGCCACTCGGGACGGTGTGTCTTTGGACGTAGAGTTTGTGGCTCCAAAGCTAATCAGTTTTGGTGCAAATGAGGTCTCAATGCTACATGGCACGCGGGCTAGTGTCACGCTCCAAATTAAGGACAAACATGCACCTTTCCTAATTGGTGTCCACTACATGGCCCATCGCTGTAATTTGGTGTTTAAAGTGTTGTCTTCCCTTGCCATTTTCTCAGATATTATAAACCTCCTTTCCATAATTCACTATTATTTTTGCAAAAGTCCTAAATGCTATTCTGAGTTCAAAATGCTAGAAAAGCTTATAGAGACAAAAAGATTAAAAATACTCCGTAATATGCAGACCCACTAGGTCAGCTTGATTGAGCCATTGCGCCATTTACTTTCTGAATACATGACACTGATTTACAAAATGACTACAAACTTAATCGAGAACAACAAAGCAGAGGTAAATATTGTCGGCCTTTCAGTGCTCTTTCTACACTTCAATTTTTATGTCGTGGCAATTTCTTTATCTTTCCTTGGAGGTCTATGATGTCTTCAATGTTGTTCCTTACTTGCAACCCTTCATCTGTACTTGCTTATGTATTGCTAAGTTGAATTTCAACAACTTATACTCATGTGTTTCTAACATCTTTGTGTGGATGCGTGCAAGCTTGTTTACTGCTTCTCTTGGATCCCTTCATTCTCCACTATTAGAGGCCATTGACACGTTGGTGCAATTTGCACAAAAACATAATATTTACATTTGTGATTCCGTGACTGCAATGAAACTATGCCAAGCCTCTCTTTACAAAATGTATGAAGATAATGGGACAACGTGTAGTGGTGACAAGTTTTGGGGTTTCAAAAATCTCCTGGACTGTAGTCACAAATAAATTCACATTAAGACTTACAATTCTACATGGATTACTAATCAAAATGATGACTCAGTTGTGTTATCATTTGTTTTCCATGGAAAGTAAATCCATGCAAAACATAAGGGTTTATTTGTAGATCGTCAAGTTTGGGCCACTTTGTTGGACAAAGTGAATTCTCAATGCATTGGTGAGTGTTTTGTGAATGCCCAAATGAATTCTTCTGTCTCTTTCATTTTATTGTTGTAAGTCTTGTAAGTCTTCAGCTTCTCTTTGCTTCAGTAGTGTTGAAAGTTTATTGATTGCAGTGATCTTGTAGGTGCCGCCAAAATGCTTGTGGTGGAGCTAGACATGAGGTTCCTAGCCCATAATGTCATGAGCGCATTTGGAATATTCTATCCGCAATATTAAGTATCAACTCAATACTAAGGATGCATTTGATGGCCACTTGCGGCCATTCATGGAGACATACGAACAAGGAAAAATATTCAAGGAAGAAGACAACAAACTCCTCATAAAACCGTTGATTGATCGCCATGTCTTCATTGCTCAACTTACACTTTTCAAAACATGCATGCTATCAAATGCATGTGCAACCATGGTGCCCCCTTTGATGTAAATCCATTGACCAAAATGTGGTGCATGTTGGACAACAACAATAACTTGACCCAAAATTTTAGCAAGTTCATCAAGCTCGCTATGATAGTAGAGGTACATATTTTGGGATTTGCTGAGGATAAACGCCTCTTTTCTAGTGTCACTTTCTTCAAGTCAAAGTTGTGCAATAACCTCGAAGAGCACCTTCAAGTAGTAGTGGGAATGTTTTCTCAAAAAAATTTCACCTTTACTAGAAGGTTTTTGATGATTGGTTCGTTATTGGAAGGTGGGGCAGGTATTTGACAGGTGTTTAGTTAGTGTTCTACATGCAGGAATTTTGTATGTGTAGGAGTTCTATGTTGTATCCAAGATGTAGGCAACAGAAGTTGGTGCAATTCAGCTTCCTCTTCCATTACTTTGTTTTATGTGCTTTGTGAGTCATGTTCACAATGCATTTGAATTTTGTTTTCATAGTGGCCATTAAGTTCATATTGATTTCAATGTCTTGGACACTAATAAGTGTTTGAGCTCCTCATGTGATGTATGTTATCTTACAACGGCTTGTATGATTTCCAATTCAATGGTACATGTAATGTTCTATTCATTTCTGAAGTCCTCTTGTACCAAATGTGATTGCTTTCTCATGTTAGCTTTTCTTCATATAGTAAGGTGGAATTCTCACTTTTGCATCAGAGGGGGTTTAGGATGGATGCATGCAAATGAATGTGCATGTAAGATCTACTTATTAACCTCTTGCTCTTGCCAATGTTATAGGTTTGTACTATTAGTTTCGTTTTGTGAAGTATGATTCTTAGTTAGGTGTCAGAGGGAGTTTGGGTTGGGCGTTGATGATTGTCCAAAAAACAATTATTGTGCATAAGTAAGTTTTTTCTTCCCTGTTGTTGGCAACTTCTAAGTTTGTAAGTATACCCACAACACCACGAGGAAGAAGTTTTTGGCTTAGAAGCTAAAAATTTTATCCTACAACCAAAAAAATGTGTTTTTGATATAGAAAAATGTGTTGTTGATCTACAGACATTTTCTCACTTTGGCGTCGAAGGGGCTTCAGATGGACGCAAGTTTAAGTTGTGCGATAAACTAAAGGTCCTGGCAATTTCATTAACTCTGTTCACAAGCATAATGAGTTTGTCCACAAAATGGCATGTACACTTATATCATCGCCACTTGACATGCACCTAAATATCTAAATTTGCCAAAACGGTGTTACCAAAAAAATCCCAATTGCCCAAAGTTCCATAAAAGCCACTAGTAAATTGACAAATGTCAGCTCTTCTACACTCACAAATCACCAAGTACTACTTCCCAAAAATACAATTATTACCACACTAAAACTACGTCCCATAATGAAACTTAGTTGCCAATCCTACTTACAATAGAAAAGTAGTATTGCCTTTTTGTTCAATACTCAAATATGAAAAACAAACCTAGTTTCAATTGCTTAACAACAAGGGTCTAAAAGAAATGCCTTGTCTCAGGGTCCATAATAAGATGATTCAGATACCATAAATACTTGGAAATAATTCCATTAGAATTTTTGACTTTCACAAACTCACCAAACTCTCAAGCACATTTGATCACCATGGAGCAATCACTTCTGACTTGAGCATTAGGAGCAATTCAACAAGTTAGGGTTTGATTGAAGAAAAAATAAAAATGGATGCACATCATTGTTCCATCAACTCCAACTGTTCATACAAATTAAAATGCAATTCATAATATTATTCATGATATTAGTAATTCAAGAAACAAAGGTGCTGTGAATCTGACACATCCCAGTTGTCAATGTGGCATTTGTGGATGTGGCACAAATTCCAGGAAGTGTTGGATTCAACCTTCCTAGTGCAAAGTGTCTCCTTTTATAGGTATGTATTCTTTATTCTTCCTCTACATGTCAATGATTCACCGCCACAACAGGACATCGTATAACTAGGATTGACGAATTTGAACGTCTAGGGCAAAGTAACATCCAAATTAGAGACATCTGGACTCTATGTCTATAGCATCCAAAGCGCCATTGGAAGGTAGATAGTAAAAAAATTTTTTTTTTTTTGTTGTCCGCCCCATCCACTGAATAGATTTAGGCCATTAGATCTCATGGACAGCATGGCAAACAAGGCTAGTGGACGGATGGGGCAAATGGCAAAAAATAAAATAAAATAAAATTTGTTTGTGAATGTCACAAGACGTTGTGGACCCAACGTCTGCATTGGACATCTGAACGCCATGTCAACTTTGCATATAATAGACACAAGTACACAAATCAAAGTAGTAAGCACCTATTGCATATCAAATTACGTAAACGAAGATAGAATAAATGGCACTAAGAACCCTAGAAATTCATAGAAACAGTGCAAACAAATTGCAATTTAATAGGCTTCCGTATTGAGCTTCAAACAATGGCTTGTCAAATAAGAGAAATTGACCTTTTCATTAGAAACTCTTGAAAATACCACAGCCCAAAACTCTACCACAACAAACCCTAGAAATATTGGATCCCGAACACAACTTGGTGAGATAGAACAAGGTCCTAACGTAACGTGTAAACTCTCACTTATTTGAATTCATGAATTAATGAACATGTATGTTATATCAGAAGTTATATTTTCATTCTTCTTCATTCATTTTTAACCCCTAAATGCCCAAGGCTTGTCTTAAACTTTTGAAATTTGCTCTAAATTGAATAAAATGCCAACATTTTGATAAGTTGTTTCAATCTTTTCTAAATTGTAACCGTACAAATTCAAACTAGACATGCTAGAGATCTCATAGGAAAAGAAAACACAACAATGTCACTTATGGAGTGAAAGATTATAATATTTCAATCCTCTTTTCATAGGTCAAATCTAAAAAGTTGGTGACCAAAAAACTATGAGGTGAAAGGACCTAACATGTATAACCCCAATCAATTTATGGCTTCCTAAAATCTACTCTACCATTTTTTTCAATGAATTTTAAATGTGATTTTTTCTCCAAGATCTAGTGTATTTGAAGCTCATTTCCAAGAATTCTCAATACTATAGGAAGTCAAGATTGCTATAGGAACCCTTGCATAAAATTTTGAATAGAAAAATCACTATCATTTATTTTCAAAAATGAATTTTTGATCCTAAAACTAGACTTCAAGAAGAATTTAAAAAAATATAAAATACTAAAAATAGCAACTTGGTTAGGTTATATTCAACTTCAAAGGTTTGCAAACACTAAATTTTGGTACATGAGGCAGTTAGGGGTTAAATAATCATTGTCGTATAATGTAATAGTAAATTCAAAATAAACAAATACTACAAAAGTATGATGGAAACAATCTTAATAGTCTTCATCTTGAACTGTTTGCTTTGATATACCATATGTTGGAGTTAGATTTGTCCCACCCCATATGAAATCATTTCTTTTTGGATTGAATTATCTTTTATTAAAATTTGGATTTAGAATTTTCGAAATTTCATTTCACAAGGTGATGTGGAATATTTCATGAACTTTTGCAATTATTATTGTACTCATGACATTATTAAATCTTTTTTGACCTTTAGCAGCTAGATTTTAGCTTAGAAAGTTAGCAAAACATTAGAAAAAATTTGAGCCCTATTGAAGGCCATTGATTCATTTTTTGTCACCTCACGGTGCAAGTGTAGAGAAATAATAAATAAAATTTTAAATAATTATTTTTGAAAATAAAATATTAAAAAATATTAAAATTTGATGTGGCACTGACATGGCACAAATAGTGCTACATGAGCTTCTTTCATTAAAAAATAATAAATTTTTTAAAATAGTATTGATTCCTCTCTAATTACACTCGGGGGTTCAAAACTTGTAAACCTCCCGAGGGCCAAATTTTTTTGTAATGGGATTGGTTAAGTTTCAATCCCTGTCCATAAATTCCCTCTCTCTGCAAAGAAGGGAGAAAGAACTAAGGTTCATATGCTTACATATTCTATGGATATTTTACATTTATATAGCAATCACGTTTGTATGTATATTACTTTTTATTTTTCATATTTTATAGTTTTTTCTTAGAATTCACATTATTTTCATCAATATTTTCTTCACTATTCAATTATGTTGTATTATAATTTTTGAGAATTTCATTACATACCACATTTAATTATTTTTTGAATTATTTTTTAACAAATCTAATTCAAGCATACGGTATATTACTTTCACCCCTAAAGGACCATTGTCCCTTCAAGGAACAAATGGGATTTGGGACAAGTACCTACGGGCTGAAATTTTTTCTTGATTTTTGGAATTTCTTTTAAAGATATAAAAAATGATTATCTATGTGTGAATATAATTCTTTTTTCAATCGGTGCTTGGAAACAAAAGTTATGTCTAAATAAGCTCAAAACAAGGAACGAGGAGCAAAAAAAATTCAAAAATGTTCATTTAAAATTTTTTTTTTTAAATTCTCATAAATTGTATTTTTGATTATATAGAATACTTTGATTCATTCCATTTGGATTTGTTATGAGAAAGTTATGGACAATCTTTTTTAGGGGGCAATTTGAGCATCTTCTTGAAAAAATAACTTGTTGGATTCATTTCTAAATGCAATTTTTACAATTTTTCAAAAATAAAAGTTTCACATCACTGAGTGTTTTTTTCTAGAACAATCTAACCAATCACCAATGGAATTAGTGCACTTTAATTCCATTTTAGAGATATTAATAATTTAGATTTTCCTTCTATCTTGTGTCTACTTCTACTTAACAATTTTTTAAAGAATAAAAATTAAGTTTTTTTGAATATATATATTTTTCCTAGACCCTCAATTCAATTTTCCACTATAAAGATTTGAAGCTCAAAACTCTGTTGTGCACAAATTTTAAGTTAAAAATGTTCAAAGTCAAAAAATCTAGTCTCAAAATGTGCTAAAAAACTTTTTTTTTTCGCTTTAAATACAAATATCTTGCAATCTATGTAGTCAAAATTTTTGAAGGTGCACTCAAAAACTCTTTACAAATTGATTTTTTTAGAAGGTACCACAAAGCTTCATGCTTTTAGAATTTGGCTTATTGAACAAGTTGAGAGAATGCAAACAATTAACCTATAAAATGGCACTACAAACATTTTTTGGAAAATGAATTATAGAGAATCTTTATGTGTAGGATAGAGGCGTAACTATTCATCTTCCAAATTTGTGGAAAAAGGGAAGGTCTTCTATAGTAGCTTGACTTCCTACAGGTGCTTTTTCATTTTTTTAATCCAAAAATGCACATAGTACTAAAACAAATGATTTCCATGGAGACCACCATGTTGTTCAAGGGTTAACTCTAAAGCACTCCAATGTCCAATTTGTAAAGGATGAACAAATTCATATTCTTGTTTCTTTCTAATTACTTCTTGGATGAAAGTCATCGTCATTTGTGGAGATACTTTATCAAGTTCTTGTCCTATCTAATGGTTGGATTTGGTATTACTAGAGTACATATTTTTTTGAAATTAAAAATGTGAAAATATGTCAAGTGGTTGACCAAGCCAAAATTGCATTGAATTTAGTTCAAAATTAGATTTGCAAAAATGAGGTCATAGATTTAAAGAACAAAAAAATTTCAAAAAGTCATCATCTCAAGGAACCTTATTTCAAATCCATTCCAACAAGTTTTACTCAAAAAATGATAATATTTTGTTTATAATTCCATTTAAAAGGAATTTTAAAATTTTCCTTTCACAATTTATAAGAAAATATTGGTGATAGCATTGGTGAATCTTACCATACAAATGGAATCTAAAACTCAAAATGTCCAACTTTTATTTGTATATCAATTCCAAAATATTCTTCCAAATAGTACTCTACATTGATTTTTCTCAAATTGTCGATTGGGGAGAAGGATTTGGATGTTTAGAGGTTGATCTTGTATAGACTTTACATAATAGAGTGATTTAATGGATCACATAGAATCCTTCAATGTAAGACGAAAGTGCATATGTTCATCTTTGGAATTTTATGTGAATAGGAAAGGTCTTGCGCAATAGTTTGACTTCTAATGAATGTTTTTGGTTCTTTTAAGTAGATGACTCACTTTGTACCAATAAGGATTATTTCCACAATGACCAATCCATACTTACTATACTTAGAGTTAATGGTACTATGATGTAAGAACCCATTAGAAACAAATTTGGACCTATAGAAGGTTGCGAATTTGCATGACAATCGTGCAATTATAGCTAAAAAAATTTAGGAATTTGACAAGGTATTCTGAGTGCTACATCAAATGGCAATTTCAAAAATATTTTTTATTTGTTCTAAATTTTAATTGTGGGGGTGCTGAAAATGAAAATGAAACACCCTTTTGTAGGGTTTAGATTTTTTGTAATGACTACAAGTGACATAAAAAAAAACTTTGTTTTCTATTCAAAGATCATTGACTATAATAGAAGCACCTAAAAAATGTCAAAATAAGCAATTTAGCATAGTTGGGGGTACTCTTTAAAAATATATATTTTTTTGTAGTACTAGCAATTGAAAATCATAAATTTAAAAAAAATTAGATTTTTGAAGATATGGTGTGTAATTTCTATGAATTTTCAAAGTAGAAGCTCCACAGACCATTGAAACCCTCAAATAAGTGGATCTAAGACAAAAATTTGACAAAAATTGTTATCAACTAATCCTAGTTAAGCATAGGAACAAATTTAATGATGTTTTTCAAGGACACTTCAATGAAAGTCTAAGGACGATTTTATAGAATTTTAGGGTACTTGAATAGATACGGAAACATGAATGGGTGTTTATACCATATGGACATTTAAGATAAGTATATCCAAAACCAATCAAATAAGAAATAAGCTACTATGTATCTAAATCCTATATTAATATAGGGATATCAAATGTCTAGTGACCAACAAACCAAGTACTAATGTGAAACATTTTCATTCAAACAACCATACCATAAGCATCAATGGACAAAGTCCAAAAGTTTACACATAAGAATTGTAGTATACAACATATTGCATGTTAATATGGAAGTTTGAAGGAAAAAATAGTTGTGAGTTGAAAGAAAATCAATTTCAAAATTAGCCATGTCAAAAATTCGGGTTTGTTCAACATGATTTGGAATTACTTTTTTTTGTCAATTTTTTCTTAGAACTTTGAAATTTTTTTTTGTGACTTAGCATGTTGGTATACATCACTTTAGATTGTTGTACACAAAAATTGAAGTAAATTGACATTTATAGAAATTAAAATATAAACAATTTGACAAACATGTAAATGATGTTGGTTCTCACTATATCTAAATTTTTTTTTGAATTGAGAGCATGGGATAGCAGCATCCATTGTAGAGAGAGTATAGGTTGCAACATGGAACATTGTTATATCTCAATGCCCTTGCATTTGAAATATATGTTGAATGGGGCAATACAATTTAATTTATATTTCACAATTGTATAATGCATTTTTAAATTCAATTTCTTTGTCCAAAGACTAATGTTCCTGATGCACATAATTGATTCAAAAAATTCAAAAAAAATAAATTTATCATTGTCAATATCATCAAAAACTATATCATTTGCATGATAGTATCGTGAAGTTTTCATTGAATTTGCTTGCATGGGAAGAAAAAACTATAAATTTGTCATACCCCAATGTACATTTCTAGAGTGCAAAGAGTGCCCATATAGGAGGCAACCCAATCTCGACCAAAGCCCCATTCTAGCAATGTAGACTATTCTCTTTTTGTGTAGAAGAGATAAGTAGTGATTAATTATGGTGTAGTTCCTCGCACAGATGTGGGCATTATGATTGGCTAATAAGATTCTCAATATTGCACCCTCCCTAGGTGGATTTTGCAAACTAGTCCTTGATTAGAAAGAGTAAGGTCTATATCACCATTATGGGAGAAACAAAATCTTGAACTAAAAAATTCATAGTAATTATGCTTTGAGAAATAAAAACATTGAAAATTATTGAAACCTTCCAAAATCTATCTATGTCACATGGAAACATTTCTCAACTAAAAAAACTTAACCTACATATACGTGTAATTGCTTAAATGGTCAAAAATGGGTTGCCTCCCTAAAGTTCATTTTGCAACAAGTGATTCTAAATTGAATGTCCTCCAAATCAAGAAGGAGAAGCTCAAGAGGCTCTATAGTAGTCTGTTCTAAAAGTGCCCATGCTCTAAAAACAATCATGACATAGAGGTACATTTTTCTTTCTTCAATGTACCAGTAGTGTACATTTCAGATTTTCAGGAGGTGGTGGCTTTTAGTGACCACTACATTGTAACTTCAAAAAATTGTAACTAATTCCACGAAGATCCAAAAAATATGATACAACTTGGATTAGATGCCATTTCGACTTTTCTTCCTCTGGAAATTTTCTGAAATTTGTTTCAAGGAGTTTAGCATCCACCTAAAAGCAAACAGCTCTTAAGTCGCTTTATGAACAGACTACCTTATAAAAGCAGATGAATGAAGGTAGTTCATCACAGGAACCTGTCTTGGCTACACCGGAGAAAGCAAGACGGGCAGGCATATACAAGAATGCTCAAATAATATTCTGGTACCATTTGCAAGCCTCGGGCGGGAAGAAGGTGAAGAATTGTAGACGTCAGGGTGAGCATCTTATCCAAAAAACTCAGGAGCATCACTGAAATTTTATGCCCTATTGGCCTGTTAGATGGTCGAAAAGTAAAGTGGGGTCATCGCAGCTTGGATCCATTGATCTATTCTCTACACAGCTTGATCGATGTGTCGCAAGGACTGAGGCTCGGACGAAGTTACTGCAGCTACGTGTTGATAATATAAAGGACGGAGGTTGCCCTTGTGTTGTGCTGCTTTTTAGAGAATACTTTTGTTCTTGTGGTTCGTGAACTCGATTGGGCCCTCCACGCATTCCGCATTTTAGTTCACGGTCCCGAAGCCAGGAATACCTACACCAAGGGAGTGGCAGTCCTGGTCCGAAACGTTTTCGTGGTGTGAGGATAGATGCAGGTTTGTTTACGAGGTAGAAAGGGAAAAGGACTTGGAAATCCAGATTGTGTGGAGTCATTTCTGGCAGCTGATAATCGAGACACTCGTGATCAGCAAAATAATACTCCGTACTTCCAACTTCGGACAGTCAATTGCGCTTCAGGGCTTTCGCAAACAGGAAGCCCCAGATATTAGTGCTTTAGTTGAAAAACAGGTTGCAAGGGATCCCTCCTTAATTGACCTTTGAAAAACAGGGTTTCCAGGTTGTTTCTTGATTTCAGGAAAGCTGGAATATCAGGTAATCGACCACATCGGTATATAACACGATTCATAAATGCAAATGGCTGAGATGAACTTGCAATTACAGAATTGGCTATCAAATTCCAATCTGCCATGATGGTACAATGCTTCAATTTTTATTGACTTTCAATCTAGTTTACATTTGTACAAGACGGAAATTACAAGGACAACACCTTCATGCCAGTCCAATCACGAATGCTTTTAATCGATTTGCACAAATATACAGCACCTCCGTGATAAGTGGCCTTCTAGAAGTTCCCTCAATCAATGCAAAAGGTTGGCTACAATGATCACCAACACGAGCATGTTTTTCACTCGTTCAGTGGACCAGTCTCCAACAAGAAATATTGTACCAATTTTCAAGTAAAGCGCGAGATCGCCAAAGCGGATGCGTCCTGTGTGTAGATGACGAGAATAGCTCCCACAGATGAATTGCCTCCGGAATGCTGCCACCGTCACTCACCGAGTACTTTACACCGTAATTTCATCCCCAACAAGAGACCAATCATCCTCCCACTCACCAAGATCACTCTCATCCGCATCGGAGATTTCAATGCCCGACCAGCTGTCTTCACTCTCGGCCACACTTGCAGGCGAACCTCCGGCTTCAATTTCATATTTAAAGACCTCGAACTCGTTCTTGAACGCCTCAAGGTCCGGCACATCTCCCTCGTCGTCGGTCTCTTCTGCAGGTTGTGTAGCAGTAGTGAGAGCTTTCTCCTCTTCCACTTTCCGACATCTGGCGTCCACCGACTCTTGGATGTGCTCCAAGGCCGTGTCCAGCAACAGAGAGATCGAAAGCGCCCATCCCTCAGGCTCCTTGCCACCGTCACAACCATCGGTAGCTTCCTCCTCATCCTCATCCGATTCGGGATCCCATTTCTGCACAACGTTGCGGGAAGGCTGGCTAACGCGCCAGTCAGAGAGCAGATGAGTGCTTGGGATGTCAGACACAAGCCTCTTAATCCGCCCCTTGCCCTTTCCTCGCGATTTGTTCAATGGCAAAGATTCGTGACACTGCTCGCAATTGATGACCTTACACTTCCCATTCATTCGGCTATGATTCGATGGTCTGCCTCCCAAACGACCTTCCCTCCTCATCCTGACGCTCGTTCTCCTTCCTCCTTCCTCCTCCCCCTCTCCTCTTCCGCAAAATATACAATCGGGAGCGAGGCTGGAGACACAGTCACCACAAAATACCTTCGCACAGTACAATCGTAAGTCTCTATCACACCAAACGACACTGCCGCACCAATTTACAAATTCCCAGCACCAAGAACTAAAGAAACAGAACAACGGAAGACAAAAAAAAGAGTCGCCAAAATTCTTGAATATACTATCGGACGACCAAAAACTTTGCGACTGATACAATCGTGAACGATAACCACACCTAAGCACCGAATGTCGCTTTCAACATCAAATGCGGACGAAACAAATGCACAACACCAAGAACGAGAACAGAGTAACCCAAAAACGAAGACAACAGAAAACAGAGTCTCACACCCCAAAATTCGACGACAACCAAGAAAATGAAAGCCTGTCTTGCACGACACCTCATAGACACCTTCTCTACGACGCGACGCCAGATCGATGACGTCCACAACGAATTGACACGAAACGCGATCCCCACACTCACTCACATGCACACACGCAATACAGTACCTGAAAATTTTTCCGAAAACCCGAAACCGCGACCTCGTGAAGGACACTGAACAGAAATTTTACCGCAAGTCACAATGGCACAGAAATTGTTTAAATACTCAATGCAACACTGCTTACAACCACCACGGGCTGCCTGTGGCGTAGAATATAAGGAAACCCGCCAGCAACGTGTCGCGCACTCTCGTAACGTTGGTGCAGTTACAAGCACGAGACGGCGCCACTTGCTAAGCTTCTTCAGCCAGGATGCTGCGAAAGTCAGACGAGCGTTCTGCCTTCCTCGCGTTCCGCCTTCTTCTCCAAGCCATCTAACGGAGCTTGTTACGGGATGTCGCCATCACATTCGGGTGGGGAAAGACTATTTCAATGGAGACTCTAATTGAGATGGAGAACTGGACATGTTCGCCACCGCTGGATGTTCAGGATGAGGAATCAGCGCGTGGGAGACATTTCTGTTATTTTGGCGGGACCTGCCGTGGCAAGAGGAATGCTTGGGTGCGATAGGCTCGGCGAGGACGAAGCAAGAGACTCGGGCTGCCTTGGAAAGGAAGGAGCCAGGAGGGGATGCCGGTCCGGGAATAATAATGGACTGAAACGTCGGCTCAATTGATGGAATTAGTGTGGTCCCTCGGTTCCGCACTATGGTGCCACTATGATGGCATTCCATTTGGATTCCTTAGGGAGATGCTGGGGTTCCGGAATCTATTGAGGATGTAGATTTGTTCAAGGTAAATGTAGATTTGGTAGTGGTGAAAGGTGAGATTATAGGCTCTGTTAATGAAACACATTTCAAGAATGTTTGCTATCGTTGGTTTTTGGCCTTTGATGCTACTACTGTGTCTTATGCAATTGCCACAACCACAATCAAAATCAAAGTAAAAGTAAATTTTTAATTGAGATTCAATAACTTTCACACCACATGTCCAAACATCACAAAACAAAGCTTGTGCACCCTTCTTCATAGACAAAGCTTTCCAATGGTATCAAGAATTCAACCATGGCATAATCAATGTAATAAAACAAAATAAATAACCCAACTTAAGGTATGGATGCTTGCTTGACAATTTTGAACTTGCTAACACTAACTACTCTCATCTATAATAGTTCCAATAGACATTTAATCATGTTGAGTCTATATTATAAAAAAATTGCCATTTATGTTGAATCTTGTTGGAAATGGAAAGAGAATTTCAAAATTTCTTTACCTATTTTTTGGACCATAGCATGAATGTTTTATAAATTTAAAAAGTGTTTATATAGATATATCCAAAATTGAGCACAAATTTTTATGTTCAAAGGGTTTAGACTTTAGGCAAGAATCAAGATGGATGGTTTTAGTATCGAAGCAATAATTTGGATATACTTGTGTTATAGAATATCTTCAAAAAAATATGCATAGTCGTAACATTTATATTGCAAAAACTTCTTAGAGTTTGAATTGAAAAATAACTTGTGTTTCTTATATATATGTATCTTCTAGTAATAAAATAGATGAATCTTTGAAGGATGATTATCCTTTAAAGGGACTATAGAAAAACTAGTTAAATTTCTACTCAAATATTTTTTGATAGATCCTTTTGAAACTATGATTCATAGTGTGAAAATGTACCTCCATTTACAGAACGTAAACTCTATTCTAATTAGTTATGCTACTTCCAAAATCTACAGGGATGAAATTTTTTATAAAGCTAGTGCCAAATTCCTTCTCTACATTTGAATATATAACTATTATGGCAAATACGTAATTTATATGATACAGTACGTAATGGTCCAAAAAAATTACATGAAATACAACAATCTACTAATGAATCAAAGTCTATTAACTTAGTAGCAAGGCCAAGCAATTGTCTTTTTGAATGCTTTCATTCCTTTGTCTATACAATCAAATTTCTCCGCATATTCTCATAGTGCTCATGTACAATTTTCAAATTTTTCATTTCCCAAATTAATCTTGTGATTTGCTCCATATACTAGAATAAGATAATTTCAACAATTTTTCCTTTTAAAAATAGGATGTGTAAAGTCTCCCTTCCAGTATGAGTATGTAATCTTGGTAGCACTTGCATTTGTTCCATAACCCCTTAAAAACAAGGGGATAGTCCAAATTCCCAAATTTTTTAAGATGTATTATAAAATGAAACCTAGAATAATAATTAATCCCTAAAGTTCCAAGGATTTTCTCATGGGCCCATACATGGAAAGTTTAGCTAGGTACCTATGATCTCAATTTTTGGCAAGATTTTAAGAATGTTTTTTTTTTCTTTTATCAAAACAGGAAAGTTGATTAGCTTTTTCGAAATATAACTTCAAAATGAACTAATGAGCACCTTTGGTGGACATGTTCTTAAAAAAAAGTTTATCCCGAATCTCTAATTTTGGTACATAACCAAAATCAATTCTACTAAAAGAGGAGTTGTAGAAATTGATAGCTTGCTCTTCCCATCCATGCATTCTATATGTTGCCTCAACTTGGGACAACACTCAAAAAAGCATCAAATAAGTGACAGTTGGCACACGGAACTTCATGTGGTTAGACTCACTCCATCATGCCGAACCAAGTGGCATGGATCCAATGATGCCAATGAAAGGATGAAAAAAGAATCAATGTGATCAACCTATAAGATGCCCAAATAGCCCTACTAGTAAAATGGATCCTCAAAGCTTGTGAGTCAAGCTCTTTCGTGTATAGCTAAGAGTTTAGGGGCTCTAATTATGGAGTTTTCTACATTGTCCCACTTCCAAGCATACACTGAAGGATATACAGTCTTGAGTATAGTCAAGAAATTGTTGAAAAAGCTTTAGCATAAAATTTTGCTAGTTCGCCCCACAATCTTGGAAGAAATAAGAGTAGAATTTTTTTAGTAAGTTCCTCACTTACCTCTCATTGTTCAAGACACAAGCTACCTAATTACAATATCGGGGATTGAAACAAATCATTCTTCAACGCGTGTAGTGAAGGGTCATTGCAAGAAACATCGGTTGTTTTGCATAGCATTTTGAAAAGCCGGTTTGTGTCCAACGCTACAACTTTTGAATTATGAATTCAATGCCCCCAAAAACATCTATTTCTAAAAAACTTTATTGTAATTGTACCCCTTATTTTTCAAAAAAAATTTAAAATCATTTTATATTTTAAAATGATTTTTTAAAAATAGTCATGCTTTTAGATTTAGGGGTGTTTTATACTAAATAACAATTCAAATTAATCATTTTTTATTTTAAATTTTTGTAGTATATTACTATAGTAGATAGACATTTTCCTACCAAAGGGCATCTAAAAAAACATTATTTATTTCTATAATATTCAAACAAAGGCTTCTTTTAAGCATACACTTGCAAACAATAGAAATGGTTTTGACCTCATTTTTTTAGTCAAATATAATCACCAATAGTCTTCTAAAATTCTTGGTTTTAGTATTGTTGAAAATAAATTTTCTTATTTTTTACAAATTAAAATATCCAACTATGTATTTTCTCCACTTGAATTCTATGTCCAAAAAATATTTCTTAGAAAATACAATTTGGACATTTTTATTTGTAGAAAATAGGAAAATAAATTTTCAACAAAACTAAAAAAATTTCCATTGGAAAATACTTCATGGTATTGAGATTTGATTAAAAAAATGAGGTTAAAATCATTTCTAATTTTTATACATGTGTGCACAAGGAGGCCTTTTTACCACAAACATGGAATACATAAGATAATGTTTTCTTAGATGCACTTTGGTAGGAATATGTCTACCTACTATAGAAATATACCACAAAAATTTCAACCCAAGATCATTTATTTGAACCGGTATTTAGTATTAAAAAAATCCTAAACTTGAAAGTGTGACATATTATAAAAATTGACATTTAAACATAAAATATATTTTTTTAATTTCTTAAAGATAAAAAATATGATTACAATCAAGTTAACCCCTAAACGCCCAAATTTTGTTTCTTGGCAACATAGAAATTTTGGGCAACTCACTAGGAATAGAGTTTTTATTTTTTTCTGTTGAAATTTTACCGCAACATGTGCCCAAGGAGTAGCTTTAAGGCCTAACAGTTTTTAGAACTTTTGATGGTTTTTTTAATTTGTATATATTTGGAAAGCTTTGAATCATTCCATTTTGATCAATGAGTCAAAAGTTATGAGGAGTTTTGGTTCGAGGGAGTTTGCGGGGTGTTATTGAATCTCTTCCCTAAAACAAACTTTGAACTCCTTTATTCAACTCAATTTTCAATATTTTTGAAAAAAAATAAAAGCATTAGGTGTAGATTTTTTATAACAACATTACAACCATTAGGGTTGGCATTTTCAATTCCATAAATAAATTGTTTACAATTTAGTATTTTGAACCATTCTCTACTCCTTTCTACTTACTATTTTTTTTATATGTTGTATGATTCCAAATGATTTGAAGATTTTCAAGCATGTAGCGAACTTGACTTGAAAAATGAATTCAAAGAATTACCACCATTTTGGACATTTTTTCATACAAATGTGACCTTCTGAAGTGCAGCTACCACAATTTTTGCAAGGCCAAAAAAAAAGAAATTTGTCACTTCAAATGCTAATATCTTGCAATCTACTTGATGGAAATTTCTGAAATTTTTTTCACATGTTTTCAAACAAGCTTACTACAAGATCCTATGATTTTCTATGTCCAAAAATGCTTTTTTTGAAAAATTTGGTACATTAGAGGATTTTCAGTTGCATTGGAGGGTTGTGAGTTCCCTAGGCTACCAACATCGACGAAACAATCTTGCAGAAGCTTACAACTGCTACCTCATCTAGCCAAACATCTTACAAGTCACCAAAAAAAATTCAATTTTTTTTTTCAAATTTTTTTCTGCTTTTCTTTTTGCATTCTAAAATTTTCAAATTTTTCAAATTTCTCTTTTCAGAAAAAACAAATTTGATAGCAATTGTTCCCAATCTTCCAAGGGAATAGAGTTTGGAGATTAGGCTTGAAATGGCCCTCCAGCCCCCCCAAATCTCCTCTAATGTTTGTACTACAAATGGTAGTTTTGGAGTGATTTTGGTGAAAACATAGTCAAAATCACTTAGGGGTTAACTAGAAATAGATTTTTTCTTTAACATTGGATTTAAAATTCAAAAGTTCTAGCACATGATAAGAAAATCACTCTGGTTGTGTCATGAAAATAAGTTGGTATTTCTTCCTATGATCCTAAAGGTCGTTTCTTAACTACCAATGAGGTGAAGATGAAATTTGGATTGCAATAAGAGGAATCTAGTGCTTGATATGATGTCATCTGTGCAATTTGAAGACAATGCACTATAAAAAAAGAGGCAGTTTGTTGACGTCAAGAAAAACACGTCATGACATTGTCTAAGACACGAAATTCATCAACATTGACATCACCTAAAATCCGTCATAATTGACATGCAAAAAATATACCTAAATGTGGCTTGTTTTTTGGTAACATTACAAAAAACATGGTCTTCCAAGCTCTCCAAAATATAACATCTAAACGCCATGTAAGCACCATGTTAGCAAGGAGAGCCATGTAGGATTTTTTCATCCAGCCCGTCCATAACATGGCACCTAATGTGGCACTTGATGTAGTGGTGGGAAAATGATGACGTGGCATGCCTAATTAGCATACTTTTATGTTGTTTGAAAATTTTAATGTTTTTTTTTTAGACACCAATTAGTACATACCATACTTGTAGGGCAAGGCCAACAAAAAACAATTAGCAAATATAATTTTTTTTTAAACAAAAAAAAAGAGAATAATTGTAGAATTCACCAAAAATGAAAGAAAATTTACCATCTACCATCAAGAGAATTTTTAATGGCAAAATGAAGGAATTCTTTCATTGAAAATTAGTAAAGATGAAGATTACAAAGATCATGTTTATATCTATTCTCTGTCCATGGTGAGACAAAAGATACGAGATAATTAGAATATGAAAACTTGGCCATTATACTTTTTGATATTGTTTCAATCGTCTAGACATTGATTTAGACTTTTGATGTTGTTTCAAGCATCTCTATGTTGTTTTTGACATCTTGATGATGTTATCCAAGATATTTTATATTAAACACAATTCTTGCTGTATATATCCCATATGGATTGTTTCATTTCTTACCACCCTACTTGTATAAAGGTCATCTCTTTTCATCCATTGTGCTCATTCATTCATTTTTTCCAAAGCATGCCATGTAACTACCCTTTTCCTAAATTTTTTACAAATGGTCAATATTTTATCATAAACGATAGTAATTTAATTAACTTACATGCAATGAAAGACAACACAATTGTTGACATGGTTATCTATATTTTAAAGTAAGTTTTTGAAAAACATGCACCTGTTTCTTTTGACGTCGTTAGAAACATATCTGGCTTGCTTGACATCAGGTTGTTTTTCTACATATATAACCATGTTTACAATAACATCACATGGAATTTGGACTTCTAGGGCTTGAATTGTCCGACGCTACTTGTTTTTGAAAATAGGGCCTATTTCAATAAAACAACATCAAAAACACAGTTTTCTCATAGTGATAGAGGGGACTTTGTACACATACAATTCCTTACAAGAGAGGAAGAATGAGTGAAGTAGTTCTCCAATGAGGAAGATTGGATTCCCTACACTGTCCTAAGGATTTCAACAAAGAGTACTACCTACATCGACTAAGAAACCTTCACCTAGGCACTTATTTGGGAAAGCCTTGACTTTTTGGTCCTCCCGCTCGCAAGCATCCTCCATACCAACCCTACATATTCACTAGAAGAAACTTTTGTTTTTATGACACATTTTTTTGAGACATACACCTATTTTTATATCAACAATGACATAAAATAAAACATTAAGATGTTAGTTATAACATCAAGTACAACATAAAAATTTAAACATCACAATAATTGCGTCATAAAAAACATGATTTTCTTCTAGTGAATACTCCATTGCTTGGGACCACAAGTTGATCATCACCTTCCATTAGGTCTATGAATCTCAAATTTTGAGAGGACCAAAGAGAATCCTAGAACATGTTCTTATTTTATGAGAAGATTGATCAATTGGAGTAGGACCCTGACAAGTTCAAATAATATGCTGAATGACTTAGTATTCTTCTAATGGAGTTATTAACAAACCTATAATGCAACCAGCTTCAGCAAGGTTACTAGATTTTTAAGCTAACAGTTTGGAAGTGGGGAAGTACCTATTGGATAGCCTCCAACTAAAGTGGAAAACGGTATAGCCTCACAAATGCTTCTAGAAGGAGGTTTGAATTTTGTAGTTTATTTGGTGTAGGGTGGTCAAATTAATCATTGGAGTCTAGAAGTAGATTGATGGGATTCTTGATATCATGTGCTAAATGTGTTGACCGCAATTGGATGAATTTGTGTTCTATTAATTCTGGAAATGCCTCTTAGCTTATCTTGTGTAGCAAAAGACAATCTTCTCAATAAACATTTGTTGGAAGTTCAATTTGATCGAAAAGATTTAATTGGCTCATAGTGCATACCACTAGTCTTTGGGCACTCTAGATCTAAAAGAATGACATGGTGTTCAATAATTTTGATTGGAACCACAAGCACTTGATGTCTTGCAATCAAAGGGACTCTTTGACCATGAGCTAGAGGATAGAATGGGCCAACCTCTTCAACAAGCAACATGAGATTCTTGTAGTACAACAAAAGTTGTATGAGACCTTTGTAAAGCATAGACTATGCAAGATCGATCTTTTTGCCTAGATGGACATGGATAACCTAATTATTTGGGCAACTTCTAGCCCTTGTGTGAGCTTTGTGTTTCAAAACCCTAATTTTTCTTTCCAACATGACGAAGTGGATTTTTTTGCCCTTTCAATTGGTCATGAAAGGCCTCTTGGTTTCTTGTTGTACTTAGACCTTGAGAGTTTTGTTTGCTTGTCTCTCCTCATCTATTAGTTGGTCTATCCTTTTGTTTGGTGTTCTTGTCATCCTTATTCTCTATCACCAAGCCACTTGTGACTAACGAGCTTGTAATTTCCCCATTGCTATGAAATCCCGTTTCATTTGTTAAAAAATCATAGGCTTACAATATATCAAAGGTAGAATGAACTTTTTCAAAAGCCCCAGTCTTAAACTATAAATGACACAACGGACAATTTTTGGCCAATAAATGACAAAGAATCTCCCCATGTAGGATAGAAGTGCAACTATTCATCCTCCAAATTTGGTTGCAAACAAGGAAGGTCATCTGCAGTAGTTTGACTTCCAATGAGTGCTTTTGTATTTTGTTTTAAGTCAAGGATTCATACGGTACCAAAACAAATGATTTCAATGGTAACTAGCACGTCCTTCAAGGATTTATCCTTAAAGGACGACATGGATGTTTGGCATTCGATGGATGACATGGAATTCTTCTAGTAGGACATAAGTGCAACTATTTATCTTCCAAATTTTGTTGTGAAAAGGGAGATCTTCTATAGTAGTTTGACTACTTCTAATGAGTGCTTTTGCAATTTTTTTAAGTCAACAATGTACAAAGTAACGAAAAGGGATGACAAATTTTTAAGGTCATTCGTTCTCTCTTTAAAATTTAATAAGCCATTGGGGAACCCAACAATTTCAATTCAAAGTATAATTTAGAAGTTCAAATTGCAAGACACTAAATCCTACCTGTGAAGTGCGCCCAACAAGGAAATTTTTGGGATTCCCTAGGGGGTAAAAGTAAAAATAAAAAACCCATTTTGAACTGTGTCCAGGGTCAGTTCTAGACCTATGCTAGCTAGTTTGGGGTCTCTGATTGCAAATATGAATTCAAAATTTGAAAAAAGAAAATTTTAATTGTGTGAAATTTAAAAGAAAATTCCCTCTGGGGTAAATCCAATCTGCTGGCAGGATATAACTTCCTGCGTTCGAATCTAGCAGGACCATTATATTTATGATCCTTGTAATAATTCGTGAGTCCGGCCATCGAATGTTTTCGAGGACTCATGCACATCTCTAGACCACGTCAGCAGGGAGTGCCTGAGCTACGGACGGAAGACTTAAACGTAGTTCGACAGACTCTTAAAGATTCACGAATAATTCCACCACTGGCCCCTGCAGGAGACCCGAAATCGAGGTCTCAACGAATCAGACGAGGACTGAGAAAAACCCAGTGGGAGTGGTCGCCCAATAAACTTACCTGGCACCGTCCGTCCACATATGAACGGAAAATTCGTTTTCAGTGGACGAAAACGTGTTTCAGTCGACGAAAGTTTTGAAACTGGACGAACTGGAGTGTACTGTACAGTGCTGTATCCGTGAGCAGCAAGATAGAGGACTCGTTTAGTACCTCAAAAAACACGCCGGGCTTGATTGGCAAGTCACAAAATTACTACTTACACCAACAAGCCGTGAGAGCACTTTCACAGTACTGGTATGAGTACTAGTGTGCCCCATGCCATTGCCACGGTCAAAAGAAAAGAAAAAAATATATATTTTTAATTTTTTCAATTCATAAAAACTTCGAAATTCAAGGATTTTCATGCCTTAGGTCAAAACACCATGAAACCAAGTCCGTGCACCCCTCCTTGCTGAGGGCTTTTTGATGATACCATACATGCCAATGGAAGACACATGGTCCGGGAGATCTCAATGTAACAAACAAACAAAACAAACAAACAACCTAACTTAATAGGGGGAAGGTCAAAACAACCCATTGCAGTTAGAATTAGGTGGGAGTTTATCCTTGTGCCATTGCTGAAATTAAAAAAAAAAAAAATTCCGATGCAAAGATGAGTGTGAGAAATAGCAAGAGCAATTGAAATTATGTTGTTTCAACAAAATATGAATTTGCTATTAATTTTTAAAGTGTTCTATTATATAGAGTCTTTAGACTACCTTGAAACCAACAAAAATTTGTATCCATGATGTTCATCTTACTCACTGAAAGTAGTCACAATATATTTTTTTGACATGGAAGGTCCAAAAAAGTCACTTCCTACAATGATGAAATTGAGTTTTGGAAGTTTTGAACATTACCTAAAGAAGGAAAGACCAATTTTAAAAGCTCGTAAGTCAAAATCGTGTGCTCATATGCTTTTCAATTTTTGAGATTATATTAACAAGCTTATTAGGAGTTTGTATACAAATTTTCAGTCCATTTGGACCTATTGATCATGGCTACCCAAAACAATGTATATAACTAAAAAGAATCTTTTTGAGGCATTGTAACATCTTAACTATGACTTGGATTGGTTAAAAATTTCCTAGGCATTAAACTAATAGTGAAACACACCACTGGTAGAGAATTAATGGGAATTTTAACAAATAATGTACAAGAAAAGGCTTGCCTAAAAGTAGAAAATGGTTTGAAATCATGTCTCAAGGCTTTATAGATTAATGAATCAAAGACTTTAGACCTCATTTACTATCATATCTACATGTTTTTTTTTGTTTTTTTTATACAAATGAAATGGAATTTCATTGCAATGAGGTAAAATACATACCTGCCAACCATAGTGGCTTAGTAGAAATAGACAAGATGACAATTGGACAACAATAATCTACATGTTGCAATTTGAAATGTTGTTGCATTTACTTTGAATAGATTTGAAAATATTTTTCTTACTACACTTTTACTAGGAATTGTTTTAATTTGTATTTAATAACCCAAACTACTTTTGTCATCATAATCTTTTTGAATCCAAGATGTTTGTATATAAGGGCATTTATATAATATATTTTTTGGGATTATAGATGTGATCTAACCCCTAAAGTTTCTTGACTAAGCTTTCACCCAAAACATCTAGAACTATCATTTTGAGTCAAAGGACCAAAATTTAGAAAAACAACATTTTTGGATGTATGTAATTGTAAGATTTTGTAGTATGTTGGTTTGAAAAGATATGGAAAAAATTTCTAAAATTTCTCCCATGTAGATTTTAAGATATTAGCATTTGAATTAATAAAAAAACTTTTTTTGCCCTGTGAAATATAGCTAGGTAGCTACACTTCACAAGGTCACATTTATATGAAAAAGTGTCCAAAATTATGGTTCTTCTTTTAATTCTTCAAGGCAAGTTGGCTACATGCTTGAAAATTTTTAGATCATTTGGAATTGTACAACATACAAGAAAAAAATAGTAAATAGAAAGAAATAGAGAATGATTCAAAATACTAAATGGTTAAGAATTTAATGTCAAATTGAAAAATTCCAATCCTAATGGTGGTAATGTTGTAATAAACAATCTACATTTTCATGATTTTATTTTTTCAAAAAATATTGAAAATTGAGTTAAATAAAGGGCTTCAAAATTTATTCTAGAGCGAAGAATCCATAATTGCTTGCAAACTAAAAACTCCTTATAACTTTCATCTCATTGATCAAAAGAGAATGATTCAAAGCTCTCTATGTATATGTATATTAAAAAAAACAATTTCAAATTTTTATTTATGAAATAAGTGATTTTTTTAATCTATCCTTATTGTACCATTGGAAAAAAGAACTAAATATTATACTATAACTTTTAAACCATGTAGTCAAAAGTTATGAAAAAATTGTTGGGCCTTAAAGAAAAAACTCATCCCCAAGTTGTGTGAAAGTTTCAAATAAATTCAAAAATTCATTTGTAGAGAGCTACCCAAGATTGCTATGTTGTCAAAAAATGCATGTTGACAAAGAAAAATGCACATCCTTTACGAGTTAAAAAGATATGATAACAACTATATGATACCAAAAGTAAGTATATTTAATTGTAACCTTTTTCTTATTGCATCCCAATGCATCCCAATCTTCTCTTATTCATGTAGTATAAGTCGCAAAAGACAAGAATGATTGTTTTAGATTTCAATTCTGACCACAATCTTAGCAGCCCTTTAGCATCATGACTATCCACTCAAAAGATGGCTCCCCCCTTGGTTTGCATTAGTTTCCACCTCCTTTCTCAAAAAATTTACAGGCTATTGATTTTTTAAAGAAAAAATGCTTACCCTCAAAATTGCCGTTGATTTCTCAAAAAATCACAAGCTGTTGATCTTGTGAGATTTAATTTGAGTTGTCTAAATATGAAATACAAAATGAATACAAGATATGTACATAGTACTAGATATAAATATTATTTTGGATATGGATACTCGAGGAGTTATCCCATATTACTTGTTACTATATTGGTTATTGAAAATTACAAGAGGGGAGGGAGTCACTTTTGGGTGGATAGTGGGTACTTCTCTTCACTATCCATCCACTCAAAAGATGCCTCCACTATCCTTAGGGGGTGCACATGTTAGTGTGTGATTTAGCATGGGGCTACTAATGCTTTACCAATTTAGTACCAACAAACTATGAAAAATTACAGAAAATTAATTTTTTGTCAAAATGTCTTGATTCTACTTGCAAATGGCTTCTCAAACTTCTCATTTTTTGAAAAATACGTGATTTGACAAGTACCTTCTCCGAGACAACTAGAAAACAAATCTGCTTGGGTAATAGGCATGTTTATGGCCTTATCTTCAAAAAATAGAAGAAAAATGCACTGATTTAAATCCACCGTGACAACCCCTATGACCGCGAGATCCTCTGCCAGGAGGCTGTGACGGGGAGCTGCCGTCTTGCCTACCCGTGGAGATGGCCGCGCGCAACACAATGCGCTCATGTCGTCGTCTTCATCATAACTCCATCCTCACTGATCTCATTGGAGTCGTCAGTAAAGGCCGAAGGACGCCATGCCAGGACGGAGGTGACATTCTTCGAATTCATGGATGCATCGTGGCCTGCCCTCAAAGACTGGCAGCCAATTTGGTAGGTGAGCAGTTGCTCACTCATGGACCAGGCCATCACCGTTGCTGCTAAGGATAACAAGATCTCATTGCCCAGGCAGGGCCAAGCATTCATATCATTCCCTGCCAGCGATACTATATGAGAGGCAGTAGCATGGCCGTCCGCCGAGCTTTAGGGTCGCTCTCGAGAGCGCCTCTTGTGCAAGATCGCGCGTTCGCTTCGACACGAGTCTTCCGTGTGTGCGCTCGGCAAAGGTATGTGAGTTGTGAGAAGTCGCTGCTGCTAAGTTTTAAAGAAACACCCACTTGCCGTTTCTTGCTCTTTTTAAAAAAAAAAAAGGATCACGCAATTTCCGCTTCTTGTTATCATTTTCTTTGCGAATTGTTGTGGCGCGGGGGAGAGTTTGTTGTTTCGAAGATGTGTGATACTGATTACTAGTTTTTAGATTTTGTTGTTATTTGTGAGATAGTGATGTGTTGGCGCTGGTCGTAGTTCATGCGAAGCGAGAGCTTAGAATTTCTGGTCGTGAATCTCGATTGGCGCTGAAACCGAGACAGGAACGTAACAGTAATTTGGATTTTACGAGATTAGTTTAAGAAGTGAGGGATGGCGATGCAGGATTGGATTTGTTTGAATGCGTGCTTTTTCGAAAATGTAGAATCATCTTTTCGATGTGGAGTTGTGATGCAGGAAGCTCCGAGGGCAGAGCGTGAAGCGAATTACCATACGTAGTTGAGACTAGCGAAGTGATTGAAGCAAGGGAGAGTTAGAATTGTGAACAGTGTAAGCCGGATTGGTCTTGTGGTTTCAAGATGAGTTCGTCTCTTGCAAAAGGCGTTCTGATTGCGGCAGTTCTGGGATGGTTCTTGGCGTCAGATCCCCTCGAGCTGTCTACTTTGTCCGGCATTGATGACTTTCATGCTCAATACGTGGCGCCACCACCTTTCAACGTTCTCGCTAACATCACTCGCGACATTGAGAGCAAATTGCAGAACTCAGAAATCATCGGGACGGGTGAAATTTTTGGACCTGAAAGCATTGCATTCGACGTTCATGGCAAGGGCCCGTACACTGGACTCAGTGATGGACGTGTAGTGCGCTATGACGGACCAGAGCTAGGTTGGACCACTTTCGCCACTAGCAGCGCAAAACGGTAACTCCCTAATCTGAGTTCTCTAAGATTCAAGATCTAAATTCTTCAGCAATCAATTGTTACGAAGAATTAGAAAATTAATGTACTGAATCTGTACTTTTGGATGTCGGAAAAAGTATTCACGTAAAGAAGTTATTTTGGAGAGTCCGCAAGAGTATCGAACCACGTTAGTCATGTTTGTATAATGGTGATCGTGGTCATGAGCTGATGTAAGGGAGGCACCCATTTTTGACCACTTAAGCAGTTAACACGTATCTGCAGGGCGGGTTTCCTCAGTGGGGAAATTTTCCCATGTGCAGAAATAGAGTTCGGAAGGTTTACATAGTTTTCCAGATTTTTTTTCTCAAAACAGAAAACAGAATTATCATGAACATTTTAGCTGGAGATCTATTCCTCCCTAACTGGTGATATAGATCATCCTAAGGTAGACGAACCCATACTCGTCCCTTCAAGAATTCGTGCCTCATGTACCAACGGTGCACATTTGCTTTCTAGAATGCACTCCATTGATGCATGGGAGACGGAATTGGGTACCGAGTGGGAATGGGTGCGTCTCCCTTATTTATGATCAAGGGCTGGTTGCAAAATCCACCAAGGATTGATTGCAGTACTGAGAGTCTTGGAGCCAATAATGCACCGCTGTCATAATGCACCGCAACTATGGTGCGGCACAGGAAATCGCGCCATAATTGATTATATTGCCAGAATGGGGGGGGAAGAGATCAGGAATGGGTTGCCTCCCATAATAATTAGAAGAAAGTAAAATGCAGAAAATAGACTGTCAACTCTTCAATTCATAATTGTGGACGGTACAATACTACAGCTGGCTTGATTGTGTCATAACTGTGTGCATCAGGATAGCCGCATGTGACTACAATCATACACCCGAACCACAACTGGATCTCGAGCATATTTGTGGTCGGCCTTTGGGGCTGCGATTTGAGAAGAGAACGGGAGAGCTATACATTGCTGATGCTTACTTTGGAATCTTAAAAGTTGGTCCTGAAGGAGGACTGGCTGAGCCTGTGGTGACAGGGCTTCACGGAGATCCGTTCAAGTTTTCTAACGATCTTGATTTCGATGAAGATGGAAATCTTTACTTCACAGTTAGTAGCACCAAGTATCAACGCAGGTAAGATCTCCCTGGTTTTCTCTTGGGATACCAATTTGTGAGCCAGTAGAGTTGCTGGTATCCACCGGCACCATTTCTCTTTGTTTAATATCACCAATGTTGTCAGTGCAGGCAGTTCTTTCTTTCGAGGCTTGAACTTGATAATACGGGCAGATTTTTGAGATACAATCCAATCAGCAAAGAGACGACGGTCTTGATAGAGGGATTACGGTTTCCCAATGGTGTAGCGGTGAGCAAGGATGCCACTTTTGTGGTAATAGCGGAATCCAACATGGCAAGGTAAGACTTCATGTAAATCCAGGTTACGATCTTCAGATGTTCATATCCACTTTAAGTTGTTGGACATATGCCCAGATATAGCTGTCTTGTTTCAAGGGTTTGACCGTTTGTATAGTTTTACGATCCACGGATTGCCATTTTCGATTGGCAGGTTACTGAGATACTGGCTTAAAGGACCCAAAGCTAATACATGGGAGGTATGGATGGATCTTCCTGGAGTTCCGGACAATGTACGTCGGAATGAGAATGGAGATTTCTGGGTGGCGTTTCACGGCAAACGTACAGTGATTGAGATGTACAGCGGAGCAGTTCCATGGTTGCGTCACTTTGTTGCCAAACTCCCTATTTCTTCAAAACAATTGTATGCAATAGTTGCACCTAAACCCCACGCACTGATTGCTCGTTATAGCTCTGATGGTCAGTTGATGGAAGTTCTTGAGGATCAGCCAGGAAAGGTGGTCAAGGTGGTAAGCGAGGTTGAAGAACACGACGGGAAGCTGTACATGGGATCCGTGTTGCATCCCCAAATAGCTGTTTACACCCTGCCGTCATGAGCCTAAACCTTCAATGCACATCGGTGTGCAAATTTTTAGCATTTGGATACCAACGTGTGTTCAAGAGGATAGCATAAACAATTCTTCTCACTCTTTTCGGCAGCCGTATGCCAGAGATCTTGGAGACACTACCCCTGGGTGTCTCTAGGGTCCCTGCGTGCATTGACCCTCTTCCAGAGTAGTGGTTACTAGCTATGCAGTAATGTTTCTGGACAGACTGCGATGTTATTATCTCTCTTGAAGATATGGTGGGGAAATATCATTCATCATCCCATGGGAAACATTGATTCTCGAGGTGAAAATAGAGCCTCGGTTCTCAGTTTCCTAGCCAAATGATTCGATGGTTAGGCATTTTTTGGGAGTTTATTTGAGATTCAAGAACAAATCAGAATGGTTGTGAAATTCGTCACTATCCTCCTTGCCATTCTCACCGATTATTTCTTCCGGATCCATACCTGTTGAACAAGCTTTGGTATCTGTACCCCGCACCGTCGTATTTTCCTTTTCATGCATCTTCCCACTGGATTACCAGCGCTTACCATGTCATTCCTTCCAATGCAGTTTTGAATCTTGAGCAGCCGCTGCTGAAATGTTCATGTCATGAGCTAAATGTTGGATACAGAGTGTTCATGACAGAACTAAGAATAAGAGCTGGAGAATCCAGACGAATCCCGCGGATAACTCCACCATGTGCCACTTTGATGCGATGGCAAAGCAATAATACAGCGTCCCAGAGTGCTGTCCGTCCCTGCCAGATAAACCAATCCACCCACATCATTCCATGCTTACATAACATAGTTTGCTGCCTGCCAAGCACATCTTCACTATCAGCAGGGACTAAAAGCCAGAAGGGAAGATGCCCTTAACGTTTAAAAGGGGTGGGGTGGGGTCTTCATGAATTCCTGAGAGATCTCTTTGCTTCCCCAATTATTCCTAATTCTTAGACCGACATTGTAGCTAATTCTCTCATTGGTGTAATAGATAAAAGCAAGCCACTAAAAATCTCCAAACTTTTGAGGACCCTCGAGGTTTACACAACAGAAGACCCTTGAGATTCACACAAATTTAGAAGTCGGTACAGAAACGAAGCGGTTCATACCTGAAACGAAAACTGCAGCTTTCTGTCCCAGTAAAGCGCAAACACGGGAGGTCGCAGTTTGCCAATACACAAAACGCAGGCTCCTGGATGAAGGAACCCGGGAGCGTGAGGCAACACAGCAATATACTTCTCCGGTAATCTCTCCTTGCGCGGCGTGGCAGCAACGTACAGAGGGTTCACATCCCACTGAGAACTCAGGTGCTCCGAGCTGGGGTCAACATGAAGCATCCATCGCGGATGCTCCAGCAACGCACAGAAGAGGTACAGCAGTAGGTGAGGGTCCGAGGGCATCATCTCAGGGCTAGTGTACAACTTCCGGCTCGAAAACTCCGTTCCATGGCCTGACCAATCGAACTGTTTTGCACACGTTCCATCTGCCAACTCTGCTAACAGATGACTTGAGAGTGAACGTATTAGCAGAGTCTTGAGTCGGTTCGTGACAAACTCGCCTCAACTTCACCCTAAGTGCCCGACTTACAAATGCAGAGTCCACTATGGAAGCTAATAGGAAAATGTAGCAGTATTTTTACACGTTTGAGACAGACACTTCTCCCTTTAACCCCTTAAGTACCCAAACTAAAAAATAGGAATTCCATTGAAAGTTAGTACGGAGCAGATGACAATATTAACTTCCAAAACGTATATCTAAGTGAAAAAGCGTAGGGCATATTTTATTTTTTCGATTGATACATGTGCCTAAGAAGGTCGAAAACATGATTGAAACTGCAATTCTCATGTGCACAAGTTACGAGCATCTTCATTTCGTACCTTCCTAACCCATAAGCGGATACTCAGGGGTGTTTCTCATGAAGGACCTGATAGATACCATAATCTTTCTGTTTACTCTGAACATCTAGTCATGAGACCAAAGATTGGCTAGGATTGAGTAACCTTGTGAGACTTACCTCGGACTCGGTGAACGGAGTACTCAGCACGCATACTGCTGAGAGGAACAAGGCCTTTTCCCCAGTCTCCTTTCATGAGCGCCCTCAGTCTCTGATGTTCTGTGACTGCATCCAAGCATTCCTGAATCACCGGGTTATCCGCCTTCTTTTGAGTCATGCACTGAAGACCGAAGAGGGATATCTGAGGGGCTGCAGTGTGGAACAACTAACAGGGCGTTTTTAGCTCTGGTCACATCCAACGAAGTTCTTTTAACGCTACAAAAGCACGAGTGGGAGTCGTGATTGGCTTACTGGGACGCATGTCGCGGGCTTGCAAGAGAGCGGCCTTGAGCTGGTGCATCAATGCATCTTCATCAGGAACAAGGGGTGTAAGCCACTCGTCTGCAATCATGCCTTCAGTTGCAGGAGTTGCACTATGTTCTCCATTGTACTCGCGAGGGCTCCCAATGTGGCCCACATTGATTACAATGCCTAGTTTTGCTGCTCTCGCCATAACCTTCATCAAGTCAATTAACGTCCAAGTGTTCAATCTAAAAGTTCACTTTAGAAGCTAATAGTTCTTTCTGGTAAATTCCAAAACAAATTTCTCTCTCTATTGATACCATTTATTTTCTTCCTCGAAGCTTCCTATGTGATTAACTTCAACTCCAATAGATATGGAAGCAGCCACTTTTAACAATTTTGGGGGGAGTTTATGGGTGAACTATATTCTCAGAAAGATACACCGACCATAAGTCCGCTTCATCTGCAGCATAGAACATTACTCTTTGGCCAAGACTAATTGCAAATTCACATAGATATTCCATATGAAGTTTAATTGCACTCACCTGCCAGTGGCTGGTGTCAAGCTTGTGAACAAGTGGTTTGAGCAGAACGGAAGAGAACCATTGTCGCAAGGAGTCCCGCCAGAGTTCGATGCTCTCTAAGATGCCCAGCTGCCTTAATCCCTCGTGAAACTGTTCAAGTGACATTGGACCTGGAAGTTCACCCTCTCCAAATTTCGGTGGGGGGACTCCTTTCGGAAAAAGTGGAAAAACTCGAGTAGGCGGAGTGTCGCTTCCTGAGAGCGATACCAGGCTGGAATTCAAGGAAGGATTAGACGAAAGCCCGCTCATCCCTCCAGCGGTCGGAGGCAAAAATGCTGACGCAGTTCTTGCTGCTGATCCCAGAATGTGCTGGTCCACATCGGCCAGGAATTTGGCAAGGCTCTCTTCATTCTTGATCAATTCTCTTCTAACATGTGCCTTCACTCTCGGCCAAGGTGAGGAACGAGGTGATACTGAAACTCCCGAAGAGAGGGCAACATGGGATGTCATGGGATAAGATGATACCTGGCATCATCGAAATCATGGAATGAGCATGACTTCAGATGTTGTATCTGCTACTTGATCTCGCTCGCTAACTCGATCTCCTAATGATGGTTTTACTTCGAAGATTTGAAGGAGCAGCCACAAAGGAGATGGGAGATTATGTTGGAGCATTAAGTAAATTCCTTTGCAATGTGCTCTTGTCTCTTCCTCTCACATTACTGTCATATGTCTTCTTCCATCAACGTTTGGGTCAAAAGTTTTTGGTTACCTGCACACTAAATGGGTCTCTCCGAGAAATGCCTGCTGCTGTGGAACAAATAGATGTCCCAGTACCTAGACATGGACCAGTGCATGGCTTTCAATTACTAAATTCAGGTCTCTGTATAGTTGTCTCTTTTACTGAAGAGAAGAGCAGATTTAGGGTTTACTGACCTGCGCTTCCGCGGGGACACCAAGTGCGAGCCCCATTGTTGCATCTCAATGCTGAGCTCTCCTTCTCTAATCCAGGATGCACAGGCACCCAAAACAAGACAGAAGAAGCACCAGCTGCTGAGGCATGGAACCAACCCTGTCTCTGCTTCAAAGAACTCCGGAGTTCAGCTGGAGAAGAATCACAGTATTTCCGTTTGCGCGATGACATTCCCAGAAGGACCCGCTGGTGGAATGTGGTGAAGGAAGAGACAGAAGAGCGTGCAGCAGCAGTTGCAGAGGCCGTCTTTGATGAGCTTTCCATGGGGAGTTTCTGAGTTGCATCGCTGCTGGATGTTAGTATCTGAGCCAATGCTCGGAACGTTGAGGCTTTCCAGAGTGCGGTTGTGGAGAGTGCAACAAGAATTGTCGCCATCCCTTGTGCTGCTCGAACCATTATGACTGAAGCACATCGCAGACACATGAACTTGAAATTCAATGAGGTACATGTGCAAACGTGTTGAAGACGATACGTGAGAGCGCGCTCAATAGGACTAGCCATCTTACCAGCTATGGCCTGAGGAATGCCGACGACCCCAAGTGCAGGAACCGACCATTCCATCCTACAGACGTCAACACCTTAGAAAGTTATGGTTCTCACAGCAATGCTAAATTCAATTGAACGAAGCAAAATTACGGTGACGATCAAGAAGAGGCGAAGGTTACCAAAACGTCAAGCCACAGACACATGAAGACAGGAAACAGAGCAACGCAATAGTGGTCAGTTCTTTCCTCGAGGGTCTCACGGCAAGCACAGAAAACGCCGCAGAAATGCCAGGACTCTCATATACGTCGAACTGACGAGCCCGACTGGACGATGAGACTGGCGTCAACCCGACCATGCTTGCAAGCGCAACGCGAAATGTCTTCGTAACCACCACGTGATTAGACCTCCATCATGACCATGGAAACACACAATGTGCTCGCCGGAATTTAACAAAAGCGATCCTACAAAGTGCAGGAATCTCCTCGAACTTCATAGGACAAACACCCAAATAGCCTCTTCATTCAAAAGCATCCCGACTGATCTCCGCGATGTCCAACACTCCAACTCCGTTGCAGGTGACCTAATTCATCTCAATTAGGATGACACCACCTGGAAGCATCGGCAGATTCCTTATCCTCGGTGTCCAGCGCTGCTTTGTCAGTGATCCCCTTCACACCGTCACTGGCTCTTTTCCTTGCATCTGTCATTGCGTCGTGGGCTCTGCGTCTTGCCACCACGCATCTCTCGATTTCGCAAAGTTTCTTTTGCCGTCACTTAAGTTTCTATTGCGGACTTTCGGGAATAAGTTAGTTGCGATTTCGTCGCTGCCGGCTCATTTTGCTTTAGCGGACATTTCCGAATTTGCTGTTACCCTGTTTTGCAATCTGGCCTTTGATGGTGTGACTGTCCCCTGCCCATTTTCTCTCGGAATTGCCGTTCTTGTTTTCCCGAGGATCATCGAAGGCAGTGCTTGTGGAGATTGTAGTTCAAGACTTCACTTCTTCTTCTTCGTCTTCTTCTTCTTCCTATCTTTGTTACATCGTGTCGTCTCGATGGCCACTTTGGTAGTATCTCCCTTGGTGCCAGCAGCCAGTGCAGTTACCCAGACCCTGTACAACTGCGGAAGCTGTCGAAGTGGTCAAATTCTGCAGATTGCATCGAGGGTTTGGAAGATGAAGCAGCCGTTGTCGACGACGACTGTGCTAAGGAAAGCCGTTTCACCGCGATGCTGTGCTGCATTACCCGAATCGGACCAACCCTACCTGAAGGATTTGCAAGTTCCTGAGGCGTGGGCTCATCCCTCTGCCGCGGCGCAGGTATGATTTTTCTCGACAATTCTCACACTTGTGTGTATTGGAAAATCCCTTGTGTACCATTGCTTTGGCTTTGGTATGCGAAATTGACAAGAAATGGGTTGCATTCGTGATCTCTGTAGTTAGGGATTTTTTAGTACTGTGGCATTTTGCATAACACAATTCAAGCCGATAATTTAGCAAAAGATCCCTCTGGAATTTGAGCGCCACTTTTGTAATCAATTCCCTCTAGGACGGAGCCAGATCACTATGTAAATGTTGTGATTGCAGCCTATTTTGCGAATTTGAACGTGGTTGTGGGATTATCAAAACATTCTTGAAATTGTCTTGCTAACCTTGGCCCATCTGCTACCCAAGGAAGGATCAGGGTATTCAAGATGCAGTAGGGGTGCCACAGTACACGCTTTTTAGCCTCGCTACTCTTTGTTTCTAAATCCAGTCCTGCAAAATTACAAACCTCATAGTCTTCTCTGAAAGGACTGGGCTCCTCGTCAAATTTGAAATCATGTTGGCCAAATTGCCTACTTCCTCAGCGCACAAGTCTTGCACTTTGAAAGCCCTAGTGATTCTTGAACATTTCCTTTCTTTGACAAATTTATGCTAATATTTGAAGTTCAACATTGAAAGCAAACTTCTTCATAGATAAGTCGCAAGTTATCATAGATAGTTCTACAGTTGCAGTCTTCGAATACATTCCGCATCGTTGTAAAGTTGTACAGCCGTGGGGCCACATGACTATTGGCATTACTAGTCATCACATTATTTTTGTAAAGTTGTCCATGGTGTCTCAGTACACGCTTTTCGTAGGGGTACCTTGCTACTCTTTGTTTCGAAATCCAGTTCTGCACTCTTTAATTACGAGCCTCATAATCTCCTCTGAAAGTAATACGCCTTTCGTCAAAATTCGAAATCATGTTGACCGAACTGCGTCCTTCTTCAGTGCACAAGTCTTGCACTTTGACAGCCCTAGTGATTGTTAAACATTTCCTTTCTTTGACAAATTTATGCTAATATTTGAAGTTCAACATTTCAATGCAAACTTCTTCATTGATGAGTCACAAGTTATCATAGATAGTTCTACAGTTGCAGTCTTCGAATACATTGTAAAGTTGCAAGGCCTTGTGCCACATGACTATTGACATTAATAGTTTTCACATTATTTCTGTAATCTATTTGTCTTAAGTGCATGTTATGGTTGTGCCTTTCAGGAAGCCGAATGGCTGCGAGGAGCGCTGCACCAGTGGTTGGATGACGAGTATTGCCCTGAGCCCGCCAATGTGGAGATCAGCCAACGATGCTCCAAAGTGTACTACTACTGTTTGATGGAGCAGCAGGTGGACATCGGCGACATCCTGATGCAAATGGTGCGCGACCTGGAGACGTTCTCCTTCAAGGAAAGCTTCCATGGCGCCTTCAGTTCCGCCAACGCTGCCATCGCCCTCATTACCAAACGCATGGATGAGACACAGAAAACCAGCTGAATTGGATGGATTGGTGCGTTGTTGATCTCCATCTCTTTTAATTCAGATGAGTAGCATTCATGTTTTAATGGGGTGACTGTATAAACTGTACAGCTGTAAAGAGTGCAGAGGAAATTCATGTTGTAATGGGGTGCAAACACGCCATTCTCAGTTTGAATGCAAATCTATTCTGCATCTGGATTCGTAGTTTTCCCTCTGAATGATTTTGCAACCCTCACTGTATTCTGTGACCGATACCAAAGTACCAGATGTAAAATCTATGAGAGTACTTCTAATGTTTTCTGATTTGTTTCTAAAATGGCATTATGATCTTGCCCCATCTTTCAGAGTTGGTGCCTAATTTCAACATGTTTGTTAACCTTTTGAAATGGACTAGCTATCATGAAAGTTGAGCCTTATTCAGTTGCGAGAAATAACATGATTAGGCACAGGAGTGGCAAAGGGTGTCATAACAAAGTTGCACTTTCACATTACCAAACATTACTTCAATGGTTTTAGAAGAACACCTTACTATTGAAGAAGGGTATGGTTATTAGATTTTCTTTTGGAGTTCCACTAGTAATCTACATCACTATCAGTAATTTGTCTATTTCATCAATTATCTAAATTATGCCAACCTATCTTATAAAACATGGCTAGTACACTCTCCATGTCCAATCCTTGATTATCACTTTTATAGACATAGCTACTTAGAGGATATAAACTTTTTGATCAAACAAAAAAGTACAATTTGGGTTTTGAAGCTCAATTAAAAACTTGGCATTTAAGCTCAATAGCCTTCTTGAATGTCCCATCCAACTTTTAAAGGTTAGAAACATTGTCAACTAATTGTAAGGAAGTGTAACCCTATTAGTTTCTTTTGTTTAATCCCTAGAGTTCTTTGGATGTAATTTTGAACAATTTTGCTAGAAAGCGACAAGTCAACGCAAGAAAGACCAATACTATTTTGTGTCACATTTGAAATTTTCACATTTGAAATTCTTAAGTTGTCATTAGCCATAACTTTTGCCAATTGAAGTTAATGTACTTGAATTTTTTTTAATATCAGTAACTAGAGATATATTAGAGCATTTATTTTTCAAAAAAACTTTAAAATCATTATAGATTTAAATTGAAATTTAGCTAATTTGTCACACTTTAAAAAAAATAGTATTGAGGACTATCCAAAATTAATGATCTAGAGTTGAAATTTGTGTAGGCTATTCCTACACTAAAGAGGTATGTGCCCACCAAAAATAATTGAAAAAAATAATAATTTTATATCTTCTACATTCATGCAAATTAGATTCCCTTCCATACATAATTTTGAACATTGAAAATGGTTTCAAGATGATTCTTTTGATGAAATCTCTTAACTATAAAGTCTTCACAAATGAAGTACTTTTAGTTTTTTTGAAAATTGATTCCCCTATTTTTTACAAATTAAAATCTTAAAGTATCTATTTTCATGAGATTTTGCACTTTTTTAGTTCTCCTCAACTTAGAAAATTTCTCTATACTTTTCCTTCCTAGGGGTACCTTCTTCTTAAATGTTTATACATTAAACATTTTTTCACATTTAAAAAAAATTATTTTCCTAATTATAAAGTACTCTCCAAAAAATCATAAGTACTATAAAAAACACTACTCAAAATGGTCACTCTTTCTTGCATTCACCCCAACACATGTTAAAAACAGGATGGAGTGGTCAAATTGTGATTTCTTTTAAAATCTCTAATAATAGAATCTTATACTAACTTGAATGTCTAGTTCACCATCTTTAAGATTATGATTAAAAAAGTTCATTGTACTACTTTGAAATTATGCCGAAAGGTGAAGTTTCAACTTTTCAACTTTTAAAGAAAAAAATGTTTATCTTCCAATACCTAAGGGATTTTATATAATGTTAGAAAATTGAATTGGAAATCTACAAAAAATATTTTTAAAAATAGAACTTCATTTCATCCTTCAAATAATCATTATGTAGAAGGGAGAATAAAATAATAGGAAAAATTAAATTGCTAACAAAGCTAACATAAAATTAAAACATGCCAACACCAATAGCTAAAATGTTGTAGAAAATCATTTACATCCTATGCACATTTTTTTAAACAATTATAAAATTTGAATTTAGAAACAAATCTCATAATTAATTTATGGGATAATTTTATTATTGCCCATAAAACGAAATTCCTCACATCTCTTACCTCGCTCATTCAAATAGAAAAATTTAAAAGAGTTTTTTGAGATATGAATCTATTATATTCTATAGGAAATTCTTTTTCCAATTTTTTAAAGATACTTTATTAACCACCCAAAATTTGAGAAAATTTAAGAAATGGCTTGACTCTCAAACGACAAATGTGTTTTCTTAGCACATTGGCTTACTGTAAAGCTTACCTAATAGAAATTACCACTTTGCACAAAGTTTCAGAAAATATTACCAACAATTGCATTCATAGGAGCCTATCTAAAAATACAAAACTTCATTCTAGTCATGGATAGACTTTATGGGTTAAGATTAATTTTGTCCAAATGTTGTAGAAAAATAGTGCTTGATTAATGACTTTCAATAATTCTCTTTAAACAAAGAACCTACATATTCATCCATTCAAGGGATAATTGCATGATCAATGTTTATAGTGATAGGCCCATTGTTTCAAGGTTTAAAATATAACATTTGCAAAATATCCCAATTAGAATCATTTCTTGTAGAAAGAATATTTGATGTATTTTATAATGTTATGTAATCTTTATATCAAATTAGATACCACATTTTCAAAGATGAATAGAGTGCTTTGGGTGGTGGATGTTTTGTCCAAATAACTTCTAATTGATTCCTGTAAATAATTATTTAACCCTTAAAAGATTGTGTGTGATTTTCAAGAGAAGTTTTCAAAAATTGCCATTTTAGTGCATTGGCCAAAACTAAAACTAAAAACTTTTATCTCACTCTAACTATGCGTGAGAGTATTAGAATATTGTGAAACATGTGGAAAAATTTAAGCCCATTTAGTTGTGTAGATTGAAAAATTATGATGTTTGAAGTGAGAAAAAATAATTTAATCTTGCAAAAGAGGGCCAAAAAACTTTAAGCCCTCTTAGAATAAATATTTTTCTTTAGACAAAATTGAACTTCTATACCATCAAGTACTATATCTTATTAGGTATACTCATAAAAAATTTCAAAAGCAAATAAGGGATTTAACTTACTCTAAACCACCTTTTTGTAAAAGGCGGTCAATTAATCTAATATCCCCTATGCTTGAATTAGATTTGTTAAAAAATAGTTCAAAAAATAATTAAATGTGGTATGTAATGAAATTCTCAAAAATTATAATGCAACATAATTAAACAGTGAAGAAAATATTGATGAAAATAATGTGATTCTAAAAAAAAAAATATGAAAAATAAAAAAATAATATACATACAAAGGTGATTGCTATATAAATGTAAAATATCCATAGAATACATAAGCATATGAAGCTTAGTACTTTTCCCCCTCCTTGCAAAGAGAGGGAATTTATTGCAAGAAATTGAAACTTAACCAATTCCATTACAAAAAACTTTAGCCCCCATGAGGTTTATAAGTTTTGAACTTCCAAATGCAATTAGAGAGGAATTAATATTGTTTTTTTGTTTTCTATTATTTTTTAATGAAAGTAGCTAATGTGGCACTACTTGTGCCACGTCAATTAATAAAAAAATAATTAAATGTGGTATGTAATGAAATACTTAACGGCCTTCCATAGGACTTACATTTTTTTTAATGTTTTGCTAATTTACTAAGCTAAAATCCGGCTGCTAAAGGTCACAAAAGATTTAATAATGTCATGAGTACAATAATAATTGCGAAAGTTCATGAAATACTCCACATCATCTTGTGAAATGAAATTTCAAAAAAATCTAAATCCAATTAATGAAAGATAATTCAATCCAAAAATAAATGATTTCATATGGAGTCTGACAAATCTAACCCCAACATATGGTACATTAAAGCAAATACTTCAAGATGAAGACCATTGAGATTGTTTCCATAATACTTTTTGTAGTATTTGTTTCTTTTGATTTCACTATTACATTATGCAACAATGATTATTTACCCCCTAACTGCCTGAGGCACCAAAATCCGGTGTTTGCAAACCTTTGAAGTTGAATAAAACCTAACCGATTTGCTATTTTAGTGTTTTATATATTTTTTAAATTCTTCTTGAAGCCTAGTTTTAGTATCAAAAATCTGATCTTGAAAACAAGTGATAGTGATATTTCTATTCAAAATTTTGCGCAAGGGTTCACATTGCAATAAAGGGTTCCTATTGCAATCTTGACTCCCTATAGTATTGAGAGCTCTTAGAAATGAGCTTCAAATATACTAGATCTTGGAGGGAAAATCACATTCAAAATTCATTTAAAAAAATGATAGAGTAGATTTTAAGAAGCCATAAATTGATTGAGGTTATACATGTTAGGTCCTTTCACCTCATAGTTTTTTGGTCACCAACTTTTTAGATTTGACTTGTGAAAAGAGGATTGAAAGACTTCACATCACTTTTGTAGTTTTCACACCCTCATGATCAAACATTATAATCTTTCACTCCATAAGTGACATTGTTGTGTTTTCTTTTCCTATGAGATCTGTAGCATGTCTAGTTTGAATTTGTACAATTACAATTCAGAAAAGATTGATACAACTTATCAAAATGTTGGCATTTTTATTCAATTTAGAGAAATTTTCAAAAGCTCAGGATAAGCCTTGGACATTTAGGGGTTAAAAATGAATGAAGAAGAATGATAATACAACTTCTAATACAACATATATTCATTAATTCATGTATTCAAATAAGTGAGAGTTTACACGTTACAAATTACACAGGTTTGAATTTGACACTTCCTGGTTGTGGATGTGGCAAATTTGTCAAATCCACAAACACCACATTGACAACTGGAAAGTGACAAATTCCGGCACCTTTGTTGCATAAATTGCTAACATCATGAATTGCATTTTAATTTGTATGAACAGTTGGAGTTGATGGAGCAATCATGTGCCTTCTTTTTTATTTTTTCGGGTTTCGGGGTTTCAGGTTTTTGTCTCAATCCACTTGTTTGAGGGTTTCATTGGTCTTTGGAGCTTCTACTTTGAAAATTCATATAAATTACACACCATATCCACAAAAATCTATTTTTTATTTTTATTTTTTAAATTCATTATTTTCAATTGCTAGTACTACAAAAATATATATTTTTTTTTAAAAGTATCCCCAACTATGCGATAGGAGCTAACCCATTTTTGATCGCCTCTTCATTTCTAACCTATAGACTAATCTTTTTCTATGAAGTTGTGATATTGTTCTTGAAATAGTTGTGGTGCATTATCATTGGTTGTCAAGCTCTCAATATTGCAACTAGCTCATTGTTGGAAATGGAAAAGTCTATATAATCAATATAGGTCGTAAATACAATTTAGTTAAAAAATTTATGAAAATTATGTTTTGAGTTAAAAAAATTCTAAAAAGTTCTATAATCCTTCCAAACTCCATTTTACATTAGGGAAATTTTCTACACTTAGGAAATTTGCACTCCACATGCCCGCAATTGCTTAAGTGGTTGGAAATGGGTCAACTCCCTTAAATTGCTTATTTTGATCTTTTTTTGGTGCTTCCATTGTAGTTAGTGATCTTTGAATAGAAAACAAATTTTTTTTTATATCACTTATAGTCATTACCAAAAATTTGAACTCTACAAAAGCCTATTTCATTTTCATTTTCAGTGCCCCTACAATTAAAATATAGAACAAATAAAAAATATTTTTGAAATTACCAATCTGACATGGCACTTTTAGTATCTTGTCAAATTCCTAAATTTTTTTAGCTATAATTGCCTGATTGTCATGTAGACTTGCAGCCTTCTGTAGGTTCAAATTTGTTTCTAATGGGTTCTAACCTCATAGTACCATTAACCCTAAGTATAGTATGGAATGATCATTGTGGAAATAATTCTTATTGGTACAAAGTGAGTCATCTACTTAAAATAACCAAAAACATTCATTGGACGTCAAACTATTGGGCAAGACCTTTCCTATCCACACAAAATTCCAAAGATGAACATATGCACTTTTGTCTTACATAGAAGAATTCTATGTGATCCATTAAGTCACTTTATTATGTAAAGTCTATACAAGATCAACCCCTAAACATCCAAATCCTTCTCCCCAATTGACAATTTGGGAAAAATCATTGTAAAGTACTATTTAGAAGAATATTTTGGATTTGGTATACAAATAAAAATTGGATATTTTGAGTTTTAGATTCCATTTGTATGGTAAGATTCACCAATGCTATCACCAATATTTTCTTATAAATTGTGAAAGAAAAGTTTTAAAATTCCTTTTAAATTGAGTTATAAACAAACTATTATCATTTTTAGAATAAAACTTGTTGGAATGAATTTGAAATGAGGTTCCCTTGAGATGATGACTTTTTGAAATTTTTGTGTTCTTTAAATCTATGACCTCATTTTTGCAAATCTAGTTTTGAACTAAATTCAATGCAATTTTGGCTTGGTCAACCACTTGATATACTTCCACATTTTTAATTTCAAAAAAATATGAACTCTAATAATACCAAATCCAACCATTAGATAGGACAAGAATTTGATAAAGTATCTCCACAAATGAGGATGACTTTCATCCAAGTAGTAATTGGAAAGAAACAAAAATATGAATTTGTTTGTTGTCCACAAATTGGACATCAAAGTACTTTAGAGTTAACCCTTGATTGACATGTTGGTCTCTATGGAAATCATTTGTTTTAGTAACATGTGCATTTTTGGATTAAAAAATTGAAAAAGCACTTTTAGGAAGTCAAGCTATTATAGAAGACCTTTCTTTTTTCCACAAATTTGGAAGATGAATAGTTACACTCCTACCATACACACTAAGATTCTCTGTAGTTCATTCTCCCCCAAATGGCTGCGGTGTCATTTATGGGATAATTGCTTGCATTCTCTCACCTTGTTCAATAAGCCAAATTCTAAAAGCACCAAGCTTTATGGTACCTTTTGAAAAAACCAATTTGTAAGGAGTTTTTGACCACACCTTTAGAATTTTTGACTACATAGATTGCAAGATATCAACGTTGAAAGTGGAAAAAACAAGTTTTTTTAGCACATTTGGGACCAGATTTTTTGACTTTGAACATTTTTAACATAAAATTTGTACACAACAAAGTTTTGAGCTTCAAATCATTATAGTGGGAAATTGAATTGAGGGTTTAGGAAAAATATATATATTCAAAAAAACTTAATTTTTATCCTTGAAAAGTTTGTTAAGTAGAAGTAGATACAAGATAGAAGGAAATCTAAATTATTAATATCTCTAAAATGGAATTAAGGTGCACTAATTCCATTGGTGAGATTGGTTTTGAAAGCAAACTCAACCATGTGAAACTTTTATTTTTGAAAAATTGTAAAAATTGCATTTAGAAATGAATCCTACAAGTTATTTTTCAAGAAAATGCTCTAATTGTCTAAAAAACACAATTTTCCATAACTTTCTCATAATAAATCCAAATGGAATGAATCAAAGTATGCCATGTAGACAAAAATACAATATATGAGAAAAAAATTTTAAAAAATAAAAAATGAAAAATTTTGAATTTTTTTTGCTGCCCCCCACCCCTTATTTTGAGCTTATTTAGGTATAACTTTTGTTCCGAGCATCGACTGAAAAAAGAATTATATTTACACACAAATAATCAATTTTTATATCTTTAAAAGAAATTCCAAAAATCAGGAAAATATTTCAGCTTGTAGGTATGTGTCGGAAATCCCATTTGTCCCTTGAAGGGACAATGGTCCTTCAAGGGTTAAAGTTAGTAATACACTAGTCATATTTGATGATTTTTTGTGCAACGAGAATTTTTCTTGAAGTTGAAATTGTGAAAATCTAGTAAGGAACATTTGAAATGATGGTATAAAAAGAATTTAAGAACTTTTAGAGCATAATTTTCAAGATAATAGTATTTGTAGTTAGACAAAAGTATTTTTTCAAACTTGCCCAATAGGGTTCCATTAGTAGACATTCGGGGCCTTGTAAAGATTGCAAGTTCCTAGGCTTTGAAAACTATCTCATCTATGTGGGAACGCTACCAGCTATACAATTTAACATGGTTGAAAGAGTGCCACATCATTTTTGAAAAAATATATTAAAAAAAAAATCCAACTTTTTTTCATATTTAAGAAATTTTTATTTAAAAAAAATTCTAACAAACTAAGTTTACTGCCACGGAATAGGCTTGAAATATCCCTCTTTTGGCTTGAAATCCCTTCTAATAATAGAGTTTTGCTTCCTCTTAGAATAAGATTTTTGTACCAAATGTAATTAAAATTTTATTTACAATTGCATATTACCATATTCAACTATCCAGGTCAATGTTAATTAAATAAAAAAACAAGAGTTCAATTTTTTTTTGAATTACTCTTAGGAGAAGTTGGAAAACAAATAATTAAATTTTGCAAATGCTTGATATTAGAAAATGAACCAATGGTGACTTCAAGTAATCTAATGTTGAAAGTTTAAAAGTTCAATTTTTAATTTACTCCAACGTACTCCATTAGATATCTAGTGTTGTATAGGGCTACCTTCATTGATATATTGTGAGGAAGTTCATTGTTCATCGATCCTCAAAGGTTCTAGGATATTTGAAGCAAGTTGGGAGCCTAAAGAAAAAACAAAGTAATTGTCTTTCTAATGGAACTTCAAACCTCGTTTAAGCATTGTAAATAATTTTTTTTCTCAAAATGAAGTAAGCTAGTAAAATGTGTTAAATCAACTTAAGTTTCACTTCCAAAAATCTATTTGTGATTTGGAGTCTCTAATAAAGATTTATGGAGGTTTGAAGTTCAGTTTTGAAAACAATCTTGCATTATTTTTGACTTGACTATGAGCGGTTGAATGAGCTCTTTCATGTCTTAATTCATATATCCTACATGGATTGTTGAACCTCCTATCTCCCCACATAACATTGTTAACCAACTGAATCCATTTCCTCATGGAAGAGTAATAATGCTTCCTTAGTTTCTATGTGCCTTGGAGTGAATGTAGTTATAATTTGTAGAAAATCATTGGATGGTTGCAAGAAGTCATTGGCTAGTTGGAAAGTTGCAATGCTAGGGGCTCCCACTTCGTGTGGAGACAAAAGGGACCCCCAAACATTCATTAACAACATTATGCATGTCTTAGAAACACTTAGCTTAATCTCTCCACAAATCAAACATTAACCTCTAAATGCATGAGACACCAAATTCTAGTGCGTCAATACTTTGAATTAAAATAAAACCTAACTAATTTTCTATTTATAATAGTTTATATTTAAAAGAATCCTTTTTGAAGTCTAGTTTTAGCATCAAAATTTTGATTTTGAAAATGATTGATTATAATTTTTCTATTAAAATTTTTGTGCAAGGGTGTCCATTGCAATTTTGTTTTTTTGTAGTGTTGAGAGCTCTTGGAAATAAAGCTCAAATATACTAAATCTTGGAGAAAAATTCACATTAGAAATGTATTTTAACTCCTAAAGGATCAAGGTGTATTTTTTGGCAACATAACTTTCTTGGGTAGGTGCGTGTCAATGTAGATTTCCATATTTTTGGCCCAAATTTTAATAGAAGGTGGGAACAAGGAATATCTTTCATGTGCACTAAATCTTAGGACATTTGAAAATATGAATCAAAAGTTATGGCCTAATATGTAGTTTAATTCTCAACTCGGGCAGTTTGGACAGGTATGAAAAAAATCACTTTTCTCAAAAACAAAAATTTGAAATGAATTTTCTAGATATACATAGAAAAATTTGAATCATTCCGTTTTGATCAATGAATCAAAAGTTATGAGGTGTTGTAGTTTGCCAGTGGTTATGGATTCTCTACTCCAAAATAAAACTTTGAAGTTCTTTATTGAATTCAATTTTCAATATTTTTGGATAAAAATAAGAATATTAGGTGAAGATTTTTTATTAAAACATTAAAACCATTGGGATTGGCATTTTTTTTTATTCCATAACTAAATTATTAACAATTTAGTATTTTGATTCATTCTCTATTTCTTTCTACTTACTATTTTTTTCCTATATGTTGTACAATTCCAAATGGTCTGAAATTTTTCAAGCATGTAGAAAAATTGATTTTAAGAATGAATCCAAAGAGTTGCAACCATTTTGGACATTTTTTCATACAAATGTGACCGTGTGAAGTGCAACTACTTGGTTTTTTACAGGGCCAAAAAAAAAGGCTTTTTGTCAATTGAAATGCTAATATCTCCCAATCTATATGGTGGAAATTTCTGAAATTTTTTCCACATCTTTTCAAATTATCATAACACAAGATCCTATGTGTCCAAAAATGTTTTTAAATTGTTTTTGGTATTTGTCCTAAAAATGGCAGTTTTAGAGCATTTCTGGTGAAAACATAGTCAAGGAACTTCAAGGGTTAAAGAATTGTAGAAGAGCAGCCTGACTATGCTATACAAGCTCTTCTACTTTGAGGGACCTTTGGCCTTCATTTGCTAGCTGAATGAAGTGGTTTTAGATTTTATAAAGCTATAAATTGATTGGGGTTATGCATGCTGTCTTTTAACCTCATTTTTTTGGTGATCAATTTTTTAGATTTGACATGTGAAAAGAACATTGAAAACTTCAAATCACTCACACTTTTAAAACCCTTGTGATCAAACATTATAATCTTTCAATATGTATGTGATATTGTTGTATTTTCTTCTCCTATGTGATTTCTAACATATCTAGTTTGAATTTGTACAGTTACAATTCAAAAATAATTGATACAACTTATCAAAATGTGTTTTTTTGTTCAATTTAGGGCAAATTCCTACAAGCTCAAAAAAGGCCTTGGGCATTTAAGGGTTAAGTGACTCGTAAAGATATGTAGGATATAAATGGACAAAATGGCCACATACAAGGTGTCAAGATTTTTTTTTTTTAAAATTGAAAAATTGAAAGTTTGATCAATTCTAAAAGCACTTGCCAAACCACTTTTTCTATCTATAATTAATTATGCAGCATGAAATGCTAGGTATGGTATATCATATTAGTTATATACATGCCAAATTTCAAATGTAGATGAGGAGTTTTGCAAAAGGATGCTAAAACTACTGAAACAATCCGTAGTTTAGAAGACAGCATAACTTTTAATCCATGCATCTAATTAGAAGCTTTTTACATTCCTACAAAGGAAGTGAGTGTATCCACCTTGTGTTAAAATTTTAAAAACATCCTTTTACTTTTGGCTAGGGAGGGTTGACCCCTCTATTGCCTTGCTAAAGGGTAAATGTCAAAATTGCCCCCCTATTTTGTGCTGCTTAAATTTTGTATTTCATCATGTTCCTTGGCTAATTTGGGGTCTTTGATTGCAAATATGAATTTAGAATTTTCAAATTTTATCATATAAGGCAAATAATTCTTTTTAGGATTTTCTTGCTAGAAGAAAATATGGGGCAATGGAGGGGTCAATCTTCCCTAGATGGCCTTTATTTTTGACTTCATCATCGCCTACCCAAATTCCAAATGTCCCTTCAATGAACATTTTATTCTTTAGTAGGGAAATCTTTAAAAGCTACACTTTCTTTGTGCCCAATTGGAAAAATCCATGTTAAAGTGTAAGAAGTTAAACTTTTCCTCTAGTCAACAAGTAGCCCAGAAAATCTTTTAGTGTTGGTGGGGTAGGTTCTTGGCAAGTTTCATAATCCACTAGTGTTTACAAAATTGGCTAAATTTTGCTCTATTGCTACTAAAAATTTCAATTGTTAAATCTTTATAGGAAAAAATCCTTGAAAAAATTAATTTTTAACCAAGATTTCAACAACCAATAGATTTTGTTAGCCAATTTGTTACTTCCGCCACATTGAAATTAGCATCTCTATAGTTACTTTTGGGTTTTAGTACCCCTGATCATCCTTTACAATTTGCACAATCGTTTCTTTTCCAATTTTTTTTAATGCCACTCACTCTTAAGATAGCCAAAGTCGATGCTTGTTTGTCTTGAAGGTAGCAAATTGCACTAAATTCTATAAACTAGTTCTAGGATCACTGGTGCCCGCACAGACTTCCGAATGATATAGGGACGGAGAATTTCATATCAGCATGTGAGCATGTCGTCTTGCTCCTGATCTCTTCCACACACAGACACACTGACAGCCTCTATAAAGCATCCTTGTGCATTTCATATCTCCAATTTATGCATATTAGTACATTCATTCTTGTTGATCTTACACCATTCTCTCCAACAATTTTGCTTTAGAGTCCCTTCACATGTGGGGGATGCACATTAAGATTTTGGAAATCACCTCTTTCTCAGCATTAGTCGACTTGATTCAAGCTCTCCTCAAGTTGCGGTGACTCAATCTGCAATCTAGGTTTTCAGTTGTGATTCTGAAATCAGTGATGTCATAGAGACGGACTCTCCAAAGTTTGAAACAATTGACCTAAGAACTGTGGTCACCTTGGTGCAGCGCACTTTGAATTCTACAAATTGGGTAAGCTTACATCACCTGCTATTGACTTCTTGTAAGCTTCTTTGGGTTTCTGATTAGGGTTGTACAGTTTAGGGCTTAGCGGATTGGGATGGTGGGAGGCTCTGTTTCTTGTGAATTGTCGTGTTTCTTTGGTGATGAACTGGCGTTTTTTTGTGAATTGGTGTTGATGTGCAGGATTGGTGATGGCAGCTACCACCATGAGAGCTTTAGTTTGCCGGAAGCTGGGTGATCCGACGCTTCCCTTGTCGGAAACCTCGCCCATCTACGTTGACGAGCAGCATCCGAAACCTGAGATTTCGTCTCCCACTTCGGTGCTGGTGAAGGTTCTGGCCTCCAGTGTGAACTCCGCAACGGGCTTGCAAGTGGAGGGCAAGTACCAAGAGAGACCTGCGTTGCCGTATGTCCCTGGGGAGGATTTCTCCGGCACTGTGTTGGCGGTGGGAGAGAAGGTGACGAAAGTGAAAGCAGGGGATGCTGTCTGTGGCGTTGTGGAGAGCGGGGCTTACGCTGAGGAGCTTCTTGTAGATGCGTCCAGTGTGTAAGTTTTAACCCTAATCTGCAACAGTGCCTAAAGAAACGATGAATCTCAACTCCCTCCGTCCACAAATTAGTGTCCACAGTGTTGTTGAAAACGTTTGATACGAATCTCATTGATCATATTGTGAAAAGCATGAATTCAGAAGGTTCCAAATTCTATATCACGAGAATCACACTGAAGAACATTGCATATGGTATTGCAAACTAAATAAAATTGGACACAAGAAAGCCTCGATATGACCTACTCAAAACGACCTCCCAAAAACAACGTCAGAAAGCACATGAGGTCCAATTAGGAAACTTATTTCTGGACGAAAGGAGTATGAACTTTGAGTGGTTTTGAGATTGTAACTGTAGCTCTGTTTTCTTTTCGTATTATCTTTTAGTCGTGAAAGAACTAAAATTGGGTCTAGTGTTTTTTTCTGCAGTTTGAGTATGGAGACTTTCTTTGTCTGATTCTATTTACTGTTTGACAAACACATGCAATTTTGGTCACTGATACTAGTGATGTAAAATGTGGTACCATCTGAACTCTAGTTTTCAGAATACGATCAATCGAAATGGTCATTTTTTTAAAGCATGAATCATTCGTCCTTTAACCCTTTGGGCTTCATGGTTTTTAGCGGTTTTGAGTAGGTCATATGAAGGCTTTCTTTTGTGCAACTTTGTTTAATCTTTTGAAGAAAGTTTGCAATATTCTTTAGTGGTTCCGGTGATATGAAATTTGGTCCCGTCTGAAGTTTTATCACTAAATGATCTATAGAATTGGTCATTTTAAGACCTTGAATCCTTGGTCCGTTTTGGGTCAAGTAGGATTATTCACTGGCTATGGCGCCTGGTGTAGGTACAAGGTGCCAAATGGATGCGATCTACTGCAAGCTGGCGGTCTTCCAGTCGCATTTGGTACATCTCATGTAGGACTGGTTCATCGTGCGAATCTGAAAGCGGGCCAGGTATTGTTTTCTATGGTTCGTGATCGTTGTTATAAGCACAGTTAGTTAATTGGTGGAAAGCTATGTGAAGTCACTGCAAGTTAGCTAAGGTAACTACACGTGTCTTTATGTCTTTAAGGTTTGCTGAACCTAATTGCGACACATCTCAGAGCCATATTCATTTGATTCTAAAATCTTGGTGCCGTCACATTCCGTGTTGCAATTAGGTCCGGTGACACAATTAGGTATCACTACCTTAGTGGAAGTTAGCACCAATTTGCTAACTGAGACAACTTGAAGCAGTGGGAGCATTTATTAACTAGTTTCGGTTGGCTAAAATTGTATTTGGATGGTGTGGGCGGGACTAGAGGAGTCAGAGGGACTTGCCTGTTCGAAAATGGGTCTAGACTTCTAGTTCTTAGCAAAGTCGGTGACTTTGTTTTGATGGAATGGACATGAATTGAGCAGGTACTCCTCGTGCTGGGTGCAGCTGGGGGAGTGGGTTCATCTGCTGTGCAGATTGGCAAGCTCTTAGGTGCAGTTGTAATCGGTGTGGCCAGGTTAGTGTAGCATCTGCTCAATGCTAACAAATTGCCAGATTGTGGTTATATATACTCTTTAGAAGCTCTCGTTTTTGAAGACATCAAAAGTTTGCATAGATGCTCATGAAGCGTTGGCCAGTTTTCTTCTTGTAAACTATCTTATTAGCCACTAATGGCCAAAGGTGCCCGCTTCCGTATCTAATTTAGGTGAAATAAATCATTTAGGGAGCTTCAAGGAAGGAAACAAATGTACGATAGGAAGAAAAAATCATCCCCTACATTTTTGAACGATGTATTGAAAGTCACTGTAGTTTCAGTGGAATATCTATTTTGTGCTCGAGCACTGGGAGTAACTCGTGGACATGGAACAGGGGCCAGGAGAAAGCTGAGTTGCTGAAAACTCTCGGAGCTGATCTTGTAGTGGACCCGAGTGATGGTGGGCTGATCAAAACCGTGAAAGCATTCTTGGCCTCCCGGAAGCTGAGAGGCGTAGATGTTCTTTATGATCCAGTCGGTGGTAAGCTTTTCAAAGACAGCATGAAGCTACTGGGCTTGGGTGCCCAAATCCTGGTCATTGGATTTATTAGTGGGGAAATTCCCAGTATTCCTGCTAATATTTTACTCGTGAAGGTACGTACTGGGAAAATGCTATGGTCTTCGTTGCATATGTTCATTATGCTTATTACTGAAGTCTTATGTTTACAGGTTGTTTTTTGTTTTGGGTTCATAAGTTGAGATCGTTTTGATCAGTTCTAGCGACTAACTTGCGCTTATTCTCGTACTACATTCTCAAATACTTACCGAAGTTCTGAAGGTATATCGTTTCCTTGCAGAATTTAACCGTGCATGGCTTGTATTGGGGAGGTAACTTAAAATTTCAGCCTCAAGTGGTGCAAGACTCTATGCAATCATTGCTTGAGATGTTGACGAATGGCAGTCTGCGCGTTCATATTTCTCACAAATTCTCGCTCTATGAGGTATAATTATCTTTGCCTCGAACATTCTATTTGGTATATTTTCTCCTCTGACCTGCGATGATAGTTTATTTCTTCAATTTTAATGGTGGTTTTATTCTCTTTTACAGTTGATATATGTGTTTCTCTTTTTGCGCTATGCTTACCCACTCGTATCTGTCGGACAGCAAGGCTGGTGCATGTGTTATGACTCCAACTATTTGCATGACAATCTTCTTTCCCTTTTTACCTCAATTAACATTGCTCGTGTTACCATTCTGCGCAGGCGAACAAAGCTTTTGCAGTGTTGAGGCAACGTGAAGTGCTGGGAAAAGTGTTGATTCTACCTGGGGGCAGTTCAGAAAGTCCTAAATCAAAGCTGTAGGAAATTATTGGCTTCTCAAGTTGTCTGTAGTACCTAGTCGAATGTGAAAAATGTTGTTGATATTTATGACTTAGTCCCTTCGGTTGCAGTTTTCTTTGGAACAGAGCTTTGAAACATATTTCAGAAGCATGTTCTGGCGTTGGGCATCCAGACCTCTGTAATATCACCGTCTCTAGGGTCACATCCTTGTTTCTCTCACCGAATCAATGGGCACGGACTTACCTAGTTAATAACTCTGTCACTGTGATTGGAAAGGTAACAAGTTGCGTACAAAAGTGATAACAAGGAGTTCAACAGTTATAGGTCGCATAGTCAACATCGGAGGAAAAGAAAGAAGGGGCACACAATATTATCCATGGTTAAGATGGGCAATAAAAAAATGGGACAAGTTTATTCACAGAAAATTTCATCCCGAGACTGGATAGTTTGACACAAGTCCACAGGGAGGATGAATGAGCGGAATGTATTATGCAGAGTGCAGGAAGAATAGACTTTCTTGCTAAATTATTCTCAGCTGCACCTGCAGATCAGAGCTACAATCTTTGATTTGATCTGAAAGAATATGATGATAATGATGATAATGAAAACCCCACAAATCTGCAGGCTCTGATCTCGTCTTAAAATCTCAGGCCGAAGCCGTGAGCGCTACAGCACCACTTTGCCGAAATGCTTGAAGTTGTTCTCAGTGGCCTCTAAAAATTAAGCTGACGGAGGTGCTTCTTCAACTTTGAAGAAAGTATAGGACAAAATTAGAGAATTGATACCGTCCATTTTGGGGTCTTCAGCAAACTCTGGATCGATGAAGAAAAAGACCTGCACCATGCCACAGTACACGGTTCAACATACTATCCAGCATGCAACATGGAATAGTGAGACCACTTTCATTTTAACAAGTTCTTCTGTAAAATTAGATTGTTTCAAGAACTTCTAGACATCAGGAAGATGATCTTTCCCACAATGTCTACCAGTTCTCACGATGATCATACACAGACTTCAAGATGTACCATGAGGAGCCTTCATATGAACATTGCGACCACATGAATCATGAAAAGATTCTCTTTACGATGTGGTCTAAAAGTTCTTGAAACAGTCTAATGTCACTGATAACCCTTTTTTTGTTCACTCTTAGTCACAAAGCTCATCAACCATGACTGCCCAACTTACTGGCATGTCAATCTTTTCACCAGGAAGAAGTCGCTGCTCTTCAAAGCAAAAACACTGAATTTTGTTGAAGTAGAGTCCCGCCTGCATACACGAAAAGTTTCAAAGTGACTCAAAAGTCTTGCATTCAGTAGACACCATCAACTAGCTCATCAAGGAAAGACGCATAAAGAGACTTATACAAAGTTTATTCACAAATAAAAGGTGAACTTAGTCAAAAGTGGTATTAATTCTGCTGGTCTCTTTGATCTTTGTGCCTCTTTCTAAACTTAATCAACATTGGTACAAAAGGAACACCAAACCAAATCTCAAACTGACCTTCATGGGAGTCACATTGTACGTAGAGACACCAGTGATGGGTGTTGCGCTTGTATTTTCAGCAGTATAGAATGCAAGGGTGCTCTGTCCTGGCCTCACACGGATCTGAAATGCGCTTCACAATAAGTGCTTCCAAGTCTCTAACTGATCAAAAAATAAGCCTTGAACTAATCACGTTTGATTCTTGAAAGTGACTGAACATCAAGAAAACTCATCCCAAGAGAAACGCATCATGCCTTGAAGAAGAAGGCTTAGTGCACAATATAATTCCTACAATCTACTTTATCTCAGTTAGCCAACCTTCCTGGACTAAGAAGTTTTGTCATTCAAGCACTTAATGACTTCCAAAATAAAGCTAACGTCACAGAAAATTGTGAATGAACACCAAGGAAGGAAGAGTGTCAACACACCTCCCGCTGGCAAGGAGTGAACTTCCAAGGCATACCATCTGCAACATCTGCATTGAACTGTACCACCAACTCCCTTTAACACAGCACAGACAAAACAGGTTAGCATGTAGTTTAACCTCAAAAAAGGTCTTCCTCACCAGATAATGGTCACTTCCAAATACTGCTATACAGTACAGATTTAAAAAGGATGAAGTAACCAAAAAAATCTATTTGTGCAAGAACAGACTCCTTTCACAAACCTCGACTGCCAAAGACAAGCATAACACCTCCACTCTTATCTCAAGTTTTACTTAAACTTCTGCACGTAGGATCTGTGCAAACTCTCCTGCTACGGCAATATTCCGCAATACGCATCAAAGAAAAAAGTCTCACCTACATTCTGCGGCAGAATTTTCAGTCTGATGACGGGCGATCTTCTCTTCTACAGTCTGCAGGAGGAACATCTAGTCACATCATTTGATATATCCTCGTCTTGCAAAGCTGCACGCCTGTTAATAAGAACAAGGCCTAGTTGATATTCGTGATGCGAAGGCAATTGGTGTAAACAATTGTGTCATCGCAACTTGAGAAAAAGAGTAATGAGAATATCACAGTATCACGTACCTCTCGTCTTTGTACAGTGCCGCCATAGCCAGTAGCTTGACAAAATTTGCGATACAGGGGAACAGCAGCATAGGTGGCACCCACCATGGCTGTCACCATCGCCACCAAATACATTAGCATTGCTTCCGACTTCCTCTTCCCGGCATTTTGACTCTCCCATGTCAGCCTGGCTCTGCGCAAGCCTTCCTTGGCTGCAACTTCAGCTTGGCTACTAAAACCGCGTGCCCTCCTGTCCAAAACACTCCAGGAAGGTTTTGACTGAAATTCAATCCTTCCAAGAGAAATTGAAAATTCTCTGTTCAGCCTTGGCTTGTTTAGTGAATTCCATAAGCAACGTCTTGTGTCGATTCTATTTGCTATTGAAGGGGATACTAAGGTTTCAAAGTAACGAGCAGGAACTTTGCTGGCGTACAATTTCGGCCTGCAAAATACACACAACATCCTCAACACCAGGCTGTCCGAAGTAGATCCTAATACCAACTAACCAAGTTCAATTGCACACCCTAACCCTAGTTCCCATGAATTCTGAAAAATTAAAGCCATGCGAAAGAGTTTCAAACAGAGAATATCCAGAGCATTAGCTGCAGTTACCGCATACCGTAATCAAAGGCGGGGAGAGAAAATACAACGAAATTGTGAAAGCCTTATTAGAACCACGCAACAAGTTCAGTTGCACATTTTCAACTTCTTGGAAAGATTGAACCACGCAACTTGGATTAGATTTTGACTGAAGTTCAATCCTTCCAAGGATTAGCACCACGCAACAAGTTCAGATGAAACCCTAATTTCCATAATTCTGAGCATGACACGCATATAAATCGCGAATTTTCACAGCATCAGCTTATGTTATGGTAAAATGAAGGCGGAGAGTAAAGAGCATACATCGAATTCGTCGAACTCGCTACAGCACTTGACGTTTCCGCAGTAAACCCTGAAAGATGCCATACTTCCTGAATGTGGCGAACGCAGCTCCACTGAGACTGCATCCACAAGCGCACCCTCACCATGCCTTCACGTAAATCGCGAGCAAATTGCTGATGTTTGAGAAAGCTTCAATTGGGATTCCTGTCCGCCACAATTGACATAACGATCTTGTGTTTTTGGAACTACAGAGATTTTAGGGTTTGAAGGCAAAGGACTGAAGGTTCGAAAGCTGTAGTACCGGTAGAGGTCCCTAATGTGAGCATTTACCCAATTTGGGCTCGAAATGAAATATTGTTTGGTAAATATTTTTTGAAAGATTAATGGGTCCATCCCAAGTGGTTATTGAGATTACAATATTATGAGAAGGATGAAAGGCTTTACTTAGATGGTAGGATGATATCATGGCCCATGCATGGGCTGAACTTAAGGGAGAAGCCTTTCCCTAGTTATCCACAAACCATGCGGGATAACTAAACACCATAGGCTGCCTTTGACTACAAGCAATACCCATTAGACTCTAAGCCTAACTAAGAGGCTAATACTACTCCTAGGGCTGAATGTACATAATCTACACTAATATGTACATATTCTTCAACACTCCCACTTTGAGAGTGGTCAAAGGCTCCAAGGCCCATCTTCCTTATCAAGTTGTGGTGTTGTGGCTTCCCAAGGGCCTTGGTCAGCACATCAGCAACCATAGCTTGGGTAGGCACATACTTGAGCTCAATCACCTCAGCCTCCACTCGTTCACGAATGAAATGGTGTTGCACATCAATATGCTTCGTACGAGAGTGGTGGGTGGGATTTTTGGCCAAAGCAATGGCCCCTTGGTTGTCACACCAAATGGGTGTGCTCCCCTCTTGGACAAGACCAACATCAGCCAAGAGTTGCCTCAACCAAATGGCCTCCTTGGTGCATTGGCTCATGGCCATGTATTCAGCCTCCATTGTAGAGAGAGCTATGGTGGGCTGCCTCTTGGAATTCCAAGTAATGGCACCCAATCCGAGCTTAAATACATAGCCGGTGGTGGATCTCCTATCCCCCTCATCACCCGCCCAATCCGCATCACAATACCCATGCAAAGTCACATGGGCACCTCCAAGTTGCAACTCCATGCCAAGTGTGCCTTGAAGGTACCTCATCACCCTCTTCACCGCTGCCCAATGCATTGGGCCATACTTGGACATGTGTTGACTCACAACACTCACCGGAAAGGCCAAATCAGGCCTTGTGGCTACCATGGCATACATCAAGCACCCAACCGCTGCCTTGTAAGGCACACCTTGCATTTCAGCCCTCACCTCTCCAAATTCAGCATCCGTGAGCTTGGGCAACTTCACATGAGTGTCAAGGGGTGTACCTATGGCTTTGCACTCCTCCATGTTGAAGCGCTTGAGGATTTCTTCAAGGTACTTGCGTTGGCTCATGGTGATGCTGCGGGCAGCCCTATCCCTCTTGAACTCCACTCCAAGGCAATAGCTTAGCTCTCCAAGATCCATCATCTCATATTCCTCCTTGAGCATAGCCTTCATCTCAAGCATCTTGGTCATGCTACTTGCAAGGAGAATTAGATCATCCACATATAAGATCACAATCACCAAAAACTCACCACTTTGCATGGTGTACAAAGAGTGATCAACATGGCTTCTTAGGAAGCCCTTCCTCACAAACATGGTATCAATATCTTGGTACCATGCCCTCCCCGATTGCTTCAACCCGGGAAGGGCTTTCCTCAACTTGCACTTGAGATGCTCTTGGCCTTCTTGTACAAAACCTTGGGGCTGATCCATGTAGATGACCTCCTTGAGCTTGGGGTTGAGGAAAGCCGTCTTCACATCCATTTGGTGCATCTCCAAGTCCATGGCTGCCCCAAGACTCACAACACACCGGATGGTGCTAAACTTGGCAACGGGAGCAAAAGTCTCATTAAAATCCACACCCTCCACTTGGGAGAATTCCCTAGCAACCAGCCTTGCCTTGTACCTCACAACATGACCCAAAGCATCCCTTTTGGTGGAGAAAACCCACTTACAACCCACACTTGATCTCTTGGAAGGAAGGGGTGCAAGCTCCCATGTCCCCTTGGTAATGAGGGCCTTGTACTCCTCTTGCATGGCCAACTCCCACTTGCTTGCATCCTCACAACGCAACACCTCTCCTAGTGTGGAGGGATCTCCAAGGAAAGCCACATTGGCTTGTTCTTCATTTTGTGGGGGAAGAATGTGATTCAGCCACCAATCTCCAAGTGGCTTGCGGGTCCTTGTTGGATAACGTGGCTCCTCCAAGGGCTGGTCTTGCTCCTCCAAAGGCTGATCTTGCTCTTCCAAGGGCTGATCACGCTCTTGCCCCCTTGGTAAAGATCTTGGAGAAGGGGCTGATGGCCTCTTCCCTTGGGGTGTGGCCGCCTTCTTCTTGGGCTCCACCAACTCTTCATCTTCTTCATCTTCATCTCCTTCATCTTCCATGTGCACTCTTGGAGTTGTGCCCACCTTTTGGGCTGGTCCTCCACTACTCCCACTTGGGCTCATCTCCAAGAGCTTAGGATCAGCACCTCCATCCTCCAAGAAGGTCACATCTCGACTCTTGATGATGGCCTTGCTCTCCACACACATCAGCCTATAAGCCTTGGTTCCCTCACAATAATCAAGGAAAAGACACTTGATGCCCTTGGCATCCAACTTGGTCCTCTTGGCACTTGGAACCAATGCGTAGGCAATGCACCCGAAGATGCGCATGTGAGACACATGAGGTTTGATCCCACTCCAAGCTTCTTGGGGTGTCTTGCTTGTTAAGGCTTGCGTAGGGCACCGATTCCTTGTATAAACCGCATTGGACACGGCCTCCCCCCAAAGCTCATACTTCAGCCCTTGGCCATGAATCATGGCCCTTGCCATCTCCACAATGGTGCGATTGGCACGCTCCGCTACGCCGTTTTGTTGAGGAGTGTAAGGGGCTGAAGTGTGGTGCTCAATGCCATGAGCCTTCAAGTACCCCTCAAAGGCCTTGGATACATACTCCCCTCCATTATCCGATCTCAGCACCTTCACCTTGCACTCGGATTGGGCCTCCACAAGGGCCTTCCAAGTCTCAAAACGCCCAAACACCTCACTCTTGCACTTCAGCATATACACCCAAACCTTACGAGAGAAATCATCAATGAAGGTCACAAAATACCTTGCTCCTCCAATGGATGTGGTCTTCATTGGCCCGCACACATCGGAATGCACAAGCTCCAATAGCTTGCTCGCCCTTGTGGCCCCATCCTTGGGGAAGGGCTGCCTTGCTTGCTTGCCTTCAATGCACCCCTTGCACACCATAGAACTCCAATCATGCTTGCAAGAAGAGAGGTTCAGCCCCTTCACAATGTGTTGGAGGCTCTTCATGCTCTTCACATTCAAGTGCCCAAGCCTCCTATGCCAAAGCTCCACAAGGTCTTCATGGGTTGATCCTTGGGCCACACACGCCGAGGAAGTGCCATTCACCTTGGTGAAATGGAGGAGGTACAAGTTGCCCTCACGAGGGGCTGATGCAATCAAGACTCCACTTGGTGCCCTCACAACACACCCCACCATGTTGAAATGCACTTTCAAACCTCCCAAAGACAATTTGCTTACCGAAAGCAAGTTGGCATGCAACTTGGGGACATGAAGGACCTCATGGATTTGGATCCTCTTGGGCTGACCCTTCACCATCACCTCCACAAGGATCTCCCCCTTGCCAAGGGCCTCCACCATGCCATTGTCTCCCAAATAAATCTTCTTCCCCGAAATGGGCTGATACGTGTGGAAGGCATCACGATGGCTGGTCATATGTTGGGTGGCTCCCGAGTCCACAATCCAAGTAAACATGTTGGCCTTCTCCCCTCCTCCATTGGCTGCAAAGGCGAAATCCTCCTCTTCCTCCTCTTTGGAAGCTTGGTGTGCACTCTCCTTGCCTTTGTCTTGGCTGATCTTGCAATGCCTAGCAATGTGGCCTAGTTTGCCACACTTGAAGCACGTCCTTGTCTCCTTGGAAGCCTTGGTGTTGCCTCCCTTGCCATGTCTTGAGACTAGGGCTGATCCCTCCCCTTGGGGCTCATTCTCCTTGCGCTTGGTCACCTCATGCATCAAGCGAGCCGTCACAAACTCCGAGGTCAGCTCCTTGGTGGGCCTTGTCTCCAATGCGGTGATGAGGAACTCATAAGATGATGGCAAGCTTGCCAACAAGGTCATCACCACATCTCCCTCCGTCACGGGCGCCTCCAAACAAGCCAACTCATCCGCAAGAGCCTTGACCTTGTTGACGTGATCCAACAAATCGTCCTCCTCTTCCATCTTGCTAGTGAAGAACTTTCGGCGAAGAAATAGGAGGTTGGAGAGGCTCTTGGTCTCATGGATGTTGCAAAGGGTGGTCCACGCTTGGGCTGGTCCCTTGCAATGGCGGATGTGTGCAATTTGCCGGTCCGCAAGGTTGATGGCAATGAGAGCAAAGGCCTTCTTCTCCTTCCTCTCAAACCCCTTCTTGGTCTTTGGATCCGCATCTTCACTTGGAGGCTCCTCACTCCCATCCACCACGTCCCACAAGTCCTTCTCCGCAAGGATCATCTCCATCTTGAACTTCCACATGCCAAAGTTCTCCCCATTGAACTTGTCAATGATGCGCACGCCCTCTCCTCCACTTGATGACATGATGAAGCACCTCCCACTTGTTGGCAGCACCCAAAGGGTCTCCAAGTCAATTCAGCCTCCAAACACTCCCTTGGAAGCCAATTGGGCTGAAACGGCAACAATCACCCCTTCCAAGGACACCTCCCACTTGTTGGCAGCACCCTAAGTGTCTCCAAGTCAATTCAGCCTCCAAACACTCCTTTGGAAGCCAATTGGGCTGAAATGGCAACAATCAGCCCTTCCAAGGACCTTCCAAGATACTCACAACCTTAGGAAGGACAAAACACTCCTCACAAGTGCCTCACCTCCTCTCAACACGAATTCAGACCCTAATGGAGCTCAAATCCACCACATGGACATGATGGGCTAGTGCTACTTCAATTCAGCAAGCCAACTCACCATGCTCCTCACAAATAGGGTACTCCACACTCCAAGGCACTCAAGCCTTCCAATCAGCCCTCAATGGATCACCAATCCACCCAAACACCCTAATTGGCCCTCAATGGCTCACATGGCCACAAATCAGCCCTCTTGGGTTCACAAAGTCCATGAATTGCCTCACACACTCACAAGGGCACTAATCAACCCTCCATGCATGGAAAAAACCTCAAGCAACTCAAATATGCTTCCAAGGCTCACAAAGACTCTCAATAGATGGCAATTGGCACCATTACTATCCACAATGCACCTAAGTGCAAAATCAGCCACAATGGGCTCCCAATGTACTTTTCTAAGCACAAACTCAAACTAGGAGCATGCAACCAGCCCATTCTAGGTCTGATTACTACCATAAGCAATGTCCCACCCAAAATGTACTCCAAACCTCACAAACCAGCCAACAAAAGCTCAAAAAAATGCACTCCAAAGTTTTTGTTTTTGAAAAATGACTCACACCATATGGTTTGTAGGTGACAAGTGACAAAGGGCTGATTACTCCTCCAAGCTCCAAGACCTCCTCCAAATGCTTTGAATTCCTCCCTCAAACGCAACTCCAAGTGCGTGGGCCCATAACCTATTGAGATTACAATATTATGAGAAGGATGAAAGGCTTTACTTAGATGGTAGGATGATATCATGGCCCATGCATGGGCTGAACTTAAGGGAGAAGCCTTTCCCTAGTTATCCACAAACCATGCGGGATAACTAAACACCATAGGCTGCCTTTGACTACAAGCAATACCCATTAGACTCTAAGCCTAACTAAGAGGCTAATACTACTCTTAGGGCTGAATGTACATAATCTACACTAATATGTACATGTTCTTCAACAGTGGTTTCATTTTTTTTTTTTGGATTGTCATGAAATTAGTTATGAAGTCTAAGTTGAAATTGTGTAAGTCTCTAAAAGTGTCCATTCTTAGTCACGTGTTCATTATTTGATGAGGACAAATGCAATTGGTGGCTCTCTATCAGAAAACGCTTTTAGAGCATAGTTGTTTATAGACCTTCTACCTTATGTGGATGCACTTTGAAAGACAATAGAACCAAAATCTCATACCAAAGTTGTGTTATATTTTTTGCGGGCCTTTTTATAATTACTTATGAATTTTTGAAGCTAAAATGGCATAGGCGTGTAACAATGGTATGTTCATCTTGGGTACATTAAAACCTTCAATATGTACCCATGTATTTGAAGACATTTTTAGAATCTAGGCACTTAACAACATCTTGCCTTATTCCATCTATGTATTCCAATTTTGTTCTAATGAACTTTATATATTCATTTTATTACAAGAATCTAAGAGCATCTAAAGACCAATATGAGACATGACTTCTAAAATATTTCATCATGTCACTTTGCAACCTATATAGATTCTAGCCATTGCTAGGACATTTAGTTTTTAAATAAGAATGAAAAAAGGTACAAAGATGAAAAAATAAAAAGAATGAGAAAAATAAAAAGAACAAAAAAATCATTTTTCTATTAATGATATAGAGGGTACCAAATTTGAGACCCAAACTATCACTAATGAAAGGGAGTTTCGGGGTAACAAACTTGATAGTGCTAGTGCACAGTGTCTAAAGCTCATTTGCACACCAAGTTGGATTCTAAATGGAACTTTGACACCTTGCTATTGGATATATTTCTCACATTAGAGAGGGTGCAAAATTAGTGTTACTTACAAAATTTAGTATCACTAAAAAATTGTTTTATGTAGAATTGAAGACAATACACTTATATTTGAGCATGCTCAAATTTAAAATAAAGTAAACTTGATAAATTAGTGCAATATATATATATGTAATTCCATAAAATCTAAGTTCAAAAGGTGTTTGCAACATTATAAATATTTATCTGGACTTGTCCATTGGGAAGCACCTCTATTACTTTGAGATGAAAAAAAAAATCAACTTCAGGAATTATACTTGCAATATCTCTACATGAAAACATTGTAATCAACAAATCTTTTCATCTTGTCTAATCATTATTATTGACATACTTGTTTGATGCAAATATGTTAAAGCAATTGGAATCTACAACACTAGTTTAAAATCACCCTTGGAATTGAATATCATCGCATCACCTTTTTTATGTTCATCATATTACATTTTGTTAAGAGATTTTGAAAATTGTTAAAAGGTATTATGTTTAACAATTTTTTGCACATTTTAGCAAAGAAAGAAAGAAGAAATTTAATACAACAGATTTTTGATAGAACTTGTTAAAAAATGTTAAATATTATATGTTTCAACAATTTTGGCAACTAATTCTAACAAAATATAAAGTTATGAACATAAAAAATGTAACTATGGTGAGGTAGTGATGTTCAAGTCCAAGGTTGATTTTGCATTGTTTAGTGCAAATTTTTTCTAGGGCAACTCCAATTTTCAATGATTTATATCAAAGACTATTACTAGTTGATTGTCGTTTACATTTGAATCATCATTTATAAAACTTTAACTTGAATTTATAAGCATTTTAACACATATGAAATAGTGTGTATGTTTGAATACTGGCTAATATCAAACATTAAACAAGTGTTGAAGCATTTAAAATGAATTTTGGTCAGCAATTTCTTCATGTAATATATTATAAATGAAAGTTGAGATGAATAAATCTTTGTACAAAAATGAATTATTTCTAAAAAATAAGGTTTGGAGATGCTAAATATAAAAATACTCTTTGAGGTTCACTTTTCTATGTAAATATATATGTAAATAAATGTCTCTCTCTCTCTATATAGTTTTCCAAAAATTTTGAAATCTATTTTGTAACTATTTTCTACCAAACACAATTGTATAATGAATTTCTTGAAGGACCAAATGAATGCCTATTTTTTGGTCAAAAAACACTGAAAACTACAATTTCTATTGCAAAATTGTAAAATATTGTATTTTTATATATCTAACCATAGGATCATGTACCAAGATATTAGTAGTATAAGATTGTGTAGGAGAAATTTCAAAATTTTTTGACCATACAAATTAGAAGATATAGTGTTTAAAATGAAATAAAATGTTTTGTTTAATATACCTTGTAGATTAGTTTTTTTTACTTTAAATCTTTTTATTTTAAATTTTTTGCACCATAGATATTGAATTAAAATAATTATGTTGAAGAATTGAATTGGAGAGTTGAGAAATTTTTGTAGAAAAGAATCACTTGATTTTCAATCTTAAAAATATTGTTAAATAGAAGTAGGTATGAAATAGAAAGAAAAACGATATTCTTTATAGTTCTAAGATGGAATTAAAATAGACTAATTCCAATGGTGAAAGTGTTCTAGTAAGCAAATTAAATCATGTGTAAATTTTTATTTGAAAAACTGTGAAAATTGAGTTAAAAAATGAATCCTATAGTTTATTTTTTGAAAAAGATGCCTTGAATTGCCCAAAAAACAAGACTCTCCATCTATAAATTTCTCATTGTTCACTAGTCCAAATAAAATAAATCAAATCTTTCTACGTAGACAAAAATATTATTTATAAGAAACAAATTTAAAAAATTAAAATTAAAATTTTTTATGATTTTTTTCATACTACCTAATGACTTCTATGTTGAGGTTAGAGTGGCATAACTTATACTCCTATGTACCAATTGAAATAAAAATTATATACCAAGACGGCTAATTTTATTTTATTTAAAAAGAAATTCTAAAAATCCAACCAAAAATTGAGATCTTCAAAACCTTTAGACCTCAAATCCTCTAAGATGACACTTGGTCCTTTGGAGGTTATCAATGACATTAAATCTTACAATCAATCTAGACATGACAAATTCTATTTAACATAGTATAAATAGATTTTATACACTATTTTGCACTGAATTTTTTTTAAAAGAGTACATCATCAACAATCAAGTGAAAAAATCATTAAAAATTCTATTTCAAATAAAAAATAGAGAAAATAACCAAACTTGGATCCTTGAAATCAGTTCAATGAGGGGATTAAGGGAAAATAGCTAGTATAACTCAAAAAGCATGCAAGCTAATGATAGAAGAAATTCCCCACCACTCTCCATAGAATCAATATAGAGTCTAAGGTAGAGACTCCCTCAAGTGCCATTTTTTTGTCATATCATAGTTACTATTATTAGAATTATCAAATTTTTATATTTTCTTGTTGGCAAGTGAAAGGTGAATTCAACGCATTAAAAAAATTTCATTTGGATATTCATTACAAAGTGACAAAGGGTCAAAAAATTTCTTGATAGATAAGTTGTAAAATCATGTCTTTAATAGACATAGATATTGATAAACTAGATGTACATTTAGAAATGATGGTGATTTTAGGTGAATGACATATTTGGAAGTCCTTACCTTAAATTAAATTCAATGAACTTGAATCACTTGAGTTTGAACCTCAGACGTTTTCCATCAAAATAAAGTACCTTTGCCAAAGGAGCCCAAAAGTTGTCTAATTAGGTGTTGGGGGGTCTAAGAGGAGGTGCTATCACAACTTTGCTACCACTTCAAAAACTCATAACTTTTGCATGTGGAATCCAAATCAAATATTTATTAACCCCTAAATGCCCAAACTGCGTTGTTTGGCAACATAGAAATTTTGGCTAGCTCACTACGAATGGAATTTTTATTTATTTTCTTAAAAATTTTAACACAAAATGTGCCCAAGAAGTAGCCTTAAGTCCCAAATGTTTTCATAACTTTTGACTACATGGTTAAAAAGTTATTGTATGATATGTACTTTTCATTGCTTGACGGGCAACCTAGGTAGCAAAAAAACTTCTTTAAAAATCATTTAAAAAAAAAAAATTAATTTTAAATTGGTTCTCTAGATTTATATATACTTGAAAAAGCTTTGAATCATTTCATTTTGATCAATATGTCAAAATTTATGAGGAGTTTTAGTTTGTGTGAGTTTGTGGATTTATATTGAATCTCTACTCTAAGACAAACTTTGAAGTCCTTTATTTAACTCAATTTTTAAAATTATTTAACTTTATTTAACTCATTTTTCAATATTTTGGGGAAAAAATAAAAACATTGGATGTAGATTTTTTATTACAACATTACAACCATAAACCATTAGGATTGACATTTTTCAATTCAATAAATAAATTGTTAACAATTTAGTATTTTGAATCATTCCCTATTCTTTTGACTTACTATTTTTTTCCTACATATTGTATGATTCCAAATGATCTGAAAATTTCCAAGTATGTAACTAACTTGACTTGAAAAATGAATTCAAAAGGTAACCACTATTTTGGACATTTTTTCATACAAATGTGACCTTTTGAAGTGCAGTTGCTCGGATATTCGTTGGCCCAAAAAAGGAAATTTGTCACTTCAAATGCTAATATCTTGCAATGTACAAGGTGAAAATTTCTGAAATTTTTTCTACAAGTTTTCAAACAAGCTTACTACAAGATCTTACAATTACATTTGTCCAAAAATGTTTTTTTTCTAAAATTTGGTACATGTACTAGAAATGGTAGTTTGGAAGCGGTTTTGGTAAAAACATAGTCAAAATCATTTAGGGGTTGATGAGTAGAAATCCTCTTTGAAAGGAGGATATGATCCATTCTCTAAATATATAATAATCAGCTTGCCCGTGTTTTTGTTTTTTTCAAAAATAGAATTAAACGTCGCCAAGACGTGGGACTTGAAACAAACATAACATTCTTGAACATGAAGAGTTGAATATCCCTTCTATAGTAGCATTTTCACATGAATATATTTGTACTACAATCTTTTGATTTGGGAAATACTTCGCCTTGGATCTATCCAATCCATTCTCTCTCCCTTTCCACCTTCCTTATCCATTCAACTACATCAAGTAGGCACATGATGACTTGAAAAGTCTAGTATGTTGTTGGCTTTTAAAACTTCAATAACCCAAGGAAAAAAAATCATAAAAGAAAATGAGAGGCATGGAAGGGAAAGGGTTCAAGTCCCACTAATTGTTTAAAAATGTTATGAACAAAATCTAGGAAAAATGAAAATCCAACTTGAGGATCAAGATCCAAGAATTTTTTGCATTAAATATTAAATATTTTAGAGGTTGTGAATCATTGAATTGAAATGGTTGTTCAATTACTTCAAACTTTAGTATATATATCCCCTTGAAGAGTTGGGGGTAATTTTTTTTTCCTCTAGATTTTCCAAATGAAAGAAAAGGTGATATTTATTTTGTGGTGAGGGTTTGCATGGTAATGGGCCAATAGAATGTGCAGTTTTAGGGTGGCGATGTGTGCAGATCTATAGTACAAAATTGGGTGAATTAGGAATTTCATTTAGATTCAATTGGACAATTTGGGGGTTGTGCCAAACACCTCTATGGCAATTTAAAAAAAATTGTGCAATTGAAGTGGCAATTTAGAGCACTTTGTTGAAGTGTATTAGGTGAAATTGTGAGATGATGATTTTAAAATATGACAATATGGGAATGATTAATTTCATGTTTAAATGCATTTACCATTGAATTTTCTACCTTTTGTATTACCTACATCCTTCTAAACACCTTCCCATGTTGAAGTCAACAAGATTGCAAAAGACATGAGGACCACAAACAATGTCTCAAGGTTTTACATTAGTGGCAATGTTTTGCAAAGTAATAAATCTTTTTTGGGGAAAATTAAAATATCCTATATTTTCCAAAGTAGGATGAAATCATCGCATTTGGAAGAATACTCATATAATTATTTGGATAAATAAATATTTTTTTAATCCATCTTCACCATTGTTGATACATTTGGCACCTTCCTCACAGTGCCAAAAGGTCAACAAGGATATATTTCATTACTATGAAGAGAGTAAGAACAACAAAATTGCATTCTCTTCTTGAATCCATTGCTAACCAAGGTGAAAGAAGACAATTCCATTATTCATTCAACATAATATGACTTTGATAAACAAGTACCACATGCTTTACAACTAGTACAATTCAATATAAAGGTAGAAAGCTCTAAAAGCAATCACTAACACAGAGGTACATTTTGCTTTCTTCAATGCACCAATAGTGTGCATTTTAGGAGGCTAGATTGCTTTCAATCCCCCTAGCATTTCAACTTATTCGTAACTAATTCCACAAAGGTCCAAAAAATATGAAACGACTTGGGTTTGATGCCAATTCCATTTCACTTCCAATCAAAATTTTCCAAATTTTTTTTCCATGGAGTTTAGCTTCCCCCCCAAATGCAATCACCTCTTCCAAAGGTCGCTTTAAGAGCAGACTAGCTTACCTTTAGTTGGGGAGGGCGACTAGGCAATGCAGTAGGCAACTGGCATAGGACTTGGAAATTCGAGTTGGGACTTGGACTCTACCGTACTGACCAAATGTACCGCTTTTGGACTTTATTTCCCTCATCCGGCTCCTCGTGCGCTAACATTGACTTTCTAGATATCATCGATTTCAGTCCTTCAGTTCTTTCCACACGGCAGTGTTGGAAAATGTCGTGAAGATTGAGTATCATCCAGGTCACTGGCACAACTTCATTGCCTGTTTTGCTATGAAATTCGGTTTCCTTTGTTTCACAAAATAAAATAAAATTAATGCGTATCATTGTGGGACACACTTGAACTTTACACTGGCACATGTGGAATTACGGATGCACGATGATCTCGTTTGCCTACTGGCTTCATCATACTGTCACCCCTGGCGCTGCAGATTGCAGAATTTTTAGGGTTTTGGCCTTTTGGGTTTATATGGTAAGATGCCCTGGCTCAACACAACTTTCTATGGTACTTAACTTAGCCAAGAATCTGAAATGCTAAAGACCCTGTTCAGTCCCTTTCCAATGGCAGTCATGCAACTGATGGAATCTGATTACCGAAATAATTCATAAGACAGTTGCAGAATAAATCATTGACAATGGCATTCGACGCCGTTTTCTTGGCAGCCAGGACGTTAACTTATGGTCCGTGCAGGGTGAATTTCTCCTTGGGGAAACTTACACAGAAAATTTTCATTTGCCACCACTCCCCGTTAAAATTAGGGGATTTTGGATTTCGTACTCGGGGTCAGAGGTCTCGAAGTCAGTTTCGGGGGTGAAGAATGAAGAATTGTTGCAACACAAAATAGAGGGTAATTTTTTTTTATATTACCTTGTACAACACAAAATTCACCTTGTAGGGTGGTCCACTTAGTATGACAACTTTAAAGTCCTACATAGAAAACCATTATTTAAGAACAACTCCAATATTGCTTGAGAAGGAGCTTGCCAAAAGTGTAATGACAAGGATTAAAAATAAACATGTCCCAATGCAACCTACATTTGGTCTCTCTTTATACCCAACTTAGCCATTTTCCATCCCCAACCCAATGGTTTGACAAAATATGAAGATCCCACAAGTTGACGTACAATAGAAAAAGTCATCATTGCCATAAGCTTTTTTATAATTATCAAGCTTGTATGCCAATATATTGGACTCCCCTTTTTAGGCAATATATAAAGGTCTAGTTTTCAATGTAGAATCTTTTCTAGTCCTTTTATAATGCGAAAAAGTCCCGATTTGAGGTTTGGATTGCCGATTTTGCACTGATTGGGTCGAGTTTTTTGAAAAGTTGCTGCCACATGGAATGAGGTCTCCCTCTTTCTACTTCAAAATCTCGACTCTTCCCGTCCTCGCGTAGTCCCTCGTCCCGGACGTCCTCGCAGTGGAGATGCTCTACCAGCGAGAATTTCACTCAGAACCCGGCGCCAATCCCTGCTACTGTACGACAAGTGGTCATCCACCCACTAGCTCCGTAGCAAGTAGCTTCAACAGTGTTGTCGATCCACTTATCACCACTTGCTACAATTGCCAGCAATGGTCCGTTTGTCTCTAACCCTGGAATCACGAGGTTCCTCTGAACTAAGTTGAACCCTGCACCATGCCACTGCCTCAAACAACAAACTATAACACTAAAGAAACGCGCAGCTACACTAAAGTAGGCCAGTGTCCCTACAACAATGGCTCGCTTTTTGACTACTAAGGTTGCTTCTGTCAATGGGTCCAGAGCCAAGAGCGAGTAGGCTCAGGGTTCGTTCTACAGTAAGATAAAACGAAGGCATTACAGACACCTTCTGGCTAGCTTGTCACTCTGCTGGATCGAGTTCAAGTACACATACGTACAGACCTCGGTCTCGTCATGGCATTCTTGTGATTGAAGCTACTGTAGTTCGTAACTGCGCTCGCATCTGAAGCTTCCTCTTTAACTCAGGAAATCTCCGTCATTCGCAAGTCCGTCACCGCCGACCGGCGCCGCGTCCGTAGTTTCGCAGCACGGGTACAGTGTCATACTGGAAGGTGCCTGGACGTTGCCTTGTAAGTTTTGCTGAGCGGTGCCTTCATCGCAATTCTAACTTAACAGTATCTGAGAGAATGTCTGTAACTGCGTAGCCAAATAGAGTCCTAGATATTATCAGTCCAATTATAACCAAACAAAAATGTCTGTTCAGGATTGTAAGGAAGTCTGTACACGGAAGTAATTGTCTGTAACGTACAAGAACGTCGTTATAATTGGGGGTTCAGGCAGTTCTCGAGGCAAGTGTTTTTGGAGCTGTGTTGGTTTTGTTTGAGAATTTTGACGAGATGAATCGGGTTTCCAGAGGGGCAGAGCGTGAAAGCTGTGCGCTATCCTAGCGGCACTTGATTCGGAGAAGGACATTACATGTTGCAGCAGGAAGTCAGACAGCTAGTGAAGGTGGAGGTGGGGACGGCGGCCGGGTCACATCGATCAAAGAGAGTCCAGACATTCTACACCAGAGCTTTGGTAAGTACAGTTGCAGAGATCCAGAAAGGGCTGTCCTCTGTGGCAACAACCCTGGCTTTCTTGTTCAAAGTTTCGCTGTTGGTTGAACGTGAAGTTGTGTTGTCGGTAGAAGCCGTAGCTCGCGGTTTGCAAGTCTCAGGATGGGATTTGGAATCAGATTATCGACTGTTTGGACGTTCTCTTTCGCAGACTGGGAGGAACAGAGTTTCGTTAAGTTCGGGTACCACAGCTTAGTGCATAGGCTGAATTTTTGTTTTATTTCTTATTTTAAGTTTTTTTCTTGATTAGCTGATGTGTGTTTTACCACTTTTTTGGAAGCAAGCGTTCGTCACTGGTCGAAATAAGGTTGTAAGGATTTCTTTTTCGGGATTTTCATGTCTTGATTCTCTTTCGTGTACTCTTTGAGTGAGAATAATATCCAACTACAGCTCTAAGTTATATTCCATCATGTAGCGAAACCAGCCAGACTGGTATCGATCTCGTGGTGTAATATCGATCAGATGGGAGGAGCTAGGGTTCATATTGAGTCAGATTTTGGAGTCATAACTTATGAGTCAGATAACGTACTGGTGCAACCGTGGAAACTCCCTTTAGAGAATTAGACAACATAAGTAATTATGTTAAAATGTAGGGTAAGTAGTAATTGCCTGAGTGAGCTATGTTACAGATTTTGAGTGGGCCACATTATTTCGAGCAATTTCTTCACTGGAACAATCATGGGCAAAATGGGGAACATGGCAAAGTGCGTAGCACTAAAGTGTAAGATAACGTGACCTAATCGCAAGTCGCTTTTCAAATCGACCTCTGTAGAGTCTTGTCTTAACTGTGCATTACCCATTCAAGAGAGCCTAGAGACGATTTTAGCTGCACCTAATTTCATCACTTTCATTTCATAGTCTTATTCATACTGACATATCCCCGAAACGTATGGATTGGACTCGGCATTTTTTTTTCCCTGGTGGTAGTTGTCCCTGGGCGGTAGTTTAAACTTGATTTTCTCTCCTTTTTTGCAACGGAATTCATTTGATGCGTGTGCTGACTGTGCTCCGAAAGTATCACGTATCGCTTGCTACTAGAATGTCGAATCCCTTTTCCACTCCCACAGTCCTGTTCAATAAGTTTAACATGCGATTTCCCATTCTAATAGCATCACATGAGTGGGGAACCATACTAAAACACTTCTTCGGACAATTTTTCCCGTTTCTCCTGACACAAATTGCCACCCTCTAAGAATCATTTCTCCTGGTTTACTGACAAGACATGTTTTCATGCATCACAGGTAGTTCGCCCTGCCACCGATCGACTTCCAGGGCCCAATCGAGGTATCCAGAAGAAGCTTGGAATCCTTCGCGATGGACGCAGAACGGACGCCGTCGAAGCCGGTATCGACCTGTCGCTCATGGAGCAAGCGCGCGGCGTCCCTCAAGTGTGGCCTCAAGCAGGCGCTCAACAAGGTGGAAAACTTGTTCGGTGAGTTCGCAAGCAAGGAAACCGGCGGGGGCTTTCCTGAGCCGACGCCGCCACAACGCACCCCGACGCCTGCTGCTAAGTACGTTCCATTGAATCCATTTCCGGATCCTGCCACGCCACCTGGGAGGTACGCAAGGATACCTGGGGGTCAGCATGACTATGAAGCCAGCGGATCCAACCACACGTCCAACCATACGTCCGAGTACTTCGATGCGAAGGATCCCTCGGAGTATCTGCTGCAACACCAGATTCCGGATTACGCCGAGTTCAACGACGCGCGTCTGCGCAACCGAAAACAATATGGAAGTGAACAGGGATATGAACACGCGCACCAAGGTATCGAGCACCCGCAATACGGATTTGAACGCCCCCACCCCGGACTCGAGGAGCAACTGGCAGGTTCCTTCGGTAACATTCTTCTGAATACTCCCACGGCTTCCAACGCTTCCCACCCCCACCCCTGGGACGATCTGCTGAATCCCGTGGCTTCCATGTCGGTGCATGACCAACAAGTGCAAGATTATTACTACTCTGGCGAACTGGATCCCGGTTGGCTTCATCAGGACGACGCCATTGGATCCCATGCGACTTCGACGGCGCAGCAGCAGCAGACGACGATGCTATCTGGGTATGGCGGCATGTCGGTGAGGACTGGCGAGACGGGGGACAGCCAAGAGAGCTTAATGGACACGGCGGGCACTTCGACAACGTCCGCCTACATTCTTCCTCCCGTGGAGGAGGAGAAGCCGTCGATTCTGCCCCGGCCGTTTAACAAAATCTACGTCGAGATCCGACGGATTGCACGAGGCGACGAGGTGGCGTTTGCATCCGCGCGAATGGGGCGAGGGATGCGGGTGCTGGGAAAAGTTTTTTGCTACACGCTGAGGTTGAGGAAGACGGTGATGAGGGTGAAATTGGCGAAGGCCCAGAGGAAGAGGATTCTGGATCCGGTGAGTAATTTAATAAGTAGTACTGGGTCTTTCTCTTTTTGCTGGGGGGGGGGGTGGAGGAGACGATGGATTATAATTAAGTCTGGGTGATTGATGATTCCATTGTCGATGATTGTTTCAATTCTTGTTTCTCAGTGTCTGCAGGCTGATTTTGTGGTTAGTGTGTCTGGGTATCGGCTCATGGATGCAAACCTCAAGAGCTTACGAAAGTTTGAATGTTGTTAGTGTCTGATTGCAAGACACTTGCATTCTCAAACTTTTGTATGTCTTTCAAGTTTGTGCCATGAGAGAATGTCTAAAGTCTAAACATGTACCACAAAATTTGCCTGCAAAGTTGGAATCATCCGGAAGCAAATTAATATCACAAACGAGAATCTTCGAGTAATCCGTTGTGACACCCCCAGTGTGTACCTTACATTTGGTACGGTACAAACCATTGTTGCTTACTTGCAAAAAAAATTGTAGTGTCGAGCCCATGCAAAATCGACTGACACTGAAAACAACGTAGGAAGATTGTTTCCACTAACCAAGAGCCAGGTTGAACCAACATTTTCAAGTGATGTAGTTGCAGTAATTAGTCCTTAGGGAGAATGTTCCACAACCATTGAAATAGTGCTTATTTTTTCTGTTGGCATCCTCTCAGAAAATGTTCCACAATAATTTGAAGATGTAGTAATTTGCAGTAATTAGTCGCGTAGCAGAATTAATGTTCCCCATACGATTGTTACTAATTCCATTGATATGTCAATCGGTTGCAGAAGCTAAATCTCCGTCAACAATGCATGAAAAAAATGCGCAAGGGATCTCCCCCCAAACAACCAATGGCACCGGGAGTATCCACTCAATCCACCACCAAAAGCCGTTACAAAGGCATCACATATCGCAACGGCAATTGGACCGCGGAGATCCGCGTGAGCCGTTGCAAAGTGAAGGTGTGGATCGGCACCTTCTCCTCCGAGAGGGAAACCGCTTTAGCGTTGGATGCGGGCTACTACCACTGCACAGAGAAGTATAAGAAGTTCAACTTCCCGCAGTTTGTGGATCAGCTGGGGACGTCAAGGTACCCGACGGTGTTGGCGCTTTGCAATGCGGGAAGGAAAGACGAGGCCACGAAGCTGGTAAAGAAGTTGGCGGCCGATCACGCTGTGGCGTTTGGTGCGCCTTGAAGGGCGTGCTTGGGCAGGGCTTTATTCGGGGGCCTGGAATGGCCTACAGGTTCTTTTGGATTCTCAACTGGCCGCTAAACAAATAAAACAAGCAAAAAAACATGCAAAAAAGCCGTGCAGGAAACCGTAAGATTCAACGTGAATGATGCGACTCTTCTGCGATTCTCCTCGGCAGTGGTGTTACAGAAAAAAAACCTTAAAAATGAGTCTGGTTTTTCGTTTTTTTCCTCTGAAGCTGCAGTTTTGGTGGTCTTTTCTTTTGAAGCGTGAACTCTGGAAGGACGCCGCCATCAAGCTGCAGTTTTGGAGGTCTTTTTCTTCTGAACCCTTGACCTTGGAATGACGCGGCCCTGTGATCGATTTAGTCAGCGAAACATTAGTTCACGGATTAATAGGGGAATTCTCCGTTTCTATAGTATCCTTTGAAAGTCCATTCATAAGACACTTTTAGTCCTCGGCGTCCTCGGTGACATAAAACAATGAGTGATCTCGAAATGCATTTGAAAAGTTGGTCCGAAGGGGAGATTGAGTGAGTGGTGTTCAATTGTAGAATGGGCCGTTTTCTTTTACCTTTCTAGAAGTGGATCGTCAAACATTCATTGACTGAGGAGTGGTTTCGACACAAGCGAATTCAACAGGCAGATTTGGTGCCAGAAGAAACAGTAGAAACTCAACCGTTCAAGAATGGATTGAACTTCGTCTTGCGGAACATGGTGTCGGAACCGAGATGAAACAAACTCGTCCTCTTCCAATCTCTATAAGAAATTGGAGTTCTTTCCCTCTCCTATCCCCTTCCAAAATGATGGACTGGCAGTTGGTACGCGCATGAATTTTGGCTCTTCAAACGTATCCAATTCCATTTAACTGCAAGGATCCTAAATTCAAGGACAGTCAGTTCGCTTTCCGAGTGAAATCTAAGAACTTGAGTCAAGAAATGGACATTCCCACTTTCTTACAAACATAGAATCCCAACCCAAGAGAGTTCAGACCGAATATTAGGTCCGAAGTCGGAGATCTTGCACCCCTAGACGTGAGTTTTTCTTGAGCTAGAAAGTGCCGCTCGATCTTCCTACCAATTCATTTTAGTTTTGACTCTGGAACCTTTTGGAAATACGGTAACTGTGAAAAAAAATTGGTATTTATTTATGTCCCACAGGTTAGTTAGCATATATGAAAACCCAGGAAATAGTTCGCATGATTTGGGAGGACGGGTCCTTGAAAAGATCGAAACAGGGATGAGTGCCACAGGTGACCAGCATTACATGACATTCATTGTGTGTCTAGCTACCCATTGTTGAGACCTGTTTGAAATCACACGTGCGGCGAAGATTCTCAAGGCCTGAACTACTGTTGTGCTCCTTGTAATTCTACCTTGTACTGGACTGTACATATGCGACTGTAGAAAAAGAATTCCGGTGTGATCCTCACTAAGCATAGTTGATTCCTTTCCTCCTTCCTTGCGGAATGTAAGATAGGAAACTCATTTCAATTCTTGTTTCCATTCAGAGACTTTGAGAACGTGGAATTGAAACCACTTGTACAGTCGGGGCAATAGTTTTAGTGTTTGAGATTAGTGTGAATTAAAAGTTGCCCAAGAGACTCTTCATTTGGGACCTTGATTGGGTGTGGATGAATTAAGTGGATTCGGTGCTTATTTTTCTAAGCTCGACTCTTTAAATTGTCTTTTGAACAACTGTGCAAATGCTAGTGTTTCAGTTGGGTTTCCTTTTTGTATTTCCTTTTTTTTTTTTCTAATGAGGAGTTTTTCCTCTCCTCTTTCCCCTGGTCAATTCTCTTCTGAGTTTGTGTCTTCGTCTGAGTTCGATTTTTATATCAATGATTCCAACATCAGGTGTAGATCTATAACCCAGAAATCGAATTAAACTCTTCTTTTCTCGTACTTCTTGTGGTCGATATTTCATGTCAGGCTTCCTTGTGTGAAGATTCAGAAACCTTGTTAGTGCAGGCTGGGTTAAGTCCATAGAATGGTCAAATTGGTTCGGTATTGGCATGTTTCAGAGCATCAAACTTAATGAAATCAAATAAATATATTCTTTAAGCTGCACACCTTGTTCACTGTTATGTATGTGTTATTGAACATAAGTCGGTCCAAATGTCCATATTAGCACTAACTCCTCAATGCTCAAGTAGTTGCTTCCATATCTATACGGTATAGTAGGAATAAATCATTGAAAAAGCTTCACCCAAGGTCACAAAATATACCAATTGAAAGAAAAACTCCTACACTATTGTTTAGAAGATAGAAGTCAATGTTTTGAAAGGTACTAAAAGGTTTCAAAGTGGACTTTCTATTCTTGGGACTTGGGGCTAATTGTTCTCTTCACAATTGAATTCTTATTTGCATCAAGATAGGAATCAATTTGAGGAATTAGTTTGAGTTTGTGGGCACTATACATGCTCTCATAAGCAATGAAGAGATGCAAAGATTTAAAAAAACACTCCATCATGAATAGGAAGTAGGACTTTCCAACTTACCTAGTGTCATTGTATTCTCAATAAGACTACCTCTGATACTCTATATCTGAAAGCCGCCGATGCTTGATGTGAGGACTTGGGTCTATCTTTAAAGTAAGTAGGCTCTTAGTGGTGAGGACCATAGTGATGAGCTCTTTTGTGTTGTCCTTCAGTTCTTGCTCGTTTTGTCAACATTCCAATTTCTTTAACTTTGTCTTTTGCCTAAGTGATTGTTGGTTTTAGAAGCGAGACAAAAGACCATTTTGCATGAATAAATAAATAACATCCATAATAAATTGCATGAATAATAAATTAACCAAAATAATAACAAAATATTGAAGCGATGCAGCTTCTAATTCAACGTCAGCAAAAAGATTGTGTATAGAGATCTGTTTTTGCAATATTAGAGTAAACTTTGCACACATAGAAGTAACATCTCCAAAGTTTCCCTAAAATCAATTTAAAATAGTGAGACAAAACTAAGTACATTTCACATAATCCTATCCAAAAAAGTCTCGACAATCCTTCAAAAACATAAACAAAGTGTTAGAAATCGTAAACAAAAACCTCAAAAATAAATTGAAAGCAATCGGTAGAATACAAACGATTCGATGCAAACTCTTAAAACTTAGCATGCAAGCTCTCAATGCATATCCAGATCAAGAAGGGAGTCAGTTCATAGCGAGGCAACTTTTGTGGTAGCCATGGCGGTGTTGTGTCACTCTACATCATTTATAAGAGATGTCATAAATTACAAGCACTAAAACATATACACATACTTCAAAGCAAATCTACACTACAATAAGGAATGAATGACCAACCATCTAATAATAAGCTTCTTAAACATTCAAAATTGCTTCTACTTTGTCTCAAGTGGATTAGTCTTGCAAATCACATGAATTGTGGAATTACACTTATAAAGATTGGTATAACAAGCAACCATCATCACATTCCGTGCTCCAATTCCTTTCAACTCAAAAACAACAATATATACAAGACTTGAAGAAAATGAATGAGCAAAAAGGTGGCCTAGGATTACAGCCATCCCAAAGGTGCCCCAAAATAGCTTCGTTCACACCTCAAATAGTCTCAAAACACTAGTTTAGCCCCCCAATGGCCAGTATATGGCTATTTCGGCTACACCATGTCTACAAATAACTCTTATGAAGTCTTACAAAGCCTACCAGCTACCCGTCATTAAATAACATGACAGCTGTCGTGTCACTCTACATCATTTATAGGAGATATTGTAAACTACAAGAACACTTACACATGCTTCAAAGCAAATCCACACTATAACAAGGCATGAATGACCAACTATCCAATTAATCCCCTAGCTGAATAAAGTGCCCTCCCAATTCAACTAGCAATAGAAGTTAAATGAATAATTTGAACTATATTCACTATACAATCAACTTGTTGAAGAAGATAGTTGATAGGCCTCCATCTATTTGTAGTCTTGATTCACTACAAGAAATTGCTGTCTAATGTGACTGCAAAAATGTAATTGCATGATTTTTGCGACTATAGAATCATTGCACCTCCCTAATTGCACCATCATAGGGAAGTCCAAAGCGTCACAATCATTTTGTAGCCGTGACTGCGACTATAGGATGACCAGAATTAAACCAGCCAGTTTCATCCACAATGTTTTGTTCACTGCATTGCGGATGACATGATGTAGCAAGGTAGGGCTCCCGACATGGACGATGAAGTTGCACAACAGTAGTGGTGCCTCGGATTTTGTGACTTCATGTCACTTAGGAATGACTTTGTTATGACTTTTGCATGATTGAGATAGTCACTTCCACTGTGTTTTCTTTTAGCTCTTCTAAGAGATAAAGTAGACTGCCCATCACTATACCACTGAAGAAATATGATTGTGGTTTAAGTGTCGTTTTGCGGTAGTGTGACTTCCACGCGACTATGGAGTGTCAAAAGTACTATTGGAGGAAATAAACATAGAGGAGAGAAAATCCTTTCATTTTTTGGGATTTAGGGTTGATTAATGATTGTTATAGACTGAAATTTTCAATTTTCATGGTTAAATTTTTTATTCCACTAAGGAATTAATAAAATCAGAGAAATGATTTAGTGAGGGGGTCAAATTATATACTTTTGTTGCTTGAGTGACTAGATTAGCTTGACTACAATCATTGTGAAGATCACATTATCAAGTGCTTGATCACTCCATATAAATGTTTACAAATATTCAAACAACAAGTACTATTAGATGACTTTAGTAGACTTGCTGAAAGAAATTGTGAATTTTAGTCATTCTTGATGCGAATACAAAGTCCATGTAAAAAGTGTTGACATGACAAATGTGAAAAACACATGCAAGTCACGTTGTGGACGTCAATTCAAAACAACTACAGGCAATCACCTTCAAAATTGAAGAAGAATTTTGAAATGACTATTGACAGTGAAGAGAGTAACCTTTCACAATGATTTTGTTGAAGACAGCAACTACTATCTATGACTTCAGTCTCTTGAGATTGCCTTTGATGTCCCTAGTAATTTTCCTAGACTAATAAGTTGTCTTCCGTTGGCAATTCAATGGTGCCGACTAAATTGGCTTTTAAAGTAGGATTTGGCAAACTTTGTAGAGTCGTTAAGCCTCTAGCCTCCATGATAGTAGTGATGAAGGCGTCCATGCGGTGGAGTACTTCTCGCTTGGCCTTGGCTTTTTTGTACAATACCACTTTCCATTCGGCTATGTCAATAGCATTGGAAAAAAACACTTTTATGGATTGACTAGGGAAAATGAATGGCTTTGTCGTGCAAGGCAATTTATGGTGAAAATTCGCTTCAAAGAAGCTAGCATCATTCTTTGTATACATAAAGTTCCCTTGTGTATCTTGTGGCTTCACCCTAGGTATTAATTTTCTTGCACTAACAAATTTTTTTTCTACAAATGATTCAATTAGTCAATTACACCTACTAAATTTATCAACTCCACCCAAATTAATAATCTTTGGATAACAGTCAATCCTATGGGCTTTAGAGTGAATGGATTTGCACATTTTTTGGACCTTGACTTTTGATGCATGCATACAATTCCATTATTAAGCCTACCCTTAAGAACCACATTACAAAAAAACTAGAATATTTATAATAGTGACCTTCTACAATACTAGTTTACTAAAGGCCAATTATGACTTCTACGTGACTAGACCTAGTCAAGTAGAAGTTGCATTATAGTATCATAATTGGATAACAACTTGGAAATGATTGCATTACGTATTCTACACTACTAGAATCAAAAAAGATGTTAAGAAAATATTCTTTCTAATCTTCTTTTCAAATTTGTCTACAACTTTTGATTTGAGGCTCAAAATCTAAAACAAATTTCTAGAGATGAAAGTGAGATTGATTTTTCAACTTTTATTAATTCAAATTTTTTTGAAAATAATTAATCTACTATTCCTAAATGAGATCTAAAATTTTACTTATAACACTATTTTTGTGTTTGATATATTCCACATGCTTTGTCTTGCCTTCTATCACCCCACTTGTATAAAAGGTTTGTCATTTCAACTCTTCATACTCACACACTAAGTGGCTTTGGAAGCCATGCAATACATTTGTTGAATATTGTGTATTCTATATTGTGTATGATGTATGGTATATGATGTATAATTGCAATACTTCAAATTTATTCATGTGTAATTGTAGAATGACTATTCCCCATCAAATTGTCAATACATTCCTTTTTGTACACATCACTTCAACTTGAAAATTTTAATCCAAAATCCTAATCCAAAACCCTAAATCCATATCACTTCACAATGACTACAAAATGATTTCTAATATCCACATTAGATTTGTAATGGGTCCATTGTAACTTTGAAATGACTAGTAAATGATTACCTATATGGAAGTCCATGTCAAATTCCTAAGGAATCACCCACAATTAGAAAATGACTTCAAAATAAGTATCTAAGTGGAAGTCCATGTCATTAAGGAAAAAATTGTATTTTCCACATAGTAGTTCTCAAAACATCTTTATACTCTTTTTTTTTAATCCATCTTTCCCCTTCACTATTATTATCCACTTTTCCATCCGAGACAACCTTGGATGGTAATAATAAACTTGAAGTCATTTATTCATTTCGCGATTGTAACGTGACTGATTTGCAGTCATTTGGCCTGATTGCATAAAACAATGATTTCTTATAGTGATTCAATTATAAATTAAAAGGTAAGTTGGATGCAATCAAGCTCTATCTTCAATTGTTTCCAATGTTATAGTTGGACTTCACAAAATCTTCATCCAAGCTTTAATATTCAAAACCACTACTTATACTCCAACATGAAATGTTATAAGTGACTATATCTCCCGTTGTCGTGCTGTAAATACAGACATTATGTAGAATATGTATATTCACATTTTTTAGATAGGTTTGAATGTTTGTAACATTATAAAGAAGATGACATCATTTGAGGTGGCTTCAAAGTGACGCCTTCTTTTTGCCATTATAAGTAACTATATAGAGAAGGATTCATTTGAAAGCTTCATCTCATTTGATATTTTTTTTTAATTTTTTTTTATGTAGATTATATTATATCAAACTGAAGGGTTTTTTTAAGTCTCAAGATGAAGAATCTCAACCGGAACATAAATTTGAATTTTCTTTATTGCAACTATCGGATCAACCACAACTACCACTAAATCTTTTATTGTTATATGGGTGATCAAAAGATGAAGTTGGGTCATTTTGACCACCGAAACGTCGCATGGAGAAACGATGGTACAGTCATTCTCAATGCAATGTTCAAGCATTGGTGATTTTGTTGCAGATTGAATGTACTGAACTCGGCAACCGTGAAGTCACATTTGAAAAATGTTTTGAAGGTTTAAACAATGAGCAATATTATTGCATGATGAGGCCTATCAAAGGGAGTCGTGATCACCAATGATGGTTAAAAGAGCTAGTCAATCCTTTAACTAAGGCGGATCATGTCGATTATGTGGTTGCTACCATCAAACGCATCCTCAAATTCTTGCAGATGGAGTGTTATTTTGATTGGAGTTCTAGTTTTTTTTAACCTCTATTAGATATATGTTGGATTTTTAATTCTTCATTTCATAGTTGAAGTGATTTCTTACAATAATTTTGTATTTGTGAAGTAGTATGAAAAAAATATTCAAATAATTTGCCTTTTAGATCAACTTGAAGTGAATTTCTTTCAAAGATAAAGATAAAAAGATAGTTATGAATCAAATAAGTGTTCAATTATTGATATTATAACTTTAAAAGTGAGTTAGAAGCTAACCCTACTTGTTTGTGTAGTTAGGTGGAGAAAAAGGTGGATATTATTCCTTTTTTCTCCCGTTGTGAGTTTAGAAAGGATTTGAATGTTTGAAAGCCCATTGTATTGTGAATTTGAAAATTTTTGTAATAAAATTTGTAGGAGTTGTGTATTATGGTGTATAGTTTTTAAATTGATCTCACCTACTTGATTTGAAGTTGTAAATCAAAAGTTGTGCTTGTTTAAATGAAAGGAGGTTTGTTGCCTTCAAAATTAAAAAGCAAAGACTTTGACTAGCCATAAAAAATAGACATGTTTTTTTTATTTTGTAATGAGATTTGGAAGAAGTGTAAAAAATTGTGTTAACTTTTTATATAAATATTACTCATTTTATTTGAAATTTGTATAAGTGAGTTGTGAGTGTGGAAGTAAAGGAGGGTCTGCTATCCTTCTTTTCTCAAGGCCAAAATTTTGGATGGCCATAAAAGTTGGACAAAGTTTTAGAATTACTTGAAATTTGGAGGAAAAAATAGAAGTTTGTATTAGCTTTTCACAAGCTATCACTCACTTCCTTTTGAGCTATAGAACAATGGCGACACTCATCCAAAATTCAATTTGAGAATTAAAGATTGAAGTTGGAGATTGAAGGAAGTTTTGAAAACTTGTATGTGTGTATGGCTTATTGCTTTGTAAAATTTGTTATTGCGAGCAGCTTGGGTTAAACCAATGCTAACCTCGTTTTGTGCTGTGGATGATGAAGTGGGATTAATTACCTACATGGTCAAGACTGGGTGATGAAGTGGGGTTAATAGCCTACATGGTCAAGACTTCCTTGTTCTCACGGTAAAGCTTAGTTCTTAAAGCTGATTACTAGGAGTTTGAAAGTTTAGGAGCCAATCTTTTGAATGGTTCAGCTTATGGTCTGGCCATCCCGTTTTACCCGTCCGAAGTTGTGGGATCTTATCATACACTTTAAACCTTATATCTATTTAGAGCCAACCAATACAAGATAGGTCAATAAGTAACAGTTTGATGACAATTTAAAAGATTCGACATTCAAGTTTGAAGTAAAATGAATCTACAGGTGACGAATTCGCTTCTATTTTTTTATTATTTTACGACTTCTTTCATTCTCAAATCATTTCTTGTTGCAATCAAATCTTTGTGATTTCTCGAGGTAAAAGCTCTGAACATGATACCATCAATAAAAAAAATCATCTGCAACCACTTAGTAAAGTAATAGTTGATTACTTTCTACAATGTGGACAAGTCTACCTTCTAGTAGGAAGAATAGCCAATGTCGATCGAAGATATGCTATGTGCCAACCTTGTTGATATAAATCACACAATAACATAGTTGTAGCACCCTTGCTCTCTCTACACACAAAGCATTTATATCCAGATGGAACCATTGCTAATTTTGAATTCATAGTCCTTTCAATTGGCAAATGACAAAGAATACAATTCTTTATGTTGCCCTTACACTCTTGTCCATCCTTCTTTTCCAAAAGAAGAACTCCACTAAGTAAAATGACTTGACCTTCAAAATAATTGATTCTATCCAAACATCCAAGGTTATTAGTGCCTCATGTTGCAAATACATGCAATCTCCAACCTTGAATCGTCGAAGTTAACACCTATAAGCTCCACTTCTAATGCGTGCATACTTGAGCATATTTCTATGTTGCACTATTGCCAAGTTCTCTATAGCCATTAGCATGGCCCTTTGAAAATACTCAACATGATCTTGCAGCACCTCTATCCAAACTCTTAGTCATCCAAGTCTACTATAGAATCTAATTTCCCTCTCAACGTCAATGATAGCACTAACTCTTTGCCATACAATTATTAATAAGGGCTATAAAATGCAAGAGATATCTATCGACAAAAGCGATAGCCCAAAGCTATTTATAGCAACTTCAAATTCCAATCTTGGTGATTGCCTGCCAACATTCTATACTTGCACAAACCACACTTGACTATTTCAACCACCCTCTTTATTAATCCATCAACCTTTAGGTGGTTCCTTGCATGATTTTATATAGTGATCAATTAGAACTTTAGTGCAAAGATCTTCAAATGCCCTAAGAAACTCTCTTTCTTGGTCTATCAACACTTCAACTAGAGCTCCAAATCTAGACAACACACAATCAAAGAATGTTGTTGCTACTAACTCTTAGAGAATTTTGTGGTAGTGCCACAAATTCAATCCACTTCCTAAAATACTCTACCATCACAAATACATATTTTGCACCTTGTGATGTAGTTGTCAATGACCCAACAAAGTCAAGACTCCACTTATAGCCTAAATTCATGATTGGTAAAGGTTGCAGTTGAGGAATTAGAGTGTTGAAGCTTGATCTAATCCAATTGCAAACTTCACACCTCCCCACATAGGTTGCTACCTCTTGTCTCATGCCCATCCACCAATATAAACCATATAATATGGAATATGTATAATGCACTCTAAAATGATCCAACTCTTCATGAATTTGACGTATCAATTGAAGACCTTAACTTGGCCTAGAAACAAACCTCCATGATCTATCTAGCCACTAACAAAAAATAAATCCATCTTTCAAATGAAATCTAGCCTATCGATGGACTATCCAATCTCTATCTTGAGATGTGGTATCACTACAAGAAAAACGTGTCCTATGTGATCGACTGAAGTATGACTGGGTGTCCTAAACGATTGAAAAACGACTGCAACTCTATAATTGCACCGGCAGCCCAAGGTGATAAAGGCAGTAGTCGTTGTGCAGTCATTTCTTAGTGGCATGGATGAGAGGCAAGGTTGGGAGATGGCCGGGAGAATTCATCCGACAGTTTTTAGTTACTACAGAATTGGATGTAGTGACGTGGACACGATGACCTATCCATGCAACTGGGCATAGTCATTTCTGAGTTGGATCGTAACTGGGTCTCTACTATGTGTGTTCTAATAAATGACTAGAATATTACTAGACGTATATTTTCAATTCCCTTTGTAAAGAAGTTTAACAAGGAATTGTCTACATTATATTTTTTTCCCTTTTTTCGTTTAATTTCATATTTTTGGAATAGTCTTTCATCTTCTCTGAATTGAATAAATGATGGAGGACTATAGGAAAAAAAAATAGAAATTCAGAGAAAGGTTTGGGCGGTTGTAAATGTACTTGAAATTTATTTTAATTTTGGATGAACATTTAAAAAAAAAAAAAATACTAAAATCATTATGGGATACATAAGCATGTAAAGGGAAGAAAGAAGGGGAACTAAGTGAAAGCCATTAGCATGGTTTTTGTTTTTATTGCATATTTTTTTCATGCATCTTTCATATTTATCGGCGTGCATACATTAAATTTGTAGGATTAATTTTTTTTAAATCAACTAATGCAGTGAAAGCTATATCTGCCCTATTTACCTTTTTATTTCAGGTTCATTTCATGTATACTTCTTTGATATTTTTGGATAGAATTATTATTGGATGCGTAATGAAAAAATATGAAAAAAAGTCGAAGTCTTTTTCACTTTTTTCCTTTAAATTTCATATTTTTTTCATACTTCTTGGATATTTTTTCGACTAAATACATGATAAAGGAGTAATGCAAAAAAATGGAAACTAAGACAGAGGCTTTTTCACTTTTTTCCTTTAAATTTCATATTTTTTTATTCTTCTTAGATATTTTTTGGACTGAATATATGATGGAGGAATAATGAAAAAAATGGAAATTAAGACAAAGCTATTTGCACTTTTATAATTTAAATTATATTTTTTTTGTTGAATGTTTTTTAGAGGTAACTCAATCAAAGGAGTGACATGCACCTCTGAAGCCCTATGGTACACCGTCTTAGTTGTAGATTAGTTGTGCTTCAACTATGACATTACCCATAAATGACTCTAGAGCCCAAGTGATTGCATGTACCTCCATGAATGACTATGACATTACTCATAAATGACTCTAGAGCCCAATTGTGAACTACCATACTTAAGCAATCATTTTCAATCTATTGAGCAAATTTGTCTATAACTTTTGATTTGAGGCTCAAAATGTAAAATGAATTTTTGGAGATGAAAGTGAAATTGATTTCCTAACTTTCATTAGTTCAAAGTTTTTTGAAGAAAATTAATCTACTATACCTCAATGAGGTTTGAAATATTATTTGTAACACAATTTCAGCATTTTACATATCCCACATCATTTGTCTTGCCTACTATTACTCCACTTCTATAAAAGGCTTGTCATTTCATCTCTATATACTTATCCACTCATGCAAGACATAAGCCAAATATGGTGTATATTGTATGATGTATTGTATTTCATATATTGTGTATGGTTTATTATATTTGGTATTTTGTGTATGGTGTATTGTATTTTGTATATGGTGTATTGCTATAAAACTTTGAATGTATTCATATGTGTGTAGAATGATAGGTCCTTATCTATACTTCAGAATGACTACATGTCACTTAAAAATGATTGGAGAATCTTGAAAGCACATCCTACAAACAATAGTAAAATGACTAGACACTTGTCAAAGTGTCATTCCTCGTACATTGAAGATAACTACAGAATGACTGGACACGTGTTGGCCTTGCATTGGTCAATTCAACTCCTTCACAACTACAAAATGACTACAAAATGATTGGACACGTGTTGGTTTTGCATTGGTCAATCCAACTCCTTCACAACTACAGAATGACAAGACACGTGTCAGCCTTGCATTGGTCATCTAACTCCTTCACAACTATTGAATGACTACAAAATGACTCACGCAAAAGTCCATGTCAACAGTGGGCAAACAAATTTTTCAAAAAATGGGCAACTGCCCAACCTTCTTAAAAATAATTTCCCTAAACTTCATCCATTCCAGGGTTGACGAATCTCTACGTCCGCCCCAAAATAGCGTCCGTTTTCCGGACGTCCAGACGCACGGATGCTAGCGGACGCAGCGTCCCTCCCGCAGTCGGAAGGTGGACGCGCGGGGCGGGGCGGACGGACGGGGCGGCTTAGAAAATCCATTTTGGGTTTTTTGTTTTGATTGTTTTCACCAATGAGAGATTGAGAGTGAAGTCATTTGGATTTTGATTTTTCTTATATTGCAATTGCGATTCAATAGAGTTGTATATCACTATTTATGTAAAAGTTGAAATATGAAATATATTTTTAATTTTTTTTGTTGAATTTCATTTTGATTTAGAAACAAAATCACTTTAAAATCCAGCGAGATGTATATCATCAATAAACAAACAATTTTATAATAAAATGATTGAAGAAACCGTCGTCATTTGTCAACATGAGCTCCATATATCATGAGCAACTAAACAATCAAACATCTAAATTCACATCTCCACAATTCCTATGGACGCCAATCCACATCTCCTTTAACCTCAGCTCCACTACTCTCTCCTGCAGCTCTCCGTTCAAAATCTTCATTATCGGAGTCATCTTCATTGTCGGAGTCATCTTCATTGTTGGAATCAAGTATCGTTGTCTCCTTCAAGTCTTCTCTCGAAGTAGGTTTACTCCCTTTTTTTGAATTTAATTTTTCTTTTTTTACTTTGACAGAACGATTAAAGGCTTTTTGAATAGGAGCTTTTCTTTTCTTTCTATTTGACAAAGTAGCAACATTTTCATCAAGAGGGGTCCTATTCTTCATTGGAGAGATAGCAAAAGGTTGCATTTCTCTTTTTGCTTTCACCTTACTTGATTCTTGAACCATCAATCTCAATGTAGGGTCGACATGTCCATGAACGGTTATCTCCACTTTGGCTTTCTTTTGAAGTAATAGACTGCCGTTTGTTGTTTTGATGGGTTTTTGCACCATTCCTTTTTCTAGAATGCGAGCATGCAAAGATGCCAATGGCATCCGATCACTATCCGTATCACTTAGGCTTGTAGGTGATGACGCTACTTTCCGTAGATTACCGCCTGTAGAATTTTTTTTGGAAATGTTCATTAGGCGTTTTCCATATCCAAAGCTCTGAGAATCATTCAATCGTGTGCTAACAGACTTCAACGGTATTGGTGGAAGAGCACTAGATCTCGGTACTTCAAAAATTGACTTCATTGGCTCTTTTCCTTTATCACTCTTCACAATTGCCGAATTTGTGACTGCCATCCCAAGTGAATCATTATTTTTCTGTACCGCAATATTTGGTTCCCCCTCATCACCACTATTATTGCCCACATCTTTTGGAACGTCCACCTCCATGACCGCATCTTCTCTTTTGTCGTTTCATTGCACTACATTTAATGCCACAGATGGAGATTGAGAAATTAGAACTTCTTCATTTCTCCCATCATCACCAATAGCATTCTCATTGATTTTCACCTTTTTGGCAATAGCGTTTGCCTTTTTCGATAGAATGTTTTCGCTATTCAAGAATCTCATTCCATTGCAATATGCAGTTAAAGAAGGTAGATTCTCCTATACTTCTACATTGTCCTCGTCTTCACAAAAGGTATATGCATCGTTTGCATTGTCGGGAACGACATCTTTGCGCTTTAGATGATAATCATGTGTATCATTCACCAAATCGGGAAAGCCTTCTATAACGTCTTCATCTCCCCATACTGTCGCACGATTGAAGTCATCTCCGCCATCTACAGCTGAAAGGGCCCTTTCCAAATCCTCGTCATCATTGTCATCATCGTCTTCTAACGTCGGTCTATCTGAATCCTCTGATTCCATCGAATCCACATTATCATTATACCATTTTTTTTCATCTTTTTTCTTCGATGCGTTTAATACTTTGGAATTGGTATACACGTACACCAAATCCGCTGCTCTCTCCGGCTTCAATTCATTTCGAGATTTGTTGTAAACAAAAGAATAGTTGCTTCAATTCCGTTCACATGAAGATGATGACACGGGTTCAACCAATATCCTCTTCGCTAATGGAGCTATAAACTTGCCACATGCACCTTCAAAATCCCACCAAGCATGTGCGGACAACATTTGATCTCTCGGATTCAACATATTGTGGAATGGAGGTTCCTTGTGTCGAAAAGCTACAAATTCCTTCACCACTGCTGCATATTCATCCGGTTTACATATTCTCTCCAAAACTTTCTTACATCCTGACATTGCATCTGCGTCATCCGCTAGCTCTTTGTCATGAAGAAGGTATGGATTCAAAAGAGCTGCGGCTAATTGGAGATCGTTGTCCACTATTCTTCTTCGGGCATAAAAAGACTTTACCAATGGAATTGCAAGTTCTTCTAGCAAACAAAATGGTGGACTTTGTAATCCGTTCACGTGCTTCTCTAACTTCCTCATGATATGCAACACCTTCCCTATGCATGATTATTTTGAATCCAAATCGCGGAGTGCACATATGATTGGTTCAACCATCTCCACATAATTGATGGACTGATTCCACAAATGGTCATCAAGAACAATTTTCTTCACCGCTAAGGCCAAGTCTTTTGGTTGGACTTTAGCTCCATGTTTCTTCTTGAGAGTATGTACATACTCAACCCATTGCGGATCTACCACCGTTTGTTCCAATGCTCCTCTCAATTTTGTTAAACGGTCCATCATGATAAATTTAGAGGCGAACCTTGTATCCCCAGGCATCAAGAGACCAAGATTTGGCGAATACTTTCGCAATAGAGCTAGCGGCATATATGTCTTCCTGATAAATTTAGCTACAAAAACTCCTTTATCCAATTTGGAAGCAATCCATTTCTGTGCAGCCCAATCTTTCAACAACAAATTCAATGGATGTACCACGCACCCTTGGTAAAAAATATGAAGATATTTTGCAGATATTACATCCCATGCGAACGGATTCACAACAGCATTATCCGTAGTTTTTAACACGACGTTCTTGAACCCCACTTGTTCAATGAACTTTTCCAACACAGCTGCCAAGTACTCCGCATTTTTTTCACAACCACTTGTATCCACAGATCCAAGAAATTCTTCACCTGCGGATGATACAAGCATGGCATTGATGAGAGGTCGATTAGTCACTGAGCTCCATCCATCAATGGACAATGTTGCTCCAAATTTTCGAATGTTATCTTTGGTCCGTGCATTCAACTGTGTCTGAATGTTGGTCTTCGCCTCATTCAACAATTTGTATCGAAGGTCGTGGTATGAGGGAGGAATGTATGACCTACCGAACGCAGCCGTTTTCTTCACTGCTTCTTTATAAGCTGGATTTCGAGCCATGGAAAATGGTATGTTCGTCGAATAAAAAAAATTTGCCCACATTGAATGTAATTTGCGTCTATGACCTTGTTCAAACCCATTCACTAAGCTGCCTTGCCTCTGAGGTCTAGAACTTGATGCCCTTGGGGTTTCACGTTCACTAGAAGCTTCCGTACTCAAAGTCATTTCAGTTGTGGCACATATTATTGATACCAATTCTTTGGACGCTGGACAAGAGTCTTCGTGGTTAGAATGCGACACAGCCTTTCTGGCCGAAAACTCTTGGACATCTGAAGGGCCAGGGTTGCCATCCACATTGTCCATTACAACGCGTTTTGGAAAAACTCCTTCGCAATGCCGAAATAAATCTCGAACTGCCATTGGTAATCGTAGACAAAGGCTCACCCCTTTATCATGTACACCTCCAGGCCCAGAATAGCTTAAGTGGCTGAACATACGGCTGAGCTTCCTTGACATACTTACTTTGCAAAGCCTACATTTTACTTTACGAGCCTCTTGCACACTATACCAAGGAGAAAAATCCCCCGTCGGTTTGGCCACTATACTGACAAGTGTATGTTTTACCTCAATTTCAAAAGAAACCAATAGAATGTTTTAAATTTGAAACCCACAATGTGACAATGTATACAATATCAATGAAATTAGTCATATAAAGCTTTGAAAATCAAAGCCCCCCCGTCCACCGAACTATGCATTACCAAGCAAGAGACACAATAAAATGCAGCTCATAGCCCTTGGAAATCTTAGCGTTCGGTTTTTCGAGAGTGAATACCAAAGCTTCTCTTCTAACATTTATAGTCCCCTCCAGAAAATTAAAGGTTCATTTTTAGGGTTTCCATTCAAAAACAAACAGCGGCCCGGACGGAGCTGAAGCGGGCAAGCGGACGGACCGGTCGGACGGGGCGGGCGGGCGGACAGGCCAGACGGGTCGAACGGGCGGTCGAACGCGGCAGACGGGGCGGTCGGAAGAGACTGTCCGCACTGTCCACCTTCTGACGCTGTCCACGCTTTGGACACACTGACCACCCCACTTAAACATTGACCGTCGACGGCGTCCGCCCAGCCGTCCATTGGAGCATCCTATGAGGTCAATATTACTCAAAAAGAGCGGTAACATTTGAAAAATAAAACAGCCTAATAATCACTACTAAATGAGGATCAATGTAATTGATTTATCATTTTATTTTTAAAAAAAATGTAAATCCTAAACCCTATACCCTAATTACCCTAAACCTTTTCTTTTCTCCCTTAAATTGTTTTACGAATGAGGGGAATGTGGTTAAATTGAATATGTTTGGATTATTTACTCATATTATCCCTCTGAATAGGTTTTGAGAAGATCTGAAGATGGTGGGGATTTTTTTAAAGTTCATTAGAAAATCAAATGTTTTGCAAAAATAGTCAATTCCTTTTTCATGGTAAGCAAATGAAATTTTTATAAAAGGCCCCAATACATAATTAGAATAACAGTTTAATGGATTTCAACCTCATGATATTTAATGAAAGGTTGTGATTTCTAATTAGAAGTGCATCACGATCTTCAAATGAACATCGAGTCTTTCATATTTTTTAATGAAATTTTGATTAGATTTGAAAAGAAAGAAAACAAATCAATGTTTTAACTTTCAAATCATGTATGGCTATATTTTTCCTTAAAAACATAGAAAAATTCATTACTTGAGTTGGTTGAGTAGAATACATTATACACTTATACATGTGCTATATTTATTTTGAAGGGTAATTCTAATATTCTTATTTCAGATGTTTTTAAATATTAATTTAAAAAAAGAGGGTTCATTGTTTAAAGATCTAAAAAATTGACAAACATAATTTCTATTACAAATAGGAATTGAATTCGGAATTCGAATTTTGAAATGATTCAAATGAACAAGATATTGATTATAAAATATTTCTTCATTTGAGTTTTCAAAATGAATTCACGAAACAATTGCAAACTTTTGAACTTAGGTATATGATATTGTTTTCAGTTTGTACTTTGTAGAGTATAATACTTCAATTTTAATCCTAAATAAATGAAAAACTCCACATAAATCAAATGTTTCTATGTATTGGACAAAGATTTCTACCAATTAATATGATAATTAAATACATTGTTATATTTCATAAAATATTCTACATAGAAAGAAAAAATCATTTCAGTTTTCAATCATGATAAACGATGTCTTCTACTCTTTCTGTTATATGTTCATTTTGTATAACGTGTACATTGTACAATCTTTGAGAGCAGGGTAGTTCATTTTTGACTCTCATTGAAATAGAAAATATATTTGTGTTTGGATTTTGAAATCATTATGTATTCTACGATCTTGCGAGAATGCATCTTGCTCCTTCCTTTTAATCCTTTTAATATTTTCTTTTTTTTCCTTTGCTTTCTCGTAGGGCTCTTGTTCTCTTCATTTGACCAGCCTATTTGGCTTGACTCTCAGTTTTTTTTTTTTTTAATGCAATGGTTTATGCATATGTTATAAAAAATATATATTATTTATTTAAAATTAATATATTGATGAACAAACGCATAAAGGCATTGAATGCTTTCACATTTAAAGTTATAAATTTATCATAAATCACTCTTGCAAATTTGAATGATTGAATCAAAAATTTGAAAATGTAATTACAAGAGCTTTCAATTCAATCAATTGCATAAATCATAAATGTTGAAATGTAGCTCGTATGAGTTTAGCATCTATGAAGATTAATTCATGCCATCCACATGCAATTTTCCAATTTAATAAAATGCAATTAAGTACTTCAATTTCTTTCCCTTCAATTCTCCAAGTAACATTCACTTCATATCTTTCTCTATTTGAACATGCACTCTTATTTGATTGATGAAGAATAGATTTATGAAATATATAATCATTGATTTGTTTATGTTGATTTATCTAATATATTTTATGTTTGTATATATATATATATATATCATTAAAGGAGTATGGAAGACAAGATTGACAAATTGTGTTCAAATGTTGTTGATTTTGAAATGATTTAGTACTATATCATTTATAAGAATATTATAATAGTATTATGTTATAATATTCCTAAAACAATTGCAACAAATATTAAAATACATGCTAAGTTAGGTTTGTTAGCCTACCAATTGTTCATTAATAGACATAATTGAGTAGCCCCCTTAAATAAAACACTCAATATCTAATATCTTACAATCCAAATGGTGGATTTGTCTAAAATTTTTTCTACATCTTTTTCAACTAATTTACTACAAGATCCTACGGTTACATATGCCCAAAAGTATTTTTCTTCCAAGACTTGGTATTTGCACTACTAATGGCAGTTTTGAAGTGTTTTTAGTGAAAAGAACTTTAGGGGCTAAACATCTATACCGTTAGATTTTGAAAAAAAAACAATTTGCTTCATTGGGGATAACTATAAGTCCATGCTCTTTTTCGATAGCCAAAACACACTTGCAAGGACTTGGACATTTAGCGGTTTACTAAGTGATTAGACGTCAACTAATTCAATTTAATAGTAGAATTTTTATTCAATTACCTTCTTACAATTGCTTTATAGACAATGCAACGTGAATATTTGGATACTTATATTAAACGTCGCAATCCTTTCGTGAATTTTTGCACATTTTAGGTCATATCTTTGTACAAAAATATCATTTACCAAGAATTCATAAATTTGGTCATAAAGGAAGGCTACCTTTTTTAATTTCAAATTTTACATTGAATGAATGAAAAGTTAGTTGGACTATACAGTGCCATAAAGACCTTTGTTTATCGTGCAAAATATGGATGTCGAAGCGTTTCAGGGTGAAACCGCCCCGTCCGCCCTTGTACCCGTCCGCCCCATCCGCCTAGACCCCCGTCTGCCCAGACCCCGTCCGCCCCAATACCTGTCCGCCGTCCGCCCCGTCCGCCCCGATACCCGTCTGCCCTGTCCGTCCGAGCTGGCGTCCGTCCTGTCCGCCCTGTCCTCCATCCACCTTGTCCGTTGGATCCGACGTCCGCCCTGTCCGCCCCGTCCACTCCGATATCCGTCCGCCCTGTCCGTCCGATTTGGTGTCTGCCCTGATACCCGTCCGCCGGTTTCGGCCGATGTGTCTGCCCCCCCCCCCCGGACCGTCCGATTAGGCGGACGCCAGATTTGTCCACCCGTAGCCGTCCGATCGGGCGGACAGGGCTCTAGGGTTTCGGGGAGGCGGACGGCCGATCTATCCGCCACCCCCGGCCCATCCGATCAGGCGGACGGTTTAGGGCCGTCCGATGGGGCGGACGGGCCATCCGCCCTTATAAGAAGGGCGGTCGGGCCGTCCGCATTGTCACTTTTGCTTTGCCTCTTGTGAATGCAAGGTAGAGCGGAGAGCTTGGTGGTTCATCTTCCATTGGCTCCTTTCTGAGGCAAGGCAAGAGTGGTTTATTGGGGCCCCCTTGTTACCAATTTTTTTAACATTTGTGCGTGGAATTCACATTTAAATTAGAAAATTTCATCTATATCAGTTTCATTTGTCACGATGACGAAGGGGAAGAAGAAGGTTGTGAAGCTTAATCATGGAGAGGGACCATCAAACTTGGAGGTAGCTTGCCAAAGTCCTTCGGAAGAATGCAAAAAATTCATGATCGAGTGCATCGTTCAATTTTATGAATCGGAAACAACATTGTCTTTAGACAATAAATACATCAAATATCAAGAGGAGTGCGTGTCTAAATTCAAGGTAGACATGACACAGATGTTGTTGGATGCATTGAATGTGGCGAAGTGGCATGACGAAATGGATAAAGCGCACTTCACCAAATGTTTGGAGAACAAGGTTCATGACGCTTTGTGAAATTCCAAAGTCATTTTGGTTAAATATGGCAAGGAATTTCGACCCAATGACGCCCAGTTTAAAAAAGTGATTTTGAAAGCGGACTTGTTTAGCGGGTGATGTGCTCCATTCGCCAAAAGGCAAAATCGAGTTGGTTCGATTGCTTGGTAGAAAAGCAATGATGGAGTTGCTGAAGTGGAAAGGACCAAACGGCACCTCATAGCACTTCCAGATATAGCACGCGTGATTGCTGTTGATGATAGAACGATGAGAGGTGGATATGCAATGATTCGAAAGGTCCGTATTGAAGGATGTCCAGGAGTACTTCTTTATTGGGAGTTTGCTGCAAAGAAATCCATTCACCACCAAACTCAACCCAATCTTGCAAAGTTAGAACATCAAAATGAATCAATGGCTGTTCGAATTCTACACGCGGGTGTGATACGGTTTGCTGCGGTGCACGGAACGACATGTGAAGGTTATGCATATTGGTGGAATGGTAGACCTCTTCGACAAATGTTGAATATGGATAAGGACTTTCCAGACAACATTCAAATCCGTTTGATGTATACGAATCCAACCGAAGAGGAAGTTGTAAAAGCTCACCGTTTAGGGCGATATCGGAAGAAGCGTACGAAGTTGACATGGGCTTTTATGCATATAATGTATGCAATGCATCTTGCTAGACATTTGCACAATGATCTTTCTCCGAACAACATCTTGTTGCATTTTCTAGAGGATGAGTCATGTGTGTACACTGGAGTTTGCGATTGGGGCATGACCACCTTAGCTTCTCAGCCAATGAAGTCTTTGTACACATTCACATGAGCAGATGAGATGAAACAGACTTTGCAGAGGAGATGGTGGGTAGATCCACGTATTGCATATTTGCATAAAGCAGGTGCGGATGTGGAAGTCATTCTGATGTATTCACGTAAGTCGGAAGAGTATGCCATTCAAAAAATTACTCGGCGGATGAATGGAAACAACATGTCAGAGGCGTATTTCAACTTGCTACGAAAAACACCTAGTGCGACACAATTTCCCTTTTATGACTTTGCAAAAGTGTTTTATGTTTACTTGAAACGCATTTCTTCGAAGAGTGACGATGAAAATACTAGTTTGGCCCATGTGATTACGCGATTTTCTAATACATATCGTTGGCCGATGCCAAATGAACATTTCCGCCATTTATATTAGATTGATAGTACAGAAGTAGTAGTTGAATAGGTTATATAGGCATTAAAAATTAGTTTAGAAATATAGAGTTGGAATGAAAAAAATTATATGTGCAATTAGCCAAATGTGCACAATGTATGGTATTCTATATTAAATTCAATATATTTTGCCCATATTGATTATGTTTGTATTTGTGTTGATCTCGATTTTTTAAATAGTATATATATATATTTGAAGTCACAAACTTTTTTAGTTTGCCTTCTGAAAATGAATTGGAATTTTTTCATAGTTTCAAGACTATCATGGACTCATGGTCAAACTTTATAATCTTTCAACTTATAAGAGACATTGTTTTAATGACAAATCGCGAACCATTGCACTTCATTTAACATTTAATTGTTTAAAGATTAAGGGAGTGACCGCGGGGCAATTTGGGTAGGGCGGTCGGGGGAAATAGGGCCATCAAAGCGAACGGGGTGGACGGACGGGGCGGACGGATATGGCGGACGGGCAGGGTGGACGGAATTGGCGAACGGGGCGGACGGGGCGGTCCCGGCAGACGTTGCGTCCGTAGGGACCGTAAATGTCAGCAGACGCTGCGGACACAGCGTCCGCGTCCGGACGTCGTGTCAACCCTGACTAACAATAGCCTTAGATTGATTTATTGTGAAAGTCATAATAGATGACAAGCTTCCAACCTCTTCTACACATAGCCCCCAATTCAACTACTCCAGAATAACAAAAGTTTGAACTAAAGTTGCTTGACCACCATATGCTAGTAACATGTGAGGGTGTGCCATGTCGAGGATCTTCTTATCTTGTTTTTCTATGTAGAGTTCTACCATTTGGTACTCTATAAAAGCATCTCAAATTTCACAAATAGACTTGGAAAGCCTTGCATACATAATGCAAGGAGTCTCTCCAATCTTTTTTTTGAAGTTTTGGATGTGGTACATGTGATCTTGATGAATGTCACCAAACTCCATTTTCAAATGCTCAAAAAATAACCAGAAAGGGTCAAACTAAGGAGGAGGACCCATCGTGACTATTACCTTAGTTGATGTTCGAGACAACCAAGAAATGAATGTAGATAGAGTTTCATCGACGCTATCAATAGTGGATTTTGATTTTAGCCTTGCAACTTGTGTTGCATCAAGGCCTGAGGTAGCTTCTTCATCCTCATCTCTGTCAATAGTTTTTGAAGCTTGAGTTGTTGAAAATGTAGCTTCTTCTTTCAATATAGTAACTAACTCTACTCTTTGAATCCAATAGTCTTCTACTTCTTCAAGCTTAAATTTATGATCCTCAAATCAAAAATCATAGGCTTGCAATACCTCAAATTCAAGACAAGAGAACATTTGCTTAAAGGCCCACCAATCATTAAATAGAGCGTTGCGTTGTCTCTGAGTCCATTGCCATAATCGGAATGTAGTTTTTCAATCATTGAAGGCCACACCTGAATAATGGTTACGAACCATCAATCCACCGCCATAGTCTTCTATGATGCCAAAAGTACTAATTTCCAACTCTTGAATGAATCAACACTTATAAATGGCAAAGCTAACTTTTCTTCACCTTCAGTATTAGAAATATAAACTTTCTCAAATATGTTGTAATTATGGGTACGTGTTTATACCATAAATGAACTTCAAGTGTCCAATCTTCTACTCCATCATCGAATTGTTCCTTATTGGCTTATCCTGTTGCAACTCTAAATTGATTCAAGTTGCAAGAGAGGAATAAGAAGCCACTAGATATGGGACAAGTAGAACTGATGATATACTACACAATATTGCCGATGAAAATGGACCTTAAATTTCAAATTCATAGTTTATTGGTCATACCTCTAGTCTCACTGCAAGAATATAACAAGTCTCAACCATATGGATCATTACTCCCACTTCATCACTACGACAAAAAATGGAATTAAACAATGGTTTGATCTACGTTGTCTGCAACAACAATTGTTCACAAAGCAAAAAGTAAAGCTTTCAAAATAGGCTAAGACATCCCAAATTCAAGCAATGAACTTGAAAGTAACTAGAATCTCTCAAAACCCTTTTGAATAGTCTCTTTTATATTCTCCAATTTAAAAATCAGCCCTTCATGTAGTAGGGAGTAATGACCTACATGTAGACTTTCAAAATGTAGTTATATTTTCAAGACTTAGATTTAGACTTACTCCCATATAGGCATATAGCTTCATTTCTCCCATTTTGCCAAGCTATCAACGCTTGTAAAACATTAACAACAACCACCATAAACACCTCCAAAAACAAATCCCATCACAAAATTTCAAAATGCCATAACTTTTTCAATTTTTGACAATTTTTCAATTTTTGGATAGGTAGAATTATAAGTGATATTTCTAACACCAAATAATCACTCAAATGTCTTCCAAACACCAAATTGTCACTTTTGCATGTTTGCAACAACACATGTATAGGACAGTATATATATAGGTTTTAACTATCTCACTCATACTCCTATATTTTTTTCATTTTTTTATTGGAATTGCATGAAACAAGTTGAATATGGATCTTTACAATTAAGGGCTTCCTTCAAGTTTCTTTTAGCAATCCTCCATAATACCTAAGACCCTCCAACTCCAGATCAGCACCTTCAACTCCAAAACTCCAAAATTTGAATTTGCCAACACTTCCACACATCTTCACTAATGTCTCCAATACAAATACAACAAATCAAACCTCTCCAACTACTTTAGTGCTCTAATACCAACACATACACCATTCTCTTTAAGTAATATGCTTCCTAAACACTCAAGGTTGCTTCTACTTTGATTCAATTGGATTAGTCTTACAAAATCACATAGAATCGAGGAATAACACTTATAAAGATTGGTATAATAATTAACCATCATTACATTCTGTACTCCAACTATTGTCAACTCAAAATAACAATATATACAAGACTTAAAGAAAATGAATGAACAAAGGGATGGCTTAAAGTTACAACCACTCCAAAGGTGCTTCAAAACAACTTCATTCACACCTCAAACCAAAGTTGGCAAGGCATCTGGACATGTACAGGCGCTAAATCCATAATGTCCCGTAACATTCACAAAAAAATAAAAAATAAATTTTTTGTTATCCACCCCATTCATTTGCCAGATCTGATGACTTAGATCTGTTTGCATTTGTTGTCCACAAGACCCAATGGACCAAATCTGTCTAGCAGATGGAACAGACAACACTATTGGAAGGCAAACAACAAAAGAAAATTCCATCTACCTACCTATGATACTTTGAACACTACGGACATAGAGTCCAAACGTCTGGACATTCAAATTTTGGACATTAATTTGCCTCGGATGTTTCGATTTGTCAACCCTACCTCAAAAGTCTCAAAACATTAGTTTAGCCCGTCAATGGTCAATACATAACTATTTCAGCTATACCATATTTACAACCGACTCTTACAAAGCCCTACAAAGCCTACTAGCTACCCATCATCAAATAACATGAAAGCGGAGATGCAAATTGCCAACTACCAGATTAAAAAACACTATGGTACCAATGATGTGGTTTTTTCCATAGATCATACTTTTACGAATAAAGAAAGGGAAAGCAATCAAAGTGATGGAAGACAAAAGAAGGGATTGGTGAAAATGGGGTTTAGGTAACCCAACTACAATTCCTATAATGACAACCACAATTCAAAGAAGTAAGATTACTTGGGCCTCAAGTAATACATACCTATAAAAGGAGCCATTTCGCCCAAGGAAGATTGGACCCTATACTTCCCATTTGTGGGTGTGGCAAATTTGCACCCCATTCACAAACACTACATTTACAATCAAAATGTGTAGGGTTACGACACTTCTATTTCTTGAATTGAACTTCCCAACGGTAACAACCATTCTCATGAACCTTGTAGAAGAGATCAGCTCCAACGAGAAGACTTGGCAATCTAAACACTAGAATCCGCATAGCTCTAAGTTCCTCTACAATAATGATACTTCACAAACAACTACAAGCAATTCTCGGAGGTGGATCAAATGAAACAATTTATCAAATTAGGGTTTAAAAATCATGAATCCGAATTGGGTTTTAAAGAATTTTTTTGGCCATCTACCCCATCTATCCTTCATGCTATCCACAAGATCTGACAACTTAGATCTATCTACATTAGTTGTCCACAAGGGGGATGACACTTTGGACGTTGCAAACATAGAGTTCAGACGTCCACAAATTGGACATTAATCTGTCCTATACGTTCAAATTTGTCAACCATGTTTGCAACCAACTATCGCAAGGATCCTCCCATTCATTCCACCACTGCCTACTATGAACAAATGAATCCATTTAGATCCTTAAATGCATTGAACACTTCATTGACCTGAGAAACCTCATGTTCAGTTTACATAGATGTATCTGAATTAGCAGGATTCAAACAAAAAGAGATCCTCACCTTTAGTTGAAGAGTACAAAGATTCCACTTAGTGACCAGACCATCAAGCCCTGACGAGAACACTTAGCCAAAAGGTGATGCATCGTTGCCCGAAGATTGGCACCATGTCAATGATAAAATCGTTGCACCTTGCCTGCTTGGAATTGTGTGCAAATACAAGGAAAAGCAACGAGCTCTTTACATCAAGCTTCCTAACATATTCATTGATATTATTCTCTCACAAAAATGCCTAATCCTTAAACCCTACTCAAAATCCAAAGGAAAATTTCTACATCACATACGGGGTCTTCTATCTTGGAAATAAACTATCCACAAAATCCATTGACAAGCAATCTCTTAGAACTAAACCCTAAAATATAGCTAACCTAAGGTCTTAAAATTGAAATATATTAAACCTAAGGTTTTAGGTTTCAGAATTAGCAATAAGATACAAGCTCCTGTTTCGTGAATTGAGTTGAGTCGAATGGAGTCGCAAAACATTGCAGTAATATCACAATCTCCAAACCCTAAGCGTCAAATTTTACAGAGACAAACTAAGAGCCAAGAACGTACCAACTAATAATGCCATCCTAGGGACCCTGCAGCAACACTCCAAATCTCTATAGCACCATTCTCCCAGGCTACAGAGATGGCTGCGCCATTTACACTGGTGGCAAGAACAACGACGGCGCTTGGTGACCACTCAATTTGTTGGCATTTGTGCTCTTCCAGCATTGAGTTGAGGTCCTAAAAAGGAAGAATCAAGGTTTAGCAACCCCAGGGGAGGGCAACTCCTCCTACCAACGAAATGCTTTTCCAGTTCTCAAATACAGTGGACCAAGACCTCCGAAGATGCTCCTTTGCACCTTACGAATGAACAACCTCCCGCAGCACTTCTCCTCGTCAACTCCCCGCGACGTGGTGAGTTTGAATCGAAGCTTGGAATCACAACCTTGCCCCGCTTCTCCTATATTCTCTCAGTAGCACAGAGTCGCAATTCAAGCATACTTGCAAGCCCACTGCACAGTCCGGCACCGCAATAGGCCGGGCTGTACTCGTGTTGAACAGAATGACGACAACGACAACAACGAAGCTTTCCTCGCCGGTTTGTAGAAATGTGCAGAAATGTTTTCCACATTACGAGCACCGTAGAAGACTAAGTAATTATGGTTATAAAATGCTCCTATTGTGAAAATTATAATTCAAAAGAGACCAAAAATTATAACACTAGAATCAGTGAAGAACATTGCCAAAATAAATAAAATTGAACAAATAAAGTTTCAGTATGACCTACTCACAATTGCCACAATAGACATGAGGCCCTTTAGCAGTTAAGCTAAAAGATGTTGAGTAATAAGCAAAATTGAAGAAACCTGACAGTCTCTTTGCACATGCTGAAGAGTACAAAACACAAGTACAATGGTGACAATTGAAGGAAAACATTGCAGTGTTGCAAATTAGAGTGCAAAGGACTCCCTCTCACCAAACCCTAAACCCTAATCTCAACAAAACTTGTGTTCCGTCATAGTGATCCCATTTAGATTTACCTGCAAATTTCAAGAGTCAAGCCATAGAACTCATGCAAAAGGATCACCACATGCAGCTTTCCATCTACCACCTTCGGCTTTGCCACAAACCCTAGAATCTCTTGCTCCCCATTCTCACTCAAAATCTTCATGTTGGCAACGTCTTCAAGCATCTCCGCTTGCACACCCACCCCCACTCATCCTACCCATTTCACTCCCCTAAACTGCACCCTAAACCCTAAACCGTGTACACTTCCAGATCTCCAAGCCAAGGACACAGAGACACCAAAGGCACTTGAATTTCGACAGAATTGAGGACTTTGATTGGGTGTGGATGAATGAAGTGGATTCAGTGCTTATTTTTCTAAGCCCGATTCTTTTTAGCTTTTGAACAATTGTGCAATGCTAGTGTTTCATGTAGGTTTCTTTATTGTATTTCCTTTTTTTCTAATGAGGAATTTTTCTTCTACTCTTTCCCCTGGTCAATTCTCTTCTGAGTTTGTGTCTTTGTCTAAGTTCGATTTTTCTATCAATGATTGCAACATCAGGTGTGAGGTGGATACTCCCCAAACCGCCACTTTTTGCTACTAAGCCTATTTGCTACTTTTAACCTACTGAGTTTTCATATGTTCTTGTTGGCAAGTGAAAGGAGGTTTCAATACACCAAAGAACATGACATTTGGAGATTGTATACAAAAGTTATTAAGAAACAAAGTTTGGTCCTAAAAATGTTTCTTCCACATAGGTACAGAACTGATTTTGGAGATGTACACATAGTGTAGATGTCATCTTAAAGTCAATGGCACATTTGAGTGTACCTACCTTAGATCTATAATCCAAAAATCAAATTAACCCCTAAAGTTCCATGACTATGGTTTCACTAAAAAAGCTCAAAAACAGCCATTTTTAATACAAGTAGTAAATTTTTGAAAAAAACTTTTTTTGACATATGTAACCATAGGATCTTGTACAATGTAGTATCAAAAATATGTGGTAAGAATTTCAGACATTTCCACCACGTGTATTACAAGGTATAAGCATTCAAATTCACTAAAATCATTTTTTTTACTATGTGAAAAACTGGGCAGCTACACTTCACAAGCTCACTTTTCAACAAAAAAATGACCAAAATGATGGTGCTTCCTTGGATTTTTTTTCCTAAACAAGTTTACCACATGCTTGAAAAATTTCAGATCATTTGGAATTGTACAACATATAGGAAAATAATAGTAAGTAGGTAGTAGTATACAATGAATCAAAATACTAAATTATTAAGAATTAAAATATGGAATAGAAAAACAACAATCCCAATGGTTGAAATTTTGTATTAAGCAATTTATATTCTAGGATTTTTTTTTTTAAAATACTGAAAATTGGATAAAATATAGAATTTCAAAGTTTATTTTAGAATACGAAATCCATAACTGCCCACAAACAAAAAATCCTCATAATTTTTTACTAGTTGATCAAAATGGAATGATTCAAAGCTTTCCTTGTATATATTAGTTTAGAAAACCAATTTCAAATTTTGGTTTTTGAAAAAAATGATTTTTTCTAATTTGTCCAAATTGCCCAGTTATGAAAAAAAAAATAACATATTAGGCTATAACTTTTGACTACTACTTTCAAATGTTATGAAAATTTTTGCATATGAAAGATATTCCTTGTCCACACCTTCTATTAAAGTTTCAGCCTAAAATATGAAATTTTTGGTCACAAATACTTGCATAAAATTTCTATATAGACAAAAAACACAAGTGAGTCCTTTAGGGGTTAAACTCTTCTTTTCTCATACTTCTTGCAGTCGATATTTCATGTTAGGCTTCCTTGTGTGAAGATTCAAAAACCTCATCAATGCAAGTTGGGTTAAGTCTATAGAATGGTCAAATTGATTTGATATTGGCATATTTCAAAGCACCAAATTTAATGAAATCAAATAAATATATTTTTAACTCCTCAAAACCCCATAAGGACACCATGTACACTAAGTGTCCAATGGATGATAGAGAATCTTTCTATGTAGGATAAAATTTTAGATGTTTATTTTAGAAATTTTATGTAAAAAAAGGAGTTCATGTAGAGTAGTTTGACCTTTAATGAATGCTCTTGGGTTTTTTTAAACAAATGATTCATACAATTTCAAAAAGGATAATTCACATAGTGACCAACCTATCCTTCTAGAATTAAAGACCCATCATATCCACACTAGGTCAAACCTTAATTCCTAGGTAAACTAACATTTGTGTTTCTAGAGATAACTTTGAGAGCTATACAAAATAGATGAAGTACATCCAAGTATGTTGAAAAAGAAATTTGTGTCTACTTTGTAGTGATGTGTCTAGACTTGGTCACTCAAAGTGTCATGGTTTTTGTAACAAGGTTCAAAATCAATCCACGTAAGGATGGCAAAAAGGAAAACCTACAAAAAATGAAGATGTTGTGTCTTGAATTTATTTTGCCAAAAAAGCTACAAATCAGAAATTCCCACTCCTATAGCTTTCTTAGGGGTTAAGGACTTAACCCCTAAATGCCCAAAGGCATGTTTGGAACTTCTTGAAATTTGCTCTAAATTCAACAAAAAGTCAACATTTTCATAAGTTGTACCAATTTCTTTTGAATTGTAACCATACAAATTCAAACTAGACATGTTAGAGATTACATAGGAAAAGAAAACATAACAATATCACTTATAGATTGAAAGATTATAATGTTTGATCATGAGGGTGTTGAAACTATGAAAAATTTTCAATTCTCTTTTTGCATGTCAACTCTAAAAAGTTGGTCACTAAAAAAATATGAGGTTGTAGGGCCTAGCATGCACAACCCCAATCAATTTACAGTTTTTCAAAATCTATTCTACAATTTTTTTAATGAATTTCTACTGTGATTTTTTCTCCAAGATTTAGTGTATTTGAGGCTCATTTCCAAAAGCCCTCAACACTACAGGAAGTCAAGATTGCAATGGGTATCCTTCCACAAAATCTTGAATAGAAAAATCATAATCCTTCATTTTTAAGATCAGTTTTTTAATCCTAAAACTAGACTTCAAAAAGAATTCTCCAAAAATATAAACTACTAAAAATAACAATTTGGTTGGACTTTGCTTAACTTCAAAGTTTTCGAAACACCAGAATCTGGTGCCTCGGGCAGTTAGGGGTTAAAGGATCCTTCCAAGATTCCTCAAGTATATTTTGAAACTCTTCAGTCGAAGGATGCAATGTCTTCATAGAGAATCACGCAAGGAGCTTATCAATAAGCCTTCTTATTATCTAGTTCCTCTCATCAAACCATTCCACAATGTCCATAGATTACAACATCAAGACAAAAGTAGGTCGGTCAATATAAGTATGAATTGGACAAATTGATGGAAATTCTACAAAAGACTACATTCTGAGACCAGTCCCAAATTCGAGTGAATAAAACAGGTCGAACACTACGTACATTTGAGGTCTCGGATAGAATAATTTACAGACGAAAACCTCTCATGTGGTTGAACTACAAAGTAGAGAACTCTACTTTGTAGGTCAACACCATTAATTTACTTGGTGGCATCAACAAACATTGCTCGCGTCCAGTGCTCTACATCCTCAGAGTTCGAAGGTGGAGGAGGCAGTCTTGGGTGCTCCACAAGATTCCAACCATCCACAGTGCTATCAGACAAGTTTGGCACAGCTTCGTTGTGCTCGGAATCTGTGTTGTACTCATAGTCTTCATTCCAGCTGGTGACCTTCCCAGTGGCTGCTTTCTGGTCCTGCATATACCAACAATTTCATACCAACGCCATCAAATCACATGTAGAGCATGCTGGTCCTGCATAAACCAACAATTTCGTACCGACGCCACCAAATCAAATCAAATTTCATGTCAATTTAGAACTGATGGCTACTAAAATTGAAAAGTAGGAGTCAATTGCAGCAAGATCCACCAACTATGAGAGAATAGTACACATAAAATGGCAGAGACAGATAAGATAGACGGGAACAGCAAGAGAGAAGTGAGAAGATATGCACCAAGGATTCTGGGGAGAACCGACTTCCTTCCGACAGAGTTGGCAGGACACCCAGGCGAGTTAAGGGACCTTCTGAAAGACCAAATCTGCCGTTAGGCTGTTGGTTACGTCTGCTAGACCTGAACACAGTGAACATGTTCAATAGAATATCACTAGTTCGTCAGTACCCTTACAACCCCATGTAAGTCATAGTAGGAAACTAGCAAGGTTGCCAATAACGACAGGCACTAAGTGTTAAGACGACACTAAAAAATGGTAGGTACATGATCCAATTCCTAAGGTAACCACTATTACCAACAGCTCATCTATTTGTACAATTATTCGCATGTGGTGTAAGCATGAATGTATACGGCGACTGATCTTGGAATGGAAATAGGCTTGTCTACTAACACTTACAGTGCTCTACAATCTCACACTCCAAAATTGCCTAGCAATTCGAAACATACATATAAACATTTTGATCTCAACAGATTTGGCTCTTGAACCGAAAAATCTCTCCACAACTCTAGAGTGATCTCCCAAAAGTCACACTCCTACTTACGTTCAAATGCTCTCAGTGACGCAAATAGAATCCTTGCAAGTTGGTAAAGTCCACTCACATCATGCATCAGCAGTGACTATAAACCCAGAGACACCCAACGGGACACAAAATAACACTCGGGCAGTAAGAAAAGAAAGATTTTGATATTCAGAAAGGAAAACTAACTTTGATCGCATCTCTTTTGAGGAGAGGATAATGAGGAGCTCGGCGAAAGCGTCGAAGATCGGCATGTCCGGAGGCACTGAAAGAGAAAGCTGTCCAAAAGCAAATGCACAGAGACATCCCACACTCCTGCGCAGATGTTTGATGCCTTTTTGGACATCTACGTAGGATTCTCGAGGCCCACTTGAAGTTCCATAGTTCACGAGACTCGCTGTGCTCTCGACTGTATCAATTCGTGGGCTCTCCAGAGATGAAAAGCCTAAGTTGCTACCAACGCTCTTGCTGAGCTCAAAGCCTTCATCCCCAGAGGAACCGCGTCCACCATGGCGCGGAAGAAACAAAGGAAACTCCTCACTAAACCGGAAAGAATGACAACTTAAGTACAAATAACATACAGGTAAGTTTTAAAATAAAATCACTGATAACTGATGAACAGGTAGCTTAACAGTTCTGATACACGAGAATATTTAAAGACTAATGCCTGCGTCAAAAATTGTACCATTCCCATCGGCTAGTGGACTCACTACATACATGCACAGCAGAAGCACAACACCAGCAGCAGAGTACATCTCAATTAATGCTTCACTGCAATTGCAACAGCAGGAAGTGATATGTCAAAGCCTCAGCAGTATGTTCACCTTCGAGAAGCTGGCTTTGAGTCAGAATACGAAGCCCTTTGCCACACACGTGATGACGATGCCTGCACCATCATCAAAATTAAATTCGTTCAAAAGAATATCAAAATTAAAAGGCACTTACATTCTTGATTGGCATGTTTACACACATACATCGTCAACAACCAATTATGAGTTGAGGATAAATACCACCGCAAACAAGCTCACAGAAATGGAATCTGTCCCAATATAATGACATACAATTAAAATTCTAGATCGAGTCGGATTAAACACTTTAAATCGGGTGCCACACTTTGTCTTTCACATTTCAGTAGATTAAAGAACAAAGCACGTGAGCTCACTTACCGCAAAACCAGAGCTATGTAAAAGAGGCCCAGATAAATAGCGTGCTGCCATGTTGACTAGTTGAACCAGATACCTGCTCAAAATTCATAAATAAAATATGGGTGAACACCTTATACTTGCACACAATGATCTGCACCTTAGAAGAATAAGCAGGCTGCTTACAAAAAGCCGTTGTAGACTGTTTTCAAAAAGAACCTTTTTGAAATCCGAAGTCAGTGGCACTTGTATATCTCACTTGGAATTTACAGATTGAATGATGGTTAAATGAAATTCTGCTTCATTTTTATACTAATTTGGTGTACTAAATGGAAGGTTACAAATGACTTACCCTAACGATGCTGCAAGTTCCGTATGTGGAGTGGACAGTGGGTCATCCCCAATGGGCAGGCGCGCACCACAAATTCGAACAGATCGCTGTCCATTTAGGCTTCCTTCCCACTTCTGACGCTCATCAACTGTGACCTACACCCACGAAATGACCACTTAGTCTTTGCAAGATAAACAACACCTGCTACTATCTGTTTGTGATGGTGAAATAATGCCCTTATTCGTTCTGAAACAGTGTTTTTGCTGCAAAGATGCAATCTTTTCTACCAATAATTTCAGCATCAAGCTCCCACACATTTTAAATATTCAGTTGAAGTTCATAATATCCTAGAGTAATACACATCTTGTACCGTTTCCGCTGAAGCACAAAAAGAATGTGGAGAACAAAATTTTTGAAGAACTGGCCCACTTCCGAAGTAGTTTGTTCTATTATCAGGCGAGCAAATGAGCCCACAAACATGCCAACCAAGGACTGGACGAACAGAAAGAAATAATTCTAACGTAAGCCATATCCGACTTCGCAAAAAGAACATGAGCTCCAGATTGTGCACAAAAAGACATTGCTTGACTCACTGTTCATCGATTTCAAGTGTTTCCAAGCAAATTCTCAAGAATGTTATGTTCCTTCGTGCATGAGAAGTCAATAACTGTTTCCTCAGGCCAATTCAGAAAAGCGCCAAAAATACTCACAGAACTTCGACGAAGAGGCAAAATTTTGCAAAGTTGTCTGAAGATCGTCCTCCGCTTCTGATATAACTCAGATGCCACTGACGTCTGCCAAAAAAAAGGGGAACAGAACGTCAAATCACATGTAAGCATTACATCACTCATCTGCAACATTGACTTTTGTCACTACTAATGAATCTCTTCGCACCTGCAAATACACCATCCATTCGTACTACAGCTTTCTATGAGGAAAAGCTGTACCATTCTTGATATAATACACATGGCAGCGAAAGAAGGATCGAAAAAAGAAGTAATAACACGCTGTACTGGCTGGAGATGTTATAAAACCTCAAAAGCGGAAATAGATCAAAGAAATATTACAATACGAAGATACATCCATAGCAATGAATTTACTCACATGAACAAGGGACTGCGCACGAATCAAATCAGGATAGTATCGTGCCAACAGTTCGGCTCTCTTCTTCTCCAACTGCAAAAATCATGAACGACGGTTACATCTGTGTTTCATAGACCATGAAATTTGCAAAAATTAAAATTAAAACTATAACGTGGTAATAAATTACAGAAACTCAAAGTCATCAACAATTGCAAGGCTTCTAGAGTAACCACCTGGACAGAAGCAGAAGAAAGAACCCGAGTTCGAGTATCTAAATCATATAGTATTTGTTCGTGTTTCGTTTTCTCTGATCAATGAACACAGTATTAGCAAATACTCGTAGAAACAGGGGTAAGCATGTAGTAAGCCAATTCAAGTCCAAGCCAAACAAAAAGAAAGTTGCAACTCATTACCAAACAAATAGAGGAACCCCAAACCCGTGAATACCTTGCAAAAGATCCTCCTTGCATTGCCGCAGGCGTTCTGTGAGCTGCGCCTTGCGCTCTGTGTGCTCCACACGCCAGTGTTGCTGTAGATCAGCCTCCCGCTAAACACAAATCCACCAAAAACTCTCCAAATCAACCACCACTCCCCAAAGACCGAAAATTCCAAAGCGCAAAAGCAAAAATACAGAGCCCTAATTTAAGCATTCAGGGGACTCAAATTTCCACCAAAACCCAAGGACTCTCCCCCATTCCCTTGGTAACAAAATCTTCAAATCATGCAAACTGCAACGTCACAGAAAATGTCATAAAAAACCCAAAAGGGGTACAAATCTCACTTCCAAGCCCTAGAAGTGTACCGACCAAACCAAATCACGTTACCTTCGCAATGAGCTCCTCATCTAAGCGGCCACGCAGCACGTCACGCTCCTGTGTCAAATTCTTCACCAATTTGTACCGTTCCAGCAGCCTGACCCAACCCAACCCAACCATGAAATTCACACCATTCCAACCCTGAAATTCTCCCAAACCCAGCGACAAATAAACAGATACCAACCCGAAAGATTGCTGGATTGCGTTATTACCTGTAATTGATGCAAGTCGGGCACACCGAAGGTAAGTTGACGCTGTCGCAGATCCCACACACGCAGCTCCTTCTCGCCATGCCCGACTTGCAAATACTACTCGCAGTCCTGTTGCAATCGAAACTCGTTGCTAAAATGTTATTTCAATGGCGGATCTCGCACGCATCCAATTGGGAATTCTAGTTGAAATCCACAATTGGTGAAGGTTTTGGTAATTATCCGAAGGCATGCGACTGACATCGAGAAGAGCGACGGATTGCGCGTCAATTGCATTCGAATACTCTGACCCTATGGAAGGAATTCATGCACGTTTTGGATGAAAGTGAAATCATCCAAAACGACTGTTGGGGGGATGAAGCACTTCAATTCACTTGGCGGGGACGACGGTAGGCATGTTGAAATTCCTAAGCTCTAAAGAAATTTTAAAGAAATTTTAGACAATTTGATTGTAATCAATAGTTTGATCTAGGATTATATATATTTTCATTTTATAATAATTGTATATTACTTTTATCATGAGTTACTTTATTTTATTTTGTTACTCAAGTAAATTTAAGTGGTGCAAGAGTTTGAATATTAGGATATGTTTTCTTACTAATTGAATGAATTTTAGATAAATGTGGTTTAATTAATATGAACATTTGAATGAAAGATAGATGAATATGGATGTAAGTTTGATGTTAATGATACTATTTTAGATAGAAGAATCAATAATAATCTAGACTTCTTTATATCAAATGTTCATAAAGTGTCACAAAATAGTATAAACTTCTAAGCTAGTGTGTTTTATAAATTTGCATGATTCTTGTCAAGGAGCATTAATTGAATTAGGTTAATTATTTCATATTTTTATTTTTTTTAATTATAAAATTTTTACTACTTAGCATAATTTATATTTGAATAGATAAAAGTATACTAAAGTGAATATGAAAACACAATACATTTATTAAATGATCATCAACAAATTTTGCTTGTGCATATTATAATGCAACATTCATTGTAGGAAAAAAATATTAAAATTGAGTCGCATTTATATCAATCTATGATGTATCATCAATTGACATATATTACAAAAGATGGCAAATAAATTTTCTGTTTGTGCTACTAATTATCTTATTTTTTGGACTTCATAAACTTCAAAGCTTAGGGAGGGCACTCCCTCTTAGAAAATGTGATGGCCTGTAATAATGACCTATTTTATGAGGAGCTATTTATAAGCATAATGGATTATAATACATGATTTTTTTTACATGATAAATGTTAGCATTTTGGAGCCCCCTATTGGTATTTATAATTTCTCATTTGGATTCTTTAAATATACCCTATTTTACTTATAAATAATTTTTCTACAAGTGCTTTGAAATTGTCAAAGTGCATAGCAAGTCTATTAGCGCTTCTTAAAACACATATGCAAAAGAAAAAAAAAGGGAAGAAAGGAAAGAAAGGCAAACATGATGAATGCTACTAAAGAACAAATCAAGAACTAAGAATAAACCAAGCCTATGTCTAGTAATACATTTCATAAGTCACATTTTCATACACAGTTACTACATATTCCCTCCCATGCCTTCTCAATGGCAATTCAATCCAATAATTGAACCCTAAACTTTTGATACTACACATTGGATACGGAGTACTTTATTGGATTCGTACACAAGAGTGAAGTTGAAGCCATTTGTGAAGTATTGTGTTCAAAATAGAAAGGCATATTTTTCATCCCCATTCATAGCTTTAGAGCCTCTATAACCTATAGCCCTTTCTTTTTCTAGTATCCCTTCTTGTGTATGCTATTTTATGTGTACTATTTACATAATTCTATAGTATTATACATAATCCTATATTACATATAATTTTGTTTTACACTTTTAAAGTACCCTATAATAAATGTAATTTGTTTACAAATTTTACATAGAATAAATGCATTAGATCCTATATTTTATTGCATGTAGTTCCTACGTTTTTAATAATGTCCCCAGCATCAAAGGAATATTTACAATGATCTTTTAATAGCACATTTTGCAATGTCATTACCATTCTTGAATAAATAACAATATACTTAAGTAATCAATTGACATCATAATACATCTTTTATTCCAAACTTTTGAAATTAAAAAATTATTATTTTTCTTTATATTTCAAAAAACAATCCAAAAGAGTTTTCTTATTACTTTGTATCACTCTTTTGCATATATTTGCTCATTTTGATTTATTTATTGTCACTTTCTTCAAAAAAAAATATAGTCTAGACAATAATCTATTCTACAGCACTTCAATTCATTTACAAATTACAAAAAATAGAAATTACACTTACAAACTATAACTTGATTTGGAATATTTTTATATTTCAACAACATATAATCTCATAATTTTGAATTTCAATCCAAAATATTGTTTCTACAAAGATTTTAATTTATTCAAGTATAGCACTTGATATCAAAGTTTGTATGCTATCCTTAATATTTAGATTTTTATCTTTTGACCTTCATATCTCTTACTTTATACCTCCAAAACTTAATTAGATTGAAATTTTAAATTTATAGACGTACAAGTACCACTGATCTACCAATAATAGGATAGGATTCACATCATTGAATTATTCAAAGGTACTCATTTCTTACAAGTGACAAAAAAATGCAAGATGTACAATGATGTCAATTGATTTTATCCTTTTACCTTCATAAGATTTAAGCACCCAAAATAATCATCTAAAGGCACAAAATGCATTTATTTCAAGTGGTGATTCAAGGTGCACATCACTTAGAAAGTTAAAAGAGAGACATGCATTTTTTCTATACCACAATTATAGGAGTCATAGTTAGGAGGGAAAAGTTCAAGTATGTGACTACTTGCTACAACAATACAAGAGCTGGTTCAACAAACTTGCTATATTTTCTTCTTCACTCAAAACCATAAAAAACAAAAATATTTCTCCTATTGTAAGCACATCATCAATTGACTACTCACTATATCTTTTCAAAACACAACTAATTGGTTAATTGAACTCTACAAGACAATTATGATATTACATGGCAAAAAAACCATCTTGTATCACATCAACAATCTTATTCACAAAACAAAAACTTGTGTGACCAATTAAGTGTACAAAACTATACCACTACTCTTGCTAATATTCTTTTCTTCACAAATGTATTTGACAAGGTTAACTTCTAATGACCTAAGAGGGATGTACATTCAAAATGGATCAAAACTATTATGAACTTGAGCATTTTGTTTGCTCATTTTTTCTTGACATTAGATAAAATACAACCATAGGATCTCAAAGTTCTCATTGGAGTGAGTACTTAAAAAAAATTAGATTATTTGACTACATAGTTTAGTGAATATTTAAGTTTAAAGTTTATTAATTTAAGTCAATGGAAAAACAATGCACTTTAGAGAAGCATATCTTAGTTAGAATATTTTAAAATGATACCTTTTTGTGCTTAGAGAAAGAAAAGATTCCACAAGGCAAAGTTTAACTTAGAATTTGATGAAACTACCATCATTGGATTCACAACACAATCTCTTTTCTATATTAAAAAAAACTCAAATTTTGAGAATAGGCAATTCAAAAAAGAAGGGCAGTGATCAGAAAATGGTCATTATAGGCTAACTATGACTCCAACTCAATTGATTTTCTACCGACAAGTCTCTGAGGTTATATGTTCCACAGTTCAAAGAATGCATGGGATGGTCAAACTTCCTGCATCCTGTAGATACCAATAATACTATTGAGCATGTAACTGGAAAGGTTCATCTCTTGGCAATCCTACTTTAAAAGTTTAATATTGGAGGTCCATAGGGTGCCCATTTAAGAGCTGAAAATCAATTTGGGGAGGTTAGACATCTTGAAATATTTTCCAGTAAATTTCCTTGAAAGACAAATGGAATTGGCATCTAACCCAAGTCATTTCATATTTTTGAAGCTTTCTGAAATTAGTTATGAATTTCTGAAGTTGAAACGCAGTAGTCCCTAAAAGCATACACCTCCTGAAATGTACCTCTGCATTAGACGCTTCTATGGACCTACCTTACATACAGGAGCCTGCTCTTGAACCAAAGTTGGGAACATAAGAGAACTCTCAGCTGCACCAGCGGACATGAACCTTGTAGATAAAAAATTGTGAAATGAAAAGTCGCGAATGCTGATCTGGTTCGAAATTGGCCAGAAGCTCGAATCTCAAGCAATTCAAGGACATCTACAAACGGGATTTCGGTTGCCTTGTTATTTCCTTAGTAGATAACGTCAAGTCTTCTTCTTCAGTCAATGCAGACTTCTTCATTTGTCCAATCAGCAACAATGATCCAGCCTGAGGAGATTACCATGAAATTAGCAAATGGTATGCAACTAATTTCAACAATGAATACAACCAAAAGTCATCGGGAACTGCGAGAATGTATCAGCAAAAGGTATTCCGAGACCTGAGTTCCAGCAAGTAGATAGTCATTTTTAGGGTGGGAAGCGATGGCCACCACTGGTTCTGAAGTTTGAAGCTGCTTCTTCCACTTTTCTTCACTGGCGGTATGTTCTAAATGACTGCCATATAAGGAAATAGACCAATCAATCTCGGAACAGTAATGTGAAAGTCCACACACAAATCTAATATCGAACGTCAAAAAACAAAAGCTTTCACCCCAGAGATATTCGCGAATAGTTCTACCAACCGGTTATTATTCACCGAGCACTGTGATACTGGACCAGGCGCGAAGTCCAAAACGTTGATCTCATTCTCCATCATGCACCCCACAGCGTAGACCTGCACAAAACGAGCAAATAATATTTGAGCATTAAGGTCAACATTGCTAAGAATTTAGTCATCTGACCAGAAGGACAAAAATCCGATGCGAAATCTCGTCAGGAAACAGATATGTAAAAACTACTCGCACCTGAAGTTCTTAGTGATATTAAACACGAGTTAGAGGTTGATTGACAGCATAGCTTACAGGGTAGGATGTAAGCCAAGCGGGTCTTCTACGCTGAACAATTGACGAAGGTGAAAAATCCTGGTTTCTGCTCTGACATGAGTATTCCAGAGATTAGCCCAAAGTGCAATTGAAAATACCAAAATGATAACAATATGTTTGTCGGTATTCGTAAACGACGAAGACGTCGAAAGATATTCTCCAACGCCCGCCCACTCGCAGTACCATTGAACCAATATCGTAAAATTTTGTCAAATAATAGGTCAAGGTACTTACACCCATGAATAAGGAGGACAATGAATATGTGACACAGAGAAATCCAGGAGATCGAGAACACCTGACCTGCCAAGTCATGAATTTAAAGAATGTTAAGAACTCGTCTGTTTATTTCAACATCCAGCGTAATCGATATTAAAACTTACTGCCAAAAATTGGTCCACACCCCAAGGAAAGGAAAGTTGCAGCTCATCAGGAGGTCAGAAACTTTTACATAGTACTTAATGTACGCACTTACCATCCATTATTAAGATGAAATCCTAGGTGGTGTCCACAGGAAGGATTCAAAGAAATAGAGTGTACGGAGCTATTTCCAATATTAGCTTGGGCCTGCAGCAAAAATCAAATGGATGTCGTTGATTAATCTGCCTCTTAATTCTAAGACATGAGGCAACACATACAAAGAAATAGTTTAATAAAAGCAAGATCTGCTGGAAATCAACCCGGCATAAATGCTGAGACTAAAGTACACCAAAAGGCTAAACAGTTACGATAAAGAAATCTCACCTTTAAGTCAGGGATGCCTTCAAGAAGTTTGGCTACTCGGATTGATCTTAGCGGAGTATGATAACCCTACACTTCAAAAAACACTAGCTTAATCAAATTTCATAAGGGTCGACATGTTATTGCGCGTAGAGTAAAATCTAAGGCTCGCATAGCCTGTCAGAACTACATGTCAGAAAGTCGTCATAAAATCAGAGTTCCAACTAGAACTTGTTCTATTTCAAAAGTTGTTTCTATATAATCATCTCATGAGGCAAACCCCAGACTTCGCAAATAATTTAGTCTGTATCTTGATTCATAGGTTGCTTTCATATCTTCATAGATTCATAGGTTGAAATTTCTTATACTATAAATACAGCACTCGTTTGCAGGTGAGGATTCGAAGCATCAGATACCTCTTCTGCTGTGACAAAAGCAGCAGAATTTTTTCCTCCTCGGAGATCCCAAAGATTGATAAGGCCCTCTTCACTTCCCGCGAGAACAAGCTGCACTCCAAAAACGACAAAAACATTAAAACAAACTTGTTCAGAGTGATCTGCTTTCGAGAGCATATACCCAAAATTGGCCCATGTCAAGAGTAAACCATATCATTACAGAAAATAATCATTTCAAATTCACCAGAGTAAACGTCTATTAATTCAGATAAATCTATATTCAGTCTGTAGCCATCAAGACTTGCTACCTCCAACTGATAAGAAAGTCATGGAGGTATTTCTGAGCAATTTTCCTACAGTATTAATTACAAGAGAATCAATGAAAGAGAAGATCCATCACAAGTGAGAAATTATTGGCAAAGATCTACGCATTATTCTGTGGTGAGGGAGAAGTATTTAGTTACATGTTCGTCTTTTGAGAGCTGGAGAGTATTGAGATCACCTCCACCAGCGGATGCAAGAAGGGACATAGTAGGAAATCTCCCAACCCTTCTATCCCAAACATGCACTCTCTTATCATTCCCACAAGCAAGCATCCTGAAGAACGACAGCGTTCAGTGAGATACAGGTTTGAGTCTAATGAGACTTCAAAATAAATTCGACAAAGTTTTAGTTGCATTGCCGACGGAAGAAGTTTCATGATGTTGACAAAACTAGCAGCTAAAAATGTTCACAACAATTTCGAAGTCTATATCTGAGAAACATACCTTTGTTTGTTATTTGCACAGTAAGAGAGATCGAAAAGACAAGCAGCCTGTCCTCTTTGAGGACTTGGTTTAAATTGCAGGGTCTGAGGATTCAATAGAGTTCAAATTACGCGAATAACAAAAACAGGTAAACCATTTAGAGAGAAGGAGTCCGCGAGTAATATAACTCCTTTTTATTAAGCAAGCATTCCGTTATGTCATGCAACCAGAACTTCAAAAATGAAGCCTTCCATACGCAGGAACCCTCACATGTGAGAGCTATTGAGAGAAAAATTCGGAACGTCATCCCTGGCAAAGTGCATGCTAAATTCAATATGTAGTAAATGAAGAACAGGGAAATATCCACTCCACAACTACAGCATGAGAATTCTCTTGTTTCCTTAGCAAAAATACTTCCGTCGGCAACGATATGCGAGACTTACTTGCCGTGGAACTTGGGAGAAGCTTGCAATATCATAAAAATCAACACTGCAGCTTCGTGAAGCCACACATGCCACCTGGATTCATATTTATGAAACTCTGAGAAACTTTTCCAAAGTCATGTCACTCTTGCATGCTGCATGCAGTGTACCTTATTGAAATACGGAGTATCACTTAGCATTGCCCTCTGCTGGACATACTGGACATACGAGAATTACAGACAAGAATCTTACCTCTGAAGAATTTTGTTAAAATTGTTATGAATATTTACTCCACCCTTGTGATGATATACCTTGACTATAAAACCTCCTTAAGAAAAGACAGAAATTCACATACCTCTTCTTGATTGCTAGGATTCCATCGTACAGCCTCGAGCCTGTCTAACGTATAAATTTGGACAGTGGGTGCCGCTCTTTCTGCCTCACAACCTGTGTACTTAAGATTAGCAACTGTGAAGAAAAGAAATTCCAAGAAAATGCCAAAATATCATTTATACTGTAGATAAGATACACAGGTGAAATTTTGAAATTGCCGAACAGACTACAAGGACAACTACAAAAATTACCTCCAGAAGTACAGTACAAGTTTTCAAAATCGTGTATGGAAAGGCATCCATTGCTGCTGACAGAAGCTACATATATACCCTGCAGCATAATATCAGATGCATTCAAATGCTGACAGATACCAAATAGCCGTGTCGGTGTTAATGTTGCACATCCAATATGCTTTCACAATATTCATAGAGAATTGTGCGTGCAGCAAGACTAATCCTGATACGTTTTACTAACACTACAGAGGGTATCGATGCAGGATCCTGTTGCAAATTAAAAAAACAACTTGTACGATGATAGATAAGCTACATGAGGAAATACCAAATGACAGGAAGTGCATGTCAAAATAGTTGAATGCAAAAATGTGCATATCTTCCTAAACTGACAAGTCACGCAAAGATGCCAGGGCTGCTTACTTGGGAATCAAACTCGACGCATGTCACGATTGGCCTGCCAGTTACAACCACTGTCAGGACACCTAGGAGAAGGTGGTAGCAAACGCTATTCGAAACACTGTAATCAAGCTCAAACGTTTTCCATCTTGTGGATGACCAGGCAACTTAAAGTCGTCATCCTCAACATTTCTACAACATAAGACAGTAGACAACCATTTTGGTGATCATGCAGAAATTGATAATTCAAGGGCGATTGGGTGTACTAAAGAATGTACATCAACTTACGGCACAATGGGGTTGATTGATAGATAGCTCAGATTTGATTGACGGAAGCTCCCAATCTATAATCACACAAAAACAATACGGTTAGTTTGTCGTACATTGCAAAAAACAAAATTCAGACAGGGCACTCCTCCACACCTTACAGACTCACCCGACGAGAGCATAATGTTAAACAGGATTACTCATTCTCACCAACTTAGCACAAGTGTCCACAAATCAGTCTGGAGAAGTCTAGTTAACTCAGGAAGTCCTAAGGCATGATGTATTCTACTGAAGACGTCTCCCCCTTTTCTAAGATACAAATTGTCTCATCCCTGTCTACCCAGCATATGCACCTGCCTCATAATACGATAGCAGCAGGGTATTTAGGAGGGAATGTTTGTAAGCAGCTGATAATTTCCCATCCAATTGATAAGCACCTGCCTGCCATTTTTGCCTGCAATCATTCCCAAGAAGCTTAGCATTCAGATCAGACGTCGTTACAATTTGCAAAAGATATGTTCAACAACTTTCTCAGACTACTCGACAAAGCCAAGCTTCGGAGCATACGCACAAATACTAGTAAATTACATATAGTCAATTCTTCGGAACAGTTTCTCGTAGAGGTCCTTCCGCTAATTGAGAGAAAGAAATCTTCGACCTACGGGTCTGGCATTCAAGTTGTTGCGGACTCCACTACCCCTAACGATTAACAAACTTCGCAAGGGCTGCGTCTAGGATCCACAATTGCTTAGCAAAGACAGCAAAAAAGCACGAGATCGTGTAGAACGAGGTTTCTGGCACGAATCGTTACCTCGAGAGCAATTTTGCCTTGACGGATGGAAATGAAGGACCAGTCCCACGGATCACAAACTTATCCATGCTTAGAATGCTCCACTCCGCCTCTACATTACCACCGGCAAGTATAAACAAATCAGTAGTCATCCACTGTCATCAGATGAGCATAAGGTATGCCTAAACGGAAGAAAAAAAAGTTCAAACTCATAGACGACCAACACAAGGAACAACAAAACTTGTGTTTACCTTGCGAAAAATCCTCCAAGCATTGCCGCAGGTGTTCTGTACTGTGAGATGCGCCTAAGCTTAATGCTCCACCTGGTCAACACGCCAGTGTTGCTGTAGCTCAATCTCTCGCTAAATACAAATCGGAACCCGCGAAAGACCGATTACTCCAACATTGGAAGGGACAAACAGACCGAGCCCTAATTTAAACACGCAGCTCCTTCTCGGCATTCCCGTAATGCAGTCCTCGCAGACCTGCTGCAATTGAAACCAGTTGCTAAAAAGCTACTGCAGTGACGGATCTCGCACGCATTTTAAGCAGGAGTAATTTGTTTTTGAAGGCTGTAAGAAGGCTTGACCTCCGTGGGAGGACCGCCAAATCTTTCGTCAATTGCTTTCATATACACTACTGTGCACAACATGGAATTCAAGCACTGTGGATGAAAGTAAATGAAGTACGACTTCAAGCACTACAGTATGGATGAAAGTGGATAAAGCCCTCCTAGTACTAGTTCCTATATATTGTGAACATTAGATAATCTCATTTGGGATTTTTGTAGGTTCCAATTACCTTGGCAATCAATTCTATACACCTAAATCCATTTTTGAAAATATATAAGTACATTTTTGCTTATATCTTCATAAGTGTATATCATTGATCTAGATACCATTTGAATTGGTCATATGGGATGATTATCCAATGAATTTGTCATAGAAGAGGGTTATCTATTGAAGATTCAAATATTGATTTGGACGAATGAGAAGCTATGTAGATAAAACATTGCCCTAAAGTATTTTACTCATCATCCACAATATAATCTATGGAAATTTTTAAGGATTAATAACCTCAAAGAGAGTTGATTGAAAGGTGTTTTTTTGACTATTTATTAGCAATGTGATTAGCTCAATGTGTTTAGGGAGTCACTAGCCTTCCTTCATGATTTTGTACAAGGTTCTATATCAATTCTTATAAGGTTTGGAAAAAAATTAAACTTATAATTAATAGTAAAGACCTTCACTAGTTAAAAACACTCAAATTTCAACAAAATTTTATGGATTTGGTCGTGTTGTTCCGGTCATTGTACAACAAAAATCTATTAAATTAACAAATTTTTGTTGTACAATGATCGGAACAACATGACCAAATCAACAAAATTCTATTGAAATTCCAATGTTTTCTACTAGTGCTTATTCATGGATTCTTCTCAAGTCATAATTTTTTTTTATCTAAAAAGATGACAAGATGCACATCCTCCTTCTTTTAGTCTCTCATAGGAGTTGAGTTTTGATCTAAACAACAAGATTTTTTTGTTTTGTAAGCTAAAGAACTATTTTCCCAAGGAGATCACTACTTGTAATTTAAGGTATATATGTGCGTCAAGAGGGTATTTAATATGGGTCTATTTATCTTAATTTTTGTATTTAAAATGACCATATTTTTACATAAAAAGCTACGGGGGGCATATTTCCAATACCCTATATTTTTTATAAATTCTTTCATGCGGTCTTTTAAGTGTGGCTATATTACATATAAATTTAAGTGTCTAATTTTTCCCTTGCACCTACACTTCCTAATAATTTTTTCTTTCCCTTTACTATATACATGTATAGAATTATACCATGAAACCAACAACAATCAATTCAATTCAAGCACCATTGACCAAGTGTTTGTTTTTAACTCCTAAAGGCCAATTGTCTATTGAATGGACAATTGAAAATTTCAGTAGGTTCCTAAAGAATCTATTTTGGTCAAATGTTTACAAAATTTTGACACAAATGTGAATATGTAATCCCTTAGTGGTTCAAATATAATTTTTTTCTAATAGGATTCCCAAATCAAAAGTTATGCTCTCCAAATTTTTTTGGCAGCTTTAACAATTGGGATATCTTTTAGGCATCTTTTGCAAAAATGCTCATAATCTTTTGAAATTTGTCATGTACATTACTAATAAAATATGGCATACAATGGTTTTAAAAAATTGAAATCTCAAATCACATTCTAGGAGGAGTCAAACTTTGTTAGCTATACAAGAGAGACTTCAAGAAAAAAACATTTTCTTCTAATTCCAAGTCCTATTATCTTATAATTTATAATGTCAAAGTTTCTAAATTTTTTTTCACATATTCCAAATGTTTTTTTTCTAATTTTTCTACCATTTAGATTTCAAATAGAAAATTTTTTCATTGTATAAGACTGAATCATCAAAAAAGATGACTAGTATATTGCTAATGTACTTTGCCTCTTTTCATTGCAAGTAAGCTAGACTTCATATTTTCTTTTGAATTTTTTTTCATGAGTGAGCTTGACAACATATACTTATGAATGGTCAAAATCATCATTTTGTATAGAGTAAAATTTTACTCCAAGAAGGCTTAAAGTCTACTTATCATGTTTTGCAAGATTAAAAAAAATTTTGACTTCAAAAGCTATAATCTTTCAATCCACATCATCAAATGGACCCACAAATGGACTAAATTTTTTTTATACATTGCCTTATTTTTTATACATTATTATATAGTTGAGATTCAATTCTTTTTTAAATGATTTTGGACAATGCATCAAAAATTAGCAATTTTAGACTTTTCATCTTCTAAAACAACCTCTTTTTTATATAGGTCAATAACAAATTTACCATTGAACACTTCAAAAGCCCCACTTAAATCTATCCCATGAACATTCCATTCAATATGAGTGTGTAATGTATATGGTTTTAAAGCTTCAAGTTCAATGGAATATAAATGCTATCCTTATATTGTAAAATTTTCAATTCATTGAACCTGTTAAAGTAAACCTTCCTACTTGTGCAATGTGACAATTTCCTTATACTTGTGGTCTATCTTTTAACTCACATAGTTTTATAATTACACTTAATTTTTTTGATATATACCATACACTATTGGTATTGTAGGACAATTTCAATCAATTACCCTTCATTGTATATTCCTTTGATTCTCTCCATTTTAACATCCACATAAAATTATCTATCCACATCTATATTCACAATAATATTTAAAATTTGCACAACCCCTATTTTGTTAAAGCTAAATTAATAATAAAATTTCCTACTAAATGATGTTTTTACATAGCCTAATTTATACATAATAGACTATATAGCATTTCATGGACCCTATAATAGCCCTACATATTATATAAATTTTTTCCCTTTTGAATTAAATAGACCCTATCTTTTAACTCACGTAGTTTTTTAAAAATTGATAGTGATCTCCCCGGGAATATTTTCTTACATGTACAATTAACCATTGGAGGAGTTTTCAACCCTTTGGAGGGTTGTAAGTTCTTGGCATTTCTTGAATTGCAAGATTTGCCTTGCAATAGCTTGCTAATGTAGTACAACGACTACCTCATTTGGAAAAAAAAAATTTTAATGAAATTTTTTTTCAACTTTTTTCTTCATAATCTTTTAAGAATGGAATTATTATTATTTCTTTTTAGGAACAACCACTTGCCAAAACTACAAGGGGGGAACTATGGGGAGCACTAGCTTAAAACGGCCTTCTTGACCCCCTCCCCTAAATCTTCTAATGTAAGAATTCCAATAAAAGTAGAGCCTTCATTTGAATATGTAGTCAAACCTCAAAAAATTCATTTTTAATCTTCTATTTTTTCAACATTTATATAAATATAATTTTTGAATTTTTAGGCATGAAATCCTATGTCCTCTTTAAATTTTTAGAATTTATAAGTTTGATTTAGTGTGAGAATTTTTGAAATTACCACAATTTCTTAAGGAAAGTTAGAAAATTTACACAAAATACAAATAGGTGTATATCATAGTATAGATCTTCAAAAAGTCATTTTAACTTTCATATCACTCTATATTTAGAAAAGTAGTTATTAGTGGAAAATTGAGTATATTCGATCATTTGTCGTCATATGAACTCCTTTTTTCCATCCATATATAGCACTTAATCTAATAAATGAATTGCAATTAGAACTTATGACTAACTATAGCTAACATACTCTTTTAATGACACTAAGTTGTAAAAGCTCAAAGACAAAGCTATTGTTGTTCTATAATTGAGTTTAGAATTTAGTTTTATCAAACTAAAAAAATACGACATTTTAATTACAAAAAGTCTTAGCCCTAAAGAGGACCGTTTGACTTTTAGTTGATGTGCAAAAACAATGAAATTTTAATTTTTTTTAAATTTTTTTAAATTTTATAAAAATTAAAAAATTAAAAAAATTGAATTGAAAATCCAATGAGCCACAAAATCAAACTTTCACCGACAGTTTTGTAGTGAGACAATTTGGGTTGATATTTTCTATATCTACACAATTGTATGCAATCAAAAGTCTAGTTTTAGCTTGAAATTTTTTGTGATGTCTTATGCAATAGTTGGTTGTTACAAATGTTGCAATGATTGTACTACTAGTTTATAAAATACACAATAGAAGTCACGCAGGGCCCAAATGGAAGATGATTTTTCATAACTTCTAAAAATAAGGGTAGATTCCCTTGTACCTCAAATTGGCTAAACTTTACATGAAAGACAAAAAGAATTGATATAGAAATTTGACATGGAAGTGTACAACAATTGCAAGAGGAGAATTGGAATTGTTACTTGGTATTATTTTTAGGCAAGGCAAGTTTCCAAATACCAAAAAACAATTATTGATATTGGATTTGAAATTTTTGTTTACTTTTGTTTAACAATAAGGCAAAACTACTCCTAATCATGTAGTTTCTCCCTACTCCTAAAGAAGTGAAAGCATCATGAAACTCAACAAATATAATTCTAAACATAGAAAAGCCTTTTCTTCATCAAATACGACTCAAAATTGTCAGTTATATTGCAAAAGAGCAAAAAATTTTGAATTTTTTTTTTGCATATCTTGCACTAGTCAAACTATCATAGTCTAAAAGACATATAGAAGAAATTTCAAAAACTTTGACCGCAAGATATTTTTATTTTAAGTGAAAAAAAATAGGGTTTTTTGCACCTTTTATGACTAGATTATAAGACTTTGAATTTTTTTAGCTTAAATTTTTTGTACTCTAAAGTTTGAATTAAAAAATTATATTGAAGAATTGAGTTGAAAGTCTAAGAAAAAAATTCAAAACAAACAAACTTGTTTTCTTTCTTTAATATATTGTTAAGTAAAAATAGATATGAAACCAAAAGGAAACCTAAATCCTTTATAGCTCTAAGATGCAATTGAAACTTGTAAATTCCAACTATGAGATTATTCTAGCAAACAAATAATACCTTTTGGAATTTTTTTTTTGAATATTGTGAAAATTGAGTTCAAAACATATCAAATATGCTATTTTTTCAAGAAGATGCAATGAATGTCAATAAAACAAAAAGTTCTATAGGTTTTACATCTCTATTCTAAATGGAATGGATAAAAGCTTATTATGTAGACAAAGATATAATCTATAGAAAAAAAATATAATTTCTACTTCAATTTTTTTGTCTAACAAATTCATTTTTGGGCTTAAGATGGCATAACTTTTCTTCTTGGGCATTTGATTCAAATCAAGATTCTATTCCCATACAGCTAAATAAATATGTTTTTCTATCTTCTAAAAAAATTTCAAAAAATTGTGTCAAAAATTGAGGTTACACAAGCCTATCCAAAATCCCCAAGTGTCCCTTGAAGGAACTTTGGGAAATAAGAGGTTAACACACCATTCATGAGCCTATTCCTAAGCCCTATTTTTTAACCCAATACCAACCAATTTTATAATTCAGTTCCAATGAAGTCCATTGACTTTTCTAGATATTGGACTCATCCTTTAAAGTCCTACATTTTGAAGAACAATTTTAGTACATATCTAGGGATTTCATTAGGTAACTAACGTACTACTCTTTTACTTCAAACATTTATAGAAAAAGGTGTAATAATATATTTAAGATAATTTTTTTTCCATTGAGTTTTTCTCCAAAAAAGGCCAATCAACACAAATTAATCCAAATTATGACAAGTTAGGAGAAGAAGTCTAATTTTTTTAAGCGGCGGCAACAGGGGTGGTTCCCTTATTAGTCGGTATAATTGCACCATTGGATTGGATTGCGCTTGGATTTGTTATAATGTCCCTGCTTTCCCATTCCCACTGTCGGCAATTGTTTGCAACCTGCTCTCGAAGCTTCACCTTGAAGCTCCGTCTCTACCGGCGGGAGATGCTGCAAGTCTGCATTCCATGAACCTTCTCTCTCTTTGCCCCTGCACCTTCACTCTCCTTCATTTTTTGAATATGAAATACTCCCCAATTCGCTACGGTATGGCGATGTTTGTCGAGCTATGGCGAGTTTGGAAGCCATGAAGTTGCCAGGCGTCGGAATGATGGCAAACGGAGAAGCGGCTCTTGGTCGCGTCTTGCGATCTCAAAGCACCAAAGCTTCCCTTTCTTCCAAACCCAATTCCAAGCTGGTCGACGCCAAGATCACTTACAAAGCGAAGAAGAAGAAGACGGCGGAGATTGTGGATCCCGAGAAAAGCAAGCCAACAGGGAAACGAGAGGCGGTGAGAGAGTCTGTTGTGGAGGGAAGCACCGTTGCGGTTGTGAAACAGGGGAAGAAGCCGAGGAAGACTTTGAGCGCGAAGAGCGAGCTTGTTACGAAAACGGAAGTGGCAGACGATGGGGTTACAACGAAGGTGGTGGAGTCGTGGACTTTGAGCTTGTCGACGGCGGGAGCACTCGCGGAGGCGACGAAGCATCTGGTGGCGGCGGATGAGAAGTTGAAGCGGATTATTGAAGCGCAAGGGTCTGCGCCTGTCTGGGAGCACAAGGGGAGCGGGTTTTCAGCTCTGGCGAGAGCAATTGTGTACCAGCAACTCGCTGGGAAAGCGGCGAGCACAATTTATGGGCGTCTCATTGATCTCTGCGGGGTACTGTTGCGCATTCCTCTGTTTCTCTCCTTGTGATGCATTCGAAATTGGATTTGACCTAATTTTCATTGAAGGATCGCATTCTCGAACGCATGTCTGTTTTGTTGCTGGAAAAGTGGCATTTAAGATGTCTGTGAATGGGTTACATTTGCGAGTGAATGTTTGCAATGGTAAACTTGTTATTGTCCCCATGTCACCCTGTCGGGAAATGTTGAAGTGAAAGTGAAGTTGAAGTGAAAGATGTTGAAGTGAACATCAAGTAGTGCATCATTATTCGTGCTGTTCATCATCTCTGATAATTAGATCCGTTTGGGTCATTGTTCCATATGGAAAGTCGCATTGGAGACCCAAAGTTTATATTATGTTGAATGTCGTAATTGGTCAATAGCAAATTCAATTAACCACACTCTCTTTCATCACCGATTCCTCAACATTCGAATTATAATGACCATGAGGAATGGCATTGAAATTGATAGTTGCAGAACTTGTTATTGACCAATAACAACATTGAAACTTTGAAAATCCCAAATTTGATGTTGATGAACAATAGGAGGGATGATTCAGAACTTGAAGATTAATTCAATACAGTTCCGTTACCCCATTGGGAGAGAGGGACACTAGTTCAATCTTTCAGTATGCACTTCCAACAGATGCATTCACCGTTGAAACCATTCATTGTAGACTGAATCGTATTAACCATCGTCTGAAATTGTAGACTAACACTTAGCTTCATCTGCGTGGATCAGTCTACTTTGGGGATTTGGCTAACTCATGCGACCAATGCAGGGTGCGGAGGGCATGACCCCCACGGTGATCGCGGGCCTGTCGGCGGAGGAATTGCGCGCAGCGGGAATCTCAGGGCGGAAGTCCATCTACCTCCACGACTTAGCGGACAAATTCTCCTCAGGTTTCCTGACCGATGAGAAGCTGGCGGTGATGAGCGAGGACGATCTGGTCACGGCGTTGACGGCGGTGAAGGGGATCGGCGTCTGGTCGGCGCACATGTTCATGATCTTCCACTTGCACAAGCCGGACGTGCTTCCCGTGGGCGACTTGGGCATCCGCAAGGGCTTCCAGAAACTGTTCCAGCTGAAGGAGCAGCCGTCCGCGGTGGAAATGCAGGAACTCGCCCTGTTGTGGCGACCCTATCGCACCCTCGCATCGTGGTATCTGTGGCGGTTGAGTGATATGAAACTCCCCGAGGCTTGATCATGATAAGGTAGGGCAATATTGCTGTTGAGCGTAGGCAAAATTCATATATGACAGTGGGTATGCTTTGTGACTAGGTCAGCTTTTATACGTTCTTCTTTGCAAATGACAGGATTTTAATGCACCATAGAATGTCATTTTGCTACTGTATGCAATAGTTATGAAGGTTCAAAGTTTTATCGGTTGATGTTCTAAAATTGCTTCTTCAACACTAGGTACCCATTGATTAAGGGGATGTGCATCATCTGAAAATTCGATTAAGTGGCACTTTTGGGTGTCCTTTACATTGGAGCTCGACGTCGGTCTCTGGTAGGGGGTGTCGGAGCTGACCGGCGGAAGACGGTGGTTTAAGAATTTGACTACAAAGCTCCGAGAGGGTCAGTGCTTTGGAGAAAGAATCGTGTTGTGCCCAAACCTGCAAATTGCGGAGCAGGTGTTGCAAGGTTTGACACCTCTTGGAGAATGGTTTCCATCAACTGTCTATATTTTAGAGTATGAGTTGACTGGGGAATTTTTACACATGCAGACCTCTTTTTTGTCATAGCTTCGGTGCAAAAATGCAGGTGATTATTAATGGGGTTTTGTAGCATTAGGCTTTCAAACGAGGATTTTGCCAAGGTTAGGATTATGTCTTCTCGTATTTTTGGAGTTTCAGAAATCAAGGGTTGTGATTATCTTGATTACCTTGCTTTTGGAGCAAGTTACATTCTCATTGTGGGTGTGGGTGGTGGTTGATGACTACTACCATTTAAATTCAAAATTATCTACGACCTTCGCAAATAGAGGAATCTGAAGTAATCATGGATTGATTCATTGTGTTTTGAAGTTTATTTGTTACCCATTGATCATTATTTTATCATCCAAGGAGATTTGCAAGGGTTTGCAAATAGAGGAATCTGAAGTATTCATGGAGCGATTCATTGTGTTTTGAAGTTTTATTTGTTTCCTATTGATCATTATTTTATCATCTAAAGGGATTTGCAAGGGTTCTGATGATTCCTGTTCTAACAATCAATTATAGTGTTCGACAGAAACGTGACATTGGAGAAGTACTTAGGGTTGCAGTAGTCTCAAAAGGTGGACCAGAATCCTTTTTCATACTTGTTGAACTTATATCAATATGGACCTTGTGACATCATCGAGTGTGATTGTGAAAGAATGGAATGGGTTTTGAACTTTACATCTCTTTCCAAGAGTTTGGCGGAGGATGTGATACTAGAGAATGTGATCGTAACGAGGTCTGAGTGTAGGATTTCAGTTTTCTAGTTTCTTTTTAAGACTCGGTTGTTGATCCATTGAAATAGTATTCGTAAACCCTGAACCGCTTATGTTGAGAAGAAGTGGTTACATTGCTAGTCTGCTTGAATTTTGTTTGTAAGATTCATTGTCCAGGTTCTATTTACGGTATATTGGCAAATGGCGTGTTGCATTGCAAATTACGCAGTGCACTAAAATGCATTTGGAGAACCGTGTTTCAAAGTGGGACAAAGCATTTTTCTTCTGGGTATTCGGGTATCAGCTCATGAGAATTTGTATTTTAACAATGAAACACTGCGATGGACATAAAATTTCTAATCAATGACCTTCTGAGAATCTATAGAAATGAAGAATAGACTTGTTTATGCAAGAATTTGATATTTTAACTCCAGGAAGTTTGAGGAGCCAGATCGTAGCTTTTAGATGACAATAGAAACTTGTTAGAGAATGTAAAACAATAGAATGTTTCCAATTCTTTTGTGTGTTGATCTATTTGCTCTTTCTTGTTTTCCTGTAAATGAACAAGAGGTAGAACTTTCCTCAACAAAATTTGCATCCATGTGATGTACCAGTAGTTAGTAGAATTTCTCTCTACAAAATCTCTTCATTAACCCATAATGGTATGAGAAGCCCAATTAGCTATTAACCCTGTAAGGACGGGCCATCATTTTCTAATACTGTGGGAATCAATCGCTTAAAAAAATAGAAAAGTATTCATTGAAAGTCAAACTATTGTAGAAGATGTTCCCCTTTCACAACAAAACTCTAAGGATGAATAGTTGCACTTCTGTCCTATATTGAGGAATTCTCTGTCATCCATTGGACACTCAGTGTCCGCAGCAGCCTTACAGTAAAAAATCGGATCATATATGGTATACAGTCCCCAATCCCCACACACATTGCCTTCAAGGGTTAACATTAGATTTAAGATTAGAGTTCTTATGAGCTTGCTTTGCTTTATGTACTACAGAACGGGCAGCTCCCTGCGTGTGCGTGGCAGAATGCGCAGGGAGCTGGCCGCTCTCAAGCGTTAAAAGCTCTCAAGACAGGACTGCATGCAGAATCAGCACCTCGATGGTAGAATCGGCACCTCACTACCCCATTGCAGATTCTGCACCCTAACAAGAACGTCGACAAGGCCGAATAAGCATGTCCTGCTTTTAACGATGATGGGTTCATCTTCGAGCTCCTGTTGAGTTGCTGTAACAGAGCATGGTACTCGACAACAATTGCAGATGAAAAAAGCATGAACGACAGGCAGCTCAGATTCAGTGGACACCGATATTGATCCAGAAACTTTTTTCACGGTATCAAGCTGACCTCTTTTAATTTGTCTGCCTGGGTTGCAATACAAATGTCTAGATTCAGAAACTTTTTCACGGCAACCCTGACTACTACTTCTTTAACTGTCTGCCAGAATTACAATGCAAGGATTGCAAGCAGTCTAGATTCAGAAACTACTTTAACTGACTTTTTCTTTTTGTTTTGACCGTGGCAACGGCACGGGGCACTCTTGTTGCAGGTGAAAAAAGTATGAACAACAGGCACTGTAGTTGCAGGTGAAAAAAAGCATGAACAACAACAGGCAGCTCAGATTCAGCGAACACTGGTACTGATCCAGAAACTTTTTTCACGGCACCAGGCTGACCTCTTTTAATTTTGTCTGCCTGGATTGCAATACAAATGTCTAGATTCAGAAACTTTTTCACGGCAACCCTGACTACTACTTCTTTAACTGTCTGCCAGAATTACAATGCAAGGATTGCAAGCAGTCTAGATTCAGAAACTTTTTTCACGGCACCCTGGCCTCTTTAATTTGTCTGCCTGGGTTACAATCAGATGCAGTCTAGAGTTCAGACTCTAGATGCACAAGCAACATTCACGTGCTCTGTTATGCTCAGTTAGAACAAACTCAAATCCTGAGTGCAAACGCTAAGTGATCACTGTAATTGTACAGTACTTTGACGGTGTAATTGTACTTCGACGGACAACAACAAAAATGTCGGAACCCTGCAGCTTGCAAGAGGATCAGCAATTTGAAGGCCTCTGCAATTTTTTCTTCCCACACGGCATTTTTTTTCTGTTGATAATGTGCCCTCCAAGTGAACTTGTAATTTCTTCTTCCCACACGGCATTTTTTTTCTGTTCATATTGTGCCCTCCAAGTGAACTTTCAATTTCTTCTTCCCATATGGCATTTTTTTTTCTATTGATATTGTGCCCTCTAAGTGAACTTGCAAAACCTCAAACAATGTTAATCATATATGCCATCCTCAAAACCAAAGAGGGAGCAAAAGGAGTATGATGAGTTTAGTAATGTCCCAAAACAAGTCTCTTGTGATCACAAAATGGAAAGTGTTAAGTAATTTAGGAATCCAAATATCATGATGGGGTTGAAGTGGAAGCACCAAGAAGTGAAACAACAACAAAAGAAATGGACTCGAACTAGCATAATATGAACCATTGTAATGTGCAATTATTAATCACTAGTAGAAAAGTACAATGATCAAATTAACAAAACTCAACACAAAAGTGTTGAGATTGTTTGTTGATTTGGACATGTTGATTTGAGTACTTTTGAACGTAAAATTGTTGAGTTTTTAACAAAAAATTATTAATTTTTATTGATTTGGTTAAATTTTTTTTTCATAATTTAAAAAAAATAAAATTTCAACATATAACTAACCAATCTCAAACTGTTACGCAGTGTCCACTATATAGATGATCCCACATGCCATGTGGACAACCTACGTGGCAAATGCCATCATTAAGGTTTGAACCTTGAACCTCAAGGATGAAGTTTAAAGTTCAAAGTTCAAACCATTGCATCACTTGTAATTTCACATATTTACAAGAGGTACAAAAATTTATTTAATTATTTTTTTGATTTTTTCTTACAATCACTTCAAGTCAACAGACTTTAAAGGCAATTCTCACCTCGTAAATCAACTTTTTTTTTAAAACTTTGAATTATCAAAAGTTGAAAAATTGAGCTATCTTTTTTCTCCAGCAATCCGTTTGAGATCTAGATCTTTCAATTAAAAATTACAGACAAAAATCAGAGAAGGTGTTTTAAAATGTAAAAAAAAATGTCTATTTCCACCTGTCTCTGATTTTTATCCATAACTTTTGATTGGAATATTTAAATATGAAACGATTTGTAGGAGATGAAAGATGGCTTAATTTTTGAATTTTTGTTTGTTCAAAGTTTTAAAAAAAAAGTTCATTTACGAGGTGAAAATTGCCCCAAAGCTTGCTAACTTTAATAGACATTGAATTGTATAGTTATTTTATTCTTAAATTTACATTGTATATTGAAGATTCCCAAAGATTTTTTTAAAGATTTAAAAAAAATTCTAAAAAAATTCTAAAGATTCTAAAAGATTCCCAAAAAATTAACAAATTTTTATTCATGAGGTATTTGCATTATTCAAATCAACAAAAAATGAGACTATTTTGTTAATTTAGGCACAGTTAACAAAAACTTGTGAAAATGGACATCATAGTGTCTAAATTAACAACAAATTGTTGATGTTTTGTTAATTTGGGCATTGTTTTTCTAGTAGTGAATGCACAACTAAGGATGCTCTTACACCTAATTGTGACTTGGTTGCAAAGTGAATCTCCACAAATTGATACTTGAATTGTCCATCTTTTTTACAGATCTTTTTGACATACAAGTGATGTGTTCAACTCCTATAATCAATATTTCAAAGGTTCTTAGTTTATTCATACATTGATAAAAAACATTGGTGGTGAGAAATTCAATTTTTTTTATTCATTGCAAACAAGACTCAAGAAAAATTAACAAAGACATTATAAGGCTTTGAACCATATTTTGATGCTTATTTAAACACTTGTGGGTGTAGTCAACTTCCAAGATTCTTAGCAAAATATCATCCTATTCTACTTCGGAATCTTAAGCACTTGCATGTAAATTTGAGGGTGAGTAGGACATGCATTCATTGCTTTTCTCTTTTAAATGTGCATATATCTTTGCCTTTCAAATTTTAAATTTATGAGAGTGAGAAATACATTCAAACTTCTTCAATACAATTGTCCTTGACTAAAATGTTTTCTAAAATATCTTCATCAATTGGTGACACATGTTCATCAACTCTATCTCACAATACTAGATTGTATGTTGAAAAATTAAAAGCATCGACATCCTTGGATTAGAAAAATCCAACAGACTATCAAAGTGGATGAAAAATACTATGGTAATCCCCAAATATCCTTAAAGAATTCAAGGGCTCTATCTTATCATGTTGACTAGAATCACCTAATGTAAGTTATATGAGTTTTTTCCTAAATTCTATTTGTGATTGGTCACTCCATTATTTACAAGACACATAAGATGCATTCATGGACACATGGTGGTAAACAAAGAGTTGGAAGGTTGTTCAAATGTACATATGAAATCATAATGTGTCAATCTATAGCATAAAAAGGAGTTGATATTCTAAGAAGAAGTGGAGTTGTGGGGAGTTGAAAGATATGCAAAACTTGCAACTATTTTATTTCAATATAGTCCTCCAACACAACATTCTAGTAACTTTTCAAGAGTCAACCTCTATAGATGTTGATGCATATCCATTGTAAAATAAAAAGAACAACATAGGTTGTGGCTATGAGGTACATGGCATTTTCATTGATAATTGGGATGTTGTACCTTACAATCCATGTTTGTTTCAAAAATATGGTTGTCACATCAACATTAAAATTTGTGCTTCAATTCATGTAGTGAAATACATTTACAAATATATTTATAAAGGTCATAAATGTATAACTATGCACTTTCATCGTAAACATGATAAGGTAAACCAATACTTGGGTGCTCAATATGTTAGTGCCTTTAAAACAAGGGGAATTTTGAGTGAAAATTTGCAGAAAAGACATGAAATAATTGGAGCTCAATTTTGAAGTATGGAAATGGCACAATTTCAAATCACTAAATTCACCAGAAATAAAGGTCCAACATCTTGGTCATTGCAATTGATTTTCTATGAGAGGGGAATAATTTTCATAGTTGAGCAAAATGGATATGATGTTGATCGTGGATCATGATCTTTTCCTAGCAACGAATTGCGGAAAAAAGTCTCTTTTAAATTTTTTTTAATGCCAAGCTCATGCCAAGTCAACATCTTCAGAATTATGAATGGATTCAAATTTCACCAAAAGTACTTTCAAGATAGTTTGTAGCTTTGCCTCTCTACTTCTTTTGAGTTTTATAGTTCAAAAATTGTGTTCTCTACTTCTCTTTGTTTTCCACTATGATGCTATTGAAAGTGATTTTTACTTGTGAATGCAACTTGTTGCTTATTTTGTATAGCAAGTGCTGTAGACAATATGACCCATTTGTTTTTTTATCCCATTTGCTGAAAAATAGTGTAGGAACTGGTCACTTTGGTGTGACTATGAAGTTGATAACCAATTACAATCTTGTGATGGAATTGAGACATGATCTTGTCATGCTAGCTTCAACATTTTAGCTTCAAGAGGCAAGTCATGAATGTGAATCATGTCCAATGACATGTACTAGGCATGGGCTTAGTACTCTTTCGAAAGCAACAATTGGATTGAGATAAGGCCCTAGGAGCCAAGAAACAATGTGATGACGGGATTTAGAATCAAGAGCCAATTTTCAATTATAAATGTTCGACATGATGCACACAAGCGTATGTTCATATATATAAGACTTCATCTTGTCTTGGCTCCACCCTTACTTTTGGTGTTTATGCTTTTCCTCTTTTCTGCCTTTGACTGTTGTGCTTGCCTTCGGGTGTTTATTCAATAAAATCAACTCCCTTGAATCGGTTTCTCTCACTCATGCATATAAGACTAAATGAGCCGTCTTCAACATCTTTTTTTGATTCCTTGTCAAGTTGTGTTTAATGGATGCTTGAACTAGAAAAAGCCTATGTGTTTTTTAATGTTTTCAACAAACAAGTACATTTTAAAAAACATGAGATCTAATATGCAATAGTGGTCATGGGAGGCTAAATTTAATTGAATGTTTCTAAAAATGTGTATAAGTCACATGTATAATGAGTTCATGTTTTTTGTAACAAGAATGTTTAGTGAGACATTAAAGAAAACAGGTGCACATTTTTTTTAACATCCAAAAAAACATAGACTTGCCACATTGGCAAGGAGGGTTCATTTCACTATGGGTAACTTAGGAAAAGTTACTATGGGATTATGTCAAATGCTACCCCATTGTGGAAAACAAAAAGGAGGGGCAACTCCTTCCTATCTTTTAAAAAAGACTTCGATGGATAGATGCAAAACTTATAGTTCTTCAACATTTCCATTATTACTTTCAATATAATACAAATAGTATAAATAAGAGGCTCTAAGAACTAGTTTAATGTATTGGATCTTGTTTTCTCTCCATTGATATGTATTTTTTGGAGCCCTTATATATGAAGATAAATTCTACAAATTTTGTACTTGTTGCATATTCCTTTCCCAACTACATTTTTAATTGAATTTGGTATTTGTTGTATGTACTTATATTTTAAATGTATTCTTAAATAATAAGTAATATTCATAGAATAGTCATAAAGTAGTTTTTCATTTCACAATGCACATTTTCAAATTTCACATGTAACAATATATATTAATGACAAAATAATAGCAGAAGACATGCTTAATACTGTGTAGTCCCTCATGATTAGACATTGTAATTTATGAGTAATTGAATGCAATTCATGACATGTTTTTTAAAGAGGATGTGCAACATGCATACATATTTCATTGTTAACCAATGACAAAAATAATATTTCATGCATGTACATGCACGTTCAACAAATGATTGCTCTGAAGATGTTCCATGTTAAACTACTTCAAAGACTTTCATAAAAAGTCAACGTTTGTAAAGTTATGATTCAGTAATGCAATATTGAGTTCAAGATAGTGATGAAAGTTACCTCCAATTGTAAATAGTATGTCATCATTGAAGTGAAAAACGTGTGTTAAGCCCTAATGTCCCATTGTCTCCTTTGGGAAGAAAATGAATTTTGGGCTCACTACTATAGTCTCAATATTCATTATAATAATTTGAAACTTTTTGTGAAGATAGAAAAATAGAGTAGCCTTCCAAAAATTTAATCTTTATTTCAATCTGTGCCTAAAACCTAAAGTTATGGAACAAAAGGTCTTTTTAAAGTGAAGTTGGCAAAAATCTTTCTACCTTAAATTAATTTTAAAACAATTTTTTTCTCATATATTGTCATTTTATCTATATGGGAAGCTTTGATTCATTGCATTTAGACTTATTATTTGAAAATCATGAATAATCTTATTTTTTGGGCTATTAAAGCATCTTCTTAAAATCTTAACTTATGGGATGCATATTTGAGTTTAGTTTTCAAAATTAAAAAAAAAATTGTTTAAGAAGGTTAAGTTGCTTACTAAAACAATCTCATCACTAGAATATTAGTGCTTTAATCCCATGTTAGAGCTATTAATATTTCATTTTCTCTTCCAATCTTGAATCTACTTCTATTTAACAATTTTTTAAAGAATGAAAATGATTTCTCTTTTTAAATATTTTTTATAGACCTTGAATTCAATACTTCAACACAATATTTTCTTAATTTAATGTCTAGAGTGCAAAAAAATTCCACAAATGGTAGTCAACATCATCTAATATTGCAAGTTATTATTCAAATGATCTTTGCTTTCCAACTCTGAATGTTAATATCTTCTAATATGTGTAGTCATGAAATTTTGACCACATGATTTGAGACAAGTGAAGTGCAAGATCCTATGGTTTAATTTTTTTTTTTAATTTAGATATTCTTGGATGAATGTAGCTGAATTTTCAATATTGAGCCATTTTTGACAAAAAAATTGACCTTGGAACTTTAGGGGTAAAATCAAATTTTTTAACTTAGGACATGCAAATGGTTCAAAATATTGGCCTTGGGATTTTCAGGGAAGTTATTTTACATTTTTCTTTTTTCTTCAATCATTATGACTTTGGGATTGAAGGACAGTTGCAAGTAACACTTACTACTTTTAGTTGAAAATGGGATTAGTATTGGAATACAATGACTTCTAGGATTTCTTATTTTTATTTTTAATATTTTTACCATAAACAATTTAGATGATAAAGTACATGTTTGAAAATGCAAGTTTAGAAGAATCCAATTGTAAAAGTTATATACAATAAAATAGTGATGGAAAATGCAAGGAGAGAATATATTAAATATTGCTTTAAAAAAAGTAGTCTTAAAATTTATAAATTTTTAAGAAGGAAACCTATGTCCCACATTAAGAGATGCTTATTTTGAACCATTTGCATGTTTGATAAATAAAAATTGTGTTCTTCACACATGCACCAAGGTGCAACAATTTGATAATGTAAAGAAGTAGTAAGTTTAGCTATTTTCTATGAACTTTTTTGAACTTTTTTTAGTGTAATTATTGTTTATATCTTCTTCTAAACAACAAAAAAAATTGGAAACAAAACAATGATTCTGCACTCACTTCTATTGTATGTTGCACTTATTTCATTTTCCATTGAGGGCTTTTAAATAATTGAATTGCAAATAGAATAGAAGACGTTGCACTTTTCATAACATAGCCATGTTCAATATTTCTAGCGCAAATTCTTCTTTGCATATTTAGAAACAATTTTGTTATCATTTTGAAATTCTATGAGGCAATTTTTCTCCTATAAATTTAAATTCTATCCAACATTAGAAGAGTTTTTAGTCCTTTGAAGGGTTGTGAGTTCCCAGAAATTCCCTAACTATGAGAATTGCCCTACAAGAGCTCGCTATTGTAGCACAGCAACTACCACATCTGAAAAAAAAAATTTAACTTTTTTCTTCATTTCAAGAATAATTAAAAAGAAAATTGGGAACAACCATTTGTCAAAACTACAGGGAGCACCATTTTGAAACGGCCCTTCCAACCCCCCCCCAAAAAAAATATTCCAATATTCATTATTTTATTATTAAAAAATTATCTTTAAAATGTAAGTAAAATAATAGTAGTGTAAAAGTAGATATTTTCCTTTTGTTATTACGTCTATGACATGTAAATCGAAAATGCAAAGGCACCATATTTTAGTGTTAACAAAACTTTAAAGTAAAAGATCTCCTAAAGTACTCACTATTTTAATTAGTTATTTTTAAGAGTGATGTCTTCTTGAAGTGTAGCTTCAACATTGAACATTTGATTTTAATGATGAATAATTATGATTTTTCAATTCAACATTTTGTGCAAGTGTGTCCACTTCAAATTTTCATTTTCTATTGTTGAGGGCTCTTTTAAATTAGTGTGATGTGAAATACATCTTGAAAGGAAAATCACAATTGATATTTGATTTTACAAGATACATAATACATTTAAAGAAATTGAGAGAATTCTTAAAGCTTATAGTTCTTGTTGGGACCAACATTTTAAATTTGACCTAGGACAAGAGGAATGATAGAAAGATTACAAATGACTTGCACACATTAGCAAGGGCTTAAGATTTGATTGCAAGTAAATTTCTAGAAATTCTTAGGGGCTAAACTAAAACAGTGATTATGTGTGAAAAAATAGGTGAAAGTAAACCACTAAACCACATAGTATTTTTTTTCCAAAGAAGGTCACTTGCATTGGCATTTAAGAAGATGAATTAGCATGCCACATCAATATGCTTTAATGCCATTTTAGAATTCTAACACTATCATAGTACATGTTAACTATGATGTCCTTTGTCACATGTAGATGTTTTTATGATGTCAATAGAGATGTTGTTTGTAACATTTGGATGTTTTTTGAGTCAACATTGTGTTCATTATAATACTTAGATCTGAAATTCTATTTTTAATAATAAAAAATTACATTTTAGATGTCCCATATAGTTTGTCTTCCCTCCCACCCCTCTTGCATAAATAACTTGCCTTCTCATGTCAAAATACTAACAATAAGGCTTTTCAAGTCATTTAATATTAATGCTAGTACGTTGTATTGTGTATAATGTATGGCATATTGTGTATGATGTATAATATATTGTGTACGGTGTATAATGTATTGTGTATGATATATAATGCATTGTATATGGCATACATCTAAGCTAACATCAAAATTGATGTCTCAAGAAATGTCTCAAAAAACATTTGGAGGTCAAAATTGATGTTGCTAAAAACAATATTCAAATTCTTATGGACATTTAAGTTGATGCCACTAAAAATAGTATAAATTTCTTTTTAAAATATGATGTCAACTGCCACCTCATCTTCCGGTCAAGTGAAAAATCCTACATGGCTTTACCTGCTTGCATACCTGCTTCCATAGCACATTTTGGGCACCTTTTAAAACCGTGTTTGTTGTGATGTTTCTCTAAAAACATGGCATGTTTTTTCATATTTCCACATTTTTTTAAACATCTGCAGTATGCATGAGTGATGCTTCAAAAAATTATGAAGACATGTTTTAGCATTTGTAAAAAAACACAAACTCCTTCTAGTGTTGAGTGTATATATTGAAAGATTGTTTGTCAAATTGATTAAGTTTGATAATCTCTTCTATATCTCTTATCTAAAAGAAAGTTCAATGTGTGCTACGAACATAGATGATGAAAAAACAAGCACTCCAAGCCTAGCGCATCTTCTTTCTCTTACTAGAACGATGTCTTTTGAATGTAGTTAGGCCATCTTTCACTTAATCTTACAAATTGACTTAGCCAACAGTTATTAACATTGTCAAATACATTGTAGCGAACAATTTTTAAAAATTGGTATTGTAATATGTATAACTCTCTCTAGCCATATCCATAGAGGGCTAAGACTCCTTATGATAAGCAAAAGAAAATTATGAAATGTGTAAAAAGTCACTAGTGATCTTGTATCAATCAAACTTTTTCTTTACTTTGTTGAGAAATATCATCTGATATAATTAGAGATGGAACAATACTAAAGAATAGTACTCCAATTTGATCATAGAAGGAAGTTGGAACAAAAATCAACAACTTGAAGTTTTTAATACTCATTATATTTGATGTGAATCGCACATTTGACTTCCAAAACATTATTCAAATTGCAAATTTTGATAACCTCACAAATTGAAAATTGCCACAAAGTGAAGAAAAAATATTCATTTTGCTAATTATTTATGCCATATTTGAATCAAATTAGTGCATGTCACAACTTGCTTGCACAAAATATTGTGATGTGCACTGCTTGCAAAAATAAAATAAAAAAAACTTTGCACTAAAGCTATTCAACGACTTTTTGTAATAGATATGCATGAAGAGCAGCCTAATATGGTAAGACTAACTTTGCATTTGTTAGGAATGCATAGAATGGTATTCAATCAATAGGATGATGTTGCAAAAGTTCTTCAAAAGAGTAAGATGTGAGACTACCACATTGACTAGGTATTTTTGCAAGATGTACTAAAGATGCAAATATTCAAAATACACATATTTGGAGTTTCTTGAACACTATGTGTAGAAAAAACTATAAAATAATGGCCCCCTAGATGAGCTACTTTTGCATAGGGATGACTTTACTTTGTTGGTTCAACTGTCGGAAAACAAAACTATTTATGTATATTTTTGACAATTGTGCTTCAACTAGTATCATATGAAGACCTTCAAACAACAAATGGTCATCTTTACAAAACATTTAAAGAGTCATGTTTAGCATGATGGTTACTGGAAAATGATGGAAAGTAGATTTCATATCTATAAGAAGCTTGTATCATGTGATTGGGATTGCAACTTTGAGCATTATTTGTCACATTTATTCATTCATTCACTGCTGACCAAATGAACCTACAAATTTGTAGCAATGAATTTGGCATCAATTGTGTGATGGTCTTTGACGTTCACTACAAATATAATAACAATTAGAACATCCCAATGAGCATCAAGTACTCAACTATGTGTTGTTCCCTATTGATGATATTTTAAGAAATGTGTACAATAAATCTTTGGCCAACATACAAAGAATGCCACAATTGATAGTTCCTTGGAATCTTTGTCATCCCAATCCTTTGATTGTTGAATGATGTGATTAGAATCAAAATGATTACATATCTATCATGAATGAACATGTACCTAAATTGATTGTAGAACAAACTATTGTTTATTAAGAAGTCATAACATTGATGAATGAACATAGTAGGAAATTTTTTCTTGATGGACTAGTTTAAACAAGAAAAAAGTATACGTATAATACAAATAGAATTGTAGCAGAACCTTGGAGTGAAGGTAAGATCATAATATGTGTACCATAGTCTAATATTGTTGGATTTCTATTTGATGGTAGACAAAAAAACCCATTCAATCTTCATACTTCCAATTGAAATCAAAGAAGATTCAATATGTGTGATTGATAAAACATTTGATTGCATAGATCTTCTACGCTAATACGCTATCTATCATTGATCATTTGGGATGAAGTCCCCATGCAACACCGTCATTGTCCTAAGGCAATTGACCATACATTAGGTGAACTTAGTGACAATAATAGGGCTTTTAGAGGTATTATTGTAATTTTTAGAGGCGGGTGATTTTCATCAAATTCTATCAATTTTTGTCAAAGGTTCAATCTTGAGTACAAATAGTAGCTACTTTACTTTAAGGATCAATGTTGTGGCCAAGAATGCAAATACAAGTTAGACATATTAGAATACTACATATGTACATTTCATTTCATTCAGGAAAAATATGACAATTCTATCCATTCAATTTTTTTATCATTCAATTTTGTAATAAAATATTATCCTGATAGCCAAGCTAATCATAAAATGTGTGAAATGAGGGATCAAGAGTTGAACTTGAGGAAAACACAAGACAAAATTCTTTGAAGCACCAAAACTAGGATTTGATGGAATTTGGTCATTAGATGTTTTTCAGCCTCCTTAGAGGGCTACAAGTTCTTTTGCGTTCTTCAACTTTTGGAACTATAATATAATAGCTACCTGAAGTGGAAAAGAGATTGCTATGTCATTTTATTTATCAAAGAAAAATTCAACTTTTTTTTCATTTTAAAATTTAAGGAAAAGATTCAAAAAATTAAATTTTTTTTATAGCAATTGTTCTTGAATTGTTGGAGGAACAGCACTAAGAATGGGCTTGAAATAGCCCTTCCAACCCTCCAAACAACATGTAATGGTTGTATTTCTTTTGTACCATTTTTAGTTAGCCCCTAAATGCTCTAGTGGACCAAAAGAGTCCTCACATAAAGGAGGCAACCTATTTATAACTACTTAATCAAATTTTGGGATATCTATAGGGTGGGTTTCTTCACAGGGATATTTTTACATGTATAGAAATAGGACAATAGGTAGTAGAAGGTTTGTATAATTTCCCAATTTTTTTCCTACATTACAAAATTACTTTGAATTTTTTAGCAGAAGATTAGCTTTCTCCCATTTTGGTGATATAGACCTTCCTCTTTTTAACCAAGGGCTAAATGCAGAATCTACTAAAGGTTGGTTGCAATGTTGAAAGTCTTGTAGCCAATCACAATGCGCCACAATTGTGCCAAGAACTGTAGATTGCGATGATACCTATTCGGATTTATTCAACTAATAGTTAAGTTCATTCCTAAGGAGGTTATTAAATAGGATTGTTTCTAAATACACCTACTTGGCCTACATAACCACCAAGCAAGGTCAATTGTTCCCTAAATTCATCCTTTAATTCCTAAAATTATTAACTATTTATTCCTTATTTATTTATTTTTACTTTATTATATATTCCACTTATCTTCCAAATTGGATTCAGCATACCCTTTTCACTTCGGTCCCAGTCTTCCCCTATTTGGCATCTTCATTGCAACTGATCTTTCAACTTCAACTTAGGCTCTGCAATTGTGGCCTTCTTTCTTCAAATTGGACTAGAGCAATTGTTGCTACGCTTTTCCAACAACTTGTCGGGTACACTTTCCAATCACTGCTCCTCACTTCCTACTTGGGTAGCTTCCCCAACCAAATTGGTTTTGTCTCCTATCTCTACAACAATAGCTACTTCTCTCACCAACTCGGAATTTTGTCTCTTAGTTTCACACTTTTGTCTCTCATAATTCCGACATTGACAGAATTTACACTTGCTTGCACACAACTTGGGCAATTTCTTACTCTCCATTTTTAGACCTTTCTCTTACTTAATTCACTCATGGAATGCTGCTCCCATCTATGCAAATCACATACACTTCAACTACCAAATTGAACTCATACTTCACATAAACTTACACCACTCCACACCGTCATATAGCTTTCCGATTTGGTAGCTTACGTGACAAACTTGAACTCATAGACCAATTCGGAATTCATACAGACATACACATATCATTCCATACACAACCTATTTGGACTTGCATTCATAATCTCAAACACAACCATCCAGTTTCCACATACTATAATGACACCACAATACACCAACTGGATAAGAATTCTTCTCTAATAAATCCAAGTTGGTGACTGTCGCAGCACAGGGCAGGTCAATTCCCCATTATACTCACAAAAATCGCTCTAGAGTATAACTAAGTGACTCTAAAGATCGAACCCACGAGATCCTGTGAAGTATCTAGCTCTATTAAGCAGTTAAGCTCAGTCAGTATGCCAATCTTACTTTCCGGTCCTAGATCTAGAACCAGAAATACTACCACACCGGATAACTACAGACCGGATTACTCCTTCTTCCGGTCCTACTAACTATCCGGTCCGTACAAATACCCAAATCCCAGGATCTCACAATTTCCGATCCTGGAAATCCGTCCTGACCAATCCGGTCGGAATGGTCATCCTGTACCCGTAATCCTATCCGGTTTGGTTTTGCCTCTGTTTTACCATCAGAGGGGTCGCCGCTTAATTTTGAGAGTGGTAGGCCCACCACTCCTTCCGTGACTTATAGTGGCTGAAGACCCACTGTCCTACCTTCTAAACTCCTAAGCTAATCCGGATCCGGTTTGGTCCTTCACAACAACCCAGATAGCAATCCGGGTTGTAGGTCACACAAAGACCCCACACTCAACCCTCTCGTACTACAACGACCTTGATGCTACTTCCGATCCGTGCGAAGACAGGTGGTTACAAGTGCACCCGTCCGTTCCAACATCAACTAAAGTTCTTCCGTTACCCATACGGGTGGTGAGACCTCACAGGAGATCGGACACTCAACCGGATTTCCCACCCGGGAGTTCTAGCGCAGCTAAGGAATCCCTCCCTACCCGCCTAGCCTAACAACGGCTTTCTCACCCGGAATCTCAAACTCTAGACGTGCTGAGGAACTAAGTTCACTCCCAACTCTTCGGTACCTACTCACATGCACTTAGGATCGGAAAATAAACACCAAGGGGAGAAATCACTTGCCAACCAACTCGTACTATCCTAACTCCACATCATACAATCCTGTCGCGCTGGAGAGAGATACACAACGAAGAGAATAGAAAGGTACAAGAAGTTTGCAAAATGAAAAAACTCCCAATTCCCATCGCAGGAACCGATTTATATACAAAGGGTAAAAACCCTAAAAGCACAAAAAGGAGCGGAAAACCCGTGGGGGTCCGCCGCCACCTTAATCTAACTTCCGGTCTAACCTAATACTGTTGAGCCGGATCCGGATCCGGATCCGCTCCTACTCCTAACTGAAATTAAAATCCTATCTACCCTACAACTCTAGATCCTATCGTCGGGCTTCCGGTCTCCGGGACTAGCTCCTCGAAAACTTCACTCAAATTCCGGACCCGTTCCCCCTCCGCAGGATTCGGTCCGGGTGGAGACTCCAGGTCGATGGTGATATCCGGTCTCGTGCCCGGAGTCCCAGTCCGTGCAGACTTCTTGGACTCAGGAGTCCAATCCTTCCTGTCCTTCGCCATAGTTGCATCCGGAAAGAGGTCCGGTAGTGAGATGTCCGAAAGGTGAATACCTTTGTCGCACGTCGCTCCCGTCAGCTTCCGGCTGCTCTCCTCGATCCGGTCCGCTGCCTTCCGCCCCTCCACCATTGCCGTCTCCACCTGCTCGGCGAAGTCCGCGAGAATCCGGACCATCCGGGAACCGGATAGTTTCTTCTCTTCGTGGATCTTCTCGTCGAAGAGCTTCGCCTTGGCCGCTGCCGTTCCGGTCTCTCCCAGGACCGCCTTGATCTGCTCGGCCACCTTCCAAGTCTCCTCCGCCATCTCCCGAGCGGCCGTCACGTCTTCCTGATAGGCAAAAAGTGTTGCCTTCAGTTTATCTACCTCCTCCTGCAACCGGCGGATCTCGGCTTTCTGCTTCCGGGTCTCTTCCGGATTCGTGATGCATTGCGCCACTTGTTCCGCCAAGTTGCTGTCCGGTGCAGCACCCACCAACTTGTCGATTGCCGCAAGCGTCCTATGCTTGACCTCCCAATCTGCCCTGATGTTGCAGAGGACGTTGATCAGACCGTTGAACGGATCTTGCATATCCGCATCTCCCCCGGAATTGGTCTTCTCGGCTTCCGGTTTCTCCTCCGGGGCCGGTTTGTCCTGACTGGGAGGCGTCCCGTGCTTGTGTGGAGGCGTCAGCTTCTGTCGCTTGATCGGCGGCATCGGCTCCTCCTCTTCCTCGCTGGACTCCCGGTCTGACCCGGAATCGGATTCCGCCTCATCATCCGTCTCCGACTCCCCATACTTCAGGAGCACTTCCTGCGTCTTCCACGCCCTCTCCTCTATGTCGGTGAGGACTTGGTTCTCCCGATAGAGGTGGAAGAGATAAGGGCACACTGGAGTGGCCCTTTTCTTCCCAACCCTACTAACGAGCTGGGCCACGAGATCGGAAATGATCCGTGCCCAGTCCACTTTCCGGGTACCACTAAGGGCACCGAAAATGGTGTTGCCGAGGGTGATCGTCACCCTGGTCGGCTTTTCCGGGTGAAGAACCGGAACCAGGAATTGCAGGAGCCGACGGTGTCGGTCATCCAAGCAATCCTCGACCGCGTATCCGTCCTTCGGGTTGACGGCTCCCTTGAACTTCCCTCGGACAAACTCATCCTTCCGGCTCGCCATTCCCAAACCTCCTGCCCGGAAACCGTAAACCGCTCTCCACATCCCCTCGTTCCAGCTGACGGGAGTTCCCCTGACGGTGTTGTCAAACTGGTTGGACAACTTTTCGAGGAGCTCCTTGACCATTCTCTCCTCCCTAAAACCCCAAGGTTTCTCGGCAAACCCTACGCAACCCATGGATTTGAGATCATCCATGAGTTGAGACTTTTCCGGCTCTGTGGAGGGAATAACCGGAATGACTTTCCGGAGCTTCACCTCACTTGCAGAGGGACTCGCTTGTCTCGACCTACGTAGCGGAGGCATTCCCACTCACATCTACCTCACTCTCTTCTAGCCGCACGTCCCGTTCCTCACTTCCTCTCTCCGATCTCAACCGGAATTAAAACGAACAGAACATAAATGCACAGACGCACAAACGACAAAAACTCAATCGTGCGCTCAAGGTCGAGTTTCTAAAAGGGGGTGCAACAGTGAAAGCTCCTCCTTTTATAGTCCCTGGACCCTTTCCGGTTTGTCATCATGAATCCGGTTTACCATCATAATCCGGTTCATCATCATCATCCGGTCCTAGACCTAATCCGTGTTACATTCCGTTTCCGTCGTTAGTTACTCCTGACCGGATTAGATCCAAGAAGCCCACTACTTCACGTTCCGTGCTAATTCTGAGTTTTCCTTCCCCACCTAATCGGATCCGGTTAGCTAATGACTAGTTTCCGTTCCTATTTGGGTGTATACTAAGAAAATGAAAATTCTAAGCTGCGACAGTGACAAATCACTGTTAACATATTTTTATGTCTTTTCTATCCAGATTAAACCTTAACAATAAATCTCTATTCTGAGCTTGAAATTCTACAATGTTACAGCTCTCATTCTATTTCAGCTCCTGATCCTATTAGCTACCACAACTTGGGCCTAATTTCCACTTACTTCCGTGTTCACCACAAATCACTCTACACTGATTCGCTCAGTGCAACTCCAAATTGGGAAACAGTCACACACACATGATAATACTACTTTTAGACTTCAGTATTCACACAATTCCCATTTGGCATAACATTAACTCTCAAGTTATAAAACTCCACAGCTTCACTTCAAATCTCCTATTTGGATCTTTACTATCTTCCCTTCACGGGAAACACCGAGACTGTTCTCCACCTGCAACCTCCGAATAGGACTCACAGACACGATTCCCAATTGGGAACACACACAAGTCATACCCGACTTGAACACATAACCAAACATTCAAACATTCACGCAAACATAAAATCAAATACGTAGCACTACTTGGCTGGGACTCACAGTGGACACTCTTCAACACTGGATGCCAAACCAAATTGGAATGACCCGCTATATAGGACAGACAAGCGGTTCTTTAACCAACTAGGCAGCACAACCACTTGCATTCACTAACTGACTTGGCAAGCACACACTATTCATTAATACCATTTGGAATTGAAACTCCAACCATCCAACTTGGAATTACAGCAACTACCTTACACCCACATTCCCATTAGGATTAGTCACCCTGACTTGGACATACAACGAAATTCCAAATTAGACACTAACTACCATTCATCCACCGATTTGACCCAACCAGAACCCAACAGACCGACTGATCTCTACAAAATCCTATTTGGAAACTGAAATCATGCCATACAAACACCCTCAAAATCACCAAATTGGGAAAAAAATAACACAAAAACCTACAAAACACAATCATATGACTCAAAAAGATACATTCAAAATTACAAAAATTACAACCAACTAGGCCATCTACAAGAACCGTGTCATAGTTAATCATTGCTTAATCTTTTATATGGAAAGAAAACAATCTACATTGCCAAAATAGAGTGTTGGTTAAGAATGCGTTGCCTCCTGTAGTCTAAAAGCCCAATTCAAAGTGTTGTAACATTTGCATCTAATGTCCAAATTTAATAAAAATTTGTTAGAAAATACATGTTCTCTCTTCTAATTTGTGTTGTAAAATTTTCAGATCATTCCAAGATCTATTGATTTTTTCTCAAGGGCCACTTAGTTCTACTACAATTGATCACATGCAAATAAGACATACAACCCCCATATACTTTTGAAATATGAATAGATTTTTCTTACTTTGAAAGTTTAGGCAATGAATTTTTTATTTTTTTATTTTTTTATAATAATTAGTTACAAATTTTTGAAGTAAAAAGATACAGTGTAGAAAACAAACTAAAACTTTCACACCCCTACGTTATATAAGAAAAAATTGTCTAAAAGATGAACAAAAAATTCCTAAAAATAACTTTCTATTGAAAACTCTTTGAGTTCAATATTGATGCAATGGTCATCTAAATTTGTTCTTTATAAATACTTGAATTGAAAAATATGCCATGTTAGTTCATTTTCAACCTCTTCTAAAAATCATTTCAAAATTTTTTTGAGTTGGAAATTTTGGCAATAGAAACCTATAGTCATTATCAAAAAATGCTCAAAATTTAAGGTTGAATTTATAGTTGATTAGAAACCACTTGTTTACACGTCGCCAACTAAATAAATGGGAGTGCACCCCTTGGGGATTTTTTGGAAGCCATTCAAAATTCACGGGTTCAATTTGAGTTTGCCAAATTGTATTTTGATGGCCACAACTTTGGGAGCTTGTATCTCCTTCATCCAATGTTTATTTTCAATAAAATTTGTTGGATTATATTTCTCTTGAAGTCTACTTATTGTGGTAAAATTTCATGCCAATCAAAGTTGTTTGGAATGTTTGGAAGCAATTCAAAGTTCAAAATCCAAACATTTTCGGATTATGGTGATCTTTAGTGGCTTATTTCTTCTTCATATAGTGTTTGTTTCCAATAACTTTTAAAAAGAAGTTGCACATATATCTCTGGTTTGTATAGTTAAAAATTCATATTAATCCATGAAGTTACAAGCACTAGAAGAAAACAATATTTCTGCCAACAAACACTAGCTGACTTTTTTTGTAAACTATGTTTATTGCAACACAGTTTTCAAAAAATTGTGTTGCAGTAAATATAGTTTTCAATCAAAAAATTGTGTTGTAGTAAACATAGTTTACAAAAAGGTCAGCTAGCATGTGTTGACAGAAATATTGTTTTCTTCTAATGGAGTGATTGAAAAGCATTTTAGTAGAAGGAGGTTTAGCATCAAATGTGTTTTTTGCAACATTTTTTTGCTATATTTTGACATTTCAAAGCCATTTTATGTACACAATGAACAATGTTGTTTTTTGGCAATTTGTCATCAAATTGCACCAAAATATTTGACCGTGTACCAAGCCCTTAAAACATAAATAGTAAAATTTTGGATGAAATTGCCAAAATTCTTCAAATTATAAAAATTTATTGGATGAAATTTCCAGAGAATGGATGAAAACAAAATTATGGATATGTGATATGTTCTAATGTGGTATTTTCTATCCAATATGTGGATGAATGTTGAAATTTCAAGCACCACTATAACATTTAATATTGCTAGTTTGGCACCTAATAAAAAATGAAGAAAAGAACCTTGACAATAAGTCAATTGAATAATACTTTCTTCCACCAATCCTTCTATTAAATTAGGCTATTTGTTTGTTTGTTACAATGAGATCTCTTGGACCATGCATCTCCCGTTCACGTGTTTAGTAATATTGGAAAGCCCTTAGCGAGGAGGGGTGCATGGGCTTGGTTTTGTGGTGTTCTGACCTAAGGCATGAAAGTTATTGAATTTTGAAGTTTCTCTGAATTTAAAAAAATTAGAAAATTATTTTTTCTTTTATTTTGACTATAGCAATGGCAAGGGGTATACTAGTGTCTTTGAATGCTGGTTCTGAAGCACTTCATAGTTAAATTTTTTTTCATTTGAGTAGGTTCAGAAAGTGAATTTCACCTCCAAATGTGTTGTGAGGAAAAATTTTGCATTCAACACTAAAACATTTCCAGGTCATTGCAAGAAACGCTTGTCTTATTTTTTTGGCTCTTTGGTCTCAGATAGGTGGTTTTGGGCTAATAACTTTGGAGTCATATGTCCATTTTCTATGAAATTTAATGGAAAGGTTGTCGCAGTACAGGGCAGGTCAATTCCCCATTATACTCACAAAAATCGCTCTAGAGTATAACTAAGTGACTCTAAAGATCGAACCCACGAGATCCTGTGAAGTATCTAGCTCTATTAAGCAGTTAAGCTCAGTCAGTATGCCAATCTTACTTTCCGGTCCTAGATCTAGAACCAGAAATACCAACACACCGGATAACTACAGACCGGATTACTCCTTCTTCCGGTCCTATTAACTATCCGGTCCGTACAAATACCCAAATCCCAGGATCTCACAATTTCCGATCCTGGAAATCCGTCCTGACCAATCCGGTCCGGATGGTCATCCTGTACCCGTAATCCTATCCGGTTTAGTTTTGCCTCTGTTTCACCATCAGAGGGGTCGCCGCTTAATTTTGAGAGTGGTAGGCCCACCACTCCTTCCGTGACTTATAGTGGCTGAAGACCCACTGTCCTACCTTCTAAACTCCTAAGCTAATCCGGATCCGGTTTGGTCCTTCACAACAACCCAGATAGCAATCCGGGTTGTAGGTCACACAAAGACCCCACACTCAACCCTCTCGTACTACAACGACCTTGATGCTACTTCCGATCCGTGCGAAGACAGGTGGTTACAAGTGCACCCGTCCGTTCCAACATCAACTAAAGTTCTTCCGTTACCCATACGGGTGGTGAGACCTCACAGGAGATCGGACACTCAACCGGATTTCCCACCCGGGAGTTCTAGCGCAGCTAAGGAATCCCTCCCTACCCGCCTAGCCTAACAACGGCTTTCTCACCCGGAATCTCAAACTCTAGACGTGCTGAGGAACTAAGTTCACTCCCAACTCTTCGGTACCTACTCACATGCACTTAGGATCGGAAAATAAACACCAAGGGGAGAAATCACTCGCAAACCAACCCGTACTATCCTAACTCCACATCATACAATCCTGTCGCGCTAGAGAGAGATACACAAGGAAGAGAATAGAAAAGTACAAGAAGTTTGCAAAATGAACAACTTCCAGTTCCCATCGCAGGAACCGATTTATATACAAAGGGTAAAAACCCTAAAAGCACAAAAAGGAGCGGAAAACCCGTGGGGGTCCGCCGCCACCTTAATCTAACTTCCGGTCTAATCTAATACTGTTGAGCCGAATCCGGATCCGGATCCGCTTCTACTCCTAACTGAAATTAAAATCCTATCTACCCTATAACTCGAGATCCTATTGTCGGGCTTCCGACCTCCGGGACTAGCTCCTCGAAGACTTCACTCAAATTCCGGACCCGTTCCCCCTCCGCAGGATTCGGTCCGGGTGGAGACTCCAGGTCGATGGTGATATCCGGTCTCGTGCCCGGAGTCCCAGTCCGTGCAGACTTCTTGGACTCAGGAGTCCAATCCTTCCTATCCTTCTGAATGGTCGCGTCCGGAAAGAGATCCGGTAGAGAGATGTCCGAAAGGTGAATACCTTTGTCGCACGTCACTCCCGTCAGCTTCCGGCTGCTCTCCTCGATCCGGTCCGCTGCCTTCCGCCCCTCCACCATTGTCGTCTCCACCTGCTCAGCGAAGTCCGCGAGAATCCGGACCATCCGGGAACTGGATAGTTTCTTCTCTTCGTGGATCTTCTCGTCGAAGAGCTTCGCTTTGGTAGCGGCCGTTCCGGTCTCTCCCAGGACCGCCTTGATCTGCTCAACTATCTTCCGAGTCTCTTCCGCCATCTCCCGGGCGGCCGTCACGTCTTCCTGATAGGCAAAAAGTGTTGCCTTCAGTTTATCCACCTCCTCCTACAACCGGCGGATCTCGGCTTCCTGCTTCCGGGTCTCTTCCAGATTCGTGATGCACTCCGCCACTTGTTCCGCCAACTTGCTGTCCGGTGCAGCACCCACCAACTTGCCGATTGCCGCAAGCGTCCTGTGCTTGACCTCCCAATCCGCCCTGATGTTGCAGAGGACGTTGATTAGACCGTTGAACGGATCTTGCATATCCGCATCTCCCCCGGAATTGGTCTTCTCGGCTTCCGGTTTCTCCTCCGGGGCCGGTTTGTCCTGACTGGGAGGCGTCCCGCGCTTGTGTGGAGGCGTCAGCTTCTGTCGCTTGATCGGCGACATCGGCTCCTCCTCTTCCTCGCTGGACTCCCGGTCTGACCCGGAATCGGATTCCGCCTCGTCATCCGTCTCCGACTCCCCATACTTCAGGAGCACTTCCTGCGTCTTCCACGCCCTCTCCTCTATGTCGGTGAGGACTTGGTTCTCCCGATAGAGGTGGAAGAGATAAGGGCACACTGGAGTGGCCCTTTTCTTCCCAACCCTACTAACGAGCTGGGCCACGAGATCGGAAATGATCCGTGCCCAGTCCACTTTCCGGGTACCACTAAGGGCACCGAAAATGGTGTTGCCGAGGGTGATCGTCACCCTGGTCGGCTTTTCCGGGTGAAGAACCGGAACCAGGAATTGCAGGAGCCGACGGTGTCGGTCATCCAAGCAATCCTCGACCGCGTATCCGTCCTTCGGGTTGACGGCTCCCTTGAACTTCCCTCGGACAAACTCATCCTTCCGGCTCGCCATTCCCAAACCTCCTGCCCGGAAACCGTAAACCGCTCTCCACATCCCCTCGTTCCAGCTGACGGGAGTTCCCCTGACGGTGTTGTCAAACTGGTTGGACAACTTTTCGAGGAGCTCCTTGACCATTCTCTCCTCCCTAAAACCCCAAGGTTTCTCGGCAAACCCTACGCAACCCATGGATTTGAGATCATCCATGAGTTGAGACTTTTCCGGCTCTGTGGAGGGAATAACCGGAATGACTTTCCGGAGCTTCACCTCACTTGCAGAGGGACTCGCTTGTCTCGACCTACGTAGCGGAGGCATTCCCACTCACATCTACCTCACTCTCTTCTAGCCGCACGTCCCGTTCCTCACTTCCTCTCTCCGATCTCAACCGGAAGCAGAACAGACAAAACACAAACGTCCAGGCGCACAAACGACAAAAACTCAACCGCGCGCTCTCAAGGTCGAGTTTCTAAAAGGGGGTGCAACAGTGAAAGCTCCTCCTTATATAGTCCCTGGACCCTTTCCGGTTTGTCATCATGAATCCGGTTCATCATCATCATCCGGTCCTAGACCTAATCCGTGTTACATTCCGTTTCCATCGTTAGTTACTCCTGACCGGATTAGATCCAAGAGGCCCACTACTTCACGTTCCGTGCTAATTTTGAGTTTTCCTTCCCCACCTAATCGGATCCGGTTCCTTAATGACTAGTTTCCGTTCCTATTTGGGTGTATACTAAGAAAATCAAAATTCTAAGCTGCGACAAAGGTACATGTCGTAGTTTGAAACATTCAATATGTTTTTTAAATTTTTTCTAATTTATTTACTATTTTAAAATTGCCTCCAAAAGGATGTCTATCTTAGCCATTTTAGGAGGTTTTAGTACTATTTTCAACCCAAAAATACAAATTTGAAAGTCAAAATTGAAATATAAAGAGTTATACTAAAGTTACACAAATCTATGTGAGATTTTTTTTAAATAGAAAATTATCCACCTTCTACAAGTGCTCAAAGTGCACTACCTAGGTACACTTGTAGAGAACTATAATCTTAATAATTTTGAGTGAATTTCCTTGTTCCCTTTTTCAATTGTTTTTACATTAGACTTAGAAACTAATTCCATTTTGTAGTGCTAATTGGTTAAAAGACCCGTGTAAATGTGAAAAAGACACTTTGTAGATATGTAAAGGGCAAATTAACATGATAGGAAAGGTGACAATTTAGCTTTGTGCCTTTTAGTATCAATCATACGGCAAGTTGCCAACCGGTTTCTTAAAGGCTATTTAGCTTGGGGTGAGTTCTTCTCTCCTCCCAATTCATATCAATGCTCAAAACTTATGTATATGGCTCATTGGTGATTTACTTTGTAAATAGTGAATACCTTCAATTGAAGTTGATAGTTTTGAAATTGTAAAAGTTGTAATTGTGAAGAGTAGAATGTTGATTGTAATTGTGAGTTTGAGTTTGCAAATTGCTATATGTGAGATGGCTAATTTGTTGTGGTTATTGTCCCTTATGAATCTTTAGATTCCTAATTTGTTAAATTGTCAAGTAAGTTGTTGAACACCACAAGTCTAAGAGAATTCTAGGAGTGTAGTGATAGTATAGAAATGGCAAGGTGATCTGGTGAATTAGCTTGTTAGTTGGCAATTGGCAAGTAGGGTTGACAGGACGGTTGGACGTCCGGGACGTCTGGACGCGGACGCTGTGTCCGCAACGTTCGCTGACATTCGCGGTCCTGGCGAATGCAACGTCCGCCGAGACCGCCCCGTCCGCCTATCCGCCCGTCTATCCCGGTATGGCCGTCCGCCCAGTTATGGCCGTCCGATCAACACGCAGATTGATGTGGTCCGCATGATCTGGGCGTCCGGGTTATGGACGCTATTTTGGGGCAGACGTACTAATTTGTCAACCCTTTTGGTAAGGGACTAGTTCAGGGTTGATACGACGTCCGGATGTCCGGGACGTCCGGACGCGGACGTTGTGTCTACAGCGTTCGCTGACATTCACGGTCCCGGCGGATGTAGCGTCTGCCGGGACCGCCCCGTCCGCTTGTCACCCCGGCCGCCCCGGCCGCCCCGTCTGCTTTGACGGCCTTATTTCCCCCGACCGCCCTACCCAAACTGCCCCGCGGTCACTCCCTTAATCTTTAAACAATTAAATGTTAAATGAAGTGCAATGGTTCGCGATTTGTCATTAAAACAATGTCTCTTATAAGTTGAAAGATTATAAAGTTTGACCATGAGTCCGTGATAGTCTTGAAACTATGAAAAAATTCCAATTCATTTTCAGAAGGCAAACTAAAAAAGTTTGTGACTTCAAATATATATATATACTATTTAAAAAATCGAGATCAATACAAATACAAACATAATCAATATGGGCAAAATGTATTGAATTTAATATAGAATACCATACATTGTGCACATTTGACTAATTGCACATATAATTTTTTTCATTCCAACTCTATATTTCTAAACTAATTTTTAATGCCTATATAACCTACTCAACTACTAATTCTGTACTACCAATCTAATATAAATGGCGAAAATGTTCATCTGGCATCGGCCAACGATATGTATTAGAAAATCGCATAATCACATGGGCCAAACTAATATTTTCCTCGTCACTCTTCGAAGAAATGCGCTTCAAGTAAGCATAAAACACTTTTGCAAATTCATGGGAGGGAAATTGTGTCGCACTAGGTGTTTTTCGTAGCAAGTTGAAATACGCCTCTGACATGTTGTTTCTATTCATCCGCCGAGCAATTTTTCGAATGGCATACTCTTCCGATTTACGTGAATACATCGGAATGACTTCCACATCTGCACCTGCTTTATGCAAATATGCAATATGTGGATCCACCCACCATCTCCTCTGCAAAGTTTGTTTCATCTCATCTGCTCATGTGAATGTGTACAAAGACTTCATTGGCTGAGAAGCTAAGGTGGTCATGCCCCAATCGCAAACTCCAATGTACACACGTGACTCATCCTCTGAAAAATGTAACAAGATGTTGTTCGGAGAAAGATCATTGTGCAAATGTCCAGCAAGATGTACTGCATACATTATATGCATAAAAGTCCATGTCAACTCTGTGCGCTTCTTCCGATATCGCCCTAAACGGTGAGCTTTTACAACCTCCTCTTCGATTGGATTCGTATACATCAAACGGATTTGAATGTTGTCTGGAAAGTCCTTATCCATATTCAACATTTATCGAAGAGTTCCACCATTCCACCAATACGCATAACCTTCACACGTCGTTCCGTGCACCGCAGTAAACCGTATCACACTCGCGTGTGGAATTCGAACAACCATTGATTCGTTTTGATGTTCTAATTTTGCAAGATCGGGTCGAATTTGGTGGTAAATAGATTTCCTTGCCGCGAACTCCCAATAAAGAAGTATTCCTGAACATCCTTCAATACGGACCTTTCGAATCGTTGCATATCCACCTCTCATCATTCTATCATCAACAACAATCACGTGTGCTGTATCTAGAAGTGCTATTAGGTACCGTTTGGTCCTTTCCGCTTCAGCAACTCCATCATTGCTTTTCCACCAAACAATCGAACCAACTCGATTGTGCCTTTTGGCAAATGGAGCACGTCGCCCTCTAAACAAGTCTGCTTTCAAAATCACTTCTTCAAACTGGGCGTCATTGGGTCGAAATTCCTTGCCATATTTAACCAAAATGACTTTGGAATTCCACAAAGCGTCATGAACCTTGTTCTCCAAACATTTGGTGAAGTGCGCTTTATCCATTTCGTCATGCCACTTCGCCACATTCAATGCATCTAACAACATCTGTGTCATGTCTACCTTGAATTTAGACACGCACTCCTCTTGATATTTGATGTACTTATTGTCTAAAGACAATGTTGTTTCCGATTCATAAAATTGAACGATGCGCTCGATCATGAATTTTTTGCATTCTTCCGAAGGACTTTGGCAAGCTACCTCCAAGTTTGATGGTCCCTCTCCATGTTTAAACTTCGCAACCTTCTTCTTCCCCTTCGTCATCGTGACAAATGAAACTGATATAGATGAAATTTTTTAATTTAAATGTGAATTCCACGCACAAATGTTAAAAAAATTGGCAACAAGGGGGCCCCAATAAACCACTCTTGCCTTGCCTCGGAAAGGAGCCAATGGAGGATGAACCACCAAGCTCTCCGCTCCACCTTGCATTCACAAGGAGCAAACCAAAAGTGATAATGCGGACGGCCCATCCGGCCCATCGAACGACCCTAAACCGTCCACCCGATCGGACGGGCCGGGGGTGGCGGACGGATCGGCCGTCCGCCTCCCCGAAACCCTAGAGCCCCGTCCGCCCGATCGGACGGCTACAGGCGGACAAATCTGGCGTCCACCCGATCGGACGGTAATAGGGGGGGCAGATGCATCGGCCGTAACGGGGCAGACGGCCGTACCCGGGCGGACGGGGTGGACAGGGCGGACGCCAGATCGGACGGATAGGGCGGACGGGTATCGGGGCGGACGGGGCGGACAGGGTGGACGGCGGACAGGTTTCGGGGCGGACGGAGGTCTGGGCGGATGGGGCGGACGGGGGTCTGGGTGGACGGGTACGAGGGCGAACGGGGCGGTTTGACCCGAAAGCGCTCCGACGTCCATATTTTGCACGATAAACAGAGGTCTTCATGGCACTGTATAGTCCAACTAACTTTTCATTCATTCAATGTAAAATTTGAAATTAAGAAAGGTAGCCTTCCTTTATGACCAAATTTATGAATTCTTGGTAAATGATATTTTTGTACAAAGATATGACCTAAAATGTGCAAAAATTCACAAAAAAATTGTGACGTTTAATATATGTACCCAAATATTCACGTTGCATTGTGTATAAAACAATTGTAAGAAGGTAGTTAAATAAAAATTCTACTATTAAATTGAATTAGTTGATGTCTAATCACTTAATAAACCACTAAATGTCCAAGTCTTTGCAAGTGTGTTTTGGCTATCGAAAAAGAACATGGACTTATAGTTATCCCCAATGAAGCAAATTGTTCTTTTTTCAAAATTTCACGGTATAGATGTTTAACCCCTAAAGTTCTTTTCACTAAAAACACTTCAAAACTGCCATTAGTAGTGCAAATACCAAGTCTTGGAAGAAAAATACTTTTGGGCATATGTAACCGTAGGATCTTGTAGTAAATTAGTTGAAAAAGATGTAGAAAAAATTTTAGACAAATCCACCATTTGGATTGTAAGATATTAGATATTGAGTGTTTTATTTAAGGGGGCTACTCAATTATGTCTATTAATGAACAATTGGTAGGCTAACAAACCTAACTTAGCATGTATTTTAATATTTGTTGCAATTGTTTTAGGAATATTATAACATAATACTATTATAATATTCTTATAAATGATATAGTATTAAATCATTTCAAAATCAACAACATTTGAACATAATTTGTCAATCTTGTCTTCCATACTCCTTTAATGATATATATATATATATATACAAACATAAAATATATTAGATAAATCAACATAAACAAATCAATGATTATATATTTCATAAATCTATTCTTCATCAATCAAATAAGAGTGCATGTTCAAATAGAGAAAGATATGAAGTGAATGTTACTTGGAGAATTGAAGGGAAAGAAATTGAAGTACTCAATTGCATTTTATTAAATTGGAAAATTGCATGTGGATGGCATGAATTAATCTTCATAGATGCTAAACTCATACGAGTTGCATTTCAACATTTATGATTTATGCAATTGATTGAATTGAAAGCTCTTGTAATTACATTTTCAAATTTTCGATTCAATCATTCAAATTTGCAAGAGTGATTTATGATAAATTTATAACTTTAAATGTGAAAGCATTCAATGCCTTTATGCATTTGTTCATCAATATATTAATTTTAAATAAATAATATATATTTTTTATAACATATGCATAAACCATTGCATTAAAAAAAACAAAAAACTAAGAGCCAAGCCAAATAGGCTGGTCAAATGAAGAGAACAAGAGAACAAGAGCCCTACGAGAAAGCAAAGGAAAAAAAAGAAAATATCAAAAGGATTCAAAGGAAGGAGCAAGATGCATTCTTGCAAGACCGTAGAATACATAATGATTTCAAAATCCAAACACAAATATATTTTCTATTTCAATGAGAGCCAAAAATGAACTACCCTACTCTCAAAGATTGTACAATGTACACGTTATACAAAATGAACATATAACAGAAAGAGTAGAAGACATCGTTTATCATGATTGAAAACTGAAATGATTTTTTCTTTCTATGTAGAATATTTTATGAAATGTAACAATGTATCTAATTATCATAGTAATTGGTAGAAATCTTTGTACAATACATAGAAACATTTCATTCATGTGGAGTTTTTTCATTTATTTAGGATTAAAATTGAAGTATTATACTCTACAAAGTACAAACCAAAAACAATACCATATACCTAAGTTCAAAAGTTTGCAATTGTTTCGTGAGTTCATTTTGAAAACTCAAACGAAGAAATATTTTATAATCAATATCTTGTTCATTTGAATCATTTCAAAATTCGAATTCCGAATTCAATTCCTATTTATAATAGAAGTTATGTTTGTCAATCTTTTAGATCTTTAAACAATGAACCTTCTTTTTTAAAATTAATATTTAAAAACATCTTAAATAAGAATATTAGAATTACCCTTCAAAATAAATATAGCACATGTATAAGTGTATAATGTATTCTACTCAACCAACTCAAGTAACGAATTTTCTATGTTTTTAAGGAAAAATATAGTCATACGTGATTTGAAAGTTAAAACATTGATTCTTTTTCTTTGTTTTCAAATCTAATCAAAATTTCATTAAAAAATATGAAAGACTCCATGTTCATTTGAAGATCGTGATGCACTTCTAATTAGAAATCACAACCTTTTATTAAATATCATGAGGTTGAAATCCATTAAACTGTTATTCTAATTATGTATTGGGGCCTTTTTTAAAAATTTCATTTGCTTACGATGAAAAAGAAATTGATTATTTCTACAAAACATTTGATTTCCTAATGAACTTTAAAAAAATCCCCACCATCTTCAGATCTTCTCAAAACCTATTTAGAAAGATAATATGAGTAAATAATCCAAACATATTCAACTTAACTACATTCCCCTCATTCATAAAACAATTTAGGGGAGAAAAGAAAAGGTTTAGGGTAATTAGGGTATAGGGTTTAGGGTTTACATTTTTTTTAAATAAAATGATAAATCAATTACATTGATCCTCATTTAGCAGTGATTATTAGGTTGTTTTTTTTGGAAATGTTACCGCTCTTTTTGAGTAATATCGGCCTCATAGGATGCTCCAATGGACAGCTAGGCGGACGTCGTCGGTAGTCAATGTTTAAGTGGGGCGGTCGGCATGTCCAAAGTGCGGACGGCGTCGGAAGGCGGACAATGCAAACAGTCCCATCCGCCGCGTCTGACCGCCCGTCCGCTCGTCCGCTTCAGCTCCGTTTGGGCCGTTGCTTGTTTTTGAATGTAAACCCTAAAAATGAACCTTTAATTTTCTAGAGCTGACTATAAATGTTAGAAGAGAAGCTTTTGTATTCACTCTCGAAAAACCGAACGCTAAGATTTCCAAGGGCTATGAGCTGCATTTTATTGTATCTCTTGCTTGGTAATGCATAGTTCGGTGGACGGGGGGGCTTTGATTTTCAAAGCTTTGTGTGACTAATTTCATTGATATTGTATACATTGTAACATTGTGGGTTTCAAATTTAAAACATTCTATTGGTTTCTTTTGAAATTGAGGTAAAACATACACTTGTGAATATGGGGGCCAAATCAAAGGGGGGATTTTTCTCCTTGGTATAGTGTGCAAGAGGGTGGTAAAGTAAAATGTAGGCTTTGCAAAACGATCATGTCAAGGAGGCTTAGTCGTATGTTCAGCCACTTAGGCTATTCTGGGCCTGAAGGTATACGTGATAAAGGGGTGAGCCTTTGTCCACGATTATCAATGGCAGTTCGAGATTTATTTCGGCATTGCGAAGGAGTTTTTCCAAAACGCGTTGTAATGGACAATGTGGATGGCAACCCTGGCCCTTCAGATGTCTAAGAGTTTTCGGCCGAAAAGGCTGTGTCGCATTATGACCACGAAGACTCTTGTCCAGCGTCCAAAGAATTGGTATCAATAATATGTGCCACAACTGAAATGACTTTGAGTACGGAAGCTTCTAATGAACATGAAACCCCAAGGGCATCAAGTTCTAGGCCTCAGAGGCAAGGCAGCTTAGTGAATGGGTTTGAAGAAGGTCATAGACGCAAATTACATTCAGTGTGGGCAAATTTTTTTTATTCGGCGAACATACCATTTTCCGTGGCTCGAAATCCAGCTTTTAAAGAAGCAATGAAGAAAACGGCTGCGTTCGGTAGGTCATACATTCCTCCCTCATACCACGACCTTCGGTACAAATTGTTGAATGAGGCGAAGACCAACATTCAGACACAGTTGAATGCACGGACCGAAGATAACATTCGAAAATTTGGAGCAACATTGTCCATTGATGGATGGAGCTCAGTGACTAATCGACCTCTCATCAATGCCATGCTTGTATCATCCGCAGGTGAAGAATTTCTTGGATCTGTGGATACAAGTGGTTGTGAAAAAAATGCGGAGTACTTGGCAGCTGTGTTGGAAAAGTTCATTGAACAAGTGGGGTTCAAGAACGTCGTGTTAAAAACTACGGATAATGCTGTTGTGAATCCGTTCGCATGGGATGTAATATCTGCAAAATATCTTCATATTTTTTACCAAGGGTGCGTGGTACATCCATTGAATTTGTTGTTGAAAGATTGGGCTGCACAGAAATGGATTGCTTCCAAATTGGATAAAGGAGTTTTTGTAGCTAAATTTATCAGGAAGACATATATGCCGCTAGCTCTATTGCGAAAGTATTCGCCAAATCTTGGTCTCTTGATGCCTGGGGATACAAGGTTCGCCTCTAAATTTATCATGATGAAGCGTTTGACAAAATTGAAAAGAGCATTGGAACAAACGGTGGTAGATCCGCAACGGGTTGAGTATGTACATACTCTCAAGAAGAAACGTGGAGCTAAAGTCCAACCAAAAGACTTGGCCTTAGCGGTGAAGAAAATTGTTCTTAATGACCATTTTTGGAATTGGTCCATCAATTATGTGGAGATGGTTGAACCAATCATATGTGCACTCCACGATTTGGATTCAAAATAATCATGCATAGGGAAGGTGTTGCATATCATGAGGAAGTTAGAGAAGCACGTGAACGGATTACAAAGTCCACCATTTTGTTTGCTAGAAGAACTTGCAATTCCATTGGTAAAGTCTTTTTATGCCCGAAGAAGAATAGTGGACAACGATCTCCAATTAGCCGCAGCTCTTTTGAATCCATACCTTCTTCATGACAAAGAGCTAGTGGATGACGCAGATGCAATGTCAGGATGTAAGAAAGTTTTGGAGAGAATATGTAAACCGGATGAATATGCAGCAGTGGTGAAGGAATTTGTAGCTTTTCGACACAAGGAACCTCCATTCCACAATATGTTGAATCCGAGAGATCAAATGTTGTCCGCACATGCTTGGTGGGATTTTGAAGGTGCATGTGGCAAGTTTATAGCTCCATTAGCGAAGAGGATATTGGCTCAACCGGTGTCATCATCTTCATATGAACGGAATTGGAGCAACTATTCTTTTGTTCACAACAAATCTCGAAATAAATTGAAGCCGGAGAGAGCAACGGATTTGGTGTACGTGTATACCAATTCCAAAGTATTAAACGCATCGAAGGAAAAAGATGAAAAAAAATGGTATAATGATAATGTGGATTCGATGGAATCAGAGGATTCAGATAGACCGACGTTAGAAGACGATGATGACAAAGATTTGGAAAGGGCCCTTTCAGCTGTAGATGGCGGAGATGACTTCAATCGTGTGACTGCATGGGGAGATGAAGACGTTATGGAAGGCTTTCCCGATTTGGTGAATGATACGCATGATTATCATCTAAATCGCAAGGATGTCGTTCCCGACAATGCAAACGATGCATATACCTTTTATGAAGACGAGGACAATATAGGGGTACAGAAGAATCTACCTTCTTTAACTGCATATTGCAATGGAACGGGTTACTTGAATAGCGAAAACATTCTATCGAAAAAGGCAAACGCTATTGTCAAAAAGGTGAAAATCAATGAGAATGCTATTGGTGATGAGGGGAGAAATGAAGAAGTTCTAATTTCTCAATCTCCATCTGTGGCATTAAATGTAGTGCAATGAAACGACAAAAGAGAAGATGCGGTCATGGAGGTGGACGTTCCAAAAGATGTGGGCAATAATAGTGGTGATGAGGGGGAACCAAATATTGCGGTACAGAAAAATAATGATTCACTTGGGATGGCAGTCACAAATTCGGCAATTGTGAAGAGTGATAAAGGAAAAGAGCCAATGAAGTCAATTTTTGAAGTACCGAGATCTAGTGCTCTTCCACCAATACCGTTGAAGTCTGTTAGCACACGATTGAATGATTCTCAGAGCTTTGGATATGGAAAACGCCTAATGAACATTTCCAAAAAAAATTCTACAGGCGGTAATCTACGGAAAGTAGCGTCATCACCTACAAGCCTAAGTGATACGGATAGTGATCGGATGCCATTGGCATCTTTGCATGCTCGCATTCTAGAAAAAGGAATGGCGCAAGAACCCATCAAATCAACAAACGGCAGTCTATTACTTCAAAAGAAAGCCAAAGTGGAGATAACCGTTCATGGACATGTCGACCCTACATCGAGATTGATGGTTCAAGAATCAAGTAAGGTGAAAGCAAAAAGAGAAATGCAACCTTTTGCTATCTCTCCAATGAAGAATAGGACCCCTCTTGATGAAAATGTTGCTACTTTGTCAAATAGAAAGAAAAGAAAAGCTCCTATTCAAAAAGCCTTTAATCGTTCTGTCAAAGTAAAAAAAGAAAAATTAAATTCGAAAAAAGGGAGTAAACCTACTTCGAGAGAAGACTTGAAGGAGACAACGATACTTGATTCCAACAATGAAGATGACTCCGACAATGAAGATGACTCCGATAATGAAGATTTTGAATGGAGAGCTGCAGGAGAGAGTAGTGGAGCTGAGGTTAAAGGAGATGTGGATTGGCGTCCATAGGAATTGTGGAGATGTGAATTTAGATGTTTGATTGTTTAGTTGCTCATGATATATGGAGCTCATGTTGACAAATGACGACGGTTTCTTCAATCATTTTATTATAAAATTGTTTGTTTATTGATGATATACATCTCGCTGGATTTTAAAGTGATTTTGTTTCTAAATCAAAATGAAATTCAACAAAAAAAATTAAAAATATATTTCATATTTCAACTTTTACATAAATAGTGATATACAACTCTATTGAATCGCAATTGCAATATAAGAAAAATCAAAATCCAAATGACTTCACTCTCAATCTCTCATTGGTGAAAACAATCAAAACAAAAAACCCAAAACGGGTTTTCTAAGCCGCCCCGTCCGTCCGTCCCGCCTGTCCACCTTCCGACGGCGGGAGGGACGCTGCGTCCGCTAGCGTCTGTGTGTTCAGAAAACGGACGTTATTTTGGGGCAGACGTAGAGATTCGTCAACCCTAGATCAGTTAAGGTTGTGAAGAAATGGAGGAGTGCCCGATGGATGAGGGATCCAAGTGAATTGCAACTATAGATAAGTGGAAATTGATGGAATGGAATTGATGAATTATTAAAGGATTTTGATATTTGAATTGGCCAATTTTCTTTTGTGTACATTTATGAATGAATTAATTGATAATTTTTCTTGAGTTGTTTTGAAGTTTTTGTTACAACAACTAATTGATTTGTGATTGGTCTATTGCAAATTGATATGTTAAGTGGTTATATGGTATGCAAGACCTAGTAGAGATTGATTGAGCAACTAGAGATTAGCTATGAGAGATTGTAATCATAGAAAGCATGATAATTTACTTGAGTGAATTCTCAGGTAGTTGCAAGAAACACTTGCCGATTTGGGCTATCGTGTAAAGAAAGATCGATAACCACAACAGATCGAGAGTCTCAACCAACATCAAACAAACGAAAAACATAATCAAATACAACTATGCTAAGTACATCCTCGAGAAGTATGTTGCAAATCACAAGAGTAGTCAAGCGACACGCACTCCACAAAGGGAGAATCAACGAGTGTAAGAAGTATGAGAGAATGCGGAGCCTTCACTAATGACAAACAATCATTTACAAGCAACGGTAATCACTAACACTCTCTAAATCACTTACAAAGCTTGACTTGACAAAGACATCAAGTCAAACAGGTGTGCGCCACTATACGCACACACACACAAAACTCTAACGGATTAAACTCATCCGTAGGATGAATGAAGTGTGCCGGCCGCACGTTCCACACACACGTAGATTAGCAACAACTAACCTACACTAAAACACTACGATGTGGAGAGGCCCTCGACACCACATCCCGTGACAGCTGTCGTGTAAAGAAAGATCGACAACCACAACAAATCGAGAGTCTCAACCAACATCAAACAAACGAAAAACATAGTCAAACACAACTTTGCTAAGTACACTCTTGAGTGCCCCCCCTAGCGGATAAAGAGCCCCTCTAATTTGCTAGGACCAAACAACACAACATAGTCTATCGCCACGGTGATGTCGCTGCAACAACTATACGCATCTAGTCAAAAGGTAATCCATCGCCGAATCAATAAGCGCATGGAGAAGTAACAAAGAGAGGGTAGGCCGGGTGCAATGTGAGCCCCATCTTTAATCGCCTTAGGCAACTTTGTTGCCAATCCCTTGGTCAATCTTCACGTTGCCTATGTCTGAAACAAAACCAAGAACTCTAACTAGATAGCAATGCACCACACCAGTGAAAGTGCACGAGAAAGCTAAGCCAGTTCACTACGTGAAACATGGTTAGAAGATCTCCTACAACGAAGGCAAGTCCAATCCCCGGACAGTAGAGTAGAAAGAGGCGGCGTCAAGCAAGCCATATGCCATCCACGCTGGCAATGATCGCATAATAACATGGTAACAGCGCCCTTCTTCTTACCACACACAAAACATGGAAGGCCCTCTGGCACAACGGCCAACTCATGATGAATAGAGCCATCAATGGGTAAATGGCAAGGAGTACAATTTATAGAGTGCTCCCGACACTCCCGGACATCCATGCCTTCCAACAATAAGATACCACTGGGCGACACATTCTTCACGCGAAGAATGGTCCGTCCAACCTTGACGTCCAACGTCGTGGGTGCCTCACGCTGCAAATAAACGTAATCCCCCGTGGAAAAACGTCGCAACTGAGGTCGATATGCGCCACTACGAATGCGAGCGTACCGTAGAGTGTCGCAATGCTGAGCAATGGATAAATTCTCCATGGCCATCGGCATGGCCCGCTTGAAGAACTCCGCTCGGTCACGCAAACACTGGATCCACACCTCTAGATCATCCAAATCCACAACAGGAGCCAACTTCTCCCGTACAGAACAGGGTAGAATGGGCTCCCTTCCGTATAACAATTGATACGGACTGAAAGCAGCCAGTGAAGCCTGTTGACTAAACTGATACCCCATGGCAATCCATGGTATCATCAGATTCCAATCACAGTGGCCACCTTGGAGTAATCCATACTTCCGTAGGCCTCGTTTCACGGTCTGAACCACACGCTCCGCCAAACCGTCCGCTTCCGGATGATCCCGAGAAGTGGTACGATGGTCAATCAAAGCCTTGGTACACAAAGCTTCAAAAGCCCGAAGGAACTCTCGCCCCTGATCAGTCAAAACCTCAGTTGGGGTTCCAAAATGAGCCAACACTCGGTCGAGGAATGCCATGGCTGCCAACTCTGAAGAGTTCTGTGGAAGAGCCACAAGCTCAATCCACTTGCTGAAATGCTCCACCATCACCAAGACATACTTGGCTCCACGTGGAGTCACGACAAGTGGACCAGCAAAGTCTAAGGACCAACGATAGCCCAATCCCATAATGGGCAAAGGTTGCAATTGCGGTGATAAAGTGTTGAAGCTAGATCGCATCCGATCACATACCTCACATTGTGAAACATAAGTGGCAACTTGCTGATACATGCCGGTCCACCAATACTGGCTTCGCAACATCGAATGAGTTTGTCGCACACCAAAATGACCAAGGTCTTCGTGTACTTGCCGTACCAACGAAGCCCTCTAATCTGGCCTGGGAACTATGCGCCTAGTCCCATCTGGCCACACCCGAAATAGAAGGCCGTTCTCCCAACGAAACCTTGTTATCCAATGTCCAACTCGATCGCGCTCCATAGCCGAAAGCGTAGGTGGAAGCATCCCATGTTGTAGCTTGTGCAAGACTGGAATGTCTTCCCACACATCGCTAACAACTTGGGCCTTGTCTGGTTCCTCATCCGTTGTCAAGTCAAACAACGTCGATGTAGAGCCAGACATCAACGTGAGATAAGCCGCTGGATGCCACCCCGGAACCAACTCCCTATCACAATTCCTATGCCACCTAGCACCAGTCACATCCTCTTCCGAAGGACTTGGATTGCAAGAAAGACCATCTGCATCCAAGTTGGTGATGCCGGCCCAATGTACAACCTCAAAATCATACTCTTGAAGCAACAAAACCCACTTGGTAAGCTTGCCTGTGACCTTGTCAGACTCCATGAGCCACTTCAAAGTCTGGTGGTCGGTCACCAACATAAAATGTTGCCCATACAAATAAGGCCTGAAATGAGCTATGGCCCAAACCGTTGCCAAAGCCTCCCCCTCATAGGATGAATAGTTGGACTCCGCATTGTTGTTGCTCCTAGAAGCAAAAGCAACAACATACTCTCGTCCTTCTTCATCCTTCTGAGTCAATACTGCATCCAATCCCACCACACTCCAGTCTGTGTGCAATTGAAAGGGCCGCGTTGCATCCGGACACTACAATACAAGAGCTGAACCGAGCTTCAGCTTCAAGGTAGCAAATGCATGCTCCTGCTCGCGTCCCCAAGTCCATGGTTGATCCTTTCCTGTGAAAATAGTCAACGGTTTAGCAATCAAGCTAAAGTTCTTGACAAATCGGCAATAGTAATTCGCCAAGCCAAGGAAAGCTCGAAGCCGTGACACGTCGGTTGGGGCAGGAATCTTCTGCAATGCATCCACCTTGGCCTGCTGTACGCCAAGACCCCCTGGAACAATCATGTGTCCCAAATATGGCAATCGGTCGTGGAAGAACTTGCACTTGCCATGGTGCAAACGCAATCCCCACTGCCGTAATCTCTCAAATACCTTCTGAAGATGCCTCACATGCTCTTGTGGGCTGCTACTAAAATGATAACATCATCGATGTAGCATCGAGCAAACGGTAAACTGGTCAACACCCGGTCCATCACCCTCTGAAACTCAGCGGGTGCATTCTTGAGGCCAAATGGGAGAAACTTCCAATAGTAGAGTTGATCTCTCCCATCCAAATCAACTCCCCAGAATGCAGTCTTCACTCGGTCATCCACCATCAATGGTAACTGATGATAACCGAACCGCAAATCTAGAGTACTAAATACTCTAGCATGGCCCACCGCATCAAATAACTCCTCTGGCGTGGACATGGGATACCGGTCTAACTTGGTCTTGCGGTTGACCGGTCTATAATCACCACACATCCGTTTCTCCGTCCAATTGCCAAAGATATCTTTCTTCGATGGCATAACTGTGGCACAAGCATATTCACCGTTAGAGAGCTCAATCAAGCTGGCGGCCAACAACTCCTGACAACGAGTCTGCATGCCAACTTTCTCTGAAAGATTGAGCTTGTACGAGCGTCGGAAGATTGGGTGGTCGTCCTCCAACTCAATGTGAATGGGTTTGCCTTTATAGCCCTCCAAATCATGGAGACTAAAGGCAAAACAGCTGCGATACGAACGTATGAACGCTCGCACCCTTCGTGCCTCAGCATTGGTAAGATGTGGCCCTAACTCCAAAGGCCAATCATCAAACTCCGTGGTCTCTTTCTCCACCGTAGAAGACTCACTACGTACCGGCATGGACGATGATTGCTACTTAGTAGCAGAGAGGGCATTCATGCCCCCAACCTTCTCACTCATAGGATCCACATAAACAAGATTGACGAATCTCAACGTTCGCCCCAAAATAGCGTTCGTTTTCCGGACGCACGGACGCTAGCGGACGCAGTGTCCCGACTGCCGTCGGAAAGCGGACAGGCGGGGTGGACGGCCCGACCGCTCGAGGCGAACGCCCAAATTGTATGGACCAGATCAATCAGCACGTCGATCGGACGGCCGTAATCGGGCGGATGGGCGGACGAACGGGCGGACGGGGGACAGGCGGACGCTGCGTCCGCTGGGACCGCGAATGTCAACGGACGCTGCGGACACAGCGTCCGCGTCCAGACGTCCCGGACGTCCGGACGTCGTGTCAACCCTGCACATAAAATCCCATATCGTGATGATAAAATCGGGAAAAGATATCCCCAGCATCCTCTCTACCAAAGTCCTCGGCCAAGGCTACAAAGACACGCTGAGCACGAAGCTCCTCATCTACGTGCCTCTCCAAACAAAAAAGCAACTCCGCTTCCTCGCTCTCTATAAGATGTGGCACCGCTGCCCCCTGACCATCAGAGTCTGCCCCCAGCACGTGTGGCTGGTCACGCAAACGGCGTTGAAAGGCAAAACAGAGGCCACAAACCCAAACAAGAGTGTTGAGGTCAATAGCTTGACCCAACAAATAACAACGTTGGCCCTTAGAGAGATCCAGTGCCGCAGTGGTGCCTGTCAAAAAGCCCATGGCCCGCTCCCTCTCATTGGCAGAAGGCTCCTCTTAAGTTTGGGATGTAGAGTCCTAAACCATACCCGGACCACGTGTCCGAAAGGCAAAAGACCCAGGGTAGCACATCAATGTAGGAAATGCCCCCCGTGTGAAACCAATGCAGTTCACCACAGCCAAAGGTGGCTCATCATCCTTGGTAACCTTTATGGAAACACGATGGTCGTCCAAGATGTCATGCACCTCACGCCGCACGGGTCGCTGCACTTGTGCAAGTGCAGAGGTGAGCGTTGCCGATGATGCCAAGTTGGTCCAAATCCAACGTGGTCGATGGGCATAAAAGTCCAACGCCGCGGCATCAACATACGTGGGGGGACCAAGAAGGTGATGGATGTATGCCCCATCCTCATGCACCTTCGTCCGTGTATCCTCCAATGGAGGTACATTCTCAAAAATGTACCCCGGTGGCATCGGTTGGTGGGTAATCCACCACTGGATGAGCCTAAGCAAATCCGCAAAGAGCCCCGACCGTGGATCATCCAAGCCACGTCCACTGCCCGCCCGTGAATGGCCTTGGCAAGGCCATCCGGCAATCACCAAGTCCACGTGACCCAATCGGCGAAGATCATCCTCACTAATCAAGGTCACATCACGTGGCAATTTACCAAAACACCCTCGAATCGCAGAAGGTTGTAACTGCTCTGGATACAACACCAAAAGACGTTGGATGTGATGGTGAGCGGCACAGTTGGCTGCAAAGCCACTATCCACATGAATGTACCGTTGTACTTTGAGCCCGGCTTCTAACACCGCCGCTAGCCCTGTACCAATGCCGGCAAAGAGCTCCACGAGGGTAATACCCTCATTTGGTGGACGCCACTGAATAGTGCGAGCCAAAAACGGGGTAGAAGAATACTCTGAGTAATGCGAAGCATCCAAAGCATCCACAATCTCCCGACTGCGGCGAGTGAGCTCCAATTGAGTTTCCCAAGGTGGAACTGGATCCTTGCAATGACATGGAGGGATCTGTGGTGGTACGTGCTCCTGTGATTCGGCTACCCCTGACATAAAAGCATATGTCTCCTCTAAAAGCGTAGAACCACATGGCAAATCGGATGCCAAAGCGCTGCACCCAAACATAGCATCTATCGTAGGAGTCACTGTGCTAGATGCGAAGACAACGGGGATGAGCTCCTTGCTGCCATCACCGGCAGACCACCCAGGCCTAATCCAAGCCTCCTCTGTCCAGTTATCCACCCCAAAGCCGAGTAGATAAAGTGCCTGCTGACCCACCAAAATATCGTAGTTGGTGGCACCAGTCACAACGCATTGAAGAGAGACATGTGAAAACAATGGACTAGATCCCACGCCAAACATCAACTATAATGGATGTCGAGTGTACCCCATGGCCTTCTCCGTTCCCCCAACCGATGTGACAATTGTGAATAGGCAAGGCTCGAGGTCTAAAGCACCTAGACCCAAATCTTGGGCTAGCTGTTTGCCAATCATCACTGGCTGAGCCCCAGAATCCAACATAACACGTAGGGGGGTAGCTCGAGTGGGGTTGCCATCCGAACGACCAACCACCATGACTCCGTCGTCATTCATCAAACGTATCACCCCTGGACGCACACTACATCGCTCCCGTGCCGACCGGGCTGCAACATCAGACAAATAAGCCACTCCAGAGATCAAGGACTGATCCTTGGATGACTGCTCCATAGGTGTGGAAGTGGCATTGGCCTCAAACGCAGAAATAGTCTCCGCCGCCAACTTGGCCCGCATTGCCACCAAATCCTCCTTAGTGGATGGAGCCGTCATTGCCTGTGACACCTCCAATGACGGAATGGGCACCTTGCCTTCCAACATACTATCCGCCAAGTGGAATACACCGGATGGTTGAAAATCCGGTGTGAGAAAGTCCACGCCAGCAAACACCGGCAACTACAACACCTTATATGTCAAGGTGTATGCAGCATCTCCACGACTAGAAGAAATCGGTGGGACCGGATTCAATGTGGGAGCGGCAGTAGAAGAAGCCGCATCCGCGATGCTGAACGAAAGAGGTAGCCGGGATTGACCAATGTAGTCCGGCAAACCCACATGGCGTGAACGATTACTACTACCCGGCACAATGGAAGAGGGTGCCACCGCCTATACAATGGTCTGAGCACGAGTGGCAACCGCTACCACCACCTCCCCTGAAGCACCATACAAGTAGCGATCTAGGACTAAAGATGAGCCTTGACCCCTCACTACAGGCCATGTGCCGGCCACTTGCCCCAAAGAAGCCATCACGCTCATTTGTTTCTTTAGCTCCGCCAATTCGGCTTGAAGTGATTTTACAGCCTCTGATCCGCCACTTGAAGACGTCGGGCACTTCTCAGAATGAAGAATGAAGAAATTCTCATCATTGTGGCCGAGCTTGCCACAATGAGAGCATGTCACAAGCTTCTTCCCCTTGCCCCCAATCTTCTCCGCAGGTTTGGCCGCCTCGATCTTGGGCTTGGTCTTCCCCGCCCCTGCCCCCTTCTTCTTGGGACAATTGGGGTCCCCTTTGGTGTGACCGGCCTCTCCACAAGCCCAGCAATACACAACCTTTTCAGGTTGTGCCTCCGCCAAACTACCTGTAGCTGTAGCAAGCTTCTTGGGCTTGGAAGCCTCTAAAAGCGACGTGACCAAGTCTGTGGCCTCGCTCACGCCTAATGCCCAGTCAGGTGCTTCCACCTCGGTGAACGCCTGAGCCAAGGTCACGTTGCCGCCGTATTGGAAGAGGAGATGCGGGCTGATCAACTCAACCATTCGCTTGTCTAGCTTGGAGATAAAAATCTTCACAAGCTGACGTTCCGTGAACACATCACCAGCCTCCGTTGCCAACCATGACAATCGAGTATACATAGTGCATGGGGTATCCTCCTTCTCACGGCGGAAATCCTAGATGCGGCGCATCTGATCACGCCGAAAACCCCCATACTCCATCTCCAAATGCGCCATAAATTGCGCCAGAGGATTGAAGCGAGGCGGAGGACCGACTGCCTCCAATGCCGCCCGTGTGGCTTGAGCCAAACGTGACATGGCCCCCAAGCCGAAACCCTCCTCATCCTAAGGCGGATCGCCAAAAGAAGGAGCTCAGGCAACCATAGCCTCCTTGAGTGCAGTCACCAACTCCACACGATCGCGCCAATAGTCCTCAACTGGACGCAATTCCTCTGCGTGCGATGCAATCCACCTCCCGTATGTCTAAAGCACCTCCAGCTCCAAATGCTGTGGCAACAACTCAAACGCGTACCAATCGTTGAACGACGGTGTCCGCTGACGCTTTTCCTTCATCCATGTCTGGAATCGGAGTTGCCAATCGAGCAAGGAGATACCCCCAGCCCATCCCGAGAACCTGCCTCGCACAACATGACGAAAATCATCCTCCATGTCGCCAAACGTGTCCACACTCCAAACTCGAAGCCTACGATCGGTATCCAACGCCGAAACAGGCTCAAAAGCCTCGTCGATATCCGACCCTGGCCCAAAGTCTACGGTAGAAACACTTTCCAGGTGGTCTGGTGAAGGGGAGCGGTAATACCGACTCATGGTACTCACCATAAACAACAACCACCAAGGAAACTATCTACGGGTACTATCTAAAAGGTAAGGGTACGGACGGGCAACCTGCACCTGCAAAATCACCAAGCTATGTAGATCACCGGTCATTACCTCCGGCTACCACAGGTCCAACCACAACCCCCCACATAAAAAGGTCTTGCCAGCCATTAACCCGACTTCACCCCTACAGTACCCTATCACAATCTGAGACAATAAGAAATGGGGCCACCGGAAAACACCAGCAACAAGCCCGCAACACGGCAGAGGTACTGCACAAGAATCCAGAAATCAAAACCGGATCCTCTCTCCCAACAACATAAAAGCAGAATTGACAAAAGAATTAGAGCCACTAGCACGCGCCTGCAGTGGATAATCCCAAGTCGCAATATTTGCAAAGCAAGAGAAACACAAAAGATGTTCCATATATGTCTAAAACTAAGGAAGAGATGGAATCCTACGGTCACGGTGTTCACAAACACTAATCCCCCATTACTTAGTAAAACAATGGGTGATAACGCGATAAAATGTCAATCCAACACTAGAATTGGATAAATGACGAGATACTCAAACTATGGGTACAAATTTCACTCACAAGCAAGTAAAATTGTCCTCACAAACTACCTCCAAAGTTTGACACTAAACTTTTTTTTTTTTTTTTTTTAAAAAGGCACATAAAAATATGATTTTTCAAAGTTTTGAAAACTAAATTTTTTTTCATCACTAGACTTACAATCCCCCCACGAACTCAAATCCGTAGACGGAATTCGAAAATAACAAAAATTGCAAAAGTCGGAATTGGACTTCCTCCAATGTAAACACGACTAAAATGAAACCGGTTCAGAAAATAACTCGAACCACTTACAGTGTGAACGCGCTATCGGATGGATGAAAACTTCACAGCGGATGAAATCTGCCCAATGGATGAAAACTGTTCGCAGTGGATGAAACTGTCCCAGTGAATGAAAAATCGCAAAACGGATGAAAAATCACCGCGGATGAAACTGCGGGAACTCCAGAATCTCCAGAAACTCCAGAACTTCTTGCTCCACAACTTCCAATCTTCACAACTTCTCCAAAAATCGTCCGATTTAGGCGCTGTCGGTGGTGTTGGCTTCGTCTTCGCGCGCTCTATAACAAAATCTAAACTACCCACAATTTTTTTTAAATCACTCAATGTCAAATTTGAGAACTATTGCAAGAAACGTGGGAGGGTCTTTGTCAAGTGAGTATGTTGCAAATCACAAGAGTAGTCAAGCGGCACACACTCCACAAAGGGAGAATCAACGAGTGTAAGAAGTATGAGAGAATGCGAAGCCTTCACTAATGACAAATAATCACTTACAAGCAACGGTAATCACTAACACTCTCTAACTCACTCACAAAGCTTGACTTGACAAAGACGTCAAGTCAAGCACGTGTGTACCACTATACGCACACACTTAAAATCCTAATGAATTAAACTCATCCGTAGGATGAATGAGGTGTGCCAGCCGCACATCCCACACACACGTAGATTAGCAACAACTAACCTACGCTAAAACACTACGATGTGGAGAGGCCCCCAACGCCACATCCCGTGATAGGGCTCAAAACAACCTTATTACAAGAGTTTTATAACTTTTGGAATAAAATTTTTTTAAATAAAATAAAATGTGGATAATTTATAAAGCATTAAAAATAGTATATGTATAAAAATTCAAGCCTAAAAAAATATATCTCTTAAAGATATGCTCAATAAAAGAGGCCTAAAAAAATGCAAGAAAATAGATACTTTTGAATTTGATTTTTAGAAAATAGTAAAATAATGGAAATAATTAAAAGGAAAAATTCATTTTTCTAATCTTTTCTTTGGTCTTATGTGAACAAATAATTCATCATAAAAAAATTTCCCCTTTTCATAGTGCTTGCGCAAACAATGTCTACTTTCAATCCATGTGCAATCTTTACATTGGGTTCTTTGCCAAAAATCTCATTAGATGTTTTTAGAATGTTAGCCCACCTACAACAAGTTGAAACCTTGGCTTCAAAATTGCATTTCTAGTCCCCAAATAGGACTAAAGCCCCCCAAAACAACGAAGGTAGACACCCAATCGGGACCACTTTAAAAATAGTAAATTATTTTTTTTAAATTGAAAAAACTACTTAATGTTTAGATCAATATCATGCACCTTTCTTCCGAATTTCAACTAAAATGAACTTAAACTGCAAAAGTTATGACGAAAAATACCTCCATGGAGACCAAGAGGACATAAAAAATGACAAAAGTTTCTTGCAATCACCCTCTCGTAGTCTAGGCAAATAGACTACAGGTGTTTGGAGCCGCAAACCAAGCAAATTGCATTGTTTCCAGAGTCAAATGAACCATCAAATTGATCTATGGTTAGAGTTCTTTGATGAATTGATAAATTGTTGATAGTTTGAATGTAATAGTAATGACTATTTTATAGCAAAACAACTATGTAGGTGATTGTGGAAGTGAATCCAAAACTTGTTGTGAAAGTAGTTGAAATGGAATAGTAATTAGTCAAGGTAGTGGAATTTACAAAACTACATGCCACAAATTCTTTTGTTTGGGATTATTAACAAATCTACAAATCTAGCAAATTGTTGACTTGTTAACATCCAGACATTACTAAATCAGCAAGTCGCAAATTGGAAATTAAATCATTTGTTTTGTAAATTTATTGTAATGAGCTAAGGATGGTAACTTGTATAAAATTCATGTCAATCGATGTTATTGAATAGCTAGGCAAATTGTTGTAGAAATGTTAAAAGTTTGTGAGTATAGTTGTGGTTTGAGAATTGCTTTGGTTAACATTTGATTATTGAGAATTTAGCAAATTGCAACAATTAGAGTTAGCAACAAATTGTGAAGATAAACATATAATAAAAAACATACATAAGCTATTGGCTAATAGCGAGGCTGGAAAGCAAATAGTTTGAATCAGTAAGGATAGTATATGATCCAATAAGTTGGTATGAATGTGAATCACAATTAGTTAATTGTATGTATGAGAAGATGTGATACCTTGCAGCTAGTGGACTTTGGAGATGGGCCAGTGGAGTATCTCAGTTAGCAAGTAGCGATGGAGTGTTGTAAATTGAAATTAGTTGTAAGTAGAGGAAACAAAGGCGGCTTACTAGGAATGTTCACTTGATATAAAGTATGCAAGCTTGTATGTTATGACTAATTGCCTATATAAGATTGTAAATGTGGTATGTTATGTGAATGAGCAAAGTTGTTATTAAAGTGGTTATTAAGGAAATGTGCTCATGATATAAAATAGAATAAACTATTATATATATTTGCAAATGGTCCAAGTCTAGATCATGCATTGACCAATTGCCAACCCCTGACAAATTGCTAGACTATTTGCTAACCTTAGATAAGTACTAGGTAGGACTGGAACTACAACATGGTGTCCATAGCATTAGTAATGGACCGTGCAAATTGCATTTCATGGGAATAAGAGTGAATAAACAAATATTTGCATTTGAAAATAGAACCTACTTTAAAAGTGACCCTAGACACTTAAAATGATAGCCAATTTGACCTTTTTCCACTAAGAATCCCTATACTAGAATCTTGGATTTTGTTTTTAATTTAAAGAAAAACTCAACTTACAAAAACATGATTTTTATTTGCTAAAGATGAAAAATGGTTGAAGAAGAGCATCTTCAAGTAAGGAGAAAAGAATTTTTTCTTTGAATTCTTTGGATTTTTTTACTATTTTCTAAAAATCAAATTCAAAAGTATTTAATATTTTGCGTTTTTCATTATATTTTTGTTGTGCATAATTTTTGAAGATAATTTTTTCTAGGTTTTAATTTTCTAGTATGTATTTATTTTGAATGCTATACAAATTATCCATATTTTATTCTACTTAAAAAAATTATTCCAAAAATTAGAGTACTCTAGTACTAAGGCCGTTTTGAGCCCAAAACAAAAAGTGTTTCTTGCAACTACCCTACCGGAGTATAATCTTGCAATCTATATAATGACATGAATCCAAATTTGATTCACATCGTCTTACAACATGTACACTAGAAGATTGTGCAGTTGAGATTTCTATACTTTAGTGACATTAAGATCTATAACACTTCAAAAACAATGATGTTCTTAAACCCCAAAAGGCCTTGGGCATTCAAGGATTAACCCTCAATTGATGCTAAGGACATTTTCTAGGAGATGAATGACAAAGAATCTCTCCATGCAAAACAATATTAAAAAATGCAACTATTCACCCTCCAAATTTTGTGTGAAAAGGAAATGTCATCTACAATAGTTTGACTTCCAATGTGTGCTTGTGCATTTTCTTAATTCAAAAATTCACATGATACCAAAACAAATGATTTCCATAGTGACTAGCTTATCCTTTTTATCCATAGATGACACATTGGTCATTTTTTATCCAATGAATGACAAAGAATCTCTCCATGCATGACGAAAGTGCAACTATTCATCCTCCAATTTTTGTGTGGAAAGGAAATGTCTTCTACAATAATTTGACTTCCAACTAGTCCTTTTTCATTTTTTCATTAAAGCATGAATCTATCCAAAATGCACTTGAAGTCAAGCTATTGTAGAAGACCTTCCTTTTCCCCATAAAATTTGGAGGATGAATAGTTGCACTCCTCTCCTACACAACAAGATTCTTTGTCATTCATTGACCAAAAAATGACCATGGCATCGTTTATGGGTTAAACTTTCCTCTCGACAAATTCTTGATACTTACAAACTGGGGAGACCTTTACGATTAACCCTTGAACGTCGAGGCAAATGCTTTATGTCCAATGGATGACAAGGAATCAAACTATATAGGACAGAAGTATAACTACTCATCTTCAAAATTTGTTTTGGAAAGGGAAGATCTTCTACAATAGTTTGGCTTGCAATAATTACTTATGCAATTAATAGAATAGGATAATTTCGAGGGTCACCCTTAAACTTCGGTGTTGAAGGGTTAACCCTACAGATCAGTTTATAAGCAATACACTGAACTTGTCAAAAATTCTGTTACTAAGCAGGTATCACCTGCCGACTTTGGGTGGCCACTCCACACGAAAAACGGAACTGAAGCGAAGTCATTGATGAAGAAGTCAGTGGCCTGCCACTTGATGCTTCACGTGATTCAACGGAATCAATTCTCAATGCAAATTGCAGTGGAACCTACAGTAGTACAGTACATGCACGAAATCACGTGATTCAACGGAATCAATTCTCAATGCAAATTGCAATGGAGCCTACAGTAGTACAGTACAGGCACGAAAGACAAAGCAACTGGAGATAGAAACCAAACCAGCCTTTTTAAGATATATTATAAAAAGAATACTGAATGGGACAAAAACCATTTTATCTTAGATTCTAGAATCTCCCATGATAGTAATAATCCTCCTAAGCCTCCTTTCGGCACACGTGCCTTGTAATTTCAAACCAAGCGACACTACACTACAGTAGCGGATCTGTCGAAAGTAAAGAGTGCTAGGAGCCTTTCAGTTCAAGGAAGGGTGAGAATGTTTTTCCCCTGCCTCCTGAAATGTACACTGCTGGTGCATTGAAGAAAGCAAAATGTACCTTTGTTTCATGATTGTTTTTAGAGCTTGGGCACTTTTAGAACATAGTACGGCTTTATAATTAGCTAGAGTTCCACACATATGGGACAAAAATTATTTATCCAAATTCTAAAATCTCACAATAGAGTTATAATAATGAGCCTCTTTTGAACATATGTGCCTTGTAATTTCAAACCAAGCAAGCAACATTAGCTAACTAGGGCAGATCTATATATCTAAAGTGGTGCTAGGAGCCTTTCAATTCAAGGATGGATAAGAATGTTTTTTTCCCCACCTCTTGAAATGTACATAGTGCATTGAAGAAAGTAAAATGTAATTGTGTTTCATGATTGTTTTTAGATGGCTTGGGCACTTTTAGAACAAACTACCGTTATTACTCATTGGAGTCCCACTTGAAGGCCTAGTTGAAACAATTTGCCAACAAATCATGTGACTCATGTGATCGTGATACTTCATTTTGTGAACATTTGAAAAAACAAACAAAGAAATAACAATTTTAACCTTTCAACATTGACACATACATTTGGCATTTGATGGATGATAGGAAATTCTTCTAGACTATTCCTCCTCCTTGGAATTTTGTTGTCAAAAGGGGAGGTCTTATATAGTAGTTTAACTTCCAATGAGTGCTTTTTCAATTTTTTAAGCTTATAATTCACATAGGAATGAAAAGGGTCACCCATTTGTCCTTAAAGGGTTTAAAAACTCCAATGTTTTCATAGAATCTAAACATAACCTTAGATATGATAACTGTAAAAAATCTGCTCCCTGGCTGTATTGAAGTTAGATATTTTTGTAAATCTTGGAAGTCTGTAACTCCAAGCATGAATTCAGATTTCCCAAATTTGATCATGTGAGCATAAAATTTCCTGCCGTGCCTGAGTGGGGGGGAATTTGGAGCTGGCAGATGTGATTTATTATTAGTCCTTTTCCATCAGCAGATGACAGCATAGTTATACCAAGTCAGCTTATCTGTCTTTATGGGAGAGATTCCAGCCTAGAGGGAGTAGACTGTAGACAGCTTTTTAGCAGTTCTAGGGTGCTTCAGATTCTAACTTAGACGCCAAAATGAACACAAAAAGCGGATGCTCTGATATTTTGCAACACCACTCACCACTCACCAGGCCAGGCAGGCAAGCAAGCCAAGCGGTCACTGGATAATATCTGTTCTCAATTTTTATTTTTTCAGTTTTATATTTGTAAGATAATATCTGGTTGAGAACCCTCCAATGGAATTTAGCAAGGTTGCAAGAATTCCGCATTTTGAGGCAAATTTAAGGCTCCCTCAACTACTGTAGTGACTGAAGGAGCACTTTTCGGGTATACCGACTGACCGCAGTTTTTAAAAAAAAATTCGGTATTTCAATTTCAATTTTATTTGTGAACTATCAGTAAGTGGGAGGACCCACTGCGTTACAAGGATATTTCAATGTTTTTTTAGGATAAAAACAAATCACTCAAATTTGGTGATAACTGTGAGGCGGTGAGCGAACTGGACACAGGCTGAAGCGTGCTCAGCGGAAGTTCCCTGTCACATAAAGTTCTCACTTGGTCTTCTGACCCAGTTGTCACCAGTTGTAACATTCACCAATTGAAGTGCTTCAATCTCCTGTGACCATTCTTGCACTGATTCTGCTATGAAAACCAGTCGCTGGAATTTTAATTTGACATAGGTGAAATATCATTGCAAACGTACACTATTGCAAATACATAGCCCCTCACAGGAAAAGTTCGGAACTCGTTACTACACTTACACTGTTTGTGACCTTGAGTTTGATGAGAAGAAATTCAAAGGCCAGCAGCGGGTTGCAACATCAAGGAATTTGAACTCGTAACTTACTTACCTTCCAGTCGCAGCAGTCTGGGGAATCCACGACTGAAAAACGCCGGGGGACGCTTGCAACGCACACCGTCACTGCCATTGGCAAGCTGAATGCCACGCCATCTTCCCCATGAGACTAACGTTTGGCGTTTCTTCCTACGATTGACAGTAAAATGACACTGTTGGTGTTCTGCGGTTTAGAGCGGATGGTGCAGCTTTCTGCAAGCACCGGGCCGAGCTCCTGGGGTTGCTGCATACGGATTGTAGGTAATTTGCAGGAACTCAACGTTGACTTGGGGACATTGACTCGTAGCCCATACAGTTGAGAGCAATTGTCTTCAAATTGTGAGCTCCAGAGTCCCTACTTCTCACCTTAATTAGTATTGGCCAAAGCCAAACCTATATATAGAGACAAAACATGTGCATTACAAATCATAGGAATGTTCATTGCACTATAGGTTTTCATTATGAATGGTGGATGAAATAATTGGATGATATTTATTTGGGATGAAACATGATGGATTTTGTGACAGGAATTATGACAAGGTCTTGACACTACATACTTAATACACATGGTGCTCATATTGAATTTTTGGTGTTAAAATTTCAAGTGAGTCCCTTTAGTCTTGGTATCCCAAGTGTATTATATCCCATTAAGAAGTGGGATTCATTTGGAATTTTAACATAGGGAGTTCAATATGAGCCCCTTGAAATAAAATAGATTTCCTATCTATAAAACCAACACTACATTGTGGTTGGCTAATTTTCTGTATGCTTCTTGGCCTTTTAGCTATTGTGTATTCTTGATCTAATGGGACATTCATATTAAATCATTTGAAAAAGTGCATAGGCTTTGACATATGGCCATGAAAAGTTTTACATAGTAGGTTGAAATTTTGTATGAGTGGTTGGTATTGGTAGATATAGATGGATTAGATATTGAAGTGGTTACATAAAACTTGAGGTCTTCAAGTCATTTACACATTAACATAACATTCAATGTGAATGGCCCACAAGTCCTATTTCAAACTAAACTTTAGGGTGCAATAATCAGCTGCCACTTAAGATTGTGAGGTGATTTTCCATGACAATCAATTTTATTTTTTTTCATATTTAAAAAAGTGCCAAAGTGCCAATGAAAATGTTACAGTGGGGCTTCAGATTGCAACATTTACCCACATACTGGAGTAAAAGCTTGTACTGTCAGTACTTGAAATTGGAGTCCCAGCTTTTCTACATGTCGGCGTTGCCTTCGGGACTCACAGTAATAAATTGGCTGGTTGACTTTGGGGTCCAGACAGCCCAGGAACAAGGGGCGAACAGGCTCTTAACAATTCGTTCTTCAAATTTTTTGGAAACAATTGGAGGTGACCTAACTTACTGCAAATTTAAAACGATTTGCGGTTTGTAGTATTTCTGGGAAATTGAGACCAAGGGGGATGACGGCCTGTCTTCCATGTTCTCAGTACATGCATAACTTCTCTGTGTTTTATGCCTCATTCTCATATGGCAAACAGAAAATTTCCTTTCTGTCACATTCTGACATATTCTCACAAATACGTCCTCAGGTGTACGTACATGATTGGATTGGACTTCTTCCAGTTAGAAGCCACCTATTATAAGAGATTTGGGGGCTCGAGCCATGTAATGCCAATCAAGCAAACATAAGCATTGACACTCACATGCACAGACAATCATGACTTAACTTGAGCAACTGTAATTCAAATTGAGAACAACTTTGCAAAACTAGTTGTCCAGGAACCGCACAGAATATGCAAGGGATTCCTATTCATGCCACTTCAAAGGGTGCCCAACAAAGGCTCTTTAGAATGTTATTACCATTCACTCCTTTCCAATAGCAAGTGTTCCAATTGTGAGAAATAAAAAGGAATATAAAAAAGAATTTAAAAAGGGTATGCAATAGCACACAAATGTAGAAAGTGGGTCACTGAAACTTTGCACGATACCATTATTGCCGAAGTGCCTCAAAACATTCAATTATAAGACACAGTGATAAGTAAACTGGTCAGAAATAACAGACAATATAGACTTTGTCACACATGACATTACAGAAAGCCCAAATCAATTGAAAGCACCGAAACCAAAACCATCCTCCTACCAGGCCCGCAGGCCGGAACCTAGGTCCTCATGTACAGTACATAGAATCCTGAAGACATCCCTTATATCGCCTGGAGCACACTGTTTTATGACCTGAACGATACAACTGTGCTATTGCTGAGAGACCTACATACGGTTGCTAACTTACTGCTCCTCGTCTGGATCTAATCTCCTCGTCAAAGTTGTGGGAGACTCATCCTTGTGAGCGGTTGCAGAGGACGACTGACTGGTGAACAAGAGTGGAACCCGCCGAGAATACTCCGGAGCAGGATCCGAAGAGGAGCTTTCTGTCAGTCTGGAGTTTTCTGTCAGTCTGAAGGTCGGTCCGGGACTCTGCACATGCATCACAGCCAGCTAGGACCATAAAAGTGAAGAGGGAAAGGTGGACGGTCCGCGTTGGTCTGCACTTCAACACCGAGAACAGAAACTGTTTTGAGAGAGTTGACAACATTCAAACCCGGCACGTGGGAGTCCGTGTCAGGGTTAGAATCAAGGTTGAGGTTGAGGTCCGGCGAAGAAAAACGGAGTGGTCTCTCAACATCCATGCCTGTTTCCTTCACGTCCTGGGAAGCGGGAGTCTTGCTGCGGAGTCCCAACGGAGTCACTAGTAGTGGAATAGTTTGAATGCTTGATTTTGATTTCCGGAACTTCCATGCCTGGAGAACCGTTTGCACTGTCGATCTTCCCCTTGACCTTTGCGCCTCACAAGTCTCCACTTGTGCCTGAAACTTTTCGTTGGTTGATGGTAAGCGGGCTAGCTGACGCTGCCAACAAGCGGGTTTTGTCAGAAAGCACACGGTCGTGCAATTTGTGGATGACTTTCCGGACGGCCTCTCTTGCTAGCATGCACAACTGCAACAGAATCGCAGTCCGGGCCGGTGTCCTGCATCAGTTTAAGTAAGGTTGCGGAGATGAGATTTGCGTCCAATTAAGTGAAGGCAAAGAAAAATGTCATTGCTAGCTAGCTCTAGTGTCTTACCAACTTACAATCGACGGTTGCATAAAAGAAATGTAAGCTTAGGGTACGAGGATCCGACAGATCGGATCTGATCCTCAAATTCTCATGATCGAACATCTCTGATCTTCTCCAAATGATCGTCTCGATCACTGGATCACCATTCATTCACGTACAATCTTCGATTCGCACTGCATCTGCTGCAACACTAGCTGATCGAAAGAGAGTCATCAGAATTAACCTAGTTAATCCCAGAAGTCCAATCGCTCTAACTTCCCAAAACAGTAAACTCTGACAAGACTTTAGCATAACATCGCAACCACATCAATTGATTTCCGGCAACTTAACAATGCACTTAATTACCAAGTGATTGATCGAGGCTCCTAGCTAGCTTGTCTATCAACACTGTTCCTCGTCCGCAACGAATAAGCTGAGTGTCTAGCAACATCATACCTGGGAGTCTAGGATGCAGCTAGAAAACACTGGAAATCAGTTTTAGACGGGGCAGTTCTGAAGCCAGTCGAAATTAGATCGTCGATAAACAAAATGCACTTTAGAGTACTAACGCCTTGGTACACCTTCGGCATTCAACACGCTTGAAATGCAATTGACATCATTGAGGTCTATGCTAGAAGAATATACGTAGAACATTTCAACACAAGGCTAGGGAATAGTTCTACCATAGCAATCAAGTACAAGTGCAGAAGAAGGATAAGATTCTTACTTGAACTTTTGGAAGCGTACGTTAACTTTATAGTCTCTTTGAGCAAATAATAATGATGAGTGATGATTGTCTCATCACACGACAAGCTTACTTGTGTCTGTGTGTTCAGTATCTTTGTCTTATGAGATTGGACTATCAAAGGTACTCAGACTGTTTGTATTAAATTTCAAAAAATAAAAATAAAATTGTAAATCATGAAGAATCAATTATTTTCTTTACATGTTAAATATCATTATAATTTTATAACTTTTCATAATATTAAAATTGATAAATTTTCACAAAATGTATGAATTATTTTAAGATTATTGAATTCAAATGATATTAATACACACAAAAACATAAAAAATTAATCATTCTATATTAAATGAAAAAAATTGATCATTTTATTATAATTGAACTGTTAAAAAACATACAAGCCATCTGAGCACCTTTGACAGTCCATTCTCATACGTAACAAAGTTACAAAACACAACACACATACTATCACATTATTGTGTTTTGAAACATACATCATCCTGACAACAAAAAGATCACTATCAGTACAAAAGAAGTTGCGGCATTATCTTAACTAAACCACGAATAACTAGTTTTCAAATGTAGAATATATCACAAATAGATGATTGCATTATCTAACAAGATCAAACTGTTACCAAACAAATGTTGTAACATTCAGCTAGTGCCGTTGGTTAGTTGCAATCGGCAACATATCTTATAAAGAAAATCAGTCAGTTCCGTTTCAGATTTGAATCCAGCAAGTGAGTGTAGCTAGAAAGCTAGTACTTCAGTTCTGACAAGAACTTACTTACGATCGTTACGCTGGTCACCGTGTCTGTGACGCACACGGCGTCGTGAGCCAGTGAGGATCATCTTCACCAAGCTAGTCATCAAGTGCGCATCATGAATGTGTTGCTCATGAGACCCAGGGCAAGCTAGCAAGCTGATCGATCTGCAGAATCAATTGCAGAAGAGGAGTCGAAATTGATGTTGGAGCCCGCTCTCCCAGCCATCCAAGAGGCGATGAAGACGGTAGTATGTACTGAGCGAAGTACGTAAACCTCCCTGAAAGCAAGGCTGTGGGCTGATGATCATATCCGTAACCACAGTTGCACCGAGAGCTTTTTGAATTGCGAGCAGTTGCCGGAACTTAAAATATCAAGAATCGAACATCATGTCTTGCTAGCTTGCAGGTGACAACTGATAGACGACAAGCAAAGGAGAGTCCTGGACGTGCTCCTGGATTGAAGCTAGTCCACTTGCAAACCCAAGTTGATAGGGACATGCGCAAAGCGTGCAACTATAAACAGCGTTTTCTGATGTTGTAGGCTGTCCGCCTTTCTGAACTGAAGGAGGGAGATGATCGGCGGGACCAGCAGAAATTTATCTTTATGGGCGGATTTCCTTTGCTCTCCAGACAACCAGGTGTCGTCCCCTATAAACTTTGCCGGCCTGCCTACAAAATGAGAGGACCACCGCAGCTAGCGAACGAATGCACTAACCGTGTCAACTTTTGTCAAGTGACCCAAGGTAAAGTATCCCCTGGGAATTCAGTTTAATTTGGTGCTGCCCTAGTAAACCGCATGTCAATTGGGGAACTAGCTTGCTGTGATTGTGATTGTTGCGTGTATGCTACATGCCGTAGCCGACCTGCTGTAGTGATATTCGTGGTGTTTTCCCCCTCTGCTCATTATTGGCTCCATCCTCGCTTTGTTGTACCCTGAACCAAGAACTCATCTTAGTTTATATTGTTTTTAGGACATCGCGCATATCACATTACCCCAGAAGTAGGAATCAGATCAATTAATTAATTTTTTTAATGTTTTGAAACCAGTGGAGGTCCTTCGTTGCAGATTCGTAACTGATGTTCTGAGCCAGATGGCGCCCACACTAAAGCTGGACCTTCTTGACTCCGCCTGGCGCAGTGCAGCCCTTCAAGTTTTGGAACAAATGAAGGAACTTCGTTACAGATTCGTAAAGTTTCTTATTAGTTGCCATGATTAGGCTTTCACGTTAAAGCTGGGACTTTTTGTTTCTGATGGCTCAGGATATCTTTTCAAATTATTGTTATATGTTTCGCTAGTTTCTGGCCCTACATGGTGGCGACCATGGACCGTGGATGCTTGCAAAATTTCCTGTCTCAAATCAGTTTGGTGGTTTTGTTCGTTATACATGCAACTACTGATACTTGGAACAAAAAAGTCAGATAAAGTCGCAGATACGGTCTAGGGTTTCAGTAATTTCCTACACTACAGTAGCTAGCAAGCACTTGAAGTTAGATGACAGACATAAAATATACCAAATGACAGCAGACTTCTTACTCTTTGTCATTTTCTGATGAGTACCCTGTCTGCCAAATGTAGCAATTACGCTAGCACGATCGACCCTCATTGTCCACATCCGCTCCAAAGACTGTTTATGGCTTCCGTTGGCCGTTTGGTTTTAATGATATGCACTCGTTCGTTTTCCCCCCTCCCCCCTAAACCTACTCATGGCCAGCTGAATTTTTCTTAGTTCTCATTTTTCAATTCTTCTTCAGAATAACTTTTTGAAACCCCCTCATCCGAAGACAAAAGTCACCGTACCAAGGCTCCAGTTGTAAGAACCTATAAGCTAGCTTGGACACCAAAGAATGATGCCCGATGTGAAAGTTTCACACAATGGAATCCTCACGGCACGGAAATACTTAATAACCAGTAGTCCTGAAAAAATCGTTCAAGTACAGACAACAGAAGTGAACCCTCGTGGGAGCATGGTTGGCGGGGTTCTTCATCAGTACGACCACGGCGAAAGCCGAAAGGTACTTCCATTGTGCCATTACTGAACCTGTCCTGGCCATTGAATGCTCAAGTCTTCCCTTCTCCTGAACGCGTGCCGCAGAGTAGTGCAGGGGACCGGGAGGGAATACGACGGCAGTGGACGCACTCCCAAAATTCAAGCGTCGGCAAGTGTAACGTATAACGAATGGACGACGGCCCAGGTCCTTTAGGTTTTCATTAGGTGGCGAGTACTTTAATGGTCGAGTAATTGCGAGGGAACTGTTGCAGGCAGATGACGACAGAGGCGCCCTGCTGCAGGCGCTCCAAGAATAGCCCTGCGGCCCTGCTGCTTGTTGACGGCATGCCACCCTTTGGCCATAGGAAGGTAGCGCCTTATAAGGGAGAGGCTCCCCGCCGGCTCCCCTTGCCCGTGTCTTCTGTCCGTCTGGGCATCGTCGTGGTGGTCGTCGTCTCGGCAGGCCTTTTGCTGCCCGGCTGGGGCGGCCGTCTCGCAAGCCTTGCGACGAAGTAGTAGCCCCATCACCAGTTAACTTAGCTACCTACCTACCTACGCATTCAAGGTAGTCTACGTCATGCCCCGCCTTTAACATGAAAACGTGCTCGCGCTGTCCCAGTCTGTATGTGCCGTGACGATGTATAGCCGGAGGCCGTCACTAGATGGCCGGGTTACGTTGCTAGCTAGCTTCACGTATCTCGCGTGCGCTCGCGTTTGTGCAAGTTAGGTGACTTTGAGACTTTATTGTTATTGTGACTGAGACTAGGAAAAACTTCGATTGCCCAGGCGTGATACGTGGCACGGCGAGGTTTTCTGTTTGGCCGCTACAGATTAGATGCTTGCTCCCGAGTTCTGTACTGAATCGCTGGATCGGATCGTTTGGAAGTAGGTCATCCTTCTGCGCATGCTGGAGATCACTTGATCATCAATGTAAGACTCGACCTAGCTAGTCTAGTCGCACCTAGTTTCCGATTGAGCTTTACCACGTGCATGCAGCAGCTAGTGGTGGAAAAAAGGTGTGATTTGATGTGGCTCTGTGCTTTGCAATTCGTCGTTAGAATCGCATCAATCCGCAAGATGGAAGAATTTTGAGACTTTTCGTGATTTGGGGTGAAACTGTCAATGGCGCAAAATGCATTTTTTATCTCCCCAGCCTCGGTGATACCCAACCGTATAAGCATCTGGAGTTGTCCTTGCGAGTGTGGTTCGTTTTGGCGGCGGGCTGAGTGCCTTTTGTAACTAATAATTGCGAAAGATCGATCTCATGAGCCTATTTGATTAGAATGGTATCAGTTCGATCAGTTTGTCGTTGCGGAACTGACGGAGCTGTGAAGAATATGTGTTGCTAACGATGACGGATGTGAGCGAGCTGTGCAGGAAATTGTTATTCTCACTAGCAAGCTGGTGCTCTTTAATTACATCAGGCGTTCAATTAGGGTACTCATCTTTCCCGGATCTAGAGGCTGTGAACCGGGACTCTCGGATGTAACGAAGATCGAGCTACAATCACAATTGGCTATGCAATACGGCAGGTGAGTAATGCAGCTCCGCCTCTTGTTCATTCCTGACCCACTGCTGAAAGAATATCTGTTGATAAGAAACGCGTGGTCACTGATTTACTGGCCTGGTTGGCTTCACAGTACTGGGCATAGTTGATCGAGTTGCTCATCTGAAACATTTTCGTGCGTGATGTATTTCTATTTAGAGACCTGGATATTATTTGTCAGTAAGTGATTTTTATGGTATTCGTGACGTTGGTGAGCGTGAGCGAACTAGGTCGTAAGCCAATTGCTATCAACCTCGCATTCGTTAAAGTGGCGCAGTTTCAGTCGACCGCCTGGAACCTCAGATCTACATCAGTCGCAGTTCTGAGAGCTCTGGCCCTGGGCACGTGAACGTCACAAGTCACAACTTTGACAGTTCGGCGATCTGAAACTCGCCATCTTTTTTATAAATATGAGTATCGATCAGCTTGTAATTACCTGCATTCCCACACTAATTAGAATAACTAAAGGAATTTTCAGCCAACTGAATAAGTGCAGTTTCGGTGACTGACGAAGGTCCTGTTAATGGCTAAGGTCATGATTTTGTCTCATGCAAACCTACTGCAGAAGTTTCTGAGTATGTGATCTGTGACGAGTACTCTTGAATGAGCTGAAGGTGGTTTAAATTGACTTGACGCCTTTTTATCGCGAAATGGATGCCTAATGTATTGAGGGAGACTGCTAGTCTGTAGTTCCAAGATTGTGAGAGGCAGTCCTCGGAATGCTTTGAAGATCCATGATCCGGCGCGGGCTTCAAGCTGATGTGCTATTTGAAAACCCCCTTGAATTACAAATCCTATAGAGTAGAGAGAAAGAGGTTCGTGATACGGTTGGAAGTGCTGCTAAGCTGGGCAAGCTATTGGCTGCCCCACTTAGGGTTCAATCAAGAATTTATGAAAGAAAGTTACGTAGGGGTTAATCTCAATGACCTTTGTTTTTTTGAAGTACTCTATGGTCTTCCAGTTAGAGGTACATTGTAAAGTGAACCCCGCCTTACGCTGCTCATTCTCTAGCCTTCATTCTCTATGGTATACCTGGTTTGTGCTGCTAAATTTGATTTCCGACAGTTGTAAAAATGGCAGACAGAAGCATGATATCACATAATTGTCAAGCACTTGTCGTGATGAGTCCAGGCCTTCCATTAATCTTCCAACTTGATTTGCCTGTGAATTAGATTATGTTGATTCGCTTGTGATGAGCTTCAGCTTCAGCTTCTCCATGCAACCATGAACAGATTGGAAAGAAAGATGTGTATAAGAGCATTATACGTCGAGATGCAGACGTCGAAGCATTTTAAGGACTAGTTCACGAGCTCCAACAATAGTTCCATGTGCGAGAGGTTTCACTATTCTCTTCCCCAACTCTCAACCAGGTATCATGGTGAAGTATGCCAACTGACGATCGATTCACACATCGCATTTATTAATATAATTGTCAATACCAGTTAGTAATAAATCGATTCTTTAATGTTATCAATGTCGTTCTTTTGACATCTTGAGTGATGACTGACTGTGCTGTCAGAAGTAGTCCGTGAAGGACTTTACTATTATCACGTTAACTGAGAGTCCATTACAGAATTTGCTTATTTAAGTCTTATGTACGTCAATTACTTTGAGATGACTGCTCTGCACTCAAAGCACGTGCTTTTAGTTATTGCGTCTCAGTTGGATTGATTGATATATTTCACTGAGCTGGGCTAGCTAGCTTGATCCACATACTCTGGCGGTGTAGCTAGAATTTATTCGTTCTTCCTTTTGTAGAGATATTGTTCATAGAGCTGAATTATTTGCTCTTACAGGATCATGAATGATGGGCTTCAGGTTGACTAACTGTCTGACTTGTGGTCTGTATTAGGCCGACTTGCTCAATTACAGTACGTCTAAGTGGCGCTCAGTAATGTGGAAGCAGGACTGAGCAGCTGGACGAAAGGGGTGGAAATCGATTGACTGCTAGTTGTCGATTATTCTCCGCAATTGTTCTCCGCAATATAATTACATATCACTGACATTGGAAGACTGGGCCTCGACATCAATTGCACATCACAGTTTTCGATCTGTACTCATCAATCGCAGCAATGGTTGGTTCTTAAGGCTCCTCATTCTCACCTTCTGTTTCGTAGAAGTTGAGTTTTGAGATCGTCTTTCATTTCGTAGATGACAACATTCTTGAATCAACCATTAATGGAAATTCCATAATCATTTAGTCGACCTGATGCAGAAGACTGTTTGTTCCCTGTTTTCAGCCCCGCACAACGTAACCCTAGAAAATTTGGGTTTTCTAGAATAACAAATGTGTTATGTGATAAAACTTCATCATGGATTGGATAAGCCATAAGAAGAATTTCCTTAGAGATTCGGCCAATGCACTCTTAGCTCTTTCTACCCCCTTTCGCACGTTAATTATCTCGTCAGAGTATTTTGTTTTTGCACAATTGTAGATGTATTATATGTGGCCAAAATTTACCTTGTTGACGTGCACATGCAGATCGGTCGACCTTAAATCATGGTAAGTGTGAATTACGCATGTTGTACTTGACACTGAAGTGGTGAACGTCTTGAGAACAGAATGAACCAAATTAACCTTCGAAGTTGTTTTCTAATATGACTAATTCATGCGAGCTGTATGTTGCGTGATGAACGTACTTACAGGACGAAAATGCCTGGACGGGGACGACAGCAGCCGGGGCGGAGGAGCTGCTGGTCCTGTTTGCGAACGCCATCAAGAACCGCAACCGCGTGGTGGCGAAACAGGCGCTGCAGGCGCTGCAGAAAATCTCCTCCCTGGACGGGGAGCTTCCTAGTGAGCGCGTCACCGCCTTCTTCCTCCGGGCGCTCGTCCTGCGAGCCGGCTCTTTGCTGCACGACCGCAACCTCATTCTTCCAAAAGAAGACCGGGACGAGGAGGAGGACGACGACGACGAGCTTCAAATGCAGGATCCTCCTCATCGTGAGTATTACTTACTCGTCCCTTTCACGCTCTAAAATGCATAGCCATATTCGTTAAAATTAAACGTCTAGGTATCGTGAAATTAAGTAAAACCTCGTTATGAGAAATAACCTGGATCTTAATTCCATAAAGGGGTTGTGCAGTCACGTTATCGGGCATAACCTTAACTGTTGGATCCTGTTCCTGTTCAGACATGCACAATCAAAGTCTCAATTCTAAAAAGGTACAATGCATAACGTTGAAGGAACTGCACGTTATAATTAATATCCTTCTCGATCCTTATCCAATGAGCGATCGTAATCTGTGTAGAAATGGGCTCTATTGAGGTTATGGCGTATGTGCCGAGCTGAGGTTCCAGTCAGGCAACTGGTCAACTGCAGCTATTTCTCTGAAATCCACCATTTTGACGAAAAGTTCCTGCCAATCTCTAGAATGGTCATAATCGTTACAATGAATGAACGTGGTAACATGAAAGTAGAACCTCGTTCTCAGAAATAACATGCCATAGATTTTAAATAATTAAGTAGCAATATAACCGGACATAATCTCAATGACTGAATCTTGTTCAGTCATGTTGAATCAAGGGTCTAAGAAAGGCACCATACTTCGAAACTAACCTCATGTTTTGGAAAATAACATGTCTCTCCGTATGAATGATCACCATCCATATAGATATGGGCTCCCGTGAAGTTATGGCATACGAGTTTCAGGTTTCTGAACCTTCAAGTGCGCAGAGCTCTAAACACTAGCACTTGAATAGATCTGAAGTTCCAGGCACGCAACTGAGACTGCGAAAGCTCTCAATGATATCCCGCCATTTTGACGAAAAGTACCTTCTAAGCCCCAGAATGGTCAAATGTAATCGTTGAAATGGTGTGTTACAGAGTGTCTTACATTAAAGTGCCTAGAGCTCTACAAAATAGGACTGTAGAGATTGGAAGTTTCTGTCAGATAACTGAAACTGCTCTGAAATCCGCCATGCTAACGAGTATATATATATAGATGAGGTTCAGACATCCATCTTAATTCCATGCTTCTGGCTGATTCCGCGCTTTCTCTGACATGAAACGAAATTGAAGGCTTTGAGTGCTAGAGCCTTGACGCTTATCTCTGTCTCTGTGGTATCAATATTGACAGAAATGCAATGGGCGGAGCGCTCGCTGGGCTTCAACGAGCTCACAAACCTGGTGGACATGACTCCGTTCTACCGCTTCGGCTTCGTGGCCGCCAACGGCGCCATCCTGGAAGCTTTCGAAGGCATGGACCGCGTGCACATCCTCGACTTCAGCACCTCCCACTGCATGCAATGGCCGACTCTCATCGACGCTCTCGCCGATCGCATGGACGGCCCCCCTCACGTCCGTCTCACCGTCTCCACCTGCGCACTTCCCACTCCACCCCGCTTGCACCCCACTTACGAAGACATTGGCCACCGTCTCACGCTCTGGGCTCGTGAGAAGGGCGTCCCATTCGAGTTTCACCTCCTCTCGCTCCCCTTGGAGTCTCTCCGCGTCACCGACATGAACCTCCGCGACGGAGAATCACTCGCCATCAACTGCAACCTCCGTCTACATTCCCTCGCAGACGAAACTCTAAACGAGAATATAGACATCACCAACACGCAACAGTCTTTGTGTCCCCGGGACAACTTCCTGCAACTCATCAGCGTGCTCAACCCGGTTGTGGTGACGATCTACGAAGAAGACTGCAACGCGACGTCCACGGATCTGGTATCCCGTCTGACTGAGAGCTATAACCACGAGTGGATCCCTTTTGATTACCTCGCGACGTACGGCAGTCGTGGGCGTCACGAGCATGAGCGCGACGTCGGGGAAAGGATCGAGAATGTGTTGGCTTGTGAAGGCGTGGAGCGGATCGAGCGGTTGGAGTCGAAGGTAATGTGGTTGCAGAGGCTGAGGAGGATGCACTTTCGGAATGTGGCTGTGAGTGAGGATGTGACGGCCGCGTTAAGGGAGATCGTTGGGGATTATGCGGTGGGGTGGGGAGTCAAGCTGGACGAGGATGATGTGCAGATTCTGTCGTGGAAGGGACATAGCTTCGCGTTTGCTAGTGCGTGGGTGCCGGTGGCGCCTGTCGGCTCTAATCCTCTCAAGCTTAGCTACTTACACTTACAGTGAATTGCATAAGAACGATTGAATTATATTTTTGCAGCGTGATAACATAGCTATCGATTCTATACAATTCTCAAAATTATGGGAAACAATAATAGTGACCCATACTTCTTACTTCAATTTTTTATCAGATTGTTGCTCTTGAAATCGTTCCATCTACGAGAGTTTATGAGTCGAAGCTGGACGAGGATGATGTGCAGATTCTGTCGTGGAAGTGACATAGCTTCGCGTTTGCTCGTGGCGTGGGTGCCAGTGGCGACCGTCGGCTCTAATCCTCTCAAGCTTAGCTACGTACACTTACAGTGGTCGAATTGGACTCGATTAAATCATATTTTTGCAGCTAGATAGCTAGATAGTGATCAATTTAGTAGAATTTTCGGAACTACTGGACTCAATGGTGACCCATATGCATGCTTCTTACTTCAGATTTCGATCAGATATATTGTTGCTCTTTCAATTCGTTCCATCTAAGATCCTGCAGCTTTTTTTCTGTGGGGCGAGCTTGGAACCAGTGCTTGTGAGGCCGGGTGCGATTTGCACTGCACTTTCGGTTGGTTGGTTGCTTTTCAGTTAGGACGATTAAGCTAATTTAGACTGAGTTGAATTGGTTGTTATGAGGATCCCGGTTTTCTATACCAGAAGACATGAGCTTGTGTTGTTTCAATTCGGCGCCGCATTGTTTTGAAAGATGTACTAAATATCATCAAACCTGTAACTGCGGGTTTAATCAATTAAGCACTCACCGGCAGTTCTTCAATTGATCGAGTTTGTGTTTCAGTTCCTCTGGAATGTAGTGCATGTTACTTTTCATTTTTTATATTCAGCTTGTATGTAGGGAAAGAGATTGACGAGGTACGTAATGGAGTTTTGAGGCTCTTCATGTGCTCTGGTTCTGTTATCGATGGTTTTGCCAGAACTTTTCCATTGATTGGTTCAGCCAATGTGGCGAACTTTGAAGTTGAGAAGATTAACCCGTGAAGGACTGAGGTACATTTGGGGCAGAAATTGTGGAAAACTGACACTTTTTAAGAGCAGTGAGATTTTTTTTGAGTTTTAATTTTCTTTAAATTCAACCATACAAATTTGTACTAGACCACTGTGGAAATGTGTGGAAAAAATCTCAGAAAATTTGACCACATGGATGGAAAGATTATAATGTTTGAGGTTAAGAGAATAAGTTTTTTTACCTTGTCCAATAGGGCCAACAAATATTTGCATCTTGTATCATGTAATTATCATACAAACTTGCTAAATTTCAGAAGCAGAGCTTTACATATAACTTTTAATTTGGGCACCCTTTTTGAAAAGAAAATTACATTTCTACTAAACGGGTACACACCTTGGGTCAAAATTTTGTAAACATCCAATTCAAATTCACTTGGTGCATAACTATCCAAGAGATGCACCTTGGGTCAAAATTTTATGAACATCCAATTCAAATTCACTTGGTGCATAACTATCCAAGATCTCTTGGATACGTTGAAGGTAAGTTGATTCTTTAGGGATTAATTAATGAATGACATTGTACACTTAATTTTTAGATTCATAGACCCCTAAGAAGAGAGAATGCATAATAAGCTTTGACTTTAAGTGTATCTTTTAGATTAAGAAATTATATTCATAAGGGTGTCTTTAACCTTTAAAAAACGGTTGATCATGGAAATTATCCTTTTGGATATTGTGGGAATCATTGGCTTTTAAAAAAAACATGCAAAAACACTCATTAGAAATCATACTACTATAGAAGACTTTCCTTTTTCACAACAAAATTCTAAAGATGAATAGTTGCACTTATGTCTAATATGAAGGGATTCTTTGTCATTCATTGAACACAAAACATCCACAACAACATTTATGCATTAATGGAACAAATATACAGACCCTCCAAATAAAATTTCAATTATAAACTGGTAAGAAGTTAGAGGTTTACTTAGATTACCAAACAAAGTCTTTTTTGAAGCCTATCATGTGGAACTACAACACACAAATGTGATAAAAAAATCATACTTGCTTATAAGATTTTGTAATAAAATTCATTCATCAAGAATCAAAGGAATTTAACTCAAAATTTTAGAATTCTTTTCTAATCTTTTTTTATATTATTAAAACATTTTTTGCCATTTTGAATTTTGATTTTGATTTCTCAAACAATTGGATTCAATGTAAACTAATAACAATCCAATTGGTCTAGGTGTAAGAAAATTCATCTTACATGTATTGTCATAGCATTTTTGTGATTTGATTCACATTCAACTCTAGGTCAAAGAGAGTTTTTCAATCTCTAAATCTTTGCAATGCAACATTTTTTCAATCTTCCAAAAATATGATAGCTCATACATACATTGAAGTTTTCATGAGTCAATTTATACATTCTTAACTTCATAAGAATCATTCCAAAATTTGTTTCAAAATGATCAACTACTTAATAATTTTTCTCTAAGTACAATATGCACTAAAAATGTAGTCCTAGATTCAAAGCCATTGGAGTACCTATTGAGGCTTCTACACAAAGTGAAAAGACATTTCATCAATAGAGGGTACATCTATATCAAAGTGAAAAAACTGAGGAAAAAGTTTGAGTAGCATAACACTCTTAAACTTCACAAGGACTCAATTCCATACTCTATTTACCTCTCACATTGCAATCTTCCTACACTAACGAAAACCATTGAATCCCACAATAATATTCTTCCATCTATATCGTCATTGTTGAGAGGACACCCCAACATTCATGTTCAAGAATGTCATGACATTTTCAGTGTAGTGACATTTTCTGTGTAGTGCTTGTTTGCTACTTGAAAACTAAGCCCTAGTTCTTAACCAAAAAAGGCCCTAGAATATGCATATTGAAATTTCCTACATACATTGGCTGTCAAATTTAACTCGAATATATTGGTAAAATAGAACTTCCAAAACAGGTACAAAGTTTTCAACATAAGAGTATAACATAAGAGATCAAACGACAGCCTTCAGTTCTGATTTCAGCACTTCCAGCATTTGCGGGCAGACTCGGGTCCACGATAATACACGAAAGAGGTAAATATCCCATCGATAAAATCGGTATTATTATTCTACTCAACTGATTTGAGTTCTTCACACATCTGTGGAGTGAAATAAAAAAATCTGTCTGTGATAACCAGTTGGATAGATTGGTGTGCAAGCTGACCCTCCTGCGGTTGATTTCAAAAACGCAGCAAGAAAAGGTCAAGTATTGAAATTTTGATCTAAACAGAGCTCTCTAAATTGGAACCGAATTTTTTCTCTTCAAGACTCTTTACCTCTACTTCGCTCTCCTTAATGCTTTTCCTGCCTCTTTCACTTCTCTGCTAACAGTTCGAATTTGCGTTAGCAGCTTCTGTTTCTTAGGGCTGTCTTTGAGATTCTCCACGTCAGTGTTCATCCGCTGTAGTAGCTCATAAAAGTAGCCGTCCGTGTCCATAATATACAGCGAATTACTCTTAATGGTTTTGGCCCGTTCATATTGATCGGATTCGTTCAGCAACTGCAATCACAAAAATGCCAAAAGATCACAATGAGCTTTCCACAAGAAAAAAAATCGTACTGAGGGTCGGTCAACTCTTGGCATTGAAGACAGGACCTTGGACCATATTTTAGAAAATCTTTGCAAGGAAATTAGTCAAAAGTTGGAGAGCAGTCCCTGGAGGACTTACACTTTGTCTAGACGGCCATGGACAAAGAATCTTCACATGGATGATAAAATGACATGAATGCTTATATGAACCTGGTTTGTAAGAGGCCTAGTTCATTTTGTTTAGTGCTAAAAAAAAGTGTTAGTCAACAACTAAGACCCCTTAGCCTAACTTAACCTATTTTGTAATCGTCTTCCCATCTTTTCCCATCAGCTCCAAATAGCTATGTCTTGGCCTCAACTTTTTGCTCGTCCTCAAGACTTATCCATAGAAGTATAAACCAGCCCTCGCACTATCAAATAACTATGAACAAGAATTTTCATGCAAAGTACACTCAAACCCTCTGTAATCTTTATGATGTAGTATGAATGTGTGGCAATTGTGCAGGACACTCTAGAATGTCAGTCAGTTTAGAGAAGGTAGTAATAAAGGCTTGAGCATACCTTGTTCATGAGTTGAATCTCGGGCCTGAGTGTTTTGCCTTTCTCAGTCATGGCGATTTCCAAAACTTCCTCAATTCTTTTCATGACTTCCACATTACCTTCTTTCTTGGCCTTTCTAGCATCACGTCAAAGAGAGAATCATTACATGTATTCCAGGAACCTACCATATATCATTCGCTGAGGAGCTCCTCAAATGTTCCGCTCGAGAAGCTGTGACATAATCACAAAACTAGTACGAAAAAAGGAAGACGCAATTGGAAAAGAGAAGGGTACCATCTCAAGATACGTTGAAGCCACCATGAAAAACTCCTCAGAGAGATGGTCTAAGTACTTGGAAGCTGTCGCTTGCGGATTCTTCGACTTCAGAAGCTCCGCGAGAACCTCCGTGGCTTGCATTTGAAATTTCTTCGCTTGGGCAATTTGATCTAAACCCCAACAGATACCACACACCACGCAGATTATGAGAACGAAACGGCTTCCCCATTCATCGTCCAACTGCTGAGAAATGGCGAGACTCGCCATCACCAATTAGCACAAACTCTTACATACCCTGGCAAACCCCAAAACAGATTGAACAAGCTTGTGTATGGAAGAGTATGCAAGACTTCCAAGAAAGATTAAACAAGTTAAGCGAAGCTTCAACCAGATAACACGAGAAACCCTAAACCCTGAATTTGACGCACCTTTATCGAATGCCTTGCACACAACAGAAGGCCGTGAGCGAGACGATGTATGGACCAACGCTGGGCCAACGCAAGCTCTCTCGCTCTTCCCCCATCCCGGGGCCGACACATTTACTGCGCCTGCTCCAAAACCCCGAACCCTCGAATTAGCATTCATAATCCCCTGAAAGCCCAAACAAAAGAATAACCCTTCGAGCACCACGCTCACCTGCTGAATGTCGTGAATTCCATGGCTTCAGTGAAATGGAAGCTCGAGGCAGCGTCGAAGACGACACGGGACAAACCACACCTGCCATTGTTTGTAATTGGAGACTGGTTTCTTGGGCCCAAGGAATAAAAACAGGAGCAGAGGACTTGAAAGCGGCAGATAGCTTCCTCAGATGTGGATTAGGACCGACGTTTCGTCCACTCTCGTCTCCCGAACCAAAAAAACTTCGTCCACTCTCGTCTCCCGAACCGGAAAAACTCTGTCCACTCTCGTCTTGCGAACCAAAGAACTTCGTTCATTCTGGTCTTCCTAGCCACGAGCTTCGTTCACTTTCGTCGCAGTTCTGAACTTGGACTTTGGGGGAGAGAGGATCGCTCGGCTGAATTTCGGGGACAGACGATGGATCCTTCTCTTCCGCATGTTGGCTTTAGAATTGACTTGAGACATGGCAGGCAGGAGAGATTTTCGATCTGCAGATGCCAGTTGAGAGATTTTGAAACAGTGGTGATGAGGAATTTGAGAAGTATAGGATTGAATGAGTTAGAGATTTGCAACATAGTGTTTATGTAGTGCACGAAACCTGTGAAATAGGTTACGCAAGAGTTTGTATGATCACGCAACCTGATCGTGATCGCAATTTTTCTCAGATCCTGCTTCTTCCAACTAGTGATTCTGATGGTAGTGGGTAACGAAACAGTGGTAAGCGTTTGTAAGGATATGTGACCATATTAGGGTTAAGTATTCCCCAAGCAGTGCAAATGCTCCTGCATAGATTTGTATGCGATTTGGGATCATTACTTGCACTTTTTGAGAGTGAAAGTGGAGTTTCTTCATGTGCAGATGCTAGTCGAGGAGCGTGTGGGTTGGCAGACGACATGCTGGGGTTGTGGACTGGGCGTGGTGCTCCCGAATTTTGCACCCATGTTTCGTTGCGGATGGTGCGGGGCCATCACTAGCGACCAGTTGGAGATGAAGCCGGTATCTTCGTGGAGCACCCGGTGTTCCAAAGGACGAGATCGTCTCTTCGTGTGCTTTGTGCTTTTGCTGACATTCTCCATCGTATGTGAGCATTCTGAAAGCCTTGTCTGAGCTTCCTTGTTGCATTAATCTCTTACAAACCTCTTAGCGGGAGCGTCGGTGGATTTGACTTGTGTAGAATTTTTTCCAGTATGATCACAAGTGACATGTGCAAATTGACCATTGTGCATTTTTTTCTCACACATTTACGACATCTTTTTTTGGAGTTTGTAGGTTATACGAGGATGCATTCAAAACTTCAAAGTTTCTATGAATTGAATGTTGCAATTGCTTCAATTCACGACCTAAAAAATGAAGTTCGAACTTCTTTTTCGTTTTTCTTGATTATGAATGACAAAGTGAGACAGAGTAGATTATTTTCAACAAACATACTTAAAATCATGCATTAGAATGCAGAACCTCCCTACTTCAGCAAAACTTGATGTATATTTATGGACAACGAAAATTTGTAGACATCGGAAGTTGCATTTATCAATCAATCATCTCTCACTTTTGGACAACTCCGGTAGGTGAAATCAAGGTTTTGATACAGACTCAGTACTGTGAATTGAACGAAACTGTCATTACGTGACTCTGAATTTGAGTTTTTGTGACTTCAGAATTCTCCCCCGGGGCGTTCTGAACAGTTAGGGTTTCAGTCGAACTCACAGAATTCATGCTTTGGGTGGTGGTGTTTCTGTAGTTGGAGGAGTTTGGGCTACATTCCCAGTACTGTTTCCAACAGCAACGGCGGGATTCTACGTACATTCCGTCTTCACTTCTATTCTTTCGTTCAACACTCTGTTCAACTTCTATATGGCGGCGTTCCGACGAGCCGGACCATCTCCAGCCAGGGAATGGGGCAAGTATGAGTTAGTGGGACGGAAGGCTTTGGAGGGATACAAGTTTTGTGTTTACTGCAAAACACCGAAGCCACCAAATGCTCACCACTGTCGCAGTTGCAACTCTTGCGTGCTCGACATGGACCATCACTGCCCCTTTGTAAGCACCCAGCTCACCTCACCTCACCTTTGTTTTCTCTTTCTCTGCCCTTCCTATGCTTTTTCCTCTCTCCAGATCTAATTTGTTGCTTCCAAGCAGAAGGATCGTTTTGGGTTGACAGCTTTTCATTCAGTAGAGATCTTCTTAAAGTCTGATTCTAGGCTTTCCTGTTGGGTCTTTCCTTTGATCTCTTATCTCTTATTAGTGTAGTAACGAACCCCTAAAAGACAAAGGATTCTAGGTTTGAAAGGGCCAATTCAATTGATCGTATTGTGAAACATATAAATTAGATGAGGCCATACTTTGTGTCACCGAAATCAATGAAGAGTGGTGTATAATGAAGAGTGGTGTATGTGTTGGTTGAAAAATAAACCAAAGTGAAAAAAAAAATCCACAAATAACCTACTCAAATTGTCTCAAGAGGTCAAAATTGGAAATCTTGGTCCTTTGGGGTACAATCAAATCAGACCAATGAGGTACATTCCTACATGAATTGAACTCTTGTAGATTCAATTTTCTAATAATTTCAAACATTAGAAGTATGGAAGAAGAGATATGGAGGTTGGAAGTTGATCATGAATTCATCCAACTTTGAAAGTTATATGAAATGGAAACAACTATGCTATAAGAGCCCTAACCCTAAGATGCTTTGACCCTCTAGTATGGGCTCATTTTTCAAGTAAGGTCCTACTCAAACTTCTTCACATCCTCACATATAGTTTTTGTCAATACAAAACCTCTTCCCCTTTGGTACAAAGCCAACATAGTGAAATAACTTCCCATTAGATTAGTTGCAACCTTGATACTTTAATTGCACATTCAATTTTGAAACCCTCCTAAGGTATTGGAGTCTTTCCTAATCCATCTTGTGACCAAATAAGGAAGTTAGATCAAAATGAGGTAAGAGAAAACCACAAGATAGAAACTACGGTTGGACTCAAAGATATCTCTTACGTGTCTTGTAGTTTCTTTAGGGCATATACAATATGGAATTTTTATTTGACTATGTTTATATAGGTACTTTTGAAACTCACAAGATAGACTAAGAGGAAGTAGTTTTTGAAGCATCAATGATGTGATGTCTTTAGTTGAAGGCACACCGTCACATGCCATAAGTCTTTGTACCCAAACAAACATTTTTGAAAAGTTGACCCATTTTTATCAACCAAAAGCTCATTTTAGGTATTAACGTAGAAACCTCCTTTGATCATGATACTACCATTAGAATTTGGGATTTTGGTATGGAATTTAAAATCTGAAATCAATTTTGCAAATTATCTAACTAACATGCAGATTTTACTTAATAAATCAATTATTCTATTTGATGTTGCTTAGATGTTATGCTGGTATTCTTAGCTCAATGGTCAAAATTGTTGACTCTATTATGTAATTGATGTTTGCAAACATTTTCACCAGTTTATACTACCCCTAATGATACACATACTAACACTAATTGTATTTGCAATCTTTTCAGAATCAAATTCTTTTTCTTACAGATATCCTTTCACATCCAATTCTCGCTATTGCTTAAATTGTAATGAAATATTCTGCGATAAGATTTTCAATCTCAGAGTGTACAAGGACTTATGGCATGCTACTGTATGCAGCTAAAGGGATCATGAGCTAGGTGTCTTCCTTTGTTTCCTTTTCAACATAAAGCTTGCTCAGTAGTTGTGCTGAGATATGGAGTTCACAATGTGATTGCTATTTCATGTCGTATTGCAGCATAGCATGCCTGCAGCACACTGTTTTCTTTTTTGTTCCACTTCACTATTGATTGTGTTGTCAGGATAAGGTCTATAAATACGGTGTGTTCAAATTTAACACCACCGCTACTTCTGATGAATGTATGACAGATTGGGAACTGCGTGGGGGCGAACAATCACAGACACTTCCTACTCTTCTTGCTGTTTGCAACTGTGAGTGGCCTCTATGTGTTGACGATGTCGATCTATGTGGGCTCAAAAGTCTGGCCACAGTTGTTCAACTTCCGTCGTGTTAAGAATTTCCCTCGGCTGCATTCTGTGGTGAGCTTCGATGTTGTTATGGATGTGTTAGCCATACTGTTAGCAAGCCTGGAACCAGTAGCCTCAGCTCGTGCCTTTGCATTGATCTATCTGTGTATAGCATCCTTGTCACTTGTGATCGGAGTTGGTCTCTTACTTTACCATCAGGTGCAGCTCGTCTATACTGGTGAAACTTATATAGACTCACTTACTCCAGGTGGAGGGGGGAAGGGTAGGAGGAGAAGCTGGGCTAACTTCAGAAAGTTGTTTGGCATGCAGCATCCGTTTCTTTGGCTTCTTCCAAGAATCAATGCAAGATGTGTTTTACCTCCTAGAAAAATTCATGCAACTTAGTAAATGAACCTCCTGTTCTTCCTGATTCGCTTCAGCCTGCTTGGTGCTTACAATTTAAGCAATGAACGCTTTCTTTTCAACGCTAAAACCTAATGCCCTTGTGTTTTCATTGCCCTGACTATCGAGGTAATCGAACTCGCTCCATTCCGCAGACGTCATTGCTCGGCCATGCTGCCCGGGTAGGACTCCTCAATGAAAACGTAGCAAGATTATTTGGTTGCCTGGGATTCAACGTGCGGGAAGGGAACTCGCATGGCATGTATTTTTTGGCAGGAATCTGATGCTATGCAAGTTTAGATGAAATAACGTCAGCATTAACTGCCATTGTGATCTTTGTGATGGTGGTGGTGGTGGTTAGCAGGGCTTTTGAAGACAAGCCACCTGCTGGTCCCTATCGTATAACATTTCACCCAAATACTTCTGGTGAACAATCAGTACACTACCCACTTCTCATCTCAACTCATCATGTGCATTTGACCTAATTGGCACTATTGTATTGATTGAGTAGTGTGTTCTGTAAGTCATTATTAACCTCTGAGAGTCATGTAAGTTTGGAGGTGCTAAAAGCCTCCTTGAACAGAGGTGCACAAAACGAATTTCTCAATGTCATTAGTGAGAGCCTCATGCCACTTCATCAAAAGTTCATAAGTTTGTAATTAGTTTTGAGGCTTGCCACTGCCCCCTCCATGCTTCTTGGATATTGAACTACTGTGGGCAACTTGTGGACTTCACCTACAACCACCCTCTGCATATATCAAGTTACCTTGACAATAGTGATCATTGTCATAATGTGGATTGATTATTAGTTACAAGTAGGCATCTGCACATGTATGTGTTACTCCTGTCTTGAAATGATTGTCCACTTTGAATGTTATATTTTTTTAAGGTTGTTTTGATAAAGTCAAAAAAACAACTTTTGTGGTTAATTTTATTTAGGTTGCAATGAATACATGCAATGTTCTTCATTGATGCTAATGATATAAAATTTGGAACCTTTCTTAATTATGTTTTTCACAATATGATCAATGAAATTGGCTCAAAAAAATGGCAACAAAATTATGGCCAATCATTTTGGAACAGCAATAGTAGTTCTAAACCGGTGGGCTACTATGTTGGAAGTCAAGATTATCAAATTTGTACCATAAGCTTTGGAGACCCTAAATTTATTTTTTTGGTATTTGAAGGATTTCAAGTTTGCATTGTGGGATCTCTTTCCATAGTTACTTATCTTTGGAATTTTTTTCATTGTATTGTAGTGTTGTGTTAACATTTTGGTATTGTGAATGTTATAGATAAAATTGGAATAAAATATATATTCCCATAAAACTAATCGTTTTTTCCATCTTCAAAAGAATTTTTTTTGAAATCATGCCAAAAATTGAGTCTATAGAAACCTACCCAAACTCTTATTTGTCCTTTAAGGAAACACTTCATCTTTTAAAGGTTAAGCAAGTCAAGGTATACCTTATTCATCCTTATCTCCAAAGGTGAATGTAAGATTATTTAAAAAGTTGGGTTAAGGATTCTTGGTTATCTACTCATTTTCTTTCAAATGAATTTTTCCAACAAGGTGGAGGAATATGGGCTCCCTATTGTGACTCTTCCTAGTTAATGTCTCAAAGTTTAAATAGAATAAAAAATAAAAAAACCATGTAATATTGCAACTTAGATTCTCATAGCACAGCTATTCATTCCTTCTTAAACTACATTGACACTTTTTGAAAGCCTTCACAATATCTTTGCTAAAGTCTCTTGTGACCTTCTATTCTAGTTCTATTCATTTTCCTTAGTTGAAATTAAAATCTTAACCCCTAAAGACCTTGGGTCATTTTTCATCAAAAATTGCTCAACACTACCATTTCCAATGCAAAGAGACAAATTAAATTTTTTTTTTTGCATATCCAAATATAGGATCTTATACTACTTTATTAAGAGAATATGTGGAAGAAATTTTGGAAAATTTGATCATTAAGATTGCAAGCTAAACATTTCACTTAGGCTTAGCATCTAAAGCGTTTCTTGAATTTTTACATATTTTGTCTTATATCTTTAAAAATATAAATTAATTACCTTAGTTTCATCATATAAAAATAAGACTTTGAAAAGTCAAGCATTGGTTCTAATGAATGTAAAATTTTGTGGTCAAAATAGTCCCTTCAAACCTCTATTTTCATCGTCTAAAATTAGAGAGTTTGAACATTAAGGGATTAAAGTGAAGAAAAACAAGTTTTATTGCACCTTGCAATACTAGACTATAGGAATTTGAATCCTCTTAACAAATAAAATTTGCACTATAGATTTTGAGCTTAAATTTTTTTATGTTGAAGAATTTAATTGAGAATTGGGGAAAGAAACCTCTAAAAAAAAACTTTATTTTCATTCATCAAAAAATTCTTTAGTAGACATAGGTATTGTATAGAAGGAGAAACTAAATCATTAAAAGTTTTAAGATAGAATTAAAAACACACTAATCCAAATGGTGAGATTGGTCAAGCAAGAAACTTCCTCCTTGTGGAATTTTTTTCTTTGGAAATTGTGGGGATTGATTTCAAAAATAAATTCAAATTCATTATTTTTCAAAGATATCCTATGATTTTCAGCATAACAAGATGATCTATAAATTTCGCATCATTAATCTAAATGGAATGAATCAAATCTTTCCATATAGACAAAAACATAATCTTTAAGAAGTTAATTTCCTAGTGTTTTTTTAAAAAATTTGTGGTATTCTTTGTTGCTTGTTCTTGACTATTTTGAGCTTTGCATCACATAAATTTTTCTTCTAAACACTAATCCAAATAAAATATCATATTCCCTCCAAAATAACCAATTTTTTCAATTTTTAAAAACAAGTTGTAAAAATACTACAAATAGGAACCCTAAACTTTTAAGAATCTCCCCTTGGGGACATTTGGAACTTAAGGGGTTAATTGTTTTATACTCATACATTCCCATCAATATAAATACCTTTCCATGTAATGAACTATTTTCATGGCCACTAGGCCATCCAAGAGATTCATTCTAAAATAATCATTTAAAAAAATTATACAAGTCCTTTCCTAATTAACTAAAAGAAAAATACAAAAAAACAAAATACCATGATGTTGTTTTATTTGCAATTTGACAAACCTACTAAGCTAACACCACCTAAATATGTCCAAACAAGCAATTCAACATATCTTCCATTATCATATTGAATTATTTTTGTAGGACCTTGCTTATAGTTGGAAGGAGATTCTAGATTCTTTTAGGGCAACTTACTATGAATGGATTTTTTATTATTTTTCTTTGAAATTTTCATACAATATGTGCCCAAGGACTAGCTTTAAGGCCCAACATCTTCCATAATTTTTGACTACATGGTTCAAAAGCTATTGCATGATATGTAATTTTCAATGAACTTTAGGCATGGCAGCTCAAAAAATTTCTTTTGAAATCATTTTATTCATAGAAAAAAATTTGAAATTGGTTTTCTAGATTAGGTATATGTGGAAAGCTTTGAACCATTCCATTTTGATTAATGAGGTGAAAGTTATGAGGATTTTTAGTTTGCAGATAGTTATGAATTTTCTACTCCAAAATAAACTTTGAAGTCCTTTATTGAACTCAATTTTCAATATTTTTAAAAATAAAATAAAAACATTGGATGTGGATTGTTTATTACAACATTACAACCATTGGGATTGGCATTTTTCAATCCCATAACTAAATTTTTAACAATTTTGTATTTTGAATCATTCTCTACTTCTTTCTACTTACTATTTTTTTTCCATGTGTTGCACAATCCCAAACAATCTAAAAATTTTCAAGCATGCATCCAATTTGCCTTAAAGAATGAATCCAAAGAGCAACCACTATTTTGGACATTTTTTCATACAAATGTGACCTTGTGAAGTGCAGCTACCTAGTTTTTTGTGGGTCAAAAAAAGGATTTTTGTCAATTCAAACACTAATATCTTGCAATCTATGAGATGAAAATTTCTGAATTTTTTTTCCACATCTTCTCAAACTAGCATACTACAAGATCCTACGGTTACATGTGTATTTGAAATGTTCTTTTTCTAAAATTTGATACTTGTATTAGAAATGACAATTTTGGAGTGTTTTTGGTGAAAACATAGTCTTTGACCTTCAGAGTTTAAAGCAACACCCCCATATAAACATCCACTTATTGCTATAGTGCCCAATTACTATTATTAAACTAGTCAAATTTTAATTGATTTTATTGTGTGGCAAGTGAAAGGAGGTTTCAACACACCAAAGGACACGACATTTGGATATGGATATAATTTGCAAAAGTTAAGAAGTGTCAAATTTTTTTTGGGTAGAGATTCTGAAATCGTTTCTTCCAAATAGGTACATACATACATACTGATTTTGAAGATTTTGAAGATGTACTCAGAGTGATGATGACGATTTTGGGGGCAGTGATGCATTTGGGGTGGCCACCTTTTAACTTATATGGTCACTTGTATGCGAAAGAGTGTAATGGTTCCTACTGGGCCAGAACTGCAGCAATCCACACTCAAATCTCTCTTGGGATGCAGCCAGACACTCTTACAAGCCTGACTCAGTCCTTCTGTGCCCCCCCCCCTAAAACAATCAGCAACTCACTTTGTGAGAGAGAGGCTCCGTACCTATAAATTTAAAAAATAAAATAAAATATTCGAATTTCTCTTCGGGATTAACCTCCTAGAGGTTTCTCAGACTATGTTTTCACCAAAAATGCTCTAAAATTGCCATTTTTAGTACAAGTATCAAATTTTAAGGAAGGAACAGTTTTGGACACATGTAACCATAGGATCTTGTATTATACTAGTTTGAAAAGATGTGAAAAAAATTTCAGAAACTTCCACTTTAGAGGGTTTTGCTAGAAAACAGGCAGGTGCACTTTACAAGGTCACATTTGTATGAAAAAATGTTCAAAATGGTAGTGCTTCTTTGGATTATTCTTCAAGGCAAGTTGACTACATGCTTGAAAAAATTCTAATCATTTGGAATTGTACAACATATATAAAAAAAAAATAGTAAGTAGAAAGAAATAGAGAATGATTCAAAATACAAAATTGTTAAGAATTTAGTTATGGGATTGAAAAATGTCAATCCCAATAATGGTAATGTTGTAATAAACAATCCACACCCAATTTTTTTCTTTTCTTTTCAAAAACATTGAAAATTGAGTTAAATAAAGGACTTCAATGTTTATTTTAGAATAGAAAATTTATAATTGTCCGCAAACTAAAACTCCTTATAACTTTCATCTCATTAATCAAAATCAAGTGATTTAAAGCTTTCCATGTATATATAAATCTAAAAAACCAATTTCAAATTTTTATTCATAAACAAAGTGATTTAAGAATTAAAAAAATTGAACTACCCTAACTAAAGTTCATTGAAAATTATACATTGAACAATAAATTTTGAACCATACAGTTAAAAAGTTATGAAAATTGTTGGGCCTTAAAGCTACTCCTTAGGGACATGCTGTGAGAAATTTTAGCAAAAAATATTAAAAAATTCATTTGTAGTGAGTTGCTCAAAACCTCTATGTTGCCAAAAAAAAATGATGTTTGGTCTTTTAGGGGTTAACTTCCAAGTGCCTAAGCCTTTCCAAATGTGTTTTGACTATGAAAAAAGAACATGGACTTATTGTTCAGTATCCTCAGTGAAGCAAATTTTTTTTTCAAAATCAAACCATAGAGATGTTTAAATAACTTGTTTATTAGAGCGCATAGCAATTTTGAGCATGAAATTGCATGGGAGTTGTGAGATTATAACAAGAAAAATGTACATATCATATTTTTAGTACACCACCCCTCCCCACAATATTTGAAAAATTTGCATATGAGATTTTCTAGAGATTGGAGGTGACATGAACAACTAAAAATTGTGTTGGCATAATTAAATGCACTTCCAAAAATTTGAAGTTCAAATGAAGAACAATCAAACTCATTACATAATACACCTAGCAATTGTTGAAATGTAATTTTGTTTATTAATGAAAATCACAAGTAACTCCAAATTGACACTTGCATGTTTAAATTTTCAATGGTAAAAATCATGAAAACACTCTCCTCTTTCCACTGGATCATTTTCAAAGCAAAAGGATAACGATAATTTTTTAGATCTCCAATTAAGTGCAATTGGCAAACTTTGCTCAAAGTCAAGAAATAAAGTAAAATTAGCAAACTTTATTCTTCCACTAATAGACATATATGCCTTAAAAGACCTATCAAAAATAATATATTTATCCTTTTTTAGTGAAAACTAAAAGTTCCATTAGTTAACCTTCAAAAATATTCAAAAAAAATTTATAACAATCAAAGGAATTTAAGATTAGAAGATTTTCAATTACTTTGTGGGGCTACGAGTTCCTTGAGGTTTTCAGACTCTAGAAACTCGTTGCACCTACTAATTGGCATGGCACAACAACTACCATGTCAGTAAATTTTATTTATTTTTTGAACTTTTTTTTTCATTTCAAAAAAAATTTCAAGAAAAAAATCTAATAGCAATCATTCCATGGTTGCTAGGGGAATAGTGATGGAAACAATCCTAAAATGGCTCTTCCTAACCCTTGAAAATCCTTTAATGCTACCCACACCAAAATGAGCATCAAATTTCATATCAGTCATATTTGATCAATTGGAGAGATAGAGGTTAACTCCTTAGTGCTTCAACGTCTAAAATCTAGATGATGAATAGAAAGGTTCCAAGGGCTTTTTTGCCTATATAACTACTCATTTCTCTAAACCAATGCTTGACTTTTTTAAACACTTTATGGATGATGAATTTTACGAAATTAAAGTAAAGACATAAACAAAAGTATATATAATTTATTAAGATATAGGCACAACTATGCAAAAATTCAGGAAAGGATTAACTTGTGGTTATCCCTAAGTGCTTTAACAAAGATGGTAAGATTACTTATTAAAGTCACAACAATTGTAATTCCTCCCAAATATCTAAATCATCAAATCTCGGTAGAACATTTTGTATTTATTGCGTTGATACATCATTCAAAAAAATTCCTGAAGCTTTCTTACCGAATATAAACATAATGAGATGCACTTTTTAAAACAATCGTCATCAATCTAGTCAATGTCTTAGCACTTAGGAGACAAAGGAATTGGTGAGGACAAGTATTGTATTGTAGGTGTATGCAATCTTTGCCTAATATCCTAGTGCGGTACCTCCATAGATATCATTTGTATTGTAGCAAATTAGAGGGTTATATGTTTTTGTAAATATATCACTACTTAAACTTCTTCATATTATTTGTAGTTGTAACTATTATCAATGCAAAGCTTCCTCTATACATGTCCAGAATCCACAAAATATTGAATATGCAATGTAAGACCACAAAAAATCCAGAGAAGGGACATTCATGTACTCAACCATTCCAAAGATCAATAATGGTATTACACATTTTTGTTGGTAGCTAATCTTTATATATCATTTGTATTTCTTTATTTGAAGAAACAATTCATTTCCAATGTTACATGTTGTAAAATGCCACAAAAAGTAGAGTGAAGGACCTTGTGAAAGTAAAATAGACCAAAAACTTGTATGTTGTTTTTTCCTCTTCAATTATAGTTTGTTTACAATATTTATTTTTGAACATTATAGTTCATACCAAAATGCAACGAATTATTCTTTTCAATTGCATAAATGGTTTAATTTTTCCATTGATGCAAATTAAATTATCTAATAGCTAATGTATTGGTCTCAACTTTCTATATAGGTAGTTGCAAGAAACACTTGCCAGTTTTGGTTCAAAACAACCTTATTACTAGAGTTTTGTAACTTTTGGAATAAATTTTTTTAAATAAAATATAATTTGTATAATTTTTAAAGCATTAAAAATAATTTATGTGTAAAAATTCAAGCTTAAAAAAATTTATCTCTAAAAGTTATGCCCAATAAAAGAGGCCTAGAAAAATGCAAGAAAATAGATACTTTTGAATTTGATTTTTTTTAAATAGTAAGAAAATTGAAATAATTTTTAAAAAAAAAATCCATTTTAAAAATCTTTTTTTTGGTCCTATGTGAACAAAAAATTCATCATACAAAGTTTTTCCCTCTTCATAGTACTTGCGCAAACAATGTCTACTTTCAACCCATGTGCAACCCTTACACTGGGTATTTTGCCAAAAATCTCATTAGATGTCTTTAGAATGTTAGCTCACCTACAACAAATCAAAACCTTGGCTTCACAATCACATTTCTAGTCCCCAATAGGACTAAAAAACCCCAAACAACCAAGGTAGACACCCAATCGAGGCCACCTTAAAAATAGTAAATTAATTTTTTTTAAATTGAAAAAATTATAAAATGTCTCGATCAACAACATGCACCTCTCTTCCAAATTTTAGCTAAAACGGACTTTAACCACAAAAATTATGAGGAGAAACACCTTTGTGGAGACCAAAGGGACACAAAAAATGACAAGTGTTTCTTGCAATCACCTATATTTCATTTATAGGTTTCCTTGATTTTAATCCCTAAATGACCAAATTACATTTTTTGGCTACATAGAAATTTTGGGCACATGCATATGACTAGAGATTTCTATATTTTTGGCCCAAATCCTAGTAGAAGGTGGAGACAAGGAATTTCTTTCTTATGCACTAGATTTCATGACATTTGGAAATAGGAGTCAAAAGTTATAGCCTAATATGTTATTTTTTTCATAATTGGGCAATTTGGGTAGATAAAAAAAATCATTTTTTTCAGATACAAAAATTTGAAATTGGTTTTTTAGAGTTGTATATACATAGAAAGATTTGAATCATTCCATTTCAATCAATGAGTCAAAAGTTATGAAGATTTTTTGTTTGTAAGCAATATAGATTTTCTACCATAAAATGAACTTTGAAGTCTTTTATTTAACTCAATTTTCAATATTTTGTGGAAAAGAAAATCATAGGATGTAGATTGCTTACTACAAAATTCTAATTGGAACCAACATTTTTCAATTCCGTAACTAATTTCTTAGCAAATTAGTATTTTGAATCATTCTCTACTTCTTTCTACTTACTATTTTTTTTTAATATATTTTACAATTCCAAATGATTTGAAATTTTTCAAGCATGTAGCCAACTTATCTTAAAGAATGAATCCAAAGATAAACCTCCAATTTAGACATTTTTTCATACAAATGTTACCTTGAAGAGTGCAATTGCTAGATCCAAACACTAATATTTTGTAGTATATATGCAGTAGAAGTTTTTGAAATTTTTTCCACATCCTCTCAAACTAGCATACTACAAGAGCCTATGGTTACATATGTCCAAAATTGTTCTTTCTCTAGAATTTGTCATAGTAGTCTATTATATTTTTATATGCTTGAAGTTAAAGAAAAGTTTTTATTTTCAACTATAGACAATGCACTAAAAAATGGCATTTTTTGATAATTTTTCTTCAAAAACACCCTGGTTGTCTAAGGTAGTAGGTCCATAAACCAACCATTTGAGGGCTAAAAATGATTTTTGGAGAGGTGTAACTTTGTAAAATATTTTTCATTAAATTTTCCATTGATAGACATGTAGAATTAATTCTAAGTAAACGGCATCCACATTGACATGTCCGAATGGATAGACAATGTCAAAATTGATAAAAAAAAAAAAAAGTGTCTGAATTGACAGAAAACGGCAGCATTTCCTTGTAGTGATTGGCATCTAACCCAACTTGTTTCATATTTTTTAGAGTTTTTTTTTAGAATTAGTTATGAAATTTTGAAGTGGATATGACATAGGGCTTTAAAAGTGTCCACCTCCTAAAATGTACATTGCTTGTACATTATTGAAGGCTACAAAAAGCAACATGTACATGCAATGTACATTTGTGAAGGTGGGCACTTTTAGAACTTGAATGCTTTTTGAACCTCCTACCTTAGGGATTGATTGGTTGAATTGCACTTTTTTATACATTTATCATCTACCAAGTGAATGGTTGAGCATTCAGGGGTTAAGAAAAATTGTAGGGGACAAGTATCAGGTTGTTAACTTTGTATGCACTTTTTTTCTAATATCCTACTTTGGTACTTCTATGCACAATAATCCAAATTGTAACACATAGTAGTTAACCCTTCAAGGATCGGATTGCATTTTTTGACTATATAGAAATTTTGGGCAAGCCATTGTGACCACAAATTTGCATATTTTACACTGAAATTTTATTATAACGTGTGGACGAGGAATATCTTTCATACACAACAAATTTCATGACATTTGGAATTAGAAGTCAAAAGTAATAGCCTAATATTTTACTTTTTTTTGTAACTGAGCAATTTGGATAGATTAAAAGAAATCACTTTTTTCAGAAACCAAAATTTGAAATTGGTTTTCTAGACTAGTATATACAAGGAAAAACTTTGAATCATTCCATTTTGATCAATGAGTCAAAAGTTATGAGGATTTTTTGTTTACAAGCAATTATGAACTCCCTACTCTAAAATAAACTTTAAAATCGTTTATCTTATCCAATTTTCAATATTTTGGAAAAAATAAAATCCTAAGATGTAAATTGTTTGTAACAACATTTCAACCATTAGGATTGCCATTTTTCAATTCCATATTTAAATTCTTAATAATTTAGTATTTTGAATCATTCTCCACTATTACCTATTTCCTATTTTTTTTTCCTATATGTTGTACTATTCCAAATGATCTGATAAATTTCAAGCATTTGGCTAACTTGTCTAGGAAAAAAATCTAAAGAAGCACCACCATTTTGATCATTGTTCATAGAAAAGTGACTTTGTGAAGTGTAGCTGCCCAATTTTTTGGAGGGTTGAAAAAAAGATTTTGGTGAATTTGAATGCTTATATCTTACGATCCACGTGGTGGAATTTTCTAAACTTATTACCACATGTTTTAAAGTCATCACACTACAAGATCCTTCAGTTGCATATGTCAAAAATTGTTTTTTTCCAAAAATTTAGTAGTTGTACTAGAAATGGCAGTTTTGGAGCGTTCTGGGTGATTACATAGTCGTGAAGTTTTAGGGGTTAATTAGATTTTTGGAGTTTTAGAATAGAATTAAACTTATCAATTTTCATTTTCTTAGTTTGATTAGAATGACATTAAAAAATGAATATCTTGAAAGCTACAAATGCATTTGATTGATGCACATCTTATTTTAGGATGCAACAGGGACTTTCAAATTTGAATGGCAGGGCACCATAAGCATTGGCCAAACTAAGAATGTTATAAACTGCAATTTGAAATTGAAAAAGTAGTATGGATCTTTGTAAAATTATTTAAAAAAAAATTCAATATATGCATCATTAGGGTTTAGGATTTATTTCAATTGCCTTTTTGTACTTGTTGCTCTTTTAGAGTATTTGTGAAAGTTTCCAAGACAGATGAATATATATTTCAAAAATTCTAACATTGTATATAAATACACATATCACAATTGAATGTGGTGTACATGAAAAAAATACACACATTTTGGTATACTAAGTAGGAGAAAATTTTCAAATTTGTTCTAATGAAATTTTTGCAAAAATCCTACTCCCTCCATTCTAAAACAATTGTCCACAATTTTGTTGGTATTTTTTTGAGCCAATTTCCTTAATTGTATTGTGGAAAACATAACTGAAAAAGGTTTCAAACTTTATAATTATCAATTAGAATCAATGAAGAACATTACATGTGTTCATTGCAAAATAGATAAAATTAAGGTGGAGGCACCAATTATCAACCATGTCCAATACCCAACCAGGAGGGTGTGCTATTTCCAACCTTAGGCCAGATCTGCTAGAGGTGAAGCTTGAAATTTGTTTTTTCGGTCCTTTTCAAGTTGCCAACTAATAAGGTTATGACACATTATGTGTAGTAATAAGCAAGAAAGTACTGTTTGGAATGATTAGAATTAGAAGACTCTAGACATTGCTTATGGGTGAAGAGTTCTTTTGCTTCCCGAAAAGCACTGTAATTTCAATTTTCTGAATAAAAATCTGAAAATTTAGCAATCCTCATATTTCTTATCTTCCTACATGGGAAAAAATATTCACCGACTCATACTACACAGAATCTGCTCCAAAATTGCTTATTTGATTGTTTATTGGTGCCTCCACCTTAGTCATAAGGAAGTATTTTCTTGGTCTACTTAAAAAACCCTTTTCTAAAAACATGACATTCAAAGTGTACAATCATTTTGGGACAAAGGGAGTACCTCATTTCAACACCAGTGTACCTTATTACTAAATTTTTTTTAAAATTGCCAAGCAACTCTCAAGAAAGTACTATATTTGCCAACATTTGAATGAAAGTTACTTATAATAGGTGACTGCATGGATGAACTGACACTTATAAGTGATTCTATCCTTTTTATTTCCCTTAACTTATATGCATGCATTCCAAGGTATGTGTTGCTCTACCAACAAAGAAAACCAAAAAAATTGGGTGACATTGCCTGACATTACCCAACATAGCCAAACAACTTTTTGAGGATCTTCCAGTCAACAAAACAAAGCATGGCATGAGATGATCTCAGCATTTTCAACATTTTAATTTTTTTAATTTTTTTAATTTTTTTTTACACAAATGAAACCATTTTCAATATTTTCAATTGACATGCGCTTGACATTGGGTTTGCAAATTTCAATGGTACTGTCGAGTGGAAGGACAGCTGGAGCTTGTGATTGCTGTCCTTGGAGAACATTCACACCTGTAGAGGTAGATGCATCCAACTGCACATTCCCAATCACTATGTAATAATGTAGCAACACCGGCTAAGGTAGACTAGCCCATTACCACCCTGATTTATTACAGTCTGCATATCTTGGTGGCCACCTCCAAGAGGGGTACATTTTTTTTTTTGAGGTGCGTATTTTTTTTGCAAATCAAACTCAAGTGGAATTATAATTTTGTGATTAAAATTGTAATTTCTGTGAATTTCTGAAGTAGTTTGCCTTGAAATTACAAAGCTGCAGATAGAGTCATAGGGTAGCCAACCCATTCTTGATTACTCCACCTATTTCCGCAATATAAATTGTTATTTTTTTTTATCACCTCTAGTTTAGGTGAAAGCTCACAGAGAGTAGGAGCAACAAAAATGTCCAAGAGTTGTACATTGAAAGCATAGAATGGTCACACATACATTGAAAGCCACAATCATCACTTACATCAATTTTGTAACAAGTTTGTGGTTGGAAATGGGGATGATTTATACGACAAGAATAGGTTCAATAGAATCTTGACAAAAAAAATTCATGGTAATTTTGTTCTTGGACTAAAAAAATGAAAAAAGAAATTCAAATCCATCTAAAATCTATTTTCCTATATAGGAAAAAATTTCCCTCGCTGAACCTAGAGAGCAACTATGCTCAATTCCTTAGATGGTTGGAAATAGATTCTAAGCTTCTAAATGTCTTATAAACAATCCATAACCACCTTTCCATTTTTAAGTATTCACCAACTTACCCCTCATTGGTAGAATTGGATGGATTTTTTAGATAGAATTGGGATCAAAAGTAGGATGATAGAATTAGGTAGTGAACAAAATTGGGTTGACTTACCTTATCTATGACCTAATTTAACTAGTTTAGGAAGGAGAGTGAAACATGTAGTAATTTGTAACATACTACTTGAAACAACTACACTACTCATTGTATCCGACATGGGAATTTTTAAAATCAATTTTACACTGAGTCTAAATATTAATCCTAAATTGTCATTGAAGACAAAAAGTCGTAGAACTTCTAGAAGCTAACAACATATATATTCATTTTTGGATTCTTATCATTTTTAGTTGATTACCCTCCTCCTTGAAGGATTACATAGATACTTGGTTGTTGCATAATCATAGCATTTTTGAACTAAGGGATTGTGTCTTTTTAGCCTCCCATTTGTTACATGTCTTTTTCACTCTTGAATAGAAGTTTTTAGTGACACTATAGAAGGGACATTCTAATCTTCATATCCAAGAATGTTGTGATGTTTTAACTCAACACTAGAGTTAGAATACAACTTTAGGAAATCTACCAACTGATCTTGAACTTTCATAATTTTTGTATACTATCAATTATAAACCTAATACACACATTCTCTTCTATTTGTGGAGATAACTAACATACTACCATTTATAGATTAGTAACTCACTCATTGAAACTACACTGCTCCTAGTGTCCAATGTGGGATCTTTCAAAATCAATTGTATACTAATGTGTAAAGGACCATTGTCCCTTTGGAGGACAAATGGGATTTCAGGTAGGTACCTATAGGCTGAAATTTTTTCCTTATTTTTTGAAACTTTTCTTGTAAATAGAAAAATTGATTAGCTTCATAGAAATATAATTTTTTTTCCAATCAAGGCTAGGAAAGGAAATTTATGCCCAAATAAGCTCAAAATAGGGGATGGGGCCATGGGGGGCAATAAAAAAGCTTTCAAAAATTTAAATTAAAATTTTTTTCCTCATATATTATATTTTGTGTACATGTAAAGCTTTAATTCATTCCATTTGGATTTTTTATGAGAAAGTTATGGACAATTTTGTTTTTCAAGCAATTAGAGCATCTTCTTGAAAAAATAACTTGTAGGATTCATTTTTTAATGCATAATTTACAATTTTTCAAAAAAAAAAGTTTCATATGGTCAATCTTTTTGTCTAGAACAATATTACCATTAGAATTAGTGTATTTTAATTTCATTTTAGAGATATTAATAATTTATATTTCCCTCCTATCTCATATCTACTTCTACCTAACAATTTCTTAAAGAACAAAAATTAAGTTTTTTTTGAATATTTTGAATTTTTTCTAAACTCTCAATTCAATTTTATACTATACAAATTTAAATCTCGAAAATTCTTAGTGCAAAAAATTTAAGTTATGAATGTTCAAAGTTAAAAAATCTAGTCCTACAATGTGCTAAAAAACTTGTTTGTTCCACTTTAAATGCAAATATCATGCAATTTGTGCAGTCCAAATTCTGAAATTTTTTCCACACATTTTAATAATAGTTAGGTGTAAGATCCTATGGTTAAATGTGAAAAAAAAAATTTAAGTATATTTTACCTTTTGCCATAGAAATGACAATTTTTATTGTTTTTTGGTAAAAAAAAAAAAGGCCTTGGTCCTTTAGGGGCTAAATCTAAATTTTAACCTAACCTGCTAATGAGGGGAAAAAGTGTTAGAAATTGCAAGAATTAAAATACAACACATCATAATGTTTGGTTCATTGCTTTGGTAATAAGCCTCTTACTTCAAGAGTTAAGTAGATACTTGTTGCACAATCATAACATCCTCAAATTTCAGGGGTTGGGTCATTTTGCCTTTCATTTGTTGATAGAAGGATGCTCCAACAAATTGTTGTGATGTTTCTACTCAAGATTGAAGTTGGAATACAATTATAAAAATCTATTGATTGATCTTGACCTCTCATAACTTTTGCATAGAATTGGCATTCATTGTAGAAGGGACATTCCAACCTTCATATCCAATGAAAGTGATGTTTCTACTCAACATTGAAGTTTGAGTACACCTTTAGAAATCTATTGATTGATCTTGACCCCTCATAATTTTTGGAATTGACTATTCTTACCAATCCATCACAATTTAGCCTACCTTATCATTATGTTGTCACTTGTGAACTTATTTGACATACAATCATTTTGAAACAATTTTGCATGGTTTTGAATGATTCTACAATATTTTCTCTTTATGCTTTAAGAATGAAAGAGGTATTATCAATCAAAATTATTCCTTGACAACCATAATTGCATCAAATGAAATTTAATATTTTTAGCCAAATATTGGGAAATAGCCATTAAATTTAAGTGAAGTCCCAAAATAGCATATCAATATTGTATGACAAATGATCAATGTCAAAATTTTATTGGTAAATTTTTTAAACCCATGGCCTAACTTAAATGTCCTATTGTTTAATTATTTGCAATGAATATTTATTTAGGATTATTATGGCACACTTTTTGACATGAGCTCACCAATGAACAATTTAACCTAAATACACTCTAACACATATGTTTCTAGTGAAATTTTGTTGAAAATCTTCTTAAAGGTCATTACTTATAATCTTACATTCAAGACCATATTTAAAAACTCACTTAAAACATCCTTTTTTCTTGCAGTGTATGGTATATCAACTTTCTAAGAATTTAGATCCCAAATATTGCCTTGAATCAATACTTTATTCAAATACAAAGTCAAACTCTTTACATCATTGCTCCCTTCAATAATAAAATACCAACAATCATACAACTTAGCAATACAAGTGCATCTCTCACCACAAACCTACTACCAATCAAGAGAGATAGAGGACAAACCATTGCCTCTAAGTAGACAACTTCAACCCTAAAGGGCTAGCCACTAACTAACCCTAATTTGTCCTAATCCTAAAATCAGCTACTAACCAATTAGTTATCGATTACTTGACAACTAACAAGAACTTCTAATACTTCCCACACTTTTATATACAAAGATGCCTACTTTGACTAGTGAACAACCCACATTACAACTTGGTGTCTAATAGGGCTTCATGCAAATCATCTAAAAAGTCACATCTCCTCTTCTAAGTATATTTCAATAATATTTAACCTTTAAAGTCCTAAATTAATTTTTTGGCAACATAGCAATTTTAGGCAACTTGCTATGAATGGAATTTTTAATTTTTTTGCTAAGATTTTAACACAACATGTACTTGAGGAGTAGCTTTAATACACAATCTTTTTATAACTTTTGACTACATAGTTAAAAATTATTGTATGAAATGTAGTTTTCATTGGTCAATATGCAAGCTAGGCAAACAAAAAAATTCTTTAAAATCACTTTTCTAAAAAAGAAATACTTGAAATTTGTTTTTTACATTTATATAAACATGGAATGAGTTGATTTGTTACATTTTGATTAATGACATTTTGACTAATGAGATGAGAGTTATAAGGAGTTTTGCAATTGTTTGTGGATTGTTATGGAATCCCTACTCTAAACTAAACTTTGAAGTCCTTTATTTAACTTAGTTTTCAATATTTTTTTGAAAGAAATAAATGCATATAATGTGTATTGTTTATAACAACATTACAACCATTGGGATTGACATTTTTCAATTCCATAACTAAATTCTTAACCATTTTGTATTTTGAATCATTCTCTATTTCTTTCTACCTACTATTTTTTTCCTATATATTTTACAATTCCAAATTATCTTAATTTTTTCAAGCATGTAGACAACTCGCTTAAAAAATGAGTCCTAAGAGTTGCAATCATTTTAGAAATTTTTTCATATAAATGTGACCTTGTAAAGTGCAAGTGCCCATTTTTCATAAGATTGAAAAAAGGATTTTTGTCCATTCAAATGCTAATATCTTGCAAATCTAAATGGTGGAAATTTCTGAATTTTTTTTAGAATTTCTCAAACTAGCTTACTACAAGATCCCTTGGTTATATGTGTCCAAAAATGTCTTCAAATAAATAAATTTGGTACTTGTACTAGAAATGGCAATTTTGGAGTGTTTATGGTGAAAATATGGTCAAAGTCATTAGGATTTAACTCACTTCAAGGCCTATTAACTTCTTAAAAATGTTGGTTGTAAATGAGTAATTCCACTTTGATTTTATTGTACATGGATGTGCTTGAGATATTTTAATTTTAAACATAAAATTTAATGGTTGATAATATCAATAATCTTTTGGAACATCTAAAGAAAATTTGGAATCATTGTAATTAGTTTGTACTTTCATCACACCAATTCCCTGCTAGTTTGTCATCCATTGAAAACATACTTTTATAATTGAATATGTATTTTTGAATGCAATGCAATGTTCATGAAAATGTTTTTTTCCATCTCTACCGTTTCTTTTACAAGGACCTTGTCCAAAAAATTTGTGCACTCTCCCATAATATAAGGTTGCATTTGTTAAATAAAATTTTCAGTACTTCTGGCATTGAAATTTTGAAAAACAAATACAAATATGCCAGCTTGCTACCCTACAACACCTTGCTTTATAAAATATTTATTTCGCCCTACCAAGAATTTGCCATTAAAAATTTGAAGAGGACACATTATACCCTCTTGATTGATGAATAATAAAGTATATTTTTATGTGGGACAAAAGTGCAATTGTTCATTTTGGGAATTATGTGCAAAAAAGAAAAATCATGCACAATAGTTTGACCTCCAATGAGTACTTTTAGTATTTTTAAAGTAGACAATGTCACATGATACCAAAAAGGAAGATTTCTATGTTAACCAAACAAGTGTTTAAGGGTTAAATTTCCTTTGGTATTTATTTATTTATTCCTTAAATATAGACAATTATTTATAGCAATGCTTTTTAGTAACATATGTGCTATTAATTTTTGTATTATATCTTTTTATTCAAATGTGTTTGGTATATGAAATTAAAAATTAAAAATTAAAGTAAGAATGAAAAATAATAGCTCTATATTGTGGCTCCAAAGCATTCTATACCTCTTGTAAGCTTGATGGCTATCCATAACCAAATTAAAAAAATTTATATAGCCTCAAAACATTTCGAAATCCATATCTTTCACCCCTTTAATCAAAACAATGTGAACTTTAATCTATGCAAATACCCTTCTTGATGGCTTTCTAACAATACCAAAATTGATTTGTTTGGCCTCACGGTTTAGGAAATCCCAAACAAACAAAACAAACATTTGCCATAATAGTATAGACTAGTTTATTAAAAAACATGAATGCAATTGCATAGTTAACTCTTACAATACATTTCACTTTTTGGCATGTGCATTGTACTTTTGAATACAAATATTTGCAAATAGGATTTGTAAACTCTAATTGGTATGAAAAATTCTTCTAGCCAAAAGGTGACCTTCTATAGCTTAACATTTGCAAATATTTGGGACATTGTTATATTTGTAAAAAACAAAATTTTTGTGGCTTCATGGAGGATTTTTAGACCATTTAATCTGCAAAAATACTTGACAACTATTATGTACAAGTTTTTATATATGCGCATTGAATAGACACTTATTCATATAGATTTTTAGTACCTGAAAAGTTAGACTGATGTTTATCCATGGTCAATGTCCAAGTATGGCTTTTTGTACAATTTAGGCAAGCTATCCAAGTTAGTGAATAGACACTTAATCCAATAGATATATGTAGATGAATGTTTAATTGATGTAGACAGCCAGTTAGTACTTATGTCCACGTTTGTTATAGTACACTTTGGATAATTAATCAAGTCATTGAATAGACACTTCTTCCTATAGATTTATATGAAAGTTTGATTGATGTATACAAGAAGCAAGGGAGGTGATAGTGTCTACATCAATATAGTTTGGACATGCTAATGATGTAAGAAGGTACAATTTGCAATCTCTAATAAACCAATTGCATATCAAATATGGGTGCACCCTTTGATGTCTAGTTCACAGTAATTTTTTCCTAATATAGCATTTTTCATTTAATGTTCATTTAAATACAAATTTTCAATCTACCAAATCAATAGTATTTCTTTGTGAATATACTAAAGGCCATATTTAAGAAGCTATAGACTCTTTATATGAATTCATATAATAAAATCTAAAGCAAAATACCAATAGTTCTTTTTGCAAGTTCCAATACATAAGTGAATACAAATTTTTTTTTGGTTTTTGCAAGGTTTCACTTAAAAGGTGTCAAGATGTCAAAGAGTTCAACAAAAGTGGGTGAATGGAAAATTGTGAAAATAAATTGTGATAGATGAATATATGATACAATTTGCATTTACTATAATAGATGTAATTTCATAATTAAATAATTTTAGAGAGGTAGTAGAGATCATCACCAAGTATGTACATTACTTGGTTAGCCATGCACAAGGATTAAATCATATTATTGACCAATGATGAAGGAAAGAGTCTTGAGTAAACTTAATTTTGCTATAAAATATGACTTTTATAAAGAAGATGGATTTTTTCATCGAGTAAGATTATGTTATTTATCAAGTAAGATTATGATATTCATCATGAATAAAAATTATCTCCTTGGTCAATTTTTTAAAATATTAATAAATAATATTCAAATCAATTTCAAAGCATAATTTAACTTTGAAAATTTACCAATAATACAATTTGTATTTTTTAAATGGAATTTTCTGAAGATTAAATAAAATTTCATCTTACATTTATTATCAATAAAGGATAAAAAATTTGCTCATGAAGACATCATTACTTTCTCCAAATAGAAGATTTTTTAACACTTTCATAATCTTATGTACTCTATGCTTATTTCTTTATATAAAAAAAGATGGATAATAACAATTTCTATGTATAATATAAATATTCAAAGTCAATCTATTTTTATATACAAAAAATACATAAAAGTAAATATTTTACCATCTAAAAATGTTGCACCAAAAAAAGAAACCACCACAGTATGATTGCATGCATCTAACATACAATCTTTGTTGTTTACCACATTAATAAGAGTTTGTGCACCCAAACATAATAAAAGCACCTTTAATTATTTTAAAACAAAACAATTTTGGCTCAGTGTCAAAAAGAGATTGGATAGTATTCTATTGAGGTTGAATCATCTATAATCAAATAATCTAGTATGCCTTGTATTGTTGCCACAACCAAAATAAAAGGAAAATTATTTTTTAATTTTTTAATTTATAAAAATTTTAAAATTCAATATCTTTTGTATACAAAGGAGTGCAAGAGCTTTGTTTCTTGGTGTTTGGACATGCAATGTGAAAATTATAGTTCTTTCAAAACAAAGAAAAATTTAATTTAATTTTTTAATTTGTGAAAACTTTGAAATCCAATAACTTTCACACTATAGGTCCAAACACCACAAAACAAAGTCCATCACCCCTCCTTGTAGAGAGCTTTCCAACAATATTTAGAACTTGGCTGAGAGACTCGTGGTTTCTTAGATCTCAGCATATCAAGCAAACAAAACAAACAACATAATTTAAGGTATAGATTTTTTTGTCAACCATCGTTGTCTGATTGACCACATTTTAATGACAAAAAATTTGAATGTATTATTAATGGTTGGATACTAAAGCTAAAGCTGTGTGAAGTGAGTGCTGAAATATGAATGCATAGTCACTCAGACGTTCAGTCCTCATTAATTTTGATTAATCCTGATAATCCCCACCCCAACAACCAATACAATGTGTTCCAAAGAAAACACAACATATTACAAATATGATGATGTATATGATGACGTATATGACTACAAATACACATACGAATACAAAGACACTTGTTTGGGAGCAATGAAGGCATTAGAATTTACAATTTCACTTACCAAGGAAGTATAGGAAACATGTCGAAGAAGAAATATAGGTTAACCCCTAAAGGCCCAAGGTATGTTTATTTTACAACATAACTTTTTTGGGCATGTGCATGTGAGCAGAAATTTCTTTATTTTTGGCCCAAAATTTAATAGAAGGTGTGAACAAGGAATATCTTTTATGTGCACTAAATTTAAAGGCATTTAGAAATATGAGTCAAAAGTTATGACCTAATATTTATTTCTCAACTTGGGTAGTCCGAGCATATTTGAAAAAATCACTTTTTTCAAAAATGAAGTGTGAAATTTGAAATTAATTTTTTAGCTTTATATATACATAGAAAGCTTTTAATCATTCCATTTTGATCAATGAGGCAAAAGTTATGAAGCGTTATAGTTTGCAGGCAATCATGGATTCTCTATTCCAAAATAAACTTTGAAGTTCTTAATTGAACTCAATTTTCAATATTTTTGAAAAAAATAAAAAATATTGGGTGAATATTGTTTATTACAATATTACAACCCTTGGGATTGTCATTTTTCAATTTCATAACTAAATTCTCAACAATTTTGTACTGTTTTGATTCATTCTCTACTTCTTTCTACTTACTATTTTTTTCCTATATATTGTACAATTTCAAATGATCTTAATTTTCTCAAGCATGTATCCAACTTGTTTTGAAGAATGAATCCAAAGAGTTGCAAGCATTTTGGACATTTTTTTATACAAATGTGACCTTGTGAAGTGCAACTGCTTGATTTTTTGCGAGGCCCAAAACAATCTTTTTGTCAATTCAAACACTAATATCTTGCAATCTACACAGTGGAAATTTCTGAAAATTTTCCACATCTTCTAAAATTATCATACTACAAGATCCTATGGTTGGATGTGTCCAAAAATGATTAAATTTTTTTTGATACTTGTCCTAAAAATGGCAGTTTTGGAGTGTTTTGGGAGAAAGCGTAGTCAAAGAACTTTAGAGGTTAAATCTCATAGTTCCTTAAACATTAAACAAAAGACAAAAAAAGTATTCACATGCTCATAACTGGAGTAGGAAACTATTCAGATTGTCAGTCACCATACACATTCAGGAATGAACATGGCATCATTCATAGTGTCTACAAGAATAAGGCAAGTAGTTATTGCTTCTTTTCAGTGCATAGTGACACTTTGTAGTCACTATGCACTGAAAATCCCCCAAAAATCATCATTTAAAAATAAAAAAATTTACCCCCACCCCTTTGTTATAGTGACCAAATTAAATTGAATTAATTTAACTATATTGAAATCATTTGCATTGTAGTCCTGCCCCCCCGCCATACTTATAATTTTGAGGGGCTTTTAAAGTGACAATTGATCATTAGAAGATTTTAGGGGATCAGGAGGGCCACTTCAAGCAAGTGTGTCGTGAATTCCCCCCTTGCAGTTTTTGGAGAACAGCTATTCCTGACAAAAAAAAAATTTTAATAAATCTTGAAATGAAGAAAAAAACTGAATTTTTTTTTCCATACATGACAATTGTTGTGCCATGTTAGTGAGCTACCGTAGCCCCTTGATGGGCAATTCCCATAGTTTAGGAACTCGCAGCCCTCCCGAGGGTGAAAAACTCTTCTAATGTATGGGATATCTAGTATTCAATATTCAATATTTTGTATTCATATTCAATATATATGTCTGTATCCATATTCAATATCGTATCTGAAATTATATTTTGGAGATCAACAACATTGGAGGGGGTGATGATTTTTAAAAATTCTTGATCAACGGCTCTCGTTCTTTTTGGCAAGGGGTGGTAGTTAATTAATAGGATTGTTGGGTGCGCCACTTTTCAATGCATAGTGTCTTTTGCAATTTGACGAATGGTGTTAGACATTTGTGCTAGAGATATTGTAGTCTATTCTGCATCACCTAGAGTAGTACCTCCAAAGAATGAAACATGTGAATTAGAAAAAGCATGTACAATGGTTGGCTTGGGGTATCCCTCTTTAGACACACTAATTAGGTTATTTTTGTTGAAAGCCTCCAACGTTTGTCTAATTTGTTCATTTTGATCAACTAAGAAGATCCTAAAATTTATAAAAAAAAATTGTGCACCTCAACAAGATCAAGATGTATATTCATATTGAGTTTTTAAGGAAAAAAATTAAATTTGTGAATCTTTTCATAGATGTGAAAAAATCCACTGAATTTTGGAAATTGCAACCTCTATAGTGCACAATTTAATTTAATTTTTTTTAATAAAATTAATTATTTTACATATTGGACCACTCTATATAAGTCACATCCAAAAATGATGTTAAAAAAAATTATCTGATATTCCAAATGCTTGTTCTCAAGAATTTTATGTATTTAGGACAACACTAATTTTTTTCACTAAAATATTCATTAAAAAATTATAAATTCTTTTTTTGTGTTGAGTTTTTTTTTCTTGATACATTATAAGTTCAGGCATCTAAAACCACATTTTGTGAAACCATAATTTATTACATTTAAAGGATGAAGTTGTTTGACACACTACAGTAGATTGACATTATTGTTAAGACAATATTTTTGGGTACCCCAAGCTGACCATTACCCTGTATACATTCTAATGCATTGATAAAACAAAAAAGGATAGGAAAATGACATGATTACCTAGAACCACATAATCACATTGTGCCCCTTTTTGAGCCTTGTCTAAAGGTGTTGCTAATCTTTATCACCCCAAATCCATTAGACGTGATACATAATTACTGTACTAAACAAATTTTGAGTCACATCATACATTTCCACAATGGAGCGGCTCGGATATACTAGACTATAGCATAGGCAACAAGGTACTAGTAAGTATACTTCCCAATTGTTTCTTCAATTTGTATCTGCAAAAAGTGTCGGCCCTTTCAATGAGATTCTTGTAGGTCAAAATGATCTGATTCTTGGCAAATGGGGTACCATATTTTACATATTCTTCAACAGCTTCTTTGATCTACTCATGGGTCATGTTTGGATGGATGCACTCGAAGTGATCTTCGCCTTGGTCTTTGATGTAGTACCTCAACATGCGAGTGAATGTGTGCAAACCAGTATTGCAAAGTGTTTTACTAAGAATGTGGTGCCTTATTGGAGCTACTCTAGATATATCCCATCCAAAATAAATCTTGATCCTTTTGCTAACCACAGCCGCAGAGGATGCCATAATTCAACACACCATTTGCAAATATATGGAGTGTAGAAAGAGCTCGACCTCTTTCAATAGAACACAATCCACTAATGCAATCTGTTCTAAGAAACTCTTCCATTCTTTTTAAACACATAGGGTCAATGTCAAAGCTTTCCATCATAATGGTCACACTTAGATCCAATTGTTTAGGCGGTACCAGAGTTTTTGCCCATGGAGGTTTTTTAAGAACTCCACTCTTGACTACTCTCTGCTACTTGGCGGCAATTTCTACAAGAGTAGAATCTTGTCATCCTTGAAAGACTCATGCATCCTCCATTGCTAAATGTACCCCTTTATGGCTTACTGCTTTAATAATTTGCAATATGGGAGGCCCCATGATTGACATGGCACACACATAATAAAGAATACAAAATCAAAACACAATGGATTTAAAGGAGTATTAATACTTTGTAAATTACATATCTTCTTGAAGCATTTCCTTCTTGAGGTAGGTAGTACCAAAGCACAACTAATACATGAATGATCACTACAACACCCTAAAGCTAATCCAAAAGAAACCAATACATCAATGATTTGGTTTCAACAATGAAAAGGAAACACTAACAAAAAAAACTACCAAGCTTCCTCTGTGCATTACATCACCCTAAAGCTAAACCTAAAGAAAAGCTAAAATTGAGCACTTGCACCCTCACAACACCCTAAAGCTAACCCTAAACAACAACCAAAATTTATCTCCTCTACCCTTAGACATCTGCACATCATCATCAATTTTCATTACATCAATTTATTTTTAAAATTTCAAAAGGGACAATTTAGAACTTAATCATTGAACTCACTGAATAGACTCGTAGAACAAAATAGGAAATTGAACTTGTGTACCTATATACAACTCCAAACCTATGGAAAAAAAAAGACTTACTAGGCAAAAAGCAAGAAATGATAAAAGCTCAGGCATGACTCTAGCTCTATATAGCTCCTACTTATCAACATGAAATGAAAAGAATGATTGCAATGCTCTCAAAGACTACCTCAATTTTTTAAAATTGGCAAATATGAAAACAAAGATTAGATTAAAAAAAAATATGAGCAATGTCTAAACCAAATTGAACTTGTGCATCTATGTACAACTGCAAACCAAACTTAGAAGAGAAAGTAACAACTTACTAGGCAAAGCGAGAGAAATCAAGAATGCTTTGGCACGACTCTAGCTCTGCACGACTTCGACCAATTTATTGGCAAGCTATAGTCAAAACCCTACCATCACCATATTCAAAACCCTACCAAACAAATGAAACCCTATCTAATGGATAAGATGGCACCAAAATTGACAATGTATACATTTTTTTCCAATCAACAGTAGGAGAGGGGGGGGGGGGACAAGCAAGGTGGGTGGCGTCCAAATCAAATCAAAGTTGTAAGGGCTATCTTTTGAGGGGATAGTCAATGAATCATTTGCTACACAGTCATTAAAGAAACTTGATCCCTTGACCTTTGAAATAGTTTTGTCCTTTGCTCAATGAGACATCTCTAAGTAATCGTGGTGTTCAAGGCTTGTTTAAAATCAACTATAATTGATGCAATATACTTTTTACATGCAATATATGAGGAAATATTTTTAATATAAAAAATGATTCAGTAGCTTAATAGAATTTATAAATTCTTTCATTACATTGAACAATTTTGAAACTTCTTTTTGCATTCAAAAAACCCCAAATGGTAACCCCAAATAGAAGATCTTATACATGAACACTTCATTGGGGCATCAAATGTAAGAAAATGCAACAAATTCCTTGCATATGTATACCTTTTATATATAAGCATATTAGGAGAATAGATATACTTTCTGTATTTTGATAGGTAATTGCTAAAATTAAGTAAAATTGATATTAGTTGTTAAACACTAAACATTTTCTTTATAATAAAATCATAGGAAGTGCATATAAGAAAGTAATGATTAGACAAGTGAACTATAAGAAAGTAATGGTGACCTATATTTCCATAACATGAACCCCATCAAGAATGGTATACCTTTCCTTTGGGATATTAACAAATTTAGTAAACTTATCCATTTGAATGCATTTACTACATAAAAATAGCCTCCTATTGAGTTGCAATGTTATGTGCTTATACAAAATATTTGAATAGAAAATGTAACTATGGGCATATAATAGGATGTTAGATTTACAAAATTACTCCAAGTTTTTTGGATTTTTGTTAACCTCCAAATTTCCTTTGTATTTTGGTAAAGAATTAAGAATGTGAAGAGACCTACATGCTTGAGAATCCAACAACTCTTCTCTTTGTTTTTCCTTACTTATTCCCCACAATTTCATAATTTAGTCATCCCAAACAATCACACATTCCACATTGCATAGATTTAAGTGCCAATTTTTCATCCTCACTAATTTTGGGAGAATGCAAGGAACTCATTTGCCTCTTTAATACAATGAAAGAAGAGTATGGCAATGAAGATGTTCCAAACCCCTTTGGATATATTTACTCCAAAAGTGAAGGAAAAAAACAATATAAATTTTTCCCCTATGGAACTGATAAGAGAATATAATAAGCAATTTGAAGATAAATATTCCTCCACAAACCTCACATAGAATGGAAATTATAGCCCTCAAGGGATAAACAACAATAAAAAAGAATTCACCCTCTCAAAGGAATTTAACCCCTAAATGCTTAAATTGCATTTTTTGGCAACATAGAAATTCTGGGTAGTTCACTACGAATGGAGTTTTTATTTATTTTTGTTTGAAATTTTAACACAAAATGTACCCAAAGAGTAGCTTTTAGACCCAAATTTTTTTATAGCTTTTGACTACATAGTTAAAAAGTTATTGTATGATATGTACTTTTCATTGCTCGGCGGGTAGCAAAAGAAACTTCTTAAAAAAACAATTTCTTAAGAAATTAAAATTTGAAATTGTTTCTTTAGATTTATATATACTTGGAAAGCTTTGAATCATTCCATTTTGATCAATGAGTCAAAATTTATGAGGAATTTTAGTTTGTGGGAGTTTTGAGGTTGTTATTGAACTTCTACTCTAAGACAAATTTTGAAGTCCTTTATTTAACTCAATTTTCAATATTTCTAGAAAAAAATAAAAAAGTTGGGTGTTTACTATTTATTACAAGATTACAACCATTGGGATTGGAATTTTTCAATTTCATAAATAAATTGTTAACAATTTAGTATTTTGAATCATTCCCTACTTCTTTCTACTTATTATTTTTTTCCTATATGTTGTACAATTCCAAATGATCTGAAATTTTTCAAGCATGTAGACAACTTGACTTGAAAAATGAATCCAAAGAGTTGCAACCATTTTGGGCATTTTTCATACAAATGTGACCTTCTGAAGTACAACTGCCCGAATTTTTGCAAGGCCAAAAAAAGGAAATTTGTCACTTCAAATGCTAATATCTTGCAATTTACATGGTGGAATTTTTTGAAATTTTTTCCACGTGTTTTCAAACAAGCTTACTACAAGATCCTATATTATATGTGCCCAAAAATATTTTTTTTCTAAATTTTGGTACATGTATTAGAAATGGCAGTTTGGAAGCGGTTTTGGTGAAAACATACTGAAAACCATTTGGGAGTTAAATACCTTCTCTATTCTCTTCAAACAAGTAAATACTTTGTCAATAGAGTGGTCTAATTGTGGTCTTTATGGATTTAAGATAAAAACCACCCTACAATGTCATGGGCCACAATAAATCCCTTGAATGCAAATAATTAAGTTTAATTTGAAAACTTTTTGAGAAACATTTTCTAATTTGGAATGAATGAAGGTGCCAATAAAACACTTTGAAAAGCTTACAAAGTAAGATGATATCACTACATTTCAATGAACAAATACATTTGATCTATAATATACAGAAAAATGTATGTAATTTACTCTATTATTCCAATATTCTAATAAAAAAAGAAAATTTGAACTTTTAGCAAAATGGCTTAAAAGCAATACAAAAATATGTAAAAAGGTGAAATTGCTAACATTGATGCAAATTTATGGATTAATATTCTAAACAAATATTCAAGGTCAAGTAAAATAATAATTTTTCATTAATATTTACTTTTTTAAAATCCAAATATGCAAACACGCAAACATAGAAAGCTTTGTCATTCCATTGTAGATTTCATTTTCAACTCCCAAAATACATGAAATAAAACTTCCTAATCACAATTTAGAGTATCCCTAGTCCAACCAATATATTGACCTTTCAATTATATTTCTAACTTGTGACTCCTATATTTAATTAGAACTTGAAATTATTATTGTTGGAAGCACATCCTACAGTACTTTGAACAAGACCTAAAAAAATTCCAATTTTAATATTTGGGCAAACGCTTCAAAAGCAAGTTAAAAGTTAGAAATAATAGAAGTTTTGGCAAATCTTGCTTACTAGAGATAAATTTGGTCAATTGTACATTGTATGTAGAGTGCAATTGGCCAAATTTTGCTCTATAGGAGCTGACTCATTTTTTTTAATCAATTTCCCTATTTCCATAGTATAGGTTGCTCTCTTTTCAATCAAGTGTTGTTGATGATGATGATGATGAAGAGTGATTAATTATAGCATAATTTCATCAAGAAAAATTTTAAGCCACAAGAAGGTTGAGAGTTTTGAACCTCCCTACTACTATTAAAGAGGAAATAAAATTATTTATTATTTAATAAAAACATCTGATGTGGTAATCTTGGTACCATGTCATTGCCACGTCTAGTTTTACTATTTTTTATTTAAATTTTATTTTTTAAATAAAAAAATTTCAAGAATTTTTAATTTTTTAATTTTTTAGTTCTTACACCATGAGGTGCTGAAAAATGAAAGCTTAATGACTCTTCCAAGGGTTCAAATTTTTCCTAATGCAAATTATGATTAGCCCAACATTCTCAATATTGCAATTAGCCCTTGGTGGATTTTGCAACCAACCCATGGTCACAAATACAAAGGTCTATATGACCAAAATAGGTCATACAATACAATTCACCTTAAAAATTTGTAATAATTATAATTTGAGTTACAAAAGATTTGGAAATTCTACAATTCTTCCCAATTCTATTTTGGTATATTTGAAAAATTCCATTGTCCAAATATATGCACTCCACATAATTAGAATTGCTTGAAAATGGGTGAAAATGGGATGACTCCCTTAAGAAGTATGATTTGCCAAGTGAAGCCTCTATAGCTTTTGACTTTTTAACTTGCTTTTGAACCGTTTGTCTACTTTCTAATTTGGAATTTTTCAATGTCTATTCAAAGTACTTTTGACAATGCTTCCACCGATCGTAATTTCAAGGATAGTAATTTCAAGTTCTAATCAGTGTATCAAAGTCAAAAGTTAGAAATAGTACTTCTGGAGGGCCACTATACTGTGTTTTTCTTTTTCTTTCTTTTTTTACACAAATAAAAGTCTTTATACCGGTTCTGACTGAGGTTGCTCTTCAGATTAATTCCACTACTTTTGGAAGCTTGAGAAGAAAATCCCTGTCGGAGAAGGGTTAGCAGATTGGTGAATGATAGGACTTCATAAATGCTGCTAATGAAGACCTGCCTGAGTGAGAATCTGAGGCGTGTGGGTTAGGGCAGTTCAAATGGGCTAATGATCATTTGTGAAAAAAAAGAAAAAAAAAAGGGCTAATGAGTGGCACTTAACCCCTAAACGTCTGGATCCATTTCCAAAATTGACAATTTGGGAAAAATTGTTACAAAGTGCTATGTGGAAGAATATTTTGGAATTGAAATACAAATAAAAGTTGTAGATATTGATTGGTAGATTCTATCCATATGGTTAGATTCACTAGTGTTATCACCAATATTTATTTATTTTTATCAATTTTGAAAGGGAAATTTCAAAATTCCTTCTAAATTCAATTACAAGCAAAATATTATCATTTTTTGAGTAAAACTTGTTGGAGTGGATTTGAAATGAGATTCTCTTGATACAGTGATTTTTTGAAATTCTTGGGTTCTTTACATCTATGACCTCATTTTTGCAAATCAAGTTTTGAACTAAAATCAATGCAATTTTTGGCTTGACACTCTTCCACATTTGTAATTTTAGAAAAATATGCACTCTAATAACACCAAATCCAACCATTAGATAGGACAAGAACTTGATAAGGAACCTCCACAAATTAGATGACTTTCATCCAAACAGAACTGAGAAAGAAATCTGAATTTCAATCTGTTCGTCGTCCAGAAATTGGACGTCGGAGCGCTCCAAGGTTAACCTCAGACGAGCCCACTTTCAGTGCTTCAAAAGGTGTGCAAATGTTGGAAAAGAACCCCAAAAATTGGGACTGATTTTTCTTTCCCTCAATTATTAATTTTTGGTCTGTCACCTGCTCTGGAACACAAGTTCCCAGTGGGCCTGGCGGAGATGGCTCTTTTCCTGCCATCTTAGGGAACATTCGTACACACCAAGAGGGTAAAAGAAAAGAAGGTGGGTAAAAAAGTTTTAAGGGCGAGCTTACATGTGAGACCGGTGGGCAAGTTTTGTGCTAGTTTAAGCAACAAGAAAAAAATAAGCTTCATCAATTGTCTTGTGAGAGTGATCAAGTGGGAAAGGAGGAGTTGAAGTTTCATTGATATCAATGGACATTCCCATTGGTGGAGACTATTCATCTTAAAAGAATCTAATATTGAATTCATATGAAAGTGCAATAGCTATTTTCAACTGTAGCAATCCATGTGAAGTTAACCCAATGTCCAATACATGTAAGGAGGACCTAATCAGGTGGGCTAAGAGAAGTTTAATATAGAATCCCACCATGTGAAGATAACAAGGTGGGTACCCCTTCCAAAACACTACTTTTAGCTACCGTGACTAGTTACTAACTATAATGTTATCTTATTTTCATATTTTCTTGTTGACAAATGAAAGGAGGTTCCAACACAACAAAGAACGCAACATTTGGATACCATATGCAAATTAAAGTTAAGAAAGGTTAAAATGTTTTTTTAGTAGATGTTCTCAAATCATTTCTTCAACATATGTACTGTACCTATTGATTATAGAGATGTATACAAAGTGATCATGGCAGTTTTAGGCAAGGTTTGATTTAGGATGTATCCATTGTATTTCTCATGAGATTAAAAGTTTTTGCACACAATAGAGGGAAATATTAAAGAAGGAGAAGAACTTTGGTTCCTTTGAAGGTCCGGTGTGAATGAAGAGTCTTGGTTTGTTCGAGATTCCACGCTAAAGTCTATAGAGGGAAATACAATCCATAAGGAGTCAACAAGAAATAAGAAGACCACACCCTCATTGCAAGATTTACTTTCCCTCACTATCTAAATTATTTAGAAGGGTATATTAGTTCCATTGGGGCAAAAGAGAACTTGTGAAGGATTTAACTTGTAAAGGACCAAATACTGTTTTTTTGGCAATGTAGCAATTTTTGGCAACTCGTTAAGAAAGGAAATATTCACTATATTATTTGAATGTTTTGAAGATGTGGAGATGAAGGAATGAGGAGTATCTTTCCACTCTACCAAAACAAAATTTACAATTGGATTTTCTACAAGGAGTTATGGAAAAAATATCATTTTTTTTTATAGATGGGAGGAAACAAGGGTAGAGATATTTGCATTGGAGTAAAATTTTCATTACAATGCCCAAAGGAGTCTAGGGCAAATTTTAGGCCCAAATTAAAAACATGTTGCTTCTAACATTTCTTCGGGACCTATAAATTTTGGAAATAGTACAAAGAAGGGAGGCCAAAGCGACGATTGCTCTACAGAATATAATTTTAGAAAATTTGGCATTAAATTCAAAGAAATCTATATATTTGGGAACTATACCACATAGCTTCAAAAGCCACCCATTTAGTATGTAGAGAGATGAGAAGGCAAGTTGTTTATACAAGAGGGATGGTAGGAGGTAAACCAACCCATGTTGGATATGTAAATTAAGATTCTTGTATTTAAATAGCAAGTTTTCTGTCATTTAATTAAAATAATGTAATGCCAATTTATAGAGTGTCGAATAATTTGAAGATGAGAGTATAATTGCTCATTGTCTAAATGTAGGAACTATGTTCAAACTAGAATTTCAAACCTCATTTTGGCATAGTAGAATAACTTTTTCTCAAAATAACTTTTAACTAAGAAAAGTTGAGAAATCAAGCTACATTTCATTCTAAAAATCCTTTTGAGGTTTAAGGATTCCATTAAAAAAATTACAGACAAAATTTAGAGAGGATATTTTAAGATGTTCTTTGAAATCCTCTCTTGAAATTTGACCATAACTTTTGATTTGAGGCTTGAAATCTCAAAAAGATTTTTAGAAATGAAATTTAGCTTGATTTTCTACATTAATCCCTAAACATCTAGATCCATTTCCCAAATTGACAATTTGGGAAAAAATGTTATAAAGTGCTATCACCAAGTGGTTAGATTCACTAGTGCTATCACCAATATTTTTTTTTATAAATTTTGAAAGGGAAATTTCAAAATTCCTTCTAAATTCAATTATAAGCAAAATATTATCATTTTTGAGTAAAACTTGTTGGAATGGATTTGAAATGAGGTTATCTTAATATGGTGATTTCTTGAAATTTTTGGGTTCTTTACATCTATGACCTCATTTTTGCTAATCAAATTTTGAACTAAAATCAATGCAATGTTTGGCTTGACACACTTCCACATTTGTAATTTTAGAATAATATGCACTCTAATAACACCAAATCCAACCATTGGATAGGACAAGAACTTGATAAGTAACCTCCACAAATTGAATGACTTTCATCTAAACAAAATTGAGAAAGAAAACTAAATTTCAATCTATTCATTGTCCAGAAATTGGACATCAGAGCACTCTAGGGTTAATTTAGTCAGGAGTTATTTTACTAACCCAAAATGAGGTCTGAAATTCTACTTTGGACTTGTCTACAAACGATTGAGCTTCTTTATAAGCCTTATTTACATATCCCACTTAGGTTATTTTACCTCCTACCACCTCACTTGTATAAACAATTTGTTTTCTCAAATCATAGAACAAGTGGCTCATGAAACTATGTGAGATACTTATGCTTAGGCAAGTTGAAAGTAGAAATACCTAAAAGACCATCTATAAGGGATGAAAATAATGTAGGTTGGCTATTAAATAAAATTGGTTTATTTCACCTAAATGCCCAATATTTTAGAATTATATTATAAAGTACCAAATCTTGTTATTGAACTTTAATTAATGATTATACACCAAAATGCTGAATTTACTATCTAAGTACAATAATATTTGTAAAAAGTTACAATAATAAACATTCTATTAACTTTAGTTTACTTCAAATATTGTGAATTCTCACTAATAGGTGCAAATCCATTTACTTTCAAAATTGGTACATTTTTTTGTTATATAGAGGTGAGAGATGCACTAAAGTAAACCAACCTATTACCACCAGCCTTCTCAATTCAACTAAGGTGAATAGACCCCCTTGCTTGTCCCCTCAAAGTCAATCCAAGGGTGCATGTAAAGAAAAAGCCCCCCTATTTTATAGTTCATTAATCCTACAAGTCCCAAGGCCATTTATTTTTTGGCAAAAACCATTCAAAATTGTCATTTTTGTTACGTTCATCTAAGAAAAAAAATCGTTTTTTTAGAATTTAACCATAAGATCTTGTACTTCACCTGTCTTAGGTCATTTGGTAAAAATTTCATGAAGTTTGACTACATAGATTGGAAGATATTAGCATTCAAAGTTGAAAAATAATGTTTTTTTGAACATTGGCCTACAATTTCAAATGACTTTGACCACCAATTGTGGAATTTTTTTGCACTATAGACTTTGATTAAAAAAATATATATATATTGAAGAATTGGATTGAAAGTCTAGAAAAAAAAGGTTAAAAAACACACACTTGATTTCATTCTTTAAAAAATTGTTAAACAAAAGTAAGTCCAAGGTTGAAATAAAAACTAAATCATTAATAGCTCTAAGATGGGATTGAAAGACAATAATCCCAATGGTGAGATTTTTTTAAGAAGCAAACACAACATTCTCAAAAAAATTGTGGAAAATTGTGGAAATTGCGTTTAGAAATGAATCCTACAAGTTATTTTTTCAAAAAGATGCTTAAATTACCTAAAAAACAAGATTGTCTTTAACTTTCTCATTATTAGTCCAAATAGAATTAATCAAAGATTCATATGTAGACAAAAATATAAAATTTTAGGGAAAAAAATTAGAATTTATTTTGATTTTTTTATGATTTTTGTTGTGCTACCCGTTGAGTTTGGTTTCATACTTTTTTTGGTATACCTTTTACTTCTAGGCACCAATTGAAATAAAAATTATACTCCCACATAGTTAATTATTTTTCTATCTTATGGAAAAATTTCAAAAAAATTCACAAGAAATTGAGGTCACAATGACCTGCCCAAAATTTGATTTGTCCTCTGAGGGGACTATGGGACTTTAGAAGTTAATTCATCTTCTACATACATCTCTTCTAGCTAATTTGGAATATGTAATTGCAAATATGAATTCAAAATTTTCAAATTTGATCATAAATAGCAAATAAAAAAAATTGTTGTTTTCCCTTGGGCCGATGAAGAAGGGGTCAATTCATCTTGTCCTTTATGTATGTATGGGATATATTTCAAAGAAAGAATGTACACCACATAGACATGAGGGCAAAATTGAGGAGGGTGATAATGAATAGGTTGGTTTACCTGAACCTTTAAACATCAACATGAACATTTGGTATCCAATGGATGATAGGAAATCTTCCTAATAGCACATAAATTCAACTATTCATCCTTGAAATTTAGCTCTAAAAACGCAAGATCTCCTACAATAGTTTGACTTCCTATGAATTTTTTCTGCTATTTTTTCAAGCCAATGATTCACATGATAATGAAAAGGGACGATTTCCAAGATCACATGGTCATCCTTTTTAAGGGTTAATTGAAATACTGTATGTGACATACATGGAGACAGACGTACTGTACACATAGGAGTTAGTTTAACCTATTGTGACATAAGCTTTACAAAGCAACCTGGTTTCTGCCACAAAATAATACCATAATTGAAGCACCACTCAGTCACCCAAATTGATTAATTAATTAATTTTTGACACAAATAAAGAGTCACCCAAATATTTGACCCCTCCTGTCGGTCCCATCTACCCGGACCACCATGGGTCAGCCACACATCCCAATTATTGGTGTGATCTGTAAGTCTTCATTGCCATGTTCTGTTATGCTTGTTGGATGACTCACTGACACAAATTTTTACTGCAATTGCTGTAGGGTAGAATCATTCTGAAAATAATTAGATTTATTTTTCTTAACCCTGTAAGGACAGGCCAGTCTCCACTGAAATCATCATTTTGTAATACCGTGGGAATCAATAGCTTAAAAAAATGGAAAAATAGTCATTGGAAGTCAAACTACTGTAGAAGAAGTCCCCTTTTCACAACAGAACATGGAAGATGAATAGTTGCACTTCTGTCCAGTATAGAGGAATTCTCCATCATCCATCGAATACTTAGTATCCACGGTGGTCTTATAGGGTTAAACTTTACCTTGAAATTGAAAGTTTGAGTGAACACTGGTCCAAGATGACCCTAAACTATACTTACTGGGTGATGGTGGTGAGAAAAACCCAAACCGAATGGCATGGCTGAGGGTTCAATACCTTGCTTGATATCAGCCTCTCTTATAGATGGAACACTTTTGCAATGTGTTTCTTGAACACACTAGTCAATATCTTAAGTTAACCTTGTAAGGACAGGCCAGTCTTCGAAGAAATCGTCATTTTCCGATACCGTGGGAATCAATTGCTTAAAAAAATGGAAAAGTATTCTTTGGAAGTCAAATTATTGTAGAAGATGTTCCTTTTTCACTACAAAACTCCGAGGATGAATAATTGTACTTTTGTCTTACATAAGAGAATTCTTTATCATCCATCGGACACTTGGTGTTTGCGGTGGCATTACCGGGGGCATTATAAGGTTAAGCTGTTTGTAATTTTGATATGTTGAGATTTCCTGGACTGTACATTTGTTGGTTGTGTTCATAGTATTGTCGGAAAGTCCTTGGTGAGGAGGGGTGCAAGGGTTTGGTTTCACAAAATTTTGACATACAGTGTGAAAGTTATTGAATTTCAAAGTTTTCATGAATTGAAAAATAAAAAAAATTATGCTTACTTTTATTTTGACCATGGCAACAACACAAGACACACTTTATTAGTGCATTTGACACCATACAAGAAACATAAAAGTGCTTTCTATATTCTGGTATTCATGAATACACCCACCCACCAATACATGTAAAGAAGCCTTTAGAATGTTTGGTTGCAAATGAGATGTTAAAAAAATTACCTAAAGGACCTAGGTTGGTCTTCGAGACTGAACATATGAGGTTTGTAAAGTAACTTAGTTTGACCAATAATCAACTTAGCCTACTCGAGACTAGTGTACTTTGTACCGTTGTAACAACCAAAGTAGAAGTAGAAGTCATTTTTTCATTTTTTCATTTATAAAAAAATGAAAATTCAATATCTTTTAAATTGTATGTCCAAAGGCTAGGAAATAGGCACAAAGAAATGGAAGGGCTTTGATTTGTGGCATTTGAACAAAGGATGCAAAATTTATTTATTTTTTAAAAATAGAATAATTTCATTCTATTTTTTAATTCATAAGAACTTTGAAATTCGATAACTTTCAAACCATAAGTCCAATTGTCACAAAATAAAGTGCATGCACCCTTCGTTGCCAAGAACTTTCAAGGAGTTCCAAGAATATTGTTGTACATCTTTTAGTTTGTTAACCCCTAAAGGATTGGACTGCATTTTTTGGTTGTATAGAAATTTTGGGCAGGTACTTGTGGCAAGAGATTTTCATATTTTAGGGTGAAATTTTAAGAGAAGGTGGGGACAAGGAATATCTTTCATATTCACTAAATTTCAAGACATTTGGAAATACAAGTCAAAAGTTATAGCTTAATATGTTACTTTTTTATATATATAATTTGTCATGTTAATCAATGGTGGGTGGTTGGTAGGCTCTGTAGAGCATGTTGTAGGCTTAGTATTGTCAAAATGGCCATGTATTGGTCATTGGGGGCCTATACTAGAGTTTTGAGACTGAAGGAAGTGTGAACGGAACTATTTGGGGGCTCCTTTGGGGTGGTTGTAACCCTAGGCCGCCCCTTTGCTCCTCCACTCTCTTCAAGTCTTGCATATGTGTGTAGTTTATGAATTGATAGGAATTGGAGCATGGATATAATGATGATTGGTTGTTATACCAATCTTTACTAGTGTTATTCCTTGATTCATCTCGTTTTGCAAGACCAATCCAATTGAGACAAAGTAGAAGCTATCTTGGAGTGTTAGGGAAGCTTATTACTTGAAGAGAGTGAAGGAGGTGCTGATGTGAGAGCACTAGAGTTGTTAGAGAGGTTTGAATTGCTGTATTAGGGTTGCTAGCATTGGTGGTAACGTGCGGAAACGCTGGCAAAATCAAATCTTGGAGCTTTGGTGTTGGAGGTGCTGATGTTGAGGTGGAGGGTGTTGGAGGTGCTGATGTTGAGGTGGAGGGTGTTGGAGAGCTTCCAAGGGTGACAAGAAGATCTAAGAAGAAGCTCTTTGATGTAAGAATTCCATAAAGACAAGTTTCAAGCAATTCCGACACTTTTTGCAAAAGTTGTGTGAGTTTAAGTAGAGTGGTGAAAACCCTCATGTGTGCTGGACCAAACATGCAAAAGTGCTGATTTGGGGTTTTGAGGGTCATTAGGGTGACTTTTTAGTGTTATAAACATTAGAAGTTGTAGTATCCCCAAAACTGTAAAATTGTCGAAAACCGTCAATTTTTGAAGAAGTTATGGCAGTTTGAAGTTTTGGAGTTGAAGCCTTGTTTTGAGAGGTGTTTTGTGAGGTTTGTTGACGTTGTTCAAGCTTTGATAGCTTCGAAGAACGAGAGAGACGAAGACCGGTTGACTTTTGATAGTTACCGGACCATTTACTAGAGTAATTTTGAATATTACTGGATCAATTATCGGGGTAACTTTTGGAAGTTACTAGGGTAGTTATTGGGGTAATTTTGAAAGTTACCAAGGTAATTTCTTGGATAACTTTTGAGTAGTTTTTGAAAATTACCACAAATTATTTTAAAAAAAATTTTAAATTTTAAAAAAATTTAAAAAAAAATAAAAAAATAAAAATAATAGTGGTAATTCCCTATTATATTAGGGGCTGATTTTAGTTTGGAGGTGTAGAAGGAGGCCATTTAGAGGGGTTTGGAGGGCTATTAGTGGGTTACAAATTTATTGTTTGTAATTGTGATGCCCTAGCCTATTTTGGAGACTTTCTTTTATGCTTTGTGCATCATTGTTGTTGCGGGCAGCGTGGGTTACACCATTGCTTAGCTCCATTTCTTGTTGTGGTGACGAAGTGGGAGTTGTGACCCACATGGTCGAGACTTGCTTGTTCTCATGGTAAGGCTGGAGTTATGACCAGCAGACCGTGATTTTGAAGTTTAGGATCCATTTTCACCGATGGTATCTCGTGGAATGCCGTCGGTTCCACCCGTCCTATATTCCATGGTTTTCTTATCCCTACCTGGATACTTGAACCAATCTAGAGCCTCAACAGGATAGACCAACGGGGAGCAGTTTGACGGTGGTATAGAAGATTCGACATTCGAAGGTCGTTTATGGTTCAAACACGGACGCGTGACTACGCTGCACATGAAGACCAGGAGGTCGCAGTTCACGTTGAGGAGGACAGAGAAGAGCCAGCTCTACCCTCTGTGAGAGTTGATCCCCTTAAGAGTTGGAGAATTAGCGTTTTTGACGACATGGAAGACCATAATGGTGGATCCATGGTTCGTGACCGCTACTCCGGAAGAGCTGAGGGTGTGGCCTTCAATGATTGGAAGACCAGGTTTCGATCCTGGCAACGCACACAAAGACAACGCAATGCTCTTTTCAATGATTGGTGGGCTTTTGAGCAGCTACCCACCTATCTTGAGTTTGAGGCGTTGCAAGCCTATGATTCTTGGTTTGAGGATCATAGGGTTGAGCTTGAAGAGGTGGAAGACTATTGGGCTTGAAGGGTGGAGTTAGTCACGGCGTTGAAAGAGGGAGCTGCATTCCCAGCAACTCAAGCTTGAAAGACTAGTGATGGAGATGAAGAGAAGGGCGAGGAAGCTACCTCGGGCCCTGATGCAGCATGAGCTATGCGGTTGCTTTCTAAAGCTGCTACGAGTGGCGCTAGTGGGACTGCAACTACATTCATCTCTCGGTTGGCTCGAGCTTCAAATGAGGCAATAGCCACGATGGGCCCTCCTCCTCAGTTTGATCCACTCCGATTGTTTTTTGAGCATTTGGAAATGGGGTTTGGAGGCATTCGCCGCGATCGCATGCGCCACATCCAGGATTTCAAGAAAGAGACTGGAGACACTCCCCGTATTATGTATGCAAGACTCTCCAAGTTTGCTCGTGAAAGCGGAGATGCATTCACGGAACGCCAGTTGGTGGAGCTTTATATGGGGAAGCAAGACAAGAAGATTCGTGATATGGCACACCTTCACATGTTGTTGGCATATGGAGGTCGAGCTACTTTAGCTCAAGCTTTTGCTATTGTGGAGCAATTGGATCGAGGGCTATGTGTAGAGGAGGCTGGAAGATTGTCATCCATTATGACTTCAACACCCAGCCAGACCAAGATTGTTGTTGGTAGTTCTAGCAAGAGCCAAGGGAACCCCAAGGCCTCCAAGCAAATTGCTATGGCAGCTGAAGTGGAAGTGACAACCAATTCTCGTATGCGGTGTTGGAATTGTGGATTGCTAGGCCACGGAAAGAGAGATTGTCCTACAGATACATCATCTGAGGGTAAGAATGGTGGGCAATCAGTTACCAACAAGGGCAATGCAACCACAACAAATAGAGGCCCACAAAAGAAAGTACAAGGTGGAGGAACACCTCCAAAGTGCACTTATGCACCTTGTAGTCGGGTTGGTCATACGGAGGACAAATGTTGGGTGAAGAACCCGCAGTTGAGGCCTCAATCTTTCACCCCACAAGGTGCTCAAGGGGGTGGATCAAATTCTGGGGGCAATAATCTTGAGGCACGCATGGGAGAGTTGCAAAATACCCTAGCATTGCTTGTTGCAGTGACAGCAAAGATCACACCAGTTCCTTCTAATTCAAAGCCTGGACCAGATAGGTTTGAATATGGAGCACTTGGTGAGGTGGTTGCAGTGGTGGCTACGAGATCACAAGCCAATTCTTTGCCAGTTGCACCCATGGTAGAAGGAAACTCAACTACTCCAGGTGGGCCTCATGTGTGTCACCAAGGGCCTCCTGATAGTATTGGGCAATCAAGATTGCCAATGACATTTGGCTTGGCAGATGTGGTGACTAGTCCATCACTTGGAGCTAGCCCTGATGGAAGAAATTTCCCCGTAGAAAAAGACATGATGGTGAAGAGTTTGGTTGTTAAACTCTTGGAAGTCCCATTGTTTTCAGGGGTTCAGTTGCAGAGCGACAACTTTGATGCAGCTGCCGTACATCATATGGCAGGGAAAATAATGCAAGGAACGGTCCAGATGCCTGCCAATGTGGCCATGAGGGAGATGGAAGAGTCTTCTTTGGCTGAGGGTGATGTGTGCACAAGGAAGGATGCTGCTAAAGAAGCAGCGAATGCCTTGCGATGTTGGAAGGGGTGGCTAAAAGAACCTCCTTCGCAAGCAGAGTTTGATAGCCACTTGAATTCAAGTGGAGAAGCTGTTGAAGTTGCCACAAGCTATTTGGCAACGGTACCAGCTCGTGCAACTCGTGAACGCTTGCAAGTCAAGCCTGGAGTGGTGCGTTTGGCCAATTCTAGCCATGTCTTTTCTGTGGCTCGAGGTGAAGCACCTCAAGTGTTTCCACAAAAAGTATTGCTTGATATGGGAGCCCAACCAGTCATACTAGGCAAGTTGCTAGCTCAGAGTTTGGGGCTTCTTGCTAGTGACTTGGAGCCATGTCCTTTCACCATAGCAACATCGCTAGGGGGCACAGAGCAGCCTACGGGGATGACAAAAGAGCCCCTACGACTTCGGTTCAAGGTGGGCACTGATGCGTACACTCACATCTCTGTGAGGTGTGTTGTAACAAGTGCTACGAGCTATGACATTTTTTTGGGGCAGCAAGTTTTGTACCCCATTGGTTTTGGTTATGATTCTTAGATTGAGGAGGCATGGTTTCGATCAGGGTGGTTACAAGGAGATGGATGGAAGGAGGTGATTCCCGTCATCTTTGGAGCTTTTGCTGGCGTGGTTGAGGGATTGGTGGCAGTGTATGGGTGTGTTGCAGAGTGGTTGGCAACCGGAGATTTTCTACTGGAGGGCAACATGTCTACTATAGACTCGCCTCTAGAGTTAGATACGCCAACACAAGGCAAAATCAACTCATTTGTAAGACATCCCAAGGATCCCATACCACCATGGATTTCACCAAAAGCTTTGGCTGAGAAATGCCATGAATTAGTGGAGAAAGTAAACCAGCAGCTATGGCAACCACAACACACACTACCACCTCTACAACAACTGGTAGATCTTTCTGATGATTCTAAGGACATAGTTCTTGTGGAACTATTTGCTGGACTTGGTACTGGTTTGGCTGCAGTTTTGGAGGCATGATTGTCTATACAAAGTTATACTTATGTGGACAACAACATAGTGGTGAGCAGAGCTGCAAAACATCATTTAGACCAGTTAAGAATGAAATATCCAAAGCAACTACCTGCAAGCACTATTCAAGGTTGTATGTCTCAAGTTCCTTCAGACATTGCCTTGATTGGAGAAGAAGATCTTTTGAGGTTGGGCCAAGTGGACCTTGTGATGGCTGGATGGCCTTGCCAAGGGCATTCCCGGGCTGGTTCTCGCCAAGGACTCCAAGACCCACGATCAAGTTTATTTTGGGAGCTCTTACGGTTGTTGCATTGGTGGCAATGTAGACAAACTACAAGTGTGGCTTATGTTCTTGAGAATGTGCCTCTATTGGGAGATGTTGGAGCTCAAGTTCATGAGGATGCACGATTGGTATGTCAGCACCTTGGTCAGCTAGTGGCAGTGGATGCTGCAGCCCTTGGTTCTTACGCCCATCGTTTACGGTGGAAGTGGACCAATTTGGCTCATATGCGAGGGATTTCTGTGGTAGTACATCGCATTAGTCGTCTCGAGGGCAGACATCTTGATGACATCTTGGAGGAGGGGCGATCGGCCCAAACAGTAGTGCAAGACGATCAACCACCGTTAGCTATAATCAACCGTGTAGGAATGCCTCGATTGGCATTTCCTACTTTGATGAGTTATCCTCGGTCTTTTGCTTTTTGCAATGGCGGACCGGGCTTGGTATTTGACAATACTTCTATGAGATTGGAGGAGCCGAGTGCTACTGAGTGGGAACGTGCTATGGGTTTCCATATCGACACCACTTCTGGGCTTGGATTGACAGAGTCTCAGCGGCGTCATTGTCTTGGACAAGCCATGGACTTGACATCCATGGTTTGGTTTCTTGGGATATGCCTAGCAGCTCAACGGCACAAGAAACTTGGCCTTGAAAGCCATCTGGGGGCAGATGTTTCAGGCCAGGGGGCAAAGGGTGTTGTGCCTCTAACAGTGGAGAAGATGGCTACTCTAAATGCCAAAGCATGGCATGATAGTGAGCAGGCTTGCAGTCAAATACTTGAAAAAAAAAAGACCAAGACGCTGTGGAGTGGCTTGTAGAAGATGAATTGCGAGGACAACATGTATTGGCAGCATTGGCTCAAGATTTGGAAATGGAAGATGCCAAAGAGAAGTTCAAGAGGATTTTTCTTACAAAAGAAAATCCATTTCTTGTCACATCACCTCACTTTGTAGTTGGTGCTAATGTTGGCATTAATGGAGGTGATTCGGTTGGAATGATTGAGAGTGATGATGCATTTATTGTCCTGCAAAAGGGCAATGGTGTAAGCTCTTCCAACTAGCAACCAAAGGTGGTGTCAGCACCATTAAAGGGGTCCCTGAAGGAGGAAGTAATCTTGCCAATTTACAAAGATTGGGAGATGGACATAGGCATGGGACTCACTGGTGCAGAGGCACGGAAGGTGCGAGCATTCATACGCTCGTACAGGGCTTGCTTTGCTTTTAAACTCACTGATTTGGAGGGTTATAAAGGCAAGTCTGTGAGAATTCAACTGGAAGATGATCATCCAGTGTTTAAACGCCCGTATAGGCTTAGCCTTTCAGAAAGAGACGGGGTGAAATTGAGGTGCAAAGAACTTTTGGACGCCGGATTGATAGAACTTTCAGATGGAGAGTATGCATGTGCTACAGTGATGCCAGCAAAAAAAGATGTTCTTGGAAATTGGACGGAGAAGAGGATGTGTGGAGATTACCGTCCTGTTAACAAGAAAACAAAATCCGATCACTATCCCATGCCAACACCTGAGGAGTTATTTGATGCAGTTGGAAGGGCAAAAGTCTTTAGCACTTTGGACTTGAGGTCTGGATACCATCAATTGCCATTGAGACTTGAAGATAGGGTGAAGACGGCATTTTGGGGAGTAGATGAGGATGGAAGAGATATGCTTTTCCATTGGAAGTTCTTACCTTTTGGCTTGAAGAATGCCCTAGCAGAGTTCCAACGTGTTATGGATCAAGTCTTGAAGGGGTTGCCATTTGCTCGGTGTTACATAGATGATGTGATTATCTTTAGTGATACACCGAAGGAGCATGTACAACACTTGCAGCAAGTTTTTGAGAGGCTGCAAGCTTGGGGTCTTTGCTTACATCTTGGGAAGTGTAAATTCTTCCATGATCAGTTGCCTTACTTGGGACATATGATTACACCAGGAGGCTTGGGAGTACAAGAGGCGAAGGTGGAAGCCTTGAAGAGGATCCCAATTCCTAGAGATGTATCAAGGTTGAGAGCCTTTATGGGACTAGCAAACTATTATCGACGATTTGTTCGTGGGTTCAGTCTCTTGGCAAAACCTTTGACTCGATTGACTCGGGTTGATCAAGAGTGGATGTGGGGACTTGATCAAGAGAAGGCATTTGAGGCTTTGAAAGGAGCACTTGGTTCAATACCAATGTTGAGGCGGCCTGATGCTCGACAACCTTTTCAACTCCACACAGATTGGAGTATGTTGGGGATTGGAGCTGTATTGACGCAGAAGGATGATGATGGAAAAGAATATGTTATTGCGTATGCTTCACGAAGCAACAATGATGCGGAGGCCAAATATTCATCTTATGAGGGGGAGTGCCTAGCTGTGGTGTGGGCAGTTGCACATTTCCGTCCATACCTCTATGGCCAGAGCTTTACACTTGTGACTGATCATCAACCTCTAAAATGGTTGATGGAGTCTGATAAACTCACAGGGCAGCTTGCTAGGTGGGCCTTATTGTTGCAAGAGTATGATTTTGAAGTAGTTCACAAGGCGGGGTTGCAAAACTTGGATGCTGATGGCTTGAGCCGCAATCCAAGTCCCTTGGAGGAAGATTTGACTGGTGCTCGGTGGCATGGCTCATGTGATCAAGAGGCAGTGCCAGGGTGGCATGCTTTATCTTATTTGGCTTGGATGGAGGGAAGATCCAACCAAGATTTAGGAAAGACTCGATTGAATGTTGTTGATGAGGACTTCGATGAAAGAGGACCTCAAGTTACCACTGATGTGTGGAAAGACCAAGGGGTTCTACATCGTCTTCAACATGGGGAGTTTTTGCCTAATACTATATCTCAAGAAAGGGACCGGATAGTCCATCGTTTGGCTAGGTTTCATTGGAGGATGGCCTTATATTTCGTCGATGGCCGGATGGAACAAGTAGGGTTGTTCCTAGGTCTAACCAACGTCTTCAACTGATACGTCAGGTTCATGAAGAGTTGGGTCATTTTGGAGTGCTTCGTACGTATTCCATGTTACGTGGTTTGTATTGGTGGATGGGCATGCGACAAGAGGTAGCAACCTATGTAGGGAGGTGTGAAGTTTGCGATCGAGTTAGATCAAGCTTCAACACTCTAACTCCCCAATTACAACCTTTGCCAATCATGGGTTTGGGCTATAGGTGGAGTCTTGATTTTGCCGGGCCATTGATGACTACATCACGAGGTGCTAAGTATGTACTTGTGATGGTAGAGCATTTCAGCAAGTGGATTGAGTTGGTGGCACTACCACAAAATTCCACGGAGTTAGCAACAGCGGCCTTCCTTGACCGTGTGTTGGCTAGATTTGGAGCTCCAGCTGAGGTGTTAACTGACTAAAGAAGAGAGTTTCTTGGGGCATTTGAAGAGCTTTTCACTAAAGCTCTAATTGATCACCGTACAACATCAAGAAACCACCCAAAGGCTGATGGATTAGCAGAGAGGGTGGTTCAGACGGTGAAGCGCGGTTTGCGCAAGTACGGGTTGTTGGCAGGCAATCACCGAGATTGGGATTTGAAGTTGCCATGGATAGCAATGGGTTATCGTTTCAGTCGACAGGCATCTCTTGCATCTTATAGCCCTTATCAGCTATTGTATGGCAGAGAGCCAATGTTATCGTCGGCTTTGAGGGAGAAATTAGATCCAGTTGTAGACTTGGATGACCCAAGAATTTGGGCACAAGTACTACATGATCGAGCTGAGTATTTTCAAAGGGCCATGCCAATGGCTATGGAAAATTTGGCAATAGTGCAACACAGAGATACTCTCAGATATGCGCGCATTAGAAGTGGGACTTATAGGCCTCAACTTCGACGGTTCAAGGTTGGAGATTACGTGTATTTACAACGTGAGGCACCAACAACCTTGGATGTACGGGCCGGATGGACCATTTTGAGGGTCAAGGCAATTTTGCCTAGTGGAGTTCTTCTTTTGGAGGGGAAGGATGGACAAGAGTGTAGAGACAACACAAAAAACTGCGCTCCTTGTCATTTGCCAATTGAAGGGACTGTGGATCCAGAGTTGGCAGTGGTTCCACTTGGATTTAAATGTTTTGTATGTGGTGAGAGCAAGGGTGCTGCAACCATGTTGTTGTGTGATTCATGTCAACGAGGTTGGCACATGGCATGTCTTCGACCACCATTGATTGCTCTTCTTGTTAGACGTTGGACTTGTCCTCGTTGTAGAAAGTGATTAGCTAGTACTACTTTTTCAAGTGGTTGCTGATTACTTTTCTCATTGACGGAAGATGTACTCATTTTGTAACATTTAATGTTGGAATATGAGCGGTGGTTCTTGATATTGAAACTTGGATGGAGATTTCGTGGAGTCCAGCTACAATATTGGAAGCGATTGAGGATGGGGCTCAATTGTGCCCAGCTTACCCCTTCACTTATGATTGATTCAAGCTCAGCAATGGATGGGGGCCTTTCGTCTATCTTCTTCAACATATTGATTACATAGTGAGTGTAGGGAAGTTTATTTCATTGGACTTCTGTTGCTAGCTAAGTTGCGAGGGCGCTTTACTCAGCTAGGGGGGCAATTGAATGGTTGTTCATTCATGCCTTATTGTAGCGTGGATTTGCATGTGGGCATGTGTGTATGTAGTAGTACATGTAGTTTACGACACTTATTGTTAGCGATACAGAGTGATACGACAAATTGGGCAGTTTGGGCAGATTAGAAAAAATCACTTTTTTCAAAAACAAAAATTTGAAATTGGTTTTCTAGATTTCTGTATATATGAATAGCTTTGAATCATTCCATTTGGATCAATGAGTCAAAAATTATGAGTCTTTTTTGTCTATGGGCAATTATGGATTCTATACTCTAAAATAAACTTTGAAATCATTTATTTTATCCAATTTTCAATATTTATGGAAAAAAATAAAATCCTAGGATGTAGATTGCTTACTAAAACATTTCAACTATTGAAATTGACATTTTTCAATTCATAAAAAAATTCTTTACAATTTAGTATTTTAAATCATTATCTACTACTATCTACTTACTATTTTTTTCCTATATGTTGTACAATTCCAAATGATCTAAAAATTTTCAAGCATGTGGCCAACTTGTCTAGGGGGAATAATACAAAGAAGAACCACCATTTTAGTCATTTTTTCATAGAAAAGTGAGCTTGTGAAGTGCACCTGCCTAGTTTTCTGCAAGGTTGAAAAAATGGTTTTGGTGTATTTGAATGCTTATATCTTACAATGTACGTTGTGGAATTCTCTGAAATTTTTATCACATGTTTTCAAGTCATCATAATACAAGATCCTATGGTTATATGTGTCAAAAATTGTTTTCTTCCAAAAAATTTGTAGTTGTACTAGAAATGGCAGTTTTGGAGCATTTTTGGTAAATACATAGTCATGGAACTCTAGGGGTTTAACATATCAAACAAACAAAACAAACAATCTATATTAAGGGTATTGACTTTGAAATTTAATCATTTTTCACACTTTGAAATTCATTAGTTCAATTTTCTAATTAAAGAAACATAACTTCTACACTGCAGGTTCAAATGCCATGAAATTGGCGTAAATAGAAAGCCTTTACCACAAAGGAGTGCAAAGATTTTGTTTTGTGACGTTTGGACATGCAATGCAAAAGTTATGAGTTTTCCAAAATAGAGGATAATTTAATAAAATCAATGTAGCATTACAATAAGACAATTCAAAAGTAGAAAGAATGATGGAGACAAGTTATCAAAGAATTTGTACTCAGTAACATGAGTAGTGATTTCATGTGACAAAATCATCTTGATTGTAGCTAAATTTTGAATAGTTCGTGCTACAATAACTTTTAAATGCAGATTAAACTTTATTAATGTAACTTTTATCTTCTTCTTTTTAATTTTAATTTATGTTGAATCTTTCATTTTTAAGGAATTATTTCCACCTATGGCATGAAATCATCTTTAAACACAAAAACACTTTAATCATCTGTATTTGCAATATATTGGTTTACAAATGGAGGAACTTTTTAATTTATGTGTGGACGGAAATATTCACTATTAGAATATTAGATAACCTAAATACATGTGAAATTTTAACCATATGATCATTATTTATGATATGTAGAGGAAAAATCTCATGTATCTAATCATCTCTTAAATTTTGTATGTGGACAATTTATTAGTTGAATTGGTTTGTTTTTTCTATAGGAAAGAAAATTTACAAGTGAAAAAAAAAAATTAGAAACACTTTATTGCCCAATATGAATTGAAGTTACATTGATTTATTATATTTAATATTTGCAAAGAAGTGGTAACATATGCACGCTATGTTTCATTACTATATTGTTTTCTGTAAACAAATGAATCTTTTATCTTTGTTTTTATTCTTATTGTATAAATCAAGTGTATATAGTTCACTTTGTCATCCAATATAGAAGATGAAAGTCATTTTGAGATAGGTGCAAATTTGTTTATGCTAAATGATACTTTGTCAACATAGAGGACTTAATGCATGCATATCCATTATAAACCATCATGCAATTGGGTCTCCTATCCCGACCTTTGTAGCATTGCACATTCTTCTAGTAGTTTTTTGTTCCTATGAATTGAAAAATTGAGAGGATTGCCAAATATATATAATAATTCACTTATAGGTGCCTATGATTTTTTCCTAGGATCCTTGAACTTTAATGTCAAAGCCTCTTTGCTTCATATGAATTAAGTCTCCTTTCACCATTGAAAAATTTGATTTCAAGCTTGCCTATAAATCATATACATTATTCATGGAATTATTTCATTTACAATGACATTTCATAAGCCCCTAACCTCCTTTTCTATAAATGTCATTGAAAAATAATTTCATTTCTAACTAAAACAAAATTTGTTACATTAGAAGATTTTTGGGGCCTTTGGATGCCTGCGAGTTATTATAGCCTACAAACGCAGTAAACAGGTTCTACGCACTAGTCTGACATGGCCGAGCCCCTACCACATCATTGACCAAATTTTTTTTTGCATTTGGAGACTTATATATATATCTTTAAAAAATTAAATTAAAATTTTATTTTATTTTTTAAATTATGAAAAAAAAAATTCTGACAGCGGGCTGTTCCCCTCGCTGTGGGGAACAGCTGCTAGGGAACAGGCCCGAAATAGGCTTCTGGACAACCCCCCCCCCCCCCCCATCCCACAAACTCTTCTAATGCAATGCAACAAGACCAAAAATATTTCATCAAATTGCATGGGTTCATTGAATAGATTCTTGAATGTCATTTGGATTTAGATTAATCTAAAAAATGAATGAAAATTTGTGTGAATGAAAATGTGGCTCAAGTTGCATTTAATATAAGAGATAATCATTCTTTCATAGTTGGATAGATGTTGGAAGTATGCAACATATTGCCATGAAGACCATTCAATATTGTCTTTGTAAGAACATCATATTTGCATGTGATCATTTTTCATATGCCAATAAAATTTTGGCAATCTAAACGAGGAATTCAATTGTTCAAATACAATATTTCTTGTTTCTTACATCACTGAAACTTTTTATTACCCACATAGTTTCTCTATATTATAATGCACTTTACATTTTTCACAAATTTTGATCAATTTTTCTCAACACTTGAAGGACCATACATTCAAATTTCAAACAACAAATGAACACAAACATGTTCCAAACTCAAAAAAATTTGTTTTTTTCAACCATCTAAATGTTTGTGAATTCCTCCATCATTTCTTGTGTATTTGTACGATATAGATTTTGAAAAAAATTCTTAATAAATATCCTATAATCCAAAGAGCTAGAAGTATGACCTCTAAAAGGTCTTTCTTAGTTTAAAAAATGATCCATTATAAACAATTGGAATTGATAAGGAAAACAAAAAGTTTTAACCTTTGAAGTTTCAAGGCCATTTTTTGGTCAAAAACCATTCAAAATTGCTATTTATATTGCATTCATCCAAGAAATTAAAAAAAAAATACTTTTCATTAGATTCATGATGTTTTACTATACACAAATTGAAAGATATCAACATTCAAAGTAAAAGAAAAAGTTTTTTCAAGAAGATGCTTTGATTTGCCCACAAAATAAGATTCTCTATAATTTTCACATCACTAATCCAAATTCAATGAATCAAAGCCTTTCATGACACAAAATTTTAATCTATGGAAAAAAATAATGAAAATTTTTATTTCAATTTTTTACAAATTTTTTTTGTTGCCTACTCTCCCCTATTTTGAAGTTGCTTTGGCATAACTTTTATTTGTGGATACCAATTGGAATAAAAATTATATTCCTAGAAAGGTAATATATTTTTCTTTCTTATGAGAAGGTTTCAAAAAGTTTCACAAAAAACTGAGTTCATAGGAACCTACCTAAAATCCATTTTGTCTCTTGTAGGGACAATGGGACTTCAAGGGTTAAGAATCACTATAATCAAAATTCAAAAAGATTATTGTCAAAATTACACATAAGGAATGAATATCCAATGAAGAAGTTTCAAAATTTATTGAAAATTATTGGCAAGTTTAATAGTAGATCTCATTGTATAGATATTATCTATGGATCATAGTTTAGAGTTTCTGCTTACAAACCATTATAAAAATTATTCTTCTAACTTTTGTTTTATAAAACATTGTCACAATTTTGAAAATTTAGACTAATCTTTGTCTTCAAGTGGTTAAACATCCATAAACATCCATATGATATCATCTCATCCCATATATCTTTTTATAAATATAGTAGAATTCATTAAGAACTTTTTCATAGTACAAAAATCTAAATATACAATAGATCTTTGAAAGCATTACACGTCTTGGTTTTTTTTTTCTTGAAATTGTATATTGATCACGTGACTATTTGAAATATTAACTAGCAACTATAGTGTAGAAATCACTTACTTATCAACTCTATTCTACATAAATTTTATGTCATATATATTATGTAACACATAGATTTTTGTAAGAAACTAAACTTCAAGCATGCTAGTCTAAGAGCTTGGAAGCATAAATCTAGGAGGTGGAGAATATGGAAGCTTCCATTTTTTGACATATTTATTTGTTTATTTTTGGTTTAGGATCCATGACCATGATTTAGGTTCTAAAATTGTGGTTTAAGGAATTTTAGAATTTATAGTTAAGGAACAAAAAATAGGTTGCTAGGATATATTATGTGGATGATTCACAAAAGTTAAGCAAATCCTCCCACCACTACCAAAAGATCCTTCTCAGGGCCAACATCCCATTCATAGTGGGTAGGTGTTGGGATATTGAGAGATTAATGAAACTGTTTATTGAGTCCAAGTCACAAATTGATTGTTTAAGATGATAGCCGTGTGCAATATATAATCAAAAGACACAGAGATGTATTGCATTATTTTCCACAGTCATAGGTACCATACTTTTAATCCTATCAAGTTTGTATTGTACCTGAATACATTTGAACAATTCACTTGAAACTCTTGAAACTTTTGAAACTTTTTGAATTTGGTGATTTGGATATCTTCCACATTTATAGGGCACCTAAATTTTCCATATTCATATGTACCATACTTTTCTAACATCAATTTTTTTTTAAAAAAACTTTTTGAAAGTTTTCAAGGATCATAATCTCCAAAATTTCATTTTTTTTGGTTTCCAAACTCTCAATTTACCAAACCTACACTCAAGGCTTATAGGCTCACACACTAGCATTGTTGAACTAAACCTTAGGCAAGGTGAAATACTTATTTATTTAAAAATGCAACAAAATTTGAGAAGTAAAAATTATGTTAAAAAAACTTATTTATAAAATAAAGGATTTTATATATGATCATTTTGTATGCTTAAACCTTTTTTATAGAACAAAAATTTGCATATACAATAATAATTATTCAAGTAGTGTGCTTAAAGGCTACATTCTTAAATACATCTTTAGTAGATCACTTTAATTAATTCAAGAAATTTTTACAACACCAACCATTTACCTATTTAGAATATTCAAACAAATACTCTATTCACACTCTATGCTTCAACAATAGGTAGGGCATACATATATTTGGGCCTTTACTAAATAGATAGCAGATCAATTGAAGTTCCTATTTTTCTTTACTCCAAAAGGAATTCAAATACATTATCAAGCATCCAAATGTAGAAGGTGTGCTTGTCAATAAAGAGTTGTATTTGAAATGGTTTGACAATTTTTGTGAACTTAAAAATTATAAGTGATCCTATTGTATACAAATCAAGTTGTTGTTTTTATGGTAGGAAGCATTATCAAAAAATATTTAACACTTTGAACATGGAAAAATGATACAATTTCTTATATACAACTTCTTTAGTAGGGCATCAACAATGTTGAGAAATTCCAAATCCAATGCCATTTTTTGTATGCACTAATATGCAAGTTAGAATATTTATAAATTAAAGAAAGGATGTTTGGGGTGTTCAAGTGGTAAAAAATTTATAAAACTATTATAGGCACAAAATTAGATATTACAATTCATTATAAAATCAAATATTTATATGTATGTAAGATTTTTTTTCAAATAAACATTCTTTTAGAAATTGTACAATTCAATTTGAAAAGGGCAAGCTCTTTTTTGTTACTATTGTTTAGTATATGCACAAGTCTAAGTTAAAAAAATTTTAGGCTTTAAATTCTATAGACTTTTTTTGATTGCTATATTGAATTGGCTACCTTATCTTCCGCCATATCTAATGTATAAGTACATGACTAATTTTTAATATTTGCAACTTGTACACATAGTACAAATTTAAAATTGATCTTGACATTGTTATGAAGGATTATCCTAGATGCTCATTAGGTTCTAATAATGATTACCAAATAATTCTTTATTTTAGAACATTTCATTCTATTAAAAGCTCAATTCAAGTGAATACTTTTTGAATATTCTCTTTTCACCCTAAATTACATTTGTTGAAAAAAGGATTTCAAAAAAATTGGTATGTTATTTAGAGTTAATTTTATATAAACCTATTTTCCAACAACAATTTGAATAAAGGCAACCTAAAGATCCAAAAAAGTACATTGATTTATCTTGTTAGTTTGTGATAATAATTTACCAATGTCAATATAATTGCAATATATTCAAATTAGTGTAAATCTAGATATTATTGTACTATACAAATCTCCTACAATACTATTGAATCTATTGTAACATGATTCTTACATCATCGCTAATAGGAACGTAGTGATGAATGGAAACAATAGCCCGTAAGAAGACTCACATGACTTATTATATTAATTGCAGACCTCCTTGTAGTCATTTTCATCTCCCTAATTCCTAATTAAAGACTATGGTCATGTAAGTCTTCTTATGGATAATTAGATTGTAGTCTCATGCAACAAGGAAATTGTGGATGAGCTATATATATATATATATATATATATATATATATATTGAATAGCCCTTTTATTAAGGAATGTTTTATGAGGTAGTCAAATTTGACATGAATAAAGTAATTTGAATTTGAAAAAGTACCACATATCAACTTGTGAATGGTGCGATATGACATGGACCCTTGAGAAGTGGAAATTTAATCTCATCACTTGAGTGTGGAATCAAACCTCACATATAGTACCTTGTGAGTGTTTCGATCTCCACCCTAGAGACTAGATAGACACAACTAAGTTCTATGGTTCTAATGACTATGGGTGATGTGGTTTGTAGTAAATGAGCCGCCTTCTAAGTAATCGAGCTTTTTTACCAAATCCTATCTCAATTTTCCAATTGGCATGTGATCACTTAGACTTACTCAAATAAATATCTCAAACCAACATTTGGCAACCACAACCAATATGCAAGGTTGAGCGATTTAGTCAAATGGAAAATCAAGTATTCTAAGTCGTAGGGTTTATTTTTCCCTTTCCAAAATGATGAAGAACTTTGAAATTGAGTTAAATTCCTAGTGAATAGTGATGGGTGAAGTTTGGTCTTAAGTTAACCTCTAAAATTTCATCTTCCAGTTACTAGAGTTCTAGCTATTGAACTCAAATCAGAGTTGTTTGATTTTTTTCTATTTTTTATCTTCTTTTTAAGTTTTTATCCTTTTAATGGGTTTGGTCAGTCTTGGTTGACTTCATCCAATTTTTTTAATCTTAATTATTATATTCTTAGTTTTATTGTTACTAGTGAAGGGTAATTCTAGTTAATTCAAATGTGTTGATAAATTTTACTATTACTAATGAAGGTGAATTTTAATTTGATCCTAGGATAAACCAATTCTTACTTAAAGATTTTTTACTTTTATCCTTTGAGGTAAAAGAAAGTTACTTTTTAGTTGTTGATGAAATTCCTTTCTTAAGTAACTTTGACCAATACCTGTTCACCAAAATTCCACCATAAATGGGCAAGTTCACTTTTCACTTTTAGCTTAAGCTCTATGTTTTGCCCTAATTTTTGTTATTTATTTTCTAGCTTCAATGAAAATTTTTCTCAAATAATTTTTATGGTTAATTTATAAGTTTAATTCGATGAAATTCTTGAATAATAAAAAGTAAGGGAAAATTTCACAAACTTACCTCCACGGTGACTTCTTTCACATTTTCACGAACTTTCATTACATTTTCACAATGCCCACCTTTCATGACCAGTAATTTTATGAGATTTTGATAGTTCTGTCCCTAGGCTCACTCTGGCTTGTTTGGATTACTCTGTAATCAAAAGGAAATCTGAAATTTTGAGGCCCTACCCTCTTGGGCTTCCTCTGACTTGTATGGAATGGCTCTGAATTTCTTGAGTAATTAGACTCTGGCTTGACTCTAGTTGGTTTGGGATGACTCTGTAATCAAAGGAGTCTGAATTTTGTGAGTAATTTGACTCTGACTCCACTCTGGCTATTTGAAAGACTCTGTAATCAAAAGGAATTCTGGACTTTTGGGGTAATTAGATTCTGGTTCACCTCTAGTTTGTTTGGATGACTCTGAAATCATTAAGGAAATTTGAATTTTTGGGTGATAAGCCTCTAGTTTGACTTTGACCTATTTGGAGCGACCCCGTAATCAAAAGAATTCTGAATTTCTTGAGTAATTAGACTCTGGCTCGGCTCTGTCTTGTTTGGAGGGCTCTTTAATAAAAGAAATCTGAATTTTGGGGTCCTACCCTCTCTAGCTTAACCTTTGAAGAAGTTGTTTGACATGTGGGATGCTTGAAATTCTTGAATCCAACCCAAGATATTTCTAAATGACCATAAACCAACACAAAAAAGACAATTCTCAACGTCAAAGTTCCAGAGGGGATTTGCTATTTATAACTGTGAAATCTCACTCCAAAAGGAATGGGTCAAGAATGTGAACTTGCAACAATATGGTTAGTGCTCCAACTCAATTTTCAGGGGGATTTTCAACAATAGATCGTAAAATCCCACACATGATAATTTGAGTGAAGGTTAGTAAGCAACTCACAAGGAAACACAAGAAGATTAGTTTGCCAAAACACAAAAGATTGTCAAACCTTTCAAAAAGACCCCCACGTCTTTTGAATGGTTCAAGACATGAACAAAAAAGGAGCTAAATGCTCCAATATAATTCAAATTCAAGGGTCTTGATCCAAGGACCAAAACTCAAACAATGCCAATGAAATTGGCAAGGTACAAAATGCAAGAATTTTGGCCTTGAATGGCCATATAAACAAGGAGCCAAAGACAAGTGGTGGGTCTCAAACCACCAAGAGAGAATTGGGCTCTGACGACCAAATACAAAGTGGAAGAAAAGGGGTGCAAAGGGAGTTGATGGTAGCCCTTTTATACATTTTCAAGGCCTCACACTTAACTCCTTTTACTCTAAAACTACCTAAGTAAACTTAAAAATCACTAAAACCTACAACTACTACACCTAATTCTACCTTACTGCTGAATGTCCTATAAAATTTGGAAAAAAAACTCCAAATGAAAAACAGACTTCACCGTTGGCTCCAAAAGACCCAAATTAGTGTAGAGAGCCCCCTAACCCTCAACTTTTAGTCAAAACTCCTTGTGAAAGACAATGTTTTTCATCCTAGTGGAAAAGGTGAAAAACCTAAGTTTTGGAGTTTGTATTTTTTTGATAATTTTGACTGGCCAAGGTTGTCTAGAAGGTCCAAGAATGTAAGAAAAGAGTCCAAGATGACCCAATTTGGACTTTGTATGGTCGTGGTTTAACGATCAACTCGTAGAATGTTTTTAAATTATGTTAAAATTTGTTGGTGTTGCCGGTTTGGATAGTTACCGTTGTTGGAATGTTATGAAACTTGATTAGGCACTTATTTAAACTTAAACACTCTTTCCTAATTTTTAATGGGATTTTACCATTACCGGTTGAATTTCTATGAATTTTCCATTCCCAGTAATATTGGTTGATTTCCCATGGAATCATGTTCTGTAATTTGGAAAATTACAAAACTTTTTGAGTAATTTCTAGGAAGTTTCCAAATCTTTTGTGCAAAGTTTCAAGTTCAAGTTGCACTTTACGACAAAGAAATAAATTTACTTTCCTTGATTTTAATTCCTTCGGGGAGGAATCATTCCCGTACTAGGTAATCTTAGTAGTCTGGCTTCACCGTTATGCTCCTGGCATGTTTTTACATTTAAATACCTTTCTTCTTATTGTAACTACCCATTTATAGTATTCGTAGATTTTGCCCACAAAGTTATATGTAATGGTAAATTCACAATTTTCGCATTTGACTTGCAATTTTCCTCTAGTCTTTTGCAGTAAACTTTTATAGCACTAGGGAATTTAGATTGATTCCAACCTTGTCAATTTAGCTATTGTCACCACATGCACCTCGTTTGACCAAATTCTACTGGAAATCCTTAACTAAGTGTTTTCACCATGTATGATCCCAAGGCTAGAACTACCTCCAAACCTTAAAATCAACATTCAAACGCCTAATTAGTCTTCTAAAGTTAACAATATGAAGTTTTTTTTATGGAACTTCAAGGGGTTTTGGAACATTAATTCATAAGCATGGGGTTTCTTCCAAGTGTCTTCTAATTCCACTTTTCTAGTCCTTTTGACCATAATTACCCATAAAAATGAGCAAAAAGTGAAAAAAAAAAAAATCCCAAGACCCAAGTGACATTCATGGGGCTCACATACCTCCAAATTTTGGAGGCTAAATACTCCATTAATTGAAAATGCAATCCAAAGTTTATTTTTTTCATAAACTCTAGGATTTGTGGTTGTAGGATCCAATTTATTTGTAATCATCCTCCATCTCTACAATATAGCTTGTTCTGTTTCTAATCATGTAGAGATGAGTCTTGATTAATTATGGCATAGTTCCTAATACAATTGTGGTGCATTATAATTGGCTGCAAGACTCTCAATATTGCAATTAGCCCTTGGTCAATTTTGCAACCAGCCTATAGTTGAAAATAGGGAGACTTATATGACTAATATAGGTTGAATACAATGAATAGAATCTTCAACTAAAAAATTCATACTAATTATTCTTTGAAAATTTAAATTTAAAAAAATTATGGAGTCCTTCCAAACTCTATTATTGTGCATGAAAAAAAAATTCACTCAAGAAAACCACACTCCAGGTATTTGTAATTACTTAAGTGGTCAAAAATGGATCTACTCCCTTATTATTATTTGGATGTAATTTGCATGCAAGAAGGAGCAATGAATGCAAGACACTAAATCGTTCATTCAAAGTGGGCACATGTTGATGTGGCTTGACGTGACCCATGGGCTAGACTATAGGACTCGGCCAGTATATGAATGGTTGGACCAATTGCAAGACCATGACCTTGGTGGAATTCAAGACGACAACAATTGCCCATGTCCTCAACAAACCTTCTATTTCACAACATTGTGTACTGCAACAAAATTTATTCTTCTATGGGTCTTGCACAAAATGGACATTTAAGCTATTTTAGGGTTTACATCAAAGGGTTAGGGTTTGAATGTCTTCTTTTTCTGCTCAATTTAACTTAACTATCAATGGAATGTTGAGTCCGTTGACACATTGCCAAGATAAATGACAAACTTAAAGTATAAGTGAGTAGATCCAAATATTATCTAAATTCCACCAAATGTCATTGGATTGTTGAACTTGTTGACACATTGCCAAGATAAATGACATTCTTATTTACCTTACATGAGTTTTCAATGTTTGTCCTTCTAGTGCCCTTTAGAGCCAAAGTAAAGGAAGGTATGTTCTTTTTCTTTGTTTTGGGGACAAATACCATCGTAATTCAAAGAAAATATATAATTAGTATGGAAACACAAGATGAAATCACAATGAAACCACTATATTAGACCAATACAAATAAGGTAAGTTAACCCCTAAAGGACCAAATTGTGTTTTTTTGACAATATAGCAATTTTGGGGAGGCAGGGGAGCTCACTACAAATGGGATTTTTCTTTTTTGTCTTTAAAATTTTCACACAACATGTGCATGAAGAGTAGTTTTAAGGTCCAACAATTTTAATAACTTTTGACTACATGGTTCAAAAGTTATTGCATGCTATGTAATTTTCAATGCTCAACAGGCAATTCAAAAATTTCTTAAAAAATTACTTTTTTCAAAAATAAAAATTTGAAATTGATTTTCTAGGTTTACATATATATAAAAAGCTTTGAATCATTCCATTGTGATTTGTGATATAAAAGTTATGAGGTGTTCTAGTGTGTGGGAAGTTTTGGATTCCGTGCTCTAAAATAAATTTTGGAATCCTTTACTTAACTCAATTTTTAATATTTTTTGAAAAAAAAGCATATGATGTAAATTTTCTATTAATACATTACAATGTTGGAATTGACATTTTTCAAGCTTATAACTATATTCTTAATAGTTTAGTGTTTTGGATCATTTTCTACTTCTTTCTACTTACTATTTTTTTCTAGTAAGTTGTTCAATTGTAAACGATCTAAAATTTTCAAGCATGTAGCCAACTTGCCTTGAAGAACAAATTCAAAGTGTAACCACCATTTTGGACATTTTTTCATGCAAATGTGACCTTGTGAAGTGCAACTGCCTATTTTTTTTGCAAGGCCTCCCAAATGAATTTTGTCAATTGAAACACTAATATCTTGCAATCTACAAGGTGGAAATTTCTGAAATGTTTTCCACATCTTTACAAACTAGCATACTACAAGATCCTACAATTATGTGTGTTCATAAATGTTTAAAAAAAAAAATTTGGTACTTGCATTAGAAATGACAATTTTGGAGCATTTTTGGTGAAAATATAGTCTCAAACCTTTAGGGGTTAAAATAAAGTATCTAACCAAAAGTATACCTACACAAATGTATATTATATTTATATACATAACAAAAATTCAATATAGACTTATTCAAACTCAAAATTCAACTTTCATATTCATGAAGCGTATAGATTTTGGAAAAAATATGCTTGAAAAGGATTTTTGCAATTGACTCAGTGTATGTTATAAAAGTTCACACCTTTCTTGATTCATTCTAATTAAACTATCACTTAAAACAAAATTCACTTAAAGTAACAATACTAGTTGGTAGTGGAGACATCTTTTGATCATAACGTTGAAAAGATTGCACTAGTCAAATAAAGAAATCTTTCAATTTGGAGAGGTTATATTTGAGGCATTGAGGGTGTTAAGGGTTTTAAGGTGTAGTTGTCTTAGTCAAGTATTCTAAGTGTAGAAAGTGAGATTTGACATAAATTAATTTGTTTTTGTAAAAAAGTGCCGCATGTCATCTTGTGAAAGATGTGAGGTGACATGGACCCCTTGAGAATTTGACGTAGAAAATTCAATTTTGACACTTGAGTGCCGCCCAAATCATACCTCCATGTATAGTACTACTATCCACTCAAAAGATGGCTCTCCCCTAGTTTGCATTAGTTGCCCCCCCCCCCCCCCCCCCCCTTCTCTCAAAAAATTTATAGGGCATTGATTTCTTAAAAAATCACAAGTCGTTGATCTAGTGAGATTTAATCTGAGCCATCCAAATATGGAATATGAAATGAATATTGGATATGTATATTTTATTGGATACGAATATGGGATGAATATTAAATATGGGTACTAGATACAAATATAGTACCGGATATGGATACGGAATGAATACGGAATATGGGTTACCGGATATAAATACAATACCAGATACGGATACGGGATGAATATTGAATATAAATATCGAATATAGATACAATACTTAATACAAATATGAAAGAATTATCCCATATTGATTGTCACTATGTTGGTTTTTGAAAATTACAAAAAAGGGGAAAGAAAGTTGCAAATAAAAATTTAAAAATTTAAAAACCCAAAAATGAGTCCAAAAATGGAGTCACTTTTGGGTGCATAGTGGGTACTTCTCCTCACTATCCTGTATAAAAGACTTCCACCCCCACCCACCCACCATTTTCTTATGTGTGACCCCCCAAATCAGACCTGATTCATGCCTGTCTGTAAGTGATATAAGCTTAATGCTGGTCATGCTTTCCTTGTGATGTTGTTGATGTTACCTTGCCTGATGTGTACTTATGACTCCTCACAATTACTTCCCTCATTGAATCCTTTTCAGGAGTAATCCCACAGGAAAGACAATGCTCGCTTTGCATCAAAATGTGACATTCATACAGTTCAAATTCCTCATTGAATCAGCTCTAAGAGAACTGGTTGCACTTTAAAAACAGCAGCAAAACCCAGAGGGGTGAGAAAATCTTTGAATGATCTATTTTGAGTAAAACAAAATAGAGGAAACATAGACACCATACTTGGAGAGAAAAAAAACCTGGTTCAATTTGGGAATTGAAGAACAATAGCTGCCAAAACTGGAAAATAAACCCCGAACAAATGCTGGAACACCCCCCCCCCCTTGTGCGTGTGTCAAGTGTCACCGTGCCCCGGTGATTCTCCAAGTACATTCGTTCCCACCAGCAAATCCGTGGTGACTGTCCGTCCTCCTCCTCCAAGCTCCGTCGTCTTGGCCCTTCCAGCCTCCGTGCCCCCACTTGCTTTGCACATGCACCACTGGTCTATTATTGAGATTTGTCCCTGTAACTTACTACTTAAGCATGCTTAAATTCTAATTTAAGCTTTTTCTTTTTCTTTTTTTCTTTTTTTGTCCTTCATCAGTCCATTCAGTTCTTCATGATTAGATAAGTATTATGACACTAATAGCTTGTGCAAACCAAATCAAATAATCACCGTCAGGCCGGCAGTCCCCGTCCATCAACAGCAGCGCAGCTCAATCAGCTCCGTCCCCTGCCTGAGTATACCTGACGGTCTCGTGGGGACGGGGTCATGACGACTTTCAGGACACTGATGACGGAGACTCGGAGAGATAGCAGTGACCCTCAGCAATGGGCTTCGTCTTACAGGAAGCGTAATAAGTTGAGGAGTGGCAGGACCTTGATTAGACTGCAGTGGTCATTGGAAGTCTGCGGCAATTTCACCCCAGGCTGGAGGAAAAACACTCCATCTGAAACTGAACCCCTGGATGAAATTTGGAAAATTTGGAGTTCCAATTTGGAATTGGAGGGCCCCGAATTTGATATTGGATTTGGAGGTGAAGAAGAACAGAACTGATAGGTGAGGTGAAGATGGCAGGACACGAACTTAATAGAGAAACCACAAAACAGAGGTCATTTTTTTACATTTACTCTTGGCTAAGTTAGTGGGAAAAGTAGGATGCACATTTTGAATAACCACTTTACCACCCTGCAATACTTAAGTTGAACCCACCACACTGGGGTTGTACTAAGGAATTAGGTTATAAGCTCAGGAGGAGGTGATGGGATGATTCATCCCGAGTAACTTAATACTAAGGTAAGGTGAGGAAAGGCTAAGTGAAAGCTAATAAGTGAAGCTTATCTTTAAGTTTGAGCCAGGACTCCTGAAATTGTTGAACCTCTCCATCCATCCATCCATCCATCCATCCCTCCCTCCCTCCATCAATCCCTCCATCAATCAATCAATCACCTGAATCAAGTGATGGGGAGCCAGGATGTACCTCCACTGAAGACCAGGTCCAGGACTGGCTTGGAAAACAGGACCTGCTCTGCTCTGCACGCAGGGAGGCACGCAGGCATCGCCCAGTTGGGTTCAGTTGCTTCTCACTTTTATTAGTAATATTTTCATCGAGAAAGGGGGGACAACCCGAGGGAAAACACAGGACGGACCTTTTTATTTGCCACACACGATCAAATATGCAAATTTTGAATTCATATTTGCAATCGGGGTCTCAAATGAAGGTAGAGAGGTGAAAAAAGATACAACAATTGAACACAGAATAGGGAGGATTATTTTTACATACACCAGTGGAATGACTTGGGGAGATGAGTGAGGGGGGTGGTTCACCCCAACCCAAATTCAGTAGGAGAGGTGTAGAAGGTAAATTAATCAACCACAGAAGAAGGGGAGATTTTTATTACGTGCACCCATGAATTGGCTTCGAGGGGATGAGCAAGGCGGTTAGTTCACCCTAGCCCTTGCTCATCTTGGATTTTACCTCTTAGGCAAAACATGTGACCTTTTTTTTTACTTGTGATGCATGATGAAATTTGTAATATTTGAATTCATATTTGCAATTAGAGATCCCACATTAGATAGGAGTAATGTAGAAAATAGATTAATTAGGCACAAGGGGGGGGAGGGGGGGGGGCTTTTCTTTTTTTAACATGTACCCATAGGAAAAAAGTCGAGGACTTGGAGAGGATGAGGGAGGGAGATGGTTCACCTTGGCCAAAAGGTGAAGGGGTGGTTCACATTAAGTTAAAAGACATCCTCAAATTGATCGAATTTGCTTAATGAGTAGTTTTGTAGTTGAAGATTCAACTCATCTATAGATTGATCTAAAGTAGGAACACTGTAAATGGAGAAAATAATCATTTGAACATGTAGGATATAGGGGATTCATGGAGAAATTGAGCTCAATGTGTATGTGTGAAAAGAAGGATCAAGAAGAATGCTAAAATTTTTTTTTTTTCCTCAAGCTTGAATATTTTATTCAATATAAATGTGCATTTTTCATTTGGACCCATTTGTGTCTCATACCTTCACCTAAAATGGCTACCTTTGGAACTTGTTCCTAATCACATGTGAATCAATCAAGTGTGAGCCAATCAAATCTTTTCAAATCAACAATACATCCAACTATTTGCCTATTTTAGGACCCCCTATCATGCCATTAGAGGGGGCTTCTATATTTATGATATTTCTACTGTAAGATAGAACAATCCATTGCAGTCAAATAGACCCTATAGTGGATACCTAGGGAATGCCTCCATTACAGAATTTTTTCAATAAATGAGACTTGGGCCATAATCAATGTTTTAGGTAACAAGAATGGAGTGATTTTTGACCTCACTAGGAACTTCCATCTTTTCAATGTAAATTCATTGTAGGAAGTGGGGTTTTTTAGAGCTTTCATGTTAGGAAATATTGTGGCTATTGTAGGTAAGTAAGATGAGCATTATGGTTACAATTTTTGTTTGTTTGGAAGTAGTCTAGAGATTCTCTAGTTGGGCCATGATGGGCAAAACACTTCAAAAGTTCATAACAAATTCATACTTTGTCAAAAAAAATCATAATTTCAATTGTTCTCACTATTTATCACATTTGTCTTTATGTAGGATTGAAAAAAAATTCAACAATGGCATAAGGATAAACTCCTAATTCTAACAATAGTGGGTTGTTTCACCTTAATTTGCTTAATGAGAGCTTAGAAATTAAGAATTATAGGTGGAGAGATGTAGATCTAAAGCTCTTGAAGAAAAATAATCCCTAAGAGACTCAACATTCTTTAGGTGGACTATGAACATTTTCAAAAGCTTACTATAGAAGCTACATGAAATGGATGAAGTACAGTAGGAGGCAAGTCTCATTTGTCTACCACACCAAAACTGTCTTTTGAGAAGTGGCACTCTTGCTACTTCGGAACGCTCCCAATTGTCCACCTCTTCAAATCACGAGCTCTAATTAGTAACATTAGGTAGGATTAGTAGTCTTTAAACATGTGTCATTAGGCAATTGATGAGATACTAGAAAAATCTTCATAAAAAATCAAAATTAACAAACAAGTGTCACTGCGATGGCAACTTGTATATACAACTTCTAGAAATTTGGACGCACATGGAAGTCATGCATTTGCTCATATCTAGTTGAAATTTTCTACAAATGATGCTTGTATATGCACTCAATCAATACAAATTTTATTCAAGGAGATGTTGCATTTGTGGATCTCTAGTTCCTATTTCTCTCTTTGTTTCTCTCTTTAGGCAAATCCAAGTCTTTTGTTGTTATGTAGTTGTTTTGAAGCCTTATAAATGATAGCAAATTGAATGCAAAGGTTGGCTTTTGTGTCTTCAAGTGGAGTTTGCAAATTTTGGAGTGCTTGAATCACACAGAGGTAAGCATGCTTGCATCATTTGGAGATTTTCAAATTGAAAGTGTTAATTCATTTCTTGAATGGTACAAGATTAGACCAATTTCAGTCTATGTGCATATTGGTACTTGCATTATTGATGGTTAGAATTCGAAATGCATTTATTGAAGATGATTTGGCAATCCATTGGCCTAATTTTTGGTAAACAGACCATGTTTTATAATACCTGTCTTGATAACATTGTAGTATGATGTTCTTTGCAAGTCATACATATTTTTTATTTGACTAGGTTCATTTGCATTTTCAAGTGTGTTAATTGTATTGATTGTGTGGAAATGGTAGGTCATTGTTTGAGCATAGAGGAAAAAGGTGTCATAGTTGGCATGAGTCGTTTAGGGATGTCACAATGTAGCATTGAAGCAAAGTTAGGCATGCCATGTTCCACTATTGAATATGTATTGAAGAAATTCAACAATTATAGAATAGTGGTCACTCGTAAGGTTGTACGTCAACGTTGCAAACTAACCAACTGAGGTAGAAAGGAATTAGGACGTATTCTTACACAGACTAGACACATTCCTCTTGTCTCCATTATAGAAAAGATGACCAAGAAAGTTTGTGTGTGCACATTATGGAAGGAAATTAAATATATAGGATTTCGTAACCATATTGTAGCTAAGAAGCCATTTCTTAATGACAAGCACAAGGCTAATAGATTGGCATTTGCCCCAAAATATCAAACTTGGAAAGTGTCAGATTGGATGAATGTGATATGGACAAATGAAGCTTCATTTGAGATAGGCAAAAATTTCCAACGAGTGAAGGTTTGACGATGACTGTATGAACGTTATTCATGGAATTGCTTGGCACCCATTTTCAAATCTAACAACACATCCGTCATGATTTTGGATGCTTTTATAGGTTATGACAAGTGCCCCATTGTTGTTATGCCATCGGATAAGTAGACAAGTGCTAATTTTGTTGATGTTGTATATGAGGGTCAATTAAGTGGCTTTTTCTACATGCATGATGATCCTCAAAGTATTTTCCTTATGGAGGATGGTGCCCCAGTGCATTGTAGCAACTTACCCAAACAATGGCGAGAAGCTCATAAGATTAGAAAGATTACATGGCTTGTAAACTCATCGGACTTGAATTCCATTGAGAATGTATGGATGATTCTAAAGGACTTTGTACAAAAAGAAACCAAGCCAAGCAGCAAAAATGAATTGATCAAAAGCATTGAGTGGGCATGGAAAGTTATATCCATGGAAACTCTTGAAATTTTCCTTACTAGCATGCTTCCCCGGATGAAGGTTGTAATTAATGCAAAGGGTGGTAGTATTAGATGGTAGACAGTGTGTCACAAAATGTCCTATTTTTATAATTTTTTTGACTATTTCAATGTATGCCATGAAACTAGACTTCATTATCTTCCAAACCTAATTAACAATTTGCAATTCCATGAATTTTTGAGCCTTTGGTGTCATTTCCAAGTTACAGGTTCATTGTTGAATGTCAGCTTTAGCAGGGGTGGACAAATGAGACTTGCCTCCTATTGTGCAATCAATTACAGTGAAAAAAACAATTTTGGTCTAGTCAATTTTCTTGGATGTTACTACTGTAGCTACTCAGTGCTTCATAATTTTGTGCAAAGTTGTGAATCAACTTATGGAGGAATGGGATGGAAAGAAAAATTGCAAAAACGAAGATCTTATGGCTAAATTTGTCTCACTAGCCACTCCATGTCCCATTTATCTTCTATAAAAATACAAAAATGTCACTTCTGCATGAATTTGTTTCCATCAAAATAGATTAAAATGTGAAAAAACTAAATTAGGGGTGCAAAGGGGTGAAAAGTGAAGTGGAAACTTTAAACCCCTCAACTATTGATTATAGACAAAGTAATTGATTAACTCTATATGAAATTGGTGATTTACATATAAAATCCTCATTAATTAAACCTTTAAGGTAAACTACCCCATTATGGACAAAATGGGAGCAAGCCCATTGTGGGCAAAATTGTAATGGTAGTGTACATTTCAAAACTTGAATGTACACTACCATTACAATTTTGCCCACAATGGGCTTGCTCCCATTTTGTCCATAATGGGGTAGTTTACCTTACATGTCTTTCTAAAGCTGCAATGAAAAATCAATCTAAGGGTTTAATGTAAAAAATAATTGTACTACAATATTTATTGCATTTTTTATTTTTTGAAATTGGTACTAATAATACAATGACTACATTTGAGTATTATTCTTAGTTGAATCAAAGAATATGAATCATCTATTTGTTCCTTGTTTGTCTTTGTAGTTTTGGGTCTCTATTTCTTCTATATTTGTTTGTGGATGCAAATGAATGAAATTCACTTTTCATCCATTATCTTTTCTAGGATGTCTCTATTGGGACCAATTGAATACTTAATTTGCAATACTTAGAATTACACCCCAATACTATTGTGGTGGTTTTGTGATGTAGGCCATCTATTGGTTGAAGTACTAGACATCTTTGTATGTTAAAGAATGTATGTAGTGTTGGAAGTTCTTTTTAGTTGTCAATTGATAACCAATTGATTAGTAGTTGATGTCATTATTAAGGGGGGTAGAGTTAAGGATTATAGTAGCTAGTAGATAGTTTTTTAGGGTTGTGGTTGGTTATTGAAAGGCAAAGGCTAGTCTCTTGTCTCTTTTTTGGTTCTTGGTGTATTTGAGGCATGAGATGCACTTTAGTGCTAAGTTGTACATTTGTTGGTGACTTATTATTGAAGAAAGCATTAATGTGAGGAGTTTGTGGTAGTGTTTTGATAAAATGCCGAATAAAGTCAAAATTTTGAATTTGAGTTTTTGAATAGTCTTCATATTTAAATATATTATGGAGAAAGAGATATAAAGCTTCAAAGTAGAGGTGCTTAGAATCTAAGGCAACTAAAAAGAATGTAATTTTTAGCTTCAATTTTATTGAATTTTTGTGATATGGCTATGAAACTTTGAGGGTAATTTTTTATATTATCTACTACTTTGTATCAAAAATTTGAATAGAATGGATGTAGAACTTTTGACTTATGAACAAAATACAAATAGAGTGTAGAAGCCACGAAGGGTTAGAAAGTCAATAATAGAGAAATGTTCACAAAATTTGAATAATATCTTACAATAAAGTAATATTTGACTAGTTAATCTACATTTTGGCAAAATTTCAAGACTTTTGAAGTAATTGTCTATTATTTATGCTAGGTCAAAGCTAGCTATGATAGTTTCTAGGTTATCTTTGAAAGGATTAGAAAGTTAGTTGAGAAGAAATATTCACCAAATCTGGAATCTCACAAGTATTTTTGATCAATTGATTTGTAGAATTTGACTCATACCATAACGAAGAGATTCTTCCATTTATTCTTTAAAGGGGCAAAAGTACAACGACGCTAGCATATGAGCGTATGAGCGTGAGCCTATGAGCGGTGAGCAGGGATTGTGTGAGCCTAAAGCCTAGAAATTTAGAACATAATGTAATTTCTAAATTTTTTTGGTTTCAATACTTAAAAGACTAATGTTTTTCATTTAAATTTATTATATTTAGAAAATATGACCTATTACCATGGAACCAATGACCGTGGACTTTAGATCTTGAAGCCTGGGAAGGTGCTATTACATGTTTCAAAATTTATATCAAGTTCCAAAAGGTCGTCCTAGGGTGGTTTGATTAAGTGAGAGTACAAATAATTTAGAGGTAATTTTAAGGATTAGAGAAAGACAAATTCAATGAAAATATCATAGGATGTAGAATATTTTGTACATAATAAAATATTCTTACATGATAGCAAGGAATACATATTGGAATATGAATATAAGATTTTGCTACTCAAATTTGGAGATTTTGAAGATAATATATCGGTACTACGCATCTACTTTATATCATGCTAATACTTGACTGTCAATTAACTTCCTCATTTGTACATCTTAGTGATTTTAACAACAACAAACACTTGCTCAGCTTCATCCAAACTAAAAATAAGAGCGTAGATGAATGTATTTGTCTCATAATCTACTTTGTAGAAGTAATGAAAGATGTAAACAAGGTATTTGCAGGTTTTGTAAATGCCACACTTTCTAATGGAAGTCCCATTCATACTTCTATAATGAAGACAAATATGAAATAGAAAATTGCAAAGTGTGATGTTATGGACCTTTTGGTTAAGGTCAATCCTAGACAAAAGCATAATAATAGCACTAAGTCTAAGGCAAAAAAGGAAGTTCACCTTAATCATATTTGCGATAACATTCCTTGCACTTTTCTATTGATTTTGGTGACTTTCAATAGGTGCCTTATTGCCTTGATGAACTTGCTTTCCATTTTAAATGGAGGAGATTCTTTAAGTATGTTCTAGTCAAAAATGAGCCCACAACACAAGTTCAAATATCCAAGACAAAGTGATTAAATGTCAAGGAGACATCAAATTAGTAGACTGTAGGCAAAATCCAATTTTTTGAAAGCTTAATGATTTTGATACAAGTAAGATTGGTATGAATAAGAACATGCTAGACCTTGGAGATCTCAAGTTGGATAAGAATATGAAAAATCTTAGGTTCCATGACATATCATGCAATTTGGTTTGTACAAAACCAAAAATTGACTTAGTTGGAATTGATGTGTCCTTATTCTTATGCTTCTATCCTTTGTAAGTAGAGTACAATGGATTTTTCATGCCTAACAATCCATATCTTGCATTTGGTATGTATGCACTTTTGAATGGTATGATATTGTTTCCTTAAGTTGTATGAAATTTTCACTATATGTCATTTCAATGTATTGTTATTTGTTTCCACTATAGATCAAGTACATGGCATGACCATATTAAATTCTTCAAATATACAATCAGGAGATGCATTCTAGCAATGATCAATTTAGTTTAAATCCAAAGATGAAAGAAGTTAACTTTCTTGGATTGATGAAAATCACCTTCAAAATTGATCAGAAGATCCAATTTATTTTTGCTAGACTTGAATACCTCTTTTGTTTCTAAATGTGGAATTTGAGTGTAGATGTCTTCTGTTCTAAGCATCTCACTAAGGACATTTGCAATTTTCTTTCCATTTCTATATGCCATAATTCTCTTCAATTACAAACCCTTTTTAGAGGGACCTTTTCTAAAAGGGCCCTCACAAAGGTAAGCCATATAGTCGGTCATGTGTATGAAGACTCAAACCCACTCATCACATGTGGCAACTCATATATTAGATGATCTATATTTTTTTTAAAGTTTGCATTCATTTGTAATACATTGTTTTTTTGAGGTTGGACATTGAGACATCTACTAGTTCTTCTATTCTCAATTTTTGCAAAGATGATGAATAAAGTCATTATTCAAATAATTTATAATTTAGAGTTTAAGTTAGAAAAGAGGAAGAAAAAAAGATGTTAAAGGTAATATTGTTTCTATGAATCCACCCTACTAGCGTATTGAAAGTATCAAAATGTGATTCAATCCCCCAATAAGTTCATGAATTGCCAGTTTTAATGCAACATTAGAAGAACACTACCAAGCTTTGATTTCTAAATATATCTTGTTTACTTCAAACATTTATATTATATACTATTTGTAGAGTCAGATATATTGGTTTAAGAATTTTTTGTTGATTAGCTTCTTTGTGAGCTTGTACATGTTTGTTGCCCAATGGAACAAGAAAGTCCTTTCATAGTCTACCATTGGAACAAATGAATCCTTTGACCTATATACAATGTGAATTGTATTAAAGTTAGTTGTCTTTAGCACATGAATCCTTTGAAGGTTGGATCCAACAGCCTATTTTCTACAATGACTTATGATAATGCCAAAAATGAGCTAGCTTTCAGTATCCTAAGCAATCTACATATCACAAATAGCAATAGTCGTGACTTTGCAATAAGTAGAGTCATAAATGTGACAAATGATAGTTGTCTATGATTTCACTCTCTTCACAAGTTCAAATATGACAAAGTAGTTTTAAGGTCATCACTTGGTTGTATCTGTCTTATGAAATCAATTTCACTTCTAAGCTCATTGACAATCATTTTAAACAAATACCATATTCAGATAGCAAGTTTGCATTTATTATATTTGAAAACAAGTGCCAATTTTTTTTTCAATCTAGGACCAAACATCTAAATTTACAAAAAATTGTAAAGATGGTTTGTCAAAAATTTAAAAAATATAATAACAATTCATCTAACTATATATTAAATATCATTTGACCATTTACTACCAAATTCTTTTTTATGGTTGAATGAAAGAATTACTTCATTGACATTTAATAAGATTGAAGGATTGAAAGATAGTTTTCATAATGAAACTTATTGTCTTTCATGAATCTTTAATGAGTATGGGATAATTTGAAGATGAGAGCTTGACCACTTATTGTCAAAATGAAGGAATTATGTTCAATATAAAACTTCAAACCTCATTCTAGCACAATAGAATGATTTTTTTCAAAAAAATTTCAACTAATAAAAGTTGAAAAATTAACCTCAATTTCCTTCTAAGAAATCTATTTGTGATTTTGAATCTTTATAAGAAATTTATGAACAAAATTTAGAGAGGATGTTTGGAAATGTTAAAAAAATTGTCACTTCCAAACCCTCTTTGAATTTTGTCCATAACTTTCTTTTAGAGACTTCAAATCTCAAATAGATTTTTAGAGATGAAATTTAACTTGATTTTCAAACTTTTAAGAAAAAAATTATTCTACTATGAAAAAATGAGGTCCAAAGTTCTACGTTGAACACAATTCATGCTTTTAACTTAACTAGGTATGAGTAGTTGAGCTCCTAGTAATCCTAATTTACATATCCCACATGGATTGTTTTACCTCCTATTATTCCACTTGTATAAAGAGCTTGTCTTCTCTCCTAGGGTCATTCAAAATTTGTAGCTTATGAATCTATGTGGTCAAAACTTGAAATCTTTTTGGGCCTTCTTAAACTCTAGCTTTTAATGGCTACGGTTTTGAGAATTCAAATTTTTTGGTAGTATATACAAGAATGTGGACAAATGCTAAAAATTTGGGGCCTTCCTAAACCCCCAGCCGTTAACGGCTACGGTTTTCGAGGTTCAAATTTGTTTTAGAATATGCAAGAATGAGTCAAATGCTGAAATTTTTGGAGCCTTCCTAAACCTCCAGCTGTTAACGGCTACGGTTTTCGAGGTTCAAATTTGTTTGCAGAATATGCAAGAATTAGTCAAATGCTGAAATTCTCGAGGCCTTCCTCGACCTCCAGTCGTTAACAACCACAGTTTTGGGGATTCAAATTTATTTCCAGAATATGCAAAAATTAGTCAAATGTTGAAATTTTTTGGGCCTTCCTAGACCTCCAACCATTAACGGCTATAGTTTTGGGGGTTCATGTTTTTTTATAGCATATGCAAGAATTTGGTCAAATGCTAAAAATTTGGGGGCCTTCCTAGACCCCCAACCATTAACGGCTACGGTTTTCGAGGTTCAAATTTAATTCATGTGTATGCAAAAATTAGTCAAATGTTGAAATTTTTTAGGCCTTTCTAGCCCCCTAGTTGTTAATGACTACGATTTTGAAGATTCAAATTTATTTGTTGTATATGCAAAAATTAGTTAAATGCTGGAAAAAAATTTGGGCCTTCCTAGACCCCCAGCCATTAATGGCTACAATTTTGGAGGTTCAAATTTATTTTTAGAATATGAAAAAATTAATTGAATGTTGTAATTTTTGGGGCCTTCCTAGACCTCCATCCATTAACGGCTACGGTTTTGGAGATTCAAATTTGTTTGTTGTATATGCTAAAATTAGTTAAATGCTGAAATTTTTGGAGCCTTCTTAGACCCCCATCCATTAACAGCTATCGTTTTGGGGATTCAAATTTGTTTCCTATGTCTGCAAAAATTAGTCAAATGTTGAAATTTTTGAATCCTTCTTAGACCTCAGCCGTTAACGGCTATGATTTTGGGGATTCAAATTTATTTGTTGTAAATGCTAAAATTAATTAAATGTTCAAAATTTTTTGGACCTTCTTAGACCTCCAACCATTAATAGCTACAATTTTATAGATTCAAATTTGTTTCTTGCATATGCAAGAATTAGTCAAATGTTGAAAAATTTTAGGCCTTTGTAAACCCCAACTATTGAGAGCTATGATTTGGGGAATTCAAATTTATTTGTTGTATATGCAAAAATTAGTCAAATGTTGAAATTTTTTGGGACCTTCCTAAACCCCAACCATTAATAGCCACTATTTCAAGGATTGAAATTTACTTGCAATATATGCCAAAATTTGGTTCAAATGTTAAAAAAAATTTGCCATGTAAGTGCACAACTGTTTACGCCTACTGGCCTATGGTTTGGAGGATTCAAATTTCCTTGTAGTATATGTGAGAATTTAGTCAAATGCTAAAAAAAATTTGGGCTTCTAAGTGCACAACCATTAAAGACGCAATTTTGGAGATTTAAATTTTCTTGTAGCATATGTATGAATTTGATCAAATGCTGAAATCATATTGGTCTTCCTAGTGCACAACTATTAACAACCACAATTTTAGGGATTCTAAATTACTTACAACATATGTTAGAATTTAGTCAAATACTAAAAATTATGGGCTTTTCTAATGCATAGCCATTAATAACTATTATATTGAATTACATGTTGTACAATACATATATACAATCTGGATTTTTTTAATCTTGATTTAAACATGATTTCAAAGATGTTGACACAAAAAGATCTACAAGCATAGAGATTAGATGCTATACTTCAACTTCTTTCTAAAGATCAATTAGAGTTACATGACATTTTGAAGGAGACTATGAACACTTCTTCTTGTCTTGAGGAGTTGAGGTATAGATTAAGAACATAATCAAAAATCAATATTTTATAATGTTATATGATTTCTTTACCAATTGTTAGGCCTATTTTGAAGAATGATGCCATGAATCTAGTTGCATATTTTGTTACTTATGGTTATATGGAAAGAAATGGAGTTTTCTATATGGCTTTAGAGAATAATGAAGGAAAAATAGTAGATGTTACAAATGATATTGATTATTGAAATGTAAAGTGCCAACTAGGTGTAGGCAAATGTTGCATTTAACAAAAAATTGAAAAATGATAAAAATCTCAAAGTTTTCTTTAGCAAGATATTTATGTTGTGGGATAGCAACTATCGTCTGCAAGCATCGTTGCCTATTATCAATCCTAATTATGTAGATGACTTCATGTGGGCATGTGGCATTATATTATTGAAAGTATTGATTAGGAGATCAAGAAGTACATTGCAACTATATTGGCAGCATTACATAATGTCAATTGGTAATTCTTTATATTTCATTATCATTTTTTATTTCTTTTCATTTCTTAGTCTTTCAAGCTTGTTTGGTTTGAACCATTACAATTGTCTTTATTTTACCTAGTTTTGTTTGATGTTCAATTCACATATTTTAATACAATAAATCTTGTTTTGCCATGAGAAACCAAAATTTTCATATTTCTATAAATCTCATTCGCAAACTTCATCTCATTCAAAGTGTTGCTAGGCAACCGTTCTCATATTTTGAAAAATTTATCTCCAAAGAGGATCTTACTATAGTTGAAGCCAAACAAAAGTCCAATTAAAAAATTTAGTTCACTTTGACCTTTGAAGCTCTAAATGGAGTCATATTTTAAGATTCATTTCTAAAGTTTTATTTTCTATTTCATTTTTTTTTTGTTATTATTGTTAATTTAAATTGATATTATGTTGCTCTATTATATATTAGAATACTTGTTATCATGTGCAATTTTGTTTATTCTTATATGTCATTTACTTCGTACAACAAGAATTGAAGAATGTTTCTACTATAACTTAAGAAATTTTGTGAAAAGTATTACTATCCATCAAATTAGACTCCAAGTGCAATTGATGAATGGGTCTCCAAAGTTGTTGACAAGGAGAAGGTAACTTTTCATTCATAATTAAAGAAGTAGCTCTCTATTGCATATCCTAAATACATCACAATTTTCTTGGAGCTAATGAAGTGTCACTATGAAACTCATGATGAAAGTTTAGACATGACTGAAGAGAAGCTTTGAATGTTGGCAACTTCAACAATGAACACTTTTTTTAAAATCAAGTGGCTAGAGATGTAAATAAGTTTCTTACTTTTTGTGAAGCTTTCAAATTTTCTAAAGCAAAATTCAATGATATTGACTTTTCTAAGTGGCTTCATAAAGCTAAATGATTAGTGGTCTCAAGTGAGTACTTCTCTATTTTTATTATTTAAATAATAATATTTTTGAACCTTTTTATTCAATTGTTACATTATTCTAATTTAAATTTTGTATATAGTAGTTGGCTATTGAGACAAAAAAGCCTTTTGATGTCGTGGTTGATTTAATATCTATTAACTATCTTCTAAATGGTATGGATCCTTTGCCCACTATTTTTTATTATATGCATATTGTTGTGGGATACTACATTCTTTCGTAAATCATCAGTCTTGAATCACATTCTATCACTAAACTTTATAAAATTCCACAAAGTAGAGTTTAATTTGGAATTAAATCAAACTACTACTATTGAAATTAATTATGTATATATATATAGAGAGAGAGAGAGAGAGAGATTATTATTATTTTTAGAAAAAATAAAATAGAAAAAAGACAATTAAAAAAAAAGGAGATTGATTAAAAAATGATTGTTTAGGTCATTTAGGGTTAGTAAATTTATTTGGTGTATAACATATGACTACTATATCTATTTTAAATATTCAATGTCTAAGATATTTTTGTTTTTATTTTCAAATATAGTAATAAAAATAAAATAAAATAGGTGGACCATTTTCATCCTTTAAATTTATATAAAGATCTATAATAAAGACTACATTTATCACTTAATCATTCAAAAGTATTATTTATGATTTAGTGTTTATAATGTTTAGAGCCTTTGCTTATCACCATATTATATTTAGCCTTTACGACCCATACTTGTTGGTCCTTCTATTTTAGACTTCATAAATGTCATTTTTATGTTGTTGGTATGATGTATCCCAATTTTATATTTAGAACTTTGTAGTGAGACATCTTAAACCATTACATCTATTTTTATCATGTACTTGCTTACAAACTCTATCTATTTTGATTATATCTTAATTTTGGAAATAAATTTGTCCAATTTTTTGGTACAAAATTGCATAGTAGCATATTCATTTGTTGTTCATTTGGATTGGAAATCCTTATTTCTAATTCCACAATCATAGGTTCTTGATGGATATACAAATTCTAAATGGAACAAAAAAATGTAGATTCATAGGCTCACACACTCATAGGCTCATGCTCACAAGCTCACATACTAGCATCCCTGGGCAAAGGTGGGCCAAAATTGGTCCAAATTTGACGTTTGGGCCTTCATTTTAGTAATGCATTTTTCCATATCCTTCATAGCCTTTTTGGCACTATCACTCTAACTTCTAGATTTAGACTCCTTACAATGTGTGAAGATTTGTTGTGACGGGACTTTTCTCAGATCACTTTTTTGATATGAGAGTGAGAGATGTTTATTTAAGTCAATTTTCCATATCTTTTGAAAAAAACAATATCCTAGGATGTAGATTGTTTATAACAACATTACAACCATTGGGATTGGCATTTTGTAACTCCATGACCAAATTCTGAACAATTTAGTATTTTGAATAATTTTCTACTTCTTTCTACTTACTATTTTTTTCTTATATGTTGTACAATTCCAATTTTTTTCAAATATATAGCCAACTTGCCTTGAAGAATGAATTCAAATAATTGCAACCATTTTATACATTTTTTCATACAAATGTTACCTTGTGAACTGTGAAGTGTAGCTATTGAGGATTTTGTAGGACCTCCAAAAGGATTTTTTTTCACTTCAAATGCAAATATTTTGCAATGTACATGGTGGAAATTTCTAAATTTTTTTTACTTCTTAAACTAGCATACTATAAGATTCTATCCTTGGATGCATCCAAAAACAGTTTAAAAAAAAAGATACTTGTCCTAAAAATAGCAATTTTCAAACATTTTGGATGAAAATTAAACATAGTCAAGGAACTTTAGGGGTTAAGGTACCGCAACAAGAATGCAGAGCTTCAATAGATCTAACATACATAGGAGTAAAAAATTGTCAAATTGAGTGTCAAACAAATCTTAGGCTAAGGCTTAGAAACCCTTATCACAATAGATTAAGTGGCTCTTTTATGATGGGAAAAACACCAAATGCACTCCCAAAGAATACATAGTATACAAGCAACAACTTCTAGCTTCATCAAGTGAGAATTAATGGTGACCTAGATTAGTGTAAGAAGATCCACAAATGTGATGCTTGAGCTCCATTTGTGACTCTCGCTCACCCTCATCTACCCTTGGACTTACTCTCTTATTACTTTTAATAGGAAAAATTAAAGCATTCTAGTTGATGTTTTGTGTTAAATCTAACATAATCGTGTTAAAATTAATGCAACTTAAATATAATTTCTTTAAATTTTCTCTATTTTAATAGAATAGCAACTAAGTTTAGAATGTATTGATTTCTAATTATTCTTTTAGCTTGTTCAAGCTTCTTTAATTTCAACATAATTATAAGAGCATTCCCAAGGGGGGCAAAAAGGACATGCTAGCTTATAAATGGTATGTGTTATTTGCGCTTAGGGACACCATGTATTCCCGTTCTTCCACAAGAAAACCTTGGATAGGGTTCATATATTAGGAACTCCTACATAACAAGATACAAGGAGAGCTAGAACTGGTCACAACACTAGAAAATGAGAATTTTCAGGTTTAAAGTTCATCATTTTCTTAGTAGCATGTCACAAGTCAATTGGGCAAGATACTCGAAGTTGAAGTGTTGCGATGGATTTTTGAAGTGACATGTGTTGGAAACAACAAAGATAGCAACTTGTAGGACGGTTCCAAGCTTCTGCACATGCCAAACTATTTACTAGGGCTGTATGGCATTACCTGGTGGAGATGCTCTAGGTAATTTAGCCAAAGACATGGGAACTCCTCTTACAATATGTTAGGGATGATTATTTGGCATTCATTTTTTATATTAGCAACATAGTAGTAATAAATACATCTATGAGGGTTTTGTCAATGGGATTTTAGGATAGGAAGGAGGTTGAGCAATTTTTCACTAAACAACGATGATTTTTTTGGTAGGAAATCTTGGGTGAAATATTATTGCTTTTCAATGGATGAAATTTCCAATTTGCTACCAAATCTAGGATGGTTTTACTATATTTTGGATGAATGTACATTATTTTGGATGAATAAATAATTTTTCTTCCATGGATTACAAGTTTCATCCATTTTCATGGATGTAAATAACTTCCTCCTTTTAGTGATTCCCGCTTTCTACATTGCTTTAACTCTTGAAAGTCAAAGCAGATGTTTTGTGGTTGATGGATGATAGGGAATCAAATTGTATACGACAGAAGTGCAACTACTCATCCTCAAAATTTGTTTTGGAAAGGAAAGATCTTCTACAATAGTTTGACTTGCATTGACTACTTTTGCAATTTTGGAGGCTAGTGATTCACACACTAATAGAAAAAGATGATTTTGAGGGTCACCCCTTTGACGTTTAAGTGTTAATTAAATGAAAAAACACCTGCTCCGGGATTGTGAAGGATGGTTCTGTTTTTATGGATCCGAATTTAGCAGTGAAGGAATCAACCCAAACATTCATGTTTTCCCTATGTGCAGGGATCAATGTCAATGTCATGTTCCTGTTGCTTAGCAATGCAACAAACAACCAGACATTTTTAAACATTAAATGTTAATAATGTACTCGGCTGTACTAATTATCTTATTGGTGATGACTAAAAAGTAGGTAATGTGGAACATGAGTAGGAATTCAACAAAAAGTAGAACTAAAACAAAAAAACTCACTGTGAGAAAAAGTGATAGAATGTAAAGAACTCCTAAACCGAATTTGTCGGTGTATCCTTTATTTGTGTAAATAAAATGAAATAACATAAAATAAAAATGTTGGTGTACGTAACTTACTTTGAGAGGTGGACACTTTTGGTCGACTGTCTGTTTTCAGAAATCAGATGATAATTTGCTTGTCTCTGTAGGCTCCAGTTTGGAGAAATCTGGACTCCAAATTCTTTACCCCTAAATGCCCAAACTGCAATTTTTGGCAACATAGAAAATTTGGACAGCTCACTATAAATGGAGTTTTTATTTTTTTTGCTGAAATTTTGACACACGTGCTTGAAGAGTAGCTTTAAGGTCAAACAATTTTCATAACTTTTGACTACATGGTTCAAAAGCTATTGTATGATATGTACTTTTCATTGCTCAACGGGCAATCCGGGCAGCAAAAGAAACTCTTTTAAAAAACAATTTTTTAAGAAATTAAAATTTGAAATTGGTTCTCTAGATTTATATGTACTTGGAAAGCTTTGAATCATTCCATTTTGATCAACAAGTCAAAAGTTATGAGGAGTTTTGGTTTGTGGGAGTTTGCATGCCATTATTGAATCTCTACTCTAAGACAAACTTTGAAGTCATTCATTTAACTCAATTTTTAATATTTTTCGGGAAAAAAATAAAAACATGGGTTGTAGATTTTTTATTACAACATTACAACCATTGGGATTGGCATTTTTCAATTCCATAAATAAATTGTTAACAATTTAGTATTTTGAATCTTTCTCTATATCTCTCTACTTACTATTTTTTACATATATGTCATGTGATTTGAAATGATTTGAAAATTTTCAAGCATGTAGCCAACTCAACTTGAAAAATGAATTCAGAGAGTTGCAACCATTTTGAAAAAAAATTCATACAAATGAGACCTTCTGAAGCGCAGTTGCCCTGATTTTCGCAGGGCCATAAAAAGGAAATTTGTCACTTCAAATGCTAATATCTTGCAATCTATACGGCGGAAATTTATGAGATTTTTTTCACATGTTCTAAAATAAGATTACTACAAGATCCTACGTTTGTATGTGTCCAAGAATGTTTTTTTTCCAAAAATTTGAAACATGTACTAGAAATGGCAGTTTGGAAGCAATTTTGGTGAAAACATAGTCAAAATCATTTAGGGGTTAATATTGGTGTGGAATTGATGTTTGTATTCTCACATTTAGTTGAAATTAGCCTTTCACAAAATCAAAAAAATTAAATCACACAACTCTAAAATAAATAGTTATTTAGTATAGGTAGATAATTAGCCAGCATGAGAATAAGGATGCACAATCTAGCAACATCATCATTGCACACATGAATGCTACAACATTACAACTAATGTAAAAGCATCTATACGTGATACTTAGTCTAAATTTGTCAATCTTGAGGGTAGCTACAATATAAAATAATGTGTATTTGTTAGAAAATATTTTCGAAAATAAAAAAAATTAGTTTCATATTTTTTTGAGCTTGTATGAATATACTATGAGTTTTTGAAAATATTATGTAGATGCACCTATTGTGAACACTAGACCAATACCAAATTGGGCATAAAGACATCCAAAAGCAACCCACTCTAAATTTGGATCACATGTAGGTGATTGGTGAATGCAAGTAAACGTGACAACTTCATGAAATCCCACTTGTCTACTTTGGGTTCACTCACATTTGGATTTAGGTTGTTCTTTAGGTGTTAAATATAGAGATTACAAAGTTGTGTATGAGAGAAAGGCTTTACTTAGATGGTAGAACGATACGAAGCCACATGAGTGGACTCAACTTAAGCTAGAAGCCTTTCCTAGTTATCAACAAACCATGTGGGATAACTAACTACATTGGGCTGCCTTTGATTACGAGCAATACCCATGGACTCTAACACTAACTAAGTGTCTAAAGCTACTCCTAAGGCTAACTGTACATGGTCTACGCTAGTATGTACAGAATCTCTAACACTCCCACTTTGAGAGTGGTCAAAGGCGCGAAGCCCATCTTCTCAATGAAGCTTTTGGTGTTGTGGCTTCCCAAGGGCCTTGGTCAGCACATCAGCAACCATAGCTTGGGTAGGCACATACTTGAGCTCTATCCCTCTTGAACTCCACTCCAAGGCAATACTTCAACTCTCCAAGGTTGGTCATCTCGTAATCCTTCTTGAGCATCGCCTTCACTTCAAGCATCTTGGGCATACTACTTGCAAGGAGGATCAGATCATCCACATAGAGGATCACAATCACCAAATGCTCACGACTTTGCAAGGTGTACAAAGAGTGATCAGCGTGGCCTCCTTTGAAACCCCTTCCTCACAAATATGCCATCAATATCTCGATACCAAACTCTCTCCGATTGCTTCAACCCGGGAGTGCCTTCTTCAACTTGCACTTCAAATGCTTTTGGCCTTCTTGCACAAAGCCTTGGGGCTAATCCATGTAGATGACCTCCTGCAACTTGGGGTTGAGAAAAGCCGTCTTCACATCCATTTGGTGCATCTCCAAGTCCATGGCTGCCCCAAGAGTTACAATGCACCGAATGGTGCTAAACTTGGCAACGGGGCAAAGGTCTCATTGAAGTCCTCCCCTTCCACTTGGGAAAGACCCCCTAGCAACCAACCTTGCCTTGTACCTCACAATGTGACCCAAAGCATCCCTTTTGATAGAGAAAAACCCACTTACAACTCACACTTGATCTCTTGGGAGGGAAGGCTGCAAGCTCCCATGTCCCTTTGTCAATGAGGGCCTTGTACTCCTCTTGCATGGCCACCTCCCACTTGCTTGCATCTTTGCAACGCAACACCTCTCCAAGCGTGGATGGATCTCCAAGGAAAGCCACATTGGTTTGTTCTTCTTGTTGTTGGGGAAGAATGTGATTCAGCCACCAATCTCCAGGGGGCTTGCGGGTCCTCGTTGGATAACATGGCTCCTCCGTGCCTTGATCTTCCTCACCAATGGGCTGATCTTGCTCCTCCAAGGGCTGATCATGCTCTTGCTCCCTTGGTGAAGTGCTTGGAGAAGCCACCGCTGATTTCTTCACTTGAGGTGTGGTCACCTTCTTCTTGGGCTCCACAAAGTCCTCATCTTCAGCACCTTGCTCTTCATCTTCATCTTCTATGTGAACTCTTGGAGTTGTGCCCACGTTTTGGGCTGGTCCTCCACTTCTCCCACTTGGGCTCATCTCCAAGAGCTTGGGATCAGCTCCTCCATCCTCCAAAAAGGTCACATCTCAGCACTTGATGATGGCCTTGGTCTCCACATTCATTAGCCTATAAGCCTTGGTTCCCTCACAATAACCAAGGAAAAGGCACTTGATGCCCTTGGGATCCAATTTCGTCCTCTTGGCACTTGGGACCAATGCATAGGCAATGCACCCAAAGGTGCACATGTGAGACACGTGGGGCCTTGTCCCACTCCAAGCTTCTTGCGGTGTCTTGCTTGTCAACGCGTGGGTGGGGCACCGGTTCCTCGTGTAAACCGCAGTGGACACCGCCTCCCCCCAAAGCTCAAGCTTCAAACCTTGGCCATAAATCATGGCCCTTGCCATCTCCACAATGGTACGATTCGCACGCTCCGCTACGCCGTTTTGTTGAGGGGTGTAGGGTGCGGAAGTGTGGTGCTCAATGCCATGGGCCTTCAAGTACGCCTCAAAGGCCTTGGACACATACTCCCCTCCATTATCCGACTGCAGCACCTTCACCTTGCAATCCGATTGAGCCTCCACGAGGGCCTTCCAAGTTTCAAAACGCCCAAACACCTCACTCTTGCACTTCAACATATACACCCAAATCTTGCGAGAGAAATCATCAATGAAGGTCACAAAATACCTTGCTCCTCCTATGGACGTGGTCTTCATCGGCCCGCACACATCTGAATGCACAAGCTGCAATGGCTTGGTGGCGCGCGTTGCCTCATCCTTGGGGAAGGGTTGCCTCGCTTGTTTGCCCTCAATGCACCCCTTGCACACCATAGAACTCCAATCATGCTTGCAAGAAGAGAGGTTCAGACCCTTCACCATGTGTTGGAGGCTCTTCATGCTCTTCACATTCAAGTGCCCAAGCCTCCTATGCCAAAGCTCCACAAGGTCTTCATGGGCTGATCCTTGGGCAACACACGCCATGGAAGTGCCATTCACCTTGGTGAAATGGAGGTGGTACAAGTTGCCCTCACGAGGGGCTGATGCAATCAAAACTCCACTTGGTGAACGCACCACACACCCCACCATGTTGAAATGCACTTTCAAACCTCCCAAAGACAATTTGCTCACCGAAAGCAAGTTGGCATGCAACTTGGGGACATGGAGCACCTCTTGGATTTGGATCCTTCTGGTCTTCCCCTTCACTTGCACCTCCACAAGGATCTCCCCCATGCCAAGGGCCTCCACCATGCCAATGTCTTCCAAATAAATCTTCTTCCCCGAAATGGGCTGATACGTGTGGAAGGCATCTCGATGGTTGGTCATATGTTGCCTGGCCCCCGAGTCCACAATCCAAGTGAACATGTTGGCCTTCTCCCCTCCTCCATTGGTTGCAATGGCGAAATCCTCCTCTTCCTCCTCTTTGGAAGCTTGGTGTGCACTCTCCTTGTCCTTGCCTTGGCTGATCTTGCAATGCCTAGCAATGTGGCCCGGTTTGCCACACTTGAAGCACGTCCTTGTCTCCTTGAACGCCTTGGTGTTGCCACCTTTTCCATGTCTTGAGACAAGCGCCGATCCCTCCCCTTGGGCCGCATTCTCCTTGCGCTTGGTCACCTCATGCATCAAGCGTGCGGTCACAAACTCCATGGTCAGCTCCTTGGTGGGCCTCGTCTCCAATGCGGTGATGAGGAACTCATAAGACAATGGCAAGCTTGCCAACAAGGTCATCACCACATCTCCCTCGATCACGGGCGCCTCCAAACAAGCCAACTCATCCGCAAGAGCCTTGACCTTGTTGACGTGATCCAACAAATCGTCCTCCTCTTGCATCTTGCTAGTGAAGAACTTGCGGCGAAGAAATAGGAAGTTGGAGAGGCTCTTGGTCTCATGGATGTTGCAAAGGGTGGTCCACGCTTGGACTGGTCCCTTGCAATGGCGAATGTGTGCAATTTGGCGATCCACAAGGTTGATGGCAATGAGAGCAAAGGCCTTCTTCTCCTTCCTCTCCCATGCCTTCTTGGTCTTTGGATCTACATCTTCACTTGGAGGCTCCTCACTCCCATCCACCACGTCCCACAAGTCCTTCTCCGCAAGGATCATCTCCATCTTGAACTTCCACATGCCAAAGTTCTCTCTATCAAACTTGTCGATGATGCGCACGCCCTCTCCTCCACTGGATGCCATGGTGACGCAGCTCCCACTGTGTTGGATTTCACTGGAAGGATTATACTACTCTGGAAGGTCAATCGTGTGGGAGGCAGAGAACATCTATCCCCATGCAGAGTCTAAAGGGTCTTCTTTTGTTGGTGTCAGCTGGCAGCCGATACAAGTGGTTACAGATGAAAAAAAAAAAAAAAAAAAAAAAAAAAAATTAAAGTCGGCGCTAAATGCAGCGTTCAAATGAGTGGAAAACAATTCCGATTATTTACACTTGCACTTCTGTGCACAATACAAAACTACATGGCCTTAAGTACCAAGAAGTCCACTACAATAAGAGGCACTTCGCCCGAGCAGCCCAAGCGTTCTACATTCATGTTAGCTGCCCACGTAGGCATACAAATCCAATCGCAGTCCACAGGCATGGCTCATCACCTGGACATGACCTTCATCCTCTACCATACCTTGGTCCTGTAATCAATAAACCATTCTCTACCTTGAAATCTGTGATCAATACCCCATCCTCTAATTTCTTGAAACCAAGCCATGGCCAACTCACCCGTCTGAAAACAGTAAACCCGGCCGAGGCCTCCCAAACATCTTCTCTACCTCCAATTCAGACCCTAATGAAGCTCCAAACTTCCAATCAGCCCTAAATGGAGGCTACTACTCACAATCAGCACCTCAAGGGCAACAATGGCCTCCAACATCCCTAGTTGGATCACCCAAACTCCAAAGTAGCCTACTTGCCTCTCAATGGTTGGCAAATTCCACTCCTTTGCCTCACTCACAAGGGCACAAATCAGCCCTCAATAGACTCTCAATGTACTCTTCTAAGCACAAACTCAAACTAGGAGCATGCAACCAGCCCTCACAAGATGTGATTACTACCATAAGCAATCTCTCACCAAAAATGCACTCAAAACCTCACAAACCAAAAAAGCCCCAAATAACTTACACCATATGGTTTGTAGGTGAATAAGACACAAAACGCTGATTGCTCCTCCAAGCTCCAAGGTCGCCTCTAAATGAAATGAAATTCTCCCTTAAGCACAATTCCAAGTGCGTGGGCCCATAACCTATTGAGATTACAAAGTTATGTATGAGAGAAAGGCTTTACTTAGATGGTAGAACGATACGAAGCCACATGAGTGGACTCAACTTAAGCTAGAAGCCTTTCCTAGTTATCAACAAACCATGTGGGATAACTAACTACATTGGGCTGCCTTTGACTACGAGCAATACCCATGGACTCTAACACTAACTAAGTGTCTAAAGCTACTCCTAAGGCTAACTGTACATGGTCTACGCTAGTATGTACAGAATCTCTAACATTAAAGAACGACTCTTGTTACATTGGGGTGCTCCCCTACCTTACAATCTAGATTGAATAGTATGTCCTTGTGATGAATAGTTTAACCCTGAAAGTTCCAAGGCCATTTTTTTGTCAAAAACCACTCAAAACTATCATTTTTGCCGCATTCATCCAAGAAAACAAAAATAATCTTTTTTTAAATCTAACCATAGGATCTTGTACTTCACTTGTTTTAGCTCATGTAGTAAAAATTTCATGAAGTTTGACAGCATAGATTGGAAGATATCAGCATTCAAAGTTGAAAAAGAAAACTTTTATGAACACTAGCTTGCAATTTTAGATGACTTTGACTGCCAATTGTGAAAGTTTTTTGCACTATAGACTTTGAATTAAAAAATTTTAATGCTAAAGAATTGAGTTGAAAGTCTAAGAAAAAAATTCAAAAAACACACACTTGATATTCATTCTTTAAAAAATTGTTAAGTAGAAGTAAGTCCAAGATTGAAAAAAATCCAAAATTGTTAATAACTCCAAGATGGGATTGAAAGACAATAATTCCAATGGTGAGATTGTTTTAGCAAGTAAACACAACATTTTCAAAAAAAAATTGTAAAAAATTGTGAAAATTGCATTTAGAAATGAATCCTACAAGTTATTTTTTCAAGAAGATGCTTAAATTGCCCGAAAAATAAGATTGTCCTTAACATTCTCATTATTAGTCCAAACAAAAGGAATCAAAGCTTCACATGCAGAATATAATATAACATTTTAGAAGAGAAAAAATTTAAAATTTATTTTGATTTTCTGCGATTTTTTTTTGTGTTGCCCACCAAATTCAGTTTCAGGTTTTCTGTGGTATAACTTTATCTCCCGGCACCAATTGAAATGAAAATTATATTCCCACATAGCTAATTAATTTTTCTATCTTGTGGAAAAGTTTCAAAAAAATTCACCAAAATTTGAGGCCATAGGAACCTACCCAAAATCGGATTTGTCCCCCGAGGAGACAATGGGACTTAAGGGGTTAAACTATACTAAATAATCATTTTTGTGTAGTTGACATGTGAAATTGATAAATATTTATGGGAATGATGAGAATGTTATAGTCAACTAGACATTTATGATGTTTTTATTTTCATCCTAAAATTTTGAGACTTGAGTTCAAAAATACAACTTCATGCATTATCTCAATTGTTGTTGGCTGCAAATTAAATTCTTTATAGTTTTCATCTCATTCTATAGAATAGAATGATCCAAAGTTTTTTTATGATATTTATTGAAATGATCTTAAATCAAACTTCTCATGTGTCGATATTATTTTTGAGCACATACTCACTCCATGTGTTGAAAAGCACTACCCAAAATTGATTTTTTCCAAACTCAGGATTTTTTCGTGCCACTTTTTTTTTTTTTTTCAAAAACAAAGATGAAATACTTGTATCCAAGGTATACAATGGACAATAGCCATATCTATATGTTGACAATGGACCCCAAGTAATTTTTCTTTCAAGTAAAAATGACCCTTAGATTTTTAGGGTATAAGGTCGCTAGTGTTTTCTTGAGTGGATAATATAATGATTGAAAGCTATACTAAAAGAATAGTGTAATAATTCAAAAATTCAAAGTCACTTTAAAATTCACAAAAAGTCTAAAGTGGAATTTTTGGTCTTGTATAGTTTAACCCCTAAAGGTCAACAAATCCTCAAAGTGAATGTGCATTGGCCAATCTTGGTTGTAACTTTCAAATTTTATAGATTTTTTTAGTAGTTTTTTGCCGATGTTTTTAGGTTGCAACCAATTATTTTTTTCCAATTCTACCCATTAACTTTGAACTAGGTGCCAATTCTTCCTGAACATGGGCTAGTTTTAGTAAAAGAGTGCGTATGCCCTCCGATAACCTTTTTTCTACTCCTCTCCCATATTGGAAATTAAATTCCTTTTATAAGAAAAAATTTCACTGCTTTTTTGCCAATGTTTTGAAGTTGTTACTAGTTATTTTTTTCCAATTCCACTAGCTGACTTTGAACTAGCCGCCGGTTCTTCCCAGACATAGGCTAGTCATATTAAGGGAGTACACATGCCCTTGTAGACAACCTTTTGTCTACTCTTCTCCCGTGTTGGAAATTAAATCCCTTTCATAAAAAAAAAAATTCACCAATTTTTTGCCAATGTTTTCAAACTGCAACCAATTTTTTTTTTCCAATTTCACTTGCTAACTTCAAACTAGCCGCCAGTTCTTCCCAAACGTAGGCTAGTCATAATAAGGGAGTGCGTGTGCCCGTAGACCACTGTTTTTTTTTCTACTCCTCTCCCATGTTGGAAATTAAATCCCTTTGTGGTCCCTTTGTATGGACAGGTAGCCCCTGCCTGCAGTTGCGTGCTGCGAATTCTGGTACCTCCAGAATCTGTTTTGGGCTCCCCTGGAGTCGAGTCAAGTTTGGTTGCTCTAGGCCGGCCTCCATTTCTAATTTACCCAATGGCCATCATACAAAGAAGAAAAAGTTACTCCGTACAATGCATGGATGACTCAATTGGATGGACTCGGGGGGCGAGCGCATGTGCATTACTTTGATATAGCGGAAAAACAAGAAAAAAAGATCCACAATAATCAAGTATAACCAATATGATGAGCATTTGGGAACATTTTGGGAACATTTTGGGAACATTTTGGAACCTACACAGCCAGTACAATGGAAAAGAATTCCGCTGGAGTCAGCAGTCAGCACAACCAGTTGAATGATTCCCTTTTTTTCCCCTGGAAATGCACCCACCGGGGGCCTTAACTCTCGTGGTCGACCAAGAGGCCCAGTCAAAGACAGATGGGTTACGGTAAACATGCCTATTGCCAAGCAGATTTGCTATCTATGGACTGTACCTTGGAGAAGCTATTTGTCAACTCATGTATTTTCAGAGATTGAGAAGTGGTTTGTCCCATCATTAGGGAAAGAACGGGGCCTCAATAGGGCTGCCACTTCTGAACCAACAGTGTAATAGCAGACAGCTGAATTAAATGAATAAAGAAATAATTCAAAAGATTAATAATCAATTTAAGAATAATCATAGGCCACCGTGGTAGACGGTCTACCAAGGTGGACTATGATTTTCATTTTTTTTCATTTTTAACCCCTAAACGTTTGGATCCTTTTCCAAAATTGACGATTTGGGAAAAAATTGTTATAAATTGCTATTTGGAAGAATATTTTGGAATTGACATACAAATAGGAGTTGTAGATTCCATCCATACAGTTAGATTCATTGTTGCTATCATCAATATTTTTTATAAATTTTGAAAGGGAAATTTCTAAATTCCTTCTAAATTCAATTACAAGTAAAATATTATCATTTTTTGAGTAAAACTTGTTGGAATGGATTTGAAACAAGGTTCTTTTGATGTGGTGATTTTTTGAAATTTTTGTGCTCTTTTAATCTATGACCTCATTTTTACAAATCCAATTTTGATCTAAAATCAATGAAATTTTTGGCTTGACACACTTCTACATTTGTAATTTTAGAAAAATATGAACTCTAGTAACACCAAATCCAACCATTGGATAGGACAACGACTTGATAAAAAAATCTCCACAAATTAGATGACTTTCATCCAAGCAATAACAAGAAAGAAAATTGAATTTCAATTTGTTCATTGTCTAGATTTTCGACGTCAGAGTGCTTCAAGGTTTAAAATCGATTCAACAATCCACTGGGTGGAAAATTCTAAATTTTTTCCATATCTTTTTACACTAGTGTACTACAAGATCCTATGGTTACATGTGTCCAGCAAATTTTTTTCTCTCTAAAATGTAATAATTGTACAAGAAATGGCAATTTTAGAGTGTTTTTGGTAAAAACATAGTCAAAACATTTAGGGATTAAGCCACGTGTTACCTTATGCATCTTCTACACTAGTTGCTTGCTCGTGGTCTTCACCCCTTGTTCCCAAAACTACCGCATAAAGTCATACTTAGACAAAGTTTGACAATGTATTCTTCACAATTTGTAGTCTTGAGTTATTGAAGAGACTCACTAGTGTTGATTGGTTGAGTTCATTTTTTAAGTGGACACTTTGGAAGTTGCTTTTACAAGAATTATGGTGGAGAGCACAAAATTGCAAGGGCCTATTTAGAGTTGTTGAAACTGCCTCTAGTGTGCCTAGGTGCCCACGCTCTAAGATTCAATCCTACCATGTGAAGGAATAGCTCTTCAAATCATTGTTTTCATCTTAAGTTTAGTTGTTTTATCCTTTACTCTACTTGATGAGTGTTCACTCAACTATTTATAGGTCTTATTTGGTGAGCAAAAGTGATAGACAAGGAAATTAAGGGCCATTCAAAGGTAGATGGAAAATTTGAAGGTGCTAAGTAAGGGTGGTCATGTTTTCAACAATGTGTGACAAAACCCCTTAATGCCTCAATCCTTTTCCAAAATTTTGCACATTTTGGCTTATATCATTTTACAAAAATATCATTTACTGCACTTTCAAGAAATTGGTCATTAAGGAAAGTTTTCTCTTCAAGATTCAAGTATTAGATTGAATGAATGAAAAGTTTGCTAGACTAAACAACGCCTCGAAGTGCTTTGTTCATTGTCCAAAACATGGACGTTGGAGTGCTTCAAGGTGGGTTTAGCTAGCCTCGGTGGGTCTGATCCTGATTTTGAGGGCCCTTTATTTACCACGAGGTTGAGGTTGCTTCGAGATGTGCCTTCCTGGGGAGCAGAAGTTTCTATTAATTAGGATCGGATCCTGGTTGGCAGCGGCCCACTACTACAGTACACCAAGTTACTGTAGAATTGGGTTGCCGGAGGCCCACCCACCCACCCCCACTCAGCTCCAGTTTCCGTCTCCAATGATTCCGAGTTTCCTCCTTTGCGAAGTTTCTGCGTTGGAGACGGAGCTGGAGAGCTGCAGAGCCCCTGCAACCGACAAGGAGAAGAAGGCCGGAATGAATGCCGCGAGGACGGACGGACTTAAACTTAAACTTAAACTTAAACTTCCTTCAAGACGGAGCGACATTGAGTTCGCTGCACAGGAACCTGCACAACTTCAACGTCCTCAGACAGATAGACAGACACTGACGCAGCTTTAGTGTAACCCTGGAAGGACGCTGAAGGCCACTTCAATGCTTCACTGTTGTAGTGTTATGTGGGTCTGATGGGTGACTTGCTTCATTGCTTACCACTGTTAGTAGTGTGCAATGTGCCGTTGCCACAACTAAATTTTTTTTTTTAAAATGATTTATGTAAAAAATAAATGAAAATTTATTTAATTTATTTAAATTTATTTATTTGAAATGAAGAAGAGAAAGTAATTTCCTAATTTTCCTATTCATAAAAACTTTGAAACATGGTAAGACAAAGTCTATGCACCCCTTCATGAGAGAAATAATCACATTAGAAGATATTCAGTTGCTTTGGAGGGCTATGAGTTTCTTGAGGGTTTTCAAACTCTGGGAATTCACTGCACCAATTTATTGATGTGGCACAAAGATTGCCACATCATTAAAGTTATTTCAAAAACTTAAAACAAACATTTCAACCTTTTAATTTAAAAAAATCAAAGAATTAAAAAAAAAAATTTAATTTGACAACGGCTGTCCTCTAGCTGCCAAGGAAACAATGTTGGGAACAATCCTAAAAAAGCCCTCCAAATATCCTCTAGTGGAATCTCTAGAGGGTTGCTCCATAGCCCTTATAAGACCTTGAAGTTTACCTTTGTTTGGGCTTCGGCCTTTATTTTTCCCTTGTTCTTGCCAAACTTCCGTCGAGTTGTGTTAGTGACTCGGAATCTAACTTAAAAATGTTGAATAATGAAAAGTTCATGTACTTTGATGCACCTTAATATAATTACTAAACACTTTTAATTCGGATGTTGTTGAATTAACCCCTAAAGGTCCAAACTATGTTTTTTGGCAACATAGCGATTTGAGGCAGCTCACTACGAATGGAGTTTTAAGGTCTTTTTGCTGAAATTTTCACACAACATGTGCCCAAGTAGCTTTAAGGCCCAACAATTTTCATAATTTTTGACTACATGATTCAAAAGTTATTGCATGATATGTAATTTTCAATGCTCAGCGGGCAATCCAATTTTCTTTTGGAAATCACTTTTTTGAAAAATAAAAATCTGAAATTGATTTTTTAGATTTATATATATGTGAAAATATTTTAATCATTCCATTTTTATTTACAAGATGAAAGTTATAAGGTGTTCTAGTTTGTGGGTAGTCATGGATTTCCTACTCAAAAATAAACTTTGGAGTCCTTTGTTTAACTCAATTTTTAATATTTTTTGAAAAAAAAGAAGAAGATATGATGTAGTTTGTTTATTAATACATTACCACCAATGGGATTGGAGTTTTTCAATTTTATAATTAAATTCTTAACAATTTAGTGTTTTGAATCACTTTGTACTTCTTTCTATTTACTATTTTTTCCCTATATGTTGTGCAATTCCAAATGATCTAGAAAATTTTAAGCTTGTAGCCAACTTGCCTTAAAGAATGAATCCAAAGAGTAACCATCATTTTAGACATTTTTTCATATAAATGTGACCTTGTAAAGTGCAGCTGCTCGTATTTTCACAGGGTTAAAAAATATAGTTTTTGTCACTTCAAACGTTAATATCTTGCAATCTACAAAGTGGAAAATTCTGAAACTTTTTCCACATCTTTTCAAACTAATTTACTACAGTATCCTACGGTTATATGTGTCCAAAAATGTTTTTCATCTAAAATTTAATGCTTGTATCAGAAATGGCAGTTTTGGAGCTTTTTCAGTGAAAACATAGTCTCCGACCTTTAGGGGGTTAAGGTCCAACAGAGTTGTGGAAAATGAATCAAATGTCCCAAATTGTTCAATGATTGTCTACTATGAATAAAAAAAATTTGATGGTACTGTGGAAGACCTACCTCATTGTCATCAAGTGAGCATGGCTGTTGAAGAGGTTGTTTTCATAATCAAATCAATTGTCCATCATCAATCCTCAAAGAGTATGGGACAATTTGAAGTTGAGAGTTTGGTAACTCATTGTCAAAACGCAAAAATCGGGTTCAAAGTTAAATTTCAGACCTCATTTAGGCATAGTGGAATAATTTCTTTAAAAATACTTTGACCTCAAAAAAAGGTTGGATAATCAAGATAAGTTCTCTCTCCAAAAATTGGTTTGAGGTTCTTAGACTCCAATAAAAAGCTATGGACAAAATTTAGAGAAGGTGTTGGAAAATGTCAAAAAATGTTCATTCCAAACTCTCTCCAAAATTTGTCTATAATTTTAAGTTGGAGTCTCAAAACCTCAAATCGCTTATTGGAGATGAAATTTAACTTGATTATCCACATTAGCTTAGTTCAAAGTTTTTTCAAAAATAGTTATTCTACATCTAAATGAGGTCAAAATCCAACTTTGAACATAATTCTTGCATTTGAATGAACTAAAAGCAATTGAGCTCCTATTGTTCCTAATTTATATATCTCACATAGATTGTTTCTTTTACTACAATCGCACTTGTATAAAGTGCTTCTCTTCTCCTATTCCAATACAACAAGTTCAATAAGTGTCTGTAGTTGCTTTGGGAAACTATCTTCAAAAACCACTTTATTTAGCCTATTTTGACTTCTCTTATAGAATTTGTCAATTGAACAAATTAAGACAAATTAATTCATTTAATTTGTTTAATTGGCAGATTTAACACCTTGAATAATTGTATTATGTTGCCTTGTACACCCTTGCTTTGATATACCTTGATTAATATATTTTTGAGTTTCTAACATATCTCACGAAGTTGAAAGTGTGTGACCTTCGTTTTTATAAAGGTGACAATGATATGAAAAACTTTAACAATGTTATTCTAAAGCAGCCCTGTAGACGCCCAATTATTTCTCTTGTGCTTGTAGAGAACATTTCAACAATACCAGAAACGTCATAGGGGTATACATGGTTCTAGAGATCTTGTTGTAACAAACAAAACAAATCAAACAATCTAACTTAAAGGTATAAATGGAAGGACTAATGGGTGACTTTGCTTTACTATTATATTAAATTTGAAGGGTGACTTGACTATTAATAGTAGAAACAGAGAATGCACCTATTGGTTTAATAATCAAAGTATTTTGGTCATAGGGTGCTATATCCTTCCAAGGTCAACTTTGATAAATGTAGGGTCATCCTTGCAAATTGCTATATAGTTTTTCAAAACGCCAAATTTGTGGCCATTTTACAAGGATTGGATGTCTTTGGGTATCTTTTGAGTGTCAATTGAGATTGTATTTTTGTGACCCCACTATTTTAGCTTTGAAAGCCCTATGTGTCTCCATAAGGGATACTTCAAGGTTTTGATAGGTTCCTATAATCTTGGTTTTTGATATTTGAAACTTTCTAAGCAAATATAAAATAGACATTAGCTTTATGGGAATATCATTTTTAGTTCAATTAGTGTCTAAGAGCAAAAGTTTGCCTCCCTAAGCTCAAAATGCTCAAGTGTGGGCAATTTTTTAAATTAGAATAATTTTTTAAAAATTGATTCTCATATATTGTATTTTTATGTATGTAGATAAATTTGATCTATTCCATTTGGATTAGTGATGCAAAAGTTATGGAGCTTTTATTTTATGAGTAATCATTGTATTTTTTGAGAAAATAATGCATTAGATTGTTTCCTTACTCAATTTCCACAATTTCAGAAATAGAAGTTCCACAAGGTTCAAATTGCTCGCTAGAACAATATTACAATTGGAATTAATGTATTTCAACTCATCTTAGAGCTATCAAAGATTTAGTTTTTCCTTTTGTCTAATGTATGCTATTAGTTAACAATTTTTTAAATAGTGGAATTTTTAAAAATCTTCTAGGTTCTTAATTCAATTATTCAACTGCCACAAATTATAAACTCAAAATCTATGGTGCAAAATTTTAAGTTAAGGTTGAAATCTTATAATTTCGTTACAAAAGTTCTCAAATCTTATAATGTAGGTAAGAAAATTTCCTCAATTTAAACACAGATATCTTGCAATCTATGTAGTCAAAGTTCTTTAAATCTCTCCCACACATTCTTCTACCAACATATTGTATTCTTCTTCTAGAGCCTAAAGTTAGATTTTTCACATAGGTGAAGTAATATCATATTGTATTAATATTAATCAATCAATAAATATTGTTGTAAAACAAGTTTTGTACTCTTAATGAATTCCGTGCCCTTAGAATAAGTAGTCAACACTCATTTGTATTTTAGTTTGCAATGCAAAGTATTATTATTGTTTGTTGAGTAAAAGAATTTAGTTAGTGTTCAATCATGGTAGTTTGTATTTTCCTTTTTACTAAGTTAACCCTTTTTGTTTGTTTGTCTTAATCTCTTCTCAACACCAAGAGCATGATAAGTGCCACTTCAAAAATTTGTTTTTTTCAATAATTAGAGGAAATAGGTGCAACACAATTATAATCTAACTTACAATAATTTAATTATTCTATCCCAAAACATGACTTGGGTTCCATGTTCTAATTTGACCAAATTAGTGTATACCAATTTGTCTTAATACTCAGGGAAGAGGGGATTAGAATCACCTAAAATCCACCACAAATTTTAGTTTTTTGTAATTGATACAATAATACACAAGGATACTTCATGCAACACTAATTCAAAATATTGTTCACGATTTTGGTAAATTAGAGTCACATGCACTATTACACCAAGTCAAGGTAACTACATTGAAGCACTTACTTTGGGATAAATCACCTTCAACTGCTATTTTTTTTTGAAACACGTGGACAATTTCCATTCATATAGAACGAACCAAGGCAGCATGTCCCCGGCAGCAATTTTTTTGCCTTCAACTGATTTGATTTGATTTCTTTTTTTTACACAAATAAAGGACCTTCAACTGATTTTTCAGTCAAAGGAAATGGACCCCTCATCCGTGCCATAGTTCCAGGGACAGTTTTATTTTTATATTTTTTTATATTTATTTTTTTATGATCACACTTTGGTCGTTGTGATCCTTGCCATGTCAGATGCATAGAGGATGATGTTATGTAGGGTCATCAATCATCACCCTTATTGTCTTTAATATGGTGTCCTCATTGCTATCCAGGAACTGCCCCCTCCAAATAAAAATTTAGCTTTTTGATAGTTTATAATTAGAACTCAAAATTTCTATCATTAGAAGCACATCCCAAAGCACTTGGAATAGGTTTAAGAATAGGTATAAGAAAACTCAAATTTAGACATTGGGCCATTAAAAAAAACTAGCTTCAAAAGCAAATTAAAAGACAAAACTATCAATAGTTTTAGGTCTTGGCAACTTACACTTAGAACAAGCCTTGGTGTTTGCAATATAGTCCTTCCATATGGAAAAATAAGCAATCCCTTCAAAGTAGGGGCTAAATGTGTGCCCTTCCGCTTGCAATGGCACCCACCCAAAATGTTGCCCCGCCGTTTTGAACACCTCTATTCACTATCTCAGTTCAATTTGGTAATCCCACAATCATTTATTGCATCATTTCGTCTTTTTTAAAACTATTGGACTAGTTGGTCTTCCATTGCCTTACGTATTTTCCCTTGTTTTGTGTATGATATGTCCAAAAGTTAATTGTTCACCACAAGGGTAATTAGTTACATGATTGCAAGATTGGCGTGTTCTTGCGAGTACCATATGCTAGTCTCAAGGTGCGAGAAGTAGCCTATTTTCAATTGCAACTGTATGTCTTTATCACAAATCTACTTCTTATGTTAGTACTACCTTTAGAGCTTCTAGATATTTGACGCTTTTAGAGCATCCCCTACCGTTAGTAAGCTTTTGAGGGCCTTCAAAGTGAGATGCAAGAAATAAACTAAGAGAACCCTAGTGATAACCACATGTGCCCTTGACAAGTTATATGAATTCATCTAAGTAGGTGGAAAGAGCTTTTTTGTTCATTATACCTAGTTCCAAATCAATCTACCAATTCTTGCAAGCATGTCATGAGGTTCTAGTCAACAACCAAATCCTTACTAAAGATCAAAAGTACAATTTATTTTAGGTATTGTCGGGTTTGGCTCAACCTTCAAAATTGAGCTTCAACAAAGGACAAAGACAAGTTGGTGGGATTGTAGCTTTGGGGGCTTGGATTGTGGTTGGTTGGCATTTGATGAAAATCTCCCCATTTCTCAGGAGTCATCATTTTCACATTTTGAAGGGGATGCTTTAACAAAAACAAATTGTCCAATATTTTGTAATGCAATTAACATGATTTTGTTTGATTTGCCAAGGCCTTTATATTTTTTGGGGGTCTATTGAAGATGTCATTAATATATGGCATAAAATACCTCCCTTGGATCTCTAAGTCTTTTTAAAAGCTTTTTTTAAATTTCCACTGAAGGTGATTTAGTAGTCAAATCCATTAAGCACTATTTATCTTATTTCTTGTCCCAAGGGGAACAATTTTATTCCCATGCAAAAAGGGGTCCGACAAAACAACATATCGTATGTACATGCCAACTTTTTTAAAAACATTAAAACTCCAATTTCATACAGCCTTTCCTGAAGAAACAGTCAATAGATGCTTTGTAGTAGCACGACTATCAACAGGAGTGACTGGATAATGTGTGACATGATGAGTTTGTACAGTACCACAGATTTGATCATATTCCATATTCTAGTTACAACATTTCCAAACTTGCTTTTGGAGTATAATTTAGAGCAATAAAAATTAGAGCAGCTCCACCGCTTCAACTTCATATGGAATTGTGAAAAAAAGGTTTTCACAGAGTGAAGTCACAGGCCAGGTGCAGTAGTGTCTCTGCTTTTATGGGAGCAGAGCTGCAACGCATCCACACTTGAGTAAACAACCCTCGACGACACCTTATAAAACTTACTTTGCATCATCGAAGACGTCATGGAGGAGAACGATTCCTTTGTGGTCAAAAGGGTTTGAGTTGAAAATATTTGTGTCGAGGATTTGTTCCTCTGGTTTTGTGTACTCTCTTTCCTTATCAATAAAATGTGTTCATGTGTTTCAATGCAAAAAAGGGTTTGAGATGTTGGGTGAGTTCTCATTGGGTGGTCTCAGAAGACCTCAACAATGGGGTGTGTGGGGTGGAGCATTGTATAGTGGTTGCGTGGGAAAATCGGAATTCTCATAGCGGTGATGCGGTGGGGCACTAAACCGCCACCTTTCCACGACAATCGTGGTCACGTTTGACTTGGAGTTTGCGGTGGAGTTGCTCTGGTATAAGGTGGGCGCCTTCCTATGCGCCATTGACCCAAAACTGTCATCATTACTTTGTGTAGATCTCCAAAATCAATATGTACCTATGTAGAAGAGACGATTTCCAAACTTCTACCAAAAGGTCTACGAAGACCTCAATAATGGGGTGCATAGGTGGAGCATTGCAGCGGTTGCCTAGGAAAATTGAAATTCTCATACATGTGATGCGGTGGAACTCTAAGCCGCCGCCTTTCCGCTACATTTATAGTCACATTTGACTTAGAGTTTGCAATTGAGTTGCTTTGATATAAGTGGATGCTTCCTAATGCGCCACTAACTTGCAAAACCACCAATCACCACTATCAATACATTTACAAAATCAATATGTACCTATATCGAAGAAACGACTATCAGCCCAACCACCAGAAAAAACTAGACCCTTCCCAACTTTTGCATAGGATATCCACATTTCGTGTTCTTTGGTGTGTTGGAACCAGCCTTCTCTCACTTGCCAACAACAAAATCCAAAAAAGGATTGAAGTCAGGTTTTGTTTGTTTTTTGCATTTGAAGAACTTAACCCTTAAATGACGTTGATGCCTAAAAAACATCCAATGAATGACTTGATTGTTCATTATACAAACAAAGAATGCACCAATTGATCCGATGATCCAATAATCATTCAAATTTTCATTTTGGTTATAAGTGGGGCTATGTCCTCTTAGGGTTAATCCTTAAACAACAAGATGCATCCGAAAAGTGTCTCGATGGATGGCTTGTTCACCATAGAAAGAAAGAATGCACCGACTGGTTCAATAATACAAGCTGATTTCGGTGATTACCTTGGTCATGAATGAGGGGCTGTTGGTCCTTTAAGGGTTAAAAATTGTAAGCTTCTTGTGAAGAAAGAGGTTTTAAGTTTTAGTTTTTCTTTTCTTTTTAATTGCGGGTAGGGTAAGGCAGCCAGCTGGAGATCAGTTTGGGACAGTGAGAATTTACTGAAGCAATGGAGGGGGCCAAAGCCTCAGTTGCCAGAGAGATTGGATGGCAGTGACTAAGGTTTTACAATTGTCCCGACAATCTTGTTTTTTCTGCAATGAAATCCCTTTTCATTTGTTTAAAAAAACAAAACATGTCCGGACAATCCTATGTAGTCTAGACTTTGGAGAGGGAGATGTTTCAATATCTTTGGAAAAGGAATCTCATTTTTTATATTTTATTTTATATTTTTTGAAACAAATGAAAGGAGATTCCATTACCAATAATAAAATACAAACCAACTAGCTACAGGAATCTCAATTCTTTTGGGTGCACAATCTTGAGTTCATTTCAGATAGAAGATATCCAAAGTTATAGGAAGAAGACAAGTGGTGGACACTCATTGACTATTCACTAAAAAGAGGCGTACCACCTTGGTTTGCAATAGTTGTCCCCTTCCCTCTCTTAAAAAATTACAGGTTGTTGATTTTTGTAAAAGAAAATGCTTACCCTTGAAATTGTTGTTGATTTCTCAAAAAATCACAAGCCGTTGATTTTGTCAGATTTAATTTGAGTTGTCCAAGTATGAAATATTGGATATGGATACAATACTACGTACAAATATGGATAGAATACTAAATACGGATACAGATACGGATACAATATCGTATACAAATACATACAAAATACATACAAAATATACATAGAATATGAAATACATATTAAATACTGATATATATGGAATATGAATATGAATAGAGTATCATATAGAAATATGTACAAGATATGGAATACAAGATATAGATATGGGATGAATTGTCCCATATTGATTGTCAAACAAGTTGATTTCTAAAATTACAAGAGGAGGGAAGGTGATTGGAAATAAAATTTTGAAATTTCAGTGTACTGTGGCACAAAGTGTCACAATGCACTAAAAAGTGGTAGTAATTGCCATACTCAGTAATTGAATGGGCTATGCTTGTTGTAGTGAATGTCAAGCTTTTGAGTCTTTTCTTTTTGTTGGAATAGGTGGACAATTGAGGTAGGAGGTTCTTAGGGCTACTTCACACATGGGCCGAAGGTCGAGAGTCCGTCGGCCTCCACCATTCAGATTTCAAAAAACCCCAACTTTGGCCTCTTGACCCTTCATACAAGGTGGCACAATCCAAAGTCCGTTGCCCTCCAAACTGCTTACATGGCAACCTAGCTCCTACGTGGCAATGGCCTCGTGACGGACTCTCGACCAAAGTTTGGGTCACCACTTTTCGGCGACCCAAACTCTGGTCGAGAGTCCATCGAATTTAAGAAATTTAAAAAAATTTAAAAAAAGAGTAAAAATAAAAAATGACAAAATCTTAGCCATTGGATCGGAAGAACTGTTTTTCCCAAGGCCAAAAGGAGGATGCGCCTTCTTCCTCCTCTCTCTTTCTCTTGAATGTCTTGGTAGGAGTCTTTTTTTTACAGTTCTTTGTTGTGTGTTGTCTATCAAATTCTTTTGCAAGTAGAGAAGATGGACCATTTTTCTGAAAACCCTTTTTTTTGTAGCCAAACAATTTTTATGGGGTCGGAAATTTTTTTGACTCCAAGTTCTTATGGAGCATTTCAACTTTTTTCAGCTCAAGTTGGAGAGAAAAGTATAGAAGAGAATCAAGAGACAATTGTGGAAAGAGTAGAAGAGAAGGTTGTTGAGGAAGTAGATTGTGAGATAGTAGGGTCTTCTAAAAAGAGAGGTGCTTCTAAACAAAAGGCTACTCCAAAGTAAAAAGAAGGCAATGGTGAAAATTGAAGGAGAAGCCAAAGGAGAAGAGGTAAATCGAATGTGGGAGGACTTGGAGGTGCTTCAATTGATTGCATTGAAGGGGGAGATGGAGCCTGAATTTGTTTGAAACAACAAAAAACAAGGTATGTCTAAATTTTTTACCCTAATTTACAATTTCGTGCAAAAGGTTGAGGATTGGGGCCTAAAGGCCTTTGCCTTCGTCGCATGCCCGACCACCATGGCCCCTCTTTCCCCCATTGGACATCAAAATGGGATGTCACCGGTGGGGTTTGAGCCCTACTCTCCACCACCACAATGGAGAGACATTCCATTACATGGACTATTCCCTCCATCTACTTTCCTTGATGTCCAAAGCCAACAAACTTTCTCATTTGTACCTTACATTCGTTACATAGTCTTCGTTCACAGTGAGAGCATTTGCTGTCATTGTTATATCTATGCCATTTTTGACTTCTTTGCCCTATTTTTTTATTATTTTGCTTGTAGGAATTGACACTTGGGTGAGGCTTCATGCTAGAATGGTTGTAATGCTACCAAAATTCAACCGCATTGTTGTGGCATGCCATAAGAAATTCAAGACCATTTTCGATGCTTACAAGGAGGACAAAATGGCCAATGGTATTTTGGGCAATAATTGACAAGAGAGCAAATTCTATGATGCTTTAGATGAATGGTATCACCAAGCCGGGCAAGTCATGAAACATGTCTCCGCTACAACAATAGATCATGGACAAATCCAAAGCAATTTAGCCCCGAATGGAGATGGAGATGGAGATGGAGATGGAGAGAGTGCACCAACATCAACAACAAATTCTACACCAATGGCAACAACAACTCTGTCTACACCAACATCAAAAGGTAAACAAAATTTTCATGATAGAGCCATTCAAATTTTTGAAAAAATGGCAAAAACTACTATCAGTTTGATGAAAAACTTTGATAGAACCAATGAGTTGCTAGAAAGAGTAGCCCAACAATTTGATTGTTTGATCAATAAGCTATAGGGAATTATGTGCTACTCTTCATCTAAGCTATAGTCATCATCACTGTAGCTACAATTTTTCCACAACAAATTTGATTTTTTGGCCAAATGACCTCTATAAAATGTTTCAGCGAGTAATAGATGAATTCGAATTGAATCATCCAACATTTTCTTCATTTTCTCTTGTGGCTTTGCCTTTGTTTCTTCACTTGCACAATTTTCTTCATTCTCTATTTCATTTTCTTCTTCTTGTTCTATGAATGGAGTCTCTTCACCTCATGGATTCTTTTTCTGTAATTCCCTCATTTCTCTCAATGATGATTCTAGAGAGTGAAACATGTTCGTCTCCTGCAATTTTTCTAGTGTCGTATTCGCTTCAGCTTGTAGTTCTTTTTCTCCTTCTTTTGCCCATTCCATACAAAAATCATCATTCTCCAGAATACATAGATTGTGGAGACACAAACAAGTCGTAACTATGTCGGGCACATTTCGGAGTGGCATGTCAATCCTTTTCAATAGTATGCACCATCTTCCTTTTAGAATGCCAAATGCTTTTTCCACAGCCATACGTGTGCTTGATTGAATAAAATTCCAATGTGCTTTTTTCCTTGGCAATCCTTCTTTTTCACCCTTGAATGGTGAGTAAAACCAAGGCCTCATAGGATATGCAGCATCAGTGATAAATCTATAAGGTAAAAATGCTCCTCTCATAGTCCTCTTTCCAATTTATGATTTATGAAATAAGGCCCAATCATGAATCCGGCTGGCCCATCCAAAATCATAATTCCAAAATTTGCAATCAGCATCTACTACTACTTGTAGTAAACACAAATAATATCCCTTTTGACAATAATATGCTACTAGATCATGGGATGGTGCTAAAATAGGAATGTGGCTACCATCAATTGCTCCTAGAATAAGCGGAATCCCATGTAGTGTTTCAAAACCGTTTGCTATTTTCTTCATCAAAACAAGAGTGGATTTAGGGAAAACTAATGGTCTCAAGTGAATCCTAATTGCTTCACAACATTGCCTCGTAGTGATGGAAGTTGTACTCAACCCTATACCAAATAAATCACCAATCATTTGCAATGAATTACCCATTGCTAATTGAGAAAGAGTAATTGCAATCATTTTCTCCACACTAATACTTCTCTGAAATTTGTATCCTTCTTCTTCAAAACAGGTCCCAAATGAGTACATAAATATTGAAATGTAGATGTATTCACCCTCATTCGCTTCCAAAATTCACGATCTAAATATGACTCCATCAATGTATCTTGAAGGAAACCTCCATATCTCTGAAATTGCCAACATTTTCTTTGAGAATTCACCCTCCGTCCTTGGGCAATAAAAATTGCCATCATCATCATTTGGGCATTTTGTTCAAAAATTGCAAGTTTTTGCAATGCCAAAATGCCCACAATGATGCACTTCATGACCATGAAAACCGAAAGTAGAACAAGAATGCGTTCTTTCCTAGAATCCATGGTTAAAGAAGGTGAGGAAAATTTTAGAAATTACATGGACTATTCATGCAAAGAGAGATGGATGCAAGCCAAACAAATGGTATGGTTTGGACTTTGGGCTTGGGCTTTGGAGGCTTCACACTATGGCTGGCCAAAGACTCCATTTCTGATTTTTTTATTATCATTTATTGCCCATTTCTTTGGACTCTCGCCCAAAGTTTGGCCATGAACTCCCACGGCCTCTCGACTTGGTCGGCCTGTGTGTGAAGTGTCCCTTAAATCAACTAGGTTCTAATTGTGTCCCCTATCTAGGAATTGAGTGACATATATGCTCCTTGAAATACCTATCATTGTCATTGATGGAGGTAGGTAGGCTTAAGTGTGTGATTTTCAAGCCTCTTACTTTAAGAGTGAAGAAGGATGAATTGCTGCAATTGCAAGCAAATGTCTTGTGCATTATACAATAAGATATTTCACCCGTGTTGAGAAATAAGGAAGCATTTGAAAGTGATTGTTTATAATATTAGAAGGTTGTTTTAACCTTGAAATGATGTTGAGGACACACCAAGTGTTCAATAGATATGACCTTCTTTGTTATTGTGGAACCAAAAAATGCACTTGTGAATCCAAAAATTGAATCATTTTTGAGTGAGTACCTATCACCAAAGTAGCATCCTTCCAAAGGTTAACTTGCATAATTCTTTCAAATCCCATTAATTTTAAACATAATGCAAAAAAACTATTATTCTAAATCTTTTTATTTAATTCAAATATTAGATATTTTAATTTACTTGTTGATAAATATCTTCTCAAAAATTTTAAGTGAAAAAACAACCTTTACAACTACGTAATTTTATGTTTAAACTTCAAATATCAAGTTTGTTATAGATATTTTCAATAGTGCAATTCTATCTTTTAGGATTTTAAAAAAATGCATGTTTTCCTTGACTTGAACATTTTGATAATGTGTCAAAGAATTGAGTTGAGAATCTATGGAAATATAAGCAAAAACTATATTTTGTTTCTATTCTTTATTGCTCTTTAAAAAAAAAATCATATAGAGGTGGTGGATGTCAAGAAAAAATACCTTATTCATGGTGTTAATATGGAATTGAATTTTTGTTAATTATAATAGTGCAAAATGTTCTAATAGGCCATATAAATCTTTGGAACTATTTGTTTTCTAAATTTTTTGGAAATTGAGTTCAAAATTAAGCTTTGATGTTATTTTTAACTTTGTAATATTCAAAACAATACTCTTCATATAATATACCATGTTTATAAGTATGAGATGAAGAAAAGCTTCAACTTGATCTAGAATCCTATCCTTTAAAAAAAATTTAAATATTTTCAAGTGAACATAATAAACCTTTGAATATAAGCAACTTTTGCAATACTTATTAGAATCTTATGAAACAAAATTTTACATACAAATTATAATATATAGAAGTTTAGACATAATATTTTGAAATTAGTTGTCTAATTGCTCATTACATACAAATAGGGTTAAATATATGGGCTAATTTTTCTTGTGATGAGTAAAATAAATTCAATTCTCAATTTGGGTACAAAATATACTAATAGATATGAATTGAGACTATTTGACTTGATCAAGAATGAATTTAATAGTTTAATTGAACTTTTAGTCAAGAATTATCTAGAATCATCTTGAAATTTTGAGACTATAACTAAATATTCATTTTTTCTTGAAACTATTCATACTTGTCTAACTAATTGGTGATCTGTACTCGTGCTCTCCTTTAACCCCTAAAGGTTAAAACTGCATTTCTTGGCAAAATATTGATTTTGGGCATCTCACTACAAATGAATTTTTTATTTACTTTTGCTGAAATTTTTACACAACATGTATCCAAGGAGTAGCTTTAAGGCCCAACAATTTTCATAACTTTTGACTACATAGTTCAAAAGTTATTGCATCATATGTAATTTTCCAGGTTTGACGGGCAGCCCAAAAATTTCTTTCAAAAATCACTTTTTTCAAAAATAAAAATTTGAAATTGATTTTGTAGATTTATATGTAGATGGAAGCTTTGAATCATTCCATTTTGATTTACAAGATGAAAGTTATGAGGTGTTCTAGTTTGCGGGTAGTTATGGATTCCCTACTCAAAAATAAACTTCGGAGTCCTTTATTTAACTCAATTTTTAATAGTTTTTGAAAAAAATAAAGTTTTATGATATATATTGTTTATTACCACATTGAGACCTTTGGGATTGAAAATTTTCAATTTTATAATTAAATTCTAAACAATTTAGTATTTTTGGATCACTTTGCACTTCTCTCTACTTACTACTTTTTTCCTATATGTTGTGCAATTCCAAATGATCTAAAATTTTTCAAGAATGTAACCAACTTGCCTTGAAGAATGAATCCAAAGATTAACCTCCATTTTGAACATTTTTACATCCAAATGTGACCTTGTGAAGTTTAGTTGCCTATATTTTCACAAGGCCAAGATAATGATTTTTGTAACTTTAAAAGTTAATATATAGCAATCTACACAGAGGAAAATTTTGAAATTATTTCCACATATTTTCAAACTGATTTTCTACAAGATCCTATGAATATATGTGTTCAAAAAATGTTTTTCATCTAAAATTTGGTGCTTGTAACAAAAATGGAAATTTTGTAGCGTTTTTTATGAGAACATAATCTCCGACCTTTCGGGGTTAAATGCATCTTTTGTCTATTGAGCTTTTGCAATAGACTATTAAGCATTTGTGTAATTGGGGTCACCCAAGTTGGGCTGCTTGTTTGTGTTTGCATTATCAAATCATCAATTGTTTATTTGGTAGCATTGAACATACGAATTGCTAAAAGTAGTGCAAGACTAATAAAGTGAAAAGTTTAAATTTTGTCTTCATTGTGGACTAGAGAAAAAGCTCAAGATAGACTAAACTTGATTCAATTGTGAATCATGCAAAATTACAAAGGGGCTAGTGATTGGCTTACTTAAGTGTGTTTGTCCAATTGCCAAAGATTAGCAACTTGAGAAGATTACTATATAAATTTGAATAGAATTCTAGTTGATTAGCATATATATTGAATTATTGGATTGAGTAAGACTTTAAGAGATGTTTGAGAAGAAGTGAATTAGAAATTAGAAAGAAGTTGTGTGTATGTGTGTGCGCTTGGGTATTGTCAAATGTTCTACCAACCATTTTTTGAAATCTATTAGTATATAAAGGTTTATATAAGGGAGTAGTTGAGAGACCAATTGATTTACTTATGTTTGAATTTGAAATTTGTTGGGAGTGATGGTATAAAGTATGTGGTTGAATAATCTCATCTCATTGAATAGGTTACCAGTTGTATTTTGTGGATTTATATTAAAATTTGGTCAAATAGGATCTAAGGAAAGTCTTTAGACCAATTGCATGCTCTAGTTGAACAAATGACAACTTGACTTGCCAATTGTATCTAGTTGTTGATGCTATGAAATTATTAAGCCATTGAATATTTTTGAAAGCTAATTGCATGCACATAAGTGGCAATTGCAAATAAAGAGATTACTACACATAATCATTGAAGAATGATTTTGTAATGATTGATTGTCTTGCAAGGTTTTTTTAGCCATTTGAATCATTGCCACATAAAAAATTTCCAAAGTTTGTAGTTTCCAATTACAATAGTTAGTGTATTTGTGCTTCATTGTAGATTTTATATGTCAAAAGTTTTATGAGTAGGTTTAAAGTGAATAAAACAAATAATAATTGTGATCTATTGCATTCTTTGTAAAAAAAAAATCTACACACCTTGATAGTTTTGTAATGGTAAAATTGTTGCTTCAAACTAAATTACCTTTGTATGTGAGTCACAAGTCTCTCTCTCTCTCTCAAAATGCTCAAGGGGTTCAATTGTTGGGGTGTCTAAATGTGATAGATGTATAGGCAAATCATTGACAAATAGCTTTATTTTGAAGAATCACCAATAGGCCCCCACATACTAGTATAAGATGGTGGCGGCCTTCATATATTTATAGCATTGGTGTATCTTGGGAAGAATAAGAGTATTTGATCATTGATTGGAGATTTGAGTAATAGTTATGTTATCAAAATCTAATTGAAGTCAATCAATTTTCCAAAATAGATAAAAAAAAGGTGAAGATTTCTATTTATCCAAAATCAACTAAATTCCAAAAAGGTCTTTAGCATTTTGTCATATAGCTTATGGAAAAGATATTGACAAAAAATAAAATAAAAGAACAAGTATTACTACCATAAATAGGTGAAGTTCAAGGTTCACATCTTTCTATAAAAATATTTTTTTTTGTTGAAAAATAAGATTTGATGGATGCTTGAAATAGATTTTTTTTCTAATATTTTTTATTCTACCATCAAACTATTTTTTGAAAAAATAATTTCATTTTAATTTTTCATCTACTTTTAAAATCATATTGCACCAAACTTATTCTTCAACTACCATAAAAAAAGGTAATTTTGAAAATGATTTTACTTCTATAGATCCTATCATGAAGTGCTCCCAAAATCATTGAACTACAAAATGAATGACATGCACAAATGTATTTAGTTGAATTTAGCTAATTTGCCTATAATCTCTTTAGGATCAAAGAATTCTACATCTTTGAAATGACAAAGAAGTATTCGAAAAATGCTACTTCGAATAAGAAGTCCATGACGACTATTCAAGAAAAGTTGTAAAATATAATGCATAGATGTATCCATTTGACTAAATCTATTATAACAATATCCAATATTTTCAAGAAAACTTGAAACTAAAAATTGAAAAAATCTTCTAAATTGATAGAAGAATTAATATTTTTATAATTTTTTTTTTTTTATTAAGTTCAAAACTTTCAGTACTACCATACTCCTAGGTCAATTTCAATACATCAAAATGGTTTAATTTAAATATATTTGTGCACCTTGAAATAGGAAATATTTTTAAAATAATTTGAAAAAATTCAATATTGTTGAAGTTTTAGAGAACTATTTCAAGAATCTTCAAACATGTACTCAATGGATGAAACGATTAATATTTTGTGTTCTTGAGGCATATTTATATTCATTCAGTGTTCAAATTTCATCAAACATGTCCATCTGCTCCCTAGTCAAATGGTTTCAGATACCCATTGTCTGCTTCAGCTCAAAATTTGTATTTTTTATAAAAAATTTGCCATTCCAAATTTACAATACCGTACGTTGGGGTCAAATTCATTGTACCCCATATAAAATCATTTTTAAAATTTTTAATTTAGTTTCTTTTGGTTAACTTGATTTAGAATATCTAAAATTTTATTTTACGAGGTCTAAGAATATTTCATGACCTTTAGCACACTTGAAAATATTCTATGACCTTTAGAAATTTTATAGTTTTACTAATATTCATAGCTTTGGCTTCATGTTCTTTTTTAGGATTAGAATTTTTTTTTATTAATATGTATTTTTTTGTTCACTTATGCCACATTATAATTTTTGAAAATTCATTAGATGCCATATTTATTTATATCTTGAATTAATTTTTAACAAATATGACCACACCATAAGTTAGTAGATTTTTAAGTTTGAAAAAACACATAAGGCAAAAAATTGTCCAAATGAAGAAGGCATTTTTTAGTTATGAAAAGACAACCCAATAAACTCCATGAAAATTTAATGTCCTTTAGTTTTATTTTATTTTATTGGTATATACAACTTGTCTAAAAGAGGCATTGGCCAAAAAATGATCATCTAAGAATTTGAGGGTTATCATATATGTTTGCACTTAGTATTGGGGGTGTTTGTCAAAATGAGTCTAATCCCAAAGTGTATCTAGATTAATTTCCTAAGACCCTTGCTAACAAACTTCAAAACATACCTCAAGGTGTATCTAAATAAGATATCATTTTGGGAGGCACCTAAATTTGAGACTAGTCTAGATTTGAAATAATAGAAAGGCCCTCCAAATTTACAATGTACTCAATTGCAATAATTTTTAGTCACAATAATCATTCTAAAACATAAATCTAGGTAGACAATAGATAGCTTATTGTTTTGGTCAACAAATAGTAAGCTATCTATGGTTTAGAGTAGACTTGCCAATCATTGCATTGACAAAATTTCAAATCCTTCTCTACATAAATATAGAAACTTGCATGTTTTGAAATTTGGTGTGATTATTAAATGTTATGTTAACCCCTAAAGGACCAAGGTGTGTTTTGGGGCAACATAACTTTTTTGGGTATGTACATGTCAGCAAAGATTTTCATATTTTTGGCCCAAATTTTAATCGAAGATACGGACGAGGAATATCTTTCATGTGCACTAAATTTCAAGACATTTGGAAATACAAGTCAAAAGTTATAGCCTAATATGTAGTTTGTTTCTCAACTTGGGCAGTCTGGGCAGATCTGAAAAAATCATTTTTTTTAGAAACAAAAATTTGAAGTTAAGTTTTTAGACTTATACGTATATAAAAAGCCTTGAATCATTCCATTTTGATCAATGAGTCAAAAGTTATGGGGTATTTTAGTTTGCGTGTGGTTATGGATTCTCTACTTCAAAATAAACTTTGAAATTATTTATTCAACTCAATTTTCAATATTTTTGGAAAAAAATAAAAATATTAAGTGAAGGTTGTTTATTACAACATTACAACCATTGGGATTAACATTTTTCAATTCTATAATTAAATTATAAACAATTTAGTATTTTGATTCATTCTCTACTTCTCTCTACATATTATTTTTTGGTATATGTTGTACAATTCCAAATGATCTGAAATTTTTCAAGAATGTAGCCAAATTGCTTTGAAGAATGGATCCAAAGAGTTGCAACCATTTTGGACATTTTTTTCATACAGAAGTAACCTTGTGAAGTGCAGCTGCCCAATTTTTTGTAGTGCCAAAAAAAAACTTTTTGTCAATTGAAACGCTAATATCTTACAATCTACAAGGTGGAAATTTCTGAAATTTTTTCCACATCTTCTCAAATTATCATTATACAAGATCCTACAATTGGATGTGTTCAAAAATGTTTTTAAATTTTTTTTTGGTACTTGTCCTAAAAATGGCAGTTTTAGAGCGTTTTTGGTGAAAACATAGTCAAGGAACTTTAGGGGTTAAGATTCACCTTTGAAAAATAGAATGCAAAAAGATTTCTTCATACAAATTTTATTGCAATTTAAAGGCAATGAAGCTAGAATTTAGTTTAAAAAAACGTCCTTGCAACCCTTTGCCGCACAATGTGCCGTCATGGTGGGCGGTGATACCAAATTTTGTTCCCATTGCAATTGAATTGATAGTTGAATTGTGTGGTTCTTCTTCAGTAAATGGCAACTTACAGTTGTCCGATTTTTGGATGTGTGCAGAAAATGGCTGAGGTTAACTTACTCAACCCCCAAAATATTTAGTTCTAAAATAACTACCATATCTAAATTTTTTTTTTATCAGAACTGGGTACAATGCTGGTTTTGGGGTGCTTCCGTCTCCCCCTTAGGACAAAATTTCAAAAGAGCAAATTGAAAGAGAGATGGTGAAAATCCGACAAGAAAAAAAAACATGAAATCTGCTTGCCATGCCTCTCTCATTCCAATTCCAGATGTTTTCATCATGATTGAGCTGTGTGCGTCTTTGCAAAATAAAGAAAAAGGTGAAAACTGTGAAACTCTGGAACTTTGGTCCAAAGATGCAAGCGGCGGCTGCGGCTGCTTCCATACGAAGTCGTTCTTTTGACCGAAACTCTCGACGACGATGACCAGTCGGACCGAGGATGACAACCACGACAGAGGTGCAGCAGCAGCCGCAGAACTGAAGCAAGCCATTCATAATAAGGTGCGCATAAGGGTTGAGCTGATTTTCTGAACTCTGCTGCAACCGGCCCTGCACCCCTGCATGTGCCTCCTTTCAGTTCATAGCCAGGGAGGGGTCTCGTCACCGTCTTTAACTTAGTTAGTTTACTAGTAAGCTACTAGTAAGGCCGGGTCTTAAGTTACCCCTACCCAAGAGTACACCAAGCTCACCGGCCTCAATTGATACAGTAATGACGGGCGCACTGGCTACATGACGTTAACATGAGACAGGTGCTCAGAGGGCCGCAGAATTCACTTGCATAAGAAAATGGAGAGAGATTGTAATTATTTTTGGTTTTAAAAAATAATAATTAATTTTTAAAATTAAAAGGGAAACATTAATTTGAACAATGAAATTTATTTCTAAGTTCAGTTTTGCAAAAATGTTTTTGGATTAGCATTATATGTCCAATTTTATTCATTAGTTAGTTAGTGTGAGACACACTAACTGTTTTATCTTTTTCTTTTTATGTGTGTAGATCAAAAGTTATTTCCATTATTTTTATAATGTTAGCACAAAAAAAATATTGCTTTCTTCTCTCACTAGACACTATCTCCAGAAAAGATGCAATGCACTTGCCAAACAATCCCCACACCCCACCCCTAAAAATCCCTAGCTGTCCGATGTCATTCAAAACAATAAAAGTATCCCTAAGAAATTTTTAAAATATTTAAATTGGATTTGAGAGACCTTGTAACCTCTGCCTCTCTATGCATTTAAAAGACAAGTACCTTCTACACTGGTTAATTTACAAATAAACTATGATTTTAAATTAAATTTCTTTGTATGAAGTTTCATTTAAAGTTTTTGGCAAGGGTGATATTGAAATATTCCAACTTTAGTTTATGGACATATTCTTTGAAAAAAACCTAGTGCTTTGAAAGGAGTTTGTAGGTGGGTGGGAGAAACAATAAAAAATAATTACATTGTCTTGCACTAATTGAATTAACTTGTATAATAGAAAGATTGTTTGTATAGTCCTTAGAAATGCCCATGAATAAACTTACATCATATTCAAATTTATTGGTAATATAGGTTTTTTCATGGGTCATTTTATTACTATATATATTAACCAACTAACCACTATTGTAATGAAGTGTGTAATTTATATATTATTTTAAATTGTCATCTAAGAGGTTTTTTTCAATGTTAGTATTTAAGATCATGTCCAATTATGTGAGGCCAACACACCAAGTTTAGGCATGCTAGACGGGAAGAAGTTTTAAATGTTCAAGTAAGTTAAATGCACCTAATTTTAAACCCTTTCTTAAACTAACTCCTATAATTTTTTGTCAAAAATATAATCCCAATATTCATCAAAGTTTAGGGTCAATTTTAGAACACCTAATTTCAACACTTTGAAAATTCATAGATTATTCATCCAATGCCTAATAAATGTGTAAGAAAGAAATCTAAACCATCATTTTGACTTTCAACAAGATCCAACTAAAAATTAGTCAAATACAATAATAGGAACAATGCTCATTTGTTTATTTGGATGCTCTTAGGATGTAGTTACTATAAAACAATCAATTTGTTTTTGTTGTTGGTAGAATAACTTGCACCTAAAATGTACACAAATAACAAAAAAATGAATAAAATCCTTCATAAATGTACATTCATCCACAAAATTATCTATTGTAAGTAGTTTTCATCCAAATTTCATCCATTTTTTCAAACATTTTTCTTAATGTTAATGCAGTGAGTGCAAGAGCTAATGCCAAAATCAAATAACATTTTAAGGAAAATTTGCCAAGAAAATTTGCCTACCTTAAGCCTTAAAGAACCAGATTGCATTTTTTGGCTGTATAGAAATTTTGGCCAAGCCATTGTGACCAGAATTTTGCATATTTAAGGCTGAAATTGTAACATAAGGTGTAGACAAGGAATATCTTTCATATGCAACAAATTTCATGACATTTGGAAATAGGAGTCAAAAGTTATAGTCTAATATGTAGTTTGTTTCTCAACTCGAGCAGTACGGGCAGTTCTGAAAAAATCATTCTTTTCAACAATCAAAATTTGAAATTCGTTTTCTAAACTTATATATAAAAGGAAAGCTTCAAATCATTCCATTTTGATCAACGAGTCAAAAGTTATGAGGATTTTTTGTTTGCGAGTAGTTATGGATTCCCTACTCTAAAATAAACTTTGAAATCCTTTATCTTACCCAATTTTCAATGTTTTTGAAAAAAATTAAAATCCTAGGATGTAAATTTTCTATTCAAAAATTTCGAACCATTGGGATTGACATTTTTCAATTTTATAAGTAAATTCTTAATAATTTAGCATTTTGAATCATTCTCTGCTACTACCTACTTACTATTTTGTTCCTATATGTTGAACAATTCCAAATGATCTGAAATTTTTCAAGCATGTATCCAACATGCCTTGAAGAATGAATCCAAAGAGTTGAAATCATTTGAGAATTTTTTCATACAAATTTGACTTTGTGAAGTTCAATTGCTCGGTTTTTGGAGGGACAAATAAATGATTTCTGTCACTTCAAATGCTAATATCTTGCAATCTACATGGTAGAAATTTCTGAAATTTTTTTCACATCTTTTCAAACTAGTTTCATACATGATTCTATGGTTACATGTGTCCAAAAACGTTTTTTTTCTAAATTTTGAAACTTGTCCAAGAAATGGCAGTTTGGGAGCATTTTTGGCGAAAACATAGTCAAGGGATTAAAGGTCTAGAAATGGATTTTTGAGTCATTCTATACCATTCTTGAGATTCAATACTATTGTCAAATAAAAGCTAGATTTTTGTGCATTGTATCTTGTGCTTTAGGATGAAAACATGTATATCTTTTCATTCAATTTAGCCATGCATTCTATAGTGACGAACAAAAGTAAGTATGGATTTGAAACTTTTTTATTCAAACAACCATACCTTAAGCATCCATGGGCAAAATTCAAATGTAGATCTATGAAAGTTGTAGTATACAACATATAACACATTATTATGAAAGTTTGAAGAAAAAATTAGTTAAGATTTGAAAGAAATTAATTTCAAAGTTAGCCATATTTGAAACTCAATTTTGGGCACCATAATTTAGAATTACTTTATATTTTTTCAATTTTTTTTAGAACTCCAAATTTTCTTAAGACTTGGTATAGCTTTCCAAATACCTTTAAGTACTTTTTTTAGCTTATGGAAACATTGAAATATTGTAGTAGTAGTTTATAGTGAATGAGCTATTGTTGGAGGTGACTTAACTTGGTCTACAAAGATGCTTCCGTAAGCAATGAGACTTTTGCTCAAAACACCAAACACAAGACAACATTAGCTATTCATAAATAATTGTCATATGCCTTGCTTCTTATCAATAAAATTAATTTAAATTTTTGAAGAAGATGTTTGATTATCCATTGTATGTGCAAAAGAAGATTTAGTAAACCTTCTAGCATTGTTGCATTGTTGCTATTGTGAATATTCAATCATAGTACAACATGTAGTTGTAATTTCTTGCATCAAAGAATCACTTCTCTCTTTGCATTATCTTCTATTGTCATTTTAAAATTCTAAACATTTAGATATAAAGTCACAAGAGCTAAAAAGGATTAGGTTTTTCCAACCAAAAGCAACATATATCTAGCCCTAATTAAAACAACAATTGCAAAACCTCTCACTAATTGAATCACACTACAAAAAATCTCAAGTGAATTACAGTTTGGTGCTTTGTCAATCGTACTAAGACAAGATTCTAGTTTATAAGGAATTTGTAACAATGCATCACCAACAAAACTAAATGCATTCTACTTCATTCAAAATCCTAGAATGTAATAAACTTGAAAATTAACCCCTAAAGGACTGAATGACTATTGAATGTATGCAAACAATCTTGGGTAGGTGCGTATGAAGTCATTTTTTAATGGATGTTTGTAAATTTTTGACACAAGATGTGAACATGTACCCTCTTAGTGGAAATTTAATTCTTCTTTTCCAATTGGGTGCCCAAATCAAAAGTTATGTTGCCCTGAACTTTGAAGGCAGTTTGGGTAGCTTCGGGCAGTAGAAATTCTTCTAATCATTCTGAAATTTGGCAAGTGTCTAACTTATATGATACAAGATGAAAATGTAAAAAAAAACCATGTATAGTGTAAAAATCTCACTTTAGGAGGACTTAAAGCCTGCTGGCCCTATTGGGTGAGGTTGGAAAAAACTTTTTTTTTCTGAATTCAAATGTTATAATCTTTCAATCTGTGTGGTAAAAGTTTCTGAAATTTTTTCTACACGGTCTTAGATAAGTCTAGTAAAAATTTGTATGGTTGAATTTTGAAAAAAGAAATTTTTCTTTTCATTTTTTCTTGCTGCCCTAAAAACTGCTAGTTTTTGACAATTTCTGTCAAAAATGTGCTTCGGTTCTTTAGGGGTTAAAAAAACTAAAAAAATTTAATTCTGTGACACATGTTGAATTCAAACCAAGTACAAAGGTAGAATTGCTACAGTAAACAAGATTCACATCCTCAATCACAAATGACAAAAGGAAGGTCCATTGATTGAGAAGCACCGAGCTCTCTAGCAAAAGAGTGCAATTACATCATCTTTGCTCAAATAGCATTTGCAAAAAAAAAGTGAAACTAGAAAATAGGGAATGCACATTTATAATACTATATTAGTGATTAAATTTAAAACCTAATTCTTTACCACTTTGTGAATCCTTGGAATCGTCAAAATTGTAGAAACATGGATTGCTACAACCCTACACATAAATCTTTTGAGCATTCAACATGACAACTAATAACTTATTTATGAGTTTATGGTTGAAATCCTATCTAAATACCTTTTTATAAACCACAAAATCTAAAATCCTATAAGAAAATACAACTGCAAATTATCCAAGATTAAAGGATATGATTTTTTTATTTAGTAGAAGAAGACTTGTTGGTAGGAAAAAAAAATCAAGTCTTGCTTTTGAATCTTGTTCTTACTGAAGGCACTTCTAAGAACAACCTCAATATCCTTTGGCTTTTGGTTGTTGCCAAAACATCATCTTTCAACTAATGCTTGGAGAATGTATATTGCAAGGCATGGTAAAGTTCATTATAGAATCACCTTGTAGAATCTTGAACCTAACATGTAGAAACTTGTGCTATATCCTTAGAAGTTCATAACAATAGTACATGTTAAGAAGAGGCTAAAGTGAAAGCAATGAGCATATTGAGGGTTAAAGAGTTGCAAGAAAAATTGAGATGAGGGAGAAACCAACAAAGAAAAAACAAACTAAATTGAGAAAACATGCTCAAAGAAGTCAAAGAGGAGTAGGAGACAAACAAGAAGGCATAAGCAAGAGGTTGCAACAAATAAAAGGAAGAGTGTAATGCTAGTAGAGAGCTAGTAAAGCGTGAGCAAGAGAGATGCATATTGTCAAATAACAAGAAAAGTGTATAGAGAAGGTGACTCCACTATAGATGGACTTGAAGATGGCCCGCTATATGCCAAAGCTTGCCTACCCTATGTTCATTCAAAAAGTAAAGGTTGAGAATGAATATTTGGCACAAAGTTTTAAGGTTTGGGTCTAATTGTGGAAAAAAATACCTCTACTTAAAAGTGAGCAATTTTATGTTAGCACAATTTAGATTTTTAATCCATAGTTTGTGTAAGTGAGATTTATGATTTAAAAAAATTACCTTTATACATGGGAGTTTCAAAACCTTTTAGTATTTTTTTAAATGACATGCAATTTTCATCACGTTAAAGTTTTTTAGCAAGTACATAGTTCTAAAGAGAGTAGAATTCCAAGTAGCGCTACCAATTTGGTGAGTTATAGTGTACCATTGCCCTTCTAAAGCATATCTGCCTAAAATTTTAGAAGAAAAGAAAAACATTTTGTAGCTTTGAAGTCTATAAACTCATTTACCACAAAAATTTAGTATTGAAAATTAGTGGATGGATAAATAGTTCAAGGTGTATATAAGATATTTCGGGTATGTTTGTAGAAAAATTATAACATTTTTCCTCCACTTCAATTTCAATATGTATCTTTCTTTTGAGCAATTTCACCAAAATAAACTCATACATCTTTTATACTCATTTACAAAACCTATCAACATTGGTATAAATTTTCCACAGTAGAAAGGAAGTCTTATGACACCAAGCTACAATAAAAAATCATTATTCTATAAGCACATGCTCAAGCCAAGAAAGAGCTAAGAGTGTAGGTTAGACTAAAACTCTTTTTTCTACACTAAATTTGATGAATGTTCATGTTCATCAAATTTCTTAGATTGATTTTTATATTAGGAAAAAATAAATCACTTAACCCCTAAAGGTTTTTGACTATGTTATCACCAAAAACACTCTAAAACTGCCATTTCTAGTGCAAGTACCAAATTTTTGAAGAAAAAAAAAATGGGGGGCACAAGTAACTATAGGTTCTTGTAGTAAACCATTTTGAAAATATATGGTAAAAATTTCAGAAATTTTCACCTTGTCAATTGCAAGATATTAGCGTTTGAATTCACAAAAATCCTTTTCTTTTCTCTACAAAAATTCAAGTAGCTACACTTCACAAGGTCACATTTAGATGAAAAAATGTCCAAATTGGTTGTTACCCTTTAGATTCACTCTTCAAAGCAAGTTGGCTACATGCTTGAAAATTTTGAGATCATTTGGAATTGTACAACATATAGGAAAAAAATAGTAAGTAGAATAAAGTAGAGAATGATTCAAAATACTAAATTGTTAATAATTTCTTTATGGAATTGAAAAATGTCAATCCCAATGGTTGTAATGTTGTAATAAAAAATGTAAACCCATATTTTTTTTTTTCCAAAAATATTTTAAATGGAGTAAAATAAAGGTCTTCAAAGTTTATTTCAGAGTAGAGATTCCATAACTATCCATAAACTACCACAAACTAAAACTCCTCATAACTTTTGATTCATCCATCCAAATGGAATGATTCAAAGCTTTCCATGTAAATATAAATCTAAAGAATCAATTTCAAATTTTAATTTTTTAATTTTTTTTTTGCTGCCCGTGCTGCCCGCCCAACATTGAAAATTACATTTCATACAATAACTTTTTAGCCATGTACTCAAAAGTCATATAAATTGTTGGGCCTTAAAAAAAAAATTAAAAAATCCATCCATAGTGAGCTGCCCCAAATTGCTATGTTGCCAAAAAAATGGGGTTCCGGGCTTTAGGGGTTAAAGTGGCCCCCCTCCAAATGCACCACTAACCCAAACGACCATCATAGCTCTGTGTACATCTCCAAAATCAATATGTACCTATATGGAAGCCACGATTCCAGAACATCTACCAAAAAAACCCTTTGACCCTTCCTAACTTTTGCATACAGAATCCAAACGCCACGTTCTTTGGTGCGTTGGAACCTGCTTCCATGCACTTCCCAACCTAGAAAATCAATGTAAGTCTAAATCATTTGACCAGTTTAATAATAGTAGTAACTAGGCACAGCAGCCCCAAAGTGGCGGTTTTAGGCGTGCCCACCTAAAAATAAAATGAAATAAAGAAAAACTGCAGCAGAGAAGATCGATTTCGTTGGAAGACTGACACCGTCCCCGTCCCCTCCTCCAGCCAGTTCCTGCACTTGATCTTCCAAGATTGGATCCACTGATGACACTCCGTCACAGACGACGTGTCTCGAATTTTCTGACTTTCCTGAAAAATTAGAAAAGATCCTTCAGTTAGTCTAACTTACACTTACACTTACACTTACACTGACAGAGTTACAGTACTTACTGTAAGATAACTGAACTGAAGAAGAACCGACTCGCGACGAAGTCCAAGCAACAACGGAAACCATATCTTATTAAAACAAAAAAGTTAATCAACTCCCCAACTCCAATCAGCAAATTCGATAACATGCTTGTTTACAAAACTAAGCACGCCCTTAATTAAATGTCAATCAGTGGATAAGACTTCATAAATGTCAAAAGTGGAGTCAGATGAAATCCAAGATCCAACTGCCTTCTTGCACAAATTACGAGATGAGAGAGAGAGAGAGTCCGGGCGTCCGGCTCGATCAGTTGCAGGCGGGCCGGATCGATCAGCTGCGGCTATGCTTCCGTCTGTAACTTAACTTTTATAGTCTGTACCGCAACGCACCTTCACTGGAAACTGGAAACTGAAAAGAACCTTAAGCTTATATCATATACGTTAACTTATTATTAAAGTTAGAATTGGTATCCTTCAGTTGCAGTGAGTGCCGTGAGCTGATGATTGTGCAGATTAATAACTTAATTGGAGGATGGAATCAATCAGCTGCTTACTGAATTTTTAATGGATGTAAATCACAATTATACAGCCAAAGAGAGCACTGACCTGACGGACCTCACCAGACGAGACCGCTTTGGTACTGTACTTACTGTGCAGCAAGAATAGCACCCTGCCTATAACCGACATTGGTAGATCTCCAAAATCAATATGTACATAAGTTGAAGAAACGATTTTAGGGTCACTTCACACGATGTCCAAAGGTCAAGAGGGTGTAGGTTTCCACCACCAATCACATGAGCAAGAGCTCAACCTCTTGATCCTTTACACTAGAGGGCACAACCTAAAGGAAGGTTGTCACCCTCCAAATTGCCTATATGGCAAGGAAAAGTATCCACAAAGCGATGGACTCTTAAAGGGAGTTTGGGTCGGCCAAACTTGAAGACCCAAACTATAGTTGAGAGGCCATCGGATTTGCCTAATTATTACCCATTTCTTTGGACTCTCAACAAAGTTTGGCCACTTAATCATGTGGCCTCTCGACTTGGATGGCCATAGTGTGAAGTGGCCCTTAGAACATCTATCCAAAAAAAAATTTGACCCTTCAAAAATTTGGTATATAGGATCTAAATGATGCATTCTTTGGTGGGTTGGAACCTATTTTCAAGTGCCAACAAGAAAATCAATGAAAATTTGACTAGTGTAATAATAGTAAATAGGTACAATAGCAAAGAGTGGAGTTTGATGTGTGTGTGTGTGTGGCTAGCTTACAACTTAGATCCCCCCATGGCATTTTTTTCTAATTGTAATGCCAAATGATTTTAATCCCTAAATGTCTATGACCTTTTTTGAGCTTCTTGGAGATTGCTCAAAACTAAATAAGAAGCCTGAGTTTTGAGAACTCTTATTAAATTAAAAAAATTGTAATCACACAAATTCAAACTAGGTGAGTTGCGAATCACATAGGAAAAGAAAACACAACAATATTACTTATGGGTTGAAATTCCATAACGTTTGATCAAGAGGGTGTTAAAACTATGAAAGTGATTTAAAGCCTTTCAATCCTTTTTTGACATGTCAAATCTAAAATTGAGGTTACAGGAAAATATGAGGTTAAAGGACATTGCATGTATAGCCATAGTTGATTTATAGTTTCTCAAAATCTACTCTACAATTCTTTTAAATGAATTTCCAATGCAATTTCCCCCAAATCTAGTGTATTTAAGGTTCACCTTCAAGAGCCTCTAATAGTGAAAAATCGAGATTTGCAACAATTATCCTTGTACAAAACCTTTAATAGAAAAAATCATGGGTAATTTTTTTTTTTCAAAAATTGGATTTTGGTGCTTGAAATAGACTTTCAAGTATATTCAACTAAAAAAAAAAAAATCAAAAATAGCACTTTCATTAGATTTTATTTAACTTGAAAATTTAGCTAATTCTAAAATGTAGTGTCTTAAGCATATAGGGATTAAATAATGGAACACAAGATTTCATTGTTTATATTTCTTTCCAGTATTTCTTCCTAGCAACAATTTGTATCTTGAGAAACAATATGCTTAGTAAAGTAGATAATTGACATATTTTTGCATTTGCACCCAATTCCATTATCATGTAATAATGGTGTACATTCTAGGAAAAATGTGCATCATTGGTACATAAGGGAGGAATTTTTAAAGGGATAGAAATGTCCATGTCACCTTATGCAAAATTTTGAAAATGGCAATGAGCAACATGACAACATTTAGTTTCATGTAAGTCGAGCTATGATACTACATCACTTAAAGGCAAATTCAACAATTTTCATACATTTGGAAAAAATGTTCTAGTTATAACCTATAATTTTAATTTGTTTACTATCAATTAAACAATCCATATGAATTTTTTTGAACCCTGAATCTTAATCCTAAACTTCTTTGATAAAGTCCACACTAGATGTCTGTGCCACCCATGAGTGATATCAATCCTCATTTTCCACACGAAAAGGATAAGAACAACAATGTGAAATCCATTCAATCTAATTTGGCACAATTGCCTTTTCAATTCAAACTTCCATGAACTTCATTCTACCTTATAATCATTAGAGAATTTCAATTGAATAATAAAAGTACCAAGAGGAAAAAAAGACACAAGATGTAATTGCAACCTTTTACATAAAGAGTAACAAATTAACAACAATGATAGAATTCCTTCATTGGACATTAAAGATCAAGGTAACTTAGACAATTAAGGGGTCAATATGCTTTCATTGGCCCTAAACACCTTCTAAAATAGACAAGTTCAATGGGATTCAAAATCATAGACATCATCAAACTAATATAAGTTTTGTTGGCATTTTTAGGGTGTTTTTTTTGACAATTTTTAAGAAAGGCTCATTTTGCGATCTATATTTTGTGTACAACTTAGCTTTTAGGAGCCCTCCTCTTCCTCAAAAACCATTGCTATGAACTTAAGTGCTACGAGAGTTAGATCATTGCCACCTTACTTCTTTGAATGAGCCTTGTATATGGCAAGAGGGTGATTAGGTTCAAAATAGATCTCATTGTAGCCATACTATAACCATTTCAACCACAAGACTCAATAAGTTTTCTTTTGAGCATTTTACCTTCTGAAAATTGGTCGTATCTTCTCCATGTGTAATGAGATCTTCTTTGTAACATTTTGTCTTTAATTGTGGTCAAATTTGGCATTATCCAAAGGGAAAAGCAAAATGAATATCAACAAATTTTAAGCATTTTTGGCCTTCCACTTAGCTAGTTGCAATGTATTGGGGTCAATGATAATTCATATGAAACCATCTAAGTTGTAGTTTGGGGTCATATAATACCAAAGGACAATGTTGTATGCAAGTAGGCCAAAATAACTTAAAGACAATGTCATACAATTGTATACTAAAAGATAATATCATACAAAAGTACCCCAAAAGACTGTCATGCACAAGTATGCAAATGTAGAGAAATAGATAACAATTTTTTTGGAAACTTTGACCTTGAAGTTTGCAAGATAATAGTATTTGAAGATAGAAGAAAGGTTGTTTTGATTGTGGTTGCTAAGACCAATCTTCTTTGAAATGTCTTTACATAGATTGAGATTTTTTATATTTTTAATTAGTAAAGAGTGAGATTCTTATATTCTTGGTCCAAACTACAATTTTTATTTATCTATCGTTGAATATTATATCATGTTATATAGTTACATACTTACCAAATTTCAAAAATAAAAGGAGAGTTTAACAAATATTAATCAAAATTGCTCTCCATGATTGTTTTTTTGGTCAATATAACCTTTGATCCTAGAATCCAATAGGAAAAAAACAATAAATCATTGCAAATAGGTTATAAGTTTGTGCATTATGTAAAAATTTCAAAATCATACATTCAAAATTGACTTTGAAGGAACCTATCCAAATTCCTATTTGACTCAAGATCAATTGTCTACTTTGAATTTAAAATGATAATGTAGCAAAATACATGTTTAACCCTTAAACGCCAAGGTACATAGTTTGTGTTGATAGGTGATAGGGAATCAAACTGTATAGGAGAGAAGTGCAACAATTCATCCTCAAATTTTATTTTGGAAAGGGAAAATCTTCAATAGTAGTTTGACTTGCAATGACTACTTTTGCAATTTTGGACGCACAATAATAGAAAAGGATGATTTTGAAAGTCACACCTTCGGTGTTTAAAGGTTAAAAATACCTAATGCAACTATACAAGGGAAAAATCATAGCAAGAATTAAAGGCCCTTCTTGAGGGCGTTTTTTTTGTTAGAAGTGGGTTTGGTCATATTTGGATTACACTACGGTCTAACAAATTTAGAGCATAAACTTGATCCCCCCCATCTTGGAATTTTAATTTGCTTCTGTATTTGGAATCATTGATGCATCAGTTCTATAGTTTTTTATTTTTTTTTGTTCTAAAAATTATTCTCGACGTTGCACTGAATGCATGAGTCCATGCAGGATGATGATTGTGATCAAGTTAAACCAAGTTTTAAACTGGGTATATATATTTGAATTCACCCGGACAAGATCCTTATTGACTGCCTTGGATGTAACAACAGTTGCTCCCTGTTTGGGGAGAAAAAAAGTGAACCTTGCAGGAAGGATCCCACCATGCAATCGATGACACCTTTAATGTATCCATTGTTGACTTACTTAGGGTCTTTCTACGCTCAACATCCCATTCAAATTGGAAATTTGGCGGTGGTGACGCCGTAGCATAGTTTTGTACATGCTTCTTCCATTCCATCACCGCAACTCGTTGAATATCGCGTCCAACCCCCAAATGTTGGGAAACTCCATACATGTTTTAGTAGCCTTGATTTGAAAAATAATTCTATTGGACATTGTTTATCAACAAGGCAAAGGGGTGGTCTCCTTTTGCGTCCTTGGAAAGAAGGACCCTTATGGCAAACAAAATGGTCTTATTGATGGCTCGTCAACCAACTCCAATCCTTTGAATTAACTAAAAAGTCCCTCCAAAATATCTAGGAAAGCATTATACCTTCCTAGTATGAGGGAAGACTATTGTGTGATTATACAATGCTATGGCCTTGGTGTCATCAGTAAAATCATTTTCACTTGTCCGTCTCAAATAGAGATGGAGACCATGTACAAAGAGCTTTTGCAAACATGAAACATACTCTAAGACATCAAATGTTACTTTAAAGTATTTACATTCAAAATTATTGGTTCTATGTGTTGGTAAAGTGATGTGTGTTCAACGGTTTTACTTTAGATAACATTTTTGACTAAAAGCATGTTGAATTGGAATTTGGTTATCACTTTCAACAATTAAAAAACAAATAAACTTCTTTGACTAAGTATTTTGGCATTTAAAACAACAACTATAAATATATGTTTTTTTTCATTTTCAATGATGTATAGTTCTTTTTTACCTATATTGTGATTGATTCATTACAAACTAAGGGCTTCAAAACTTGTATTTTTTCAAAATTCTTATTTCTAATACCATTAGTGTAGTGAAGTTGCAAATGATTTTCTTGATTGAGAAAAAAAGATAAGGGAATAATATTAAAATACATTAAAAAATAAAATTTCTTTTGGAGGTTAACTATAATGTTATTTTGAGTTTTAAACCCAAAAATTTACTTCGATAGATTGACAAGTATTTTATAGGCGAATAAAATAGAATTACACACCAGTTACCGAGTTTGTAGTTGCATTTTGCATCAAGGTTTCAAAAGATGATCATATGATCAAGGGGTGTGTATAATAAGCATAGAAATTCAAAAAGCATAGAAATTTCACATTACTAAAATGTTACATTATTTATAGGAATTGAACTAAATTATATCTGATTTGCTATTGATAGTATAACAATATGAACCTTTAGAAACTACTTGAGATATCTTTTTTTAAATGTAAGAAGTTTAATCTATTATGAAAGAGCTATCAATCAATGAAAAGAATTTTCAAAAAAATTGTGGGAAAATATGTCAATGATCAATTGTTCAATTTTAAAAGAAGAGTTTTAAAAAGGATTAGGTGATGGTTTAGTTAATATAAATAAATTATGTTTGAGATTTTTTGGAAAAATATCTATGAAGGAATGGATAAACTATGTTAGTTTTCTTGAATTGATGATTTTGTTGAAATGATTTTGATTTTGAGAGGTGTCAATTTTAGTCACTACTAGAAAGTCCAACCAACTTAAAATAACAACTATATTACCGGAGGCTATGTAAATTTTTTCATGGTTGAGTTTTGTTCTATGTATTCTTAATCAATTTTTCAACATTTTGACTAAAACGTGCAAGTTATAGAATACATTTGTTTTTTTTTCTAAATTTTTTGAAAGACAAAACCTTTGTCTCTAGGGAGGGTCATAAGTATCTATCATTTTTTAAGTTTAGGCATATTGATCTTATAATTCATGGGGATTTTCACTCTAAAATTTTGGGAGAATGTACTCAAACAAGTTAACTAAAAGATCTAGCCTATCAAGGTTGAATTTATTAAATAATTAAAAAAAAGTTAATATTCTATCCTTACTTTGGATCAATTGGAGTATTTTGAAGCTTTTTTAGGCTTCGAAACACTGCCAAACTTTGGGGTCTAATTCAATTCCACCTCACCGGGGATATTAAGTCCTTGTATCCTAAATTCTTGTAATAAGCTTCATCCTTGTCGCTGATGTTCCAATTCTTTCCAAACAAATGAACTAAATTTGAAGTGACATTGTTGGAAAATCATTATAATTTCAATCAGCTTCAATGTCTCCACCTCCAGTCCCCAATTTATTTGGCTTTCAAAAAGAAAAACGTCATTCTATCTTCCTATTAAAAATACCCCCTCCATAGTATGCAATAATTATTTGATTCCCTGTACTCACAGCCCCCCTTTTGTCCCTTTTTTGGTTCTTTACAATATAAAAAATAATTTGATCAATTTGGGACAAACAACTACCTTGGAAACACAGGTTAAAATCAACTTATAAATTAATTTTCTTTTCTTTTCAATTCCAGCCGAATCTTGTGAAGCATGTAAACTGTCTCCCACAAAGCATATTTGTACTACAGACCTGGTGGAAGAAGTCGGGCAAGGCAAGGCGAGGCGAGCAGCATGGGCTTGCTGAATGGGGTCAGGCTTTTTCTTTTCCTTTCAACATGCTTGTTGTTCTCAAAGGCAGAAACACATGATGATGCCTGAGATTTTTGATGCCCGAGATTTTAATGCCCGAGATTTTAATGCTCAAGATTTTTGATGCCCGAGATTTTAATGCCCGAGATTTTAATGCTCAAGATTTTTGATGCCCGAGATTTATTTTCCGAGTGTGCGCACCCTCGGCACAACCATGATTCCACCACATGCTGCTCAGGGGCTTCATCAAAGTCTCATCAAAGTTCCATAGCTTTTAATTTACCATGAAAAACTCTGTTGCCAAGTGATCACGAAGCTCACTCTTATTAATTTAGGTTAGGTTACATTAGTCTTGGGACAGAGTTTTGGATCCCTGATCCCAATGAATTATTAAATAGTCACAAATTCCTGCACCCCTTTTGTCCTAACATGGGTGGCTTCTCTCTGAAGGACCCTCCCTGGAATCCCTTAATTTGGGTTTTGTTTTTTCTATTTGCCGAACCCAAATGGAGCTCCTGGTCCTCGAATCATTACAATAGGATGCCACCTCCCTCGCTTTCCACCTGCTTGCCCCGGGTGGGGGTAGGGTGGGATGGGAATATCATATGGGATGGCCCCCGTTTTATTATTACAAGTACAATTACAAAGCTCCCCATGGCTATAATTGACAAGGCCCCCCCCATTCAGCAGGTTCCCAGCATTTTTATCATTTTTCTCTCATGCAAGGCTAAATCATTGGCAAGGGAATAGAATAACTTATTGAGTGACCTTGCAAACCGCCATTTGCGAAAAAGGGAAACCCAAAAGAAAAAAAAAATAATAATAAGGGGGTGGGGTGTTGTCCCGTCTGGAGTTTGTCTCTGGGAAAACACTCCTGGCTTTGGACTCGGTTGTACTATCTTTTTGGCAATGAATTTTATCCTTTCAATTGTACCTCCAAAAAATTTCGAAAAGAAACAAAAAATTTCGAAAAGAAACAAGAAAAGAAAAAGGAAGAGAACAAATTCTTTTATGCAATAGAATTTCTTCTTTTATGCCTCCCCCCGCCATCACAAAACAAATACAAAAACACAAAAGTTCCTTTGCAATGAAATTCTGTTTCATTTGTTTATTAAAAAAAAATACAAAACAAGAGAAGAAGAGTGTCATCTTCACTGTCCACCAACAATGTCGGTAAGGGTGCAAATCCTCACCCTCGGTACATTATTTTCACCCACCAGGGCACCACTTTCACCATTAAAAAAAACCTTTTAAAACCTTTTAAAAATAAAATAGGGGGTACTCAATACGGTAAGTCCCCGTCCCCTGATATCCGGAGATTATTAATCCCCCCTTTGCCACCGGACCTGCAACCGTGGGATGTTGGTACTGCGTAGATGTGGATTGCTTCTGACAAATCAAAAACTCGATCAGCAGCACTGGAGTGAGGTACCAGGGACCAGTACACTGGTTTGCCCTATTAGTGAGGGAAGGAAAAAAATAAAAAATAAAAAATAAAAAATAAAAAATAAAGATTAGCATTACCCTAATTTTCTTATTTAAAAAAGAAGAAGTACCTGCACCAATTCAAAGTAGTGTGACTTAATAAATTAGTGTCACACGGACTATGTATATATCAGGACAAATCAGTGGTTACATCGTACCTTAGTCGTAGTTTTGCTTGCAAGTGGAAACTGCAACCCAAAGCAACACTAAGGTAGTCTCTTACAGGAACCATTTAATAAGAGCTCATTGCCTTTTTTTTTTTTTTTTTTTTTCCTCTTGAAACACATGGACAAATTCCATTGATTCCAACCTCTGGTTTGGCAGTTACTCGTTTCTTAATACAATGATTCTCATTTATTATAAAAAAAAATTCCATTGATAAGGAAAGAGTACACAGAACCAGAGGAACAAGTCCTTGGCGCAAATATTTGAGCTCATCCCCTTTTTAGGGAAGCTCAACTCCTTCAACCAAATTCCCAGATAATTTTTTTCCCTTCTTCTTGAAACACATGAACAATTTCCATTGATAGAGGAAACAATACATAGCAACCAGAGGACCATTTTCAGTCAATTTTCATGGGAAGAAAACAATGGAATTTGCAGTCGTTTCATTGATTTTTTGAACCTTTGTGGAATTATTAGTTACAAATGTTTGAAGTTGAAATGCAGTGGTCACAAACAGCAACCACCTCCTGAAGTATACATTGTTGGTACATTGACAAAAGCAACATGTACCTCTGTGTGTCATGATGATCACTTTTAGAACACAATTGCTGTTCAGTGCAGACTACCTTAAGGTAAGAGGACCATTTTCAAGTCAATTTTCATGGGAAGAAAACAATGGAATTGGCGGTCGTTTTATTGATTTTCTGGACCTTCATGGAATTATTGGTTATGAATGTTTGAAGTTGAAACGCAGTGGTCATGAACTGCGATCACCTCCTGAAATGTACACTGTTGGTACATCGACGAAAGCAACATGTACCTCTGTGTGTCATGATCACTTTTAGAACATGGTTGGTTTTCAGGGCAGACTACCTTGAAGGTAAACAATCCTTGAAGAGAAAAAAACTAATGAAACACCACCAATCCCTTCCCTTCCTGGCTGGCAGTGAGGCAGGCGGAAAGATCGTGACACAAAGTAAAGTTAAAACCCGTGATCAATTCCTCCTCTCACTGCTGCACTCCTGCTCCTGGACTCCTGGTGCTGCAACTGCGACTGCGACTGCGACTGCAAGCCTTGCTTGGCCTACTGATCCATCGGCAACAGTAACTTTTACTTCAGACTGCTGCTGCCGTGCCGTTGTGACAAACGCCGTCCGTCCTTGTTCTCCAGGTTGGGTGCACAGACACACGCAAGTCACAACAAACAAACAAACTGAACAGTGGCAAGCTTGTGCTGCTGGCTGCAACACGGCTGAATTAAGCTTAAGCAAAAGCCAGTGATCCCCTGCGACCCTGCGGCCCTGCGGCCCTGCCTGCCTCCCTGCCTGCAAACTGATTAAGGAATCAAAAGTAAAGTTAGAAGGGCGAACTTATTAACGTCGTCGTCATGTCGACGTGGTGCGGCCAGTTGCAGCCAAGCCGTTCGGCTAAACTCGGCAAGCCGCGGGGGTGAGCAGCCACGAAGCGAGAGCTCTTAATAAAGCTCGTGATAATCACCGTGGACTGCTGATCAATCCGGATGCTTGATTCCCCTGGGTGAGAATCCGTGTTTCCGGGGTCCATTTGGGGAACCATGTGGAACACCCACCCTGGGAGGGAGGGAACCACGAATGGGAACATGGTTCATATAGATGAGAGAGAACAATGGCCATGAGAAAATTAAATGGATGACTCCCACCCACAAGCTAGCGAGTGCTCTATTTGGAACATCATGTTTTTGTTTTTGTTTTTTTTGTTTGTAGTCCGTTTTGGCTCTAGGTAGTCTACTCAAATCATGGATGTTTCTATAACAAGTCATTTTAGGAGTTTTTTGGGAGCCATTGGGAAACTATTGGGATGCCATTGTGAGAATGGATTTGAAAACCATTGTAGGAATTGAGCCATTTGGGAAGCTAGTATGGAAACTTTTGTAGAAACCATTAGAAGAGTACGGTAGGAAACTCTTTGTGGAAACCATTTTAGGAACCATTGTGGTAGAATTCTTTTGGGAGTTAAAGTGGAATCCAATCATATGGAAACACCTTTGTGAGAACCGTTATACATGGACTTCAATAGTGGAAACCATTGTGGAAACTATTTTATTGCTTGTGGACCCACGACAAAGAGACTTTGGATCAACAAAAGCTACCGCTTGAGAAAGTTTGAGTACCTACCTCACTTGAAAGGCGAGCTAACATTACAAAGACATAGCCTCTCTTAGTGTAGCTACTTGTTTTGTTTTATTTTACTTTACTTTATTCATTCATTGGCAAAATTAACGCCTCCACTCCCTGGACAGAAGAAATACCTGGACTCGGGAACCAAGTGACGAGAGTCCTTGCGGGCGCAATTTTCGGGCAGCCCAGTTGCGGGGATTATGTTGACCATAGCCTCCGGACTCCGACCCCGCCTGATGAAGCTTTGCTAAGCTAAGCTAATCCATGGCGAGCAAGGACAGTCACGACCTTCCTGCAGCAAAAGGCCGGGCAGCAAGGAAGGCCCAACTCCCACGTCTGTTGTACCAAGCCCAGCGCAGCGGCCGAGCTCAGCCAAGCGCACTCCAGGCTCTCCAGGCTCTCCCTTCACCCACTGTACCTTACTAGACAAATGGTAGATTCATAAAATCACTCGAAGCTTATGCTCTCCCTTCTTCCCTTGGCTAGCTTGGCTTGGCTTCCCTTCCTTTCCTTTCTCTTCTCTCCTCTCTCTCCTCTCTCTCCTCTCTCTCTTCTTTTTTTTTGTTGTCTTTCCTGTCAATAATCGCCGACCTTCCAATCCGGCTAGTACGTCGAGGAGGAGTCTAGGCTTGGCCTTCCCCAGCCAGGCTCTTTACTCCGTCGTCTGGAGCGTCCATCGTGTTTCGCAATTCGGGTGTGCGCTAGAGGTAGCCCACGTCTCGGAGACCGCAGCTGTCTCTTCCGTTTGTGTGCCAGTTTGCAAGCTCCCGGCCTAGCTCCTCACGAACTGGGGAAGGAGTCGTCATGCGCTTGCTGCTTGGCTTGGGTGGCTGCTGTTTCTATAATAATATTTTGGCTCGGGGTTTGACTATTTCCTCGTGCTGCAATGCACCTTCTCGCTGGCGAGGGAGAGGGCAGCCGACGACGACCACTGCGTCGTAGTAGTGGTAGCAGTGGGAGTAGTGGTCGTCTGAGAGACGTGCAAGACCAGAACAGCAACAACGGCATGACGGAAGACTTTAGTGTAGGGGGAAAGGCAGGCTTTGTCTGCTGGCTCCCTCGGAGCTGATCGGGGGCACGCGAGGTGAGCAAAGCCGCGAGTAATTTGGGTACTGGCACGGTGTTGTTGATCGGGTAGACTGTCGCCTGGCAGTGAGTGTGATCTTTTCCTGGGCTAGCTTTCGGAAGTACTAGCAGGGCTCGTGAAGGTTTGCAATCGGTGAGGCTCACAGCTTGGGCGTTTGCTAGCGTAGTGAGCCTTTCTTCATCGGTGATCTTCAAATTCGTAGTTTGATAAGATGAAACACCGGTTTCAGTTCCCGAAGTTTTGCATTCTTTAGGTAGCGCTTAGCCAATCTTAATTAGCGGTTTAGCTGGTTCCGAAACTTGTAGACACCAACTTGTCGGGATATATATAGACCCCTACTAGCACCAATCTTCATTCCTTAGATAGAGGAGCACTCGGGTTCACTGAAAACTCATAGAGCCAAACCACAGTAATGGTACGATTTATGAGACGCCCGTAATCACGGTCACCGATTGATTGGCCGGCTAGCTAGACGTGTTGATGCAGTCACTCGACGTGTTGCTACCCTTCGAGGGATAGCCACAAGGCTCGAACGGGCTCAGGAACGCAGTCACGTGGAAGTAAATTAATCTGGCGCTCGCTCCCGAATTAGCGATACTAACAGCTTAATTAATTGTGAAGGCGACGCTCTTAACACGACGTAGATCAATCAAATGAATAGCTTTAGAGAGACGGGCTTGGAGAAAACAACGGGAAACACTCCCCTCGTAGTCGTTGACTGAACCACGACAGCCTGAGGACCTATTTGATGATTGTTGTAAGCAGGTGCAGTAGCAGCAGCAGCAGCAGCATCGACAGAAAGGAAAGTGGGAGGAGCTTGTTTCTAGACACAAGGGGCCGGCCGGACAACACCTACAGTGGCATGGCAGGTCAGTAGTCTTCGATCACTTAGAGTTTTATTCAAGGTCAAAAGAGTTTCGTAAAGGAGTGGGCTCTCGACTCATTTGCTTCAAGCCTAGACTCCCAAACTTGCAGTACACCTCCCCCTTTGGGTCCCACAAGCCAAACTCGTAGGAAACCAAACCAAGCTTTCTTCTCGTGTTGGGTTCATCTCTCCGGTCCAGACTCACACTGCCATTGAATCTCACGGCTAGCAAAGCACGGTGTTGATAGACACGTCTCCTGCATTCTGATAACAGGAGACTCGTATTATTAAGAGTGATGTATTGATTAAATAGTGTAAGAAAGCTTGGGAGTACGTTCATGTTTTTGGTGTTTTGGGTTGCGGTTTGTAGATCGGCAGTAGAGCGACGGATCTGCAATTGCACACGAGAACACAATGGGTACCTTCTTGGGGTTAGTTGGTGGGGGTCGGGTAGGTCGCATTGGGTAGAGATAAGTACCGTATGGCTGTTGGACTACTAAGCGAGTACTGGACTTCGGGTGGCCAATAATGCCTGGAGCTATGAATGTGGGGATCAAACGTTAATTAGACGTTTTCTGTTGATGCTAGGGAAGGAGACACGAGGTAGGGGGGGAGGTCATTTATCACCACTGGCCTGCTAATCATCCGCATTAAGATACCTTGATTAGTTATTAGTAGGATCTGTGTTGTGTGCACCTTTAGGAGACAGCCACATCAATGCCAATGATAACCCAACCCGACCCGACCCGGCCTGCGCCTGGCGTTTACGGTAACTCTTGGGCTTCGTTTCCTCGGGGTTGGGTAATGTGGAAAAACCTGATTTTCTGGCTTTTCGTTGACTGCTGCTGCATTGGGCTGTCGGCAGGGTGACATTGGGGAAGTCGCTAGGTATGCACGAGGAGGTTTGCAATCGGCTGGACGGGAATGAAAAGAGACTTAGTTTGTTAGCCTTTGCAATGGAGAGGGGATGGTGAGCTTGACGAAGTAATAAAGAATGAGGGATGGAGCCTTGCGGAGAAGGCTCATTACTAGTAAGAATGTAATGAATTTTAAATTAAATTAGATATGTAGATGACATTGCCAGGACGTGAACACAGCAGTAGTACCGCACTGCTGTGGGTTTGGAGCGCATTGGAAGGAAATGGCGTTCGCGCAAGGGAGTTGAGCTTGTTTCAGAGAAGAGCGTCATCCTTGCCAACCTAGTCGAGGTACAAGACACTCATCCATCCAATGCACTTGAGCTAGCTTCAGGAATCGATTTCATCTGATGGCTTGAATGAATATTTTCGCATAGAATGACAGTGAGTAAATCATCATTTTTGTTAAAAAGGACAGAATTTTAAGGAAATTGGCACTTCACCAGACGCCTGTTTGGAAGTGGAAGCTCAGATCTATGGCAGTCCTAGTTTTCAGAGCTCTCCTTACAAGCCAAGTCAGGGTTAAAAACCTGATCCATCCAATGCACATGAGCTAGCTCCAGGAATCGATTTCATCTGATGGTTCAAATGTATATTTTCTCATAGGATTACCTCAAGTAAATCATCATCTCTGTTAACAATGCCAAAATTTTGAAGAAATTGACACTTCACCAGACGCCTGTTAGGAAGTGGAAGCTCAGATCTATGTCAATCCTTGTTTTTAGAGCTCTCCTTGCTAGCGAATCAAGGGGGAAAAAACCCTGATCCATCCAATGCGCATGAGCTAGCTTCAGGAATTGATCCCATCTGATGGCTAATATGTTTTTCTCTCTTGGGATTACAGTAAGTAAATCATCATCTCTGTTAAAATTGCAAAATTTCAAGAGAATCGGCATTTTACGAGACGCCTGTTGGGAAGTGGAAGTTCACTCAGATCTATGTCAGTCCTCGTTTTGAGAGCTCTGTACACCTGTATGGCTATGCATTGAAGCTCTTCAATCCTCATAACCATCCTTTGAAACTTTAGTTAGTTCTCATATCAAAAACTCTACAATTTTTAGATTTTTTAAAATTTTCATGGTTGCAGGAGATGAGACGAGTGGGCAGCAGTTCTACAGTCAGAACAATGTACATCATGTGGTAGCCATCCCGGGAAGATCATGACCCAGTCGTTCCCCTTTCGAGACTCGGACTCGGAGCTGGCCCCTGAGGCGGTGCTCACTCGGCCCAACATGATGCCGCCCTGGAAGCAGAGCGACGTGAACGCCTCCTTCACGCTCGACGTGCTGGAGAAGTCTGGCCAGAAGCGGCGACGGAGTTTCGGGCACCAGCAGCAGGATCAGTTTCATCATGTGTACAACAACGAGAATCATAATATTACACCTAACGAAAGAGTATCAACTGGTACTATCCTTACCCCCCAATTTCACATTCAAATTATTGGTACTTACTACTTAAATGGTATTGGCATCAAAGGACTTAATAATGGGAATCGTCTTCCTCATACGGTATTAACCATAATGACGCCCCATGTGATGGCAGATTCGGTCCAGCTGGGGAATTTGGAGCCCTATCCAGGTGGCACCAACTTTTTCAGTGGCCTGGAACCACCCGCCTCCTTCCCGAGTGAAAGACGGGGCTTTTATTCTCGGATGCTAGAAACCAGCAGCTGTGGAATCTTTCCTTTCAGAGCGGCAGAGGTGGTAGAGCAGTCTGCTGCGAGTGTATTTCTGACCAGAAGCCATGCGGATCTTTTTGGCGCGCGCAACCACCAGCGAAACTTGGATACAGCTGAAGCAGCCACAGCACAGGCCATGGCGAATTTTCAAGCGCTCATTGATCAAGGGAGGTCGTCCGCATCAGGGTTCCACGCTTACAGTGGCTCCAATGCCACCCAGACGTCCACTCTTCCAGTTTTACACAGACAGTCTCTGTCATTTACTCTTCTCAGGAGCCAGCAGCAGCAGCAGCAACAGCAACAACAACAACAGCAGCAACAGCAACAGCAGCAACAGCAACAACAGCAACAACAACAACAACAGCAGCAACATCAGCAACAGCAACAGCAGCAACAGCAACAGCAGCAACAGCAACAGCAGTTGCAATATCAACAACAGCAGCTACAGCAGCAACTATATCAACAGCAGCAATATCAGCAGCAGCAGCAGCGGGAGGAGCTTCACACAAATCATGGATTCTCATTGAATTCCAGCTTTGAGTTACCAACAACGACCTCTTCGGGATTCAACTATTTTAGTAGCTTCCAAGATACAAATTCTTCAGCGTCGCTTGCTTTTGGACCTCCAGCAGCAACTGGGAATGACGTTGCAAATGGATCGTACGAAGCAAATGGGACATATGAAGCAAATGCTGAACCTGCTTGGCCCACCCTCTCTTGCAACACTTCTGTGCGCAATGGAAGCCAGGCGACTCTATTTCATGATCCCCCGAGTCCATGTACTCCACGCGCCCATACAGTGTTATTAAGCGACGCCCAGGAGGAGTATTTACAACACATGGAGCGCCTGAATTCGGAAGCTCACCTGTCAGCCGACAGTCCTCCACCTCGGGGGGGTCGTCGCTTATCATACAACCCTCCCGTTGCTTCAGATGAGGGAACTTCCCAGGAAAACACCATTCACAACAGCAATTACAATATTTTTCATCCGTTTGAGCTGGACCATCCCCACGAGAAGCATCTCCACGTCTATTTTGACGACTCCGGCATGCCACAACGTGTTGATGTTGAAGACTCTGCACCGAAGACTCTCACTCAGCTGGATGATTGTGCAGCTGTTTCTGGCACAAGAGGAATTGCAGTAGATGAGGAGTTTGCTACTCAGCAGGAGGAGAATTTTTCACTGAGATTTGATGCTCCAGTGGCTGGTGGGGAGAAAGAGATTAGCAGGGATAATACAGATCAGTTCGATTTGAATGAGGTTCCGGTTACTAATGTGGGCGACGCTACCCCCCCTACGAAGCCGCGGAAGAAGTATCACCCGCGTGTGGCTAAGGATAAGCGTACGTACAAACGACGTGTGGATGGGAAGAAAGTGCCTGCTACTCCTGGTGATGGAGGCGCCAGTAAGCTCCCTCTGAATTTCTTTTATTCGTTGAATGCTTCTTTGTCACGTGCTAGAGATTTCCTTGAATTTCGTCCAAGTGGGGTGTCTGGCAAAAAGTTAGGGTCAGTCTCGAATTGACCAACGAATTGGTCGCCCTGCTGGTGCTGACACGTCTTTTTTTGGTGTTTTTTACTTTTAGAGAGAATTGAGAATCGCATGAATCGCTGTGTGTTATAGCGCAAAGATTTAACACGTCCCTTGTAGTGGTCTTTCTGTAACGCCTTACTAAAGGATGGAATCTCTATCCCTCTTCAAGAGCCTTGGAAAGGGATTTGAAGGAAAATTAAAACTTGCACCTCCTATTATTGTGGGAGACTAAGCCACCACACTAGAGTTGATTAATAATGTTCCGTTAGTAGTTTCACAGGAGCCCATTCTGAAATAAGAGAGAATGATCCTCCAAGGAATTCAGGAATTATGGTCTACCCTAAAACATCTAATTGACCAATTTTCACAAACTGAGCCAGTCACAAAACTGACAAATCGTTTCGATCGGCCCATTATCAAAGACGAAACTGTTGGTAGTATTTCAGTACGCACCAAGTCAAGATTTGTTAAAATGCTCTTGCTTCAGAGTGTCAGAATTGCGAGCAGAATTGTGACATTGAAGTGCTCTGAACAAAACTAGGACCGGTCAAGCACGAGCCCCAGAAACTCTCGTGACATTCCACCGTTTTAATGAACTTGCCATTGCAGACACAGATTCCCCTGCAAAGAAATCAGCGAAGAAGAGACCAACGCAGTACGATTTCACTCACGAAGAAGATCGAGACTCCAGTTACCCGGAGGTCGTGGACATGGACATCGAAGACATGATCACGCCGGGCGTCGGAACGCAGCACGACACCGCCGTCTGTGATTGTGAAGCGTGCATCAAAGTTCGATTAGAGAGGCGAAGTTCAACAGCAGTGGCTCCCAAGTCTAGGTTCACTCTCAACAGCTTCGACGATACGCCACAAAAGGCTGGGTCGCGCCACTCTCCAGACTCGTCCTCCAATTCCCCGTCCGTTCGAAGAACCTTGTTTCATGCACGCCAAGGGGCTACTGCTAGAAGACTGCCATTAGCATGTGATGATTCAAGCTCTGAACAAGCGAACACTGTTGTGATTACACAAGGGAATTCTATTGTAAGGAGATTACCATTAGCATGTGATGAATCAAGCTCTGAGCAAGCGAATGCTGCGGTACTTACACAAGCAAATCCTACTGCTGGGAGATTACCATTAGCTTTTGATGATTCAAGCCCTGTACAAGCGAACTCTACTGCTGGCAGAGTGCCGTTAGCTTTTGATGATCTAAGCTCTGAACAAGCGGACGCTGCTGTACTTTCACAAGCGAATTCTACTGCAAGGAGATTACCATTAGCTTTTGATGATACAAACTCTGAGGAAGACAATACTGTGGTACTTTCACAAGCGAACTCTACTGCTGGGAGATTGCCATTAGGGTTTGATGATTCAAGCCCTAAAGAAGCTAACGCCGTGGTGCTTTCGCTAGCGAACTCGAGATTATCATTGGATTTCGATGATTTAAGCAGCCCTGAAGAAGCGAACGCTATGGTGCTATCCCAAGCGAACTCGACTGCTTTCGAAAACGTGAGATCGTTCTTCAATGACTCCTCCCGGTCGACCTGTCTCCAGCAGTTCAATGAATCCGCCTCTCAGTTGGGGTTCAGTTGGGAAGGAAGGCAACAACAAGAAGGGGATGTCACTAAATCTTTCGACTGGAACCCGCCGTTGGCCACTCGCGCACCTTCTTCCACGACGACGAGTTCCAGCTTCCTGAGCCGGCTATGTCCGCGCGGCATCCTGTCCCCACAGAAGATCCCCTTCCGGGACATGAACCAGATTCAACGCGTGGTGTACTTGAAATCCATTCTCAGTGCGAATCGACAGCTCACGATGTCCCCTGAGAGCTTGCTTCGTCACGTGCACGACCATTTGCCCGGAGAGGAGAAACAGGAGTTTCAGGACTCCCTGTGGCCCGTCATTTTAAAGCCGCTCACCGAGGAGCAGATGAAGCAGTTGCAGGAGTATGCAAACGAGGAGCGGCAGCAGGTCAGTGACACAACATTCATTACATTTTTAATCTTCTCCAATTGCAAAAAAAAGCATCACATTCTTGACGAGAAACTCACTCTCCTGGAGATGGAAACCAAAAAACTCTAATGTTAAGCATGCTTGCTGCATCCCGATGTTACTCAAAAACAGTTTGCATTCTTTTTGAAACGATGTTAATCAAGAAAGTGATGAATTAAATAAGATGCACCAGTGATTGTCCTTCATAACCGAGGGAATCTCCACATTCTTTTTCCGACAGTGTTGTAATTCACGAATGTGATGAATATAAATGAGATGCACCAGTGACCCATCCTTCATAAACTAGGGAATCCCTACATTCTTTTCGCAAGGGTGTTACTCAAGAATGAAGTAAATGAAATGAGATGCACGAGTATTTCTTTGCTAAAGAATTAATGTGACATCTGAATTCAACGAGATGCGCGAGTGCCTCTTCCTTCAAGCCCTCGCACACATCTCTTGATCCACATCTCCCACTCCTTCCCGAAACCTCGCCTACTGACTACCCCTTCCCGCAGGTGTTGGACGGAACGCCTCGACTGAAGCGGAAACCGGGCCCCAAGCCGAAGAAACAGCTCTTAGCCATGACCCTCTTCCCCAACTTAATGCCTCCAGCTCTCATCAAAAAGCCAGGAAAACCAAAGAAGACACCTAAGAAAAACAGCGCGGAAGAATCCCCTCCACAGAACCAACAAAGCCTGCAGATCGTGCCGTACGACAACAACAACAACAACAAGGAGAAGAATGAGGACACGGCAATGGTTCCATATGAGAACAAGACGGACAATCTGAATGGGGACACGGCGATGGTGCCGTATGCGAACAAGACGAGCCTGATTCCCTATGAAGGTCCGATTCGGAAGAAGAAGGCGCGCCCCAAAGTGGTGTTGGACGGGGAGACGGTGCGTGTGTGGAAGCTGTTGATGGGGAAGCCGGCGACGACGGGTGAGGAGCCTGCCAGTGATGAGGAGAATGAGCGCAAGTGGGTGGAGGAGAGAAGGAAGATGAGGGCGCAAGCGCTGCTTTTTATTGATCGAATGCACGTGGTGCAAGGTTTGGGCTCTTCTCTCCCTTCCTTTACTGTTTACTGATTTTAGTTAAGGGGAAGACACCTTCTCAAGGTCCTTTCCCCATATAAGGTGCCTTAAACATTGAGGCCCAAAGGTAGAGAGCACCTTATTTGGGGAAAGGCTAAAGAGAAGGAGCCTTACATAGTGTAAGCCTCTCTCCCAAGGTCAATTTCTTATAACCTTATATTCTTTGAATAAGATGTCAAACAAATATATGGCCTTTGCTTTCAAAGGGATTTATTTATTTTTTCTAGTTTGTGTATTTTTACAATTCTTTTAGAGCATCGTTAACAGTATGCCAAACTAGTCCAACTTGGTGTTTGGGGATGAAAAAGTAAGCAATAAATGCTTGAACTTACATAGAGTTTCTCTTTGGCATGTCAAAAATTATAATTTTTCACTAGGGATAACAATTCTACCAAAATTATTTTTCTTCTACAAATAATTCATTGGATTAACAATGATGGCGATGCATTTTTTTTTGGGCCATTAGGAGAGTTGGGGTTGGTTGAAAGACAAAATAGTGAGTTGCATCAATTGGACAAAGAAGAATTTGTTGTATTGAAAAAGTGTCCCTATATTTTATTGAAATGATGTTTCCTTGTAGTATTAGAGATGTCCTTATTGACCTTGATTTCATTAGATTTATGAGGAATATGAAATCACAATTGTTTTAGTAATTGGCGTAAGTGAAGAGTCTGTTCATTTTAGATCTCATGATTGACTTTGAGAGGTTAGTATGAATGACACCCAAACTACATATGTTTGTTAGAAGAAGGGAGACACTATTGTATTCGATGAATGAAATTTTATACTCTTTGTGTCTCAAAAAATAAATTTGTGGTTTCAGTAAAAAATTGTGGAACTACCACTAATTTATTTTGAAACAAAGGAAGTACTAAATTTCATATAGGTATTGTAGTTGTATTTGAGTCATTAGATTTTTATCAATCATTATTTACATCTTGTAGAAGGGTCCCCTTTAGCTTGGAGAGAGCCCAAAGTATTTAGAAAGGATTGCTCAAGATTGTCAAAGTTGAGGTGGTTTAACTTTTTTCTGGTTCATATCAAGGATGATTCTTTGCTTTGAGAGCCTAGACTACACGTGTAGGATAGGTTTAGTAGAAAATAATTTTGAAGATAGATGCTAAATTTTGGGTGAATTATTTTTTCAATTGTTTTGTATAGGAAAAAAAAGAATATTGCCAAAAGATTCTATTTGAAGCATTTTCCAAACCCTGTTTTCTGAAAAATATTAAATAATTGGTGGAGAATTGCCGACTCGTGCGCTTCACTTACGGTATTCTTGTGTCTTCAGTAGTACTTAAAGGTAGATAGTCTTTGATTCAAGCGAATCGACAAACTTTCTTAGTGGAATTGACATGAGGGACTGTTTCTAATACATTGGCATAATGAATGTCATGAATTTAAAAAATATATACTCCATTTTCATGAAAATCTTGTGAATTTTGAACCTCTAATGCATAAGATACTTCAAACTATGAAGCTAATCAACATATGATCATCTATTCTGATCTACAGACTGAAGTAACTGGTTACAAGGTTGCAAATTTTTGATGCCTGATTTGGTGGTGCAGGAGACCGCAGTTTCTCGTGTTGGAAGGGCTCGGTTGTGGACTCGGTTGTGGGCGCTTTTCTCACCCAGAATGTGAACGACGTGCTTTCAAGGTGGGTTGCATGCATCACTTACAGTTGCAGCTGAATTTATGTCAATGTTGAACTTATTTTACCCGGTCTCGAACAGTGCTGATGTCGTGAATATTCGCCGATACTTCGAAGTTGAATGGCAAGTTTCTGTCTCGATTGAAAACGGCGTGAATTTCGTTCAGTTGGCGGATATCCGCAATTTTGAAACTTTCCAGTGTGCGACTTGAAATGTAAATCTGTACCTGTTCTAGTTTTTAGAGCTTTGTGTAGAGTGTCTACAATTTTCGACGATTTCATACATTCCATTTTGATTGATTGATTGATCATGACGGTTATGTGTTTATGATAGCTCGGCATTCATGTCCATGAGATCACGCTTCCCCGGCCGCGGATTTCGAAGGTCACCCTTGCAAACCCAAACCCCCGAGGACGACACCATGGCTCAGTCTTTTGAGAGTCCACCAGCTCCAGCTCCTCAAACCAGCCAACCATCACCGCAGAATCTCGCACCGCCGTTTCCGCCAACAAGCGTTACACAACTAGAGTCCCAAGAGAGCCGAAACGAAGAGTCCAACTGTGCCCACCTCCCGAAAGAGACACCAGCACCCCAACCTCCAGTTCAGAACATGTCTTGGACTCAAACCCACGAAGACTCCACCGCATCCACCATCTCCGAAGTCATAAATCCACCCGAAGATCCGACTTCAAGTCTTCCTCGAAACGAACCCTCCGCTTCCACCATCTCCCAAGTCATCCATCAATCGGAAGATCCGTCTTCAAGTCTACCTCCAAACGGACTCACAGCTTCCACCATCTCGGGTGCCATCTCCCAAGACGGGTTACAACCTGAGGAGCTCTCTTCAAGTCTGCCTCTCGACCTACTCACAGCTTCCACCATCTCCGAGGTCACCAATCCACCAGAGGATATGACTTCAAGTCTGCCTCTGAACAAGCTCTCAGTCTCCACCACCTCCGAAGTCACCAATCACTCATTCGATACGACCTCAATCGTCGTCCCCCAAAGCGAGCCCTCCAAGACTTGCCACTCCGAAAACTCCTCAGGCTTGGATTTCCAGACCCTCCCCGAAGACCCCAGCACCACCCTCGTGGACGTGGTGGTCTCATCCTTGCCCTCCACCTCGACCACCGCAGGCAGCGGAGCTTTGGTTGAAGCCATTCGTGACTCTGCCCACGGGAAGTACAATCCCAAGACGGGTTTGACGGGGTTGGAGCGTGCGAAGATCGAGGAGAAGCAAGTGACTGCTCGGAAGTCGTTCGACTTCTCCTCGTTGAACGAGGAGTTTAAGCCGAGAGTTGCAGGGGAGCACAGGGCGCCGGGGCCGCCCAGGACGGAAATGACGGAGGATGGGGTGGACTGGGAGGCGGTGAGAGCAGCGAATGTGCAAGAGGTTGCGGATGTAATCAAAGAGCGAGGGCTCAATTGGATTCTGGCAGGAAGGATCAAGGTATGGGGTTTCTTCTAAAAATCATCCGAATACAAGCTGGTATTGGTCTGTCTAGATTTTTAAGGTTCTGCTGGATCTTGTGTTATGTGAAAAGGGGATTCAAATTCTGTTAGTGTGCATGTTTTGGACACTGTGAATAATAAAACCATGACAACATGTAACTAAGTTTATTTGATTCTTAACATTGATTTGCAAGCGTCTTATCAATTTAGCAGTTGTGTTGCATTGGTTCTGTGTTGTTGATTTCATGGCGCGTTTTGTGGTTTGGCAGGCGTTTCTGGAGAGAATACATCTGGATTATGGTGCGCTGGACCTGGAATGGCTTCGATCCATGTCCACGGACCAAACCAAGGAGTTTCTGTTGAGCATTCGTGGCTTGGGCCTCAAAAGTGTTGAGTGCATTCGACTTCTCACACTCCACCACCTGGCTTTTCCAGTAAGTTGGAGCTGCTTGCTTGCAATTTTGATTCTACGCAAATCAAGTGATCTTCAGGAACCCTCATGATTTGGCAAGTCCAATATTGCTCTCGAACCTCTTGAGCATTATCTAGTCCATAATATTTTTTCTCTTGGGACTATTTTGTGGCAGGTGGATACAAATGTGGGCCGCATATGTGTGAGGTTAGGTTGGGTGCCCTTGGAACCACTACCTGAAGAGCTGCAACTCCATCTGCTAGAGTTGTAAGTGCAATTTCGTACTACATACTTTTGAAGCTTTAAATGCGTTTAAATTTTCTTTCATAACCAATAATCATTTATCCAACAAACGTTCTTCATTGATCTTTATAAAGTAGTCATTCAAATCATTGTTCACCACCTGTGCAGGTACCCCGTCCAAGCCACCATTCAAAAATACCTCTGGCCTCGGTTGTGCAAGCTTGATCAGCAAACGTTGTACGAGCTCCACTACCAGATGATTACATTCGGAAAGGTATAATTGAATCCTTTTTGGAGATTAGAAAGCATCTTCAAGCAACCTTTGGCTTAGTTTATTATTCTCGATTTATGCCCATTCCTCATTCATCTCAACACTCATGTTTGAATTTATTCTACAGGTATTTTGCACCAAGAGCAAGCCCAATTGCAATGCTTGCCCCATGAGACCGGAATGCAAGCACTTCGCTAGTGCCCTCTCCAGCGCGAAGCTGGCTCTTCCAGCGTCAGAGAGACCCAACAACGGTCCAACGTTAGCCTTGCCGCCAGGGACGGAGCAGCAGGAGCCCCCGCAAGAGCGTGTGCCGGAGCCTCCGCGACCAGTGTCGCAGTATTGCCAGCCCATAGTGGAAGAGCCGATGACCCCCGAGTCCGAAGCGGACTTGGAGGAGTTCGACATTGAAGACTACCCTTTCTCCGTGGAGGAAGTCGAGGACGACACCGATTTGAACATTTGTATACAAGATCCGCAAGCACCCACCCAACTCGTACTCCAATCCGAGACTATCAACAACCCCAATTGCTCCAGCATCTTGAGTATTACCACTGATACCACCTGTGTGACGGTCTCGGAACCGGAACCACAGGCTGTATCCCAACCTCCTCCTCAGGAACCTGTGTCCGAAGTTCCATCCGAACCGGTTCCTACGATCATGGAGGATTGGGGGGGACTGGCAACGTCAGGAGGAAGTACGTCTGTGCAGAATTTGGGGTCTGCTGCTTGTGAAGAATCCAACTGCTGTCAATCCAGTGTAATCAAAGTAGCGGAAAATAGCGTTTGTGAAGAAGTTTTGGATGTGGAGAGCAATGTTAATACTACGACTCCTTGTGAGGTTTTGATTCATCCCAGTACTGCCCTGTCGCACGAGATGGTGTTAGTGGCCCCTGGAGCTGCCTCCCTTCCTGTTCCCAAGCTCAAAAATGTCGGTCGTCTTCGAACTGTCCATTATGTGTAAGATTCATTGATTCCCCCATCATCTCTTTTGACATCGCATTGAACTGATCATTGTCTACTTCTTGCAGAGTTCTCCTTCCTTTCTCATAAAAGGAGGAGACCTAAGAGTATGGATTCTATGTATGAAAGTAAAGTTGAATCTGGATGTTGTCTTGACTTTGTGCACGATGTTCTTGCAGATATGAGCTTCCTGACAACCACCCACTGTTGGATGGGGTACGTACAATCTCTACTTTGAATGGACTCTTACTTCATGTTATGTTTTTTTCTCCTCACTGCAGTTGTTAGCATAATTGTTTCGGTGTGTTGTAACTCATTCGATTTCTTGAGGCTGTGTGTCAAGAATTCTCTGTTGACAAGAAGGGCAAAAACTTCGAAGTTAGTGACGATTTGATGTTTGTTGCCACTGTGATACAGTTGGACCCCAGAGAACATGATGACCCTTGTACGTACTTGCTTGCAATTTGGAGTCCAGGTAATCAACTCATCGCTTTCTTTGAAAGACAGTAGATCACAGAAGTCCACCCTCTGTTTGAAAGTGAAGAATTATTTTGAATACAAAATCAAAAAAGTATTATTGTAGCTCATTTGCAGATGAAATTACTGCAAGTCAAACTTTGAACCCACCTAGGTGGTTCAACTCTTATGAATTTCCTAATAACTGCTCGTATGATTGGACCTTTCAATCATACATATTTTAGCATGTCACAATTGTCAAGTACGTAAGTTCAAATTAGCGTTATCCAAATGGAATCTTAAATGGAAATGACCATTTTATTTTATGGTTAAACATGAATGATAAGCCTCCATGACATCAAAATAAATCAATTAACCTTTAGCTAGTGTATATTCTCCTTGGCATGCTTATGGAGATCCAAACTGAATTGAACAGATAATAAATTACTAAATGATTCGCTTCTCTCACTCTCTTGTTAATCTTTGATTATTGGATGCAGGCGAGGTGCCCGAGTCCATACCAAATATGAACAACACTGTTGACGAGGAAAATCCTTTTGCTGCTTCAAGCTCCGACGGAGAGGAAAGCATTAAGGCAACACTTCTGGTAAGCATACACACATCCCTCGGCTGGCTGGCTCGATGCATGAAATCATTGAATTGCTTCAAAATCTTGAGATGGTTTCGCTCTTTTGTGTCTATAAATTGGACGAAGAGAACTATTTTCATCCCCACCAGTGGGTGTATATAAAATAACTTCATCAATGTATTTGAAGATCGCTTTCTGCAAATGAAATTTAAAAAAAAACAAAACTGGTTGTGATGGGCAGGTGCCGTGCAGGACGGCCATGCAAGGCAGCTTCCCTCTCAACGGCACATATTTCCAAGTCAATGAGGTACCCGACTCTTCATGACCGACGGACTGATCCGTGTAACTTGACTGGTGATACTGCAGTTCAAGTTCAAAAAAAAGGGTTTAGGGTTTAGGGTTTGGGGAATTGCAACACTGTTTCTAAAGATTGTTTCGTGTCTCTACAAACAGGTCTTTGCAGACCATGCAAGCAGTCTGCAGCCTATGATTGTTCCACGGACATTGCTGTGGAATTTGCGGCGGCGCTTTGTGTTCTTTGGCACTTCTGTTACGAGCATTTTTCGAGGTGCACAGTTGCTTCCGGCCCTCTTCCTTGGTCCTCAGGAATTCAGTCATCTGTATGCTTTAACCTTCTTTAACCCTCAATAACATAAGGTCCTCAGGAATTCAGTCATCTGTATGCTTTAACCTTCTTTAACCCTCAATAACATAATGTATTGAGTATCTTATTGTGACGCTGCCCCAATTGTGACACAAAAATTGACGACAACATCAAGATTCCATAATCAACGTGAACATGTATTTTACATTTGTCATAAGTAGAAAACCTTATTTACTCACTGGTGACTGAATGGTGTCGGTATTGGTTTCATGAGCAGGCATGACTGTAGAGGAGATTCAAGCGTGTTTCTGGAGAGGTACATTACACGACCATATTTCGTTTAATTTACCTACTGTAGAGGTCCTCAAGTCCTCATATCAATTTTAGCATCAAAATGTCAGTTTCTTAGGGGTGTTTTCACTTGATGCTAAAATTGGTATTACCAAGTACTTTATGAAAATATTTAGGTACGCCTTTGTACTGGATTCTCTTTAGTAACACCACTTCAAACACCAAGTGCAAAGGGTCGGAGTTTTTCTTCTTCTTCTCTTTCTGTGGAGTCATGACACACAGTGAGTCTATTTTTCAGGGTACGTCTGCGTGCGAGGGTTTGACCGCGCAACAAGGGCACCGAAGCCATTGGTGCGGAGATTACATCTCCAATCTGGCAAATCTTCTGGAAAGGAAGCCAACATGGAGAACTAAAGAAGAGCTGATATTCACACATTGCCAGATCCTTGGGAAATTTTTGTGATGCTAGATACACTACAACAGAACAGAGAATACGAGCTTGAATTTATTGCAGCAGTAGTTCCTAAATCAGGAGTATTGTTACTGTACATGAAATACACCAGCAGGGGAATCCGCCAACATGTCCTCCAACATTCTTGTGTAGATAGAGCAGCTGAGTTTCAGAGCATTTCTGAATAGTTGTGTGACCCAATTGGGGAACATAAAATGACACCATGTAAACCCCCAGACTTCACCACCGAAGCAAATATGGGTTTATGTGTCCATTCTTCCACCTTCAATCCAAATAACAGTTTGTTCTCAACTTGCACTCAGTCCAACATCCTCTGTTTGCAGCATCGTCAGCAGGTCACTATACCAATAGTATTAGCATAAAGATAGAAGTATAGTGAAACCGAAGACAGAAGACAAGCTTATCTGAAGAACTCAAAGTATATTACAAATGTAAAACTTAACATGTTGAACGTGCTGGAAAAGGCTTTAATATCGTTCTCCTTCATAATGCTGGCATTACTCCACAATTCATAAGAGCTTAGCCAATACAATCTGCACAATTCCTCAAACTCGATGATCAAATCGAAGTTTGTGACTTAGCAATAAATGAAAACAAGTATATGCTACAAAAAGAACCGCACAAGCTCAACCCTGCAACACTCTACACAGCATGCTTAGGAATTGACCAAACCCTGCAACACTCTACGTAGCATGCTTAGAAAATGACCATTTAACGAATATAAATGTCTGCGCTCCCATCTTTAAGAGTTGGATACGTCATCTACAAGTACAGGAAAAGATAGTAAAAAACAAACTACACAGCAGAAGATGCATTTGAGCTGGGCACTTCACTAACAACCAGATGTTCCCCATCTTCCTTGACTACGTCCACTAGATAAGGAGCCCCTGTACCTGTTCACAAAAAGAGAAAGACGACAGTCAGCAACGAGCTCGCCTATCATGAAAGAACTAAAATCGTGGACACGTACAAAGATATCGAAGCAAGAATTTTACAAAAGGTGGATATCAATACACTCAACCATGTGAATTGAACTAAATAATCTCTTATTTATTTTTAAACTCGTGATACATCAGATTATTCGTTTAGAAATTATGCACTCTTCCCGGAAAACCCAGAATTTAGCAGATCAAGAAGCTATCTATCACGTAATATATGAATCAAAACAATTTTTTAAATCTTACTCGAAACAGTCGTATTGCAATGAGATATTCTACACACTCTAGAGCTCTTACTCGGCAATATCATACTTGAGTGGCCTACAAAGCCGGGATTAAAAATCAATATTCATTACATACCAGGGGGTAGCAAATTCTTGTAAAAGAAATCAAGGCTCGCTCTGCTATTGATATCCTTCGCATGACGCACATCCAGCTTACCACCCATTCTGCGGTAAACAAGTTTGACATAGATTAAAGATCTGCAAGTTGTCCAAAGACGAGACTAAGCTCCTTCACATTCAACGTAGAAGTACCATGAGCATCATAGCATAATTGAGCATAATCCTGAATATCAACTAATGGAAGTCAGAAAAGTACCCAGATCTCTTCAAAGCCCCCGCGAATAGTAATGGGAAGTCAGATTGATCCATATGAGATGTGCCCTGCACAAAACAATAACAGATTAATGAATCAGTCGGCAACTGACAGAAGCAGCATAGCAACTCAAGTGCTATTCAGTTTCTCATAACCTCTAATGGTGGCTTACTAAATTATCATTTTAATCAGTGACTCACTTTCATTGTAAGAAGTTCTGTAACTGTTGAATTTGCTGAATCTGATCTAGCTCGTGCAGCCAGAAACTTGTTACGACAGTCTTGTAATGATTTCCAGTTGAAATTTTCCGTGTTCAAAAGGAGCACAGGAACATTGCCGGCCACTTTCTCGTAATCCGCCTGCATACACACTTTTCAATACTCGGGCCTTCCATGTACAGAAACTATTGAACCAGACCATCAGTCATTGCAATCAGGCTCCAATGTAAGCAAAAAACAAAAGCTACAACTTGAGAGCAGAAACTTGAAGCCGATATCATTTTTAGGTTGAATCCTAAACTCTTAACAGTTAGCGCCTCTCAACCTCACTAATTAAAAAAAGGTAAGTTGATCAACCATACCTCTTCCACAGGAGCCCACCACACGTCCTCCGCTACACAGCATTTGAATCTTTTATCTACACAACACACAGCAATAGCTGTGGCTGCCCCAAAAGAATGACCGTGAATTCCTAAATAATTAAAGTTGAGTCGTCCTTGCAGAAATTTCACATCAAGGCTGGTTCTTCCCTTGATTACATTACACTCCTGAGGAAGCAAGCCTTGATCCAAGGCTTGGAGCACAGCTAGAGTTTTCTCGATCTCCCCAACTCTCTGCAGCGTTGAAGCAAGTTCGATAAGGCCCATGTCAATTTCAATTGATTAGAACATCCATAGGCTTGCAGTAACCGACAAGAATCCCAATTTCTATCAAACAGTTTACACTAATCGAAAAGCTAAGGTAGAGTCAGCGCTTCAGCGTACCTGCCTCAGTTGCCCCGAACGGTTGCTCATGGGCACATCATCAAATGGCACATCAGAGAAAGCATGCTCTACCCATCTCCGCTTACCCTTATGATCATGATACTGCGCAATAACTGCTGATCCATCTAAATGCTCCACTGCTACAACAACTGCCATTCCAAATTGCATTTCTTTCAATTTCTTTCTGTGCAACACACCCAAAGTGTGATAACGAAATCATACGAAAAACTGCACAATAATCCAGGAACATACCAATACTCAAACAGGCTCACAAATAATTTCCCGAGGCATTATCTGAGTAGCTGATATCAGGTCAGTGCTGAGAACATATTCATACAATTGTGTGAGGGATGGCTTGAACTTAACTGTAACCATGTGAGGCAACATCGATACAAGTTGAAGTATATGTCGTCCGACACGCCCACATGCCATGAGAGAAAATTATCACTGGTAGCCGCCCATCTTTGGTCAAGTTATTATCAGGAGTCAGTAGAGGCTGCTTCACTGACGCTTGAGTTTGTAAGGATGGATAGAAACAGGGATAAAATAGATCTGCAAAGGCACACCAAAATAGTCATTACATCATACACATGAATGATCATGTTCCACAGAAAGGAAAGAGCACATGCCCATGCTGATCACTACAAATGGTAAAAATATTACAAGAGTACATTATAATCTGAACAATCATTCAGGATAGGCTTCCACATTTATGCTTAAGATAGTCGTTAGAAAAAAAACGAATTCAAGAGTCATTTAACCCCTGAAAGCCCAGAAGGTCCCGTGGGGGCTTTAAGGTCACAAAACTCAAAATATAGTGCCGCCATGACAATTTTAGTCAATATATAGAACTGAACCCTAATGGTGTTCATCTACTTGAGTTGCCCAATCACAAAATGGAACAAAATAAAGTGAGATACGAGCGTTTGAAACAGGCAGCTTTGAAAAACTTTACAAATATTGTCTTTCCATAAATCCATGAGGATTTGTTCCAATATGATCATCTTTTCATTCTGACTGTAAAAATGTGTCATACGCATGTTCCTTTGAATGTTATTCAAAAACTCTAATCTTACATTCAAATCAAGAAAAAATAAGAAAAAAGTTTAAAATTCAATTAGCCTATTGGTATCCTACTTTGAAACAATGCCAGAATTCAATAATAAATTCAAGTAACGAAAACTTTATTTTCTTGAATCCATTTTGGTATAATCTATAATTTCAGAGGAAGATTTATAAATATATGAGAAAAAAGACGTGAAAATGATCCCAGAAAATGAGAAAAAATGCCTAAGGATCACAGGATTTACAGGTGATCTCTTAGTCGCAAACACTGTGCTTCGTGGAAAAGTGAACACACAAAGAAGTGATATAAAGAAGTGATTAATTATCTTTAAAAGCATATTTTCCAAATGAGGCAGGATTGAATTGAATTGAATCACAGAAAAGGACGAAGGCACAAAAACTCGAACAAGAACGAAAGGAAAGACAACCGACACTCTTCTCTTCGACAACAGAGTAGCTAGAGCATACACCACACACTCAAACAGTCCGGACGAAGCGTACATGAAAGTGACCAGACGAAAGCCCGTCGGAGATGCGACGACGGTGATATGGCTCTCGACAAAAAGCCCACCAAGTAATCCACATTGGGCAGCCAACTGCGGTTTCTCACGTCCAAGAGCGAGAACATCTTCTTCGACTCCGTGGGGTAAAAGATCCGCATCAACGGCGCCCCTTCCGCACTTGGCAGCCCCTTTCCAGCCCCATCGCCATTGCTCTGAGCTCCATTTTCCTGCTGGGAATGCTCAGCCCCTGTTGCTGCCTGCGCTTCTGGCGCGCCACTCCTCCGAAGCTCAAACTCCACGAACGAAACCCCATACGGTCCCAACGCTTTCGGCAACCCCATCTTGCACAAACCTCAATAACTTCCAATCTAACTCAAACTCAAACTCAAAGCCTGCCTTCCCTACAAGGATGATATGCCTGAAGACGAATGGCACCAACAACTTCTATTGGGCCAAACGTTGGCTTCTAAAAAGTATGACTCTATTGGCACAAACCTCAATAACTTCCAATCAACCACACACTCAGAGCTCGTAACTTGACTGCGCTCCCTACAAGGATGATACGCCTGAAGTCGAATCGCACCAACAATTTCTACTTGGGCCTAATAATGCTGGCTTCTGATAATAAGTATGGCTCTTTTGCCATGCCTGATGAAGTGATCTCGCACCTTCCATGGCTCCAGTTGTTCAGAGCAGGGGAAGCCCGATGTGTGAACTGGATCATCGCTCGGATCGCCACCATAGGGGTGCGGAAGCGCAACTGGGACCGTGCCGACCAGGGCTTTTTATAAGCTCCGTTCACACTAGTGAAGTTGGCTGGGTCCAACGCGCAGGAGTCCAGGGAAGCTGGCCACGTTGATCTATTCTGCACAGACAGCGTGGATGGCAAAAAAGCATGGACGCGTTCACACGGAGAAAGAACATGGCAATTTTTAGAAAAACGGTATGAAAAGAGCTCGCCATGGGCATCTTCTGGTATGTTCCAGAAACACAAATACAATTCTCTTTGAACTGCAGGTACAATGTTTGATCAAAGGGGGTGGTAAGAGACTCAAGTACTTCTGTACTGGAGTGCGTGATTTCCTCTATCTCTAGAACTCGTGATTTCCTCTAAAAGTACAGTAGAACTTCTAATAAGCAGCACTCTCTAAAGTAATAAACCTCTCTAATCTCTGAAGTAATAAACCTCTCTAAAGTAATCTTAGACGGTCCCGGACCGGCTCGCATACAAACGTCATGAATGCAAATGACCCTCCCTAATGTCACTTCTCTAATGTATGTGTCATGCCGGTCCCGGACCGGCACTTTATAGAAGTTCTACTGTATCACGAACTCTGACACCCCCTGAAAGCAAAAAATAATGGCATCTGTACCTCAACGAGGTAGCTCAGGTAGATCCATATCCTCAAAGTTTGGCCATCCCTCGGAAGTCTCTGATCCGGTGAAGCGTGGCGCAGGCAGTGGCGTTGAGGAGAAGTCGGGAGCGCTCACCCATGTGGTCCCATTGTAAAGGGTGACGTTGTTGGCAGCCTGCTGGTTGTTCAAAACAGGCATCCCCATTTGAAAACGCGGTACAGAATTGGTATTGGTCGCTGTGTTGAAACCACGTGTTGAAGGGAATGCAGTCACTGGGGGTGCTCGCTGTTGTTGAGCAGCGGAGGGGCTCGTTCCCAGTGCTCTTTGGCCAAGTGAAGGATTCGAGATACTACCTCTCATGCGCTGTGCAGGTCGCCAGCTTTGTTCCGACACTGCAGCACTACTAAGCGCTTGTGCTTGATAAACGGTGCTGTTAGTTGAATGCCACTGCCCCATATTCGCAACGCCCCAAACCCCAGACCTTTGTTGAGAATTTATTCCCAGACTTTGTTGAGAGTTTACTCCGGGACTCGGACGTTGCTGTTGCTGTGCGTTTCCAAGACTAGCATGTTGGTGATGTGAGACGCCAGGGCTCGAATGTTGTTGATGTAAGGTTCCAAGACTAGCAACATGTTGATGATGATGTGAATTTATTCCCGGACTTGGACGCGGCTGCTGTAAGGTTCCGGGACCAGCGTATTGGTGATGTAAATTTGTTCCCGTACTCGGGCGTTGCTGCGTACTCGGGCGTTGCTGCAAGTTTCCAGTACTTAACTGTTGACGTGGTGAGTGTGAAACTTGGCTTTGATTGGAATATACTTGCTGTGATGAATGTAAGCTCTGAGAATGAGCTGTATTTGTTCCAAGCTGAGGTGAGGGAATTCCAGTGCTTCGCCATTGTGGTCGCATCTGACCAAGATCCTGAACATTCTGTTCAAGCATGTAACACACACGAATAAGCACTGGTGAGATCTTTGCGAAGAAGCAAGGCAAGAGTCACTAGACAGAAGACTATCACCAGAGTGTACTTGCTTGTTCAAATTACCAGTTTATGAACGATGAGGTCCAACTCTTCACCCAAAAATATCGACTAGGAACTGAGCTCTATTAATATTAGAAATGTCCATCTCCAATTGTACATGAAATCTCTATTGCAGTGTCCTACAAGGTAACTTACAAGGTAACTCTAGTTTGCAATGGCATAAAATCATACCTGGGGAATTCCTGGTGATTGTTGCCCAACTTGTTGTTGCCGAATCCACTGCAAGTATGATCCACAGGTTAGTTACATTCAATGATCAAAACATGAGGCACAATGTGGCCCTTCCATGCAGCAAGAATTTTGTCAAACAAATCAAGTAATCGCCATGTTTGGTGCCGTTGTGACTAGATTCAATGTACACCCATTCACTTTCATTCCAAAAATACTGCACATCACTCTGCACATCACTCTGACCTGCATACATGATGCTAAAGTTCTGAATTCTGAACTAAACTGCTGCAAGGACAATAACAGAATAGACATTAGAAATGGAAATCAGGATGAGACGTTTCAATCAATATAAGACTCACCCCACTTTCTAAGACAAGACCAATATTTGGGGAGGCACCGCTCTGTGGAGGCTGCAATTGCGTCAAGGTTATGTGGCCGCTACTAGAGGCAATCCTATTGACGGGGCCTGCTGGGCTGTTCAATTGAGAGGCTGTGCGTGACCCCGAAAATCTGACCTGAAAATTGTGATTGACGGCAGACAGTGATTGGATCGAAGGAGAAGGTTGATTTTGTACTTGATTGCCAGATGTTGTAGTATGCAGACCACTTCCATTAACATTCACAGACATGCCTTCACTAACAAAGCCTCCTCCCAACACATGCCCAGAAGAGCCGGAGGTGATCGAAGTAAACTCCGGAACATTAATGGCTGGATGTCTCGCAGTATCTCGCTGCCCAACCACTGGATTGATTGAATGTAAAACATTTCCTCTGTTTTGAGCTATTGCGTGAAGAGTCTGTGCATCAGGTTTCCTCTCGTGTTGTTGAAATACATCGCTGTTTTGCCGTATTATACTTGGCTCGTCATCTATATCCGAGAGATCGATATATTTACTTCCTCCAACACCCCCCTCGAGCATTGCCACATCGGGACCAAGGTCGGTTTCATCGTCCTCTGTAAAGACAGGTACCCAGGATCCATCTTGATTAATTATCACTTCGTAAATTTTCTCATCTGTACCCTTAAGAACCTGCAGTTCCAAAAAGACCCGTCAGCATTCACTAATCTTTCTGGCAATAAATCACTATCAGCTTCTAAAATCCGATCCTCACAAAATTTGCAAAGTTGGAACTCACTTTCTCCATCTGCCGATCTATTCGAAGATCGGGACAGCTAATAAAACTGTTGCAGCACGGACAGCGCCAAGCTGGCCTGTTCTCGTTGATCTCCAGGAAAGTGTCATAATCGAAGCACTGTTGCAAAATTTGTCATCAGTTTTCAAAGAAAAATATTGTGAGAACTAATAGACATGACACCCAAAAGTTACTGAAGAGATCTCTATGATACTTTTCCAAGGTTGGGCATTTTATTTCACCCTTCATGGACAAAACGCTATATTATGCGACAGTCGAATCAACCAACATAAACAAGGTAAAAGACCAGAAAGTAAGGGGAAGTGAACATTACCTGCAAATGTCTGCAGGATGTCGCTTTCACTGGCATAACCAACCGCTGATGGCTTTTTCCAAACGATCACCCACAAACAAATGGCAATCAAGTTATGAATCGAACTGAGACCGACTCTGTCAGAGAATGACGACCACAACTCGATAAGACAGGACGCTCAGATACGAAGTTCAAGATCTAATGTAAGTGATACAAGCACTAAAGCTCAGTCGAGAAACAAGGCTGCCCATAATCAACACATAATCAACAGGTCACATGCCTTTGAAAATCAGAATTTCTAATTTAGCAAGCATAGACCTGCACCTGATGGGACACCGCAAAGAGACTCTAGACGCCCCTTCCACCAGCTCATCATCAACTTCAGCAGGATCGACTTCACTAGCATTAGCTGGAACAACGTAGTCCTGTAGTTCTGAGTTCTTTGCAGAACGTTCGATGGCTCTAGAAGAAGCAACCGCTATAACATATGATACTGCAGATGGACAAACCTGATATTATCACATCAAAGGTTTAAACGAAAATCTTTTAATACGCCAAAGTCCACATCTGAATAAGAGGCACTCTTATGGTTGGCTTTGGTCGATTCTAGAATTAAACTATCAAATACAGACAGTATAGTAGTTCTCAATTCCAGTATTTATAGTGGACCAAAACAACAGCTTGAAATCGATGTTCACAGCTATCATCTGAACACCGCAGTATTTATATTGATGCCTGACAAATGACACAAAGAAGAAAAAATACAACCAAAGTCCTGACGATTGACTCTTACATGAAAACATGACAAAACAGAAACTGAGAACTAAAATATCTAAGAGTTGTCTCGCTCCTAGAACATAACATCGAAAAGTCACTAGCATAGTAGGCAAATTACCAGAAAACTCCCCAATAGCTTGCAGAACATTAGACCCCACTTTCACCAGGTGTGTCACATCAGACGGCATCTGGGGACCAGCATCCTGCATTACCCAGGATTTTCTTAACTGCCGCGGAGAATGTACAGAAGCAACAATCAAGTATGTCCGTATTATTTTCAGAGACAAAAGCTGAACACAAAAAGCAGCCTTACCAAATAGCCAGTGGTGACCCTTTTCTCCACTTGATGTCCGTTCACCAAGATGCTGCAGTAAAAAACCACATATAAATGACCACTCAGAACACCGAGGTATCCTTACCCAGAAGAGCCTTCGTTAAAAAGACGTGGACCGACAAAGTCAGCCTCTACAAACTAACTCTAAAATTAGAAACCACAGGTAATGGAGTTGCGTGCAGCCAGCTGCCGAAGAGATCAAACCAGATATTGCAACAACAAAACCCTGCAAATAGCATTTCTGCTCCAGACGTTGCTATCTATTTTTGAGAAAGCATTATCATGATCTGAAGAAGGAAGCACTGGAAACGCTAGAGTATGTTAAGCGATGACAAGGCTAGACTAACTGCAACTTCATGAAGTTTGAAGAGTCACAAAATCCATGCTAACAACTCCGTACAAAAATCCAGACCATTATCACGACCAAAACAGCTAGAAACTAGATGACACTGGAAAAACTTGGAGAATATATTTACTTGACTTGAGGTGGAGTGACAATGCAGGTAGACGTTTCCATTTTGTCTTTCTGGCCAACAAATAGACGCTGGAAAAAAATAATCACTTGGATTAGTTCAACTTTGATACCCTTGCAATGCAAAGAGTGCATACACACTACACTCTACCCTACGAGAACAATGATCAACTTCAAGAAAACCTGAATCCAAGCTTCCAAGGACACCTTTTGAAGGACACATGAAGGAATGCAAACGATGCATACATGATAGCACACAAACGACGCACATGGTAGAATCTCCAAACGTTCAAATAGGCAACTGAAAATAAAATATCAACACATTTCAAATCACTAAGAAATAGATAATATACATACCACTCGATCGTGTAAGTTCATGTGAGGCACATTAAAGTCGCACATCAAAACTTCATAACCGACCTGTAAAAGAGAATAGTGGGGCACGATATAAATTTACACGTAGAAATGAAAAAAGATGTTCCTGATATCCCCAAACTTATCCATAAACACTGAAACACCGAACAATCCCGCACTGCTCAAAGTCATTTCAAGAAACGTTCAAATGAAGTAAAACAACAAAGGCATTGCCTTGAGCATGGAGGAAAGAAAAATTAACAGAGTTTTCTTAACGAAGAAGTGTACACTATGTGTAGTCATCTTCAAACCAAGATTAATTCATGATGGTTGAAAGAACACCTTTGCATGGACAGCGACAAAAACAGTATTAATTTGTAACCGCGGGTAAAACCTGCAATCGATTCACAAAGTCATCTCGTCAAAGATTCATCATAGACCTTCACATCATGCCTATCAAGTGCATTCATACAAATGCTCTCACTCTACCAACGACAGAAGCAGACGAGCCTCCAAAATACACCAGACTTTAAGGGTTTAGAACAGTGTGCATCTATGACGAGTCATTCAGACGTGCATCTGGTAATTTTAAGAGCAAGTACTAAGTGCCGCAAAGAATTGTTCGAAAGCACGTGAATTAGACTCCAGTAACTCACGCACCGATTGCTAATAGAAACTAGATAAATGCTAGCCTCTTGAAAATCTTTAGCGGCCGAACCTCCACACTGCAAAAGCTGCATTGGGGTTTTTCCTGAAACATCGTGACCTGTTGTGAAAGAATCAAAGAGCTGCAAGAAATGGAACAATCAGCATTGAAGACTAAGACTTCGATCGCCAAATATAAAATAAGAAACCTACTGGGATAAACTTCCTCACACTTCTGCAGAAAAAAATCTGGGTTATGTCTCTTTATCTTTGATTGTAAAGCAAAAGAACATAGGTAGAAGCATAATAGGCATAATATGACATAATATGCGAAAAACGTAGAATTTCTCCTAATACTGTAACTAGTGTATGACGACATACTAAAAATGATTTACAAGCATCCTCCTGGCCTCAATGTTTCTGTTCATCATTATCATTAAATCTCCAAAAGCTGGAAGCTGAAAAAAGGTTGTTATGACCTCCTAACCCTACATTCAAGGAAAATCGAAAACCGCAACCTCACCTCCGTTCACATCTCATTTTCTTGCCCATTGTCATTGGTCTGAGCAACAGGGGATAGAGCGAATGGAGAAATATAAACAGCAGAAATATTTAAATAATAATAACTGTATTCTTTTAAAGTTTAAAACAAAAATCTAAACAGCATGCAAAATTGCTTCCTACTGTTGCTATGTTCCTCCGTCAGCTATGGACGACCCATAGGGCTTAAAACCAAGTCACAAGCAATTGCAGAGAGGTTACCCATTTCAAAGTCGTAAAGATCTCATCAGTCTCCTTGACCTGCACTGATGACAACCACTCTGCTCGAAATGCATCCTGACCCAACCAGAACCGAGCAGCCATGTCACCAAGACTTGTTTTGACGAGACAAAAACCAGCGCACCCGAAATGGGCGAGAGAGGGAAAATTCGAGATGTAGATGTAAGTGACACAAGCAAGTTCAATCGTATGCAAGGTATAAATAATAATGCCCTAATTGTTACTTGCAACTCAATCTGCAATAACCCTGAAGAAACACAATAGCACTCTCTGGAATAACCAATGTAGCGATCACTACGAGTTAGACTTATCACCATACAGGACTTCTGTGAAAGATTTCTGGGAGAGCTGTACTAAATCATCCTTCGTACACAGCTTCCAGAGAATTATGCACTACTTTCATGTGCGCGAGTACCTTTACTGATAGGAGTAATACAAGCAGAGCTGGTCGTGCATCTGGGCTATCCCTATATTTGCAAACCTGTCTCACATATACATTATAAACCTCAGTGAACCATGCGGGGATTCGAAATAGAGTATGGACACTAAACTTTAATTGCCAAAAAAAACAAAGTAAATGAGGAACAGCGAAGGAATATAGATAACTAAATTATGATCCCCTATTCTCAAGCATCGGATGAACTCTTAACATGAGAAAAAAGACGCTACTGATAATCACTTAGCTAGTGAACTAGTACACAGATATTCTCCTCGGCTGCACAAACGGCAAAAATTAGAGTCCCTGTTAAACACGCTCAACAGGGTGCCAATGACCACTACAAACCACCGGATAGAGTGCTGCTCAGGAGACACCCCGTGAATGTACCCAAGGTGAACATTTCAGGGGTGGTGACACCTGAGAAGCACTCGCCCCCAAGCACCTTCCCCTGCCAAAACCATTTTCAGCAATTTCAAGTTCTAACCTTCCTCACTAGTGGCAGTAGTTCGGTCCTCCATAAGGGCTTCCAATTGACCACCACCAGAGAATCAAGAATTCTGCAATCGTTCATGGTGCAAACCAACAAACAGAATCTCGTAAGGAACTCAAAACCACACTTCAAATAACTCACGAACCTCCAACCGAATTTTTCTCAAACACAGAAAACATACAAATTCACTCCACAAATCTCCTCCCATTCGCCCACTAGACTCGACAGCCACTCCCATTAGCAATTCAGAAGCAGCATATCCTCTCGCTCAACTACAAATGAGCCCGCAAAATCCCAATCACCTGGAGAGCAGTAAACATTGACCACTCATGTACTTCACGTCCACATGCGCGTTTTGCAAAATCGAATTGAGGACAGTCATCTGTGCCATCAGAGCCTGGTCCGTCCATTGCTGCCCCGCTAGCACACTCGAGCTCATTGGAAACGACTACGGCACACTCTTCCAATAAAAATAAATGAAAATTCGCTCTCCACATTGATCTCCTCCCAGACGCACACTTTCACACCGCACACACTTCATCAATGTTCGCTTCCAGCTAAAATTTCTCAACTAAGATAAGATACCTCCAGAGTTCAACCCCCGACCTCATGAAGCAATCCACAAGTGCATGATCTCAGAAAGGAATCAATTTGAAGGTGAATTAAAGAGGAAAATGCATGAAAGCGTGCAGCAGCATTAATGGGGAGCCTGAGTATTGAAGGGCGAAACCGAAGGGCGAAGACCATCAAACCCTAATTAGTAGAAGTGGACTACTGTAGTGCTCTGCTGCAACAGGGGGAAGAGACGGACCCAAAACTATCAAAGCCAGGGGCGGGAAGAGAAGCAGAGGAAACAATAATGGCGGGATGTGAGTTAACTTTATTGTGTAAATGATTTGCCGCGCTTGCCCACCCACTCGATTGTTCTAGAAGCTTCTCCCCTACGCTTCTGTATTTCTGCCATTTCGTTTTGGGTTTCGTAAGGGAAACTACCCGCTTATAAGGTAAACTACCCCACTAGAGACCAAATGGGAGCAAGCCCATTTGTGGGCTAAATTATGTTAAGGTAAATCTCTTAAATCGCTAGGGTCTTTAGAATTGCCTCTACAAAAGGGTCTAAAATAGTGAAAATGGGTTTGGAAATGGACAAGGTTTTCTAAAGTGAGAATGCTTCATTCCAAGTGCATGGTTTAGGGATAGTGAGCATTGAATAAAGGGTGCCATTACATGCACTGGATGACCAGTTCATGCATATTTAAATTGCCTAAATGGAAATTCATGACAAGATTGAGATTTGGTGATTAGATCAAAGCATCGGCCTATTGTTGTGAGGATATGCTCTAGATAGCTAGATACTTATCACCACTTTGAACATTATTGGACCTGAGACACCATCCATGTGCTGTAAGCATCTTTCTAGTCACTTTCTAGACTATCGTGTTGTACTTTAAGGCTCGTTTGATTTATTGCTATAGTAGCATATGCGCATCTATAGCGACCTATGTCCCTTTCCTTTCAAAAAAACAAATTTAATTCAATTAGGATAAGAAAGTACAACAAAAATTGCATGCAATTGTTTTCTTTTTTCTATCTACACACCAAAAATAAAAATCTTCTAATGAGTAGTTTCATGAACTGCTCTGTATTTTTCTTTAGATGGTCGATTCTTGAGCTTGTTATTATAGTGGTGTAAATCAAAATTTTGGAATGTACACCACTAACTTAAATTAGTCCACAATGGACTTTCTCCCATTTGAGCTAAAATGGAGTAGCTTACTTTAAATGTCACATCCTTAATGTGGACCCTTTACCCCCCACCCACCCCAAATTGCCACTATTTGCTATTTCAATTAATTACTATTATTAGACTATTTAAATTTTCATATTTTCTTGTTGGAAATTAAAAGGAGGTTCCAATGCACCAAAAAATGCAACATTTGGATACAATATGCAAAAGTTATAAAGAACAAAGTTTTGACTCCAAATTGTTTTTTTCCACAGAGGTACATAATTGATTTTTGAGATGTACACAAAGTAAAGATGGTGGTTTAGGGTCACTAGTGTATTTGGAGGGGCCCATCTTATATTCATCTTTCAAAATACACTCTAGCCCCATTACTATGAGACTATTTGAGGAGATTATCATATTACAAGTCAAATGGTATGCATAGAAGACAAGTGTACTTTAAACAATGATAGTAGTGTAGCAAGTATGCAAGATATTCCAAAATTTCATTTAAATCAAGAGCTAATGAAAGAGGTCTCTCAATCTAGAAGTTCATCTCACTTTCAAATTCTAAGAATCCAATCAAGCTATGTATATACGTGCTTGGTAAAAAGACAATGGATGAATCACCATTCATGTTATGTAGAATGTAAAACAAAATTCCATCACTAGTTGAAGTCAAGTACAACAATCCACTTAAACATAGATTTAAAGATTTGAAGGAATCAGTTACACTTTAAAAATAAAATGTAGACGCGAAGGCTACTTTCAAGTCTATAGGCTACTTTAAGATTATTCCTATCCATTTTGTTGGATGTCAATTTGCATTGAGGATTGGATTCAAGATGCTTGTGTGAATTTGTGAAGTATAGATTGTAGACTTCAAGTTTATAGTCACATCACTAAAGAGTAAATGAAATTTGTTTTTTCAACATTCCTAGATGTATTTCTTCCATTTCTTGTAGCTCCCAACATAAGTCCTTGAATGCATTCATTATCCACCTAGTAGACACCATGAATTAGTGTTTATAAATAAACTATGGATTTATTAAGTGTTGAAAATTAGGTGCACCCATAATCAAACTTAGCCTTTCATAAATAAAGGTTGTCCATTTTAGGCAAGAATTTGTAGGCATTAGTTTTAAAAAATAGTACAATTGCATGTGCCTACTAATCAAGATTCATACTTTGGAATTTTCTTTATTACAAATGAAAAAACATTTATAGCTACTATGAAAAATCATCTATTTTTCCAAACTATTTGCATTTGTCATCATCTTCTTGACCTTTCTTTCTAGGATTCTAATAGCTCCATGTAAGTCTCCACCTCCACCCACTATCCCACTCTCCACCCAACTTTGCCTACCTACTTCCCCCTTCTATCTCAAAACAATTCAAAACAATTCTTTAATTCTAATTTATTTTTTTGTTTTTGCTACTACCAACACTAATTAAGGTGGGGTGGGTCATGCCATAAGGAGGAAAGAAAGAAATGGTCTTGTAGTGAAGGAGTTTTGGTGCTAGTAAAAAAGGCAATTTTGAGTAGAAGGGATGTAGGGCCTTACACAACATCCATTACTTGGGTGCCATTGTTGACACTCAAAAAAGCATAACTTAATAAGTAAATTAAAGTGGCACTTAGAGCACATATACTTGAATGCATTTCATATAAATTTGGTTTATAAGAATCACCTTTGCAAAAAGTTGAAATCCATATTCACAACTTCTAAGCAAATATAATATTATGATAAAAAAAAAAATTAGACACATTTATAATTATGGTAGAACCACCCATTTCCAAAAAGGGACCTATACACAATTCGAAGGGTGCACTATTTCCAACCAAGGCTAAAACAAATTTTCAACCAAAGCTTTAAATGCATTTTTCCTCCTTTGCAAAGTAGGAACTAATCAAGTCATGACACATGTTCCAAAGTAGTGAGCAAGAAGTAGTTCTTGAATGACTGGAATTAGAAGACTCTACAAATGAAGTATGGATTTTAACCAACTGACGGCTTCCAAAATTCAAAGCATAAAATTACCAAAAGAATTACAATCTCTATGATTTTTATCTTCTGACATAGTAGAAAATTTATATTGCCTTATACAACTCTAGAACATGTGTGGAATCACTCAAGTGGTCATCTATAGGTGGTTCTACCATAATACATGTAGTATTAAATTCTCATTCTACACATGAAATTATGCATATTATCCTAAACAAATAATAAATTGAATGTATTGATTAATATCTATAGCTTAACATTTTCTAAGGTTTTTGCTATTATGATAAAAAAAAATGCATTTATGAAACTTATAAACTTCAAACCAAAAAAATTATCAAAAAAATTTTAATTCAAATTTTCCTCTATTCTAATTTGATTTGTTAAATAAAATTTAGGCCCCAAATAGGCCTGTCGTCCCAAAGATTTGAATGTTTTGCACATTATATTTGATATTGCCCATACTTAGTGCAAATGTACCATATATCTTCCTAAGTACTAAAATGTTAAACTCATTGTCAAATAGTCTCAAGGTTGTTTGCTTTTTATAGCTTTAATTGGAAATAATATAGAAATTTGTAAAAGGGAAACACTTCTAGAAAATTAGCAAGAAATAATCCATATATTGAAATTAGTAAAAGAAATTTTGACCAATTTTTTTTAGTTCACTCAAAAGTTTCACATCTTTTGGACATAATGAATCTTGATATTGAAAAGTACATGATACATATTTTTTATTTCATTTATTTCAAGGAGAGATAGGGTCTTTTTAGATGCCTATCTTTATACTATTGGTGCATCAATATAGCTTTGGATATCAATAGGCATCCACAATTTTGTGACATAAAGAAATTATGGTATTAATTGAAGAGTTGAAATAAAGACAATTTCAAAAATTTGCACAAACTAATGGAGTGAGGTGTAGAAACTCAAATAATTAATGTTAATTCTTAGGATTTTTTGATAAGGAAGTAGCATCTTTATCAAGAGTTTGAAAGAAGTGATAATAAATCCTTTTAAGAACCCTAGAACATCATGTTCCATCTATGTATACAAATATTCTAAAACAAATTTGAGAACAAAACCAATAGCTCAAAATGGAAAGTTGGAAGTTGAAAGCTTTTAGTTTAGGGCATCTTTATTAGTTTGACTCATGGATGCACATATTCTATTTCAGCAAAAAAACTAAATAATAAAAGAATTCTTCTATCTAACTTATTGTACTTGTTTTCTTTCGTCAACTAGACTAACCCAAATAGTCTCAACTAGTTCTATTGGTTTAAGATCAAATTAAAATTGAAAGTAAAATGAAAAAAGTCTAAATTTTTCAACATTATAGTTGTAAATGTCTTTCTTTATTTGGCTCACCTTTCAATTTTTATTCTACTTTTCATCTTGAGATTAAAAATAAGGTGTGATTGTTTCAATGTAATCATGTTGACTAATGGTTTTGGTATCAAATTTTTCACAAAATAGAATTAAGTGTTTTTTTAAGTGCTAATGTATATATAATCTACTAAAAATGTACTTTTTTTTATTCTATAAGTAAAAATTATATTAAAATTTGAAAATTTGAAACTTATAAGAAGTTAAAATTTGTAAATCTTAAAATTAAAATATTGAATTTTTTAACATTTATATATGTTTAATTTATAAAATTTTCAACTTTTTAATTATTTTAACTTCTCATTCTTTTAACTTTTTATTATTTTCATTATTTAAATTTAAATTCTTAAAATCCATTAAAAATATAAAATAATTATTTTATTTTAAAATTTGGCTACTCTCTCTATATTTTTAATTTATATAATTTTAAAAAATAATGATTAAATTAAGTTTCAATGATAATGTGATAAGCAATTTTTTTTTCATTCATCAAGAAATCCAAGTTGATATGAACTTCTAATCAATTGCAATGCCTTTGGTGCAATCAAGAATTCATTTGAGATAGAAATAAAGTTTCATTTTGTAGAAGTGAAGTTTCAAACCAAAAGTGATGGCCAAGATTTTGAGCATGCAAAAGAATCTCATTCAAGATATGAATATTCATTATTGTTGTTGTTAAAATATCAACTCCTTGAATATGAACACAATTGGAGAAGGAAGACATAGTAAATTATTTGTAAAAGACTCCATTTCCATAATTCAATTCACTATTTTAGTTCTTATTGTGTTCTTGCTAGCATGTATATGTGCCAAGGTTTGTACTTGATTTATAGTCTTATAGATGACCAAACTTTCATTTAATGATGCTTTATTGTAGTGAAATTTAAAATTGAAGATCTTTACAATTAAGGGTTCTAATTTTCTACATTCACTCTAGTAAACTTTCGTTAATTTGCAATAAGTTGGAAGTGTAGGCACTCACAAATTACATCATTCTACAAGCATAACAACCACAAGCTTGAAAGCTTACTTGAAAGACATTTAGAGCACTACATCATTGAATCATGGAAGCAACATTGTTAAAAAACAACTTGAATACCATTATATTTTACAAGCATTTTAATAATATGCTTAAAAGACATCTAGACTATTCAAAAGAAATTCATAAATCATTGTCTTTTTCTTTTTCTTTTTATCATTTTATTATTATTTAATACTATATTATGCATAAGTATGGTCATCCAACATGACTTGGTTTATATATATAAATTTTAAATTATTCAGGAATATTTTTAAGCTTTTAATACAATCTTGTATCCATTTTATAGTTGGACTAAATTCCAAACAATTAATCATTATAATTTTTTTAAAATATATAATTCAAAGATGATTTTAACAGATTTTTTTATAATTATTAAATAATGAATGCAAATTAAAAATTCATTGTCAAACACCTAAGTCACCTTTGGTTTTAACTTATAAAACATGCAATAGGTAAAAAGTCACTCCAATATTTAATTATAAATAATTATATGAAATTGGAGGTAAATAGGACATTAAATAATATAATATATTCAATTGTAATTTCCAAGAATCACATGCTAAAGTTTTTGTACACAATTGCCTTGCTTCAAAGAGAGTTATAATACACTAATTTGCATTATGCACCCAAGATGCTTGTATATAGCTTTGATGCTCAAAATTTTAGATTAGTGTAAAGATTTTAAAAGTTGAAGATGTATTTTTTCTTCTCTTCGAGTTATATAAACTATGATGATGAAAATTTCCTTAGATTTTGATAAAAGTCATGAATTATGGTAGAATCACTCATTGTCCATGATTTCAAGGATTCCATATATGTTCTAAAGCACTAAAAGGAAATGTAAATTTCCATGAATTGATTAGTCCCAACTTTGAAAAGGAAAAAAAATACATTCTACACTTTTGTAGGAAATTGGTTTTAGCCTTAATTGGAACTATTTTTAGCCCTAGAAGTTGGGAATGGGTCTTTGTTCGACAATGGGTGATTCTAACTACCATAGCTAAGGAAAAATGAAATAGACTAATTAGTGAAATTTTAATTCAAATCTAATGCAAATTGAGCCCTTGAAAGAAAAAAAGACACTATTTCTTTGTATAAAAAAGTTGTACAAACACGTTCAAATTCATTAAAAAGAAAAGTTTGAAAGAATTGCTCAAAGTGGTATTTTAAACTTAACATGGATGTAGATTTACCCACAAGACAAAATTGTCTTCACTATTGAGGCCCTTTAAGTTCACCTTAACTTTCTTCATTACAAAGTCTCCACACTTCCATGTGGATTTATGACTTAAAAATTGCATTAGTTGACACAAAGAGGGCAACTGTATTTGAATTGAAACTTAAGAGACTATGTAGTGCTTGTTAGTAGTGACCTAAATTTTACCTAGGCAACAATGCAAAGTAGAAGAGGCATTGTGGTGAAAAATTTAAGAAGTCAATATGCCAAAAATAGTCTTGATACTTGAAAATTACATAACAATGACAAAGTTTGACATGGAATAATATCTAATCCACTAGAGAGTCATCAAAATCCCAATCTAAAGGAGAAATTCTTCATGGAAAAATATGTCTCTCGATGTAATGTGTGGTTCATTTTTCAACTATCAAGTACATATTGCATTAGAGCAATTGAGACCATCTCTTAATCACAATCTTTATTGTACAACAACCAATGAGCAAGTATTATCAAGTAGAAAGAATAAAGTAGCATGATGGAAGAATATGCTCATTTGTTTCATTGTTTAATATAGTCAAATCCTTATACAAATTCCTCGTGTACAATTGTTTGATTAGATGCCTCATATGAATGCTTTGTACAAACAATCATTATAATTACACAACATTCCACCAAAATAGATTAATGGATTTTTTTCAATTTTAAAGAAATCTGGATGTAGACTTTAGGTGAGAAGTAAGTGGTTGAGGTTAGGTGCATTCAAATTTACTTTTGGTGCAAAACTTGGCTTCAAGTTAGGAATTAGTGTGAGTTGTATGGCATTGGAATAAAACCCCAAAAAAACATTTTTGGTAATTTCAGCTTCCGTTTCAGCTCTTAGATTAATTCAAACTAGGGTCACCAAGTTTTGAAGAGTGGTGCAAAATGGGCCAATAACCAAGTTCTAATTCAGAAAATTTGCTATAGATAATGCATAATTGTTGAGTCAACATTTGCAAGATGTCTAAAGCCATTACTTATTAGATAACCATGGCACACTTGTGGCAACACAGAATGCTATATTGTGCAATAAAATTTAAAAGCATATATTACAATTAGATGATTATTGATTGCATATCTCGATCTAGGTGAGATAGATTTGTGATAAACAACCGCAAGTTAATGCACTCTCTTTTTGTAGGTAGTGATATAAAATAATCATAAATCTATAAATAAGAAGTATTGACAATATTATTCCACTAGGAAGTTCAAAACAAAAGAATGGCAAAATTATGACAAAAAAAAAGTGAAATGTGGTAAACCTATAATTTAAATCCTATAGATTACAGAAAATATACAATTGATTGAACCAAACTCCAAATCATTAGCAATGTTCAAACTTCAAAACACATAAATGAACAAACCAAGCGCATCAAGAAATTCCTTGACATATGGAAGCTTATCAAAGTCTTAATAACACCATTTTTAGCAATAAATTAGGATTTGGTGATATAGCAAAGGTACCCGTGTACATGTGGCTATAGTCTACCCATATCTCCAAGCTTGTTATATTTTGGTCGACAATGGATGAAAAATTGTTGAATCAATATTTAAACAAATAGTGACATAGTCACAAACCTTAGAATTCATTGTCAAGGCAATGATCACCATAATATGATCCAAGGTTTATATTTGGCTTTTCAAACTTTTTTACCTCCAAATTTTTCTAATGATTTAGTGCACAAGATAATTTTTTGGTGCTATTATTCTTTATATCACCTAAAAAATCACTAAGATAGGTGAGAGGTTATATTCTTCGGTAGTATTGGTTAGTAATAAAGACTCTTTGTACTTCGTTGGTGCAATATTATATTGAAAAAACTACACAAAAGAAACAATTACTAAATGTTCATCTAGGGTATCAATGTCATGAATTCTAAAAGTTACTATTCAAAGTCATAATTATTGAATTCTAATTTAAAATAAAAATAAATTATAGCAAAAATATTTTGAAGTTTGATAACAATCACTTCAATGTCCAAATTTTTGGAAGTTGATATAGTGCTTGAGAAGAATGTTTTGTCTAAAGTATTTCTCATTTATCCATGGTAAGGCTTGAATCTTTAAAAAACAAACTTTTATTGTAGTCTATTTGACGAAATTATGGATAATATCATTTTGATATGAGTATGTAGACAAAATGTGTTAAAAAAATAAGTATTTTAGAATAGAATTTTAAAAGGAATTTTGCTTTGGTGTTGATAGGATTTATACAAAAATAGACTCAAAATACTCTCACACTTAGAATCAAAGATAAAACATCCATAAAATTTTATTGAAAATATAGGAATATTTAGTATTATTTTAATGTACAATTACATAAGTGATGTCCTTTCAATAAAATTATTGTAGTTTTGTTTTCTTGAATTAACCCATAAATTTTTTGGACTATATTTTTACCAAAGATGCTCCAAAATTGTCATTCTAGTGCAAGTACCAAATTTAAAAAAAAAAACATTTTTGGGCACATGTAATCATAGGATCTTGTAATACATTGGTTTGAAAAGATGTGGAAAAACTTCAAAAGTTTCCATTGTATAGATTGCAAGATATTAGCATTTGAATTGATAAAAATTGTTTTTTTTGCTATGTGAAATTATGAGCAGTTGCACTTCACAAGGTTGGATTTGTATGAAAAATCTTCAAAATGGTTTTGCCTCTCTAGATTAGTTTTTAAAGGTAAGTTGACTACATGCTTAAAAAATTTTAGATCATTTGGAATTGTACATATAAAAAAAGTATAATAAGTAGGAAGAAGTAGGAAATGATTTAAAATACTAAATTGCTAAGAATTTTATTGTAGAATTGAAAAATGCCAATCCCAATGGTTGTAATGTTGTAATAAACAATCTTCATCTTATGATTTTTTTTTTCAAAAATATTGAAATATAGAGTTAAATAAAGGACTTCAAAGTTTATTTTAGAATAGAAAATCTATAATTTCTCGCAAACTATAACTCCTCATAACTTTCCCCTTGTTAATCCAAATGGAATGATTCAAAGCTTTCCATGTATATATATATCTAAAAAAACAATTTCAAAATTTTAATTCCTAAAAAAGTGATTTTTAAAAAAAAAATTTGAGCTACATGTTGTAGCATGAAAACTATATATCATGCAATAACTTTTTTACCATGTAGTCAAAAGTTATGAAAATTGTTGAGCCTTGAAACTACTCGACCACATATTTTATGAAAATTTCAAAAAAATAAATAAAAATTCCATTCATAGGGAGTTGCCTAAAATATCTATAATGCCAAAAAATGATGTTTGGACCTTTAAGGGTTGATTTAGATGCAAAATCCTTTCACAACTACACTTAATGGTAATTATGTTAATGTTAAAGATCAAACATTAGAGTGATCTTGATCATTGGTAGTGACACCTAGTAAGAATAGATAATTTAGAATAGTAATGATGACAATTGTTAGAAGTTGTATGTTAAGTCTTTTTGAACAATAAATAGTATCAAATGTCAAAATTAGGATTAGATGGTTAAGTCTTTTTGAACAATAAATTGTATCAATTGTCAAGATTAGGATGAGATGGTTAAGTCTATTTGAACAATAAATAGTGTTAAGTTTCACAATCAAAGCCATGATTAGATTTAGATAGTTCATTCTATTTGAACAATAAATGGTGTTAAGTTTCATGATGAAGGCCATAATTAGATTTAGACGATTGGTTCTATTTGAATAATAAATGGTATTAAGTTTCATGATGAAGGCCATAATTAGATTTAAACGGTTGGTTCTATTTGAACAATAATTAAAGAGTATCAAATGTCAAGATTAGAATTAGATGGCTAAGTCTATTTGAACAATAAATGGTGTCAAGTTTCATGATCAAGGTCATGATTAGATTTAGTCAGTTGCTTCTATTTGAGCAATAATTAAATAGTATCAAATATCATTATTGAGATTATAATTACATTTAAATTGTTAAGTGATTTTGAGCAAATAAGTAGTACTCCCTCTATCCTAAAATGATCTTTTAGTTAGACAAAATGTTTCAGATTAAGATAATAAATTAATATTTTTTAATTCCATTTTGAGATATAAATAAAGTACAATGTTCTCCTATTGTCCTCCGAATTTGAGATTTAGATTCATTTTTTGAATTGAAGATGTAAAGTTTTGAAATGTGGGTTTGGAGGGCTTCTCAAGAAGAACACTATTGTCCAGTTCCTGCCCTGTCTACTTTCTTCCTACGGTGTATCATGTAGCTCTCACTAATTTTTTATGAATGGTTGCACCTTTTGCTACTTGGATTCTCAACTTACTTGAAGAAGTGGATTTATTGACAATTAATCAATGGAGACTAGAAGTAAGGGATTGGAGAGTAAGGCCACAATGCGATACAATGACTCCATCGAATAAAATGATGAAAAGATCTCATGCGAGTCCAAATAGAAATATTAAAAAATCAAAAACCATCTTCCACTTGAATGATTGTAGCAAGCGAAAAGGGATCTATATTTTGAATGCTTCCCCAATTGAGGCATGATGGCCACATTGAAAGTGTACAATGTGGTCTTCTATCTGAAATTCTTATTAAATAAAATAAAATTCAAGTTCATCAATATGAGGAAAATTTTTCTTAGTCACTATACACATTCATGTAAAGGTTTTATTTCGTAGGTTCTTTCTCCACGTTACAAGAGGAAGATTATTTCATAACAAAATTTAAACCCAACATGAAGATCATTTTGGGAACAAACTATTAAAGCCAATAGGGATCATTTTAGGATGGAGGGAGTAATAAATTTCATGATTAGATGGTAGAGCACAAGACTCATAGAGTCCCTTCAAAAATGGTATTTGGTTTAGATATTTGGTGAAGTTCTTGCAATGATATTGCTAAATCTTATGATTAAATGGTATAATCTCACCAATATTAGACAATAGTGTTAAATCACTTAGATGTCATCATTAGATGATGGAGTCCTTTTAACTCTAGTATTGTCAAAATTGTTCCCTCAAGAGTGGTTTGAATATCAAGATTGGATAGTCAACCAAAATTTCATAAATACCTATCACACGATTATAAGACAAAATAAGGAAGAACATTTAATAACTTGCAAATGTGGCTTTTGAACCACTAGAAAAAGCCAGTGTTTTTTAGAATAATTTCAGTAGACAAGCACATTTTGTAGAATAAGAGCTCCCAAATGTAGTGGCTACTTTGTGAGTGAGAATTTTTGAGGATGTTATTACAAATGCATAGATGTCAAATGTAAAATGAGTGAATGTTCTATTTGATGGGAATGTTCTATTTGATAGGAATGTTAATTGAAACATCGCAATGAACATCAACGCATTTTGTGAAACATCCTAAAAAACACATAATTGCCACGTTGATAGTAGAAGTTCTCCTCTCAATTGGATTATTTGGAGCACTTTTTGTAGGATCAAGTAGGAAGCTAACCGATCGTGGTAAATAGAAAAGAAGGGCAAGTTTTTTGTGTCTTTTCAGAAGAGAGTCGCCTAAATGTGCGTAGAAGTTGTAGTTCCAAATCCTTTTGTGAAAAATTCCTATGTAGTGAAAGTAGTAAAAAAAATAGTTTATTGAAGTTTAGGACATTGGTTTCCCCAATCTATATTTAAGTTTTGAATGGCTAATGACGAGAGCCAAATTCAACCACTACATTCAATTTCATTGCCTTTCTTTTAATAAGATTAGAATAAGGTCATACTTCTACGGACATACATTCATTTTAATTTAAAAATTGCGATTGTTTCTTAGAAGAAATAAAAAGATTTTTTCTATTTTCCATTATTCAATATGTAGGATTCTTGGACTAACAATTAATGAGAATTAGATGCAAACTAGTATAACCTAAAAAGATACTATGGTGTCAATAGGATTTGTGAATTTACTAAATAAGAGAGTAGGTCAATGCAACACACTTTAATGTTTCTAAAGTTTTGTGCACTTCACAATAGAAATGGGCGGTCAAGCTCCCATTTTCAAAATATCCCATATCCTTTGAGGATTAATGATGGACATTAATTATCATTATAAAACGACTTTTCCTTTTTGCAATCTTGTAAATGTTAATAAAGAAAATCCTTCATGTTACTACCAAATTTTCTTTAGGTAGTAGATGGTAATTGAAATTTATTTTAAACTTTTGGACTAATATAGGATACTTTTAATTTTTATAACAATTTGGTCATTTAAAACCTAAAGTCTGAAGGCCATTTTTGAAAAATCTAATCATAGATCATTTTAATTACTTGTCTCAAATCATGTGATAAAATATTCATGACATTTGACCATAGACATTAGGAAAACAAAAAGCCCTCAAAGGGATTGTTTCCTTTTGAAGAGTTCCCTTCATGGAACTCATAGCCTCTTTGAGGGATATTGGCCATTGTTCAATTCAATGATGAATAGTAGCCACAATGAAAAGAAATGATAAAAAATAAAAAATAAATTTAAATGATTTAGATAGATTTTTCAAATAGAAAAAGATAATTTAAAAATAGTAGTTTGAGGTGGCTATATAAAAGCCACATTAAATTTCAAGATTTTGTAATTTCGTATTTTGACTAATGGGATATTTTTTAAATCAGAATTTTTTCAATTATGTAATCAAACTATCATGTGCTAATCAAGCCTTGCAATTTATTGGCTGATTTTTGTTTTCAAGATTTTTCATTCAAGCTTCTCCCCATGATTTGTGCTCGAAAAATTTATCTGAAATATCAACACATTGCCTAGTTTTGGCGGTTTGATTTAAATTTTACACTAATAAAAAAATATCAAAATTTTATACATTTATTAAATAAAAGGATAAATTTATAGTAGAATTTGATTTTTAGGGTTCCGTAGCGATTGTTTTGGTTATAAAAAATAAAACTTAACCAATTGAAATTTTTTCACACTAATTGTACAAATTTTTATACCATTTCTACTTGTGCCATTTTTTTTTGTTGAAGGGAACAATGGGACGTTAAGGGTTAATTTTTGGTGAGTTTGACAATTTCTCTTATTCACTTTATTTTATTTTTGAATTCTTGGAAAAGTAACTTTTTTGCCAACCCTAACAAACTGGTAGGGTATAAATCATTAGAAGATTTTTGGGGCCTCCGGATGCCTACAAGGTATCACAGCCTACGAACGCATGAAACAGGTTCGGCGCGCAGTGGTTAGACATGGCCAAGACCTTGCCACATCATTGACCAAATTTTTTTTTAAATTTTTTTATGAAAAAGAAAATTCTGACAGCAGGCCGTTCCCCTCGCTACGAGGAATAGGCCTAAAATAAGCTTATGAACCCCCCAAAACTCTTCTAATGGCACCTTTTCAAATTATAAAAGAAGCTTTTAATATTATACAAGCAACCTTTCACATATACAAAACAATCTTTCGTATTATGGAAGTCAACCTTTTATATTTCATATATGCACCAAGGTGCAACAATTTGATAATGTAAAGAAGCTAGAAGCTTAGCTATTTTCTGAGGTTGTTTTTGGATGTTTTCTTAGTGTAATTATTGTTTATATCTTCTTCCAAACAACAAAGAAAATTAAAAACAAAACAATGATTCTGCACTCATTTCTATTGTATGTTGCACTTATTTTATTTTCCATTAAGGGCTTTAAAATAATTGGATTGCAAATAGATTAAAAGATGTTACACATTTCATATCATAGCCATGTTCAGTATTCTAGTGCAAATTCTTCTTTGCATGTTTTGAAACAATTTTGTTATCATCTTAAAATTCTATGAGGCAATTTTTCTCCTATAAATTAAAATTCGATCCAATTTCATTATTTCATTATTTCATTAATAAAAAGTTATCTTTAAAATGTAGGTAAAATAATAGTATTATAAAAGTAAATATTCACCTTTTGCTATTATGTCTATGACATGTAAATCCAAAATGCAAACGCACCACCTTTTAGTGTTTACCAAACTTTAAAGTAAAAGAAATCCTAAAAAATTCACTATTTTAATTAGTTATTTCTAAGAGTGATGTCTTCTTTAAGTGTAGCTTCAACATTGAACATTTGATTTTCATAATGAATGATTATGATTTTTCTATTCAACATTTTGTGCAAGGGTGTCCATTTCAAATCTTCATTTTCTATTATTGAGGGCTCATTTAAATCAACGTGATGTGAAATACATCTTGCAAGAAAAATCACAAAAGATCTTTGATTTCATAAGATATATGATACATTCAAGGAAATTGAGAGAATTCTTAAAACTTATAGTTTTTGTTGGGATCAACATTTTGGATTTGACTTGGGACAAGAGGAATGATAGAAAGACTATAAATGACTTGTACACATTAGTAAGGGCTTTAGATTTGACTGCAAGTAAATTTCTAGAAATTCTTGGGGGTTAAGCTAAAATGGCAACCATATGTAAAAAAATAGGTGAAAGCAAATCACATAGCATTTTTTTTCCAAAAAAAATCACTTGCATTGGCATTTGAGTAATATGGCAGTCAAAGAATATGAAGTGACATGCTACATCAGCATGCTTTAATGCCATTTTAGAATTCTAACATTGTCATAGTAGACGTCAGCTAAGATGTCTTTTATCACAAGTAGATGTTTTTTGTAATGTCAATAGAGACGTTCACTATGACATTTAAATGTTTTTTGCAATGTCAACTAAGACATCCTTTGTAACGTTTGAATGTTTTCTTAGACACAACATCGCGTTCATCATTTTACTTAGATATGAAATTCCGTTCTTACAATAAAAAAATTACATTTTAGATGTTCCATATAGTTTGTCTTCCCTCATGCCACCCCTCTTGCATAAATAACTTGCTTTCTCATGTTAAAATATTGACAATAAGGCTTTTCAAGTCATTCAATATTATTGCCAATACGGTGTATTGTGTACAATGTATGGTGTATAATATATTGTGTACGATGTATAATGTATTGTATAGGGCATATGTCTTAGCTAATATCAAAGTTGATGTCTCAAGAGACTTCTTAGAAAACGTTTGTAGGTTAAAATTGATGTTGCTAAAAATAATATTCAAATTTTTATGGACGTCTAAGTTGATGTCACTAGAAACAATATGAAATTTTGAAAAACATGACATCAACTACCACCTCATCTTCCGATCAGGTGAAAAAAAACTTACATGGCATTACCTATTTGCGTGGTGCTTATGTGGCTGTCACATGGCACATTTTGGGCACTATTTTAAATCATGTTTGTTGTGATGTTTCTTTGAAAACATGGCATATTTTTTCAAATTTCCTCATGTTTTTATCATGTCAATCTTGACGGATTTTTTTAGACATTTGCAATACACATGTGTGACATTTCAAAAAACATATAAACACGTTTGAACACTTGTCCAAAAAAACACAAATTTCTTCTAGTGAACCTTTGGCCCTTTGAACTTTTGAATCTTTGAACCTTTAGTACTTTGATGTCAATTTCAAAGATTCAAAAGTTCTAAAGTTTAATTGGCCAAAGGTTCAAACATACAATTAGTTTTAAATCCCAAATATTAACATCAATAAATGAAAATTTCAAAAGAGAAAAGATCTTTAGATAAGTCAATAAATAGTTTCCAAAAAAAATGTTTCCCTTTGATGATATTGGCAACCTAAGAGTTTGAAGTCACGACATGTTCTTCTCAAAAGTATTCAATAATTTCTCCTTTATTCTAAACTATAAGTAACTATCAGTATTTTATTATAAATCCAAAATAATTTATTTTAACGTGCATTTTGGAGTGATTAGTTAAAATTATGAGATTTTAGAGTTTATCAAAAGATATAATAGAAATCTCATTGAAAAACTTCAAGATTGTAATTGTTTGAGGACTATGGGGGGATCTAAATTCCTAAAAATGAAAAATTGTGATATATAATGTAGCTTGAAAAAATAATTTAACAATGAATTTTAATCAAAAGTTTTAAAATACGATTCAAAAATTATATCCCTACCATCAAATCTACTACTATATACACTACAAGGAAATTTTTTTTACTAATAGAATTTAATTGCTTGGTCATAATTAATGAAAGCTAGTAAATTTAAAGTCACATTTTGGGACAATCAAATTCACTAGTTATAAAAATAAAGACCTTGAATGAGGAAAACACTGATGGAGACATATTTCATGATAATGGGAACTTTAGTGAAGTCATAAAATTCAAAGTGATTATTGCTAGTCAAGGCTATAGTAGTAGATTGAGGCCCCTACTATTCTTATTCTTATTCTTATCAATATTACTAATGTGCCCTAAATGTTGTTGCTACTACCAAAATAAAAGTAAAAGCATTTTTTCTAATTTTTTAATTCTTATAAACTTTGAAATTTAGAATCTTTTTTTACATACATTGGAATGCTATAAAACAAAGCCCATGCACCCTTCTTTACTAAAGGCTTTCCGACAATACCAAGAACTTGACCAGTGGACTCACGGTGCAGGAAATCTCACCATAACAAACAAACAAAACAAACAAACAATCTAACTCAAGATAATGGATTCTTATTTTGCTTTGAGTTCATTATACTATTTTTTTGGTCTAATTGATTTTTATCTTACATTTTTTTGTAGTATTTTACTATTTGAAGAACTTTTGTTATCACTCCTATGATGTACATATTAGATGTGAGCAACTTATGCTATAAAATTGACCTACATAATAATTAAAAATATATTGTTATATAATTTATTATTTTTATGATCATTGAGGTCTCCACACAAAAAATTAGTTTATCATTTGACATGGGTGGTCTTTTCCTTATAAGTTGAAAATCACTGTGGTCTAGGTTTCATTCAAATATGGTAACTCCAAGTTTTTTTCTTATCAGTTGAAAAATCATCCATTGATGTGTCACCAAAATATCTCAACTTGAAGTCTCTTTCTTGAACTAAAATTTGAAAAGTCACTCATTGATAGAACAAGTCTCATCCAAACACGTCAATCCAAAGTTAATTGACTAGTTTCTTTTTTAGGAGTTGAAAATCATCCATGGATGGTTCAAGTGTCATCTAAATACAATAATTCCATGTCTCTTTTCTATAAGTTGAAAAATCACCCATTGATCGTACAATCAAGTGTCATCAAAACATGTCCATTCGAGGTCTCTTTCTTGAGTTAAGGATTGAAAAGTCACTCATTAATAGAACCAATCTCATTCAAACACTTCAATTCAAAGACAATTGTCTAGGTTCTTTCTTATGAGTTGAAAATCACCGATTGACAATGAAAGTGTCATCCAAATACAGTTACTCCATGTGCTACTTTACCAATATTTACCAATAAAATTTTAAAGCAAAATTTGAAGATTTTTTTAATCCAATTTAGTTTTAATATGTGTAATTTTCACAAGAATTTTTTTCATTCTAAGCACAATTTAATGCCAAGTTCTAATGATAATGATTTTAAAATTTTCATTTTACTTATTTGTTCACGAAAATTTTACGTTACATTTTTAAGCTAAAAAGTTGATTATTTGAAGTGAAACATACTTACATCCTTTGAGCTACACAATATTTGAACAATTCTTGTGACTTTCTCTTGTGTAATGTTTAAATAAAATTAGATTAAATATAATATCTATTAGAATAATCTGATTTATTTTTCAAAAATGAAGACTAGAATGGAAAACCATATTTGTAATTTAAATTAAAAAATCAATTAAATACAAATAATAAATGTTTTATACAATGTAACATTAACCTTGCAATTGCAATGATTGATTGAAAATTTTATTTCTTCAATTTTTTCAAATGGAGTACAAACACATGTTGTTTTTTAACAAATTATTATTATTGCTGTTGTTCTTATTAATATGATTATGATTAAATAACTGAAATTAATATCTTCAAAGCTAATATACAATCAAATTTTTGGATTCAGAGACCTTTAGCCTTAGTTAACAATCAAAATCTTTGGACATACTTCCTAGCTGCTTTGATTTTTGAAAATAATTCTAGAATATCTTGGTGAATTTTAAAAATCACTAGCCATTTAGAAAGTTTGAATTTACAAATGAAGGAATAAGGTTTTTCAACTATAAAGGTCAAACAACCAAACTATGGGAACCAAGTGCCACTCTTTGAAGCATTCAAATGAAATTCAGTTGCAAAGCCTTAAGAATGAATAACTAGGTTACAATTGGTTGTTCTTTTTTATCACATGTACTTCTCAAAGAAGATTCCTATTTAGACTTCTTCACATGTAGCTTTTGTTTATGAATAATTTCTTTTCTTGTAGTCAAGAATGAGTAAAAGGTGAAACTTCCACATACACAACCAAGGTGTCATCAAGAAGGTCATATTTCAAAAAATGTAGGAAGCTAGTTACCTTCTTGAAGATAGAAGGCATTTGAACCTATAAATCTATGTTATACAAATCCATTTGTCTTAAAAATCCCTTCTTCATTTCTTCATTGAAAATTCTTCCATTTGCAATATAAGTACCATTTTTACATGTAACTTGGATGACCTTATATACAATCTATTTGTGTATGTAAGAATCACTTTCTTATGGGTTGAAAAGTCATCAATAAACAATATAAGTTACATCCAAATTTGTCACTTATAAACATTGAGCTTTCTATACAAAAAATTAGTGCATCATTTAATGTGTATGGTCTCTTTTTTATGAATTGAAAATCACCAATTGATGGTCTAGGGTTCATCCAAATATAGTAATTCCATGTTTCTTTTTTATCAATTGGAAAATCATCCATTCATTTGAAAGTACAATCAAGTGTCATTAAAACATATCAATTCAAGGTCTCTTTTTTGAACTAAGGGTTGAAAAGTCATTCATTAATAAAACAAGTCTCATCCAAACACTTGAATCTAGAGATAATTGACCGGTTTTTTCTTATGAGTTAAAAATCACTGATTGGCAATGTAAGTGTCATCCAAATACAATTACTCTAGGTCTCTTGTTTATGAATTGAAAAATAATCTATTGTTAGTATAGTCAAGTGTCATCAAATCTAAGTCAATTTTAGGTCTCTTTCTTGGACTAAGAATTGAAATGTCACCCAATAATAATAGAATAGGTGTCATTTAGCACGTCATTTTAGAAATAATTCTTGATTCAATAAAATCAAATATACTTTCATGAAATACTTTGTACTTCTAATAGTTATTAAACCTTAATAGTTCAATTTTGTAATTAGAATTCTATCACTTAAAACTTCAAAATTTAATAGCTTATTGAAGTAATATCTAAATAAATTATATTTCAGTTTATTATAAGCCATTCAATAAACAAAAATAAAATATAACCAAAATAGAATTTCAAAATCAACAATGAAACAACTTAAATACATCAAATGGGACTATATCTTAAATAAATTCTAAACCTTAATTGAGTTGCAGGGTCCAACAATTACCACATCTATATTTGTATGTATTTGAATGCATGTCAATTAATAAATGTGAATGCTATAAACAATCTATATTTAGGTAGACTTCAACATTTATAGAAAAATTTCAAAAATTAGATACTTAATTTTTGGAGGTCATATTTTAAAAAGTAAATTTTTGCATTCATAAAATTTATAAAATAATTCTATTTTAAGCAACCACCAAACATTATTTTCCCAAAAGAATTAATTGTTTGGCATAGATATGCCAAAGCTACCATCTTTCAATGATAATACACAACAATACTAGCAAGTTCTTTTTCTTACACACAAACAACCAATTTTTGTAGCAATGAAAATATCAAGGATTTGGTATTTTAGATATTTTAATGCATGTAAGCCATTATTGGCATCATAATGTTGCTATGTTGCCAATAATAATATAATGCCAATAATATTTAATATTTAGATATTTTAATGCATGTAAGCCATTACTAAGTTGTAGATTGCCATTTTAGTATTTTTGTTTCCATAAATTCAACAACATACTAAAGTTTTTATGTTTCCCATCATTAGTTGAATACAAAACAAATACTCCGAAACATCATCCTCAGCCCTAATATTGGATTTGAAGAGTATTTCGAAGTCAACACCTAATCTGGAACAAAACAAAAAATCCCCAAAGGCCTAGTATTATGGGACTGAGGGAGTAATATGGCAATGTTGATTATGGCTGTGCATGCCTAACAGTAGTTTCCATTATGAAGCTCTTTGTCATTCATTGGAAACAAATCGGCCTTATCGGAGAATATACTTTCACCCTACATTGGAAATCACTGCTATACATCTGCCTCCATATAAGTTACACTTCCATAGTTCCCTTCAGAGGGAATCCCAAGACAAATCAGACAGCCGAAAGACAATTAAAAATCAGTTACACAATGCAGTACGCCATCCAATTCTGCTAAACAATAAACCCGTCACTTAGTGAAACAGAAATGCAACAGCACCAATGACGCTGGTCATGCATTTGTGCTATATCAGCAATTGAGTCAAATTTCAAATGAAACGCATATCCATGTATGAACAAAACTTGACTCTACAATCTGCCTTTCCACCTCCTATTTAATAAACCCTAGTCAGCATCCATATCTTCTTCCTGCGCCTCCTTCGCAGCAGTCTTCGCCTCAGCCAACAAATCTGCTGGAACCTGAATGCACATCAAAAGCGTCGAATCAGTGCCTGCATTAGTAAATTCTTAGTGTCCACAATTTACAGTCCTCAAAAATATGTAAAAAGTGCGCAAAAATGCATTTGAACAAGAAGTTACATCGATATACAAAAATCTAAAACAGATGTGTCCTTAGGATTGTTTGGGATAAAATAAGGGACTGGGAAGGGAACAATGAAAGGATGGAAAAATTACACGTTGATGCTCGCGGTTTGATTCATCGCAAACCCAGCTCATCTCTAACTCAAAAGCCTTGTCCTTGGCTTCATCATGCACACCATAAATGCTGGAAAGTTGCAAATGCAAACACAAACCGTTGATGAGAATAACCTTGAAAGAACTAAAATGCAAATAAAAATGTGACGGAGACATAACATGTCGCCTAACAAACTGTCGTAATCAAGACAACGAATATAACGGCGTAGGTCAAGGCTTTGTTTAAAAGCTTTCGAAGACTTGTCACACTTGACTCGGGATCAGGATATCAAGTTGAAGAGTGGGTGGTTCACTTACATCTTGGCAACAGCAATGACCCCTTCTCTGCAAGTCATCTCGGTCAAATTCAATTTTTCAATTTCGCTGCAACGCACCCAAACCCAATTGACCACGGTTGCTAGTAGTGTTAGGAACTAATGCTATTTGTAAGCGTGGGCAACCCCAATTTGCTCTTCCGAATAAATTTTCGAGGAGTGCCCGACTACCAAAAATTAAAACCGGGCGAGTGAAAATCGGAAACATACGTCTTTGCAGCTTGCCGACCTTTTCCAACTGCTGCTCCGAAATAGCGCTGCACCACAACAAATCTGGTAATGTAAACCCTAAACACCTAAATGGTCAATAGTGGCTACATCCGTATTGATAGGAGTTAAAGAGAATCATTAGGGAACCTTCAAGGAATGTACCAATAGAAGAAGTCATGAACTAATCGATAGCAGTAGAAACATATTTAGGATGTTACTATCATTGACCATTAGCTTCCAAAGTACACTTTCTATTTTAATTTCAAGCACTAACGCGTTAAAATTAGGAAAACAACTACCAAAAAACCTTGCCGCTTCAGAAAACACAAAGAGAATGTTACATTAGGGAAAAATAAGTATAAAAGAGTCTTACATAGGCCACACCCGAGGGCTCAATCATGTAAAGTTGAGGACCGTCACGATCGTACCCTCCCAAAATTGCCGATGAACCAAAAGGTCTGAAAATCACACGCAGAAAAATTCAATCAAGTTCACACAGCAGTCTCAGTTTATTTTGTATTTGACCGTTTCAAACAGCTAAATTTCACAACATGAAGTTGCAAAAGATTTCACGGAAGTAGGGTTTCCAGGTCTAGATAAATCTATCCAAATGTTGATACTTAAAAATGTGAATAATACCTCAGCCACCAATAGAGTGTGCACAAATGGGCATATTCTGCAACACGCTCGCATAGTTCTCCAATGGGTATCTCCTCACCATAATTGCTGTGACAAGCAATCCATGTCAGGACGGCCTAAAAGCATCTCCTTAAAAGCAGAAAACGTACACACAATTCTTGGTTCTTAAAGATTTCAAGTGAGGGACACAATTCAGAAAAACTAGCGCGCATCATGTGAGGCCCCTGAGATAAATGAAGGATCATAGCCTGCAAGCATGATAGTACCTTTTGTAAGCGGCAGCTTCACTGCGGGTCCTAGTTACTATCTGTCTACCATCAGAGGCTAAACCTGCCATCGCCTGCAAATAGACATAGAAAACATAATTCACTTCAGTTTTCTGAAACATAACACAAAACACATCGAAAAAGTCACAACCTTCCCTATCGTACTATAAGTAGAAGGGACTGATTTTTAAGTGCTCCCAAAACATATCCCGCAGAGTCAGCTTGGAAAATGGCTTGAGACATCATTCTCTATCGGGGTAAGGACATTGGGACTTCACCCCTAAAAGACCAAGGCTTCATGGTTATAAAATTTAAAATTCAATTGATCACACTGTGAAAAGAGGGCTTACGATGGGGTCAAATTTTATACCACCAGAATCAGCGAAGAACACTGCATGTGGGAATACAAAAATAAGCAAAATTGGACAGAAAGTCCCATATGACATTCTCAAAACTGCTAAAAACAACTTGAGATCCAATCTGGACTTCAGGAACATTAGACCATAGACGAACTTACCATGCCCGCGTGACGGTCTACAGCATGAATTCTGCGGTTGGAGCCCTCCAGTAACATTTTGGAGGAGATTAGCTTCTCTACTCCCTGCGACAAGACACATAAGATCAGCTCTTGGACAAGTCTAATAACTTCCACAAATCGATATGCTCCACCTGCAGATAGTGAACAAAAGTGAACGCAAGAGCAGAATATCTTTCTCTACACCCTAACACAAGACAGGTAAATTGTTCTGGATTGCATGCAGTACCAGTACAACACCATCCTTGCACTTGATGCCCACAACAGTCCTGCACAACCACAGTAACATTAAGTTGCATGGTAACTCTAAGACGAAGGCTGTCTGCCCGAATCATCGAACGCAAAGAATACAGAAACGATATTTCATTCTCATTGTACGAAAAGTGATTGTCCCAATTCCACGGGGCTCCTTAAACGAAACACCAACAAATTCACTCAATACATTCAAGCAGCAACCTTAAACCGATTAAATATGCCTCATGCTAATATTCCACTTGTGGCGAGTGCCTTGGTTTTAACCTTCTCGTGCAATGCTTTAAAGAATTAGGAAGCTCAGAATAAACATAGTTTAGAGAATAAGTTTCGGAACAGACACCGCAACGACTTGAAACTTCATATCTAATTATATGTAACTCCCAAATATTATGAAACGACTTGCGTCGGGTTCAATTGCAGCAACCAAAAAAGTTTCAAAATGAATTGTCCCACTGTGCACATAGGTCAGATCCCAAGAGACAATCTAATATAATCAAGTCTAATTTCATCTCGCATAAACAAAACCAGGCTTCACGGGGCCAAAACATTGACAAAATCGACTCGTCAATCGGTGATATAACTGTAACTGATCAAGTCAGGTCAAAACCCTAATTCTGTGACATTCAACCCCACACTCTAGACAGAGTGCGCAGATTGAGTCGAAAACCTAAACGAACGAAGACAAGAGGTCAAACCCCGAGCGCATGAAAAATCGATACATACCCGCTATTGTCGACCGCCTTGGAGGCATACTCCACTTGAAACACTCGCCCATCGGGAGAGAAAGTGGTCACCGACAAATCATACTGCCACACAAACACAACAACAAATCAAACCCTAGACTCCGATCAAGACGACCATCTTAATGAAACCTTGAAGCGCTTCTATGCACAATTCCTAGGGTTTCATGTCACCATTTCGGGTTCCACTTCGGGTCAACAACGAAGTGTATGAGTGCTTTAGGGGTTTCAAAGCCCTACCCCTGTTCCGATGCTGCTCATGGCTGCTCCCGCTCCTTCCCTTGCCGCAGCAAACCACAAAAATCTCGCAAGGAGCTTACAACAATTACAACAACACTCCGATGGCCGGATCCAATAATACTTCACAGACCTCAGAGACGAAGCACACAACAGAGGCGCACAAAGAAACCTCAAAGAAATCGTAATGAAATTGTAGCAGAATGGATGGATGAAAATAGGTCAAGTGGATGGATGGAAAATTTTCTTCTTCGGTGGCACGGGATTCGCAGTTGTGTTCCTGCGAGACTGTTGTGTTTGTTGTGTTTCGTGCTCGCCCCCTCCCTCTTGTTGCTGGCTAGCAACCGAGTTCGCATTTTCACCTTTACATTAGGTTTTTCTTTTTTGCAGATTTACAGAGATTTTTTCATTTTCTGAGGTTTTGAAAGCGGTGTTTGTTAGGAATTTTTTTTTGAGGGTTTAGGGGTTTGGAGGGAGCTTGTGTCATGGACGAGAGCTTGTACGATGAGTTCGGGAACTACATTGGCCCTGACTTAGATTCCGACGAAGACTCCGACCATTTGGAGTCGGAGTCGGAGGAAGCTGAGAAAGAATTGGAGAATGGTCATGACGATGCTTGGTTGGAGAATGGGCACGACGATGGCGACGACACGATGGACACGGAAGGCGCCGTGGTGTTGGCGGAAGACAAGAAGTATTACCCCACGGCCATGGAAGTTTACGGCGAGGGCGTGGAGACTCTGGTCATGGACGAGGACGCGCAGCCGCTGGAAGAGCCTATTATCAAACCTATCAACTTGAAGAAATTCGAGGTTATAGCGAAGGAGGTCCACACTTACGTCTCCACGGAGTTTCTACTAGGGTTGATGGCCAATCCGACGCTTATCCGGAATGTGGCCTTGCTAGGGAACCTCCACCATGGGAAGACGCTCATCATGGACATGTTGTTTCAACAAACGCACGACGTGAACACGTTGGATCCTAGTAGTGAGAAACACTTGAGGTACACTGATACCAGGATTGATGAGCAGGAGAGGCAGATTTCGATCAAGACAGTGCCCATGTCGCTGGTGTTGGAAGACAGTGCTGGGAAATCATTCTTGTGCAACATCATGGACACGCCGGGACATGTGAACTTCTCAGATGAAATGACGGCCGCGCTGCGGCTCGTGGATGGGGCCGTGCTTGTTGTGGATGCTGTGGAAGGTGTCATGGTGTGTGTCGTTGTTATGGGAATTTGTGTGATATCATTAGGTTAAGAGAGGTTATTATTTTTTTGATACAGAATGTCATGAAATTCTTGTTTGATATAAAGTTTGTTTGATTTATTGTTGTTTGATACAGAATGGGGATGTTGTTGTTCATTTGTGTGGAGAGCAGGTCAATACAGAGAGAGCAATCAGACATGCGATGCAGGAGAGGCTTCCTATTGTGGTGGTTATTAATAAGGTGCGTGGGTTCTTAAAACCTAATGGACCAAGGATTTATGGTTCAAATTGACCAATTTGATTGATCATTTTGTCGATCAATATATCAGAAGATGGGGTTAAATTTTATATCACTAGAGTCAATGACGAACATTGCATGTGTTGGGCAATTAATAAATAAAATGAATGTATTCGTAGGATCCACTCAAAATTTCTTGAAAAGCTTAAGGTCTTTTTAGGGCCTCTTAGTCGTTTTAGGGTTAAAACTCCTATTAGTATGTATTTTATTATGTGCTTAAACTCGTCAGTATTCTTATTATTCATACTCGTGAAGGCCCTTGTTATGCCTAAGAGCGCAAGCCATCTTCTTCAGTTGAACGGTAACCGACAGATCCCGATCAAGGCTACTTTGACAGTGATAGTTTTTGCTCCGCTGTTAACTATGATATATTAATAATGTTGCAGAACAGATGTTTAGAATCGTACTTATATGGAGTATGTATTTAGATTCTGGATGTGGTTGCAGGTTGATAGGTTGATAACAGAGCTGAAGCTGCCTCCCACAGATGCTTATCACAAGCTTCGACATACCTTGGAGGAGATCAACAACCTGATAGGTTCGTATTCGACTGGCTTGGATGGGGTACCTTTAATTGATCCAGTTTATGGAAACGTGTGTTTTGCAAGCGCCACTGCTGGCTGGTCCTTCACTCTTTTGTCATTTGCGAAACTCTACGTCAAGCTACATGGAATTCCGTTTGATTCTGCGAAGTTCGCTTCAAAACTGTGGGGTGATACCTATTACTATTCGGATACTCGTTCGTTCAAGAAGAAACCGCCACCTGGTGGGGGAGAGCGTGCGTTTGTGCAGTTCATCCTGGAGCCTCTCTACAAGATTTACAGTCAGGTTTGTTCTTTCTGTGAATGCTTGGTAGAGGTTGCTTTTTCCGTCACTTCAAGCATTTTAACCAATACTACAATGGGCCCGTTGCAATGCAACAACACTAGAAATGTTTCATTGAGAAGATTTTGGATGTCATTAGGGTTTAGCAAGTACAAATGAATGAAAAACTTTGTGGTTGAGAACATGACGGATGTTATCGTGAGACAGTTTGCATTTAGTATAAGAGATCTAGAATTGGGCTTTCATTGGTGGATCAATATATGACTCGCTGGAGAGATCACCTTGAGTATCATAGCCAAACTCTCTTGAGATCAATTGTTTAATTAGTATGTATGATGAATTCCTATGCAATGTGGGAGTTTTTAGACCACTTTTGAAGGGAGAGAAGACAACCCCATTTCCATTGAAAGAAGAGTGGCCAAGTCTTACTTACACCACTTGCTAATGAAGGCCAACCAAGTGTATGGGAAGAAATGAGTTGCTGTTGGAAACAGGAGATATAGTAGGTCCTTAATGGTTTTAGTACCCTCTACCTTTATCTTCTAATGTACACAGATCCCAAGGTCTAGTTACTTTTTCTATCATTTACAGTGACTCTGTTATTCAGGTGATCGGAGAGCATCGTAAAAGCGTGGAATTGACCTTGGCTGAATTAGGAGTCACTCTAAGCAACGCAGCATACAAGTTAAACGTGAAGCCTCTCCTGAAGCTAGCATGCAGTTCCGTGTTTGGATCTGGGACAGGCTTCACGGACATGCTGGTGAAACACATCCCGTCAGCCAAAGATGGTGCGGTGACAAAAGTGGAGCATACGTACACTGGTCCTCAGGATACTGACCTTGCACAATCTATGCGAGACTGCAACGCAGTGGGACCATTGATGGTCAACGTCACCAAGCTTTATCCCAAACCTGATTGTAGTGTTTTTGATTCATTTGGAAGGGTGGTAAGTGGTACTATTCGTACTGGGCAATCGGTGAGGGTGCTTGGGGAAGGCTATTCCCCGGATGATGAAGAAGACATGGCCGTGAAGGAGGTGACCAAGCTTTGGGTTTACCAAGCCCGCTACCGTATCCCAGTTACCGAGGCTCCTGCAGGATCCTGGGTGCTGATTGAAGGAGTGGATGCATCGATCATCAAGACGGCAACGCTTTGCAATGAGTACTACGATGAGGACGTGTATATATTCCGTCCGCTGCAGTTCAATACTCTCTCAGTGGTGAAGACTGCCACTGAGCCTCTGAATCCTAGTGAGCTTCCTAAAATGGTCGAGGGTCTTCGGAAGATCAGCAAGAGCTACCCTCTTGCAATTACCAAGGTTGAAGAGTCGGGGGAGCATACCATATTGGGCACTGGCGAAATGTTCTTGGACTCTATTATGAAAGATTTACGTGAACTGTACTCAGAAGTAGAAGTTAAGGTATGTTATATTTTCTCCTTGATCCTATTCTTTGGCATACGAGTTCCTATTGGTCATTGTGCTTATTTCTTGCGGTGATTTCTAGAGGGTCCCTTTGTTTTGGATATTGATTGCCTGCTCTGACCGTTTATGTTTCGAATTGGACTGTAGACTATGGTTGTGGTTGTAATCTTTGTCGTGAAATATTCTGGATTAAATATCTGTGGAAGTACTCATTCTGACAGCGTGCTGGTACTGTGGCTACCAGGTGGCCGATCCGGTTGTTTCATTTTGTGAGACTGTTGTGGAAACATCCTCTTTGAAGTGTTTTGCTGAAACGCCAAATAAGAAAAACAAATTGACTATGGTAATTTCAACGCCTATGCATAGTATCTTGACGTTTCTACGGCAGTTACCGGTTGAGGCTTAGCTAATTTGTATTTAGTTTTTGTTATTTTGGAACATGGTAATAAAACCTTTCAAGTATTAATATTGCAAGTGATGTTTTCAGATAGCAGAACCTTTAGAAAAGGGCTTAGCAGAGGACATCGAAAGTGGTATAGTATCGTTGGATTGGCCTCGGAAACGGTTGGGTGATTTTTTCCAGACGAAATATGACTGGGATCTTTTAGCAGCACGATCCATTTGGGCCTTTGGTCCAGACAAACAGGTGTGCGAATCAACTTATTATTCTCCTGGGTGCATGCGAGTCAATGGAAGATGTCGGTCATCTGATCTTGTTCGTGTTTTAACTCACTTTTTTACGCTGCAGGGTCCAAACATTTTGCTTGACGACACACTACCAAGTGAAGTGGACAAAGGCCTTTTGAATTCTGTAAAAGATTCTATTGTACAAGGGTATGTGGTTATTCCCTTGTGATCACTTGGTGCTGTAGTCGGTATTGCAATTTGAATCTTCCAAGTCGACGTGATTTTTTTTCTGCTGCAAATTATTTAGCTTGAACTTGTTTGTGATGGAGCTATTTCAACAAACTAGTACAGAGCGATACGTACAGAGTATGAAGTCTCACATGGCTGCATGCTTGTACTAGATTTCAATGGGGAGCTCGTGAAGGGCCTTTGTGTGATGAACCGATACGCAATGTGAAATTCAAAATTCTAGACGCCACGATTGCTCAAGAGCCATTACATCGGGGTGGTGGCCAGATTATTCCAACATCTCGACGGGTTGCGTATTCAGCTTTCCTGATGGCAACTCCTCGGCTGATGGAACCTGTTTACTTTGTGGAGGTACATTGTTGCTTTTGTTAGTCATATTCAACGGGCAGGCCATTCTAGTATTGCATTATGCGTGCATCTCAACAGATACCCTCTTAGATTCACAAAGCTATTCATAATAAATTGTTCTTAACCTAACTTTAGATCAATATTAAGATAATGTCAAGGTCACTAACATCACATTAACAATAAGTTAACACGGTTTGCGTTACTCTTTACATCAAGTTGACATTGACTCAACATGAAGACTAGATGAATCGAATTTCTATTTTCATTCAAAACTTTGTCAATCTAATGCGGTGGGGCTTCTGTGATGTGTAGCTGATCTCTGTCAGTGGTTGGCTGCTAAATTTCTTAGGTTTGGTTTGATGCAGATACAAACACCTGCAGACTGTATGTCCGCAATCTATACGGTCTTGTCTAGGAGAAGAGGGCATGTCACTGCAGACGTACCAAAGCCTGGTACTCCAGCTTACATCGTGAAGGTAACAACTCAGTGCAACAAGACATTGGTCGATATTGAACTGGATTTGATCATTAATATGCTCCTGCAAACTGCATGTCACTTTTCAGTCATTTGTTGAGGAAACGGTATTATGGTGACTATATGAGTTGCTGCACTCACATTCTGGACTTAGTAACTCGTTTTGCTTTTCCAAAACTTTCTGATCAATTCTATTTCACTACTTTGGACCGGATTAGATGTTTGATAGTTTGCTACACTGTAGACTAACGATGGTGTTGGTCTACAGGCATTTTTACCAGTGATCGAGTCATTTGGGTTTGAAACTGATCTTCGGTACCATACTCAAGGACAAGCTTTTTGTATGTCTGTTTTTGACCATTGGTCAATTGTACCCGGTGATCCTCTTGATAAGTCTGTTGTATTACGACCGCTGGAGCCAGCCCCAGTTCAACACCTGGCTCGTGAATTTATGGTTAAAACTAGGCGTAGGAAGGTACGCTCCTGCAACCATTGCATTTTTCCGCCGTCAGTTGAACTTACTGTTGTATTTTGGATGCTTGTACGAAAATGCTGCTTATGCGTAGTCTTGGTCATTCTACCATTTTGTGGATGGTTCCAAATTCCCGTAACTCATAAAATGGTCAAATGGACACGACCACTTAACCTATTTATGTTTCATATCCTGCCATCTTGTCCTGTGGGCTCCAAATAACTATCTCTTGGCCATAAAAGCTATACTTTTGCCTGTCCTCAGGACTGGTTCAAAGAAGTGTAAATTAGTTCTTTATTGTTGTCACTCAGTGTTATGAAGTACAATTCAGTTCGGTTTGTCAGTCCCTGAAATCATGAATTGTCCCTCTGAATTGTTTTCAAGTTGAAGGTCATACTTTCTTTTGGGGTAGTCTTAACAACTGCAGATGTAGATAGCCGATTTTCTTTGACTCATCTGTTGGTGGCTATGGTGCAGGGTATGAGTGAAGACGTGAGTATCAACAAGTTCTTCGATGATCCGATGCTTTTAGAGCTTGCACGACAAGATGCAGACTTGCAACAGATTCTTTAGTTTTGGGCACATAGTTTTATAGTTTTATTAGAGAGATGAGGCTCAGGTCAACTTTCCCGTCGGAAGCTAAAGAGATTGTTTGCCTAGACTGTACTTGTCCCTGTTGCCAACGGGACTGGAAAATCTTGTAAAACTCGATACTGGGTAGTAGACAAAGCTGCCATTTGGGGCTCACTATTATGTCCATGTTCATATTGTTCGCTTGCATGACAAATCTGACCTTTCCTTTCGAACAGGCTGTTGCGGCTTTAGCTTTGTTATCAACCTTTGTTATGCACCCAATTACAGTATCTAAATGCAAAACTTCGTATAAGCAAGATGAATCTATTGTGGGCCGGATGGCTCGCTTGCCCATTTCGTCATGTTACTCACCTGAAAAGGTTACAATATTTTCTTTTAAGTACAAGATTTGCCAAAAAGATACAAGCTTTGCCAAGAAATACTAGCTTTGTCAAATTTTAGATGAAGTTAATTAGTATTTGATAGCATTGTGGATGAAAGTGTCTTTATGGTGGATAAATATCCAAAAATTGGATGATTGTTTTGGCCCATTTGTAGTTCAAGGTGCAAAATGTGTGACCATTAAGAAAACCAAAATGAAATGTTGGGTAGAGGTGTTTAATGTGGTCTCTAAATCATTCTATTAGTGTCACTGAAAACTTTATTTGTAACTAGTAATGGAATGATTTAAAGACCCTATTGCAACCACTAATCATCCCATTGTAGCTTTAATGTGAATTGTTCAAAAATGTTGATTTTAGATAGAATGCATGATTATAATCAAAGACTATTCCTAAGTACTTGGAATGGACAAAATGTTTGGGAAAGAGCCTTCCTACCTTATTGTATGATTCAATAACATCTATTTTGCAACATTGTCTATTGTTGTCAACAACACTATAGTAATAAAAAAAAAAAAACTTTCACAAGAAATCAAAGAGTATAAGGAATTAAAGGTCCTTGCAACCCAAAGTAGATGCACCTTGGTCAAATTTGATTGTCACTCCTTTCAAAACATTTGTCTGATTTAAATTAAGAAATTGTAGCTTGAAAAGTTGTGTTTCTATTACACTTTGAAATTGTAAATTTTTTGATAATTCAATAGAATATGGACTAGTCTTTATGGAAATGATTTGTTTTGATATCAAGTGCATTTTTGGATTTAAAAAAAATTTTAAAACAGCCATTGGAAGTCAAGCTGTTGTTGAAGACCTCTCCTTTTTCCACCAAATTTGGAGGATGAATAGTTGCACTTATGTCCAATACCACAAAATTCTCTATCATTCATCAACCAAAAAATAAAGAATCATTTTTGAGTTAAGATTATTTTTTCAATTAAATTAGAATTTCTCATTTCTTATTTTGACCTTCAATCTTAGAAAAAAATCTAATTCATCCTAATATATACTATCATTTATGTAATTTTATTTACACAATACACATAAAAATCACAATGAAATGATTTTTCCATCTACAATTCTAAAAAATTTCCATATATAGAAATAGAAAAATATAAGAAGTTTATAAATCAATTATACAAAAGCTATATTTAATTTGATAGTAATAATTTGACCTGAAGTTTATTGCCAAAAAATTCCCATTATTTTTCTTTGCTACTTTTAATTATCTTGTGAAGAAATTTCAACTAGATTGAATTATTTTTGTCTTTTATTAGTTACTCACTTTTTTTTCTAAATCTTATAAGAATGTTACCTTTTTGCAAAATGAATAGATATTTTCCAAATTGATAGACAATACATAGTGTGATGTAATGAAAATATAAGAGTAAAACCCTAATTTAATGTAAATCATTGAATTGAGTCTTAAAATGATTGATTTAATGGCAATGGACCTATTCCTTTGGAAATAACTTCTAAAGAGTAAACACCACTAAGGATTTATGATTTTAAAGTGTCTAATTTGATTGATCATATTATAAAAATTGAAATTTGAATGCACCCAAATTTGATATCACCAAAGGCAATGAAGAACATTGCATGTATTGATATTGAAAAAAAATTAGATAGAAGATAATTTTCATACTTAAAAAATAAATGAATTCCAATTTAAATTTTTTAGAAATTTAGGTTTTAATGAGTTATACTTCATTAGCATTGGACTATAGTCTAAAGGAAAAGAAGTTATAGATTGATAGAAGCTACATGTGAAGAAATTTGAATAGGACCTCATTTGAAAAGGGACCCATTGCTATAAAAAGCAAAGCTTGTAGTCTTGTTGCTTGTATTTCAAGCCATTATACCTTACAATAGGTTAACCCCTAAAGCTTCTAGACTATGTTTTCACCAAAACCTTCCAAAACTACCATTTCTAGTACAAGTTTTTTTTTAAATGTAAATTTTTTTTTTAACATGTCCAACTATAAGATCTTATAGTAAGCTAATTTGAAAAGATGTGGAATTTAAAATTTTAAAAAATTCCACTTTGTAGATTGCAAGTTATTAGCATTTGAATTGATAAAAAGCCTTTTAGGGCCTTGCAAAAAAGTAGATAGCTGCACCTCACAAGGTCACAATTATATGAAATGGTTGCAACCGTTTGGATTCATTTTTCAAGGCAAGTTGGTTACATGCTTAAAATGTTTCAGATCATTTGGAATTGTACAACATACAAGATAAAAATAGTAAGTAGAAAGAAGTAGAAAATGAATCAAAATTCTAAATTGTTAATAATTTATTTATGAAATTGAAAAATGCCAATCCTAATGGTTGCAATGTTGTAACAAGAAATCCGCATCCTATGGTTTTATTTTTTTCCAAAAATATTGAAAATTGAGTTAAATAAAAGACTTCAAAGTTTATTTTAGAATAGAGAATCTATAATTGCCCACAAACAAAGAACCCTCATAACTTTTGACTCATTGATCAAAATGGAATGATTTAAAGTTTCCATGTATATATAAATCTAAAGAACCAATTTCAAATTTTTATTTCTGAAAAAAATGATTTTTTTTATCTGTCCAGGTTGCCTAAGTTGAGATACAAACAACATTTTGCATCATAACCTTTCACTTGTATACTCAAATGAAGTGAAATTTAGTACTCATGGAAGATATTCCTTGTCTACACCTTGTAAAAAGAAGTTTAGCTTAAATAAGTCAAATCTCTGCTCACATGCATTTGCCCCAAAAAATTATGTTGCCAAAAATACAAGATTGGTCCTTTAGGGATTAAATAAAGCTTGTCAATTTGTCATTTGTTGTAGTACTACCAATAGTGATTGCACTTATGGACAACAATTAGGCATTGTAAGTTTATTGGCTCTAGATCAAAGGAGACAATATTTAGCATCAATAGAAGCTACCATGAAGAAGTTTGAATATTCAACTTAGTAAAAAAGATAACCAATGTTATAGGAACAAGGAGCTCTTGTAGTATATATTTAAAAGTTTAAAGGTATGTCTACACTTCGTATAAGTTGATTTGATTTTTGAATCTCAATGTTAAATATTACATTTAGTTTTACAATTAGGTTTGTTAAACAATTAGTTATTTCTAGATTGCTAATAATACAATATATACTTTTTTGAAGTGTTGAACTTGACATTTGTGCTTATTCACAAAACTTCTTCATACTACATTTATATAAAACCTATAGATTTTACTTAGTTCCTTTTAATTCAAGTATAGTGAAATTTCTAAGAATGTGTTGTATTATAGGTGGTAATTGGATGGTATAAACCATTAGGGTAAAGTCCATTGCTTGGAGGTAGTAGTTTTCACATTCACCTTGGTAGATTGGGTTTGAAAATTCTTACAATGATTGATGACATTATGTTGTAGGCTTTCAAATATTCCACTGTGTCCCCATATATATATGGTCAATGTCTTTCTTTGTTGTGCGATATATTATACTTAGATATGAAAGTATGCTTACAAACAAGTTCTTCAAGCTTATGGAATCTTTTGAACATCATTGCGAAGAGGATAATCAATATTGATGAACATGATTTTAATTCAAATATAAGAATGTGAAATGAGTCATTGACCTTGGCTAAATTGCTATAGGAGCCAACCCATTTCTAATCACCCCCCATTTTCAATCTATAGATTGCTCTCTTTTAGTGAAGTTGTGGTGTGGGTCTCAGAGCAGTTATGGGATATTATGATTGGTTGCTAAGCTCCCAATCAAGGTTGACAGGACAGTTGGACGTCCGGGACGTCCGGACGCGGACGTTGTGTTCGCAGCGTTCGCTGACATTCGCAGACGCCGTCTGCCTCGTCCGCCCCGATACTTGTCCGCCCGATTACGGCCGTCCGATCGACATGCCGACTGATCTAGTCTGCATGATCAGGCCGTCCGCCCCGCCCGTCCGCCTTCCGATGGCGGGACGGACACTACGTCCGTTGGCGTCCGTGAGGACGGACGTCCGGGTTACGGACGCCTTTTTCGGGTGGACGTAGAGATTCGTCAACCTTGCTCTCAATATTGTAACCAGACATGGTTGTCATAGTGGGCGGACGTCTGGTTCGCCCGTCCGTTAGAGGTCTTGCCCGTCCGATACAGTCAACACATAGTTGACTTTCTAATAACGAAAAAATATGCCACATGGACAGGGTTGACGAATCTCTACGTCCGCCCCAAAATAGCGTCCATTTTCCGGACGTCTGGACGCACAGACACTAGCAGACGCAGCATCCCTCCTGCCATCAGAAGGCGGACGGGCGGGGCGGACAGACGGGGCGACTTAGAAAACCCGTTTTGGGTTTTTTGTTTTGATTGTTTTCACCAATGAGAGATTGAGAGTGAAGTCATTTTGATTTTGATTTTTCTTATATTGCAATTGCGATTCAATAGAGTTGTATATCACTATTTATGTAAAAGCTAAAATATGAAATATATTTTTAATTTTTTTTGTTGAATTTCATTTTGATTTAGAAACAAAATCACTTTAAAATCCAGCGAGATGTATATCATCAATAAACAAACAATTTTATAATAAAATGATTGAAGAAACTATTGTCATTTGTCAACATGAGCTCCATATATCATGAGCAATTAAACAATCAAACATCTAAATTCACATCTCCACAATTCCTATGGACGCCAATCCACATCTCCTTTAACCTCAGCCCCACTACTCTCTCCTGCAGCTCTTCGTTCAAAATCTTCATTATCGGAGTCATCTTCATTGTCGGAGTCATCTTCATTGTTGGAATCAAGTATCGTTGTCTCCTTCAAGTCTTCTCTCGAAGTAGGTTTACTCCCTTCTTTCGAATTTAATTTTTCTTTTTTTACTTTGACAAAACGATTAAAGGCTTTTTGAATAGGAGCCTTTCTTTTCTTTCTATTTGACAAAGTAGCAACATTTTCATCAAAAGGGGTCCTATTCTTCACTTGAGAGATAGCAAAAGGTTGCATTTCTCTTTTCGCTTTCACGTTACTCGATTCTTGAACCATCAATCTCGATGTAGGGTCGACATGTCTATGAACGGTTATCTCTACTTTGGCTTTCTTTTGAAGTAATAGAGTGCCGTTTGTTGATTTGATGGGTTATTGCACCATTCCTTTTCCTAAAATGCGAGCACGCAAAGATGCCAATGGCATCCGATCACTATCCGTATCACTTAAGCTTGTAGGTGATGACGCTACTTTCCGTAGATTACCGCTTGTAGAAATTTCTTTGGAAATGTTCACTAGGCGTTTTCCATATCCAAAGCTCTGAGAATCATCCAATCGTGTGCTAACAGACTTCAACGGTATTAGTGGAAAAGCACTAGATCTCAGTACTTCAAAAATTGACTTCATTGGCTCCTTTCCTTTATCACTCTTTACAATTGCCGAATTTGTGACTGCCATCCCAAGTGAATCACTATTTTTCTGTACCGCAATATTTGGTTCCCCCTCATCAGCACTATTGTTGCCCACATCTTTTGGAACGTCCACCTCCATGACCGCATCTTCTCTTTTGTCGTTTTCTTGCACTACATTTTATGCCATAGATGGAGATTGAGAAATTAAAACTTCTTCATTTCTCCCATCATCACCAATAGCATTCTCATTGATTTTCACCTCTTTGGCAATAGCGTTTGCCTTTTCCGATAGAATGTTTTCGCTATTCAAGAATCCCATTCCATTACAATATGTAGTTAAAGAAGGTAGATTCTCCTGTACCCCTACATTGTCCTCGTCTTCATAAAAGGTATATGCATCGTTTGCATTGTCGGGAACGACATCCTTGTGGTTTAGATGATAATCATGCGTATCATTCACCAAATCGGGAAAGCCTTCTATAACGTCTTCATCTCCCCATGCTATTGCACGATTGAAGTCATTTTCGCCATCTACAGCTGAAAGGGCCCTTTCCAAATCCTCGTCATCATCGTCATCATCGTCTTCTAACGTCGGCCTATCTGAATCCTCTGATTCCATCGGATCCACATTATCATTATACCATTTTTTTTCATCTTTTTCCTTCGATGCGTTTAATACTTTGGAATTGGTATACACGTACACCAAATCCGCTGCTCTCTCCGGCTTCAATTTATTTCAAGATTTGTTGTGAACAAAAGAATAGTTGCTCCAATTCCGTTCACATGAAGATGATGACACCGGTTGAGCCAATATCCTCTTCGCTAATGGAGCTATAAACTTGCTACATGCACCTTCAAAATCCCACCAAGCATGTGCGGACAACATTTGATCTCCCGGATTCAACATATTGTGGAATGGAGGTTCCTTGCGTCGAAAAGCTACAAATTCCTTCACCACTGCTGCATATTCATCCGGTTTACATATTCTCTCCAAAACTTTCTTACATCCTGACATTGCATCTGCGTCATCTGCTAGCTCTTTGTCATGAAGAAGGTATGGATTCAAAAGAGCTGCGGCTGATTAGAGATCGTTGTCCACCATTTTTCTTCGGGCATAAAAAGACTGTACTAATGGAATTGCAAGTTCTTCTAGCAAACAAAATGGTGGACTTTGTAATCCGTTCACGTGCTTCTCTAACTTCCTCATGATATACAACACCTTCCCCATGCATGGTGATTTTGAATCCAAATCGCGGAGTGCACATATGATTGGTTCAACCATCTCCACATAATTGATGGACCGATTCCAAAAATGGTCATCAAGAACAATTTTCTTCACTGCTAAGGCCAAGTCTTTTGGTTGGACTTTAGCTCCACATTTCTTCTTGAGAGTATGTACATACTCAACCCATTGCGGATCTACCACCGTTTGTTCCAATGCTCCTCTCAATTTTGTCAAACGCTCCATCATGATAAATTTAGAGGTGAACCTTGTATCCCTAGGCATCAAGAGACCAAGATTTGGTGAATACTTTTGCAATAGAGCTAGCGGCATATATCTCTTCCTGATAAATTTAGCTACAAGAACTCCTTTATCCAATTTGGAAGCAATTCATTTCTGTGCAGCCCAATCCTTCAACAACAAATTCAATGCATGTACTACGCACCCTTGGTAAAAAATATGAGGATATTTTGCAGATATTACATCCCATGCAGACGGATTCACGGGAACATTATCCGTAGTTATTAACACGACGTTCTTGGACCCTACTTGTTCAATGAACTTTTCCAACACAGTTGCCAAGTACTCCGTATTTTTTTCACAACCACTTGTATCCACAGATCCAAGAAATTCTTCACCTGCGGATGATACAAGCATGGCACTGATGAGAGGTCGATTAGTCACTGAGCTCCATCCATCAATGGACAATGTTGCTCCAAATTTTCGAATGCTATCTTCGGTCCGTGCATTCAACTGTGTCTGAATGTTGGTCTTCGCCTCATTCAACAATTTGTACCAAAGGTCGTGGTATGAGGGAGGAATGTATGGCCTACCAAACGCAACCGTTTTCTTCACTGCTTCTTTAAAAGCTGGATTTCGAGCCACGGAAAATGGTATGTTCGCCGAATAAAAAAATTTGCCCACACTGAATGTAATTTGCGTCTATGACCTTTTTCAAACCCATTCACTAAATTGCCTTGCCTCCGAGGCCTAAAACTTGATGCCCTTGGGGTTTCACGTTCACTAGAAGCTTTCGTACTCAAAGTCATTTCAGTTGTGGCACATACCATTGATACCAATTCTTTGGACGCTGGACAAGAGTCTTCGTGGTCAGAATGCGACACAGCCTTTCCGGCCAAAAACTCTTCGACATCTAAAGGGCCAGAGTTGCCATTCACATTGTCCATTACAACGCGTTTTGGAAAAACTCCTTCGCAATGCCGAAATAAATCTTGAACTGCCATTGGTAATCGTAGACAAAGGCTCACCCCTTTATCACGTACACCTCCAGGCCCAGAATAGCCTAAGTGGCTGAACATACGACTGAGCCTCCTTGACATGATCGCTTTGCAAAGCCTACATTTTACTTTACCACCCTCCTGCACACTATACCAAGGAGAAAAATCCCCCGTCGGTTTGGCCACCATATTGACAAGTGTATGTTTTACCTCAATTTCAAAAGAAACCAATAGAATGTTTTAAATTTGAAACCCACAACGTGACAATGTATACAATATCAATGAAATTAGTCACACAAAGCTTTGAAAATCAAAGGTTCTCCGTCCACCGAACTATGCATTACCAAGCAAGGGACACAATAAATTGAAGCTCATAGCTCTTAGAAATCTTAGCGTTCGGTTTTTCGAGAGTGAATACCAAAGCTTCTCTTCTAACATTTATAGTCCCCTCCAAAAAATTTAAGGTTCATTTTTAGGGTTTACATTCAAAAACAAGCAACGGCCCGGACGGGGCTGAAGCGGACGGGCGGACGTGCGGACAGGCCGGACGGGGCAAACGGACCGATGGAACGGGTCGGACAGGGCGATCGGACGGGTCGGACGCGGCGCACGGGGCGGTTGGATGGGATAGTTTACACTGTCCGCCTTCCGACGCCGTTCGCGCTTTGGACACGCCAACCGCCCCACTTAAACACTGACCGCCGACGGCGTCCGCCCAGTTGTCCATTGGAGCATCCTATGAGGCCGATATTACTCAAAAAGAGCGGTAACATTTCCCAAAAAAACAGCCTAATAATCACTGTTAAATGAAGATCAATGTAATTGATTTATCATTTTATTTTAAAAAAAAATGTAAACCCTGAACCCTATACTCTAATTACTCTAAACCTTTTCTTTTCTCCCCTAAATTGTTTTACGAATGAGGGGAATGTGGTTAAGTTGAATATGTTTGGATTATTTACTCATATTATCCTTCTAAATAAGTTTTGAGAAGATCTGAAGATGTTGGGGATTTTTTTAAAGTTCATTAGGAAATCAAATGTTTTGCACAAATAATCAATTCCTTTTTCATCGTCAGCAAATGAAATTTTTAAAAAAGGCCCCAATACATAATTAGAATAATAGTTTAATGGATTTCAACCTCATGATATTTAATGAAAGGTTGTGATTTTTCATTAAAAGTGCATCACGATCTTCAAATGAACATCGAGTTTTTCATATTTTTTAATGAAATTTTGATTAGATTTGAAAACAAAGAAAAAGAATCAATGTTTTAACTTTCAAATCATGTATGGCTATATTTTTCCTTAAAAACATAGAAAATTCATTACTTGAGTTGGTTGAGTAGAATACATTATACACTTTTACATGATTACATGTGCTATATTTATTTTGAAGGGTAATTCCAATATTCTTATTTTAGATGTTTTTAAATATTAATTTTAAAAAAGAGGGTTCATTGTTTAAAGATCTAAAAAATTGACAAATATAATTTCTATTATAAATAGGAATTGAATTCGGAATTCGAATTTTGAAATGATTCAAATGAACAAGATATTGATTATAAAATATTTCTTTGTTTGAGTTTTCAAAATGAATTCACGAAACAATTGCAAACTTTTGAACTTAGGTATATGATATTGTTTTCGGTTTGTACTTTGTAGAGTATAATACTTCAATTTTAATCCTAAATAAATGAAAAAACTCTACATGAATGAAATGTTTCTACTCTTTCTGTTATATGTTCATTTTGTATAACGTGTACATTGTACAATCTTTGAGAGCAGGGTAATTCATTTTTGACTCTCATTGAAATAGAAAATATATTTGTGTTTGGATTTTGAAATCATTATGTATTCTACGGTCTTGTAAGAATGCATCTTGCTCTTTCTTTTGAGTCCTTTTCATATTTTCTTTTTTTTCCTTTGCTTTCTCGTAGGGTTGTTGTTCTCTTGTTCTCTTCATTTGACCAGCCTATTTGGCTTGGCTCTTAGTTTTTTGTTTTTTTATTGCAATGGTTTATGCAGATGTTATAAAAAATATATATTATTTATTTAAAATTAATATATTGATGAACAAACGCATAAAGGCATTGAATGCTTTCATATTTAAAGTTATAAATCTATCATAAATCACTCTTGCAAATTTGAATGATTGAATTGAAAATTTGAAAATATAATTACAAGAGCTTTCAATTCAATCAATTGCATAAATCATAAATGTTGAAATGCAACTCGTATGAGTTTAGCATCTATGAAGATTAATTCATGCCATCCATATGCAATTTTCCAATTTAATAAAATGCAATTGAGTACTTCAATTTCTTTCCCTTCAATTCTCCAAGTAACATTCACTTCATATCTTTCTCTATTTGTTTATTTAATTTTTGGGAACAAATGGAGAAACCATCTTTGTCTATATTTGAACATGCACTCTTATTTGATTGATGAAGAATAGATCTATGAAATATATAATCATTGATTTGTTCTCGTTGATTTATCTAATATATTTTATATATGTATATATATTTATATATATCATTAAAGGAGTATGGAAGACAAGATTGACAGATTGTTTTCAAATGTTGTTGATTTTGAAATGATTTAGTACTATATCATTTATAAGAATATTATAATAGTATTATGTTATAATATTCTTAAAACAATTGCAACAAATATTAAAATACATGCTAAGTTAGGTTTGTTAACCTACCAATTGTTCATTAATAGACATAATTGAGTAGCCTCCTTAAATGAAACACTCAATATCTAATATCTTACAATCCAAATGGTGGATTTGTCTAAAATTTGTTCCACATGTTTTCCAACTAATTTACTACAAGATCCTACGGTTACATATGCCCAAAAGTATTTTTCTTCCAAGACTTGGTATTTGCACTACTAATGGTATTTGCACTACTAACTGTCCGCCACCCCCGGCCTGTCCGATCGGGTGGACGGTTTAGGACCGTCCGCCTTTATAAGAGGGGCGGTTGGGCCGTCCGCATTGTCACTTTTGCTTTGCCCCTTGTGAATGCAAGGTGAAGTGGAAAGCTTGGTGGTTCATCCTCCATTGGTTCCTTTCCGAGGCAAGGCAAGAGTGGTTTATTGGGGCTTCCTTGTTGCCAATTTTTTGGACACTTGCGCGTGAATTCATTTGCAAATTAAAAAATTTGATCTATATCAATTTCATTTGTCACGATGACGAAGGGGAAGAAGAAGGTTGTGAAGCTTAAACATGGAGAGGGACCATCAAACTTGGAGATAGCTCGCCAAAGTCCTTTGAAGGAATGCAAAAAATTCATGATTGAGCGCATCGTTTAATTTTATGAATCGGAAACAACATTGTCTTTAAACAATAAGTACATCAGATATCAAGAGAAGTGCATGTCTAAATTCAAGGTAGACATGACATAGATGTTGTTGGATGCATTGAATGTGGCGAAGTGACATGACGAAATGCATAAAACGCACTTCACCAAATGTTTGGAGAACAAGGTTCATGACGCTTTGTGGAATTCCAAAGTCATTTTGGTTAAATATGGTAAGGAATATCGACCCAATGACGCCCAGTTTGAAGAAGTGATTATGAAAGCGGACTTATTTACGGGGCGATGTGCTCCATTCGCCAAAAAGCACAATCAAGTTGGTTCAATTGGTTGGTGGAAAAGCAATGATGGAGTTGCTGAAGCGGAAAGGACCAAACGGCACCTCATAGCACTTCCAGATACAGCACGCGTGATTATTGTTGATGATAGAACGATGAGAGGTGGATATGCAACGATTCAAAAGGTTTATATTGAAGGATGTCCAGGAATACTTCCTTATTGGGAGTTTGCGGCAAAGAAATCCATTCACCACCAAACTCGACCCAATCTTGCAAAGTTAGAACATCAAAATGAATCAGTGGCTGTTCGAATTCCACACGCGGGTGTGATACGGTTTGCTGCGGTGCACGAGACGACGTGTGAAGGTTATGCGTATTGGTGGAATGGTGGAACTCTTTGACAAATGTTGAATATGGATAAAGACTTTCCAGACAACATTCAAATCCGTTTCATGTATACAAATCCAACCGAAGAGGAGGTTGTAAAAGCTCATCGTTTAGGGCGATATCGGAAGAAGCGCACGGAGTTGACATGGGCGTTTTTGCATATAATATATGCAATGCATCTTGCTGAACATTTGCACAATGATCTTTCTCCGGACAACATCTTGTTGCATTTTCCAGAGAATGAGTCACGTGTGTACATTAGAGTTTGCGATTGGGGCATGACCACCTTAGCTTCTCAGCCAATGAAGTCTTTATACACATTCACATCAGCAGATGAGATGAAACAAACTTTGCAGAGGAGATGGTGGGTGGATCCACGTATTGCATAAAACAAGTGCAGATGTGGAAGTCATTCCGATGTATTCATGTAAGTTAGAAGAGTATGCCATTCGAAAAATTGCTCGGCGGATGAATGGAAACAATATGTCAGAGGCGTATTTTAACGTGCTACGAAAAACACCTAGTGCGACACAATTTGCCTTTCATGACTTTGCAAAAGTGTTTTATACTTACTTGAAGTGCATTTCTTTGAAGACTGACGATGAAAATACTAGTTTGGCCCATGTGATTACGCGATTTTTTAATACATATCGTTGGCCAATGCCAGATGAACATTTCCGCCATTTATATTAGATTGGTAGTACAAAAGTAGTAGTTGAATAGGTTATATAGGCATTAAAAATTAGTTTAGAAATATAGAGTTGGAATGAAAAAAATTATATGTGCAATTAGCCAAATGTGCACAATGTATGGTATTCTATATTAAATTCAATATATTTTGCCTATATTGATTATGTTTGTATTTGTGTTGATCTCGATTTTTTAAATAGTATATATATATATTTGAAGTCACAAATTTTTTTAGTTTGCCTTTTGAAAATGAATTGAAATTTTTTCATAGTTTCAAGACTATCATGGACTCATGGTCAAACTTTATAATCTTTCAACTTATGAGAGACATTGTTTTAATGACAAATCGCGAATCATTGCACTTCATTTAACATTTAATTGTGTAAAGATTAAGGGAGTGACCGTGGGGCAGTTTGGGTAGGGCGGTCGGGGGAAATAAGGCCGTCAAAGTGGATGGGGTGGACGGAGCGGACGGTCGGAGAGGACAGGGCAAACGGGGTGACAGGGGGACGGGGCGGTCCCGGCGGACGCTGCGTCCGCGGAGACCGCGAATGTCAGTGGACACTGCGGACACAACGTCCGCGTCCGGACATCGTGTCAACCCTGCACGTGGATGCTATGTAGATTAAGGAACATGCTGGGCGCGGACGAGGTGACGTGTCATTCCGCAAAATTGCACAAGTTACAAAATTAAAGCCGTCCGAACCATCCGTCCGTCTGGTCCGGTTTGCCCGTTTGTTTGTCCCGTCCGATGACCCTAACTCACCCGTTATGACAACCATGTAACCAGACCATGGTTGGAAATAGAAAGGTCTATATAACCAATACAAGTAGTATAGTACAATTCAGCCCAAAAATTCATGATAATTACATTTTGAGTTAAAAATTTTTGGAAAATTATATAATCCTTCCAAACTCTGTTTCTTCATCAGGGAAAATTTTGGCACGTAGGAAATTTGCACTACATATACTTGTAATTGTTTAAGTGGTTGGAAATGGGTCGGCTTCCTTAGAGTAAAATGTTAGTTACATTGCATATATTGGTATAATATTCAATGGAAGGTCAATTCTCATTCCCATATTTTAGAAGGGATTTTCATCAAATTTTTTTTAATCAAGTGAAGTTTAAGCAAATCAATAGAATTGTTGTTCTACATAAATAATGTAATATGGAAATTATAAAGGATCAAATTAATCCCACTATTAGAAATTGAGTGTCAAGTAAACTATAAAATATTGTGCATGCGCTATGACAATGTATAGGGTGTTTCAAATAATTTTTTTAGTACAATTCTAGAAGTAAGATTTTAAATAATGAATTTTCAAAAGTTTTGAAAAAAAAATTTACTACTGTAGAAACAAATGTTTTTTAAGAAAATTCTTACTGAAAATCTTCTAAAAAGTCATCATCTTAAAATATTACTACTAGGACTATATTAAAAATCTTATTTAAAACATTCTATATTATGGTAGTAGTAATGCTGAGAAATCATATGTTAATAAATTTAATACTATAGTTATTATTAAATTAGGATGAATCTAAATAATTGCAAAACATTCCTTATTGATCATTACAATGTAATTAGGATCCCTTTCAAAATTTGAAGCACATGGGATTAATAATGCAAATATTTATACATTGAAGTGAAGTCTTTTGGAGTTTTGGTAAAGCAATGTGCTAAATTATGGCACCCAAGCTTGTACCAAAGATGGAAGGAAAGCTAATTAAGCAATTTCCTAACCAAGAAAGGTGAAATAAATATGCATTGGGAAAGAGAAAGAAATGTTGGTAAGATAATTACATTCTAATTCACTATGAATGGTGTACATCCAAAATGATTTAAGTAGGTGTTTGTTGAATTTTTAAATTGCCCACCTACAACCTTGTGTACATGTGTTATTTTTTGAAGGAAAAGCAACATTCTTGAAGCCTCAATTTGGTCCTAATGATGCTTAGGGTTGACAGGACAGTCGGACGTCCAGGACGTCTAGATGCGGACGTTGTGTCCGCAGCGTCCGCTGACATTCGAGGTCCAAGTGGACGCAGCGTCTGTCGGGACCGCCCCGTCCGCCTGTCCCCCCGTTCGCCTTGGTACGGCCATCTGCTTGGTTACAGCCGTCCGATTGACACGCGAACTGATGTGGTCTGCATGATCTGGGCGTCCGCCTCGGGCCATCCACCCCACCCGTCCACCTTCCGACGGCGGGAAGGATGCTACATCCACTGGCGTTCGTGAGGACGGACGTTCGGGTTACAAACCAGGGTCGACAGGACGGTCGGACGTTCGGACGTGGACACTGTATCTGCAGCATCCACTGATATTCGCAAATGCCATCCGCCCCGCCCGTCCGCCTTCCGACGGCGGGAGGGACGCTGCGTCCGCTGGCGTCCAGATGTTCAGGTTACGGACTCTATTTTGGGGCGGATGTATAGATTTGTCAACCTTGTTACGGATGCTATTTTGGGGCGGACGTACTGATTTGTCAACCTTGATCAAGGTTGACGAATCTCTATGTCCGCCCGAAAAAAGCATCTATAATCCGGACGTTCGAACGCACGGACGTACGTGGATGCAATGTCCCTCCCGCCGTTGGAAGGTGGACGAGCGGGGCGGGGCGGATGGGTGTGGTGGACGCCCAGATCGTGTGGACCACATCAGTCCGTGTGTCGATCGGACGACCGTAACCGGGCGGACGAGCGGACAGGCGGACAAGAATGTCAGCGGACGCTGCGGACACAGCGTCCACGTCCGGACGTCGTGTCAACCCTGACCCTGATGATGCTTATAGTTAGAGGATGTTGGCTAGTGATGTTTATAATATTTTTAATATCTAAAGAGATCAAACTTTGAATCAAAGTTACGAACCAACTAGCGAGGATTTCTAAGAATCAATGATATGCTCAAATCAAGAAATTGTCGGAGAAAATCATTATAGGATTATATTTATCTAAATTTTGAAGACATGCAACAAGACAAGAATTTGCACCTCTTGCATGCTGTGAGCACTTTTTTGGGTTTGCAACATAACTTTCAATAAATTTTTTGTCTCAAGTAGCAATCCAACTACCAACCCATTGATTCAAAGCTATAAACTACACAAGAATATTACAATGAAATTAAAAAAGTCCCCCCAAAACTACAAACTTAATGTGTATAAAAGCTTGTAACTTTTGACTTTCATATCCCCATTTTTGAGCACATTCCCCGGCACATCCAAGCTATCACTTTGAACAAGAACCAACAAAAATATCCTACAAATGATACAATCACACAATCAATTCCTTCAACAAAACCTTTGAACACAAAAAATTGTTGACAATTCCTCTAAACACTACACATGCTTATACAATCATTCATTACAAGAAGATGCTGTAACATTGGCAAACTATGATGTCTATACTATATTTTTAACGCCTCAAGCAATCCCAAACTTTGAATTCAAACTTGGGAACCAACCAACAAGGATTTTCAAAGCATCCATGATATATTCAAATCAAGAACCTTGTCGGAGGTGTAGATCTCAAAAGAGGATCATATCTATCTACAATTTCAAAGACGGTACAACATGCATGACGACCACCACAACAACAAGGCGGACTAACTTAAGTTAAAGAAACTGAGAATGCTTTTGCACTGACTCAACAGGAATTTGCACCTCGTGCATGCCGTGACGGAGGGTCCGCAAACATTGATCGATACAGTAATGTAAACTTCCTCTATGTCTCGAGTAGCAAGCAGAGACAACCTATTGATTCACACCGAAAGTTAAGAACAGTACAGTAAAACCTCTGTCAACAGTTGCTTGCTCTTGTCACAAAAACGTCACCAGTCAACACACCACTGAAAACAACTGAAAACAGCCACAGTCAAGCTTCCCTCAAACGGCAGAAAGCCACGCCGAAGGCGCTGCCAACAGGCGAAGTTCAGACCAGGCTGGGCTCGATCTTAAAACAGGAAAACTGAGTATCCAAAATCAGCCAACCGCTTAATAATCAAAGGATCAGAAACCCCCACAGAACTCAAAATTAGCCCGCTCCCGTCATGCACCCCAATAGGAAAGAAAAAGAAAGGAAAAAAAAGGGAAAAAAAAAGGGGGAGAAAAGGCGAAAAAAGAGAGAAAGAAAATCACACTAAATTGAGTCCAGGAGTGGCGTGCACGACCTCCCTCCCTGCTTCACACGGTGACACCCTATCAGCGCCACCACCCCCACCCCCACCCCGGTCCCCGCGGTCGCCCAAATCGAGCACCCAGTTCCGGCGCCTGAAATAGAAGGAGATCATACGACACAGGATCGCCGTCCGCTCGCTTGCATCGAACGGACACTACCCTCCCGGTCGGTTGCAGGGATTTTCGGTACTGGCACAGTGAGATTTTCCTTTTCTTCTTCTTTTTTTTTTCTTGCGGGCTTCCGTCTCTCCACGGCAACCATGGGGAATTTTTTATTGTTGCAAACCTGGCAAGATAAATAACAAACCCAGTTGCGAGTGGTGCTTGTCCGTCTCCGGTAAAAGGTACCAGTCTGCTTCCGGGCCCTTCACTATTATACCAGGGCTGGCGTATCTTCCGAGATCTCAGTCGCAGGATCAAATTCCCTGGCGAGTACACAACTTGGTCCTGTCGCAATCTAGATTCCGGGATACACTACTGTAGTGCGAAAGAGGAAGACGAAGAAGATCTACGCTACCAGGTGGGGCATGTCGTAGAGATATCTACAGCAGAGAAGGCGATGAGGGGAGGCATGCCTTTGCAGATCTTGGAAGGAGCGTTTCGGGGGATTGCTCGGAAGCTGGTACGGGCTGAAATTAGGGGTTCCAAATAATCCCTGAATCCTCCGCCCCGGCGACGACACAGAGTAAGATAGTGTGCTCGAGTCCGCTGCAGCCGGCCGATGAAATTTTGAACACCAAGCGTTGGAGTTGGAGTGCGCCTGCCCAGGTCCACAGTTGTTGGGTCAGGAGCAAGAGTTAAGTTGGTAGTAATGATAGTATTGCTAGTGGTGGTAGTGGACATGGTGGTGTGATAAAAGAACTGCACGCCCATTGTTGTTGGGCTTCTTGAGATGTTTTGCGAGTGGCCAAACTGCGTTATGGGAGCCTTGCAGAAGAGAACTTGGCTACTTCCTCCAAGTGAGTAGCGCCGTCTCACACCGTGGCGAGCCTGTCATGCAAGAAATTCTCGGTTTCAAAGCCGGGAGCCGCCGTCGCCGTCGCCGTCGTCCCAAGTTGCCGCCGGTTTCGATTTTGGGCTCCGACGTTGTGAGGAGCCCGCGTTTCATCAGAACGCGATCACAGGAGTCGAGTGCGAAGGGGCTTGTTGGTAGATCTCAAGCTCACGAATGCATCATCGCCGTCGTTATGGCCCTCCCGCCGTCGGCCCGAGGGAGGCGAATTGCAGCGTTTGATCACTTGCAATTCGTGTGAAGGAAGGTGAGAGCTCGTGAATTCTGACATTCTCTGCTTGTCGTCACGCTCTGGGCAGCTTGCGAGCTTAGTGCTAGAGAGTAGTGGAATCTCAGCATCCGCCATGTCTGAAAGTCTGAGAGCTCTCGTCTCGGTCCCCGTCGCTGTGTTTAAACTTCGGAATTAGGTTTGGGATTGCCACACCTAATTAATTAGTATGACGCTTTTCGTACTCCGCGAATTTTCTATTTTAAAATATTTTTCAGGCTTCGAATTATTCTTCGGAGTAGTACATCGTAGAACGCTCCAAAGAATGCATTATTTGGATCCTTTTGTGCAGAAGTCATAAGGGTTTACTGGATTATTGGTATATGATCTGGAATCAAAATGATTCCTGATGATTTCTGATGTTGGGGTGATTTACATGTTCAAATTTAAGATGTATTTTATAGTCCAAGATTTTAGTGTGTTAAATTCAGGGTGGGGTTGCGATTAGTTGTGGTTGCTGTAGTTGGGGAATTCGGAGTTCTTTTGCTAGAACATTTCTTATCTATTTCCGGACTTTCATCTACATGGAGTAGGGATCACGGAAGCTCAGAATGGGTTTTTGAGTGCTAACAAAATTTTCAATTTATTTTTATTTTTTAAGATTTTTCTTATTTTATTACTTCTTAAAGCAGAGCTTACACGAATGTTTGGCATCGATGCCAAGAATTGTTCTAGGTTGACCTAATTAACTCTGCGGCACTCCAGGTCGGAGCTGGGAACCATAACGAGGCAATTCTCTACAAGCTGGCAGTGACGGCATCCGTGAAGCGGGAGTATATTATCCGGCCATGCATGTCGATTCTCACGCCTTCATTTCCATATTGACCCAGGCATTGGAGTCGATAGAGGGGTTACCAAGAACTTCATTGTGACTGTTGACATCATGAAGGTGGCCATTTCAGACCTTCAAAATGGGGTTGTTTCTTTGTGTTGTGGTTCAATTTGTATGTGTTTTAGGGAGGCACTCAGGGTTTCTCACATATCCAAATTTTGTGGCTTGTTATGGATGTGTGATTTCTCACGCAGTTTTTGTTTTGGCAGGCAACACGCAAAGCTGATGACCCTCAGTTCTCATATTCAGAGCAGGTATTTTCGTTTTCCCTAATATCGATTACTTATTGATACGTCATCGGTGGTAGAAGATACTATTTGATCCAATTGAAGCATTTTAGCATATGTAGGACTGTGATTTTTGGTAATTGGAAGAGCCGTGGAGAGATTTTTGGATACAAAGCCAAACCAGTGGTCAGGAGATATCTATATTTGCATTTCTCAATTGTGCAATTTCAAAGTACGAGGTTGTAGACCACTCTATGTAATGGTAGGCTACCCCATCTTCCATTCAATGATCTGACGTCACGGTTACATCACTTGCCAATAAGTCCAGCAAGTGTATGAATTAATGAGTTGCTGCTTGTAATAGAGGTCAGTATAGGAGATGGTACCAAGTTCCTACTGGTTTAGAATCCTTACTTTATTTGGAGCTGATATCCTGGCGAACAGGATCAAGCCTTTTCATCTGTACAAGCTTGTTTACGAATTTCCTAAAGATGCTTGGTTGTGTGGATTCTGATCCAGTTGAATGCAAATGCTCCTCCCAATACTGGAGTCCCTTTATCTCTATCTGCCCTGTAAGAATCCACACTTCCGCACATCAATACGCATCTGTTTGGGACTTGATTCCATAATAGAGCTTAGAGATCATGTGATTATCATTTCTTTGGTTCGCTCTTGTCGTTTCATAGGTCGGCATGCTGTTCGAAACCTGATGATATTTAGTACCGGTAATATGAGGTGCACGATATACTGGTACACCAATTTGAGAATCGATTTGTTGTTCATAGATCCGGTGGAGATTCGATTGGAGTGTCAGCTCCAAATTTGGGGATTTCTGGTCAGAATATGATGGAAGGAGCAGACCGACAAAGTTGGGACGATACCGGAGGCGAATTAGATATCCTTATTCCACGAAATTATCATGCTTCACGAAATAACTATTCTCCTTACGGCCACCCAGGTCTAGAATATGTATATCATGTGAGTCACTTCAAATGAAAACCTTCACACTGCTCTATTGTTGAGGTTTCCTAGCATACGCGGTACCGCTTTTGTCATCCTGGTTCTCACAGGAGTTGCAATCATGTAGATTGTATTGATAGTAGCGTGAGAGATACCACATTTGTTGACTAAAGTGTGGTAGAATTTGCAGTACCTGATTCTGAGCATGTGGCTGGTGTAGCTAATTCCAGCTCTTTGTGCTACTTTTCAATGATCATTGTTTTGTTATGATTTATTGCAGGGCTCTCCAGAGACTCCGTCGTTTTTGCTAGACCCTGGCTTCTCCGTGGCCAGCAACAACGATCCCATCGAGCAGGTTATAGTCGATCTCCTCCGTATTGCGATAACATTGTATCGTATGCCTGCTCATTGTCGAATGTGAGTCAAAATGAATCTGGTGCAATGCTTTTTAAAAAAAATGAAATCGTCTATATTCAAGTGATGGTGCTCATCCTAGGGTTGTTTGCACGAATGCAGCCCGGGCAGGCAAATATTTTCACCAATCACTCTCCATTTGTGACGGATGCAACGGTGCAACCAGGTTACCAGGTGCCTGACACCAATTTCCAAGTCCCGCATCAACGATTTAGCGGGACAGAGATGGAAAAAGCACAAGTGCAAGCCCAGCAGGTGGTCCAAGGATTGTATAGCATACCCCCCACCCCTGAGCTGCAATACGACGACCTTTGGGCGAACTTGGAATCAGAATTGTTCGCGCAAGAATCTATGCCGCAGTACGATATTGCTCCTGACGATATTGGCATGGTCGAGGAGTTTGGTTTTGAGCCTCGAAGGCATGGTTTAACGGACTCAACATCCTGGACTCCGTCACCGGGACTCCAAAAAAACCCGAGTACGTGCAGCGTTATCGAAGCAGACGACAACACTTGGGCTGTACTCTCTCAGGCCTTGCCAGATGTCGGGGTCGACGGCTCTTCAAGTTGTGAGCACGCTAGCTTAGCGTCTACTTCTACTGGACAAGGACCCATGCGGAAGGAGACGCAGGGGTTTCCCTCACGGCAGGGTCAGCACGAAGTCGCCCAAAATTCCAGTCAGGGATCGCATCCTCTCCGGACCAATGAGTGTGGTAATACTAATGTGATGGATATGGTCATCGAGGATTCGATCTCGGACGGAATCTCAAGCACCGAAGATCCGTCTTGGCGAGGAGTAGCCCCCACTCAGATTCCACACGGAAATGCCGTCCAGAATAATACTTCAGGCTTTCCTGTTGAGACGAGTGCAGGTAGGCAGAGATCCTCCCGCCCAGAGAATAACTTCAGGGACCCGCAGCAGCAGCTGCCGGAGCATCGAGAATCGTTCGGTGCTTCCACGAGGGGTGCTGCAGCTTTCTATGAGGAATCTGTGGAGAACGATTTCACGCAGTTGATGGGGCCGGGACCGTCCACCACGCGACAGCTCAATGAACCACGGTGGGCATTGCAGCTCCTGAACCTTTGTGCAGCAGCTATCGCCAGTGAAAACATCAACCGGACGCAGCACCTCATGTGGGTCCTGAACGATTTGGCGTCGGTAGGGGGCGATGTGAACCAGCGATTCGCAGCGTACGGACTCCGAGCACTCTACATGAGAGTCACCAATCAAATGGAAGCCATCCAAACGTTTTTGCGTCCTCGCCACCACGACCAGGAAATCCATTTCGGCCCGAAAATGGTGCACCGTGCACTGGTGAAGTTCCATGAACACGTCCCCTGGCACCAGAACTGCTACTCAGCCTGCAGCCAGACGCTGCTCGAAGTGTGCGCGGGGAAGAGCCGGTTGCACCTCATTGACATCGGCGCTGGGAAAGCCATCGAATGGCCCATCTTCATTGATGCGCTCGTTAGCCGCCCGGGCGGACCGCCCTCCATTCTGCGCATCACCATGATCAAGGACCGGCGCAGGGAAGAGCAGAACATGCACACGACCAATTCGGTGAACTCGGAAGCGGCGGATTTCATGAAGCGACTGGTCAAATTCGCCAGTGTCCTTGGTCTGCATGTGGAAGTGAACGTTATCGGGAAGGCGCTGGAATGCGTCACTAAGGAAGATCTGCGACTTAGACACGGAGAGGTAAAACTCATCATCATCGCACATTCTTGCATATAATTCGTTTCGCAAACACCAGCAATTCTGCACAGAATGTTGAATTCTTGTGCTTAAGGTAGAGGTTCCCAATTGCAACACGTACCTACTACGACACCCTAAAATCTTGCACGCTCAGTACATATTGACTGAGAATATACACTCAACGTCAGATCTTGTGTCGATTTTAGATCATCTACCAATAGAATTTTGAACCTATATAACTTGTCCATGAATGCATGAATCTACTTGCAATTTCTAACACGAGCCAATACAAAAAGTTCAGTCTAATAATAGGAAATTAATTCAAAGCTTAGTGTTTCCCTTGTGTATCTCTCTATGAAAAATCTGGTTTGGAATGCGGTTTGAGGTTAAATTTCAAGGAAAGTGAACTGACCAAAATTTTCTCGCTGGCTGGAAACTTCAGATTCTAGCCGTAGTGTGTCAATTTCGTCTGCACCGGCTATCTGACGAGGTGACGGAGGTTCCGAGAAATTACCCGTCGTACGGTTCATTCCTGACGCCCCGCGACGAGTTCCTAGATTTTCTATTCTCACTCAACCCTCACGTGTTCATCGTAAGCGACAACGACTCAGACCACTGCCCGCTGGAGTTTCTACCCCGGTTCCAGACCTCCATGGGCTTCTGGTGGTTGTTCTACGAGATGCTGGACCTCGGCTACGCCGGTCGGGATCCGCAGGAGCGTCAGATCATCGAGTACGAGGCGGGCTCCTTGGTGCTCAACATAGTGGCCTGCGAGGGTGTCGCGCGCATCGAGCGCAACGAGCCTTACCCGCGGTGGTCGCGCCGCATCCAGCGCGCGGGCTTCGTGCCCAAGGACATGAGCGACGAAGCCAAAAAAGTGTGCCAGAACCTGGTGCACAACCACGGACAGTTCTGGGAAGTCGTCTTCGACGCCAACAGCGTCATCCTCCAATGGCGCAAAGTCCCCACGACCTTCACCTCCATCTGGGCGACCCCCGACCACTGCTCCAAAAACTCCTGCAAATGTAGCATGCTGCACAACTAAAATTAAGCCACTTTAAAAACGACGAAACCCTAATTTCGATCCACCCTAGTGTCTCTCTGTTTCTGTGTCTGGTTCTCGGAGCATCGTCACTAGTAACTCTGCTTTCGACAGAGCATCGTTACTAGTGTCCCTTGCTCTAGTTCATTTACTTACTAGTGCATAATCCAGCACGTGGTTTGCTATCCTCTTCTGAGCTACAATAAAATCTATCGATTCGTCACTACTTTTGACTCCTGTGAGTTTTGTGAGCATTACGTTTTTCTTACGGCACCATTTGAGACTGAATGTCGTCAGATTGAATTGAGAAAGAGGAGTGTCTTCATATACTTTGCATTGAAATGGGCATTTGAAATTGGCCTGCATTCTGTTTCCAAGTTTTAGGATTTGCAATGGCATTCTGTATCCAAACACCATTTGAGACGGAATGCCGTCAGATTGAATTGGCCTGTATTCTGTTTCCAAGTTTTAGGATTGGCATCGGCATTCTGTTTCCAAACACCATTTGCGAGTGCATATCGTCAGATTGACTTTAGAAAGAGGAGTGTCCTCATATACTTGGCATCGACATGGGCATTTGAAATTGGCCTGTATTCTGTTTCCAAGTTTTAGGATTGGCATCGGCATTCTGTTTCCAAACACCATTTGCGATTGCATATCGTCAGATTGACTTTAGAAAGAGGAGTGTCCTCATATACTTGGCATCGACATGGGCATTTGAAATTGGTCTGTATTCTGTTTCCAAGTTTTAGGATCGGCATCGGCATTCTGTTTTCAAACGTCATCACTTATCCTCTCCTTGCAATTCCTGAGTTAAGTGCTTTACAAGTGCCTGATCCATCACTTGTGAGGTGGGTCATTTGCACCGATCATTCCCAATACAAGCATTTGCTTCGTCACTAATTTGACTTCTAAGAGTTTCGTGCATTATGTTCAGTGTCCGGAATTCCAAGGTTCAGGATTGGCATTTGGAGATATGGGCTTCTTTATGTCCCCGTACATCATCATTGGTAACTCTGCTCTACTTCATTTGTTGCGACTTATGAATGTCTGATCCTGTTGTGTGCACAGAATTCGGTTGATGGAACTTTGAGATTGAACGTGGGAGAAGGGAGTAATAGTATCACGATTTCAAAGTTTTAGGGCTGCCAATTGAAATGTGGGCTTCATTCTTTTTCTGGAGGCACGTTACAGCTGTTGGGTACCCCCCAAACCGCCACTTTTGCTACTGTGCCTAATTACTAATATTAGACTGGTCAAATTTTCATATTTTCAAGTGAAAGGAGGTTCCAGTGTACCAAAGAGCACAACATTTGGATACTGTATGCACAAGTTATGAAGGTTCAAAGCTTTTTGTGGTAGATGTTTTGAAATCAGTTTCTTCAACATGCATACATATTGATCAATTTTGGAGATGTACATAATTGATGTCAAGCATGGTGCGATTTTGGGTTTACCCACCTTAGACTTTGATGAGAGTTATGAGACATAACTATAGATGCCAATCTCTCTCTCCCTCTCTCTAGAAAATTACTAGCCTACACTAGTAATAATTTTTACCTTAATGTTCTCATTAGTTCTTACTATTGTGACTGGGAAGGCAAGTTACACCTCCACATAGTTACACTGGCATGGCATGCTACACAAATACAATCCCATTACACAAATTTACATTGTGGAACAATTTGTAATGAAGAGCTTAACACCCCACCTTTTCTTATGATTACCAACATGCTCATGACCTTAGGACGGAGCTATACACAATGAGACATTTGACATTGATGATGACCTTACCCAATATTACGATATGCACAAAAATATGGTAGAGCGGCCAATACCAAGCCAACAAATGGTTGATCTCAAACACCTTGTCATGTTGATCATAACTAGTTGTGGTATATTACTATCACTAGGTGGGAAGCTTGTCTAATATGACAAAAGATGCACTATTGCAAGATAAGGCTCGCACAAATCCAAAGGTTCTTTCTTTCCATCTTTCCTACAAACTTTTGAGGATCGAACTCTAGAGCTTGTTGTTGTATGCATAGACTAGATTATGAATACTAGGTGGGATGGTGTCAACTCAAGACTTGCAACTAGGAGTTCATATGAACCAAACTAAAGAACATGTTCTTCTAATAGAGAGTCTCATTAAGTTTGCATACTAACCAAGATGCTTCTTTCTCGTCACTTGCTTGTCTTGCTTTGTGTTTTTATGCTTGTGTAGACTGGTGACATGGATAACAATTGGAATGCTTTGTAGACACTTGACGCACATACTTTAACACACAAATTTGTTTGTTGGTTGTGCATGGGTGTAGGTGAGGAGCATTCCCTCCAAATTCTCTTGCAAAAATATTTCAAAGTAACGACATTCATAGTTACCTACAAACTCTCCTACTCATGATAATGCCTCTTGTGAATTGGCGTGTCTTTTGTCAAAAATATACTTGTTTTCGGTATGGAACTCTTCTAGGAATCTTTATTTTCTTTGGTTTTAGCCACAATGCTTTGTTATAGGATGCAACCATATGCATCTTCAACCAAGATAAAGGAATTTTTCCTGTAGGTTTCATGTTGTTGACAAAAAGTCCTATTGGTTATATCACTCAAACTCATGGAGCATGGTAGAATTGGGCCTTGCTAATAAGAATGCTAGCATGTAGTGTCCCACCCTCCCTCCTAGACAAATATGCAATAAACGATGTTTTCATCAATAATTTCATGGTTTTTTTTATTGAATCAACCTCCATATCCATAATATTACTCTTGTTACAATTATTATCGGACTTGCTTTGTTGTATCGTAAATGATCATAGTATTGTTAGAAACTGCTTGATAAAAGGTGTATGTACTATAATGTATTGTGTACTCTCTCTATATATAGTCATATGTAGTGAAGCTTGGTATCTTTTTAACTTTTGCACTTGCTTGTAAGGTTGTAGTTATGAAAGTAATTATGTGCAAAATCTCTTTGTACCAAACTTTTTGATTGTTGACAGTGAAAGCTTTTCAAAAAAGCTTTTCAAAAAACTATCTATTGAACCATTATTAAAGATTTTTTTTTAAAAAGGTTAGAATTCTTAATTACTTTTTAACACCAAAAATGTGTTCATAAAACAAATATCACCTAAATGAAAAGTGAAGGGCCATGTCAATTACTTGATAATTGCAAAGCTTTCTTGAAATTAAACCTTGTAACACTTTTTTTTTAACTTCTTTACTTGAATGGAATTTAGGATTTAAAATTTGCTTTCATCAATAGGACAACTTTCATTTACTTTTTTTGGCACAAAAGTAGTCTTCTCCTAAAGCAACCATTTAAAAGTTGATGTCCTTTGGAGAGAAGCTAAACTCCTTGAAATAATTTTCAGTAAATTTTTGTAGGAAAAAAAGTGGAATTGGCATCTAACACAAGTCATTTTATATTTTTTGAACCTTTGTGGACTTAGTTATGAATTTCTGAAGTTGAAATGTAGTGGTTACTAAAAGCAACCACCTCTTGAAATGTACATTGCCAATACATTGAAGAAAGTAAAATGTACTCCTATGTCATGTGTGCTTTTAGAATAGACTACCTAAATTGAAAATCAATTGCAAAGAAGAAATGAGAACATGCCAATCACACAAACCACTATTATTGCTACAAGCATTAGAAGATTTTTGAGGGCATTGTAGGCCTATAGATTCCCATGCCTTGGAAATGTTGAAAATGTAGCCAACAATGCAATCTAACATGGCCAAGACCGTACCACACTATTCCTCCAAAAAAAATTTAAATCAAATTTTTATTGCATTCTAAGAATTTAAATTTATTTATTTATTGAAAAAAAACATTTCTAACAACCAGATGTTTCCTTCGCTATGGAAGAACAAGCCCGAAACGAGCTCTTAGTGCCTTCAAATCTTCTCTAATGGTTGAGGGACATACTAAGGACTATGACTAATAAGACAATGACTTTGCTAAATAATGACCAAGCCTTTTTTGGCCTTCCTTGATTAGAACAAAAATAGTTCATGCATTGTTGGACTTTTATTCATTTTCAGAGGCTTCTAGATAGGGTAGTGCCCTTGACCTTCTTTGGCCAAAGCAAACAAAGTCAACAGATTATTGAACATCCATATACTTTCAACAACATCTAAGCCAATGGCCTCGACTGTTCTATCTTTGAACTTTTATTCACTTCTTTAACTTCTAAAGTTGTACCCTTGACCATTCTAGCCAAGATTGTCAATGAACATAAGCTTCTTTCATCTGACTTTATGATTCTACAAGAGCCAATAATTGTTAAGAAGTTCCTAATTATTTTTGTCCTAAAAAATGATCAAATTAAATAATAAAACAATAAAAGGTTGCTTAGAAACTTTCTATACCAAAAACAACAACCAAGAGAATCCAGTGAAGTGTAATAACAATACAATTTAGTGAAAGGAATTCATTGTCACAAGTTTCTTTAGACAATTAAGGTGTAATTTGGAACTATCTAAAATCGAACATTTAAATTGATGTATATTGATAGAATTGAAATTACAATTAGAGATTATTTTTTACTTGTTGAAAAAAGAAAATTATAATTGTTTGTCAAAAAAACAATATATTCTATTTATTTATTTTAGTAATTTATGTGAAATTTCAAAAAGTAAAGGCTTGTAGAAACTCTAAGTACTAGGGTAGTTCAAATTGTCAAAAGCATGCACATGTGCTACACAATGCAATTTGGAAGACAAATTTTTCCATGTCATGATACTAAGACCAAAAAATAGTGAATCATGGATGACTTTCAAAGATATTGTAGAAATGATGAATGCACCTATTTGTTAAAAAATATGATCATTTTGGGCTGACTATATAAGTGATAGGTTTCAAGGATAATAGTGACTTCAAAACAAAATTTGTGAACATTGACCAATATATCATATCTATGTAGTTAGATCTACTATTATATCAACCAACATTTATCAATCATATTTGGAGACAAAAAATGAAAATTATTTCTAAAATTCAATGGCAATTGAATATTAATGATGTTAAAAAATTTTCATTCTTTGAGTTTAGAATATTAAGTTTTAAATATATTGATTTTAAATTTCTTGTCTTACTTACTTTTTGATCAAAGTCTATCATAATTAAATGAAACAATTTTTGAACTAGGGAAGTTAATTATTATAGATAAATATACTTATGAGATTTGAACATGAATATTTGTATAGAATTTTTTAAATCTATATTGTACAAATGTTAGAGAAATAATGCAAGAATACAATGTCCACAAGAGGGGAGACATTTTTAGATACTTCTACTTTGGTTTATGGTCTACGTAAACTTATTTTTGTTGCCAATGAGGTTTGCAAGGCCCATCCATGACTTTAAATAATAAATTTTTTTGAAAAGGTTTCTTATTCCATCTACCTTAAGATAAGTGTGTAAATTTGCTTGTAATTTTTTTGTTGGTTAATTTTGTATAAGAGTATAGATGTCAAAACAAACATATACTACTGAGTAAAATATAATATTAATCCAGAAATTAAGTTTACAATGAATAAGTGTTTACTTATATACTAATCTCTGTCTAGCTTTTACTTTAACTAACTAAAAGTAAACTTTAAGTTCTATCTTTAAATTGAAAGTTAACTTTAAGTTCTATCTTCGAACTGAAAGTTAACTTTAAGTTCTATCACTAGCGAGTGTACATCCGAGCTTCTAACTGGGCTTAGCCCATGACATATGCCTCCTCCTCCACCTCCGTAACTAAGAAGGGAGGAGAAGATCTGCCCAAAGAACAACTAAGCCTGCATCGCGCAAAGAGCGCTCATAATCATCCAAGGACACTGCATCTTGCAAATGACGTAATGGTTCCCAAGTGGGCTCTGGCCAGCCAAGCCATTTCACAAGTAATTGCCAACTACGTCCTCGACGTTGATGTCGCAATACCCGTTCAACTGTGTACTCGCCGTCATTATCAGTAGTGGCATCTGAAGGATCTAGTGGATTGTGCAAAACAATACCAGGCTCATTATCATGTGCCAATTGAGAAGGCAAAGGATCCACTCCTGCCATCTTAACCAAACTCACATGGAAAACAGGATGAATACCGGGAGGAGTATTCAAACGAACCGCATGTGTACCAACACATTCAAGCATGCGATAAGGAAGGGCAATCCAATCGAGCTTTTTGATCGGCCGTGTTGTATTGATGTTCTTCAATTTCAACCAGACACGGTCACCCGGACGAAAGACTTCGGCCACGGAACGTCGTGCGTTAGATTGACGTTCTTGATTTTCTTACGCAATCGCCATTGCTGTTTTCGCCATATCAGCACTATGACTCCATTGCTCAACAAGCTTACGTCCCTTCTCCGCTGGTGATAAGGAAGATCCTTGCTCCTCAGGTATGGTAAAATCCATGAGAGATTGATGAAAGCCGTGAGTCATAAAAAATGATGACATACTTGTGGACTGCATTACCCAATTATTCAATGCCATCATTGCTCTTGGCAACTGAAGAGCCCAATCGTCTTGTTCAAATGCAGTGAAGATGCGAAGGTATGTTTCAAGCTCTTGATTGGCACGCTCCGTTGCACCGTCCGTCTCTGGATGAAAGGTTGTCGACAATCTCCGTGTGATCTTCAACAATCGACACACTTCTCCCATCATACTCACAAATTGACTGCCGCAGTCGGAAACGATTGCGGTCGGTAGTCCGTGATGTTGAAAAACTTGCTCTAAGAGTTTTTGAGCCACATCAATAGTACGAATTTCCTTCATTGGCACAGCAATGATGGATTTGGACAAACAGTCCGTCACAATTAAGATATTTGTATAAGTATTACTTGGTGCCAAGTCGGTAATAAAGTCGATGGAAAGTTCCGTCCATATCCATGCGGGAATTGGCATAGGTTTTAATAAACCTTGCTTTTGCTCACGCCAAATCTTAGATTTTCCACAGACATTACAATTTCGTACAAATCTTCAAACGTCTTGAGTCATTCTAGGCCACGTATATTCGCGTGCGAGCAAGTCTCGTGTTCCTTCACGACCTAGATGTCCAGCCAATGGTGAGTCATGAATAAACTGAATCAATCGCGTTCGAAGTGGTTCGTACGCCGGTATCCATATTCGTCCACGCCAACGTAGCCGATGGGCTCCATCTACAGAGCATTCACTAATTGTGATCGGTAGGCCCCATTCTTTTGGTAGTCGGTGTTCACCATCCATAACAGCCTTCCGCATCTTCCAATATCGATGATTCGTTTTGAGTCCAGCATCCCACAATGCAATCATCTCTGCGTCTACAAATGGACATATGGGACGTGGTGTCATCATTGACTCTGTAGCCGCAATTTCCTTTTTTGAATCCACATCGCCATCTTTTATCCATGCGGATTTTGCAACCACTTTCAAAGCGTTACCATCTCCTTCCAATAGTTGATGATGTCGGTTTATGATCCGATCATCATTCATATCGTTGGGAGTGTCTTGTTCGCGACGAGAAAGTGCGTCTAATTGAACTTGCTCTTTTCCAGGTTTATGCACTATCTCAAAGCTAAAGTCATTCAACTCATAAGCCCAACGCATTTGCCGCCTCCCAAATGTTGCTTCTTTCGGAAATAAGCCAAATTACGATGGTCCGACCATACCTCAAAATGTTGTCCAGTAAGCTCCGTACGCCATTCACGAATGCAACGAACAACTGCTAACATCTCCTTGTCATGAATTGGATAGTTGGATTCAGCTGAATTGTGTTTCTTTGAAAAATAAGCAACCGCGAGCCAAAGTCCATCCACCTTCTGCATCAAAGTGCCACCAACCGCATATTCAGAGGAATCACATTCAATTGCCGTTTCCAATTCTGGGGTCCATTTTGCTAATACTGGTGCATTTACCAAAGCTTCCTTCAACCGATCAAATGCAAGTTGACAATCCGATGTCCAATTGAAATGTTGGTCTTTTCGCGTCAATTGAGTAAGTGGTTCTGCAATATTCGCATATCCATCTATAAATTGTCGATAATAATTGCAAAAGCCCAAAAAACCACGGACTCCTTTTACCTTCTTTGGCGTCTCCCATTTCCAAATGGCTTCAAGTTTCTCCGGGTCAGCCCACAATCCCTTACCAGTTTCCACCAGATATCCAAGATATTGAATGATACTAGCTTCAAACTCACTTTTATCAAAATCAAGTTGAAGCCCTACGTCAGCAAGTTTGCGAATGATCCTAAGCATAGCGTTGCGGTGTTCTTTTTGTGTATCACTATAAATGACCACGTCATCTAAATATGCAGAACAACATACATCTAGTTCGTCTCGAAGTACCCAGTTGATGTATCGTTGAAATGTTGTAGGTGCACCAGTGAGCCCAAATGGCGTGACTAACCACTCGTATAGACCAAAATGTGTGTTGAACGCCGTCTTCCACTCATCACCCTCTTTAACTCGTATTCGATGAAATGCAGAGATGACATCAACCTTCGAGATGTACTTGGCTATAGCAATAGTCCTCAATGTCTCGTCAATGCGCGGGATTGGATAGCTGTCCTTTCGACTTATCTCGTTCAATCGACGATAATCAACACAAAATCGTAATCCTCCACCAAGTTTCTTAACAAATATCACTGGGGCTGCTGGAGGCGAATTGCTTACACGAATGAACCTGTTGTCCAACAGTTCCGTAAGAGTCTTGCGTAGTACCAATAGCTGATCCTTGGACATTTGGTATAATGGCATTGCAAGGATGTCGTCATTGGTCTTCCCTTCAACAAGATTGATTTCGTGATCAACCCCTTTCCTGTGTGGCGGTAACAACTTTGGGTCTTGCCGATCGAAGGCATCAATAACTGGCATCAACCAATCTGGAGCATGTTGCGTAGGATCCTTGTACACCTTCTGTTGGAGCGCCTTCTGAATGTCAACCAAGCTAGCAGTAAAAATTTGTACAAGTTCATCGCTAGCTTACAAAGTCTGGATTGTTGCTGCTTGCATTTCCCAAATTGGTTCCGATATAATGGGTCGAGTCTTGACGATCATCTTGAAAGGCTTCTGAATGCAAACCTCATCTTTAGCAAGTCGAATGCTAGCGTCATGTCGCTCCATCCAGCCTTTTCCAAAGATGACATTATCAATTTGTCTGGGAATAACATACGCAACAATCCTTTCTTCTATACCGTTGATATCAACTTTAAATGTTGCTATGCGTTGAATCATAGGTTGCTCCTTTATGGTTGTAACTTGTTCGAGAGGTCTTGGTTTGATTGGTGAAGAATCTAATCCGTTCTTCTTAACAAATTGCTCAGACACAATTGCAAAGCATTGGCATCCAGAGTCGCATAAAGCACGAGTGGATAAAATTGAATTGATCAAAATATCAATGTACATACCATCCGTGTCAAGATTCTTATGTGAACGCCAACTTTTCAACTTCAACAACTTGCCTACACCAGGGTTGACAGGACGTCTGGACGTCCGGACGCGGATGTTGTGTCCACAGCGTCCGCTGACATTCGCGTCTTGGCGGACGCAGTGTCCACCTGTCCCCCGTCTGCCTGTCCACCCGATTACGGCCGTCCAATCGACGCGCGGACTGATCTGGTCCGCACGATCTGGGCGTCCGCCTCGGGCCGTCCGCCCCGCCCCACCCGTCCGCTTTCCGACGGCAGTCAGGACGCTGCGTCCGCCAGCGTCCATGCGTCCGGACGTCCGGAAAACGGACGCTATTTTGGGGCGGACGTTGACATTCGTCAACCCTGCCCGTTCGCCTGTCCGCCCGATTACGGCCGTCCGATCGACGCGCGGACTGATTTGGTCCGCACGATCTGGGCGTCTGCCTCGGGCTGTCCGCCCCGCCCGTCCGCTTTCCGACGGTGGTCGGGACGCTGCGTCCGCTAGCGTCCGGACGTCCGGAAAACGGACGCTATTTTGGGGCGGACATTGACATTTGTCAACCCTGGCCTACACGCTTCCGACTGAGTCTTTTGCCAAAAGCTACTCGTTTTCTGATCCCATCTCAGAGTCAGAAGTCTCCGCCTCTTTGACCTCCTCTATGACAATATTACTCTTCTTTTTGACTGCACGCACCTTCGTGGTCTTCTCCGCGTCTTCTTTTTTAATCTTTCCTTGGGCATCACCCTTCTTTGACGAACAATCATTCGCGCAGTGGCCACGCTTCAAACATAAAAAACATCGACCTTCATGTCGGCACTTCTCTTGTTCATCTGGCGTCAGGCGTCTTCGAAGCTTTCCTACTTGAACGGTAGGCGTCCAATCCATCTCATCTCCATCGAGCCACACGCGATTTATTGTTGCCATCGGAGATGCACGGCCTTTCTGATATTGAAGGCAATTGAGTTGAGAACCAACTGCCAACAAAGCCTGCACAAAAGTGCCGTAGTGAACATACATGACGGGCCCGATCATCGCGCGTTGCATCTCCACGTTGAGAGCACCTCGAAGATATCCAATTTTCACCATGTCAGAAACCATGGTAAGCTGACTTTCACCAAGCTCTTTCTCAAACTTGGGCAAAAATATTGCAAACGATTCTCTGCCTAGCTTCATCGCCTGAAGCCTATTCAATGCCCGCACCGCTGCATTTGGGTCGATAAAAACGCTGTCAAGATGCTGAACAAAAGTTCTTGCATCACAGTCCAGTTGGTTTTGGTAGAATGATACTACCATCAACTGCGCTTTTGCCTTCATCCTAGTGAACAAATACGCCGCTTGGTCTTGGGGTGTCCCGAGTATTGCCCCATCAATTCGAAGCTTGTTATCAGCTTCGACCTTCCACATCGGGTAGCTCTTTCGACTACCATCGAACTTCGAGATGTCCAGCAATCGTTTACGCAACGAAGGAGCAATAACTCCATACTACTGTTGTTCCAAAGATTGCGGCATCATCTATGACGAAGATGGACCTCCCAATTGCTTTTCAGCAAGTTCTAAACGCAACCTCATAATCTCCCATCGATATTCCTCCTCCGTATATTCTTCTTGCTGCAATTGCTGCAAGATCTCCTCGTTCTCCTCGTTGAAAAGCGCATTGTCTTCCATCTCCAAAAAGTAGACACGCCTCAACCAACGTCTTCAAGCTTCGCAAAACTTTCCTTTGCGTCCCAGTTCTGTAGTCGTCTCCTATCGTTACTACGAGGGTGGATAAAGTCCTCAATCAACTCGTCCAAGTTTTGCCGTTTGAAAAGCAAGGGTGGATTAAGCCCCTTCAAAGAGAAAGAATTTCTGGATTATGTAAGAGTATAGATGTCAAAACAAACATATACTACTAAGTAAAATATAATATTAATCCAGAAATTAAGTTTACAATGAATAAGTGTTTACTTATATACTAATCTCTGTCTAGCTTTTACTTTAACTAACTAAAAGTAAACTTTAAGTTCTATCTTTAAATTGAAAGTTAACTTTAAGTTCTATCTTTGAACTGAAAGTTAACTTTAAGTTCTATCTTTGAACTGAAGTTATCTTAGACTAGCGAGTGTACATCCGAGCTTCTAACTGGGCTTAGCCCATGACAGAAATTGAAGTAAAAATTTACCTATTTACATCTTGTAATTTTAAAAAAATCATTTTTACTTGTGTATTATTTGTCACATTGATCTTATAATAAAAATAAAAGGCGGTGATTTAGATAAGAGCTTTTGATTTGTTTTTGACAATTCTCCAAATCCCTCTTCATAATGAATTATGGTAGCCAACCCATTGTTGATCACCTAAGCAAAACAATACATGGGCGGTGTGTATATGGTGAGGGAGAGAGTATGTGTAGGTATAGAAATAGATTAGAGGAGTGTTGCATGTGTTTTTGTTTTTTTCCCATGAAAAATGAATATTTATTGAATTGTTTCTGTGAAAATTTAGTGGAACCTTTTCTTGTCATGTAGGGCAGCCCTTTTCCAACCATAGGCTTTTTAAAAATAGATATAACTATATTTTTGTAACTAATAATGGTGGCAACCATTAAAGCCTGCACTATAGATTTAAAAGTGCGAATGCAAAGGATTATAATATGTATAGCAATGAATTCAAAATCATACATTTGTTTTTGTAAAACAAACTAGTACAAAACCAACGATTCAAAGGACCAATTGTGTGTGTTAAAAGCGAGGTCGTTGCAAGAGCCACAATTGTTGGAGGCAGGGTTGCTAGAGGAGGTGCCCATGTCGAAGGTGGCACAGTCAAAAGAAGAGCTAGCATCATAAGCTACGGGGTCGTTGCCGGAGCCTACATGGAAGGAGCAGGCATTGGAGGTTGTAGGGTCGCTGCAAAAGCCTACATTGGTGGAACCGCCATTGGAGGCCACAAGATTGTTGCTGAAGCTGCCCACATCAAAAGTGAGATCATCAGAGGCTAGGTTGTAGGAGCTGTCATAGGAAGAGGAGGTCAAGTTGATGTCAACTATGGAGGAAAAGGAGCCAAATTGATAGTTAGAGCTACAAATTTGGCGTTGATTGTAGAAGCTTCCTGCTCTAACATCCACGACTTGCCACCATGAGTCCATAGGGCTCGCATCATGCCTCACAGGTAAGCTCGATTTACTGTTGCTACCTCCTTATACGTCACTATGGCCCTCTTTTTCACAGCTTGTTTGCTAGCTACCTCCACACGTTCAGTTGCTGTAGCTTGTGTTGTTTTGAGTCATTGTTGTAGCCTTGTTCGCAATGCTACCTCCTACTCTTGGGCTTTTCTATGTCGCACTTAGGCCTTCAATTGCCTTTTTTTCGTCTTTCCAGCACGCTCTGCTACCACAACACGCTGGTGAATTTCTCTCTCCAATGGCTTTGCATTTTGTTCTTCCAATCTCTGTTTCTTTTCTTCTTATCTTTCATTGTGTGCTATTTCTTTTTCCCTTGCAAGTTCCAACTTCTGCTCCTGCATTTGTTGGACAACATTGATATATGCATCAAAAGTCAACATCTGTGCTTTAGAAAAATCTTGAATAGGGTCTACATGACGTTTCCTATATAAAGGCATGTTGGGTAGAGTGTGTACTTAGAAATTTTATACTGGACATTGGAGTGCTAGAAGCACCATCTCCTTCACCACCCTCTTTTATTGCTCTACTGCACTACTGCCTTTTGCTTTAGCTTTTGCATTTAAGGTGTCAAGCTCTACAAAAACTTGTTTGGTAGTAGGCTGCGCAACAAACTCCAATTAGGCTTTATATCATTGCTGTCTACAGAAGGTAATTTTGCACCATCTTCTTCTTTGTCCATGTTGATATTACTTTCCTTTTGTGTAGCATTTGGGAGCTCTACACCAATAGGTTTTTGTACTATAACTCTCTCACTACATTATCATATGTATGACTTGGTTGTAGATGCTTGTCCATAACAGATCTGTCTAGTAGAGAATTCCCTGTATTGCTGAATCCTTTTTTGATATTATTCACTGTCAAAGCCCTCTTTAAGCTCCTAAAAATCCATTGTGCCAAAGTTTGTTTTTGGGCAAGTTGATTGAGATGTCTTGGCACTCAAAAGTATTTGTATTGTTTGAAATAGGCTTTAAATGGTTTAAAGATAGTGACATCTAAGGGATATACAACTCATGAGAAGTATGAGATGGTAGTGTCACCATATCTAATCTTACATCATGTGCCATTTTAGCCACCTCTATAGATATGTGACTTGTTTGTCCATCTAGGATTAGCAAATGTCTTTGGATGGATGAAATTCCTCCAAAGTCTTCCACATTTTTTAGAAAGTGCTTCATCTAGACTAAGAACAGAGCAGCAATTATGAAAGCTCAAGGTTGCATTGTCATGGTTGCCTATCTTCACAATGATGTATAAAATTTTAGCGCAGTCCTTTCCCTTTGAAAATGTGAAAAGATGGCAAAGCTGACCCTACTATGTTGATGTAGACTAAAATGGACACCCATTTCCGTTGTTCTGGGACTATGAGCTGAACCTGTTGAGCACCTTTTTGAGCAAAAATACGTGCTCCTCCGTTTCTTTCCGCTTATACACTAGTTTCATTATAGTTCTACATTCGTTGTGGAGGATATTTATGCAAGGTATAAATCTCACTCAAATTGTTATAAAAATTGTCAACACTTTCTTTGCACAGTTCCTTAGCTTTAGAAGTTGCAAGGGCTTTGGCCACTTTCAATGTTAGCACTGGATGACAGTGCTTGAACTACCTCAACTATTTGTCTCATCGAATTCCATTTTTGAATGGTGTGCATCAATTTTTTGTTATATCATACTTTTTCATTTTTAGAGTAATGGGACTCAACCCTAGGCCCTTATCACACATGCCTAGAATGTATTCTATAAGTTGCCTTTCCTCTTCTATAATTAGAACACCTTGAACTCCCCTTTTTCTACTTCTCTTTTCACCACAACACCTCTCTGAAAGTTGAGTATGGAATGTCATGGTTTATAGTTGCCCGTCTCATGCTTTCACCCTCATCATACTCTACTAAGTCTACTTGCATTTGTTCATCACTCCAAAACAAATTTTTTTTACCTTTATGTTGTTGTTCTTCTATTGCCTTGGTTTTTCTACTTGGATTTATGGGTTGCTCACCTTAGGTACTAGTGGCTTTATTCTTATAGATTTAGCTACTGCTGGTTGTATGCTCTTCTTATCCTTGGCTTTAGGGTTGCTGTAGAGCGTGATGCCATTCTTCATCCTCACCTTTGACTGATCCAATTGCTTGTTGCTCCTCCTTTAGTTCATAATTTCTCGTTCTTTTCCCTTTGTATTGCTCATAGAACTTCCTCTCAATGATAGGAGAGTCTCTAGTGCCTCGTAACTCTCTTCTTCAATACCCACAAGACTATCATGTTCACTAGTACTAGTAGCACTACTCCCTTCATGAATTGCATGTTCTTCTTTGCTACTTTGACTACTAAATTGCAAGTCATCACCCACACATGCTACAAAATCCTTCACTAGTGCCATGTAGTTTAGACTCAATGTATACAAGCTGATCTCAATGTCTTTCAAGCTAGCTATGAGTTTTGAATGGGGGCTTCTACTTGTCAAACTCAAAGTGTATTCCTTTCCTCTTTATTTTCAATGTAAGCCTTTTGGAACTCCATTGCATCCTCCATGCTAAACAACATGACGGCACCATTACCAACTACAATATCATACACATTAATCACTAAAATATGCATAATCAGTTGCCTAATGTGGCCTAATCCATTAATACACAATGAATTTCCCAAATGTCCACTTCATCCATTTAGATAAATACAATTAAAAAATATATTCATCTTTAGCTATCAATGAAACCTATGGCTATTGTAATTCTATTCTTCATATGTCATCGCTTTTCATAAATACATCTGCAATTGCACGGAAATATAGAAGTCTACATTGCACATTTAGGACCTTGGTTGAAAATGGGTCAGCTACCATATTTGTTAGTTTGATTTTATAAATAAAAAATAATGAATGGAAGTCTTAAGAAAGATCCCTTTCATTTATTTTTTGAAATTTTGAAAGAATCATCATCTTTATATATTATTAATCATATTGATTTCAAAATCAAAATAAATTTGTATAAAATAAATGAAAAACTTCTCAATGTAATTTTTACAAATTTTTTTACAAAGTCTAATTAAATTGAATAATTTGTCATGTTAGTTGATTTTTAAGATAAAAAAAATAAAGGATGAAAATTTAAATTTTAGAAATTCCAATTCATTTATTGTAGTTTTCAATGAATAGTTCTAGTCATGTATTTTTTATGTCACTTTGGTTTTAAAATAAAATTTACATAGGGAATTGGAGATTGAAATAAGAAAGTATCCAATTACATTTTTCAATTTACAAAGAATCATCGTTCTTATATATTGATTGTTACATTAAATTTTTTACCCTAAAAAATAAGTAGTAGATATTTAAATGATAATTATCCTATTTATTTCTTTGAACTTCTTAAAACTCTTTCTACTTGTGAATTATTTGTCAATTTTATTTTAGAAATAAAACTAATAGGTGGAGATTTAAATTAGAACTTTGTTATTTCTTTTTAGCAATCTCAATGATTTTCTTTTAACAAATGGAATTATGGAAAGAACTATGATTGTCATTTCTTTTTGGCAATCTCAACAATTCATCCTATTCAAATATTATTTGCTATGTTGATTGAAAATTTTAAAAAGGTAGAGATTTGAATAAAAAATTTAACTTTTAATTTTAGCAATTCTCCAAGAATCTTCCTAATTATGATTGAATTGTCAAATTGATTTTTAAAATTAAAAATAAAAATGAATGTCTTTTATATTTTGCAATTCTCAAAGACTTTTTGAAATCGTACATTATTTGTCATGTTGATATTCAAAATAAAAATAAAAGACAAAAATTTAAGAGAGGTCTTTGGACCCTTTTTATAACTTTTAATTTGCAAAGATTCTTTTTAATTTTGGACCTAATTTCTACAATTTTGGACCTAAAGATTTCTTACCTAATTTCTACAATTTTTGACTTTCTAAAAGATATTGGATTTGAAGGAGATTGGATATTTTCTTCTTATAATACACGTAGTTGCCCCTTCACTATTCATGGTCACCCCTTTACTACATGTAGTTGCCCCTTTACTATTCATGGTCATTCCTTTACCACGAGGGTTGATAGGACGTCCGGACGCGGACACTGTGTCCGCAGCGTCCGCTAACATTTGCGTCCCGGGGGACGTAGTGTCCGCCAGTCCCCTGTCCGCCTGTCCGCCCGTCCACCCATCCGTCCGATTACGGCCGTCCGATCGATGCGCAGACTGATCTGGTCCGCACGATCTGGGCGTCCGCCCCGTCCGTCCGCTTTCCGACGGCGGTCGGGACGCTGCGTTCGTTAGCGTCCGTGCGTCCGGAAAACAGACACTATTTTGGGGCGGACGTTCAAATTCGTCAACCCTGTTTACCACATGTAATTGCCCCTTCACTACACGTAGTTGTCCCTTTACTATCCATGGTTGCCCTTTATCCACCCAAGGTCTCCCTTCACTTCTAGTCGCTTTTCACATTCTGTCACCCCTTCACCTATAGTCACCTCTTCATCTACCTATAGTTGCCCCTCCACCTATACATGGTTGCCTTTTCACATAGAGTCACCCTTTTATCCATAGTCAACCTTTCATCCACCTGCAATTGCCCCTCCATCCGTAGTCACCCTTTCATCCACCCATGGTCGTCCTAGCTGATGTGGTTTTGGCATTCCACATCAATCCCAAAAGCCTAATTTTGGCATTTACTTAAACCAATTTCATTTATTAGGGAATAAAAAATTTACCCTTACTTGATGGAATTGTCACCCTAGCTTACTCGACATTTGTCTAGTACGACATGCAATGTTGGAAATCCCACATATTACCTAAACCTGGGAATATGTTCGACAAGACAACCCTATAGTTACATCATTCAAGTTAAGATGACTAGTGATTGGAACCTTTTTTTGTTTTGCTCTTACAACTCTCAGCTATAAAATATACCTTCTTGTTTAAAAAATTCTAATAATTTTCATCTTAAAAATGATAGAAATTTAAAAATTAAACTATGAAAGGTTCCTTAGAAAAAAATTTATACCAAAAACAACAACCAATGAATATAGCTAAGTGCAAAGAAAATAATACTTTCTTTGGGAAATATCCAAAAAAATTACTTTTCATTCACAATCTTTCAATGATTGGAAGTTTAGAACATGGTTTCAAAAATCTCCAAGTTTGTAACCACCACATATGAAGCAAGTCATCTATCTACCTAAGTACAAATTCCAATACTAATAAACTTCAACGTAGTTCAATATTGTTAAAATTTGTGTCAAATTGGAATAATATTGAATTTAACACTTGCAAAGGTCAATGTTGTTTCAATACCAAGCAAATGAGACTATCATAGTGTAAGTAAGTTTATTTAATTTAAATTCAAGACTTGAAGAAACTCTTATCGTTAAGAATTAGGGTAGTCCAAATAGTCAAAAGTGTTCATATGTGCTATAAAATGCAAATTAGAGGACTAATTTAATGATGATTTTGAAACAAAATTCTCAAACATGGACCTATCACTAAAAGAGAAAGGGGTGTTTTACATGAGTTTTTAAGTATAGTCCTAAAGACAAGATTATAAGTAATGACCTTCAAAGAGGTTTTTAGCAAAATTTTACTAGAAATACATGTATACTAATGATGTATACTAGTAATGTATATGTATACTAATGATGTCAATGTATGATTTTGAAGATAAATTGTATAATCTAACAAAGTTGCAAAACAACAGTAAAATGCTAATTTTGACATATCAAAGAGAATATTTCAATAGAACAACACATTTATTGCTTATTTTTTCATTCCAAAACATTAGAGTGAGTTAAAAAAGATGAACCATCAAAGATTCTCTTAGGATAAACTAACATGCACCTAGAATTGGCCAAACTTTGTATAAGAAGCAAAATAAAAATTAGAATTCTACACTAAAATTTGCAATAATTGCAAAAATAGAATTGAAATAATTATTTGCCAAAAATTTTAGAGGAGACAATTTTATGCCTTCTTAAAAACTTCTCTTAATATTAGACTTGAATTTTCTAGTTGCTTTTCATTTGACAATATAACAAAACTATTCCTAAATCGTAGTTTCTCTCTACTCATATAGAAGTGAAAGCATCATCAAACTCAATGACGGCAATTCTAACTCTAAAAAAATGTAGAAATCCATTTTTAATTCTAAAGAAGCATGAAGGTTTGCTTTTAATAATGAGGCAAGTCTATTTAGAGAGAAAGAATGCCTAAGATGTGAGAACAATCCCAAACATCTTAAAAAAGACCCTTTATCATGTTTAGATGATATTGATATGACTTTCACCACAATATTGCACTAGATGCAACTTTCATATAAATGTCATATAATTTGACATTCCAATAAGTTTTTCAAAGTTACAATTTCACAAAAATGAAGATGTTACTAATCTTTTTAATTTTTTAAAAATTAAAAAACTAAAAAATTAAAAAAGTCATTTCCCAAAGCTTCTTTAATTTACAACAATTTTTAGAGTTATTAAATTCTTCAAAATCACTAAAACATCAAATCAAATGAAGTTTATATGACAATTGAATCTAGTATTGTATTGAAATTCATACACCAAAAATCATATGAAAACAAGGAGGCTTTCCTTGTTCAAGAAGTCCAAGACAAACCTCAAGGAATGTCACAATGTATAATTCTTAAAAAATTAGCTATTCTGTGAAAAATGGAGTTTAGAAAAGTGATCTTGAAAAGAATGGAATCCATTTATTTATAAACTTCACATTTTCGAGTCTCTCAACACTACAATGGTGGAAAATATTTTAATGTAAAATTTGACAAAATGCAGACTCCACTTTCATTCAAATAGCCCATTATTTTTGAAGTTTCACTTAGTGTGGTGAAAACTAGTGTTGGTTGGACTATCCATTAAAAAGTGGCAAGCAATTATACCTGTGCTTCCCTTGAGTTCCCAAAATCCTCAATTGTTGATCTAGTATGAATAAAATTTTCCCCCCTCTAATGCAATTGATTCAATATATGAAAAAACTAGTGGCAAAAATATAAAGAAGACATTTGATTTGCCCAACTTCACCTAAAAAAATAGAAAAGAAATTTATATAAATATTGTATATGGAATACATATGATTATAACACAATACAATGTATGATTATGTATTGTAATGGAATACATATGGTTATTGTGTGGCACAATGTATGGATATTGTAAATGAAATATATATGATTATAATATATTATACAATGTAATGATATATGTATTGATACGAGATATTGACAATGTTACATTGATGACATATGGATACCAATACATATACTATATATTATCCTATATTGATTGCAATCTCAGAACTTTACAAAAAATATAGATGTGGGGAGGACTTAATTATTTCACAAGCATATATATATATTCATAAATTCAAGTATATAGTGACATAGTTTTGTCACTATACACTCAAAAGTGGTAGTTACTACGACACTCACTCAAATTTTGTTTGAAATTCAATTGAGTGGGACAATGTGAAATTTGCAAAAATTAGACTATTCCATGAAGATGGGGTCTAAAAAAGTGGTTTTGAAAAAAAAAGAATAAAGGGGGATTCTATATTTTGCGAATCTAACATTTGTGAGTCCTCTAACAATCCTATGGTCAAAAAGAGCTTAGAATGTGAAATGTGTAAGAGATGAACTCCATCGTTCTCAAAACCATTTTTTTGGACTCCCTTTTTAATGGAATAGTCCATTTTTTGAAAATTCCATGTTTGTGTGTGTGTGTATACCCTTTTTGCATTTGGTCTTGGGCTTCTTGTTCCATTTCAATAACCCCTAAAACCCCCAATCAATGTCTTATTTATGCATAATTTTCCACCATTTGGCTATTTCCCAAAGACATTGGCTTCTTTTGTAAAGACATTGGCTTTTTATTTATTTATAAAATTCTTCATTTTATAATGTCAAAATAGCCAAATTACACCTAGATATCACCATAATTTGATATAGGTATCACCAAGTACCGCCCAAGTATCACACGAGTATTGAAGGTATAGCTGGCGAGCTTCTGCACCCAAATTGCCCCCATTACGAACTGAAGCCCCAACGGCTCTTTCCTCTCGGCAGCTCCGAGCTTCCGTCGTCCTCACGTGGGGTCCTGTCGCCGACATGACATCCCCTCGCAACGAACCGCCCTCCCCGCCCTGAATTTCTTGTCCACCCCCTTCTCCTTTGTTTCCACCCAACTTCCACGGCAAGCACCAAGTCACAGCTGCCGTCTAGATTCTAGAAGCCATCTCCAAGTCCTACGACTCCTATTTGTGTCACAAGTATTTACCCGATTCTTTCCTTCCACGATTCCTCTCAACAACAACTGATATTTCACTCCATGCCGCTGCAAATAATAGAGGTGTCTTGACGAACTGACGTACTTTCTGACTTTCCTGAACGTTTGTTCGCGTCTCGTTCCGAACCCCCAGCGAAAATTCAATCGGAGGCGATCTACTCGCCGTGTCCGCGATCGTCACGGCGGAGAGTTTCGGAGCAGGTGGAAATTTAGACGTTGTAGTACTGGACTGGACTGGACTGACCATGGGGAGCCTTGTCGCGTTGGGTCTCGTGTTGGAATTGTTGAGATTTAGTGGTTTCTGGGTCTCGAGGGAGGGGGGAACTTATGGAATTCCTTCGAGATGATGTGATGAAGCGCGAGGGGAAGTGTTGTTTGTTGGTGATGCGTACTACCGAGGACGACGGCTCTTGGGTTGTGCTTTAAATTGTAGTTTGTTGGCTAGCTCGGGATCGAAGGGGAGGATCGGAGGCTTTGCATGGACAAAAGCGATCGTGAGGAAGGTTGAGAAGCGGGAGATCCAGTGCTTCATGGACAGCTAGAGCCTTGTCCATTGCGGGTGAGCGAGTAGAATGTTTAATTGTTGCTGGGTTTAATTTGTTGGTGATGGGTTGCTTTAGCAGGACGATAGCTATGTCGGTGGTGTGTTTCTGTTGGGCTTCGACTCGTTTTGGTAGTCATGGTTTGTGAATTGTTAGTTTCGTCGTGGTTTGGGGATTGTGGGTGTGCACTGGGTCGTCCGGTGAGAATTGTTGGTGCTGTTGTTTGAAATTGGTTTGTGTTGTAGGGTGATTGCTTAGTAGTTTGGTTGTTTATCGCGTAGCGTGTGGATTTGTTTGGATGGATTTGTAGTTACCCTTGAGATAGATCGCTTGGTTCATTGCCTGAGTGAGGGCATGGTTGAGATTGATTTAGGGCGGTACGGGTTGAGGAATTCAGGAGCATCAGCATGTAGTGCCGGTCGGTTGGCTTTTAATTGCTAGTTGATAATTCGACTTGTAGTCGCCTGTGTCTGCAATAAAAACACGCATTGTTCAGGTGAAGCTTGAATTCCATGATATCTAATGCTGAATACTTGATGCTAATTGCAGGGTGGGCTTTTACGACGCCGATCGACTTCTGAATCCTACGAGGGGGTGTCAGAGTACGATACTTGTGTGATCTAAACGAGGAGGTGATTTCAGGGCCGGATTTGGAAACCTAAAGAAAAAGAAAAGAATTCACCTGGGATACCCCTTGAGAGATTCTGGATTTGGGAATTGGCGCAAGAGGAAGGAGCCATGGGTGCAGGGAAAGGTGCAGGGCGGAGTAGTAGCCTGGAGAGTCTTCGAAGAGCAGGGCGGATGCTGTTCTTTCTCATCAACATGGTGGGCTCTCTCTTCGTATCCTGCGGACCTTTGCTCGTGTCCATCCTCGACATCGCCATCGTGTTCTCGGTCTTCACCTGCTGCTCATCTTGTTTCGCATTTCGAGCGGATTGGGCTACGTACAGTTTCCGTGGCTCTCTCGTCGACATCCCGCTCCTGTCCTTGGGCCGTTCTTTAATTGCTCTATGTAAGTCTCGTGTGCACCTTCTCTTTTTGCAATTACCCGCCCCACTCCACCCCACCCCACTTCAGCTATGGCAATTAGGGTTTCATTCTTTTATATTCCATTCATTAATTCCTGCATGTTCTATTGATTGCAGGTGTTTATGCTGTCTGTGGAGTTCCGAGCCTCTGCCATGGCCCGTACTTGGGTGTAACCATCGTCTCTGGGATCGGTACTGCCGTCATGCTGTCGGTCAAGGCCTGTTTGCATGCGAATTTCAAAAGGGGATTGCCGCTGCTCTTGATTGCATCAGCTGTTTTCGCATTGGCACACATTGTCGTAGCTTACAAAGCACGGTGTCAGGCTCGTCGCAAGCTCTTCTTTGACAGATCGGATGGGGTAAGGGACATTTAACGCCAAATTGAGCCTCATTTTTTGTAAGCAATTCTGAGTAGGTTATATGTAGACTATCTTTTCTTCATTTTTTTTACCAACACATGCTATGTTCGTCACTGATTCTGTTGATATCATGTTGGCTTCTATCTGAATTATTTTTTTGATAAAAAACTTCAATTGAATTGGTCATTTTCAAACAATGAGTCCTTTTGCATGTCCAACTAAGTTTGAATCAATAGTTCTGCTTTGATTACGAGGAGGACAATTCAAGTAAGGATTAATGTGTGTGTGTTTAGATCTTTGTTTCAATCACAAGTTGATCTTTGTTGCTTGGCGATCTCTGCTGCAGGCTTCCTGCCTTATACTCTTCATGGGTGGGTACCAGCGTGTTCCTGGATCCACTTCACCCACTTTTCTCAGGAAAAATGACTTGGAGAGCAACCTGGTGGCCAAGGGCTGGGATGGTTTATCTTGATTCATGACATCGATCATTGCTAGGTAAATTTTCCGGTAGAGGATTGATTGACCTCAATTTTGTAGCGAGTAGCCAGTGAGAACTTTGGGTAGTTCATAGTTACGGAAAGGCTTAGATTACTTAGATTTTTCGCAGTGTATAAGTCCCATTCTTGCCGGGTTCAACCTTGGCCGTCCTTTCAAACGGAGAGAGCTTTAGTTTCTAGGTTGCTTGAGATGGAACACATCAGCTTGTAGCATAGCAAATTGTCTCTTAGTTTAGCAGAAACCAGTTAGCAGAAACCATGGGCAGGGTAGTTGAGCACTTACCCATTGAAAGCGTTTACATGTAAATAAGGAAACTCTTGAAGATGTCCAATTACTTTCAACGAAACACCTGCTTCTGTTTTGGGGTTTAATGATGTCAATGGATTGATACAGTGACGGATAGTGCACTGTATACCAATTGACTTGCACTACACTAGGCAACGCGGACGTGCTCTTGTTTATGCAGTGGAATTTTGGATCCCAGCCAGGCATCCGGGGTCTTTCAGGTACAGTCATTAGCTCATCAAGCATTTTACTGACGACTCCTGGACTCTAATTTGACTACAAGGAATGAAAGAATCTCAATATTCAAAGTCAAAGTTGACTTTTCTGACCGAGTCTTGCACGCGAAGGTAAGGATAAAATCGCACTGTTTCTGGAAGGTGTTTGGAAGGGCCACTTCCATAGATCCTCACTCTTTGTACATCTTCAATGTGTACCTATTGTTGATGAAACGAGTTTAGATTATGTACCAAATTTGTTTTGACCTTGCATAATTTTTGCATACAATATCTAAACGTTGCATTTTTTGGTGTGTTGAAACCTCCTTTCATTTTTCAAAAAGAAAATACAAAAATTTGACATTTTAGTATTAGGAAATGTGCACAATAGAAAAAGTGGCATTTTGGGGTGTTCCTAACTTATGTTGCATCAGGAAGTGCCATCAAAAAATGTATAAGGTAGAAGCACCCATTCCCATTCCCAACCATCTACTAAGAATTAATCTTGGAAATATGTAGATATAGGAAGGCCAAAATGTATAGTTTGCATACATGAATGCAAAAATGGTTTGGAATACACTTTGCATTTGAACTTCACAAATTTATAGCATATTCATACATAGTTAGAAAATTATCAATAGTTTTGAAAATTCATGATTTTCAATTGCCAATGTGCTAAAAACAATCTCATATGTTGATTCCACCTCAAAATTGCTTAAAGTTTGGTTATAGGTGCTTCTATCTTAACCCCTAAATGTCTAAGCCTTTCCAAGTATGAAAAAAGAACATAGGCTTATAGTTATCCTTTATGAAGCAATTTTTTTTTCAAATATACTTGTGTAGATGACCAAAAAAGTTGCTTAATAGTATGTATACCAATTGTAAGAAAATATCAAGAGAAATGTATGTATCCATTTTTAGTATGTTAACCCTTCCTAAAATGTTTGGGAAATTTGCATTTAAGATTTTTTTGGGATTGGAGGTGACATGAACAACTAGAAATTGTTTAGCAATATGATTGCAATATATAAATAAAAAGAATAAAAAGATGATATATGCGTTGTCAAAAATGGTCAAAAAATGTATACAATCAACTTACAAAAATTAGATACACAAACCACCTTCTTGAAATGTCATCAACTTCTTTAGTAGGCAACTAAATGGACACCTTCATACTATTGAATACCTCTTCTATTTTTTCTTTTATTTGAACTTCATAATTGATGGTAGTTGATGATAAATTCTCTTTTTTGCACAAGCATTTGCTACATGGATATTGACACATGTTTGTGTCATACGTGCATGTAACTTTGTAAGATTCGGAATGATCACAAATAATGGAATATAAAAGAGGATACACCCACTTTTGTGTGCCAAAATGATCCAACAAACACAAGCGTCTATCATATTTAAATACAAAGTTGAATTTACAAACAAATTATTAAGTCATTGGAGTGCTAAAAGAATACATACAAATACAAGTTCATGTCAAATTTAAACATACATTAATAATGAGTTAAAATGCTAAAAGAATACATACAAATGTAAGTTTATATCAAATTTAAATACACATCAATAATGGAGTTTAGAATTTCTTATGTCTAGCTAATGGATTTGAGTGGATCAAAAATGATAGCAAGACATTATTGTAAAACTTCTAAAACACAATCATGCTAGAAATTTTGCACTCTTTCTTGTAACATGCAAAGAAATTAGTTGATTGTTGAAATTATAGTACAAAATCATTTCAAATATAATTATAAGTTGTAATTATAAGTTGTACTTGGAAAAAACTTGATGATAGGAAGTATAGCCAATAAAATATGGCTACAAATTCTCCCCAACTTTCACAAGCAATATTAGTCAAGGACATTATTAAAGGTCAACCAAATATTCTTTGATCATTTGACAAGGGGGTCTGATCATTGTAAAATATCAAACTAGCTATCACCCTTCTTGGTGAGCTGATATAATCTTGTATGGCTATCCACCACTCTCCAATATTAGGAGTGGTATATGATTTTGTATAATTTGGCTAGAGTTTAAATTTATCTAGATTTGAAGGCATTGAAAATAACTCAGATAGAGCATTAAGAGGATTCTTTGAGTAAAAAATTATTTCATCCAAGTCTCCATCCTTTAGAGGTATTCTACTTTTAATCCATGCCTGCCAACAAACAAACATATTATGTTATAACAACATAAGTTATAGCCTTGGACATACAAAAATATAACGTTATAACAACATAAGTTTTAACATTTGACATTTAACATAAATATAGATGTCAAAGTTGTTTACCTCATCTTTTTCTATATTAGCATTTTCATATTGCTAAATCTCCAAAGTAGTTTTGAAAACAACTTTGCTCAATGCAAATGATGGATTGAACAAAGTTTTGAGGAGAAGGTCAATATCTAATGTGGAAAACCCCATTTGATTCCTGTAATATCTAATGAAATGTAGCAAATGCATTGTGGAATCAAATTTTTGTAGACTAGGATTTCTCTCTAACCTTTTGTGTTCTAAATCTATTTCAACATATAAGCTACATGAGCTTAGGCCAGCATGCCCCTCCAAAAATATATGTATGGTGCAATCAAAACTTTTGTTTGAGCTATATTTTGAACTTTTTTATATTTAATTGGGTCAATAATTGCTCTTGGTCTTTCAAAATTTAAAATTTTTCATTTTCCATTCTTCTAATGAGTTGCAAAAGCAGGGTTGCTAAAATATGAGCAGGAAGTATTGAGTGTTGAACAATGATTGTTTTTAGAAAATCTTGTCAAAAATTTAAAACTTTTCACCATAAGATGCCTATATCTGTGATTTAGGATAAACATTTATGGCTATAAATGAGTCTGAAGAGGATGAATGGAGATGAATGAATTTGGATGAATTTTTTGTAATTGACTTTGTTGGATGAAATACATTTGTTGTTCATTGCATTAGATGATGAATGTCTATTGAATGGTATTAAAAACTTAGTTGTTTAAGATAAGGATTGATGTCCAAGTACCTTGAATTAAAAGTAAAGAAGTTGCTTAACCCTTTAGTGGTACTAGTTTTAGGAAGCAGTGGAAAGAATGGCCGAAGAACAGGAAGTAGGAGGTTGTGTATTTGGAACTTCTGGAATTGCGTTCTAGAATTGATTGTAGGATCTCAAAGCATGCATGCTTGGAATGAAATAGTCAAAAGTTATGAATAATCAACTCTTTGTATTTGTAAATTGTGAGGTTTGACTGAAATTTTTTTGTAGTTGCCTTCACCAAGCAAGAAGATTCGTAGTTAAATTTCTTTGATTTCCCACTCACTAAGGGGTGTAAAAAATATTCTAAAATTATGGACTTGTCACTCATCATCTCTGCAATATGATAAAAATTATTCAACTATAGTGATGACGATTTCATCACTGATGCGGAGCTTGTAATGCAGACGATGCAATTGAACTATACGTTTGTGCTTCCTAGAGTTGAGTTTCAGTTGACTTAGAGACTTGCTCGACAAACTGAAATTTATATTTGCGCACCCTGGAAGACAACCCGCTTTTATAGTTGAACATTGCCCAACCACTAAAAGTCAACGGCATTGATGTCAATGTCCATTGACCTTGCAATCATCTTCATGAATGCTTGGAATTCTATTGACTAACATGCAACAAGAAGAATGTGCACTTCCCCAACGTACATTGATAACATTCGCTATACAGTTCTGTGCTATTATATTCATGCAAGTTTTTAGATTCACGGTCACGACGCTTTCTTCACAAACTTTGCACATTCCACAGAACAATGAGAACATGAATACGCCATCTTACATAATTACAATTTTTTTATTTAAAAAAAAAACACTCAATCAAGAGTGATGAATAAGTACACTTTACACAAAATGCAACACGTGCTCATAGAGTCTTCAAAAGTCTACCATGTGCTAGATATGGCAGTTTTACATGTACACTATATTATCGACACACTATACATTATCAAAAAAAAGCTGATAGTATACTAGTCATTGTCAATTGGAACATAGAAAAAAAATGTAAATGCACATCGGTGCTACCCATGCTAAATATGTAATTTGTAAGCTTCGCTCACTTAATAACTATCGATAAAGAAATTCAAAATTCACTTGTCCGACGACTTCTGCAGTTGATGCCACAGCAGACGCTCATAAAAAATTAATAGTGCTGAGCACTACGAAGCATCATCTTTGTAAACTATAATGAATTTGTTGGAAGCACTTGCTTAAGTGCAGATATACGCCTCTATACTAAGGACAAAGTTGATTTGCCCTAGTTGGGCTTTGACAGTATCGCCATCAATTGGATTTGTGCTAGTTTTGTTAGTCAAATAGTTATATGTATCAATGGCATTTATATCTTGAAAGGATTCTAAACCTTCAAGACATTTTTTAGGGCATCCATATCATCTATGTTTGTACAATGAGGGTTTATGATTGAAACCACATGTAGCCAAATTTACAAAATTTGTAAGAAGTTTTAAGACTCCAACAAGGCAAAAATAGGTGAAAGTTTGAGCTTTTGTAAGTAATACCTTTGTACTAGTCTTTGTCTTTTTCTTATTTCTTTGTATCATCTGACTCTAATTGACTTCATCTCTGAGTTGATTTTTGAAGTATCCATCAAAAATCCATTTCATTTTGCATCAATGATGCTAAGTTAATGAAATCGTTAGGTAATAAGAAATTAATCATTTTGAAATTTTTGAAAACATATTTTTCCGAATATTTCACTATACATTTTCTTTATAATTGTTATTTTTTTTAAATTTAGAAATTTTTTTATTGCTTTGATTTTTTTAGGTGTATTTGTAAAAATTACATGAATTAAAACACATACTTGAATAATCTATAATTTTTTTTAAAGTGAAAATTATTTAAAAAAATAAAATCACATATAAAAATTGTGCATTTCAAATTTTGAAAAGAGCATAAAAGAGCCCATCACATTAGTCACAAGGACTTAAAGTATTTTAAGAGCCTACTTCAAATGAAAATGAAAATTGCAAATAAGAGAATTTGAGGAATATTATGTATATTGATTGATTGGTAGGTTTTCATAGCACAGAGAAGGATAAAGAACAAAGACAACATTTGAGCTTGAATTAGGCTTAATGAATTGATTTTTCAATTTAATATTGAGCCACATGCAATGAAAAAGTGCATTATCATTTTTCATGTTATTTACATATTGCAATTGCCCTTAGTGACATTTCTTGTTTCATTTGAATATTCTATTTTGCACAATTAGTAAATCTTTAACCTAAAAAATATAGTGTTGTTTGATTGTCTTTTCCTTTCATAAATAGGCTAAAGTATTGTAGCTTTAATTAAATTTTCTTTGTCTTCCTTTTCAAATGACTACTCCAATGGCAGATTATGTGGCAACCTTTTTGAAAGGAAGAGGTCAAAAGAGATATAGATAACCATGATCATCCAATAGCCCTATTTGTGTACCACAATGCCGTCAAATGCAGAGTTATCAAGTCATCCAGACGTCCACCGGCATCCACAGATGTGAGGTCCATAGCATCTTGTAACATTTGCAAAAATTAAGTTTTGCCATCCACTTTGCCTAACCATCCTATCCATCACAACCGTTAGTGTTTGCCATGACATTATCTATTAGATCTAACGGTCTGTGTTTTACGATCAAATTGCATTTGCTTGATCGGATGGCCTAAATATCAAGGACAATTAAATGTCTACCTTGTTCGCCTCGTCTACCCCACCCATCCACCCCATCCACCTTCTGATGACGTTTTGGACATTGCATCCAAATGTCTAATTTTTGGACGATACTTTGCCTAGGACATAGAATTTCGTCAACTACAGTCAAATGCAAGTTGCTTCTACAAGCCCTAATGTGAAAGTCAAAGTGAACGTCTATGTTGAACACCATGTTGTTGCTAATAATCTACTTGGAAATCAAAAAGCAATTGTTACTACCAATGATTCAGCTCTTAGGATCAAGAATGATTACTTAGTCAAATTCATTACCAAGCAAAAAGAACAAATCTCTATTCTAACCAAAGTAATATAGAAGTATTAAGAAAAACAAAAACTTCTACACTATTGCTAAACTCCATATTGGAAGGTGAGTTTGATTTAATGTCAATTGACATATGCAATTATTTTGAAATCAATATTATTCCTTGTCCCAAAATTGGTTCTAATTTTCAATGTTAAAACTACAATAATTGATCCTTTGTGCTATAGTTTAATAGTTGGTTGTTGTTGATTTCTTTTGCTATAATTGGTTCTAATTTTCAATGTGCATGTATAACAGAAAATAATGACAAATGTTGTGTACAAACTTTTAATTGGTCACTATTCACTCCCAACCATTTTTTCTTCCAATGATATTATAATGGAATGTCTTTTGGCTTCATTTCAAATACCTTTAAATGATGAAGCAATGAGATCAACCTTTCCAAGGGAATGGACAATCTACAAAAAAGGTAAAAAAAAATTAGAGGAGTTGTATATGACAACATCATATTGTGAAAGAGGTAACATGACTTGGAAACTGAAGAGTTATTTTTTTGCTTTTTTAGGACTTCCAAAACCGCCTCTTCAAAGTGGTGAAGAAGTAGAAGAAGAGTGGAAAAGAAGAATGCTAGAAGTTAAATTAGAAAATAAATGGCACATTTCAGATGATATAGGAGTTTTTGACCCTTATGCCTCCAATGCAATGCACAAAACAATTTTCTATGTCATACTAGGAAGATGCTATTGGATAGATGCAAGAAAGGCCTCACATTTTTTTATAGCATTTGGCATTGCAGTGCTGATTTTTTTAGAAGTACTTTATAATTAGAAAAATAATTTTTTTAAATGTAAAAAATATATTTAATGTACAAAACTTTAAGAAGGTACCTCTAAAAAAGAAAATTGTAGAAAAATTCTAAGTAAGAAAACGAAAAAGTGAAAAATGTCATGAAAATAGGTGTTTTGATATTTTAATTTGTAAAAAATAAGAAAAATAATTTTTTTTTTAAATTGGCAATTTGGAAGGACTATATGATAAAGGAATTTCACCAAAAGAATGATCTTATAACCATTTTGATTGTTCAAGAAGGCATATGCAATGGGACCCTATTTGCATGTATGTGGACCAAAAAAATGGTGTTTTTCTAGGTGCCCCTTGGTGGTCACATGCCCACCTAGTGTCGAAATTGACCACAAAAATTTGAGCTCTAAATATTTTTAAAAAGGTACACTACAATACTAAAAAATCCTAAATTGCAAAGTGTGACAAATTACCTAAATTGAAATATAATTATAAAAAGTTTTTTTTAAATATCTGGAAAAATGTTGACAACATATGAATGTTGTCTTTATAACCAAATTAGTCATCTTTAGTAAAAATTTCAAGTACATCAACTTGATTCTCCAAAGGTATGGCCAATTTAAACTCTGTAACTTTACTTATGATGCAAAATAGTATAGGTCTTTCTTGCAACTACCCTACTCATATATTGTTCCAATTCAAATTACTTTTAAACGAACAATATTTTTTTCCCACATGGTATGTTTTCAATGACATTAAATATGCTTTCAATTAATACTTGTTTAACATCTATTGCTTGTTTTTTGGCTTTTGTTATTGATTATGGTTTTCTAATTTTTCACTTGTACAAATGCTTTTGTTATTGACATGTCTTTTCTCACTAACAAATAGCTTTTGTTATTGGATAGTTGCAAGAAACACTTCACTATTTTTGGCCAAAAACTGTGTTTTGGGCCATATAATTGGCAATACTACTATTATTATCTTTCAGCAGTGCACTAACAAATCTAAACCTTCGTTTCAAAGTGCCTACAAATCTACATCATCAATTCAATACTATGCAGTACTATGCAATATTGTAGACTATTACAAGGTCCTACAAAAGTTGTTGGGAACAAATAAACAGCAAAAAAGGGATCTGCACATTTTCATTTTTAATAAATCTAATGAAAATTCTAAAAATTTCCATAAAAAAAAGTCATTTTGCTGGACAAGATTGCACTTACATTGTACCAAATAATTCTTGTATAAATTTTTTTCCCTCTTCATAGCCTTCATGCAAAAGGTCACTTTAATCCCATGTGCACTATCAACAAGATGCTATTTTCATAAGAACTCATCATCAATCCTTGTAATGTTAGTGTACCTCCAACATGTCCAATTTGTGGCTTCTAATTTGCATTTTTGGGTCAAAAATAGGACTAAAATCCCTCATAATGGCCATGATAGACATTCAATCAAGGGTAGGTTAAAAATAGTGAACTAAATTTTAAAAGAATTGAAAAAATACTCAATTTTTGAACTTCTACATATACCTTTATTCCAAATGTCATGCCAAACGGACATACAATGCAAAAATAAATAGCAAGAAACCACTTATCTGAGGACAAGGGGACAAAAAATAGGACAAGTGTTTCTTGCAATCACCCTATTGATAATCTTTTTTCTACTTACAAATATGACTTTTGTTATTAATATTTGTTTTCTCACTTACGTAGATGGATTTTATTAATGATATTCATTTTCTTACTTACGGATGACTTTATTATTGATATTTGTTTTCTTATTTTTCACTTACATAGATGACTTTTGTTATTGATATTTATTTTCTAATTTCTCACTTGCATGTAGATAGCTTGCATTGAATTTCAAGACTCTTTTGAAGGAACGATTGACTTCTCAAATTGACCTTATGAAGATAAGAGAAGAAGATATCAACTTGTGCATTTCCTTTGTAGGATTTAAATTGTAGAGAAGTGAAGACTTAATGTGGAGGAATAGGATGTCATTCTAGAAAGTTTACCATAGATATGTTTTTGAGACGAGAAGAGACATTAAAGGAGATGATGATAGATATCTTTTAGAATTGTAATACTTTCTTTTTGTTTCATGTGTCTTTTCACACAAATTTTAAACATACAGTTATTTTTCTTTCAATTCATTTGTGGCTAATGTAGCATGAATTGAGTCTAAAAAGTTCAAGCAACATCTTGTTGTAGTATTGCTATAAGTATTGCAAACTTGCAATTCTACTTTTGAAATTTAATGTTGTTCTAATCCAATCGCAATTAGTCATTGTTCCTTTGTTTTTACAATAATTCTTTGTTTGAATATAAGAATAATAAACAATTGTTTTTTAGGTGATACAAGAAGTTATAGTTTTAACATTGTTTTTCATTATTTCAATGCTCATTGTTTCAATAGGACATTGTAACAATATTGCATGGCACTAGATATTGTATTTGAATTGTTCCTAAGTTGTTTCAAAGACATTTGAAATTTGAAATGATGTTCACATGCACATAACTTCATTTCAAATTTTATAAAAAAAATGCAAACGTTATGAGCAAAAAAACAATTGTCCAAAGCCAAAGGGACAAAAAAAATGGAAAGTGTCAATATCTTCATTATCTTGCAATGACCCTATCACCCATACTAACTATTTTAGAAATGCTATAAGTTTTTTTTTCTTGATGAATATTTTTACAAAGAATATAGTCCTAGTACAGTAGTACCATTCAACAAGGAAGTCTCTATAACCATAGTTGGTAAAAATATTCATCAAGAGAAAAAACTTGTAGCTTTTTAATCCTTAAAAGGATAGACTTGTAACTATGAAAATCATCCCTTTAGATACCGTACAAAAACATTGGCTTAATAAAATGCAAAAGCACTCATTCAAAGTCAATCTTCTAAAGAAGACCTCCCCTTTTCACAACAAAATTTCAAGGATGAATAGTTGCACTTTTGTCCTATACAAAAATGATTCTTTAAATGTCATTCATCGAACTTAAAATGGCTGTGGCATTGTTTACAAGTTAAATCAATTAGTATAGATAAGTAACACTATATATCATTGTTCGTGTAGTGAAAGATCCTATGTAGATTGGACTCCCTCTATCTTAAAATGATTGTCTACATTTTTTTTGATATTTTTTTGATCTAATTTCATTGACCATATTATAAAAAACATAATTAAGAAAGGTTCCAAATTTTATATATTTACTAAAATCAAATTAAGAACATCAAATGTATTCATTGCAACCTAAATAAAATTAGCCGTAAGGGAATATTTTTTTGACCTAAAAGAAATCATCCATTTCTGATCAGCATTCCATTTTTATAGTATAGGGTAGTCTATTTCTAATTGGAAATGGTGCTTTAATTCTAAGCAACTGGAGCACAGAAACTAATGGGTGTTGAGGCAATGAGTGTTGCGTTGTCAAATTTGGATTGTAGCTTGTAGTGCTCTATTTCAATAATAAAGTACTAACAAATTTCAAACATGTACTGGTTAGAAATAGCATATCCTATATTACAGTATGAGGGCAAGCAAAATCTTTCCTCTTAAAATTTATATAAAATTTTGTTTTTTATAATTTCTATATCCAAAAATATAGAATCCTTATCAAATGTATTTATGGACATGGGAAAATTTACCCCTTGATTTTCTCAATGCTATACAAGGTCCGATTTGCTTAAGTGATTGGACATGGGTGATCATCTTGATACTCAAAACAACCTTTAAAAACAACATGACATTCAAAGTGGACAATCATTTTGCAACGGAGGGAGTAGGAAATGAGGGCATGTTAGGTATACTCCAACAAAGATTCCTTTTTGAGGATGAATGATACTCTGTTTAATTATTAGAATGGTACCCGGAGTAACAGTAACTTGGGTGAACTATACAGTGCCGACACGTGAACGTTTCGGCATTTCCTTGACTCCGGCGTCCGTCCCGAGACTCCGGACATGGAGGCTTTCGCTTTTTTCCAAAGGTACAAGCTAGCCTGTACCATGCCCTGCGCAGGGCTTGACGTGTGCGTGTGTCCACGACTTTTCTGTTATATTTTGACGCAAACAAAGGAAAGGTTTCAAACGTTGAAAAACTTTAAGGCCACAGAGTTTACTCTACTGCACAGGACTTCCTGACGAATATCCTCCCGACTAGCTGCAATGCAACAAAGAGGTACTAGACTAGTAACTTAATCAAGTCCCTGCCTGCTCAACCCGGTTGCTTTGGGTGCGTGTGGCAAGCCCGTGATCGATCTGACAGAGCCAGGAAGTGACGGCCGGTAGGGTGATCGAGTCGAATGGAGCAGCAGATCTGGAGAATTGAAGGGCCTCATCACGGTTTGCCGCTGGCTTTGTAACTTGTTCAGGCAAGTGTTCCGATCCTCAAACTTTTGGCCACAATTAAGGCAACTTCGTATGTACGATCTTAGGCACTCAGTGGTGGGATGTTTAGTTTTAGGGTCCGTTTGGTTGAATGCACAATGTGGCTCGATCGGATCTAGATCCCCGGTTGTGGAACAGTAGTGCGTGTTTGGTGACTCCAATGTAGAGCTCGTTCGTGGGTAATTGTACGCGCAATCGGCAGTGAGGAATGAATCTTTCTCCAGAACTGCTGGGCTCCGGAGTTGAGTTGTCTTGCGTAATCTCGATGAATTACGATGATTTTTTATTTTTGAGATTGTGCCAGGCAACAATGACATCTTGGAGAATTTTGCGTTAAAATAGACAGTAATGAGGGGAGTAGTTATAGTTGATGACAGTCTTAGTCGGTAGTGAAAGTTTTGGTCAAATCTGGTGTAAATCTTGTGTACAGAGTGATGTCATTTTCACATTTCAATGCAACTTTTTGTGATATAACAGAGTGCTATCTCTAGGATCTCAATTGCATGGATTCACCCCTGAAGAGTTCATTTTCGTAAAGATCATGGTTAAGTCTTGGATAATATAAATCCTTTGTACAGAGTGATGGAATATAATTGTCACATTTTGAAAGTCACTTACCTCTTGTGACATAACCGAGTGATACCTAGGATCTCTACGCATGGACCCCCCACCCCAGCCTGAAGAATTGAACCCTTGCGAAACCGCGATCATCTCTTCTGTAAATCCTTGCTACAGAGTAATGGTATCCTCATATCTGTATACATGCACCTTTTTGTGACAGAACACACTGTGATAACTAGAATCTCTACACTCGCATCCATCCGTTGTCCAAACGAAGCAAACCCGGCCCAATAGATAATATCGTCACATCCGCATCCCAACACAATTTCTCCTTGTCGATTGACCATCTCGGATTTCTCTGTCTCCACCAGATGCAGAAGCTCACCTAGAATCAATCTAGAAAACCACCATCGCAGTCAAGTTGATCGAATCCAAGGAGAGAGTCAGACGCCAATGACGGATTACAGATGGCGCGGTGGGCGAGGCCCTGACTATGGATACGGACCTGGTGACGTCAATAGTTCCTCCACGACCACATCGGCATCAGCGGCGTCATCGTCGCCAGGCGGAAGTTCCAGTTTGCCGGTGTGGGCGTTAGTGCTCATCATGGTGGGCTCGGGCTTGCTTACGCTCACGGTGCTCGGTCTGTTCGTGCTGGTGTTGTGTCGCCGGCGACGCGCCCGGCGCGCTGCGATGCGGCGGGACTTGGAAGCGCAAGCGGCGTCGGAGCGCGAGACGGCGCGGATGCTGAGGACACAGGCCGAAGTCAAAGAGGTATTTTAACGACTGTCACCATTGCCAATCTTGAGATGAAGTAACGATAATCACTTGGAAAGGATGAGACTTATCGCCAAGGTAGTAGTTGGTCAAAAATATCAGAATAGGTGCATTCTTTGTTTTTATCGTTCCCTTGAACATCACTTGTAGGGTACTTTTAGTCTTTGGCTTTCTTCGTGAATTGACCTTTTGAGGACAAAAAATTCCAGAGAATGACTCTTTCAAGGATTGTGTAAAAACAAGGAATGAAACTAAGGGAAGAGGCCCAAGTTGTGCCACAATTCTGAAGCTACCCTGTTTGCGCCATTGTATCTCATTAGTGTACATTTCAAATGTGCTTTGTTGGTAGATAGTGGCTTCAAAGTGGCACAAATAGTCAAGCCAAATGAAACAAATAGGGCCTCTTACCTTATTCTCCACCATAAGGGTCAGATTTGACATAAACTATTCAGTTTTGTCAGAAAAAAGTGCCTTATGGCATCTTATTATTGGTTTAGGGTGATGTGGACCTCTCAAAATGAAAATTTAATGTCGGCAGTTGCTTGGTGAATGTCAGACCCTCGTGTATGGTATTCATCCTGTCATAGCGTAGTTTTCCGTTTGACTATCTCCGTCATAGATCTGTTGTTTCAAGGTTAAGATTAGTTCAGTTGCACAACAATTTGCCATTCTTATTATTACCCCTAATGTGCCACAACATAATGCTACGTCTTCCTAGTGTTTTGAGGTCACTGTGTCATTGCTTCATCAGGTGGGCAGAAGACGATTGTAACGCCTCTTTTTAAACCCAGAGGTCAGAATTAAAATTATAAACTGTAGTCAAAACTTGGCAGTATCAGTTTGATAATTCTCAAGAGCCAAGAGGCTCACGAGCATTGTCCGGTCCACAACATCATCAACTGATGCAGATCATACATGTCTTTGTGGTGCGTATTCGTGTTATGCATTTGGAGTTTAAACCCTCGGGAGGTTAACTGATATTCAACCCAATCTAATGGACATTCCGATTCGGCCTTGTCGTAGGTGGAGGAGCAGGCAAAGCGATGCGCAGCGGACGCAGGTGTGGAGCTGACATTCGTGGTCATGGCTGGGGAGGATCAACCGAGCTACCTTGCGCGCCCTGCTCCCCCCATTACCTCGACGCCATTGCCACCGGCAGCAGAATTTGAAACAGACGGGCTGCAGCAACCGCAACCGCAACCGGCGTCGTGTCCCCGGCCTACAGGACTCGCTGATGCAACAGCATATCAACCTGTTCATGAGACTCATCAGAAATCTCCGCCGTCACCGTCACGAGAATCGTCATAGATCAGAACTACCGACCTTCTTTTCAATCTCGGCGAAATCAATCAGTTTTTTTTTAATCCCTGGTGTCGCCTGTCCTGTATTCTGTTTGTGTTGGTAGCGGAATGATCGAGAGCTTTCAATTGCAGGCATTTGTGTGTCATTCAATTCCCGAAGAGGACTGCGCATGTTCATGTGTCAATGAATCATACATTCTCCTGTGCCAATAAGGTAGATCAGCCTATTACCATCCAGATTTGTTATCAAGGTACCTTGTGGAGACTGAAGTACAATTTGTCAACTCACATAATTTTTTCAAAGATTGATAAGTTTGAGGAGAGAATCCATTTGCAAGTAAGGTAGGTACACCTAAATGTCCACTGATCTTAAGCCACCATCTATACTGTGGGTACATCTCTAAAGTCAGTTTTGTACCTATGTGGAAGAAATGCTTTTAGAACCAAACTTTGTTCCTTAATAACTTTTGCGTACATTATCCAAATGCCATGTTCTCTAGTGTGTTGGAACCTCCTTTCACTTGCCAACAAAGAGCATGTGAAAATCTGACCAGTTTAACTATAGCAAATAGGCCCAGTAGCAAAAAGTGGTGGTTTGGAGAGTACCTACCTACCTTAAAATGAAAATATCCCATTCAACAAGAAATGCATTTTCTGTGATTTTTCAGAGTTTGTTGGGAAGAAATTGGTAAAGCGTGAATACTAGACCCATTGGTACTAAACCACACGCTAACATGTCCCCTCTCTAAGTGCATTATTGGGATGCTATCTAGAAGGTTGGCTAGAATTGTGGTAGTGGGTGGGTGATTGGTGCAAGTGGGAAGGTGGGAGGGAAGGTCAAGTAGATATCGGAAATGAGTAACTTGATGGCATTGGACTGTTCTACCTTAGTTATTCTTTGTCATATTGATTTTTGTACATTTGCTATTATACAAAAAAAAAAAAGTTATATGGGGATTGAGTTGGTTTTGGTATTTTGTAATCATAATTTTATCCATATGACTTGTTTTGTGCTTCACTCAGAGTCCAAAGCCTTTATAGATTTGGTTTGAGAGTTGAGCCATTCAATTTTCAAATAGTTGAGTTATATATTTATCAAGATTCATTTAGAATCTGTATGAAGAAGATCTTGAAACCACACTTCAAATAGAAAAAAATGGCCCCAGGCATGTTCGAGATAATAATAAAAAAATACCTTCAAAATTACTTGTTGCATAATTTTCAAATGAAAATGTTGAGAATTGACAACAATTTTTTTTCTTCTAAACCTAAGAGCTATACAAATCCATTAGAGTTTCTTAAAATTCAAAAAATGTGTATTCCCTCATCTTATATATTGTTTTGGATTATAGATGATTTATTAAAATGACTTATTAATTTCCAGAATTGATGAATGATATTTTAGCAAAATTTTGATAGCACATCATGAAGTACAATTTGGATATAAAGTGAAAATGAAATTCAGTGTTGGATCAATTTTCTTAATTCACTATTGCCTTCTTGGTGTTGTTGATGAGGAATCTTTGTAAGAAGCTGCTGCTTTAGCTACCATATTTGCATAATTTTCAATCCTTTCTGCAACACTATTTTTGGCTTGATGAACAGATTCTATGCTTGCATCTTTCGAAGCATTGGCTTTTTTTACACTTGCGTCATAGAATTCTTGACTTGTTCGTGCAACATTGTCATGCAACGATTCACCTTGTTCTTTTGCAGCATTAGCAATTTTAGTTGCAAAGTCAGAAACATCATCTTTAGCTTGTTTCGTCTTTTCAACAACAGTGCCATATGTATCTTTTGCAGAATTAGAAGTTGCATCCCTAGCTTGTGCAGATGTATTGGCAATTGTGTTATATGTGTCTTTTGCAGTATCAAAAGCTACATCCCTTGCCCGTGCAGTTTTATTAGCAGCGTCATCATATATTTCTTTTGTCTTGTCATGAGTTGCATCTACCGCTTGTGCTGTCTTCTCTGTGGCCGCACTATAAGTACCCTTACCAGTAAACTTTACTGTGAAATCTTTTGTTTCTGCAACTTTATTTCGTGCACTATGCAAAGCATCTGATGTTGTATGGATCGCAGCATCTTTAGCCTCTACTACATTATTTCTTGCAGTTGATGCAAGGTCAGACACATTATGAAAAGCATCATCTACCATACCAACTGTATAATCTTTTGTTGCCATTACACCATGAACCGTGGAATCTTTTGCAGCAACAACAACATCCTCAACAGCGTTTTTAGCATCACTTGCAGAATCTTTCGCAGCGATTACATTATCCCTTGTTGATGCAAGGTTAGAAGCATTATGATAAGCGTCACTTACCATACCAACTGCATAATCTTTCGTTGCCACAACACCATGAACCGTGGAATCTTTTGCACCAACAATAGCGTTAACAGTAGAATTTTTTGCATCAATGGCATTATCTTTAGCAGCAATTACTTCATTGCGTGCAGTTGATGCAAGATCAACGACATTATGATAAGCATCACTTCCCATACCTCGTGTATAATCTTTTGTTGCTTCAACACCATGAACAGTTGAATCTTTTGCACCTACGACTGTATCCACAGTGGTGTTTTTTGTGTCCACCACTTTCCGAGCAACATTATGATATGTATCTTTTGTAACATCTACAACTTGGTGAGTTTTATTCACCACTGAATCTTTCACAGCAAACGCAGTTGAAACAACAGAATTGATTGCTGAGGAAACAAGTCCTTTTGATGAACCGTTTGTTGTTGTTGTTGGATCGATTGCTTTCTCTTGTGCGCTAGTAGATAGCTCTTTCATTGTTTCATTGGAATCATCAATACTTTGACTTGAGTTTTGTTTTGAAGCAGCAGATTTTGCGGAATCGTGTGTCAAATCTTTAGCAGCTACAACATTGTCAACAACGAGGTTCTTTGCAGATGCCATTGTTGAAGCAACTGTGTTAATAACAACTGATAATAAGCCCTTTCCTTGCTGAGAAGTCTCGTTTGCCTTGTCAACAACTTGACCGTAAGAAGATTGAGATGCATGTGAAAGTTCTCGAACCTTGTCTTGTGTGTAATTGCTTGCATCATTTATAGTCTGCAATTCCATATATAAAATATGACACATTTACTAAATACCCAAGTGTATTACAAATATAATAATGCCACATTTAATAACTATTTTTGGACTATGCAGTGCATTCTAGACAAAATATTCAAAGATCTCCAAACAATTATCTCCCAATGTTTTGCATAAATGTCCTGATGTTTTGCATTATCTCTTGATGACCAATTTTTTTTCTATTATTAATTTTGGACTTTTGAAAGTCTAAAAGTAGTTAAATGTGTCATAATTGGATATTGCAAGTACAATGATGATTGATTGATTAGGTTTGGAAGATTATATGAATTTTATCATTATTTGAATTTCAAACGGAGATGCTTGTAAATTAAATTTTTGAAAAATTGTTACATTGTTAGTGCTACTTTTTGTCGCGTCATATGTTTTTGCAATATTGTCTAAAGCTTGATTAGAACAAAGTCTTGCATCATCTACAGCTTTGGAAGTTTTCTTTTCACTATCATCAATTGCTTTGGAAGTTTTTGTTGCACTAACATTGTAATAATCTTTAGCAGTGTTTGATGCCCTATTTCTCTCGTGTTTTCTAATCAAATTTTTTAAAAATCCAAATTTTGAAGTATTTGTCAATGCATTTACATTTTGATTGACATTCATGCAAAATTTATTATATATAATATAAACATAGATTAAATAATTACATAATGCATACGCCAAATAGAAATAAAAGATATGCATTTGTCAATATATTAGAATTAATGAAATATTGATATTGTTGATTGTAAAACAATTACCACTTGATAATTATTCATATAAAAGTTTAAAAACTAATATTTCAATTTTGGGTCATTCATACAATAATCTTAAAATCTATAATAAAAACCAAAATTTGTAATTATTATTCTTTAATATTACCCGCAATCAATTGCTTCATCTATATGTTGACCTATTGTTTTTTCATTGTTTGACATTATTTCAAATACCAATTTGCATTCAAAACTTGAAATCTCATGAAGATTTAGGGTTCAAAAGAAGAAGCATATGATTTATGAAATATTGAAGACAATTGAGATTTAGATGGTCACTAAATAATAGTAGTAAGAATATGATAATTGTCACAAATGTACATCAATGTAATTTATTTATAATGAAAACATTTATTTATTATGAAAAGTTTCTTTTTAGAATTATTTAAAAAAATTGTTGTTGGTATATATTTATTTTATATTTGATTTGAATGAAAAATAATTAAATTAAAAAAAAATGTGCAAAAGTAATTCTAACCAACACAAGATGCAAATCACCTTAACTATTAGAAAAAATTTAGTTTAGAATAAATCTAGCTTTTGAACAATGGAGAAACTAACACATGAATTATATTGGATGCATATTATGTAATTGACACACATATTCTTTCCTATGTATGACACATAATTGACATATGTCCTTGACTATTTTTGATTAAAAAATAGTAGCTAAATTTATATTAATTATTTTATTTACTTTCTTAATTATAAAGCACTTAGAAAATATTATTTTGAAAAATTGTAATCAGCTTAGTTTTTTTACCAACAAATTTTCTTAATAATGGCAATCTATATTAAATCAAATTGACAATTCTATTACACTACTATCTTGTAATTTAGGTAATCAACAAGGTGATTTCTAAAAGTAATAATATTTAAATAGAATAAATTCACAACTCTAATTTTATTTGGTATTTCAAAATTGATTATTTTGTGAAAAAATCTTACTTCAAACATTATTGTATGAGTGAATTTATTCCATCAATAATCCATGAAGGTTAATTGTCAATTTTGGTCAATTGTTTACAAAATTTTGACACAAAGTGTGTAAACATGTACTTCCTTAGTGGGAATATAATTATTTTTTGTTTGGGGTGTCCAAATCAAAAATTATATTGCCCTAAATCTATTTGGTAGTAAAGGCAAATTAGACATCTTTTGAAAAAATGCTCATCAATTTTTGAAATTCAACTTGGAATTATCTAATAAAGTATCACATATAATTATTCTAAAAAACATTTAGTTCTCAAATCACATTCTAAGAGGAAAAGAACTTTGTTAGCTATGTTGAGGTAGTTTTAAGAATAAACATTGTTTTCTTGTAACTTCAAGCCTTAGAAGAGTTTTGGGGGGTCCAAAAGCCTATTTCGGGCCTGTTTCGTTGCAGCTGTTTCCCATAGCGAGGAGATCAACCCGCTATCAGAATTTTCTTTTTCATAAATTAAAAAAACTAAAAAAAAATTTAGTCTCTAAATGCAAAAAAAAAAATGTAATTTTAAAATTAAAATTAAAAAAAAAAAAATGGTCAATGATGTGGCAAGGTCTTGGCCATGTCAGACCACTGCGCCAAACTTGTTTCTTGCATTTGTAGACTGTGATAACTCGTAGGCATCCAAAGGCCCCAAAAATCTTCTAATTGCCTATTATCTTGCAATCTCTTAAGTCAAAGTTCTTGAAATTTTTTCTTACATATTCCAAATGTCTGTCTCTAACTTTTGAACATTTGGATTTCAAATTAAAAAATTTCTTCATTGCACAAAAATTATCAAAAAATGACTAGTGTATTTCCAATTCATTTAACCTTGTGCATTGTAGGATGATTTAGAGTAAGTTAGACTCCATACTTGCTTCTAAAATTTTTTATGATTGAAGCTAACATCATATATTTGTGAATGGTCAAAATTTTCATTTTTGTATAGAAAAAAAATTTACTCCAAGAAGGCTAAAAGTTTGTTGATCATGTTTCATAGGAATGAATAGAGTTATTTTTCTCACTTCAAACATTATAATCTTTCAATATATGGAGTCAAATGGGCTGAAATTTTATCCACTCATTGCCTTATTTATTTAATATCCTATTTTATGGTAGGAATTCAAAAAAAATTTCAATTTTTGATTTTAGACAATGCATCAAAAATTGGCAATATTGAATTTTTCATCTTCCAAAATACCCTCCAACCTTTAGAAGTTAATATGGAAAAAGAACCAACCTCCTAATTAATATATTTATGATTAACATATTCAATTGATCAAAGTGTGATAAATATCTAGACTATCATACTTAACAATTCGGGTCAACAAAAAATAATTTTAAGAAAAATTGTTGGAATTATAGAGAAAATAATTCTTTTTTATGAGAAACCACATAATTTGAGAAAAAATTCCTATATTTAGTATAATCCAAAGTTTGAATTACCTAATTTTAATTAAATATTCAACATGAAATGTTGATTTTGATTGTAGGGATCAGGGTTGACACGACGTTTGGACGTGGACGCTGTGTCTGCAGCGTTTGCTGACATTCGCGGTCCCGGCGGACGCAGCGTCCGCCGGGACTGCCCCGTCCGCCCCGCCCGCCCAGACGGCCCTATTTCCCCCAACCGCCCTACCCAAACTGCCCCGCGGTCACTCCCTTAATCTTTAAACAATTAAATGTTAAATGAAGTGCAATGGTTCGCGATTTGTTATTAAAACAATGTCTTTCATAAGTTGAAAGATTATAAAGTTTGACCACGAGTCCATGATAGTCTTGAAACTATGAAAAATTCCAATTCATTTTCAAAAGGCAAACTGAAAAAATTTGTGACTTCAAATATATATATATACTATTTAAAAAATCGAGATCAACACAAATACAAACATAATCAATATGGGCAAAATGTATTCAATTTAATGTAGAATACCATACATTGTGCACATTTGGCTAATTGCACATATAATTTTTTTCATTCCAACTCTATATTTCTAAACTAATTTTTAATGCCTATATAACCTATTCAAGTATTCAACTACTACTTCTGCACTACCAATCTAATATAAATGGCGGAAATGTTCATCTGGCATCGGCCAACGATATGTATTACAAAATCGCGTAATCACATGGGCCAAACTAGTATTTTCATCGTCAGTCTTCAAAGAAATGCACTTCAAGTAAGCATAAAACACTTTTGCAAAGTCATGAAAGGCAAATTGTGTCGCACTAGGTGTTTTTCGTAGCACGTTGAAATACGCCTCTGACATGTTGTTTCCATTCATCCGCCGAGCAATTTTTCGAATGGCATACTCTTCCGACTTACGTGAATACATCGGAATGACTTCCACATCTGCACCTGCTTTATGCAAATATGTAATACGTGGATCCACCCACCATCTCCTCTGCAAAGTCTGTTTCATCTCATTTGCTGATGTAAATGTGTACAAAGACTTCATTGGCTGAGAAGCTAAGGTGGTCATGCCCCAATCGCAAACTCCAATGTACACACGTGACTCATCCTCTGAAAAATGCAACAAGATGTTGTCCGGAGAAAGATCATTGTGCAAATGTCCAGCAAGATGCACTGCATACATTATATGCATAAACGCCCATGTCAACTCCATGCGCTTCTTTCGATATCGTCCTAAATGGTGAGCTTTTACAACCTCCTCTTCGGTTGGATTCATATACATCAAACGGATTTGAATGTTGTCTAGAAAGTCCTTATCCATATTCAACATTTGTCAAAGAGTTCCATCATTCCACCAATACGCATACCCTTAACACGTCGTTCCGTGCACCGCAACAAACCGTATCACACCCGCGTGTGGAATTCGAACAACCATTGATTCGTTTTGATGTTCTATCTTTGCAAGATCGGGTCGAGTTTGGTGGTGAATGGATTTCTTTGCCGCAAACTCCCAATAAGGAAGTATTCCTGGACATCCTTCAATACAAACCTTTTGAATCGTTGCATATCCACCTCTCATCGTTCTATCATCAACAACAATCACGCGTGTTGTATCTGGAAGTGCTATGAGGTGCCGTTTGGTCCTTTCCGCTTCAGCAACTCCATCATTGCTTTTTCATCAACCAATTGAACCAACTCGATTATGCGTTTTGGCAAATGGAGCACATCGCCCCGTAAATAAGTCCGCTTTCAGAATCACTTCTTCAAACTGGGTGTCATTGGGTCGATATTCCTTGCCATATTTAACCAAAATGACTTTGGAATTCCACAAAGCGTCATGAACCTTGTTCTCCAAACATTTGGTGAAGTACGTTTTATGCATTTCGTCATGCCACTTCGCCACATTCAATGCATCCAACAACATCTGTGTCATGTCTACCTTGAATTTAGACACGTACTCCTCTTGATATCTGATGTACTTATTGTTTAAAGACAATGTTGTTTCCGATTCATAAAATTGAACGATGCGCTCGATCATGAATTTCTTGCATTCTTCCGAAGGACTTTGGCGAGCTACCTCCAAGTTTGATGGTCCCTCTCCATGTTTTAGCTTCGCAACCTTCTTCTTCCCGTTCGTCATCATGACAAATGAAATTGATATAGATGAAATTTTTTAATTTAAATGTGAATTCCACGCACAAATATTAAAAAAATTGGCAACAAGGGGGCCTCAATAAACCACTCTTGCCTTGCCTCGGAAAGGAGCCAATGGAGGATGAACCACCAAGCTCTCCGCTCCACCTTGCATTCACAAGGGGCAAAGCAAAAGTGACAATGCGGACGGCCCTAAACCGTTCGCCCGATCAAACGGGCCGGGGGTGGCGGACGGATCGGCCGTCCGCCTCCCCGAAACCCTAGAACCCCGTCCGCCCGATCGGACGGTCCGGGGGGGCGGACACATCGCCGTAACGGGGCGGACGGGTATCGGGGCGGACGGGGTCTGGGCGGATGGGACGGACGAGTATGAGGGCGGACGGGGCGGTTTGATCCTAAAGCAACCCAAAACCCATATTTTGCACGATAAACAGAAGTCTTCATGGCACTGTATAGTTCAACTAACTTTTCATTCATTCAATGTAAAATTTGAAATTAAAAAAGGTAGCCTTCCTTTATGACCAAATTTATGAATTCTTGGTAAATGATATTTTTGTACAAAGATATGAGCTAAAATGTGCAAAAATTCACGAAAAGATTGCGACGTTTAATATATGTACCCAAATATTCACGTTGCATTGTGTATAAAGCAATTGTAAGAAGGTAGTTGAATAAAAATTCTACTATTAAATTGAATTAGTTGACGTCTAATCACTTAGTAAACCGCTAAATGTCTAAGTCCTTGCAAGTGTGTTTTGGCTATCGAAAAAGAGCATGGACTTATAGTTATCCCCAATGAAGCAAATTGTTCTTTTTTCAAAATCTAATGGTATAGATGTTTAGCCCCTAAAGTTCTTTTCACTAAAAACACTTCAAAACTGCAAGTAGTAGTGCAAATACCAAGTCTTGGAAGAAAAATACTTTTGGGCATATGTAACCGTAGGATCTTGTAGTAAATTAGTTGGAAAAGATGTGGAAAAAAGTTTAGACAAATCCACCATTTGGATTGTAAGATATTAGATATTGAGTGTTTTATTTAAGGGGGCTATTCAATTATGTCTATTAATGAACAATTGGTAGGCTAACAAACCTAACTTAGCATGTATTTTAATATTTGTTGCAATTGTTTTAAGAATATTATAACATAATACTATTATAATATTCTTATAAATGATATAGTACTAAATCATTTCAAAATCAACAACATTTGAAAACAATCTGTCAATCTTGTCTTCCATACTCCTTTAATGATATATATATATACATATATAAAATATATTAGATAAATCAACGAGAACAAATCAATGATTATATATTTCATAGATCTATTCTTCATCAATCAAATAAGAGTGCATGTTCAAATATAGACAAAGATGGTTTCTCCATTTGTTCCCAAAAATTAAATAAACAAATAGAGAAAGATATGAAGTGAATGTTACTTGGAGAATTGAAGGGAAAGAAATTGAAGTACTCAATTGCATTTTATTAAATTGAAAAATTGCATGTGGATGGCATGAATTAATCTTCATAGATGCTAAACTCATACAAGTTGCATTTCAACATTTATGATTTATGCAATTGATTGAATTGAAAGCTCTTGTAATTACATTTTCAAATTTTCGATTCAATCATTCAAATTTGCAAGAGTGATTTATGATAGATTTATAACTTTAAATGTGAAAGCATTCAATGCCTTTATGCGTTTGTTCATCAATATATTAATTTTAAATAAATAATATATATATTTTTATAACATATGCATAAACCATTGCATTAAAAAAAACAAAAATTAAGAACCAAGCCAAATAGGCTGGTCAAATGAAGAGAACAAGAGAACAACAGCCCTACGAGAAAGCAAAGGAAAAAAAAGAAAATATGAAAAGGACTCAAAAGAAAGAGCAAGATGCATTCTTACAAGACCGTAGAATACATAGTACAATTTAATATAGATTAAAATTGAAGTATTATACTCTACAAAGTATAAACCGAAAACAATATCATATACCTAAGTTCAAAAGTTTGCAATTGTTTCGTGAATTCATTTTGAAAACTCAAACAAAGAAATATTTTATAATCAATATCTTGTTCATTTGAATCATTTCAAAATTCGAATTCCGAATTCAATTCCTATTTATAATAGAAATTATGTTTGTCAATTTTTTAAATCTTTAAACAATGAACCCTCTTTTTTAAAATTAATATTTAAAAACATCTGAAATAAGAATATTGGAATTACCCTTCAAAATAAATATAGCACATGTATAAGTGTATAATGTATTCTACTCAACCAACTCAAGTAACGAATTTTTCTATGTTTTTAAGGAAAAATATAGCCATATATGATTTGAAAGTTAAAACATTGATTCTTTTTCTTTGTTTTCAAATTTAATCAAAATTTCATTAAAAAATATGAAAGACTCGATGTTCATTTGAAGATCGTGATGCACTTCTAATTAGAAAACACAACCTTTCATTAAATATCATGAGGTTGAAATCCATTAAACTGTTATTCTAATTATGTATTGGGGCCTTTTTTTAAAATTTCATTTGCTAACGATGCAAAAGGAATTGATTATTTCTACAAAACATTTGATTTCCTAATGAACTTTAAAAAAATCCCCACCATCTTCAGATCTTCTCAAAACCTATTTAGAAGGATAATATGAGTAAATAATCCAAACATATTCAACTTAACCACATTCCCCTCATTCGTAAAACAATTTAGGGGAGAAAAGAAAAGGTTTAGGGTAATTAGGGTATAGGGTTTACATTTTTTTTTTTTAAATGATAAATCAATTACATTGATCCTCATTTAGCAGTGATTATTAGGATGTTTTTTTTTGGAAATGTTACCGCTCTTTTTGAATAATATCGGCCTCTTAGGATGCTCCAATGGACAGCTGGGCGGACGCCGTCGGCGGTCAGTGTTTAAGTGGGGCGGTCGGCGTGTCCAAAGCGCGGACGGCGTGTCCAAAGCACGGACGGCGTCGGAAGGCGGACAGTGCGGATAGTCCCGTCCGACCGCCCTGTCCGACTGCCCGTCCGACCCGTCTGGACTGTCCGCCCGACTGCCCCGTCCGCCTCGTCCGCCCGCCCCCGTCCGGCCTGTCCGCCCATCCGCCCGTCCGCTTCAGCCCCATCCGGGCCGTTGCTTGTTTTGAACGGAAACCCTAAAAATGAACCTTTAATTTTCTGGAGGGAACTATAAATGTTAAAAGAGAAGCTTTGGTATTCACTCTCGAAAAATCGAACGCTAAGATTTCCAAGGGCTATGAGCTTCAATTTATTGAGTCTCTTGCTTGGTAATGCATAGTTCAGTGGACGGGGGGGCTTTGATTTTCAAAGCTTTGTGTGACTAATTTCATTAATATTGTATACATTGTCACGTTGTGGGTTTCAAATTTAAAAGATTTTATTGGTTTCTTTTGAAATTGAGGTAAAACATACACTTGTCAGTATGGTGGCCAAACCGACGGGGGATTTTTCTCCTTGGTTTAGTGTGCAAAAGGGTGGTAAAGTAAAATGTAGGCTTTGCAAAGCGAGCATGTCAAGGAAGCTCAACCGTATGTTCAGCCACTTAGGCTATTCTGGGCCTGGAGGTGTACGTGATAAAGGGGTGAGCCTTTGTCCACGATTATCAATGGTAGTTCGAGATTTATTTCGGCATTGCGAAGGAGTTTTTCCAAAACGCGTTGTAATGGACAATGTGAATGGCAACCCTGGCCCTTCAGATGTTCAAGAGTTTTTGGTCGGAAAGGTTGTGTCGCATTCTCACCACGAAGATTTTTGTCCAGCGTCCAAAGAATTGGTATCAATGGTATGTGCCACAACTGAAATGACTTTGAGTACGGAAGCTTCTAGTGAACGTGAAACCCTGAGGGCATCAAGTTCTAGGCCTCAAAGGCAAGGCAGCTTAGTGAATGGGTTTGAAGAAGGTCATAGACGCAAATTACATTTAGTATGGGCAAATTTTTTTTATTCAGCGAACATACCATTTTCCGTGGCTCGAAATCCAGCTTTTAAAGAAGCAATGAAGAAAACGGTTGCGTTTGGTAGGCCATACATTCCTCCCTTATACCACGACCTTCGTTACAAATTGTTGAATGAGGCGAAGACTAATATTCAGACACAGTTGAATGCACGGACCGAAGATAGCATTCGAAAATTTGGAGCAACATTGTCCATTGATGGATGGAGCTCCGTGACTAATCGACCTCTCATCAATGTCATGCTTGTATCATCCGCAGGTGAAGAATTTCTTGGATCTGTGGATACAAGTAGTTGTGAAAAAAATGCGGAGTACTTGGCAGCTGTGTTGGAAAAGTTCATTGAACAAGTGGAGTCCAAGAACGTCGTGTTAATAACTACGGATAATGTTCCCGTGAATCCGTTCGCATGGGATGTAATATCTGCAAAATATCCTCATATTTTTTACCAAGGGTGCGTGGTATATACATTGAATTTGTTGTTGAAGGATTGGGCTGCACAGAAATGGATTGCTTCCAAATTGGATAAAGGAGTTCTCGTAGCTAAATTTATCAGAAAGAGACATATGCCGCTAGCTCTATTGCGAAAGTATTTGCCAAATCTTGGTCTCTTGATGCCTAGGGACACAAGGTTCGCCTCTAAATTTATCATGATGGAGCGTTTGACAAAATTGAGAGGAGCATTAGAACAAACGGTGGTAGATCCGCAATGGGTTGAGTATGTACATACTCTCAAGAAGAAATGTGGAGTTAAAGTCCAACCAAAAGACTTGGCCTTAGCGGTGAAGAAAATTGTTCTTGATGACCATTTTTGGAATCGGTCCATCAATTATGTGGAGATGGTTGAACCAATCATATGTGCACTTCGCGATTTGGATTCAAAATCACCATGCATGGGGAAGGTGTTGCATATCATGAGGAAGTTAGAGAAGCACGTGAACGGATTACAAAGTCCACCATTTTGTTTGCTAGAAGAACTTGCAATTCCATTAGTACAGTCTTTTTATGCCCGAAGAAAAATGGTGGACAACGATCTCTAATCAACCGCAGCTCTTTTGAATCTATACCTTCTTCATGACAAAGAGCTAGCGGATGACGCAGATGCAATGTCAGGATGTAAGAAAGTTTTGGAGAGAATATGTAAACCAGATGAATATGCAGTAGTGGTGAAGGAATTTGTAGCTTTTCGACACATGGAACCTCCATTCCACAATATGTTGAATCTGGGAGATCAAATGTTGTCCGCACATGCTTGGTGGGATTTTGAAGGTGCATGTGGCAAGTTTATAGCTCCATTAGCGAAGAGGATATTGGCTCAACCGGTGTCATCATCTTCATGTGAACGGAATTGAAGCAACTATTCTTTTGTTCACAACAAATCTTGAAATAAATTGAAGCCGGAGAGAGCAGCGGATTTGGTGTACGTGTATACCAATTCCAAAGTATTAAACGCATCGAAGGAAAAAGATGAAAAAAAATGGTATAATGATAATGTGGATCCGATGGAATCAGAGGATTCAGATAGGCCGACGTTAGAAGACGATGATGACGATGATGACGAGGATTTGGAAAGGGCCCTTTCAGCTGTAGATGGCGGAGATGACTTCAATCATACGATAGCATGGGGAGATGAAGACATTATAGAAGGCTTTCCCGATTTGGTGAATGATACGCATGATTATCATCTAAACCACAAGGATGTCGTTCCCGACAATGCAAACGATGCATATACCTTTTATGAAGACGAGGACAATGTAGGGGTACAGGAGAATCTACCTTCTTTAACTACATATTGTAATGGAATGGGATTCTTGAATAGCGAAAACATTCTATCGGAAAAGGCAAACGCTATTGCCAAAGAGGTGAAAATCAATGAGAATGCTATTGGTGATGATGGGAGAAATGAAGAAGTTTTAATTTCTCAATCTCCATCTATGGCATAAAATGTAGTGCAAGAAAACGACAAAAGAGAAGATGCGGTCATGGAGGTGGACGTTCCAAAAGATGTGGGCAACAATAGTGGTGATGAGGGGGAACCAAATATTGTGGTACAGAAAAATAATGATTCATTTGGGATGGCAGTCACAAATTTGGCAATTGTGAAAAGTGATAAAGGAAAGGAGCCAATGAAGTCAATTTTTGAAGTACCGAGATCTAGTGCTCTTCCACTAATACCGTTGAAGTCTGTTAGCACACGATTGAATGATTCTCGGAACTTTGGATATGGAAAACGCCTAATGAACATTTCCAAAGAAATTTCTACAAGCGGTAATCTACGGAAAGTAGCGTCATCACCTACAAGCTTAAGTGATACGGATAGTGATCGGATGCCATTGGCATCTTCGCGTGCTCGCATTTTAGGAAAAGGAATGGCGCAAGAATCCATCAAATCAACAAACGGCACTCTATTACTTCAAAAGAAAGCCAAAGTGGAGATAACCGTTCATGGACATGTCGACCCTACATCGAGATTGATGGTTCAAGAATCGAGTAACGTGAAAGCGAAAAGAGAAATGCAACCTTTTGCTATCTCTCTAATGAAGAATAGGACCCCTTTTGATGAAAATGTTGCTACTTTGTCAAATAGAAAGAAAAGAAAGGTTCCTATTCAAAAAGCCTTTAATCGTTCTGTCAAAGTAAAAAAAGAAAAATTAAATTCGAAAGAAGGGAGTAAACCTACTTCGAGAGAAGACTTGAAGGAGACAACGATACTTGATTCCAACAATGAAGATGACTCCGACAATGAAGATGACTCCGATAATGAAGATTTTGAACGGAGAGCTGCAGAAGAGAGTAGTGGGGTTGAGGTTAGAGGAGATGTGGATTGGTGTCCATAGGAATTGTGGAGATGTGAATTTAGATGTTTGATTGTTTAGTTGCTTATGATATATGGAGCTCATATTGACAAATGACAATGGTTTTTTCAATCATTTTATTATAAAATTGTTTGTTTATTGATGATATACATCTCGATGGATTTTAAAGTGATTTTGTTTCTAATTCAAAATGAAATTCAACAAAAAAAATTAAAAATATATTTCATATTTTAGCTTTTACATAAATAGTGATATACAACTCTATTGAATCGCAATTGCAATATAAGAAAAATCAAAATCAAAATGACTTCACTCTCAATCTCTCATTGGTGAAAACAATCAAAACAAAAAACCCAAAACGGGTTTTCTAAGCCGCCCCGTCCGCCCCGTCCGTCCGCTCCGCCCGGCCGCCCGGCCCCGCGCGTCTGCCTTCCGACGGCGGGAGGGACGCTGCGTTCGCTAGCGTCCGGACGTCCGGACGTCCGGGAAACGGACGCTATTTTGGGGCGGACGTAGAGATTCGTCAACCCTAGTAGGGATGGTGATTGTAATTATGTAATAGTTGAACCATTGATACTAAAAGATTCATAACATCAACACTTTAGAGAATAGAAATAGAAGGTAAGATATACTAAGTAATAATTACAGCTCAAGACTTATTAAATTTCAATAGAAAAATGAAAAAATGTATTGTTTAAACCTTATGTTGTCAATAAAGCTAGGAAAAAAAATTCAAATTATTTATTATCTTGTTCACACTACTTCATGTTTACTTTCTATATTTTTAAATTCCAAAATAAGATTGTTGTGGTCAAAAGTTATATAAAATGTAATTATTTAGCAAAGTGTTCAATATTTGCCTAGTGTAAAAATATATTCTATCAAGAAAGTGTATTAATATTTTGTTTTACAAATATTTGCCTAGTATTTGATTTTTTACTAATGAATCATTTATTTTTCTTTACAAATCAATTGAAGCTGTGATTCTAGCCAATTATAAAAAATTAAATGTTTAAATATAACTAATGTCTTTTGAGCTTTAAATGTTCCATTGTTCCTTCCATGGACAAATAAAAGTTTAGGTAGGTTTCTATGATCTCAATTTTTGATTCAATTTTTTCAAATATTTGTTGAGATAGAAAAACACCTTACCTTTTTGAGAATATAATTTTTATTTCAATCAATATCTTTGAGAAAAAGTTATGCCTAATCTTTAAAGTACCATGTAGCAATAGAAGACTATAAAAATTTGAAAATAAAAAATAATTTTCTTCTCATAGATTGTATTATTATCTACTTGGAGAGCTTTGATTCATTCCATTTGGATTAGTGATGTAAAAGTTATAGAGCTTCTTATTTTATGGACAATTATAGAAACTTCTTAAAAAAATAACTTGTTGGATAGGTTTTTGAACACAATTTTCACAATTATCACCTTCCTCCCAAATTTTATGAGGTTTAGTATAATTGTTAGAATAGTGTCCCATTGAAACTATCAAAAGTGTATTTTAATTTCATCTTAGAGCTATTAATGCTTTGGATTTCCTTCAATATTCTACCTACATTTGCTTAATAATTTTTTAAAGAATGAAAATCAAATTCTTTTTTGAATTGTTTGCCCTAGACTTTCAACTTTATTTTCCTACATGAAAAGTTTAAATTCAAAATTTTTAGAGCAAAACTTTTAAATTAAGAATTGATGGTGCTAGCATGTGAGCATTGAAATGCAAGCATATGAGCTTTAAGCATATGTATGAGTGGATATACTCTAACCATTGAAGGTACTTATAACATAAACACCTATAATTTGGGTATTTATAATACAGTTATCCTACAATTATAGAAGGTTTCTATAATACAAACACCTATAACATAGGTGTATAGTCTTCTAGGCTCATATGCTCATGATCCTAAGCTTACATAATATCAACCCTCTCTTACAATCTATTTGGTTATTAGTTTTTAAGATTTCTTTCTAAAAATAATTCTAGTGCAAGATATTGTAGTAGATATACATAAAAAAGAAATTTTAAATTTTTATACTCTTGTGCAATAGAAATGACACTTTTGAATGTTTTTTTGATGAAAAAGGTCTCGGGACTATAGGAATTAAAAGGTTCTAGAAATGATTTGGAATGCATCTATTATTCTTCAAAAATTGGCAATGAGGATAATCTAAAATCTTGATGCTAAATATTTTTTGTTTAGATGCAAGCTTAAAAAAAGTTTTAATATTGATATTTTATAATTCATTGATGGTTGTTTTTTCCAATGCCCTCATAATGTGAAGGGTAAAACATTGACTACAACTTGTCTTCTTTTTGCACTTCTAATGTTGACTATTTGAATGTTTTGGACTTTGAAGGTAGATTTTTTTATTTAATGTTTTCATAAAAATATTAGAATTTGGAGAAAAGATTGTTGTTGGAAGTACTTTGAGGAATGGGCAAGGGAATAGGGTAAATTTTTTGTTGCTTTGTATAGAATGTGGATGTTTGAAAATAGATATTCCTAAAAGTCATGGAGTGCAACAACATTGAAATTTAAAGCTCAAGAGCATTGTGAATGCAAAGGGACACAACAAAGCCTTTATAATATTATTGTAGGAAATGAAAAGATCAATAAATAAAAGCGTTGCCAAAATAGTCATGGATTCAATCATGAAATTTTAATCATGAAGCTCTAAAATTCCATAACTTTAGTATATCATCTCATACAAGAATGCATGTGATAAAAGTCAACCTCAACTCCCCAAAATGAACGATATTACAATTGACCTAAAGTTCATTATTCTAGTTGCCCCTACCTAAGTAGATGAATTAGGCAGAAGGCAGAAGCTTCTTGGAGAAGGAATTGCCAAGTTTGGAGGTTTAAAAAGTTGTTTGAATGATTTTCTAAAAGGACATTTTAAAAGGTTTTCCAAAAAGTGTTCCATTTTGAAAAAGTCATAGGGACGCCTAGCTAATTTTTTAATTAAAAATTTAATAATGGAAAATAACTTTAAAATATAAAAATGAAAATTTTACCTAGAATAAGACAATTCCTCATTTGCTTCACTCTATTGTATTGTATTTGACCTTCAATACCAATATGTGACTTCATAAGGTTTATAACTTAGTATATTTTAGAATCTTCTTAATTTTTTTTAGAAATCAAGCAATTTGCATTATGATTATATGCAAATTTCCATAGTTGTAACAATATCTATTACAATTGCTTACCTTGTTAAATTTGAATTTATTGTATCTAGTAGTCAAGATCAACACTTTGCCAAAGGATTTATTAAAATTGTGATTTGTAATTTGGTAGATGCCTAAAAATACAAAGATTCATTTTTTTCAATATAAAATAGATTTAAAAATATTTGATATCTATTTAAAAAAATATTTTTTGCCAACCTTGACCACAAAATACAATATTTCTTATAAACATTTTGTAAACATAATTATTAGTCAAGTCCAAAACAAAATCTAATTAAGCTAAAGGCATGGCGTAACATGCAAATAATGACAATAGTTGAGAGTTCAACAATGCAACCATGGGACCGAAGTCTAGAATTATTTTGAAATTTGCAAGAGATTAACTCCACTTTTCCCAAAAATTACTTTTCAAGATTCAATTTCTCATACAATATTAGTCCTTTTATGTTTTTAATGATTTCCATGTTGTACAATATTCAAAATGACATGTCAAAGTGACCAATTTTGGCTTCTCTAGAATCTAAAGGGATAAGGTAGACAAGTCCATTTCCACCAACTACCTATTTTCACACACCACCCTACTTTTGACCACATTTCCACCACCAAACTCATCTAAATTCTTTTTTTTTATGACAAAATTAGTGCATTAATGCCAACAAGGAATAACATGTCAATCCTCCATTGGTGAATACTCAAGTGTCATTAGATATATAGAAAGGTAATTATGGGTTGTTTATAGGACATTTATGACTTCTCTTTGTAGGCAGTTTTGTAATTTCAAGGTAGACCACTTCAAAAATTCACAGAATTTACAATTTAAATCAATAAATTATATTTCCTATTAAGTTTGATTCATAAAGCAAGTGCACATCTCTAACAAACATGTGCCCCTCTTGGAAAGTTGGTGTTGGCCCCAACATATTTAGATTGCAAATCAGGGTGGTAATAGGCTTGTGTACCTTAATTGTAACACCACATGTCCATGAATCACATGAATCAGTGAGAGCTCTGCAGATGATCAAAACTGGATTTTGCGTCAGAGCTATCTAGAGTTTTGAGGCTTAAGGGTTTAGGGTTTAAGGTTTCGAGTTAGCCCAGCGGTTGAAACTTTGATATCGTCTCCTTGTAACTTAATTGTTTGAGTAATTTTGGGGAAGGATATGGTGCCGGGATTGGGGTTGTTCGAATTGGAATCTAGGGTTGTGAATGTAAGTGATTAGATTTTGGCCATGGAGAGGATCTTTTAGGGTTTGGTGTGGTTAGTTTTGAGGCTTTTTTGTTCGAGGTTTGGCTATGGAGAGTTCGAACGCACCGCCGTTGTTCTCTAAACGGAAATCGAAGAAGGTGTCCTCAAATCTCATCAGCAAGGAGCGCAACGTTACGGTACCCGTAGCTGAGAAGGAAGAGTCGAAGCCGGCGGAAGAAATCACTTCGTTCCAAGGATTAGGTTTAACAGATTGGCTGGTGCGATCATGCAAGGAGCTCGGGATGAAGCGCCCGACACCGGTGCAACAGGGTTGCGTCCCCCAGATTCTAGCGGGGAAGGATGTGTTCGGGTTGGCGCAAACAGGGAGTGGGAAAACAGCCGCATTCGCTCTTCCGATTCTCCAGAAGCTGGCTGAGAATCCTTATGGTGTGTTTGCGCTCGTGTTGACGCCGACGCGAGAGTTGGCGTTTCAAATCGCTGATCAATTCAAGGCCTTAGGAGCCGAGATCAATTTGCGGAGTACGGTAGTGGTGGGAGGGATGGATATGACCGAGCAAGCCAAGGCTCTCATGCAGCGGCCTCACGTGGTTATCGCAACTCCTGGCCGTCTGAGGGATCATCTTATGAATGATCCTGGTATTCCAGCAGTCTTTGCAAGAGCCAAGGTATGTCAGGGTTTCGGGTTTCTGTCAAAAATTAAGACTAACATATCAGAAATTTTCTTTGCTCTTTATTCGTTGAATTCGATATTTTTTGAAGTACTGTGTTAATGTGCCGCAACTTGAGGTATTACTCAAGACGATTCTGGAATTCCAGCCGTCTTCGAGTAATTTAGGGTTTGGATTTTGTTGTCTAGAAATAGATTATTTAGTAAGATTATTAGAAGTTTGCCATGCATTGTATTCCCTGAGGTCGATAATTTTGAAGCACTGTGTTAATATGCCACAAATTATGGTGTCATCTAATGAATGATCCTGGAAATTCTAGCTTAGTTTGTCAGAACCAAATCCTAAACCCTAGATGAACTCTAAACAGGTAGTCTTGCGTTTGGGATTTTTGTCAAGAGTTAAGGTTACTTAGTGGGGTCTTTTGGAAACTTTCTTTGTTTTGATCGACATATTTGAAGTATCGTGGTAATTTACCGGAACTTCTTTGGCAGTTTCTAGTGCTCGATGAAGCTGATCGGCTTATGGATGTCGGCTTCGAAAGTGAGCTCAGAGCTGTCTTTCAGGGCATGCCCGACACTCGCCAGACGTTACTGTTTTCTGCTACAATGACGACGAATCTGAAAGCTTTGCATGACGTCTCCCTGGATAAGGCATTTTTCTATCAGGCTTACGAGGGGTTCAAAACGGTGGAAGCTCTCCAGCAGCACTACATCTTGACACCTGCGAATGTGAAGGATGTGTATCTTATGCACATCATGTCCACTTTGGAGGAGCGAAAGATACGTTCGGTCATCATCTTTGCTTCCAGTTGCAGGTAGTTGTGACGGATTTTCTCACTAAGAATTTTTTTCAATTTTTTCTGTTTTCTGTTTTGTATGTATGTGACCGCAGATGCTGAGAGAAGCGGAATAGTCCCGTTTTCATGTCCTGTAGCAGGTTCTTCATGTTCAATCTAATCTATGAACTTTTGCTTATGCAGGACATGCCATTTATTAAGTTTGATGATGGCAGAGCTGGAAGTGGACACTACTGCATTGCACTCCATGAAGACACAGCAACAGAGGCTGGCGTCATTGAGTAGATTTAAGTCCGGGCAGGTGCCTATATTAATTGCGACTGATGTGGCAAGTAGAGGCCTGGATATTCCAACAGTTGACTTGGTAGTCAATTATGACATTCCCAGGTGTGTAACGGATTACTTCTTTTGAACCTATTGTTTCATGTCTCGTGAAACTAGAAAAAACTGTATGATTCAACAACTTGGTTTGTTTCTTTTGATGTGAGGCAGTGATGTTTAGTTTGAGAATTCTCTGTGACTTCGCTCGTCTAGATTATGTTATGCATTCTAGAACGGGCTACTCTTGTTGGTCATAGCCTGATCCTACCCCTATTGTATCAATCAGGTTCACTAGAGATTATGTACATCGAGTTGGGAGAACAGCCCGTGCTGGAAGAGGGGGGAGTGCTATCAGTTTGATTACACAGGTAAAATTACCTGTGTGTTTGTGTTGGAAGGTTATAAGGTTATCGAAGTTTCCTTTATTGTAATTGGCGTTGGTTGATTGTCGATAAGTTGGGGCGTACTGAGATGGCTTCTGAGGTTCAGACACTAGTTATGGCAATGGTGGAAAAATTAACGATTTTAACATCGATGTTGGTTGTCGAACAAGTAATAACAGTTCTGTTTCGCATCTATTCTGATCGGTGGTTTGTGTTTGCAGTATGATGTGGAGCTAGTACATGACATTGAAGAACTGCTAGGCAAAAAGCTAGAGGAATACGAAGTGGAAGAAGATAAGGTTTTAAAGACTATCACGAAGGTACGGTTTCCTGCCAATTTTTGTACCTTCCCTTTGTTGAGGGTTTGTATCAGGAACTTTCAAATGTCAAATACTCATATGTAGTCTGAATGTCGACATCCCTCAGATATACAAAGCAAAACGAGTTGCTATGTTGAAGATTGTGGATAGTGGATTTGAAGAGAAGGTGAAGACTCGCAAAGATCAAAAAGTGAAGTCTTTGGTGGACAAAGGTCTTTTAGATCCTAACAGGTTGAAGGAAAGGAAACGAAAGAAACCTGAAAACAGAGATTCTTGACAGAAGAATTGTTTCTGTTTAGATCATTGTAAAATATAGGACACAGGATTGCTGGGTGCCGAGTGTCATTTAGGACCTCGTTATTCTATTATCCTACTTTTACTTGGTAGAGATCATGAATTGCTAATGGCTAATTCCATTGCTCAACGCTGACACCAGTGCTGGTTAGAGTTTTTGTCAGATTCAATACTCAAAAGAATTTAATTGTATTTTCTTTGTCATCTTGAGAATACGGTATGATATACAAAAATTCATACCATGATCTAGGTATTATCTTATAGTCAGTCATAGTAACTTTCACAACTTATTTTTACTGTCCAAGATTGAAATAATATTTCATGTGCCAAATCTAGGTTGCTCCTATCAGCATTGGAGCATGTGTTTCTGTTTTCTTGAGAGCTGTACGCAATCAAGAGAGGTTCGAACTAAAATGGAGTCAAGAATTATACAATCAAAGTAAGGTAATGACTCTTTCTTGCATTAAAATGTGCATCTTATTCTTTGATAACCATAGATGATGTTTTTTAGTGCCTTCGAAGAAATTCCATTCTAAAATGTGAAACCATTCAGCACCACAGGAATGGTTTCCTACGTAACCCTGGTGACGGAAGTCGTTCTTGTAGAATCACCTTTCAGTAGAGCACCTTTTAGAATCACATGACAATTTGCAACCACCGAATGTGTAGATTCTGAAAGCACTTGACACATCACACCAAATTTTGAAGCTGATTTGTGTATATTATACCAAGTACTTATCAAGCCAGTCGCTTACAGCTCGTATATTCCGACACACAGAGTTCTATACCAAGAATCGCATAAGACAATGGGCTGTACAGTACACTGCTTCGGAATCAATAGTATCTGACACTAAAGTACCATATCGAACATTGTGCCATCCAACCCAGCACGGGATCTAACCCAAACAAATACCACCTACCTTGTACCACTTCTTACCATACACATAATACAAATGAAAGCCATCTGAATTGAAGAAAGCAAAAATCACCTACCGTTTACCAAATATTAACATACACATAGTACAACCACGAAACCCATCTGAATTGAAGAAACAAACCGCATTACTCCGTAGCACTACCTCCTGGCAAGTCCTTGTTTCTAGTGTCCTTCACTGGAGTTCCAGTTTGTGCAGGTGATGACCAAGTGCTCTTGACTGCATCTCGCAACGCAGCCGCAGTCTGGCCCAAACTCTCCGAAACCGACTGCGCAGGGGGGTGCGTCACGGGCAAATTGGTCGAAGTCGGAGTGGCATGACTTGTATTAGCAGTCGGAGACGGCGTGACGAAAGCATCCTTCACCGACTGTGCAGTCGAAGTGATCACGTTCCCCAACGATTGGAACAACGTCGTGGGAGACTGCGAGTTCAAACCCTTGGAAGCAGTGGTAGTCGTAGTCCCTCCTTCTTGCAGTTTTTCATTCGCCACAGCAATGCCGGAGGACAAGGCGTCGTGCACTTTGGCAATGCCCTGTTGGACAGCGGATTGCCCACCCTGGACCTTCTGTTTGGTGTCTTCGCTGTGTTGCTGGGCGTGTTCCCTGGCGGCAACGTTGAGACCCTCGGCGCCGGCAGCGGTCTCTCCGCTGGCTGTTCCGAGTTGACCAGCGACTTGCTTTCCGGTTGTTTCTAGCGTGGTGAAAGCCTCACCCAGTTGATTCAGGGCCTTGGTGTAGCTGTTCGTGGCGTCTTGCGCTGTGGCGTCTACGTCCCGCTGTAGCTTCCCCCCATCAGAAGGCCTGCATAACAAAAACACACACATGCCATTAATAATTACACCCTGAAATTCTACACCTGTCGTTTGTGTACCTCTTCCCGGTAGGAAGTGAAGATGTAGACCCCAGTGCAACACGTTAGATTGGAGATAATACTTGAGGCACTGTGAGCATTCGAACGTATGTGCGAGTGTGACTTTAGTGATAGCTGCGGAGAAATCACTTTGTGTTCAAGAGCCAAACTCTATGGAGATCAAATATTTATCACTAAGTATGATGGTATCTTATGCAAGTGTTAATTGGAAGAGATGAGTTACTGTTTGGAAACCTGGGTCGATCAATAGGAAAAAAATTTAGGATCCGCTAGCTTAAGCCACGGTCTCACATTTTCCAACAGATTCACGACATCAACTCTAAAGAAAAAACAAACAACCATCAAAACACAAGATACAACGACCCATGATGAGACCAGTGGACGTAGATAGTAAACTCGTCAGCACGCCTGTCATTTCAACGTAGACAATTCTAAAAACAGGAGGAGCAAGAAATCGTAGAAGAGGAAAAGCATTTGCACTTCTCCAGAAGACACCTCACAATTCCAGAAGCTAGTGGGAGTGAGGAATTGTATTTTTTTGGCGAGAGAAGCACTCACTTGTTGGCAGGATCATTCGCTGCCTGGTTCGCTTTGTCGACGAACTCGTGGATCTTACCCTTGGCGGCAATTTTGAGTTGACCCAGTTGATCCTCCACAGGTACCTGAGGCTACAAGAACACACACACACACACTCAAGGTCATGCATCAGATCTTCGCACCCAAAACCTTAAAAAAATAGAGCGAGAGAGAATTCAACTAGCAAGAAAATAAACAAAGCGAAGAGCTCAAGCAGCGCACTCACCGGCACTGCCTGTGGCGCTTTCACGTAATCACCAGTAGAGGTATTCTCCGCCATAGCTGCTTCGAACGTTCACCACGCACAAAAACTACAATTCTCACAGCACAGAAAGATACAATACCCCAAAATGAGAAGGATGAGGCGCAGATTCAGGTCGTGGGCAGGTTCAGAACGGGAGTGAAAATGGAGCAGAGGATGCGAAATGATGAAGAATACAAGAAATCAAGAGCGATATCAGGAGTGGAGTGTGCGGGATGGTTTCTGGGCTGGCGTTCTCTCTCTGCTTCACTTCCTTTCCGACACGTGTCTCCTTCCTCCACGGCTAATAAGTCTAGTCAGATTACTCAGCTACAGCCCTGGTTCCCTACTTCCCTAGTGCTTGACCCGGTCATCAGGTCACTGACATTGTGAGATCGTCCTGTAAAAATGGTCATACCGTGATTACCGTCATAAGCCCTTACTCGAAACATTATGCCTAAGACCGTGTTTCCCTGTCTTCTTGTCAGCCTCTGGCACTTCTGCTTCGTCCTCTTCGCAGGATATGGGTCACGGATCCTGCTGACCAAATTTTGGAAGTTGGTTTCTCTGATCTCCCATCGTAGAGCTTCACTGCTGACCAAATTTTGAAGTTGGTTTCTCTGATCTCCCATCGTAGAGCTTCATCGTCAGCTAACACCTCATCTGCGATCAGTCAAACACACTCATCTATCGTTGGTTTTGTAAGTTCTTCAATTTCCTTGCTGTTACCAATCAACTCAATTTTTGCAGCACATCAGTCTCTATTTCCTTTGTGGAAGGAGCAGGCGAAAGAGGATGGCAGTTTTGTGTGTGATTGCTGCTCTTCTTTCTTTTATATGCGCGCTATAGATTTCGTCGGAGCTGGGATGTGACTGGGTCGTGCCCCGTCGCTGAATTTCAATTAGGGTGATTAATTCTTACATTCTTTGCAATGGAATTGGGGTCGCGAGTTAGGGTCTCGAGCTTCATTAGTTCTTCCTACAGAAGCTCTATGTGCTTGCTCCTCATTGTTCTTTTCTATGACGCAATTGGATTGACTGCCTTGACTTTACTAGGTCATGTTTTTGTTGCTGAATTTCAATTTGACTAGGAGTAACTCTACCTGAGGGTGGATCAGTTCTTGCATTTTTTGCAATGGAATTGGGGTTCGCAAGTTAGGGTTTCGAGCTTCAGTAATTCTTTGTACGGAAGCTCTATGTCATTCCTCCTCATTGTTCTTTTATATGATGCAATGGATCTCATCACTGACTCGACTTTACTACGTCGATGTTCCCGTTGCTGAGCTTCAATTAGAGTAGGAGTCTCTCTACCCGAGGGTGGATCACTGCACTCATTCTTGGCAATGAAAGTGGGGTTTTCAATTTAGGGTTCCCAGAGCTAGTCCCAGCGTCGAAGTGGTGGGCACGGTGTGAACCAGATTTTGATGCAAAATGGGAGCCCAATCCGAAGCAGAGGTGGTCTCCTTCGGATCTCAAGTCTGGGTGGCGCTCGCGCTGACAATGGTGGGCGGGTTCAGCACAGCTCTTGGCGGCCTCGTGGTCGTCCTGCAACCCACTCCTAACCTCATGCGCCTCGGCGTTTTGCAAGGCCTGGCCGCGGGGCTCATGTTCACGCTCTCCTTCAACGACCTGATGCACAACGCCATCAACGCCATCGGCTTCCCCCGCGCCAACCTCTGGTTCTTTGGCGGAGTGATGATGTTCGCTGGGATCGTCACTCTGATCCCTGAGCCGTCGTTAACCCCGTCCCAGAACGCGGCCATGGACAAGGGAGCCAACAAGAAAGGGGTCACCAAAGAAGCGCAACTCCTCATGCGCCAGCGTCGCAAGCAGGTAACCCTAATATGCACATGACTGTCAATTTCACATCAAGCTGTTTTCGCATAGCAGTGATCATGTACGATATTTGGAAGAAGATGTTGGGAATGTGTATGGATAGCTGTCTACCCCTCTAGCTTGAATTTCCATGGTAGAAGCACAATTGCTCTGTTGAAGGTTGCATATGTGAGAAGATTTTTATGATTTGAATATAAGGTAACCACACCTAGTTGCTACGCTTACCTACATTCATCGAAAATGCACGTGACTTTCGAATTCTCATCAAGCTGTTTTTCGCACAACAGTGATCACCTACGATATTGGGAAGAAGATGTTGGGAATGAGGGTGGAATGAGGGTGGATGCCTACCCCCTAGCTTGAGTCACCATGTTAGAGGCACAATGGATTTGTTGAAGCTTGAAGATATAGAAAGATTATTGTGTTTTGAATATAAGGTAACCAGAATTAATTGCAGCACCTACCTAAACTCATCAGAAATGTACATTACTTTCAAATTCTCATCAAGCTATTTTCGCACAACAATGATCATGTACGATATTGGGAAGAAGATATTGGGAATGAGGGTGGAATGAGGGTGGATAGCTGTCTACTACCTAGCCTGAATCATCATGTTAGATGCACAATGGATGTGTTGAAGCTTGTCTTTGTGGAAAGATAAGGTAATGTTCAGAATATAAGGTAACCACATCTAATTGCGACGCTTAACAAATTGCGGTACTTCATAATTAATGCGTTCGTATTACATTTTGAGAATGTAAACCACCTCAACGTGAGAACTTGTGTCGATTTCAGATCATCTAAGAATAAAACGTTGAACCCTTGTAACTTCTGTATATAGTATTCAATTACTGTATTATTTGGTGTGTCGGAATCCTGTTTGATTTGCTAACAAGAGTAAATAGAATCTGAGCATTCTGATAATAATAAGTTTTCTTAGTGCTTAGAATGTGGTTACCTCAGTGTGCACTTTTAACTAATTTGGTGTTAGGTGCTCATGAGCGGCATCGTCACGGCCGTGGGGATTGGCCTACACAACTTTCCGGAGGGGATTGCAGTTTTCCTGGGATCCATGAAAGGATTACGGGTGGGCATCAGTCTCGCCATGGCGATTGCGCTTCACAACATTCCGGAAGGGGTGGCTGTTGCGCTTCCCATCTACTTCGCCACCCAGAGTCGATGGAAAGCTTTCCAATTAGCGGCGTTCTCCGGTTTAGCGGAGCCTCTGGGAGTCATTATTGTTGCCACTTTGTTTCCACAAAGCATGCCGCATCATGTATTGGAGGGTTTGTTGGCGGGGGTTGGCGGGATCATGGCGTTTCTCACGTTGCATGAGATGGTGCCTCTAGCTCTGGAGTATGCGGGCAGACGACAAGCTGTTGCGTCCGTTTTCATTGGCATGGCTCTCATGTCGGTGAGCTTGTATTTGTTAGAACTTAGTGTCCCTCAGGACTTGAAATTCTGATTTGAAAGTCCATCTTTTCAGGTTTATAATCAATTGTGCATTTTTTATTATTGCAAGTGATCTCGTGTCGATGACAGATGACGTGTAGAATATAGCAGATCATGACAGAATCACATCACCTTATGTTTTGCGAATTGCATATGTTGTCAATTACATGAGGGCATTGCATCAGAACACTCTTGAAAGAACATTCTTGAAAGTTTGAAAGAGCTCCTGACATCTTGGGTACATTTCCTGATTCTTTCTTGAATCTTTGTATTTGGCCATCTCCTTTTGGGGCATAAAATCAATTGTGAACTGTTGATACTTGCAAGTGAAGACTCATTTACAGGCACTTTCTGTCTCAAGTAGAGGTCAAAGTCAGTGCCTACTGTTTTCATTAGCAGACTTTGCGGGGCTAGAGCTGGATGGTGATGATGAAAACTAGCTCACAAATTTGCAAATCTGTGGTTAGCTGTATGCCCAATTTTGTAGCCTCACTGGTGTGACTCGTGAAGTTCTGCACTTCATTGTCCACAATTGCAAGAGCAAATTTAGGAGTTGTTTCTTTTCAAGATTAGCCTTCATTCCTCATTCACTGAGAAAATGTAAATGCCCCTTGAGCTTGTACTCCAGAGACCAAAAGGAGCTCGTGACAATATCATATCAATTCTTGTTTTATGTTATCAACTACATCATAACATCCTTGGAAAGGAGCCTAACACCTAGGGTTCATAGAATTCACAAAATCATCATCTGGCAACCAAAATTCCTATCCTTGCAGCCACATTCCACACTCAACCTATCTCTACATAAACTGTGTACATTTTTCACTACATTACAATGAGAGTGAAATTTGGGTCCAACTGTATGGGTCCCAGTAACGCTGGGGTTGATTTTGGGTCATCCTTCCATAAACCTCCTACGTCAAGAGCATTTGCAGGAGATACTACAAAGAGCAGCATGATGACAGCGAACATGCGTCAATCCCCTGAAAAGATACAGAGCATTCGTGTCTTCTCCTTCACGGTTTAGGGTTAGGGTTTTAGGGCTAGGGTTTAGACTCATCGTCGTTCTTTTCAACAAGCTGGAGGATGAGCATCCGAAGAATCAGATTCTCAGCTCTTTTGCTGTCCTCCAAGCTCGAGAAACCTGTTTGTATAGAGTTTGTCCAGATCAATCTGGCTCTCCGGAATTGGGGAACCTACATTGCCTTGCCGAAGCTCATCCAAGGTGACACTCGTCCCAGGAACTGGCTTCCGTGACTGAATGTAAGAAGTGAGCAAGCCTTCCTTTTGTAGCCACTGCAGAAACGCCTCCCACACGGCAGAGTCCATGCGTCCCCAGTGGCCGTCGTGGAGAAACGAGTTCTTCATGTAATCCACGGACTTGTGAACTAGCTCTGGAGTGAGCGTCTCCTCTGGCAAGTCTGGATGCTCCTTCTTCACTTGTTCCTGTAAAACCTCGGATTCGTTAACATGGTGGATTTCAGTGAAATTGGAGTTTCAACCTCAGATATATACCACCCCTAGTTTCTAGAGCTTTGAACGTTTGAGCATCACAATTTTGGCACTCTGAAGAACAGCATTTTAACGAATACGGCAATCTGTGCTCATGGTGGTCATAAAATGTTCTGCGATTGCCGAGCTTGGTCAGTAGGTTTTTTTGGCTCTGTGTCTAGACGAGAATTGGAGACTGGGTTTACAACCTCTATCCCCCAGGGGCAGAAATCGTTAAACAAGAATTGTGACCTCCGATTAGATTTCCGATAGGCCACTTTAGAAAGATCGTAACCCCTGACTTTGACACCCCTTATAGGTGACAACTAGAAACAAATCTGAAACTCTGATTCTGATGAAGAGAATCTAGGCTCAAGAAACCTTTGCAGATTTGGTCCTAGAATACCGTTTGGCCCCTAAGTAGTGCACCATTCATATGATAAAGAGGTCATACACTTAGCAAGATTCAGAGCCTCTGCTAGCATGTTACTTTTTTAGTCGTTTAGTACTTCTATCATCATACAAAATCAAAGTTCTCTAGGGATTAAGCTATAGTAAATACACTGAACTAATAGTCTTGTGTCAAACTTGCATTTACCAAGGTTCACGATCTGTGCCAGCAAGTTGCTTTAGTCACCTAGTTCAACTCGCGAAACCAAAGTCCTCTACGGATTGTGCAATATTGAATACAAGGAGCAAAGAGTCTTGAGGCCAAATTAGTATGAAACTTCTTCTAATGCCAACAAACGAGGTTGTCAAGCTTACCAGAAACGTATTCGCCACTTGGGCGCTCGGTTGGAGAGCTGCCCATGCAAACCCTCTCTCTGTTGCAAGCAGAAACTTCACAAGCATGTCCACTGAATCTCTGCACAATGTGAGAAAACCCACTGTGAGAAAATTGCCTTTAAATTTAAATTTCATCCAAAGGATATAGATTCAGACGTGAAGTACAGTGAAATTTTTCGCAGTGCGTTTCTTAGTGCCGCTTACGGCGAATAACTTCACTGGATTCAGTGACAAAGGGTAACAATGAGATATGCATTGCGAACCTACGCTTCTCTTGTTTTCATTTCTTTCATGCTTCCTTATACTAAATTGGAGGATTGCAAAACCAACAGAGTCCTTAAGTGGTTTAAATTGATCCATGGTGATCATTCCAGGCCATACATACACAACGCATGCAGTAAAGAAAGCCGAAAAGAAGATTTATACCGTTCTTTTCACGAGGTAAGCAACTAGGGTTAGTTGGTTCATGGGAATATGCACTTGTAAATTGCGGTTTCAAGTGCTTGTACCCCTGGAGCAATGTGCCCCAGCTGCTTTAACCTAATCATACAATCCGAATTGAAAGTTCTGATGGGAAAGAGTGAAACATACTTGACGGTGTCGGGATGGCAAAACACCAGTGGACTGTACCCATACGGTATCCTGCAGAGAAAGGACAGGGAATCACATAAGAACGAAATTATAACGAACACAAGCAATGAGAGGAATTAGGTTACAGCTGAAGCTCCACACTCGGGAGGGATGGTGCCTTCATCCCACTAGAGCTTGCCAGAGTTTGCAATTTCAGCCACGCAATTCTATCATTTGTGCAATTCTGGGTCCTAGAAATTCATCTCAAAATAGGGATTGTCGAACTTCACAATCAGTGGACCGATTCTTTCATTTGCTTCTAAATCGATCCCCACACGATTCTAAGCTCCAGAATCTCATCTCAAAGAACTACCCCCCTTTACATATTCCAAATTGGACATCCTATATAGCCTTATCTGAAGAGCAAAACTCTTAAACTCAGAAACCCCTAGGAGCAAGCCCCTCTTAATGATTTCAAACCGCATTTTCCAAATCACCTCCATGCACAAGTCTAGAACCCCGACAGTAAAAGCCCCTCACAGAGATTTCAAACTCATTTTCCAAATTGCCTGCAATTTCAGAGCACAAGTCTTGAACTATGACACGTACTGGAGAGTCCCGGTTCGGCTAAAAATTGCTAGATTTCCAAAACAACTTGAGAATTCTGCATAATAATCTTGATTTCTTCCAAATGTTATGTGGTTTTTGAAAGTGCAGCATACATGGCTACATAGGGAATTGAAAGGAGGAGACCCCTGCATGACCCTTACCCATAGTCAGAGAGTTTGAACTCATGGAGCTGAACGCCAGCGAGAGCGGCAGCGCAGCCTTCCCAGCCACTGAACACCCACGTAGCATCCGCTTCGCCTTGCAACAGTGTGTTCCAGATGCCTAGCTTGGCAGGCACGAGCTCCTGGAACTCGCCCTTGCCGCCATCGCCCTGGATCATCTTCTGCACGATGCGGCCTTCGTATCGTGCCCCGTACGAGGCGTACCTCTTGCTGTCCAGGTCTCGTGGTCGGGAAATCCCACTCTTCTTCAGCGTCGCTGCAGAAGTCGCACACATAACTTGGATTTTTAATTTGAAATTCTTGTTAGAAAATGAAGGAGGATTCCAATACATCAAGAATTTCGTTATTTGGAGGCTGTATACAAAAGTTATGAAGGTTCAAAGTTTTATTAGTTGATGATTAACACCAACTTTGAAACAGATGATTAGGGATCTACATCCTTATAAACACCAGTGAGTTTCAAAATGGTTTAGCAGGCAAAATGTTCCATGATGAGTGCTTCCAATTTCAGAATGGGAAGATCGTTATGAGGGGGTAAATGCGATAAGTACTTTCAAAAACCAATTTTCCAAGGTCAAAATCATTACCCATGTTGTTAATCAATACAGAGTTGGAAACTCTTACCAATGGAGCTCAAATCCTCCTGCAAGACAGCAGCGATGGCGACCAGGTTCGGCCTCTCGGGCAGAGAATGGTAGCTGAAAAGCGTTTCCGAGGGCCCTAATCCGAAAGCTGCACAAGAATGACCCAGAGTCAGTCCGCCATAGCCAACAACTTCTAATCTCTAAGCAAATGTAAACGACAACCAATGAAGCATTATGCGTGACAACGAATTGAAAGAGTGGAATTGGCAATTGCAAGACGAAATTTCAACAGGGGATGTCAGATTTCAAGATTTATGCTCCAAAATGGAGTCAAATTCAAGCAACGCGTATTGAAATTTCGACGAGGGGTCTAGTACATTGATACAAAGTCTGCATAGGCATGGCCCGGAATCAGCTCGCCATAGCCAAACAACTTCTAATTTCTACCCAAAACGTAAACGACAACCAATGAAGCATTCCACGTGACAATCCATTGAAAGAGTGCACTTCGCAATTGCACGACGAGAATTCAACAAGGGTTGTCAGATTTCAAGACATATGCTCCAATAATGGAGCCAAATTCAGGCAACACGTATTGAATATTCTACGAGGGGTCAATATCCAGTACATTGATACAAACATAAGAATGGCCGAGAATCATCTCACCATAGCCAACAACTTCTAATTTCAACGGGTTCAGAATCGAGCAAGTCTGAATTTGAAAAAGAGGAGAATCTCAAGAAAGCAGAGTCGCTTGGCTGCAATTGTGAAATCGTGAGCTAATTTTCTTACTTGCATCTTTGCTGGCCACTCTGGCTGCAGGAGTGGTCTCGTAGTTCTCCGAATGGGGGCTCAACAACTTCACCGCCAGGCCCTGCTCGGCATACAACCCCAAAGCTTGCGCGGCGTACAACCCAACATGGTTGGTGTTGGGGGTCCAGTCCAAGGCCACCGTCACTTCCTTCAGCGCCATCGCCAACCCCCAAGTAGAGCTTCACAATCAACCCGGATACTCAACAACTAAGGAAATGGTTTCTCTGGATCATCCAAAAAAAAACAGAGCGAAGAGGAAGAGCACTCTGTCAAAGTGTCTCAGTTTACACAGAAAATTTGCAGAGACTTGGAAATGCGCACATATGCTGAGTGGATGGATATTTGTGTCAGATGTGTGCAACCCATAATGTGACCCATTTGGTGGTCAAAGGAATACTCTTCAATCTCTTTTTGCTTTGGACAGATGTTACCATTTTGTACTGCTGCTAGAATTGTACCTCTTCAGAAGGAAGCAAGTCGTTCAAGGTAAATTATGTGAAGCCAGAGGCTCCTTACGAGAAATACCCAGTATCATGTAAGGTTGAAGCACCAGTAGTTGATCATTTAACCCTTTAGTGACTGGTTGACCATTTTTTGGTCGAATTTTGGATTCTTTGTCTTTTATAGCTCTCAATACAAGGTATTTGAAAAAACCCAAAGAGTAACGCAAATATAGCACCTTTAGCATGTGCTCCAAACAAATCTATTTTTAAAGAATTTTGTGCAGTAACGAGATAGTTGTGTTTGTCCAAAGACAAGAGGGATGACCTAAGTCATACCTTCTAAGTTGCATATATATTCAACTCATGTGATTTTATTTGAAATTGATGCCTAGCAACCTCATGAATTGTGGAGACATGTTTCAAAAGTTATGGGCAATAATATGTTATGCTGCTTCAATTGAAGGCTATTTCAATGCATTGCACTTTGAAGATTACTCACAACAAATTGCACCATCAGATCATGTTCATTTTTTGTTTTTATCACAAATAAAGCCTACGACATCAATTCCTACGGTCTAATTTAGAATTACTTCCTTGGAGTAGTGATGAAATTTCCCTTTTCCAAATTTGTATTCAAAAATTGCACTTGCCCTTCAAATCAACCACGGTCACTAAAGGGTTAAGGAATTTTGGAGCAAATCATGTGCAAGTATGAAGTGGTGGAGATTTTTTCCATGTAGGAAGATACGAAATATCGGGATAGAAATAAATTTCAGAATTTTATTCCCCAAATTGAAATTTCTGTGAATTTTGGGAGCCCAAAAGTACCTATGACCAATAGCTAATGTCTAGAGTCTTTCAATTCTGAACATTCAAGAATTACCCTCCTACTCACTACTTCATACTTTCTTGCTTGCTACTTTGAGACATGTGTCATAACTTTATTAGTCCCAACCTTGAAAAGGACAAAAAAACACCTTTTAAGCTTTAGCTCTAGCTCTAGCCTAAGGTTAGAAATAGAGCACCCCTACAAGTTGAGTACTAGGAATTGCGGCTCTAAATAGTAATGGCTTGGTGTATCATATGTTCAATTAAGGGCATTTCTCTTGATGCTAAAGCAAGCCTATTTTATGGTAAAGAATGTGTCTTTCTTCATTCAATTGAGAGAGTCACTGCTCTTGAAATGGACTCTATTGTGGTTAGGGCCACTTCATGCAATTTTGCAGAAAACTAACTACAATTTGAATGAAGGAGGAATGATTTGTTTAGCGATCAAAAGAGAAGGTATGCTCAAATGAGAGTAGACAACTTTATTCTAAAATTGAAGAGATTTGAGTTCAAATTAACGGAGCACCTAAAATGGACAAATAAGGTTACCCATAAATCAAGTATAAATATATATATATACACTGAAACAAATGCAAGGCTATAATGACACTTGTTCAATGACCTCTGCCAATGGTTTCATTTACAAGCAATTTATCATGCCTTCCTTCTTCATTAGACCTCATATTTTAGATGTTAATATTTAGACAAAGTTAATAATGAATGTTGCCTCATACCTTACATTCACTTTCTATGGTCAATCCTATCTCAAATTTATGCTAGAATCAATGATTCATTGACACGGCTTTTGTTTCCAAGGGGACTTCTTCATAACATGTGAGTACACTCAAAATTAGTTTCTAAACATGTGATAGTTGGGTCCAATAATCTTAAGGGTTTTTCTTCCCAAGTAGATTCAACTAGCTAAAAGTTCATGAATTTTAGGAAACTCTAGCATACTAAAAAATGGACATATTTCCAAACTACAAATTGTAATTTGCAATTTGAAAATCTATTCATTTTTGAATATGAGAGCACTTCCTAAAGTTCATGAATTTCTTGATGAATGTGCCTGAATTTGCCTAGGAACAAAATTTATAAGATTATTGGACCTTGCTTAGGTGACAAGACAATCAATGGAGTCTATTCTATCTAATAGGATTAAATGAACAATTGCACTTTGAATTCACGTAGACAGAGTTGATAAGTGGGTAGATGGGTGGGTGTTAGGGATACAATACAGATCCTACTCGCATTGATTTCTTGAAAGTTGACTAGTTGTCCATTAGTTTCAATAAAATGTGAATCAAGTTGCTAATTTTTCCTCACCCACTCTGACAAGACAATGTGTAGAGCCTATTGTATCTTATTACTTCAATAAGCACATATCACTAGATAGGCTAACATATAAAGAGGTCCTCATTAGAAAAAGTCTGAATCCTGCGGAGGACTGGCGTTAAGGATTCCTTTTTCAATGCCCCAAAATGCAAATACAAAAAAATATAAAGATAATTTTTTTTGAAAAAAAATATTTTAAAAATAAAAAAATATTATAAAAGTATGAAAACTTGACGTGTTGCTAACATGACACAAGTAGTGTCACATTAGTTGCTTTCATTAAAAAAAATTAAAAAAAATTAATTCTTCTCATTTTTGTGTTGTGTTTATGTGAGAGAGCAAAGGGTGTAAGTAATTGAAGTTCACCCTAGTCCAGAAGCACACCCAATAGTCCCTAGTTACATATTCCAAGAATTGCAATGTACTGTACATCAGCAAAGTGTCTCAGGAAGGACGGATGATTCTCCTGTGGAGAAGACCACGTTATGGTTAGTAGCTGCCTCTACAAGGGTCAATTTCTCCTGCTATTCATGGCTTCCTCGCACCCCATCTGCGCAAGCTGAATCCACAAACGACTTCAATTCAACGCACACATTACAAAAACTCTGACTCAATTCATCACAGCAGCAACTACTAACCTGCAATCTACATGACCCTAATCTCTACATACGCTTTCATAACCCTGAGAGCTCAAGTTATGACTCTGTTCCTTTAAAAGTAGACTTGAAACAGCAATTCCAAACCATAAACCATGTTCCATCCATGTCTAGTGAAAAATCACAACAAACACACGAAGTAGCCCTCCAAGCGGTACAAACACAACAATAGTAACAACATGCATGTCCATAGCCATTGCTACAACCCAAAGACAAGCAACTTCAACAAGGAGAGTCTCAAAGTGTTTTGTAAGGTACCAATTGTTCCTTGTCGTTGTCTACACAGTTTCCAATGCCCAAGTCAATTGTTTTGTACACAACGTACTTTTGCAAGGAAGACTAGTACTCACAAGCAACAAGCCTCTGATCCCTTTTACCCTGAAACTGAAATTGAAATTGAAACTTTGGAATGTTCCAATGCAATACACATTGCACGAACTTAAATCGTCGGAGAAGTCAAATAGAGACTACCGATAGATGTGCCCCTACATGACTACATCAGGAGTGATTATATGCACAAAAACTGTTCTGAAAGACATAGATAATGCATTCTTGTTCAGGCCCTGCCCATACCAACCAAGTAGCGCCAATTTGCTAATCGGAGCATTGAAGTACATTAGCTAATTGAATGTTGGCTGAAAAAACGCGCCCTAGCTTTGTGTTTGCTTGTTGATGTTCATTACCTATGTATAACCTACAAAGTAGGGCTATACTAAACTAGACTACAACATGCTCCAAAATGAAGTACTCTAGGGTATGAGAGGCTTTTCTTGGGAGGATATCCATTTTCAAACAATTCTCAAAACAGTCTTGGATAGTAGTAAAATTGGCTATCTTTGTCTCTGAAAAACCTGTCCATCTTGAACCTTTCAATTTTGATTCTTGGAACAAATTCAACATTTGAACTTTGAAAGATTTAAATGGTGATGTCTTAGGTTTGAGTTGTTTGACAAGATTTCGGTTGTTGTCTAGGACAGTGTCTAGCATTGTACCCAACATATGTCCCAACAAATGAAATTAGTAACAAAATTAAATACTTTTAGCTATAAATGAAATATATACGATTCACATACTTAACTTTGAAAAAAAATAACAAAAATAACCTTTGAAATTACTCCAAGGACACTAGAAGAAACCCACATCTAAGTTGATGGATTTTTCTAGACATTTAGTGTAACAAGCCATGTTTTTATATCAACAATAATGTTCACCATAACATAAAGATGTTATGGTGGATGTAATTGTTGACATAAAAATATGGCTTGTTACATCAGATGTCTAAAAAAATTCGTCAACTTAGATGTGGGTTTTTTCTAGTAAGAAGCCTTTGGAAACGAGGAAGTACTCAAGATATTGGCATGTTAGGCTTTTGAGGCAATATGGTCCAACAAAGTGTTGTACTATCTTTGAAATTCTTGGAAGAAAATACTTCACCTCATCTAAACATTTGTAAAGCAAATCTTCATGCTTCTTCATAAATTTTAGAAGTGCAGATAGGCAATCCTTGGGGTCTTGGTAATGCATGTAGCTTGCCAAAAAAACATTATAACTAATGAGAATAAATTACTACAGAAATAAATCACACTACACCTCCTAAAAAGGCTATGAAAACTAATTTCAAAAAAGAATTCAACACTTACCATTTTTCTCATTGCACACCTTGATAAACATACCAATAAGATCACCCATAGTTTTCTCATAATCACTCTCATGACTAAAAATTTTTTGGTAGTCAACTTCAAAAACCTTGTTCTCGGTCAATTTGTCAAACTTCACAGAAATAGCCCCCTTATTATATTGCTTTTGATTTCCAATCCCATGGATTTGGCCTATCAATGCAATGAACTCATTGACTAGAACCATTGAATGGTCTGCCACAAGTTGCTTCCTAAGAGGCCTCAATTTCTGTAATACAATGCAAATGAAGGACTTAAAAGGTTTCAAAATTACAAAATAAAATAAAATCAATAACAACCAAACTAAAGCATATAAAGAAAGTAATCAATGCCTCCTTACCTTCAACTTTACTTGTATTTCTTTCATGTCCATCTCATGCTTTGTTCCAATATTTGCAAGTTCTTTCTGCAATAGTAGCCTTACCATAGCTGCAATTTTGTCTACAGCTACATGACTAGAGACATTGTCATCCTGCGGTGACAAGCTCGAAGATGCCTTCCGCTTCTTTCTAGATGCCATAGCCAGAAGCACTAGATACTCTACAAAACAAAATGAAAACACACAACTTCAATAACATTCTTAGAGGTCGCACATAAAGCTGCCATAACTACCAAATTTGGGAAATTATAATGAGAGGAAGACACAAAACGCAACAAGAATTGAAACAAACCGCGAACAAGAAGCCACTTTTGTAGAGAGAATTCAGAGAAGACCCTTAAATTGCATTGCTACAAGAGGAATTTGGACTTTATTGTGAAATCAAGGTTTAGAGGCAAAAGTAGTTGTATTCCTAAATAATCATTTAAAATTCTGTATTAACTCTTTGTTGAAGTATTTCAAACCTCGCTAGTGACGCTACTTTGAGGAACAAATGAACTCCTACTAGGACGCTTACGCACATTGCACAATTTGACTTGAATCACAAAATCACCTAATACAACTATGAACTTGAAGAACCAATCATGTTCTGTGGCTCTACGAAGCACCTTCCCAGTTCCCACAACTATGGAATATCAAGAAATTCTAGAGAGAAGATGAATGAGTCATTACCTTGCCGCATAGTCGACATAGAGTCTCATCGAGTCACCTCCCTTTATCTGCCAAATGTCAGCAGCATTAACACAACAACAGGACACTCCTTCCTAACTGCACAGACAGCACCTAGCGGAGACAAGCAACCACTGGTGCCTCCTTCAATGCAACAGTGCTAAAGGAGGTTAAGGAGCAATCGGTGGCGAGTAGACTATCGACAAATACAGAGGGAGAACCTCCGATAAGCCATCAGAAGGCAAGAACCCCTACCACCAAATCTTCTGCCATGGATTACAATAGATTAGAAGTTATGCCGCTAAGGATTCAAAGGCAAATCCTAGTTGAAGACATATCAAATCCTTCCAAAGACATAGAGCACTAGAATGAAGGTGAAATAATGGAAGAGAAAGTACAAGATATGTGCAATTAGAGTGTCGTTTGAGAGGGTTGAGTACAAATTTAACTCACTCCCAAACCCTCCATCTCCGCCAATTTACCCTAGCCCTCATCTAAGAGACACCATTACTACAACACAATCGAAATGCAAGAGAGAAAAAAGTTCAAGAAACAAATAAACAAACAAAGTTGTATAGAAATCGCAAGAACGCAACTAACCAAACAAAAGTTCATCTTAATGATAATGCAACAGTACACTCGCCAAACGCCAATGGATTGAAAGAAAAACGCCAAAACCAAACACACTTTTTAAAAATAAAAATAAGGCGTACAAGATAAGAAGAAAGTAAACTTACCTTTGCCTTCATGATTCATGAACACGCGTTCTAGCAAAGCTACAAATAAGTAAGTAGAAGAGATGACGGAGACACCATCCTTTGGTACTTAGTTCCAATCCCTTTTTAGGGAAATGCCTCTGCCCGTTGCCCCCTCCCTGCACACCCACTTGTTGCCCCAACCTCTATTGCCCAACTCGGTTCATATCCACTCCCCCATCCCAACTCCAATCATACACTTGCAAAGTCATCATTGCATTTCAAATTTTTTTTCCTTCCAACACTCGCTCCGATCATCATTGCATTCCATCCCTTGCTCTAACGTTTGCCCCCCAGCCATACACTACTAGCTAGAGTATATGGCTAGAGTAAGGTGAGCCATACATATGATACTACCAAGGTAAACATGTTATTGGATGTGTACTTCTAAATTTGAATTTTGGGGGTTAAATAAATTATTCAAAAAATGGACAACATGTACAATTAAATTTTAAAAAACAAATTCATAAATGCTTTAGTATCTATTGTATATTACAAATTTAAAAATATTTAAAGCAAAAGCAACTTTGGTTTAGTAGTCCATGATTTCCAAAGTTAACTACCTAGTACACTTTGTTATTAAGGTGAATTTCTTTTTCAATTCAAGAAATGCCTATATTTTGTTGAAAACATAATCACTTTTGTACATAAATGCATGATTTTGTAGGGTTTAGGTTGCACCTCTATTGATATTGTTAATATTATATATATGTCTTTCCAAAGAAAGGTATAAAGATATAAAGACAATACTATATTGAATGGAAATTGAAGACTTGTTGTGAATGAAGGACTTTTGATTTTATTTGCTATCCTACATAATTTGTAGGTTCTACTATTAATTATTCTTGCATGCAATCCCAATAGATTTGAACATATTTGTCTTCTTCCACTAATAATATAAAATATTTTAATATATACATGATCATTGATGATGAAAAAGATGTAGAGCTAGAGGATTTGTTTGACACAAATGCTACTTTATCGGTACCAAGAGGGGAGAAAAAAACCCACTAAACTAAAGAATTTAGTTAAAAAAAATGACAATGAGAAATACAAAATTCAAAACAATAAAATGAGAACAAAAGTTCTACCTTGTACATTACATCCATATCTTTTATAATTTATTTATATACATATGTACATATATTTATAAATATTCATATATATATATATATTTAAGAACACTCACTTATGAAAATATAAAAATATTCTATGTCTATATAGAATTTACCTATAATTTACATTTGTAGTTATAATTATAGCTATAATCATAGTTAGGTCCCCTTATATCCAAAGTTATTAACTAGAGTGAAATAGGATTCATTGATTCTATTTGGATTGTACTGATCAAAATTACAAGTGTATATCAATAAAAACAATCCCAATCCTAAACTATTAATAGAATAACAATTTTAAGTACACATGACAAATGTTAGAAATATCTAATTTTTTACTTGTTCAATTTTATTAAATTATCCATATACCTTGTATACATGTGGATTATGATATTTTCAATTTAATAAATCATATGAAAAAAGGGATTCATTATATGAAACCATACATTGTTGTCAATGGTTCATGCATTTAAGGAACTTTGCTAATAATGAAGTTGTCTAAAAGTACCCTATCCCTTTTTCTTCTTAGAAAGGAAGAAGAAAGGGAGACAAACCCTAATAAGCTCTTCATTTTCTTTTGCACCTTTGTACTTGCTTGTTTAAGAGTTCTAGGCTTCTAGAATGAAGCTTTTGCTAACCACTCTTAGGATGCTTTTCATCATATCTAGAGCTACATGTTTAGAATATGGAGCACTTTGTTTTCAAAATCAAAGTAGATACTTCATTTTATATTGAACACTTGTTCTTCTTATCTTAGCAATTTAGGGTTGTAAAGAGAGAATTCTTCTAAATACTTTGAATTTGTTTGTTTGAGAATTCTAAGCTTCTAGAGAGAAGGTTTTACTAATCACTCTTAGGATGCTACATGTTTAGAATATGAAGCACTTTGTTTTCAAAGTCCTAGTAGGTACTTCATTTTATATTGAACACTTTTTCTTCTTGGCTTAGAAATTTGAAGTTGTAAAGAGAGTGTTCTTCTAAACACTTGTAGGGTGTTTGTTATGACTTTCTCTTCTTGAAATTTAAAGTCTTGAGCATTTCATTGTTTGAATCCTTCTTGGCACCTCATTTTTTTGGAACACTTACTCTCATTAGCTTGTTGCCTTAGAGATTTCAAGTTATGAAGATAGTGTTCTCCTAAATACTTTTTGAGAGCTCATTGTAATCTTCTCTTCTTTGGATTCACATTATAGAGCATTTCATTTTCATACTTCCAAGTTTGGCCTAGAGGCTTCATCATGGAGGAAGATTTTAACTTCAATGACAACAATTGTTGTTATCTTAGTGATTTTAAGGATATTGAAGAATATGTAGTAGGAGTTGAAGACATACTTCAAGGATCATTAGGAGGTCATCCATCCACTTCTTCTTCAACAATGGAAGATATTTACTTCTATTTGTTTGATTTTGAATCTACTTCTGGTTTTGATGAAGACATGGAGCACATGAGGAAAGGAGATGTTGAAGAAGAATCAAACTTCATGGCTAATGACCCACCACATTCTATAGATGAGACTTCAAACCCTTTTTTTCATCATATTTCTATAGTGCCTTCTATAAAATTTATTCAATTCACTCTTGCAAGTAGAAACCTCATGATTCAATATTTACAGAGCCAGACATTTCCTACCTTCTGTGAGATTTGTGAAGCGGATGGAAATTTTTGTCTGCTTCTCAAAAGTCATGGAAGATTTGTACATGTCGATGATCTTATCCACACTCAAGAACGATGGATGAAACTTCAAAATAGTTTGAAGTTGGTAGAAACCATTCATAGAGTTGGTCTTTTAACTTCAAGTGACATGAAAGATAGAGAAATACCTCATACAAGCATTTGGTCATCTCTAGTGTCTACCTCACATATTGGTCCTAATGGGAAGCATTTACCATTACATACCATTGTTTCTACTATACAAAGCAAGTGGATAATGGATCAAAGGTTTGGAGGTATTTCTTTGTTGTACATTGAGAATTGCATCAAATCTTGTCCAACTTATCATGAAAATGAGTTTTGGGATGATGTCCACAATATCTTGTGTGAACTTGTTAATGACAAACTAGATGAGATATGCAAGACTCGTATTGCGGTGAGATGCCTTTCTTTGTCAAAACTTACAAAGCATCATAGGATTTCCTATTACCAATGACATAAAGGGGAAAAAAAGATCAAGAAAGAGGAAAAAAGAAGGAGAAGTTTCCACTCATATATAGAAGAGAGAGGAAGTCTATGAAATGCCAATGTGAATTTCAAATTAAAGTGAAGGTGCCTCTTGTAGACAAAAAGTGTTCAATGGAATTTGAAAATTCCATGGAAGCAGACATATTCGTGCATTCAAAGCACAATGGACATCATCTAAGTACTAAAGGTGATAAGATGTTCTTACCTATACATCCATTGGTTATTTCCTTTGCAATGGAGAATTTAAGGCATACAATATCTACGTCTACCATTTCATTGGTATCCGTTTGAGAAGAGAAGAAAATGCAAGCCATAGTTCCAAACAATGAACATACAACCTATTGTTTATTCCTTATTCCATAGGAAGTTGAACAACTATCATACTTCAATAGATTAAATGGTAATTACCTTCTTCTTATTTTTTTAAGTTCCTCCATTTATACCTATTGTATGATTTCTATATTTATATACAAATGTGGGTTTTTTTTTAGATGCTTTGAGAATAGACGATTGAGATGCAGCCAATGTGGAAGTCATTAGGCTTCAAGAACAAGGGAAGGTGATATTCTACCAAAAATATTCACCAAAGCATGAAGATCCAAAACAACAACCTTTTATTATTGTCATACAAGATGATTTCATGAAGATAAATGCTAAGCGATTTTCAAGGGGCAATTCATGGGCTTTTGATTCAACTTTCAAAACCAATCACTATGATTTGCTTTTATATGCTGCAGTTGTTCCAAACCAAGATGGGAAAGCTATGCCCATTTTCTATATGTTATGTACTAAAGACGAAGAGAAGGGGGGGGGGGGGGATGAAGGAATAGCAATAGAACTTGCAATTACACATGTCTTTTCCAACATTGGAGATGTGAGACCATCGGCATTCATCATTGATAAGCACAAGACATCATTGAATGCTATACAACATGTTGTCAACAATGACATTCATTGTTGAGAATATGGAAGACTTGGACAAGAACAAATTGTTGGACGGATTTTCTTATGTTTGTTTCATGTTATGAAGGCTTGGAGTGAGAATATCTTCATCCATGTACCTATATCATAGAAAGATAAGGTTTGGCAAAGCCTTCATGTACTTTTAAATTGTCGAAGGGAAGATCATTTTAAAGAGAACTTGAGGAAATTTTATGTAGATTTTGAATACATTCTTGGAGTGGAAGAATACATAAGATCTAGATGGGCCAATGAAATAGTGCCTTGGAGGAGGATGTAGCCAAAATTTGGAAGATTCTATGCATATGGTGGAGTGGATACTACAAATCATGTAGAGAGACATTGAGAATGGATAAAATATACCCTATTACAAGGGAAGGTGAATTGATGACTTCAGGACTTCATAGTTGCCATCATTGGAAGTGCAACTGATGGAAGTCGCATTGGAGGGCCTACTTTATTAGACTACTTTAAACAAGTACAAGCTATAAGTATATTTTTTTGGGTTGATGTTTTCTTTTCTTTTCTTTTCTAGAAATACAATGCAATTTATAATTAAAGGGTACTTGCACTTTTGTAAAAGCTCTTCAACTTTGACAAAAAAAAGTTTTGAAATGAATTATGAATTTTCTCTACTAAATTTTGTAACATTTGTCATTCTAATTTGTATTTTGTGAAATTATAGGTGATTCAAGGAGGTTTTCTAGAAGAGCAAATGATAACCTCATCGATGTCGTCTGGCAAGTGCACAAAGACTCTTTTAAAAATATCAAAGTCAACTAAAAGATATTTTAGAGGCAGTGGATGAAAATCAAATGATATTCCATATTACAAGTGAGACTTTGGCTAATATTAGGTACAATGTGTCCCTCAATACTCATTTCTATGATTGTGCCTCCACTATTTCAACATGTAAGCACATTCTTGCAGTGCAATTGATTGTGAAAGAGTATTATCAAGATTTGAATTGTGAAGGAGCTTCATCTTCAAATGCAAATATGGAACCAAGTATTCAATCCCTAATAGAAGACTTTCAAATTGAAGACTCTATGAATGATTGTGAAGGTGATGGTGGTGACGGTGAAGACTTATTAGAAATCATCTGTGAAATAGAATCTATGTTTATACAAGTAAAGACAAGTATAAAAAATTATAGAAAAGAAGAGATGAAGTATAAGATTGAGGTGATAAAGCGATGCATGCATTCTATGAAGGAGCCTTTCACATTTGAAAGACCTTCTTGTATTACAATTCCAAGCAAAGGTTCTATTTCAACTATTCAAGAGAATGTACAACGTACCAGAATGGGACATGGAAGGACTTCAAAACAAAAGAATTCAATAGAGAAAGAAAGGACTTCATTCTTAGGGCAAGAATGACCTATTATTGCACCTCTATCTCACAAATTGGTGTCTACATCCAAACAAAAAAGGACTATTTTTCCTAGAATTTCCAAGGTTGTTTGTAATGCATGCTTTATTAGAAGCATGATTGAGAAGGGAGATTTAGTGGTGCATTGCCGTAATTGTGACAAACTTCTAAAATGTACTTGAAAGAAATTTTTTTCCATACAAGACATTAAATTTAATGTTTAGATAGTCATTTTTATATATTGCCTTGTACATTTAATAAATAGATATATGCTATTTTCAATGTTCATTGATTTAAAGAATTAGGTGTACACTTCATTCTATTTCACTTTATGTTCCTTATATTGAAAACAAAAGGAAAAATGGGCAAACATAATACTTTAGGAGTGTGTATGCATTATACTTCTCCAAAAACTTGAAGCAAAAAGCAATTATGGTTAGGTAGTAAATGACTTCTAAAATGAACCACCCCATACACTAAGTTGTTGAGATGGATCTTATAATCACTTTAGAAAATGTCTATGTTTTTTTTAAAGCCAATTGACTTTAGTATATGAAAACATGCTATTGTAGGATTTAGAATGTACTTGTATTGTCAAGGCCTTAGTCCTCACTGTATCTTTTTGAAGTGATTGACCAAGCCAAAATTGCATTGACTTTAGTTTAAAACTAGAATTACAAAATGATCTAATCAATTGAAAGAACCAAAAAATTTCAATAAGCGACCATGTTAAGAGAACCTCATTTCAAATCCATTCCAAGTATTATAACTAAAAAACTAATAATGCTTTCTTTTTCCTTGAACTTATAAAGAATTTATAAATTTTTCTTTCAAAATTTATAAAAAAAGACTTGGTGATTCCATTTGTGAATCCAAGTGTAAAGATAGACTCTATAAATCAAAATCTACAACTTCTATTTGTGTATTGGTTCCAAAATATTCTTCTAACTAATACTTCATGATGATTTTTCTCAAATCATTAATTTATAGTCTATACGTTTAGAGGTTGACATATTGAGGTTTAAAAAAACAATCTAAAACTATAAACCAAAAGAAAATTGAACTATGTCCCCTCGACCATACACTGCTAGCTAGAATAGGGTGAACTATATACTTAGCCAATAGTGTATGGCAAGAGGGGGCAAGCGTCAGAGTAAGGGATGGAGTGTGATGACAATCAGAGCGAGCATCAGAAGGAAAAAATTTGAAATGCGATGATGGCTTTACAAGTGTATGACCAAGGTGGGGGTGGGGGAGCAAGTATGAATTGAATTAGACAGTAGAGGTTGGAGCAGCAAGTGGGTGTGTAGGAAAGGGGCAGTAGGCAAAGGTGTTTCCCTAAAAAGGAACTAGAACTCAATGTTGAGGGACGCCATTAGAACAATGAACGGGAAGAATCAGCAGCTAGTGTAAGATGAGCTGGTTGATTTTCTGAAAAAACCGATTGAAATATTGAATTACAGGTTGGAAAATCGATAGAAAATCATTTAAATAGGATTTTAACTAATATAAGCTTAAAGTTTTGAATTTTTAGTTGCTCAGAATATTAGGAAGGCAGATCTTCACTGGTTGGCATAAGGGTATGGCCGGTTTTTGGTCGTGTATGATTTGGGTGGGCCGATTCTCAAGTGTGTAAGTCTAAGGCTGAGACTCAAGAAGGGTCGAAAATAATCTCTCATTTGTGGAATAACTCCCTCAATGTCTCTCTCTACGCCTCCGCCCTCGCCTCCACCCTTGCTCCTTGGCCTTCACACCTCCACACCTCCTCTCCTTTGCCTCTGCACCTCCATTGAGTCCACTCCTTTGCCACCGTGCTTCCGCTCTTTTGCCTCCACCTCACTGCCTAGCCTTCACTTCGCACCATTTCATTCAGTTAGTAATCAATCCAATATCTACCTTCTAACTTTCTTTAATTTATTTTTGTTTTTTTGTATGTTTTGGGGATTGATTAATCTCATGAGAGATTGCTTCATTGATAATCGCTTCATTCCATCAATCAATGTCATTTTCCAAATCTATGTTGTATTTGAGGTTAGTTTATAGTGCATAAAGGCTGATTGCATTATTTCAAATTTGGAAGCTTATACTTCTTTAGGAGTTGATTTAGGGCTGATTCCATTATTTGAAACCTTGTGCTTCATTTTGGGTTGGTTTGGGGAGGTTAGAAAGGCTAACTGCATTCTAAAGAAGGTTATATTTGGTAAGGACTTCATTTCAAGTTTTAGGGTTGCTAATTGTAGGTTTTGAAAGCATTTGTTGAAGTATAAGTTGATTCTAGGGTAGATGGGAGGGCTAATAGGAAATTCTAGGAGCTTGTGATTGATTTCGAAGTGGTTTTAAAGTACATGGGTAGGCTAATTTCATATTGTGGATGCTTAAATTTTTTTAAAGATTACTTTTTGGATGGATGTGAGGGTTGAGTTTAATTTTTGGAAGCTTTTGTGTTAGAGGTTGATTTTAGAATAGATGGAAAGATTAATTGCATGTTCCTAGGATTAGAGCTCTACTTGATTTTAGTACTAAATTTTGGATGAAAGGAGTGAATCTTTGTATAAATTTGAAATTTTTAGAATTTGGGACTATTTTGGATATGCAAGAATGTTAAAATGAATGACTGCATAGTTTGGAGAGTTTCATTTGTTTTCAATTTATTTCATGAATGTTCTTGGGGTTTAGGATTTAGATGTTTTCTTTGGTTTCATTTGTTTCTACTTTGTTTTATGACTGTATTTAGGGTTTAGAGAGCTAATCATTATATTTTTATTGTTATAAAGGTGATAATGGCAAAGTGCCAAAGGACCTTGCAAAAAGAATACTTCAAATCATCATTTCAAGAAGTGCTCTCTAAAAATGACAAGTGGGAGGTTCGTGAAGGAAGTGGTTCATCTTCAGATGGAAAAAGGGGAAGTAAAGGGTCTAGCAAACTTGTTGATCTTGTAGAGGTTGCTAATAGAACTTGGAAAGATTCATATTATACTGATTTTGATTGGATTGAATTCAATTCTAACATTGGGTGAGTTTTTTGCAAAGTGTATCATGATAAGGGAGGAACAAGAGTTTTTGCAAAGGTTGGTTCAGTGAATGTGAAGATATTTGCTTTTCAAGATCATGCATGAAGTGAGGAGCATAAGAGATTATCATGGGCTTTTCACAATGGCTGCAAGAAGTGGCTGAAGTTATTAAAAAGGCTACAACAACTTCTGATGAAGCTTTGTTGGCATTATTTAGGGCTATCCATTACATGGGTACATCTTTCATTCCTTTTGCAAGATTTCTTGATTTGTATCACTTATTGGTTTTTGTTAAAGCTTGTATCATTGAAACAATGTATCATGATGAAAAGTCATGTTCTGATTTTGTCTTTTGTATCTCATCTATAATTCAGAAAAAGATTTGTATAGAATTTGTGATGCAAAATATTTTAGACTCATGATTGATGAAAGTACAAATATTTCAATTACTAGTCATTTGGTTGTTTTTGCTACATTTGTTGACGATGGTGATATTGTTTGTGTGTTCCTTGGCTTATTGCACATAACTGATGGCAAGAAAGATGCTTCTTTAATATTTGAGACCTTATTAACAAGTTTGAAAGAGTAGAGATTAGACACAGATAAATGTGTGGCATTTGGGTCTAATGATGTTGCCACAATATTGAAATGCAAAAATGGAGTGGCAACACAATTGAAAGAGAAGGTTAATCCCTTCTTTACTTCTGTTCACTATGTGGCTCATTGAACTAACCTTGCAGCTCTTGATGCGGCAAAGAAACCAAAGTGCAAAGATATGTCTAAGAAGATTGATGTTGTGGTGAATGGTCTAGCTAAGTTTTTCAAGATTTCATCAAAGAAAAAGGCTGCATTACAAAATCTTCAAAGGGAGTTAAATGACTTAGAGAAATCAATGAAACAATACCAAAAGGTATGTTGGCTTTCTCGTTGGCAAGCAATTACAACTTTGTATGACTCTTTGGAATTGGTGCTTACTTATTTCCGTAGTCTCAATGAAGATGGATGTATTGATGATGTTGCATTGTCTTTGTATACAAAATTATGGAATTTTAAATTTATATATTGTCTTTATTTCCTTGCTGATATTTTACACTCTCTTTCTATGTTGAGTCAAGTGTTTCAAGACAAATTTGTGGATGTCTTTGCTGTTGGTTATATCATTGCTATAGAAATTGCTCAATTGCACATGTTGTTTGTCAATGAAATTGATGATTTGAATGCCTCCACTTTTAACGAAGAAACAGAGTTTCATATACTTCTTGATTTTAGTCTTGATGGCGGTTATTTAAAAAGATTGTCTTCAAAAATTAGAGGTGGAAGATTTTATAGTGTGGAAATGATACGAGATAGAACAAGGGCAGATTTTGAAGAAGCTTTGTCATTTCAAAAATTCTTTACTGAAGCTATACTTGATGTATTGGAGACTTGTTTTGGAGATAATGGTGTGATTGGATACTTCAAGATTTTAAATCCATCTAACATACTTGTGAGGCAAGTGGATTTGAGATCTTGGGGTGTAGCAAAGTTGAAGACAATTTTGTCTCATTTTGGTGTCGATCGTGTTATTGGATCAAAAGTATTTCCAACCATGATTGATGCTTCAATTGTAAGGAGAGAGTTTCTAACATTCAAATTGCAAGCCACTACAAAATAGCAAGACAAGACATTTAGGAACTTGTGGACAATGGTGAGTTGGAATCCGACCTTACAGCTGAAGTACTCTAATTTGCTTGCCATTGTTGATATTGCACGTATCCAATGTGTTAGCACAACACAATGTAAAAGAGCTTTTAGTATCCAAAATTGTATAAAAACTAAATTTCGTAATAGATTGCAAACAAAGAATTTGAAGTCTATAATGTGTATTGCACTTGAAGGTCCAACAAATGATGTTGATGTTTTCTTGGTGGAAGCTATTGCTTTGTGGAAAAACCCTAGAAAATTTCAATATTTGTTTTCTAACCTTGGTTAATATCTTGCAAATAATGTTATTGAAGATGATGAAGGTGTAGATTAGCTTAGTGACTAGATGTTTTTTCTATGTATTTGAATGTTTGTATAGATAGAAAATCCCTCCAACATACCATTTCCTTTTATTTTAGGATTTGATATGTCGGAAGGGTGAATCCTTGGCCACTAAATGGTTAATGGGTTACTAGGTTCGAATCCTACCAAGGATAAGAAATTTAATTTTAAACCAACTTTACACTAAAAGTTTAGGATTTCTAGCTAATTGAAATTATTGTTGTACAATTTATAATCGATTGCCTTAAAATTGAAAGGATTTCAACAAAATGACTTTACAATCTGAAAGCTATGGACTGATTTCAATTTATGGTATTAGGCTTGGGCCAGTTGTATTAGTACATGAGCTAGAAGCCATGATTAAATGAAGGATTAATACTAATTAGTATGAATGTCTTCCTGTTCTATGCATCAGAAGGAGAAACCGTGGGGGTAGGAGCCCCAAACCCTAATGCCAACGACGTGTCGTCCACCTCACCATATTTCTGCCACATCAGAATTCCCGCTATGCAAATCCAAAAGGACCTAAACCCTAAAACCCCAATTTATTTCTGTGTGGATACATGCGTTTAGTGCCAGTTGCATGTTATTTCTGAAGATCACTCTGTATTTTGTTGTAATCGGCTCGTTAAGGCACAAGGAGACCTCTGAATCACCTCAACACGTCAGCAAAAAATCATCAGTTGCAGCTGATGAGTTGGACACGACCAAACTCACACATATACCTAATTCTTTTCACAGGGGCATGTGATTACCATATGCCATCTATTATAAGCGTAATTGAAAGTTTCTCCTGGTAAAGTCGAAACAATTAACGACCGGATTGGTCTCTTACTCTGAAGGTATGCAATGGTACGACCAGTGAAAAGAATCGGTGAAAGAAGCACGAGTAAAGACTTCGGCAAGCTGGTGAGCATACATTACCTTTATGTGCTATCAGATGGGAGGGTGCCAAAACAAGCAACAGTCCCGCAATAGCACGGCAACACTTTCCCAAACACTCCACCGCAGCTGCCATAGCTGTACCGCATCTCCTCTCCTTCGTTGATATCTCGCCTGGCGAATAGCACTAATCTGGGGATTACTGAACCCGCGGCTCTCACAAGACAAGGCAACAAATTGCCTCCGTCACAAGCATGGTTGATGAAACGAGCCACGTTTCCTACTCTTGTGGCGTCCACGTTGAGACGAACACAGGCGTCTCCGGAGGGCATGAATTCCCTCACAACCAATAACGCTGACCCACATCTAGACTTGCTGGTGGAGATCGAATCATCATAAACGTTCTGACGCTCTCGGGATTGCACGGTTGTTAACAATTCACCTGCGCATTTGCAAATCGGAGAATTTGATATTAGTAGAGAATCAATAGGCGTGTCAAAATGCGCAACTTCGCCGTTCTTTCCATTTTGAGATTACTAGTTCTGATGTAGAGTATTCAAATCTGGTTTGAGAATTGCCTAGTATAGCAGAACGCAAGTCTTGCATTCTTAACACCCCTTACTAAAGATTCCAGCAAACTTACCGAAACCTAAATTTCATCGTGTTCCCTTGCAATTCATTCCTAATCTCTTAGCCCCCAAAATAAGGTGGCAACCTATAATGCTCACAAGCTTAAAATTCTCTATGCAAATCTCATGTCTCAGTACTTGATGAATTGAGTTTCAACCTGTTCATTGAAAAATCTAGATGGAGGATTTTGACGAGGCCACGCCCCCATTCATCGATCTAAAGGAATGGGGGAAGGAGGAAGTTTAAGCCTGTGACTCTAACAGCAATTCATCAACAGCATTCATATGTTTGGTTCGACTTATCAGCACAAATTGGCTAAATGTCAATGGCCACTACTCTTCGAATGGAGGTGGGCTAGTTTACTGTCACAACCTCCCACATTGAAATCGCATAAGAATATTCATGCGAAGTCATAGAAGTTTCATCTCAACAGATTTGGCACTTGTACCCAAAGATCTCTCAACAGCATTATAACAATTTCCCCAAATCCACACGTACATTTTGTTTTAAATTCTTCGTGGTGAGGCAAATAGTATCTTTTACCTTTCGGTGTTATCCTTCTCCATCAAATGTAAATGAGAATTAAACGTTGTAAGATCCGAAACATACCTGCATATTCACAAACAAATGATCCTTTGCTGATGTGCTGAGCAGCATGTAAACCCCAGCCTGTGAGCCTTTGACGCATGACCACAACACGGACAGAAAGGCCTTGTTGTGTAACTCGAAGGCAGCAACATGCACTGCAGCTACACGCTCCTCCACACTCCAAGATCAGAGGAGGCCCTACTTCATTCACATCGCTGTCATCATCATCAGACTCTACCAGTGGCTCACAATCAGCAATGCTTTCTACAGAATCGCTCTTGGAGGCATTCTCACATTCAGATGAGACAATGTCCACTCCCTCTTTGAGCAGCTGCAGCTTGGACTCGTCGTTATACGCGTTCAATCCATTGCTTGAGCGACCACAGGGGCACTCATTTTCCGGTTCACCGTCACCTTGATTCTGTTGTGCAAGAACGCAATTGTCAGCACACCTGTATTATCAAGATAGTGACGGTTAGCAAAGTAACAGCCATGATCAAGTGGAGATGCCAATGATATTCTTCTCTGATTACATGTTTCAACTTTAGCAAGATTGCATACGATTGCGGAACCTGAAGACCTTAAATTGTATTTCATTGGTTTCTATTCATTCAGATACATGCCAGAGTGCTTGCACCCACTCTTGAGAAAAGTTCCAAATAATTTTGAAAACCATGTCAAGAAAACGAGAAGAAGCTATGGAGGACGCCCAGATACTGAACCAGATACTAAACCAAGCACACATGTACTGAACAAATCCTACCGATGTGTGCGCCTCCGCAGGCCATTATCTGGACTCACTGGTCATTCATTCCAAAACTGTCCATACAACTCTTGGAGAGTATTCTGTGCTTGCACCTACTCTTAGCAAATGTTTCGATAATTTGAAATCCTTGTCAAGAAAAGTAGAAGCAGCTATGGAGGACGCTCATACTGAAACATACATTCCAGTAAAGCCCACATGTATAAATGCTACTCCCTCTGCCCTGAAATAAGTGTCCACAGTGTTGATGAAAACGTTTGATACCAATTTCATTGATCATAATGTTAAAAGCATAAATTCAGAGCGGTCCGAATTTTGTATCACAGGAGTCAATGAAGAACGTTGCATGTGTTCATTGCAACCTACATAAAATTGGATAGAAAAAGCCCTCCATATGACATGCTCACAACTACCTTTAAGAAACAAAACGTTCAATTATGACACTTATTTTGGGATGGAGGGAATAATAAAATGCGCATCTCAGGCACACAAGCCATTATCTGACAGCATAGCAATTCTATAGCAACGATGTGAGATGCCAAAACCCTAAACCCTAACAATCTTCAAAGAGTAATGCTTACCTACATCCCAGAGAGCCGAGGATCCCAGAGAAGGTTCAATTAGGACACTTATTTTGGGAGGGAGAGAGTATAAAAGAGTGCATCTCAGGTACACAACCTAGTATCTGACAAGAAAGCAATTCTATAGCGACGATGTGAAATGCCAAAACCCTAAACCCTGAATCCTACACAATCTTCATGGTTACGAAAGCGATGCCCACCTGCACCCCACAGAGCTGAGAATTCCAGAGGATGGGAAAATGCCAATGTCCTCCTGACACCGTCGCATGACAGCATCTCGATGCCTCTGATCCTCCGGTGATTCCCCACCCCAACGATGCGGGAAATTCAAAATTCGGCAACAAGAGGGAGTGTAGCGGAACCAAGGGTAGCGACACGCATCCAAGTCATTGCGAACTGGCACAGGCCAGCGCTCCAGCCCCTGGGCTGCGTCCGCAACTCGGCCCTGCGTGAGGCTCCGCACCGCCGTGGCCATCGCGCGACATGTGTGAGCGAGATTCGCAAGCTCTTCCGGTGACAGGCATGGGAGCACGTACTCCAAAACCTTCGCTACCCTTTCGTGCAATACCTCATAGCCAAATGTAGTCACGTGATCCCTCTTCGTCATCCCAAACCGAAACCCGAAACCCGAAATTCAGCTGAATGTTTCACTGTTACCAAACGCTCAACCCATCAATCAATCAGGCCAGAATAACCGTTTACCGTCTGGTCTCGTTGAAGTTCCGTGGACATATCTACAAGGAGCGAATCCTTCCAAGAAAAGTTGCCCACTTTTCACGAAGCGAGCTGATGAGCTATGTGGGAATCCCAACGGAAGATAATTGACTGACGAGCTTACAAGAATATCCTAATTTAATAGTTGGAGCGAAAAGAAGATCATGTGGATTCCCACATGAAGATCATGTGGACCTAGTTGAGAAGATTTTATGATCCAGGAGTGAAGAGAAAAATGGTTCAGCACTTCCTCCCACTCGGGAAGACACCATCAACGAAACAAACCATAATCTGCCGAATCCAGCCTGAGAAGCTCTGTGAAACTACCGAAAGCCTGCAAATCATGTAGAACAATCACTTGAAACCTCACCTAAAACCAAAAATGTACCACCACACTACATTTTAGGTCTACCTTTCAATGGTATCTACTGCTTCATATGGATATGGAGCAGTTGGTGAGAGATCCTATCCCAAACTGTATTGTGAGTTTTTTGGAAATTAGCACCAGGAACGTGATGTGCAGGCATTCACCAATTATGCTCTAGTTTCACCCTCGAATCCCAGACCTCGCCAATTTGTGCACCATGAAAGGAGCCTTGTGCAGCAGCGGGCATGGTGGCATGGCGGGGTTTCAGCACTTCTCCTTGCAGGATCTGCAGAAATGGGATTCTCTTTCGACGAGAGATAAGGCGAATTATTCCGCGCGAAGACGTGGGTTAGAAATAGCGAAGAAGAGGGTACAAGTTCCACAAGCAGAAGCAAGAGGGTACAACAGCTCAGGGTATGGTGGAAATAGGCTTGTAGGGTTTAAGGATATGTACAGAAGGAGAGATGCTGAGGATGAATACAGAAGCGGTGAAAGGCCATCGCAAACCTCCAGAGAAATTGAAATGAAAAGCAGAGAGAATGCTGGGGACAGTCGAGATCGCAGGAATTCTGTCGTTGAGCTTGCATCTCATGTGGAGACCATAACCAGCGTGCAGAATCCATATGTGAAGCATTTGGTGAAGCTTCGACAGAACACAAGCTATCGCAACGCGGCTGGGTGTGTTTTGGTCATAGGTTCGGTGCCATTACGGTAAGGAAATGCCTCGTCCTGTTGCTGGATTAAAAGATTGCATGCTAATGGTTCTGGGTTTTAGGATTTTAGGGTTCAAGATTTTGAATGTGCTTGTTTGAGCGAAGGAGTGTTTGCATTTGAGTTTTGAAGGGAAACATGTGAGATTCTCACAAGTGGAAACTCAAGCCCGAAGTTTTGCTGGTGTCACAAATTATGGATATTTAAAAAAAGAGGGAATAAGTTCACAACAAAGAAGGGTTTGGGTTTTAGGTTCTTGCTGGAGCTGAAGAATTTTTGCATTTGTGTTTTGAAGGGAGATATGTGATGTTCTTACAAGAGGAAACGAAAGCTTGTTGAAACCGATTAAAGTGTTGCTGGTGTTGGAGCTCACAAATCCGCGTTCGGATTTGAGTTCCTGGGCTGAGCGGATTGTGTATGTGAGTGAGCCGGTGATGAGAAAAGTGACCGGTGTAGATTCAACTGAAGGTCTTCAAGGTGTTGGCGTGCTGGCCCTGCCTTCCTCCTTCTGCAATTTGGACAGCACTGGCGACATTCAAGCTGGGAATTGGGTTTCGTCGCCTCGGCGTGTGTTGGTTCTTGATGGCATTCAGGTAAGATCAACTCTGTTGTCTAGACTTACGTTTGTAGTTTGGGGTGCATAAACTGCTCCTTTAAGGGCTGTGGATAGTTTGGGTGGACTGTCTGTTAGTTTTTTTTGTTAATATTCATGGATAGATAGAGCAAATGGTGAAAACGCACTTCGAATCAATCTTTTGGATATTTTTAGGATTATTTTTTATTTTTGGAATGTGAAAGAGATTGAAATCCGGAGCAATAATAATGAGGCTCTGGATCTACAACAGAACTTGAAGAATTAATTTATATTCCTTCATGAACAAAACACTTGGCCTCTACTGTCGCATGATGCATGATGCATGAAGTGTCACCAACTTCTTTACATCAATAAGTGCCACATGGTGAAAATAAGCCTCCTTGAATAGTATGACAAGCTTCTAAAACATACTTTCTCACTAATGAATCTTTAATGATCATTACTAGGTTCACACTTTTTATTGTAGATACACAATTGTGCCTTTTGATGACCCATATTTTGTCTCAACTTGTCCATTCATTGGTGCAAACAAGTTCATTTCAGACTCCATTATAACATCAAATTCATGGTCCGTCACATGTTCTCTATCCCTTGGCTTAGGTCACGCCACTATAGAAGAAATTGACGATCACATATAATGAGAAAGGATTACATTGGTTTGGTTTACTAAGGGACCGAGATGCATTGATAAAGATAGTGCTAAATTTGAATGGTTGTGCTCACAGGATCCAGGCAACTTAGGCACATTACTGCGAACTGCTGCAGCACTTGCTTGGGTATGGTGCTTTTTTTAGTTCAGGTGTCAGGTGTCCACATATTTTCTATCGACGTTTCTTAGTTTTCCCTAAGCAAATTCAAATATTTTGTTAGGTCTGGATGTTAATCCTTAATAGTCATGCATTTTTCCTCATTTTTGAGGGACATTTGAATTTCTAACACTGGTATTCACAGTTTTCGTATCTATGAAAATTATTTGTAGGAATTTTCCAAAATTTAGCCAAATTTGATACCACTGCTCATGGAGTTATGGACAGTAAAAAATTTTCTGACTCATTGGTAACTATTGATTCTGTAGGATGCGGTTTTCATGCTACCAGGCGGCTGTGATCCTTTCAACGAGAAAGCACTTCGAGCTTCAAGGGGAGCATCTTTTAGGTTACCTATTGCTGCTGGTCGCTGGTCTCAGCTGCAGTCGTTCGCTAGCATGCACAAAATGACGTTATATGCTGCCCATCCTGATGAGGAGAATGACCCAGGGCCAACGTCTAGATCACATGTGATAGCTACAGGTCCTGAGACTCTAGATACGTTGGGCTTAGAGCCAAAAAGCAATCGCGGCAGTGACTCTTCTATTGCTATTGCTGCAGGCAAGGAAGCTCTCTGTTTGATCCTTGGCAGCGAAGGACAAGGACTTTCAGAAAATGCACACCGATCCTGTGAACGGGTGTCTATTCCTATGCCAGGGCACTTCGAGTCTTTGAATGTTGCTGTTGCGGGTGGTATATTGCTGTATCTTCTCAATAATTAAATTCCAGTGCTGAAGGTGACTTGCAGAGCTTCTAGTAATGTGTTTTGTCTTCCCGTTCAGTTTTGAATAAGTTTCTGGTTGACTTAGTAGAATTGATATTTGAAGATGATATTCAATTTGGAATTTTTGACGTTTTAAATCAAATCCCTCTGAAATGAATGAGCAGAACGGTTGCTAGCCTGCTTGAAGCTGTTAACCCCTAAAGTGGACACATATTTTTGGTGGCCTTTGAATGTTACTGTTGCAGGTGGTATATTGATACATCTTCTCCACAATAGAATTCCACTGCCGAAGGTGTTACCTTGAAGGGTTCAGACAGAGCTCAAACAAGAATGTGTGCTCTTCCCGTTCTGTATTGAGAAATGCATTTGTTGAATTAGTACTCTGGTAGTACTTGTGTAAAACATATTGACGTTTTCAATCAGAGCCTGTGTACACGCTCGGCTAGTCTGCTTGAATCTGTTAACCCTATACTTGTTCTGCGGGAGACATAGATGCTGAAATTTAGAAAAAGGACGTGGGGGGTCCACTTGACAATTGATATGCGGATCACCAGTGAGCTTTGTATGGCGGGAAGGAACAGCGATCCTTGCTACAACATAGTTTTTTATGTAACACTATTTTATCCAGAAAGTTAGCCTCGTTGCTTTAGTACTAATGCTGGATGTTGTCTGATATGTCTTCATTTATTGTTGAATATGTGCCCATGAAGCGCTTTGCCAGTTACGCCCAAGCATTGGATGCTGCCATCAACAAACAAGGATTTATCAGAGCCCTGTGGCTTCAGAAACCAGGGGGAATTCCGGTGATCTCAGTTGCAACCAGGTATGGCAACTCAGTAAGAAGTGATGTGAACTTGTACTTGACTAATTTCTAGACTATTTCGTTACAACTAGACCATCGACGTGTCATCAATCCTTGCCCCCCATAAAAATTTGAGAAACACTTTAGTCGTCATTTTTTTAAGTGTCTCAATTTGAAGTTTGATGTTCTGAACAGTATTAGAACTGCAGGTGTTTGTTTAGTCGTTTTCAGTACTTTCAAGCATTGTTTATCAACCTTTTTGAATTGAGCGGCTTTTTTGACAGCCCGCTGGTGTCTTGACAGTTGACCTACATTATTCTAGACATCAATTTGGTCTAGAACTACTCTAGAATACACAGGAAGTAGCAGGCGTGAGGTCAACATACCTGCTGAAGCCAATGACCAATTTCCCGTATCGTGATATAAAGCCCAAGCAAAGAAACCGAGCAAATCTTTGCCCTTGGCATATTGAACCTTAGCAGCTATAGTATCTGGATTGTCATATCCGATCCAAGTGAGGTCAGGCTTGTAACTATACATGCTCACAGTGGTGGCATCCTGGACAACAGTAGCGCCTCCATCATTGTACACCACAATATCTTTATAGGAAATTGGGTCACCACCACTCGTGGCTGGCGCACTTACTCCTGTGTTATTAAGACTGGTAAGGTTCCACTCTTTTCCGTAGTAAGCAAGCCCTAGGGCAAGTTTTTCTTTTTGTAAACCTGCTTGAAGCCAGTTAGAGATTCCGTAGTCCGTGCTAATGTTAGAGCTGGGGTCATACAAAGCTGTGTGTTCGCCAGTGATGGTGGGCTCCCATGAGCCGTGGTAGTCATAGTTCATCACGTTGGCCCAGTTCAAGTAGGAGTTGAATGCGTCGATCGGCCAGGTCTGGTTCCCATCGCCGGTGTAGAGCAGGATTGACTGGAAACTCACAGCAGCTGCAAGAATAATACCAATTCAATGGTGAACATTTTTATTCCCCAAATGAATGTTTTTTCACTCCTTAATTATTTAATGAAACCACAGATATTCAATTTTGAAAAGACTTAGATAAACCATCGAGATTAAGTTGCAATTTCCTGTAATAAATACAAAGATACTGCATGAATTGAACAAATTTAAGATTCCTTTTAGCATCTTTCCCTACGTACTTTATGTCAAATCATATAGGGTTTTTCTGTGTCTTATTCATCAAAGCAGTTCTTTGATGAGCTTACAATTTTCAATCCTAAATACCAAGAAACCCTACAAATGGAACAACTTTAAGATTCTTTTGACATCTTGTCCCTGGCATGCTTTCTGTCGAATTGGATTGTTATTACAATTTTCATATTGATTTCCTTATGAACAAAATCATTACTTTGATAAAAGGAATGTTCGGTGCCTCTGGTCAACAGCTTTAACTAATTCTAGTGATTGGAGAACAGGATTCCAGGGAATAGCCCACAAGCAGTACCTGTGAGGAGAAGCTCAGTTTTCCCAGTGGCTTCAGACTCCAAAGTAGTGGCGGCGCGCCATTCCTTCAGCAAGAGCGCCAGATTCTCCATCTCCTGCTGCGTTTGAGGCGACTCCCAATCAAGGTCCAACCCTTCGAAGCCATATTGCCTGGCCACCTCAATACTGGTGTTAATGAAGACCTTCCGCCGTGCAGAGGTGCTCACCATGTCACCGAACGTGGCGTACGGTGCTGCTCCTCCCCCAATGGACAGAAGAGGCACCACGGCAGGATTGGAGTTTTTGGCTGAACCCACGAACGTTGCAATCTGGCCATTGTCCTCGGTGGCATTCGGTGGCACCAGCTGGTACGTTGTTGGATCCACTCCTGCGAAGGCGTAGAACACGTGTGTTTGGAAGTTGAAATTGATGTTGGCTAACGACTCGCCTCCTAGCCAGTAACCCCCCTTCACAACAGCTTCGACATTCGGGAACACCAACGTGTGGAGGCCCAGCAGCAGCAGCAGCAGCAACAACAGTGGTGACATCTTCATCCTTAAAACCCTTGCTCCAGAGATTGCGATCTAGCTGTAGCTCTTGATCAAATCAGTCAGCTCAAGCCACTTTATATACAGAGGTGGATCACACAGAAACTCTCACATCTAGCGAATGTCGATTCTTTGGTTGCGATAGTCCACTGCTCTACCTGACTTGCATTGGACTACTCGTACATCACCGAAAGTTCGATTAAAGATATGGTTCTCACTTTGTCAATGGAAGTGCTTGCTTGTCAAGATTTGTTATAGAATACAAAGTCAAGAAGATAAATTGCAGTGCACTTATTTTTGTGTCGGAGGGGACGCGGGGATGCCTCTGGCTGGGCATGATCCATGCCGGTCCAGAATTCGACTTTTGTCAGTTAGTAGTGTGTATACTCTCTGGTTACCCACACTACACTCGTGCTGGCTGTAATTGGTGCATCCTCATGATCCTCAAGCTTTGGACAAACTAGCTTTGGGACCATTTGGGGACCCAGTCGACGTTACACGAAGCTGCTTCGTATTCTTCGATTGTACCATCACGCATTCAAAGCTACGACAGCGTCGAACTGCCGAAGATTGGGCCAAATGAGTCAACGACAGGGGATCTAGAAGCTGGAAATGATTTTATATTTCTTTCGTGGCAGAGTTGTCAACTAGCTTGTCACCGCATATCTGAAGTCTCGATGGGAGGAAAGTACCTGGTATGGAAAGTAGAAAAGGTAGTTCGTGAGGGAGATGTCGTTAATTCGTTACCGTATTCCGCAATTTGAGAGCTAGCTCCTTCCAAGTTACTTCTTTTCATATTGAATCTTTTCTGAAGGATTGCAGGCACCTTTCATTGGGTATGTACAGTCTTCGAACGCTGAAATTTTCTACAGGCAATACGAGGACGGTACAGATTATGTCGTCAATAAGATACTTGAAGGCTGACACAAAATTAATAATGCAGCAGTATTAATTGGGCCTTCACAGGTCAAGATTGGAGGCGAACTCGGTGACTTGTGTAAGCTTCTTTTCAAGTATCCTATGCAGATTTTCTTGGGCTCTAACTTAACTTAGCAAGGAAGAAGCTCTGAGAAAAGTTTGACCTGAGAAAATACTGTCCAAACGCTTGAAACGGCCTGTCTTGCTCCTTTCCTGAGTTTCCATTGTAGGGTATTAAACAAACACTCTTAGGGTACATTCACAGCAACATAACTTTCTAACTGAACCATAAAGTATATGATAGGGATAACCATTAACCCTTAGGGGAGCCGACCCATTTCCAACCAGTTAAGCAATTACAGACATGTGGAGTGCTGATTTCATGAGAGAAGAAATTTTCCCTTATATAGAAATAGAGTTTGGATGGATTACATATTTTTCCAAAGAATTTTAACTCAAAATATAATTATTATGAATTTTTTAGCCAAATTGTACTATACAACCTACACTAGGCATATAGACTTCTCTATTTCCAACCATAGGTTGCTTGCAAATCAACCAAGGGCTGATTGCAATATTGAGAGTCTTGCAACCAATCATCTTGGGCCACAACTACTTTAGAAACCGCACCACAACTTCACAAAAATGGAACACCCTATAGGTTGGAAATGGGGGGTGATCAGAAATGGGTCAATTCCTATAAACGAAGTTGTAGACATTTTTTGGTTGATGAATGATAAAGAATCTTTTAATGTAGGGCAAAAGTATTGAATTGTTCATCCTTGGAATTTTGTACAAAAAGGAGGGATCATGAACAATAGTTTGACCTCCAATCAGTATTTTTGTATTTTTTAAGTAGATGATGTCATACATAATCAAAAGGGATGATTTCCACAGTCACTAGCCAAGCTTTGAAGGATTAAGTTGAACTTCAAAATCCTTCACTATATTTTTCCAATTACCATTGTATATGGATAATTTTTTTCCAATTATCTTAAGATGAAAACACATGTCCTCCACAAATTTAAAACTTATAGATTTGTTTTCCCAATTTTGAAATTGTGATGGATTTTTGAAAAGAAAGTGAATAAAACTCATATCAAATGCAAAATAAGCTTAAAAAATCTAAGAGTTTTTCCATATGTGAATATTATAGTATAGAACACCATTGTGTTATCTAACTTTTTGTGGCATTCAATATATAGAAACATTGTTGGAGGCTTTCATCTTCAAATTGCAATAAAATACTCAATTTTGGAAATACTTTCTAAGTTTTCTAGTAGAGTAGAAACTAGACTTTGGAAACTTTACTTGTTAGTTTGTTGTAAATAAAAACAAAAAGGTCATATTAAATGTCAAAATTATGATTTTATTACAAATAGTCAAAAGTGCTAAAATATGCTATATGTGTATTTTATTTTTTTAAAGAATAGGCTATATAAAACTTAGAAAAGGAATAATTATAATTTCAAACTATTTAAGTGTTGCCTATATATAATGAATAATATTAAACAGTGTATAAAAATTGGAATAATTCTTAAAAGACTGCACAATGTGTTTTGGACAACATAGCATTTTTAGTCATCTATTTACAAATAGAATTTTCATTTTTTTCCTTGAAATTTTCATACAACATGTAATCAAACAGTAGCTTTAAGGCATAAAAAATTTCATAACTTTTGACTACATAGTTAAAAAGTTTTTTGTATGATATTTAGTTTCTTTTTTAGTGTAGGCAGCTGGCAACTCCAATAACTTTAAAAAATCACTTTCTTAAGAAATTAAAATTTGACATTGATTTTTGAGATTTCTATATATAGAGAGAGAGAAAGCTTTGAATCATTTCATTTTGATTAATGAGATAAAACTTATGAAGAGTTTTAGTTTGTGGGTAGTTATGGAATCTCTACTCTAAAAGGAGCTTTGAACTTTGAAGTCCTTTCTTTAACTCAATTTTCAATATTTTTGAAAAAAAATTAAATAAAACGTTGGATGTAGATTGTTTATTACAACATGACAACAATTGGGATTGGCATTTTTCAATTCCATATATAAATTGTTAACAATTTAGTATTTTGAATCATTCTCTACTCTTTTCTACTTACTATTTTTTCCTATATGTTGTATGATTCCAAATGATTTGAAAATTTTCAAGCATGTAGCCAATTTGAATTGAAAAATGAATCCAAAGAAGCACCACCATTTTGGACATTTTTTCATACAAAGGTGACCTTCTCAAGTACAACTACCTAGATTTTTGCTAGGCCAAAAAAAGGAAATTTGTCACTTCAAATGTTAATATCTTGCAATTTACATAGAAGAAATATCTGAAATTTCTTCCACATGTTTTCAACAAGCTTACTACAAGATTCCAAGGTTACATGAGTCCAAAAATGTTTTTTTTCTAAAATTTGGGTACATGTACTAGAAATGGTAGTTTGGAAGCGTTTTTGGTGAATACCAAGTCAAAATCATTTAGGAATTTAGTGTTCAAATCCTTATGTGGGCTTTGTAATGAAATTCAACTATAGAATTAAAATAGGGGTTATCTAATAAAACTTAAAGTATTATTATTGTTTGGTCAAAGAATTACTAAATTAAAGGTTTCAAAATTCCATATCTTCAAGATTCTATCAAATCAACAAGATTGCACATTGAGTACAAAGATCCCTATCCACTCAAATGCAATGGGTAGGTGGCATCAATCTCCACCCCTATAATAGAAAAGGCAAAGGTGTCCATATTACAACCCCCACCCATAGGTTTTTTTTTATTTTGTGGAAAAGTGTTGAAGTGGCAACATACAAGTAAAACGATGTAGACAAATATTTTAATATTCATTTGTATTTTAGATAGAACTATCTTTTCATTTACATATTTGAATTCATTTAAAATTGACAATTTCATTTGAATTATTTTTAAAAATTGGAACAACTTGGTATTGTCATCCAATTTTTCTTCCACTGATTTTTCTTCCAATTTTTCCTTAAAACTAACTAAGTGCTACCCAATTATTTTGGGTGTTTTTTAAAGGCACTTAAAATTTTAAATGACTTGAAAAAACACTGCCCTAACCCCAACAGATTTTGCCTATGGTGGAGATTGGCCCCACATTGTGGGCCGGACCCAATCCACCTACCACGAAGAGACAACATGCGGGGACAATTGCCCTCTGCCCATCCCACGTTGGGAGGGCGCATGGGCTAATTAAATTTAATTATTTTTTTAATTTAATGAAAATCAAAGGTTATTTTTTGAGAATTTTTTGCACTAGACTTGTGACTCAATTCCAGAACATGAAATAATTTATAATCAAGTATTAAACAAACCTTTTTCCAAACATACAATCTTAAATTTAATTCAGGAAACATATCATAATGTCAAGATGTTAGCATACGAATGCAACAATTAACGCAACTGATTAGACAATTTTTAGAGTATAGGAGGAATATATTACAAATTTTAAAGTACAAATCATAGAAACACCTACTATTGACACTAGAATTTCTTTAACCCCTAAAAGATCAAACTACATTTGGTAGGTAACATAGCGAATTTGGAAAGTTTACTATGAATGGAATTTTTAATATTTTTGCTGAAATTTTCACAAAACATGTGCGCAAAGAGTAGCTTCAAGGCCTGATAAATTTCATAACTTTTGACTACATGGTCAAAAAGTTATTGCATGATAGGCAATTTTCTTTGTTCTTTGGTCAACTCAAAAAAATTCTTTGAAAATCACTTTTAAAAAAAAAAAAAATTAAATTGGTTCTTTAGGTTTATATATGTATAGAAGCTTCAAATCATTCCATTGTATTTAATGGGATGAAAGTTATTAGGGGTATTAGTTTATGGGTGAATATGATTTTCAAAGATTCCACAAACTAAAACTCTTCATAACTTTTATCTTATTAATCAAAATGGATTGAATCAAAGCTTTCTATGTGTATATAAATCTAGAGAACCAATTTCAAATTTTTATTTTTCAAAGAATTTATTTTTAAAGAAGTTTTTTCTCAGGTTGCTAAGCTGCTTTGCTCATCGAACAATGAAAATGACATATCATGCAATAACTTTTTAACCATGCAATCAAAAGTTATGAAAATTGTTGGTCCTTAAATCTATTCCTTGGGCACATGTTGTGTGAAAATTTTAGCAAAAAAAAGTAAAAAATCCATTTGTAGTGAGCTAGCTAAAAATCTTTAATCGCTATGTTGCCAAAAAAATGTAGTTTTGACCTTTAGGGATTAATCGGGCATCCTTAACCCATTAGTGTTTTAACAATTAATTTTAGGATGACATATAGATTGAAACTCATGTTTCTTTCTCATTACTACTTGGATGAAAGTCACCTTAATTTGTGAAGATATTTCACAAAGTTGTTATCCTATCTAATGGTTGAATTTAGTGTTACTGAAGTACATATATTATTTTTCTAAAATTATAAATGTAGAAGTGTGTCAAGTGGTTGACCAAGACAAAAATGCATTGACTCTAGTTAAAAATGAGTTTGCAAAATTGATGTCATAGTTTCAAAGAACAAATAGAATTCAAAAAATCATTATATCAAGAGAACCTCATTTCAAGTCCATCCTAACAATTTTTACTCAAAAAATGACAATATTTTTTTTGTAATTGAATTTAGAAGAAATTTTGGAATTTCCCTTTCAAATTGTATAGAAAATATTGGTGATAGAATTGGTGAATCTAACCATACGTATGGAATCTAAAACTCAAAGTCTGCAACTTTTATTTTTATAACAATTCCAAAATACTCTTCTAAATACTACTTTGTAATGATTTTTCTCAAACCATCAATTATAGAAAAGACTAAGAATGTTTAGGGGTTAAAATCTCATTGGTTGCTTCAATTAACTCTTCAACTTCCATTGGTTCCTTTTGAAAACTAGTGTTGAATTTGAACAAATACTGTCATATTTTGCTCAATGAGAGGGTGTGAAGAACTCTATTCTAGCTCATGGCAAATGGTTGGTGTCCAACAAGGTGCCAAATACTAACCATTGTTGTATTGGCTTTCAAGTGCCCATGTTTTGATGCATATGTGATTAAAAGTTTATGAAATTTCTTCTTCAAATTCTTGTATCTATTGCAACATCCTACAAATTGATTACAATTAAAAAAAACATATGCATTTTAATTTCTTTTGCTCTTTGCACTCTAAATGGAAAATTTGAATTTTTTTGGATAAAAAAATAGCTTTGGATTTTTTGGGTCTTATTTCTTTATTAGTTTAGTATTCTAAATTTTAAGAAATCTTTTTTAACTATAATTTTTGTAATGTGAATTCATAATGTTCATTTTTAATTTGATCTTTTCTTTTTATATAATTTGAAATTGCATTTGCAGCTTTTACATTCTAAAATGAAGTGTAATTTTTGTTGTGTTTTTCATTTTCATTTTGACATTTAACCCCTAAAGTCCCAAGGTGTTTTGTCTCTCAAAAATCATTCAAAACTACCATTTTTATTGTGTTGATATAAAGAACTTATAAGATGAATTTTTGAAACTCTAACCCTAGGATCTTGTACTACTAGAAATTTATTATGAGTGAGAATGTGGTGAAATTTTCATGAAGTTTGACTGCACATATTAGAAGATATTAGCATTTAAAGTTGGATAAAAAAATTTGTAGTTTTGTACACTACCCTCTAATTTCAAATGACTTTGACCACCATTTGTAAATTTTTTTAGTGCTACAAAATTTGAATTAAAATTATTTTCATGGTTTTCATTTTAATAGGCATATCTCTACTAATTTTCATGCCAAAAGAAGATGTAGAACAAATGTAGAAATATCTTGTAATGGAAGGATGTACCAAAATTTGACCATACTCTAAACTTTTTTCAAGCTTGTTTTCTACCATGAATTGATGTAAGAATGTAATCCAAATGGTATATTCCATGATTTAGTCATCTTCGACAACCTCCAAAAGAAAAAAGAAAAAGAAGCTAATGCTCTAATTCTTATGGAATTGAGAAGTCATATGGGAAAAATAGAGAGGCTATGGAAATTGGGCATCCTCAAAGAAAAGGTCCCTTTGCTTTCCAATATGTTTCCGTTTGGTTTCCAATACCATCCTCCATCATTGGAACCATGGACCATGACCTTAACCACTTCCATAAGGGGTTGTTACATCTTTTTTTTAAATAAAACTTCTATGAAAAATGGATTTGTTATGCAAGATTTATTAATGTCCAAAATCTATGTGTAGTTAGCAACAATGGATAAGTATCCATGACAAGACCTAAGACTTATTGGCCATTGTAAGATAATATATTCATGTATTAGAGAAAAAGGAGCTCCCAAGTTTATCACAAAATAATTTGTTGAGATAGTAGTTATAATGTGAGTCTATTTTTTGCTTTTATATGAATCAATTTATCCTTGAAGAAAAATTGTATAATGATTTTTTCAATTTTTCTTAATTCTTTTATCTAGTAGTTCTTGTATTTAATTTAAATTTGTAGGCTTGAAAATTCTATGCATCTCTTCTTCAACCAATTGCTTGCCTCACATAGTTGAGCTTAAAATTGAAAGTGCGTCATTGGGTGACAAGAAGGATCCTTTGTCTTGTACATGTCAAAGTATATGATATACATATTCACAATGCTCATCTCCACAAGAAGAAGAAAAAATCTTGTGCCACCACTTGTGTGATTAGGTTTGACATGTACATGAAGCTTGTAATTGGTCTACCACATTTACACCCTACATGTGTGTTGTATATTCCAAGTGCAATGGAAAAGTCTAAATATCATCATAGATTGAACCACTTTGATGAAGTACAAAAAGCACTGGAAAATTTCCAAGGAAAATGGACCTGGGTTGCACGAATTGAAATGATAAGAATATGTTTTTCATCCATCCACAAAATAGAACTCATTTGCCTTGATTCATTCATCTACCAATCTAATGTACCTTGCAACTCATTTCTAGCAAATGTGTTTGTATATTTCAACATTTTAGGAAGTCTAACTTGATTAGAACATATGATTCTGGTTGATAAGTTCCTCTCACCAATAAATCTTTGAAAAAAATAAGTGTTTATAACAATTACATACCACTTGCCTTTATTTGGTGGCACCAAATACAAGACTACATTTTATGCAAATTGTTCTTCCCCACGAACCCTTGTACATTGTAGATGTGCTTCTTTATAGACAACAAGATCTTTTCCACACCAAACTTCAAAATTTGAAACGTACTTAGATTTATAATTTTTTAAGCACAAGCCTTCAAGCCCCATTTCTGGATCTTTTGAAGCATGTACTACCATGTAGGGCAATAAGTGGCCTTATATCATATCATCATCATCTTGGCTATAGTAGAAAATTTATCCACATTTCATAGTTTCTCACAATTATATGATATTGCAATAATCAACCATCTAACTTGTCCCATTTTGTCATACCCTAGCACAACTTTATTCTTCTTATATGTACTTGAATTGGTTATATGCAAACATTTGGTCAAAATTTGGAAATGATTCTCGTCTTCTAAGACACAGTACAAGAAATAGTGGGCATTGGAAAATCGAATTCTTATTGTACTAATATGATTTTATATTAGGTTGTTGCTTTATATCCATATATAAAATGATTGCAAACTATACTTTGAACTCTATTAGCTTTTAATGTGTTTTGTGACAAATTAAAGCAATTGTAAGATTAAGGAAGATTAGGGAAGTGCTTAGTATACATGGATGAACAATGATCCTACTTTGAAATGTAACTTACTATAAATCATTTGTGATGGTGATTTTAAGACCCTTGCCAACATACTTCACCATGTCCCTTCAAAAGATAAACCCCACCACATGTTTTGAATTGTCAAGGGTGATTGCAAGAAACACTTGTCCTTCTTAGCTCAAAATGGCCTTATTTTTGCAATACTGTGACTTTTGGAATAATTTTTTTTAAATACAATAAAATATGGATAATTTGTAAAGTATTCATCATAGTATATGTGAGAAAATTCAGACCTAGAAAAATTTATCTCTAAACGTTATGCATAACAAAAGAGGCCTAAAAAAATGCAAGAAAATAGATGCTTTTGAATTTGATTTTTAGAAAATAGTAAAAATATTTTAAAAATTCAAAGAAAAAAATAATTTTTCTAATCTTCTCTTTGGTCCCATGTGAATAAAAAAAACATCATAAAAAACTTTCCCTTCTTCATAGTGCTCCCACAAACAATGTCCACTTTCAATCCATGTGTAGCCCTTACACCCGATTTTTTTGCCAAAAAATCTCATCAAACATCTTTAGAATATTAGTCCACCTACGACACAGCAAAACCTTGGCTTGAGAATCATATTTTTGGTCCCCAAATAGGATTGAAAACCCCCCAAAGAGCCAAGGTAGACACCCAATTGGGGCCGCTTTAAAAATATTAAATTATTATTTTTTAAATTGAAAAAATTATTGAATGTCTAGATCAATAATACACACCTTTCTTCCAAATTTAAGCTAAAACAAACTTAAACCGCAAAAGTTATGAGGAAAAACACCTCCACGGAGACCAAGGGGACATACAAAAAGGACAAGTGTTTCTTGCAATCACCCTCAAACTCTAAACCACTTGACATGAACAACGCCCGACATCTACAACAATAGCCATAATCAAACTTCACTCTAACCTCATTCCATCATGCATGAATCAATCTCTACAAGATCTTGAGCTACCTTTCAATTGCTTCTATTCTCAGCTCCAAATTAATAAAGACAAGCTTTTGAAAGGAAAACTCCTCAAAGTAGCTCCATAGGATCCATAGCCAATGCAACCTTCACTTTAATCTAAATTCAAAATATCATGTAAGAATCACTCTCTTGACTTGTTCAAACACCTTTCAATTTTGTCTCCACTTATCCTTGAATTGCTCCTCCAAATGAGAAGAGAACCCATAACACCCATAACTATTAACATAGGCAAACTACAAAAAGAATCATCTAAGCTTAAGTTCTTGTGGTGAGGAACAAAGTATTGCTTTTGCTAAAAAGAACGTCTAAACTACCGTGTCTAAAATGGTTGAAATGTGTCTAGATCTAGTAATCAAACTTATTTGTGGAAATAACTTGTCAATATGCAAAAGTAAAAAATTTTCAAGATTTTTTAGTAAGTGGATTGAAATTTTTTGTAGAATTATAGGTTGGAATTCCTTAAATTTTATTGAATGAATTATTACCAACTAAATTATGACTCTAAGGTCTTACATTTCTTATATTTCACTTCCAAAATCTCTAAAGAAACATGGAAAATAATATACAAACATTTAATATATTTTCAAACTATTCATAATTTTTAGAGATTTGCAATTGTATTATGAGAAATATAAAAATTTGGAGCTATATTCTAGTTAGTAATATTTTACTTAATAAAATTAAATTTTTTATAAAAGTATAATTTATTATTGTAATTATATTTTATAATTTCATTAATTTTTTTAAATTATTAAAAAATAAAAACTATTTAAATATTTCTGAATATTTATTTCAAGCAAGTGTATCACTTGTACCATAGCACGACCATATTTTGATTAAAATCTCTAATTCCTAAATTAGCTATGGCAACTTTTGTAAGTATACAAAGCATTTTGAAAACCATTGTAAATGTAAATAATTATCCCTCAAGTTTAAAGCTTCATTTTTTTTATTTCTTCACTTTTCATTGCCAATTTAGGACCTTTGATTCTAAATATGAATTTGAAATTTCCAAATATGATCATGGGTGGCAAATGAAAATTTGATTAAAACATTGACTAAGGTTTTTTTCTCATGATAAACCAAGGATATTCAATAAAACTTACAATAAACAATTATCAACCTACTTTTGAAAGTAGGCTCAAAAATAAATTGTAATTCAAAATAAACAAGTGCACAAATATAGAAGTGGTGATATTATTGTACTCAACAAAATATTCAAGAACCATATCAATATTGAATTTTTCTACTCCTTAAATCCTAGTACTTTACAACCTTTGGTACCAAATTATAAATATAGGGCATGTAGGATTCTTCTTAAATTCCTTGCAATTTCTAAGATATATATTGTTAGTCATTTTTTCCAAAATTATTAGGGTTGGTACAAATTGTGTAACCTATGTAAAAAACAATTTTGGCCTTCAGTTTCCTACTCAAGACATATAAGCATTCCTCTTTTTAGCAAATAAACTATTATTTCTATATGTTAAATTTCACTTGAAAATGACAAAGATGTTTTCAACAAAAATACAAATACTACTTGTACAAAACACACAAACTTTAAATTCACTACATGTAATCAAATCTAGAAAGAAAAATTACACAATTAATTTCAACATGCACTATCAAACTAATGTTTTTACAATTAAACAATATTTAGGGCTCAATTAGGGCCCATTGTGGTGTCCTAATTGGGCAATTTTTAGGAAGATTTTGCCATAAGATTAAACCTTGGGTCTTAAGTTGAATTGCAAATTCATATGGGTCAATGAATGTTGAAAATGTTGTATTTTGAATGATTTGGAGTGTATTGGAATTCCTTGTTGAGGCTCAATTAGGACCTATTTTGGTGCCCTAATTGCAATTTGCAAGGGGGTTTGGAGTATAAGATGTGCCTCAATCTACAAGAATTTATTGGTTGAAAGGTATTAGGGTCACATTCATTTCCCATCAATCCAACTTTGAGGGTTTTCTTTGCCATTGTGGTGAAAAAGCCTTATAGTGACCTAATTACCATTGAATCCTAGAAGGGTAGAATCTCGCAGAATGAAATTTTGATTGCAATTTATATTACAGTACATGAACTTGATATGTGAAATATCTCCAATACCAATTTATTATCACTATCATAGTCATAGTGCAACATATGTGCATGATGCACTATGGTAGTCATCTATGGGAAAATCTTGTTGGGAACCCTCTCCTATGCCCCCTTTCCTTTTGAAATCAACTTCCGAACCCCCTTCAAGGATTGTCCACATGCCTAGACTAGATCTCTAACTGGGTCCAGGTGGTTTACATCAACCCTTTTTTTTGGCACCATGGTGCTAAAAAGCACCATGGGAAAAAGTATGGCGAAAAAACCTATAGGAATTTTTATTTATTTTTTAATTTTGCTTGACACCCCTCAAAGCTTAGGCACCAATTGCAAGAAAGCTTGACTTAGAACTCTAACGTTTGCCAGAATCTTGAAGCTATGGCACTAGAAGTTTGAATTCATGTGCCAGTTTGTGCCTGCCTAGCCTTTGTGTTCGCCACACACGCTTCTACTAAGCTGGTGCATTGCCAAACCCTCCTCCCCTAATTGTTGAGAGATGCCCAGCCTTTGTGTTCGCCACACACGCTTCCACCAGGCTGGTGCATCGCCAAACCCTCCTCCCCTAATTGTTGAGAGATGCCAGACTCTCAACAGGCATTTAATTTCTAATCACTAGCAGTTCTACTTCTAGATTCATACAGATTCAAAGACTGGCCAACTTCCAATGGACTCACACTCACTTTTGTAGAGTTTATTGGCAGCTACCCTTCCCTTTCGTAATGAAGGTGTTGGATTTAGGAATGGTGACGTTGAGTTCCCTTGAGCGCCGCTTCATTGTGATAGCGCCTTCTTATCCTTGCTTTGGATTGTTCTTCTGAGTTGCCTGGTTCCTCTCATGTGCATCCGAAACTCTAGATTGATCTTCTATGCTTCACTACTTGCAGATGGTGCTTCTACAATCGACATTGCTCTTTTGTGCTTCGTGATCTCGATTTCAGGCCAGCTGAGTGGAGGGTGAGGGTTGCATTGCATAGTATGAGTTAGGGTACAATGTGCTTGTAGGTTGGAAGTTTTGGCATGATTTTGCAATTTAGGGTGTGCTTCAGTTTCCCGATGACTACTTGATTTCGAAACATTTGTTTAGGATTGTGCTTGGTTATTGAGCTTTGCTTCTAGCTGTGGGTCCTCTTGGTAATGCCATGGTTTGGAACTTCTTCGCCAATAGTGGTTATCAATGTCATAGTATTGCTTTAGCTCTGTGTTTAGGTTAATCGAGCCAAGTCATAGCCATTGGTTTAGCTCTTCTTTTGAATACTGGGGTAGGAGTAATCAAGCACTAGTTCCATTCTTACTATGAGTTGCCATGGTGGAATTCTAAGATTTAGGTTCTAATGTGATGGACATTGACTACAACCAAGTTGTCCTAGATTTGGAGGGAGAGTTTGAGGAAGTTGTTACTCTAGACGAAGAGAGGCAACAACCAATCGAGGTGGAGCAGAATGAAGCTATAGATTCAGGGGAAGAACAACTGTGACTTGAGAGTGTTAGATTGCACCGAGAGCTCAATAAAGCTTCCAGGCTCAGATTGGAACAGGCTACATCCTGGAGAGAGAAGAAAGAGGCGGCCAAGCGACAAAGGAAAATCAAGGGCAAGGCAATTTGCTCGGAGGATACAAAGGCCTGTCACAACGCACGGAAGGCGACTTCCATTGCTAGATTCTTCACAAGTTTTAGAAATTCGTTGAGTCAAGAGTCCCTTCATTTGAGTACTCCAACTACTCATTTGCCATCATTCATACCCCAGTCTAAGTCACCCGATACCTCCATGGTTGTTGTGTCTTTAGACACAATTTCCTTGTTTTCACAATCCTATAGAGGAAGTAGCGGTAGTGGATTGAAACCCACGAAGGTTGATTTGGAAGTACACTACCAGTTGCACTCCTCTTTGGTGGAAATCTCATATGGAGAGGAGGTTCAGATAGATAAGGATTTGTAGGAAGTACCTCCTTCCAAGAAAGCAAGACGAAATTATGATTGCACGAGGCGTTTTCAAAATGAATGGGCTGCAAAATTGGTTTGGGTTGAACAAATTCGCAAGGCTAATGGTGAAGTGTATCTTGTGAAGTACAAAGTGTGTTCCGTTTTTGAAAAGAAACTAAAGATCATGGGGCCGAAGTGGGATACTTTAACAAAACATGAAGGAGAAAAGCAACTTTTGACATGCCTAAGTATAATGTCAAAGCTGGAGAATGGTACATTTCTAGAACTGTTAGGCATCAAATAAATTTGCGTCTTTTCACTACAAAGTAGCCAACTTCAATACTACAACAAGTGAATACAAGCACATTTGTAGCCAAGTCAAAAAAAATCTTCCACTTCTACACTATCTACTAGATTCTAGCTTCTAGACGACCCATGGTGGAGTATGAGGAGAGGGAGGCATTGTATGCCTTCTTCAATGTCCCTAACTTGCCTCGCATGCACTACACGGGTAGTTCAGGTTGGAAGATGGCAGAGTTCATGTACAAGCAAGTAAAAGACTCTATTAAGAAAAAGATAAGTGTTGCTAGTTTTGTGGCTATGACTTGTGACGAAGTCACCTCAATGGATAACGGTAACTAGTTGTGGATCTATGCCTATGTCGTAGTCTCGTAGAAAACTATATAAGAATACCCCATTTGATCTCCCTCCAACATCTAGTAGATGGAGGCATTGTAGATAATCTGATAGTCCTAATTATGAAGGCGTTAGAAAGCGATGGGGACTTCATTTTCAATGAAATGTCCCGTAGACTACTTTGCTTTGGTGCCGATGGTGTGAGCACCTTCCAGGGCACACAGAGTAGCATCGTAGCTCAAATCCGAACTAAATTTGCACCGTTTTGTTTAGGTGTCCATTGCATGGCCCACAAGTGCAATTTGGTTGCCAAGTCTTTGTCTAATTTGTCCATTTTTGTTGTTAACAAGCAAGTCATCTAGAGAATGCACGCTACTTTGCCCAAAGTCCAAAGCGCCTCTCGGAGTACCAGAAGCTAGATGAGATTATAGAAACCAAGGGGCTAAAGCCGTTGCTCTAGGTGACAACTCGCTAGGTGTCGCTTCTTGAGCCACTTCGTAGGTTGCTCGCGGACTACAGGACGCCCTTAGCAAAGATGAAGGCCGACTGTAATAGAAACGATGCTGCTGAGGTGAGTTTTCCTCCGCTAAATTGCGAGGTGAGGTGCGAGGTTAGGCTTAGGGTTTGCTGGATTGTTTGTGAGGTGCTACCTAAAGCAACTAGATCAGTTTGCAAAGTGCTTCTTTATAGTTGTTGTGATGCACTTCTTTGTAATCACAATTATCAATTTGGTTGAAATTTTGGAAATTCTTCAATCTAGCTATGCCTTTTGGTAAGAAGTTGTGACATAACAATTTTCCTTTCGTTTGTTGGGTGAATGCACAATTTGAAACCTCTCAACTTGGACAACATGCTCTTACTGTATTCTTGGTATAAGGGTGTGGTTTAGTGATTAGGTTCTTCATTTCAATATTCAAAAGGTCCCTATTTGCTTGTATCAGGAGGTCTAGAATGTTCACATTTTTGTATTGATCTCAATTGTTCACGTTTTTGGGCTAATCTCAATTGTTCACGTTTTTGGGCTGATCTCAATTGTTCACGTTTTTGGATTGATTTCAATTGTTCACATTTTTGGACTGATCTCAAATGTTCACGTTTTTGTATTGATTTCAATTGATTTGTATCATTGGCAGAAATGCTTGGCTTTTTTGTTGGATCCTTATGCCATTCTTGGCATGATGGCCATCATGTTGCTTTTAGAGACTATAGACCTACTTTTTACTTTTACACAAAAGAGAGACGGCTATGTGTGTGATTTTGTAGCAGCTTCGCAGATTGCGGAGGGGCAACTCTTTACTTTGTACATTGACAAGAGCACTGCATTTGGGACTGACAAATTTTGAATGTTCAAAAATTTGTTGGACTATTCACACTTACAAATCCATATGAAGTTGATATCAAAATTGAATGATGAATCAGCACAACTCATCTTCATAGGTAATGGGCAGAAGATTTGGGCACAACACAACGAATCACCAATAGATCGCCACATCTTCACGTCTATTGTGTTTGTAGTGAAATCTAAGTGTGTAGGTGAGTTTCCCCTATCCTTTCAATCTTTTGTGGAGTGAATTATATCTTTTACTTGCAGATTTGTACTACCTTAAAGGCTGAAATCTGAGTTCATTCTTAGGCTGATTTGTAAGTGCTAACTTGAAAGCTCATTCAAATAATTCATTCTTGGGCTGATTTGTAAATGCTAGTTTGAAGTCTAATTTGTAAAGTCATATTTGGACTAATTCATGAGTTCATATTGGGGCTCATTTTTGAGTTCAATTTTGGGCTAAAATGTGAGTGCCAGCTTGAAGGTTGATTTCCGAGTTTGTACTTGCCTAGGCTGATTTGTTGGTACTTGGGTACTCATTCATGCTTGGGCTCATTTGTTGGTACTTGGGTACTCATTCATGCTTAGGCTGATTTGTTGATACGTGGGTTGATTCAATGTTGGTACTTGGGCTCATATTTGAACTCATTCTTGGGCTGATTGTTGAGTACTAGCTTGAGGTTGATTTTTGGATTCATAATCCAACGATTTCACATTTTGAACTAGGGGCAACATATTCACACATCTAATGCAATGTTTAAGTGGCCTAAACTGAATTGATTTTTGGTTCTTGGCAAGGGCTACAAGGCAGCTACTAAGGGAGTTGGAGAGTCGTTTCCCTTCTCGTGCTGTCATGGATGCATTTGAGGTGGTATATCCTCAGTATTGGTTGTAGAGTGAAGCCGAAGAATGTTTTCCAAAACACTTAGATACGTTGATGTCATTCTATTGCAAGCCTAAGCTCATTGAGGTGGACAACGTCAAGCGGCTCATCCCCCCATTTTGGATCGGTATAGCTTGGAGATACAACAAGGTCTATTTAAACTTTCAATCTTGAACAATTCAAGGAAGCACATGAAGGGTCCATTTGACTTAAATCCATTAAGTCGGCTATGGTGTTCTCTTGATTCTTCCATAGTTTTGAGAATCAAGGCCTTTCCTAAGTTTTTTAAGCTAGCTGAGGTGGCTATAGTGCAGGTCCTAGGCTTTGTGGAGGATGAAAGGTGTTTCAGTTCCCTATCATTTTTGAAGAATAACTTGTGGAATTCATTAGCCACATATCTTGAATGTGTGGTGGGCATGTATTCCCAAAAGATCTTCACCTTATAGACTTTTCCATAAGATGCAACTTACAATGAGTGGGCATTTGCGATAGAACAACGTTATGGGATTTGAGATTGATGTGTAGGCTATTGCACCATTTTCTATTCCTGTAGACTTATAGCCTTGCTTGTTGTAGGTTTTATTTTCATTTCAGCTTATTATTCAATTTCTAGATCTACCATTGAACTTTTGGAACATTTATTTTGGTAACATTGAACTTGTGGACTCTTTAATTGGGTACCCTTGAACTTGTGGAAGCTCTATTTTGGCTATGGTTTCCAAATTTTTTTGCACAAATCAATGAAGAGGCCTAATATATCTTCTACAAAACCTCCTAAGTGCCAAAAAGCACTTATATGATTTAGCAAATTCGCCTTTCTTGCCTTTTCTGAATTTCTTGTAGTGCCAAAATTTTCCACCACTTTAGAGGATATAGAGCCATATAGATATTGTAGGCAAGTGACTGTTGCCACTTCATTTCATGTCCTAAACCTCCACCTTTGTCATGTGGACATCTTAGAAAAAGGCATGTGTAGCTAGTTTGGCTACATAAAAAAATAAAAAAAATAAGGGCCGGTTCACATGCCTAAATTGCCAATTGGATTTTGGTCATGGAACTCAAATCCCTCCCTTTCTCTACCCTCCTTGATTTTAGGATTTGCAAGTCCACTCTCTTGCCTATCAGCCCAACTTTTTACTTATTTAAAAGTATCCCCCACTTGTCTCCTTGTCTCACCCCATTCAAAATGTGTCTCTCTGGCTCACCTCATTTATTGGTTGCCACATGCCACTTAATCCCAAACATTAGTAGAAAAAGTGAATATTTTATTTGAAAAACCAATGCACATCAGGAAGCTTGATGTGGTATGGACCTGACCTTAAGCCCAACCAACGTCAGAAACTCAGAACCAAAGTCAGGCCCGGCAACCCGCTCAAAGGTGGTGGCAAAGGCCCGGCCCAACCCGGCCCAAGGTCTGGCCAAGTGCATTTCGAGTGGCCGGCAGCTGGGCGGGTGACGGTGAGCGGCACTGGAGTCCGTTGGAAGTAATCGGCGATGTCTTCCTCTCGTAACGTGTTGCCGTGCTTTTGGTGTTGTCCTTCGCTGCTGATGTCAAAGGTAAGTGTCCCGCACTACCGGTTGTTGACGGAATCCATGACTGGCTATGGAAGACAAGGCCTGCAGCAACTTCTTGTGAAGCTATAATTGGAAACAGAAGTCCCCGGAATTTGAGATGGGCCGGACGCACGATGCAAAATTTCTGCACATTTAACGCCACGAAATGTTCTCCACTCCACTTCATTTTCTCAGTACTACTATGTCACATTCCCTTCATCTTCTTCTTAATTTTTTAAGCTCTAATTGGCTGAAACATTTGTTGAATTTCCATGGCCTCTCACCTCTGGTGTAAAGAGGCTCTTACTGAAGCATCGAAGTCTCGATCCAACCGGAGTAAAGATGATGTTTCATTTTTTGAGGTCATGGTCCAATACATTGCTAACATTACACCAAATTGTAGAACCCTTATCTGAAAGCAACCCCTCTGGGTACTTACCTAAAATATACGTGGTGCAATAAATCATAATTTCTCAATTGGTGTCCAAAAAATACATGTCGAAATTCTCTTTCAGCACCCAACAGAAATGAAGCCTAAAGTCTAATGATAGTAACCATGCTCAGCTGCTTAATTTTATGCACATACTTCAACTTGACAACTGTCCTTGTTGCTCGGGATATCATTCACAATTGAAGGAAAGTTGCTCATAACATGCGAGTCCATGTTGGCCATGACAACCATATTCTCTCGGCCACGGGAGCTTGGAACAACGAAGAGGAGGCCGTCGCGAGCAGCCATGGTGTTGCGAATAGAGTGTGCAGGAACACCGAATCCGAAGTCTAGCTCATAGAAAGGGAAGCGGTTGAGGTAGGAAATCCCCATGGAAGTCATGCCAGGAAAAGCCGAATCGCCGGAGAAAAGATCCGTCTTTCCAGGTTGCAGCAGTAGCGGCATAAAATCAACAAGATTCTGAAACCATTCGGTCGAGGTAGAACTAACAGCAGAATGAACCAGCCTGGCAGTGCATCCAAAGGGGCGGTTCAGAAGTTCACTGACCGTGGTAATGACATAAAGGAGTTTAATTGCGTTGCCGAAGTACCCTGGTGGCAAGGACAGTTTCTTCCTCCCTTCCACGAGAAGGCCTAGGCAAGCCGCAGAACTACCACGTTGCATGTTCCGAGCTCGAGCTACGGAGCGCCATAAATGCGTGGAGAGACAATCTGCTCTCGATAGTTGCTGATCCGAGTCCAGCTGCTTCAACTTAGAGATGTCATCCCCTGTGAACTCAAATGTCTTTGGTACAATCTTGGCTTGTTTTCCCACTTCCGATTTAAAGACTCCTGAGCTTTTGAGGTTCGAGTTTTTGATGATTTGTGCACCCGGTGAGAGTACCGCCGATGTCATGAATAGGTCCTTAGTCGTGAACTGAGAAGAATCTCCTGGCTTCACAAGCTCACGCCGATGATCAGGAAGCAGGGAAACCTGCAAACCTCGTGCAAGCTCCGACCAGGATTTCATGAAGTGGAAACCAGCCCGTCCATCCGCCACTGCATGTGCCCAATTGACCGCCAACGTCATACCTCCGCACTTGAAGTGTGTCACCTACAGGATAAATTTTTTCGCTTATTAGTTAATTCATGCAAGGGACTGTCATGGTCACTTGTCGACGTCATGGAACCTACCTCCTACAGGGAGCAATGATTATAGCAGCTGTTACCTATGTTCGTATGACGTAGTTAGTAGTACTACCCAGCAGGCTCTGGATAAAAGGGGAAGAGGGCATTGCACTGACAAAAGCGACATGCATGGTGGGTTTGGGAAGTTGGAGTAGGAAAAGCGGTGCGCTACAAAAGGGACAGAGCTACTCATAGCCTAGCTATTCACTTGACAAAACCTACGTTAATTTTCGTTTTCTGCTGAGGGACGGTAGTGTAGCAAATGGAAAGAATGACCAGTTGAATGTTTACCTGAATGACCAGGGCTGGAAGGCCAGTGTCAACCTGAGGAAGAACAGGGTAATCCCCCAATCCTGCAGCCGCCAACCCGGAGAGCACGGGTTGAGGCTGAAAATCGTCGGCTCTGAGATCCGCCAATTCCACATCCACGCTTGCTTCTGTGAACACAGCACCCGCGTCGTTACAATGGATCCTTGGAGGACCGTCCTTCGCCATTACTCTTCCAGCGAGAGGGTAGAATAACACCAGCGCGTCTGCCAAAGTATCCCGCAAGTGTTGCACCACGTCCAGATTGTGCTCCCCCGTGATTGCGAACGTGCACAGTATGGGAGTGTAAAATGCAACCCAGAAGTAGTCTAAACTCGACAAAGATAACCATTCTTTCTCGCATGGTGTCGCCGTGGAAGGTTTGATGAAGGAAGTGTGAACATGCTCCAATGACTTCCCCTGCAGTCTGTCTTCTGAGACTATATTACCGTCTGCGTAATCTTTCCGTTCGGAGGCCATTTAGGAAGCCTGGAAAAAAGTCACACAGAACGCTAAGTAACGAGCGAGCACTTCCTGAAAACCTACTCCGAACGTATCAAACACTAGAGAAGATAAGTCAAGACCAGACACGACAGGGGCTTATATTCTAAAATCCTGCAAACTGGTTCTCCAGTTGTGTCGATGAAAAATTCAATAATAGTAAGTTCAAATCAAGATTAGTCGTATACGGCATCACCAAACAAAATAAATAAATGGTACGTCGTTGTGCAGGCACATACAATTGGCGGGAAAGCCAGACATTACAAAAGCGACTATGACATGACAGAGACCAGGCATCCTACAAATTCAACTTAAAATTCTTCCAGTACGATTTATGGAATATTCTTAAAGCAGCCGTCGCAAAAACTTTCATACAGCATAAAATTCCCAAGTGTAATTCAAACACAGAAATACATGAGTTCGGGTAATACACGCCTTGATTACACTTCAGATGGTTGATTTCGGAAGAACAGACACCGGGATTGATATGTTTCATATGGTCAAATCTTGGCTGCTTCACAAGAAAATAAAAATGAGGAACCTCTGTATAACACCGTGACCTTCCTCCGCAACCCAAAATTGAAAGAAGAATGATGAATGGAATGGAAGGACCGAAGGAAAGTTCATTAGGACAGATGAAATGTGGGTGCAAAGGAATGTACGAGACTAGACGAAATGTCAAAATCATAGTACCATACGTCAGATTTTGAAGTGAGCCAGACGTCAGATTCTGACGTAAATCGTACGTCAGATTCTGATCTGAACCATAAGATTCAGATCAAAGCTCCAAGTATAACAGAAGAGGCAGCCGTGAATGTCTGGAACTGTAACAGACTTTGATGTCTCTGATGTGATTGAGTACCGTCTATCAGACCTGGACCGGTAAGTGCTCATGGCCCATATATTCTGACTAATACATTGGGTCTCTGTCTAATATACACCTAATTACTCTACAAGGCTCAGCTAGCAAGTCGTCTTTGTCGAGCAGCGTGGCTCTCAGAATTGGCCACAAAAATAGATTTAGATGAAATCGGTGGTTAATTCATACAACTGGCCTAATCTAAGCCGAAACGAGTGTATCCACTGTCTGTACCTTAAAAAGATACTGTGTATTCTATTGATACGACCTCACTTCATACCAACAGCCACCACTTAAACCCTTGAACACAGTAGTGTGTCCCAAAAAGTATCGAGGGAAATGATCTATCTTCACCATGACTATGAACAGCAGAGTGAAAACATAGTGAATAGAGAGCCCAAAACGCAGCGTAATTAGTCGGATGAACCTAGTTGATGCCCTCCATTGCATCCTCATTATCATCTTTCGGATCGTCTGCGGTGGATTTGTCTTCAATGTAATCTGTATTGAAGTCGTAGTCATCAGATGCTTTTGAATCGTCACTCAAAGCCGGAGCAGCCTTGGCAGCTTTCTTCTTCAGCTTCTTCTGTGCTCGTTTGGCATGCGGATTTTGAATGCCTTCTGCATCATAAAGTCTCTCGTTCTGATTCAAATAAGTTCTACCCCGTTTCACAGCTACTTCAGTTGTGTCCATCAGACTGGGACCCTCATCCATATCTTCTCCATCGTCCTCCTGCTCTTCATCACTGTTCTCTTCTTCCATGGTCTGTACAAATTATTAAGACATCTCTCAGCGCAAGAACAACTTAGTAAAGGAAATCTGCTAATACTGCAAGGCTGCATCAACTTAGAACCGGAAACTATTTGAAAATACAGCACCAAAAGATCAGGTACACCAGCAACAGTGCAGACTCTGCGATCATGGATTAAGACTGTACCAAAGAATCGTCCATTGTAAGAGGAGCACTTGACGACATTTGGACATGTGTAGTGTTCGCCAACGAAGGGAGACCAGCAATAACAGCAGTGGCTTCGTTCTGAAACACAGTCTCCACGTCAAACTCCTTGCCCCAATCTGACACTATTGCTCCAAACTCTGCGTGCTCGCTAACTTCTCGCGCAGGCGGTGTTGTGAAGTATGGAATTTTCCCTAAAGAGAATTTGCGTCGAATGTTAAAAGACAAAAAAATAGGAAAGCTCATGTTCATAAAACCACACGCCTCAAGCACGAAAGAGCTTAAACAATAGTAGGAGACAAACTAAGTGTTGTACATTTCTCAGAGCACAAGCTTACAGAGCAGACCTTTATTGATATCATTCCTACACTCATATATCTCTCAAGACACATCAAAGAAAATCTCACTATTTCTTGGTCCCTGTTTGTAAGCAGGCTCCAATGAATATTACGGTGTTTTTGGTAATCAAATCAGGATGCTCCAGGCTCACCTTCATTCCAATCATGAAGTACAATGCGGGCTGCTGCTAGACTATCCACCACACCTCCTTTCTTCAACTTTCCACGAACCATCGCGACATTCATCAAAAACTCATCCACATCGCTGAAGGTGTTGATCTTGTAAATAGATACCAACTTATCAGCAGGACACAGTCGCAATATTTCCTGCACTGTTGAGATAGATAAATCATATGTTAGTGAAACGGACATTGATGCTCTCCGAAACTACGTAGAATTACATAAAATTGGTCATTCCAGCAACTCCGGAGTCACACCAGAAGAATCTAAACCCTTACTTGTTTCTCATCAAAAACTACCAGATCTGACCAACAGTTAAGCGTAATGTCGCTTCACATCTGTCCTAGTTTACCTGGAGTTGCAGGGTCAGCAAGCTTTTCGATTTTGGTGCAGTTTCGTAACGTAGCAGATGCTTCATTATCGCCTGAAGCTGCGAATACTATTCCAGGACAATCAAGTAGCTTCACATTTTTATCTAAGTGAATCTCCTGCATCGCCTTGGTAACACCAGGTGTTGAACCCACATTGGCCACACGTGTTCTCTTTAAGCTGTTGATAAGACTACTTTTTCCAACATTTGGGAACCCTACCACACCGACTGTGATTGCTGTTTTCATCTGTGCAAAAAATTACGCACAAAATGAGCACGACAAGTTCCATGTCTCCAAACGTACACAAATACACAACAGTATTTGTAGAGGACAGAAGACTGGGAGGTTTAGCATTTCTGAGAACTGATCTACGTACATGAAATACAATGTAAATACCTTCTGATTTCTCGAGTAGTTTTTTAAAAGCTGCAGAAGTGTCTCTGCACCAAGGCAGTCGCTGCCTTGCAAAACGTCAACATTCTCGGTGGCCTTAGCAAATGACTTCCTTCCCAAATTAGTTCGTTGCTGCTGTGTATTACACTTGAATGCAACTGCTGGTAGCTCCTCCCTCAGATACTTTAACCACTGCTCCGCCACTTCTCTAGGTACAAGATCTGGAAAGCATTCATTGACTTAGTGACATTTCAAAATTAAGGGAGAATGGACTAGATATCTGAAGGATTCAAGATGCATTAGTTGAGACACTTACCAATCTTGTTAAGAAGAAGAACAATACGCTTGAGACCCCCTGCTTTGTGAACCATACGTTCAACATCCACACAACGGCTACCAAGAGGATCCCTAGCATCCAACACCTGAATGATAACATCTGATGCTTCCACCACTTTCATGAACTCCTTGTAAAAAGCCCTTCTAGAATTCTCTGAAAACAAAATACAAGTTCACATTTTAAAAGAAAATATAAACCTAACCCTAAAAGATCTCAAAATGAAAATATCAGAAAATAAATGTGATTTCTAAATATACGGCGACTCAGACATTTGGCCACGAATAGATATGTCAGTATAGCAACAACTTCGTTAGGTCTTATTGCATGATAAAGGAGAATAGAGGAGTTACAAACCTTGCGGACCAACTATTTCAATTTTTTGCTTCTTTGACCTTTCAAATTCAGAAGTCCTTCGAGAAGCATTGTCGGCAAGCTGTCTAAGGTCAGCATCACCTTCATCGTCCGGCAGGCCAAACTTCCGCTTCGCAGCAGCCTATGCAAAAATATCCAAATCGAAAACAGACCAAAACTTAGACCCTGCACTGCACGCGTATCAACAGCAGCTAAAATGATCCTGAAACAATTTACACCTCTGTACTTCGCATCGTTTAATTTAATTACAGCGAGATGCACTAAACAATGCAATAAATAGAATGAACCTTCAAAAAAAATTGCACAATGCACGCAATTTGAGCCTACCTTCTCTTTTTTCGCCGCTCTATTCTGCTCAAAAAGTTCAATGGCGCGAGTACGCCGGGCTTCCATCGCGGCAACCTGCTCCTCCTGAAAAGCTTCGGAATCCTTCTCATTCTTGGCTTTCGGCTTGGTGTGAGCTAACTTGCGCGCTTCCTTCGCCTTCTTTTCGCAGTGCAACTTCACTTTCTTCAGAATTTTATTCTTTTTCTTCATGGTGACACGCTTGGACTTACTCTCTGCACCAAATTCCAATCCAACGAAGTCAAAAAATGACATGGGCACTAACAAAACCACCGCAAATTTCTTTAGAAACAGAAAAAATACTACAATTGCATAGGAATTTTGTTCTAATTCATCATGAAAATGTGCTTACTTTCCGCGCCAATTCGAGTTCTACGAAATTTTTAAAAAAAAAATCGCCACTAGCACTGACGAAACCAGAAAAATACACAACGAAAATTCTTACTTGTATTTTGCTTGTTCACCATCTTGTATACTTTTTCTTCTAGACCCGCAACTGGGAACAGTTTCGAGGAAGAGAGACGGATTACAATGCCGTCGAAGCTCTTTCAATTCGAGCTTGAATCGCAGGAGTTCAACGCAAGTAAGCTTCCACTGGAAAAGATTGAAGCTCGAAAACCCTAAACCCAGGAAATCCCCCCAACCCTAATGCTGATCGCACTCGGCATCATACGGAATCCGGGTATGAATGATTCGCGTATGAGAATCCGGGTATGTTGGATCCGGGCATGCGGATTCCGGGTACAAGGAGCCCAGGTAATTGGTACTCGATTTGGAGAAAAGGTTTTTTGGAGAATGCTTCTAATCTTCAATGCCGGCACGGAAAATGAGTCCACTGTCGACACAAATGGGAGCTAGCCCATTGTAGATAAAACTAGCGAGCCCTGTGCCGTTGCCATGGTCAAGGAAAAATAATAATAATTTTTTAGTTTTTTAAACTCATAACAACTTTAAAATTCAATATTTTTCACGCCCTAAGTTGGAATGCCATGAAACCAAGCCTTTGCATCTTTCCTCACTGAGGGTTTTTCAACGATACTAAACATGCAAATGGGAGATGTACAGTCTAAGAGATCTCAACATAACAAACAAACAAATAGCCTAACTTAATAGGAGGATTGTAATTGTGGTGTACATTCAAGTTCTAAAATGTACACCACTAATATGATTTAATTTGTCCACAATGACCTTATTCTCATTTGGCCCATAATGGGCTCACTTACTTTAGTGCATGAGTTGTTCAAAAGTCTTGTTCCCAAAATGATGGTACCATTTAGGCAATGCAATTTGAAATGTCTATGAAGAGCTTAACATTTTGAGATGGGATTTGATGGTCAAAATTGCATAAAGCTATAGTTGGAAAAAAAAATTAGAATTCTGAACTATGACACCTTCTAATTATTAGAGGAGTCATTAGTACAAATATAGGTTTCATTGACTTGCTTATTGACTATACAAACATCCCAACAATGGACTTAAGACATTGGTCTTACTTCTAATGAAGTTTATTACATGTGTCATGTGAGAAGTGTGGCATAGAGTTCTCATTGGCTTTGACATGGCAAGATCAATGGTGTTTATATGAGATGTCTTGAAAAGTGATGAAACCCAATTTGACTTCAATTTTAGACTTAGGCCTTCATTGGCTATAATGATCATAAATTAGGCTTTGACATGGCAAGATCAATGGTGTTTGTATGAGATGTCTTGAAAAGTGATGAAACCCAATTTGACTTCAATTTTAGACTTAGGCCTTCATTGGCTATAATGATCATAAATTAGGCCTTGACATGCATCCCTTCATACCCTACAATACACACTCGTTTAAGGCAATAGTGATCTTCCTACTTGTGGGATCACTCTAGTGAAGCCTCTCCATGTTATTCACTCCAAGATGTCAAACAAGGATTGAGATTGCTTATATTGCAACATGGACATTCCAGTTGCTAAAAAATGAAAGATAATATTTTGGAATATTGAATTGGACTTTCTTACAAGATCTCTCACCAAACAAGTATTTTGTCACAAGCTAATCTACAATTATAGTACTTTGTTGTATATATAAAGCTTCATTTTGACAATATTTATAGTTGGGTGGAAGTAGAATTCACCACCCTTCACTCTACCAAGGATATTAGACTCAATTTTTGCATGCTCTTGGTGTTTCAACATATTGCTCCACTTGAAAGATATCCACTTTCACCAGGCCCTTCAATTGTAGAACATACAATGCAATGCACACTAGCATTGGCAAGATCATTCGCTTTTCCATACAACTTCACCTAATGTGATTTTGCAAATCCTATATCTCAGAACTAGTAGTGGTTATCCACCCATTCATGATGTTTCTTTCTCTTTGCCTAAAATATCATTGCTTTAGCTTATGCTATAGCTATCCTAGAATTACTTGAATGACCAAGGAATATGTAGATTGGAATAGCTTTGGCACTGTCAACAATGCCCTTCCCCTACAATTGCTTACTCTATGATAATTTGTATTAAACAGAATTCTATGTACTTAAATAAATTGGTGCAAGCCTTGCCATTGCCACTTAAAGAAAATACAAGGGTACCTTCATAGGAGGGAATTTAGCTATTGAAAAAGTAATTATTTTTGTAATTCTTGGGCAATTTCAATGCACTACCCACCTTATTTGACCTTCACAACAATATGACCCATGGTGACAAAAGAATTAAAAAGCAATAGTAGTGAATAAATTAGAAAAGCAACTATGATGTGTAAATTGAAAGCAACTACGATGTATGAATTGAGAAGTAAAAGCAATGTTACCATCAAAGTCACAAGCAAGGCTTGAAAGAGATGGAGGTGTAGAAGCGAGTGATATAGAATTCCTAAACTTGATTAAATGCCACAATTGCACAATAATTCTTCAATTGTCTTTTAGCTAGCCAAAAGCATTTGTAATCTATTCAACATGCAATAAATATAAATCCTCCTTTGTCAAGTCCTTGACAACCTAAAACTGCCAATATTCAAAGTAAACCTTTAAACAATACATTTGTGACTACAACGTTTACAAATACTTTGAATTGCCACTAGTAGAAAATTTAGCATCTATAGTGACAAAAAAATGTTAATTTTTCTTGTTAATGTTTGTGTTGATTGGGACGTGTTGACTCAAACGTTGTATAGCAAAAAAGTATTGATTTGGACATGAAATTGAACACTTTTTGTTGAGCAAAGCGAAAAAATGTTAATTTGGCAACAAGAAAATATTGATTTGACAACAAAAAAGTGTTCACTTTCACCAATTTTAGTCTCAAAAATCAAAACTTTGGACCAATAAGGGGTTGCCACTTGGCACCACACCACACAAGTAGGCCACATACTTAGCCCACGTAGGCGCCTATGCCACATTGGGCGAGGTCACTTCTAGGGTTTGAACTTGAGACCTTGGAGGTGAAACCCAAAGGTCATGAACCAATGCACCACAAATGCATTTGCATGTGCATGGGAGTAAAGGTTTTTAATTTAATTAGTTTCTCGTTGTTTTTGCATTTGCCATGTGAAGTCAGCAGACTTTAGGGGCCGTTTTCACATAGTAAATTAACATATTTTTTGAAACTTTCAACTTAGAAAAGTTGGGAAATGAAGTTATTTTTCATCTCCAAAAATCCGTTTGCAATTTTGAGTCTTTAATAAAAAGTTATGGACAAAATTTAGAGAGAGTGTTTAAAAGTGTAAAAAAAAATGGCCATTTCAACCCCTCTCTAAATTTTGTCCATAACTTTTTATTTAGGACTCCAAATTGAAAACAAATTTTTTGTAGATAAAAGGTATCTTCATTTCCTAAATTTTCTCAGTTGAAAGTCTCAAAAGAAAAGGTAGTTTACTATGTGAAAATGCCCCCTGAAGTTTGCTAACTTTTAAAAGCACCGATTTGTAAATACTTAAGCTATCAAATTCTTTTTTACCTATATGTTATTTCTTTGAAGCACGAATATGAAATTTAAGAAAAAAAATTTGAGTATATATTTCCAACATATTTTTTCAACATGTAAAGGAAGGTTGAAAGTTCTATTGTTGACAAATACATTTTATGTAAATAATTTGAAAGATAAAACCTAACTATTTGTAACAAAATTTTAATTCTTTTTTGCTTTAAAGTTTTTATACCATATGTGCTCAAAGAGTAGTTTTAAGGCACAAAAACTTTTATGACTTTTGATCACGTGATTGGAAAGTTACTCCATCATATGTAATTTTCATTAATCTTTGGGGAAATTGGAAATCACAAAAAAATTCTCAATAAATCACTTTTTTTGAAAATAAACATTTCAATTTGATTTCCTAAATTTATTTTCATATAAAAAGCTTTGAAGTATTCTATTTTGATTAATGAGATGGAAATTATAAAGATTTTTAATTTATTGGTAGTTGTAAAATTTGTATTCTAAAAGAAAGTTAAATTCTTTTTTTGTTACTCAATTTCAAATATTGTTGAAGAAGAAATTATAGCATTGGATTTACATTATTTATTACAACATTACAAATTATTCATGATTGGAATTGACATTTCTAAATTCTATAATTAAATTTTAAAGAACTTTGAACTTTAAATTATAATAATTAATCCCCTGAAGATGTTAATCCTTTAATGAAAAGTTATAAACAAAATGGAGATAGGTATTAGATTTTTCTTTTATAAATTCAAGAAACTTTGGAGGTTATTTTAGCATAGTAGAAGAACTTTTTTGAAAGCATTTTGAACTAATAAAATTTGGTAATTCAAACAAGCTTTGATCTCCAAAATTCCATTTGAAGTTTGAAGATTTTACTCAAAAGTTTTGGACAAATTTCAAAGAGAGGTTGGGAAATCATTACTTTTAATATTTTTGAACATCTTCTTTGAATTTTGTCTATAACTTTTGATTGGAGGATTAAAACTTCAAATGAATTTTTGGAGATCAAAACTTGTTTGAATTATCAAATTTTCTTAGTTCAAAATGTTTTCAAGAAAGTTCCTCTACTATGCCAAAACAACCTCCAAATTCTGTTGAATTTTAAACAAAATAAATTCTAACACTTCTCTGAATTTCAATTATAACTTTTGATTGAACAATTAAAATCTCAATTGGATTGTTAGAAATAAAAGCTGGTTCAATTACACAACTTTTCTCATTCAAAGTTTTTAAAAAAAAGTTCATTTATTATGTGCAAATTACCTTCAAAGTCTGCTAACTTTAATGGACACCAAATTGTACGTGAATACTTGATTTAAAAGAAAACTACATTGTACAATGAAAATTTCAAAAGATTCCAAAAGATTCCAAAAGATTCCAAAAATGTTCAACAAAAATTTGTTGATTTTGTCACTATACTATCCAAATGAACAAAAAAAAATGTCACCATTAACAAAAAATGTAAAAATAGACATTGCAGTACCCTAATCAACAAAATTATATTGATTTTCTATTGATTTGGATGTCATTTTCTAATAGTGTGCCAACAAAGTAGATCTAAAATTTGGAGCACCCTCTCAATGAAGCAACCAACTATACAAGCTACTAGAACCCCTAAAAGAAAGGAATGACAAACTTTGGGTAGTCTACATTGCAATCAATTTAGAAATTATAAAGGTATATAAACTTTGGCAATGGGGACGCATGGAAAAGAGATGTTGTAGTGAGAGCAAGCCATCAAGGAGAGGAGAGTGAGGCAATATGCTTGACAAGCCAAGTGAACATCAAACCGTAGGTGTTCATTTCAAGTATACTCCAAATAACATTAAGAACTCTAGAGCCTTGTCTTATAGAAAATTGGACCTCATTATAAGGCATCAAGCATCCATAAGAGTGTCCAAAACTATTATGTCATTGGCATATAGAAATTTTTCTTTTAGACAGCTGGGCCATTGCATGCAATTAATTCTCATCTACAAAAGACCAGTCATGTACTCATGTGTGTTTTGTAAAGTTTCATCTAGCCAAAATCTAATTCACTAGTAGCTACAACCTTCAACAGAGAAGCAAACTAAATGTTGTTTCAAAGAAAGGAAACAATAACTTAAAAGTTGTGAACATGTAGGCGAGTAAGTTATTATCTCATGGCAATAGTAAAGTTTGACAAAAAAGAAGTCTTGGTGTGCATCACTGCATAGATCAAATAGTAGACTCTAACCAATGTGTAGCAAACGGATGATTTCAAAAGTAAAATTAAATATCAGATGACATTGCATAATCTGCAACTAGCAAGCAATGACGGATTTGGATTACAATTGGTATGATCATTATGAAGTATTTGTTGAAAAATCAATTCCCGTTGCATGTGGTATAAAACCAAGTTTAAAACAAAAGCTAGTATTAAAAACTCAACTAAGAAAACCTTGTAGGAAAACACTTGGTTAAAAAAAGCTTGACCAACATGCAAAAACTTCTAATTCAAACTAACATCTTACACTACTTTGACAAAAATGGAACACATCCCAAACTCCTTGAAATCTCTACAATTGTGAATTGTGAATCTACTCCATTAATTACCAAGTTGATTATTTGACAATTGCTATTTTCCTTGAAGACATGCCCTATCTTGCCTTCATTAATAGTCACAATTCTTGTAATCTTGTTGCTAGCAGGTCTTGAAATAGGCTTGGTATCGCTAACTACGCCTCTAGACACCCCTAAGGTGCCCTGCAAAACAAAAATAGAAGCATCATCACTAACCTTTAAAACATCACTCACCTGTAAACATCAAAAAACACATTAGTCACACAAATGCTCAAAACATTCTCAACCACACCATTCCCAATTATACCACAACATTTCTAATCGCATCATAAACATTCTCAATTGCTCCAAATCGAATTAACAGAGACAAGCTCTTGAAGGTATCTTTATAGAAATTTTAAAAATTTCCAATGCCCTATCACAGATCAACACACACAAACAAATGACTAACAAACCTAGGAACTAATGAACTAAAAACCTTTGCATCAACTCTGTGGAGAACCTCATCAACATAAACTTCTTCAAAAGAAGTTCCATGTCCAAAAATGACATGTTCCAACATTTTACTAGAAAGATCAACTACTTCTCTATTATACTTACCATAGGATTTTGAATCCCTATAACTGGTTATGGTCATTCCTTTCTCCTACAAGACACCAACCTCTTCCATCCGCATGATATTAGTGGTCTTGCCGCATTTATTAGTGATTTTCTTCAATTTCAAAGTATGAATAGCCTTAACAACACTACTAGAAAACGTTGGAATTTCAACAGATTTCTATTGATTTAGTCACGTTGTTCTAGTCACTATACAACAAAAATCTATTAAATTAATAGATTTTTATTGTATAGTAACTAGAACAACGCGACCAAATCAACAAAAATTTGTTGAAATTCTAGCGTTTTCTAGTAGTGCAAGTATCCTTAGAATGTCACTCAACGTGTTCCTACCAATAGCACCTATGAAAAAACCATACTACATCGAAAGGCCTCAACCGAGTTTTGGAGGTCAAAAACAATGGATGAATAATATCAATAGGATCAAACACAAGAAAATGAAATGAAGGACTTATAAGTAGAAATAACATCAATATTGTAGCAGTTTATAGGTTTCTTCAAACTCTTCAAATTGCAATGCTGCACATCAACCTTCCAGTTCTTGTATAATTCGGGCGAGAATCTAAGGAAATAGCAAGTAATCACTTAGTGCAAAACTAACATCCACATTGCAAGTGCTCAACCAAGAAGCTTCACCCTATTACTCGTCTCTTTCAACAACAACAAACTTTGACAAGTAAAAATAAAGTTTACCAAACATCACACTTTCAAGCAACAAAGTTCTAAATCTCAACGCCTTGATCTTGAACAACGATAGAGTTCTAGATCTCAACGCCTCGACCTTAAACAACAACAAAGTTCTAAATCTCAGCGCCTTGATCTTGACCAACATCTAAATTAAAAACCTAAGCACTACTCAAAGTCTCAAACACAATCTAGCAAGTTGCAACAGTAAAGGACAAGAGTAGAATTAATAGGGTATACTTCATACTTAACAAGGCATACTTCATATTTTAGATCTTGCAATGAAGAACCAACTAAAGATATTAAAATCATAAAAATGAGGGTATTCTAAAACCCCACATGAAGGAAAAAACATTGAAAAACCACTTTGTCTCAATCAAGCTATTTGTACATTAGTAATGCTTCTATAAGAGGTCTTACCAAAAGAATTTCATATTAGCACAGAACATTGTTGTAATTATCCCTAAGAGACTGCAGTGCGATACTAAAACAAGCTCCAAGTAAATAGTGCAAGCTTGACTGCAAGATTGCACTACAATAATAAAGTTCAATCTCTATAAAGCCAAAACTCTCTAATCCTATCACTTAAACAAAAAACAGTCTCAAAATACAAGAACTTATTTTAAAAACTCATCTCCAACATTATCCTTACAAACCTCAAATAAATTGCTCTTGCAATCTCTTAGCTCTATTTTACCTCTAACAAAGAAGTTTTAGTGCAAAAGTAAGCAAATCTCCTATTTAAGCCGAAAGGATTTAGAATAGAAGCCTCATTAGAGGCCAACATTTGTTTTTCCTCACTGAAGAAGAGCACATCACTTTTCAAAGTCTTTTTCCCAAAATTTTCTTGCACAACATGGATGACAGCTTTGTCTACTACTAGTTTCACGCGCTAGAATCTTGAATTAGTCAAGGTATTAAATGGGGCAATTGGCTTAGAAGAAATTTCCACACAATATTATTCCTAGAAAGCTCAAATAATTATCACAATATTCACAGTATATTGGCAATTCTACAAGACATGTCCACATGATAATGGTTACAATGTACATTAACAAATTATCAAGAAATAATTGGAATGCATAAAAATCACAACAAAAAACAATCAAAATACATGAATAATAAGATAAAGGACCATATGTTCCTATAGGGTACAAATCCCCATATCTCTTGGCTACTTGTAACATGAAAAGTTACATCATGTCTATCAAAGGAACAATATCCTCAATCTTTGCCAAGTCCTCAATTATGGATACAATACAGTAGTCTTTGAAATGACGAAACTTGTTGAAGGCTCTGTATGTCCAATTCTCGAAATGAACATTGTACCAACGACTACCTTTCCTTATTTTTTTAAACTTCAATCTCATCAATGTTCAAAAAATGACTAAATAGGGCCAAGGAAGGATTATCGCCCATAGCATTGATAGCATTGTTATCATCAAATAATTGATTAGAGTCCTTAGGTTTAATATAAGGACCAATATCTACAATGTCAATGAGCATTACCAATACATCATTGTCATCTACTAAAAAGGCATTAGTATAGTCTGAACTTGGACGCACAGATAAAATAGAGTTATCAACAACTACATCAAGAATATAAACACTAGTACTTTGAACTGCATTGGTGAGTACAATTGAGTGCTCTCATCTTTCATCATTGGCTGAAAGACTCATAGCCTTAGATATGAAAACCTCATCATTAGAATGGAGACACTCAATGGTGGTACAAGTAACATCATTGGTAAACAACAGAGTAGACTCAGCTGATGTAACCAAATTTGTACAAGTAGTATTAATTTTGCTTGAAACCTTAGGGTTACTAAGTGACACCTGAGCATCAAGTAACGGATCAAAATCAACAATCAGTTCACTTAATGACAGCTTAGAATCAATAGAACCCTCTAGGTTCTCCACAATATGAGAAACAATTGGAGACAAAGCAACCTCATTGGAATACAAACCAGCAGTATCATCTAAACAACTCAAAATCATAGATGGCAAAACAATCATCTCAACTTTAGGTGATATCACCATTGAGTCGTTCATTTCCAAGTAAGGATGTAAATCGAACACATGAAGTATAAAATCAAGCCAATCAATACATTGAACCTCCAGACTAACACTCAAATGCTTCTTTCTACCACTCTCCATAACAAAGGTTAGAGTCTATCTATTTTGGCGGCCAATGTTGTTTGTTCCAATTGTTGTTTTTGCATTGAGCCATTATATGTTTGTGTTCTGCAAACAAAAAATCTAGAAACATACAAATACACAAGAAACAAGAACAAACTCCAAACACTAAATATACAAACACTTAGTACACACACCCTAAGGACACATATAAGTAATGGAAGAAGGGAATAGGCAATTACTAGCAAATGAAGGTTAGTTTTGTGGGCACCAATGTGGGACAATAAAAATGCCACTCTAGCACCCCACAACAACAAATAAAACTAGCATTAGGAGAAAAATTACAGAGCCTAAAAATGGAGAAATCAACAATAACAAAGAAATGCATAATGGCACAAGCAACAAAAAAGAGAAATCACTACAATAGGCAATCACCACTAAAGAACGGAGCAAGGAGTGAGCAAAACGAATCATGAGAGAATGGATTGCAAGCAAGAGGAGCAATTGAGTGATCAAGAAAACTACGAGGACAAAGATTGAGAAAACTATGAGTAGAAGGAATGTTAAGAAGATTCTCAAATGCTCCAAAACCTAAATTCAAAAAAATCGAGTGAGCGAAAAGGACTGGCATGTAGGAAGGAAAGCTTAAATTTTTTATAGGCAAAAAATTGGGAAGGTAGGGTTGGCTGGCTACTTAACGTAGTGGGAGGCATGGTCCCGCAGGCATTTTGGTCTAGGACAGCACTTGCCCTTGGCCTTGAGGTAGGTGCCATCCCTGGGGACCATGCCTCCCACTACACTACAATAGATGTGATTTTCTTGGATGAAAATGAATGAGTGTCACCCTTTGTGGCAAATAATTTTTTATTTTATTTTTCCTTTGAACTTGTAGCTCTCTCATTCACTCTGGTATAGAAAAGGTGATTAATGATAGCCATGCTGCTCCTCGTGAAGCTGCAGCTTTGAACAACTGTATCAGTAGTAAGCTTACCTTTGTTTCTGAAAACACTAAGGACTCACGGGTCTTCTTCAGAAACAGAGGGAGTAGAATTCATCAATTCCCGTCCCCGAGACTAAAAGCGGCAAGCATTGTCGACACAGCTTCCTTGCGCAAATGTACCTTGCAAATCTAGAGAGGCTGTCTTTCATTTCACTTGTAACTTGCGAAATTGAATTGCATTACGGTACGGTACTTCTGAGAAATTTAGTTTTTTCATGAGATCCGGCGCTGTGTTTGTGAAACGCCGAGTAGGAAGTTTAGGGTTTAAGCCATGGGCACGGAAGGAGAATACGATGGAGGTTTAAAACTGGAGCCCCGGGTGGAGGATAGAAATCTCCGGGTGCTGCGCAAGAGTTTTGTGAAACCCTCCACTCCGACAGCGACAGAGAATCGGTGGCTGCCATTTACGAATTTGGATCGCTGGTGGGTACAGGTCTACACACCTTTGCTGTGCGTGTACTGGGAGCACTCGCGGAAGGAGAGTGTTGGAGAGGAATTGCGGAAGTCGTTGGAGAGAGCGTTGGTGTTGTTTTATCCGCTGGCGGGGAGAGTGGGGACGTCGAGCGGGAAGGTACCGGGGACTGTGTGCGATGATACGGGAGCTGTGTTCGTGGAGGCTTGCATTGATGCGGAGCTTGACGAGTTGGAGTATGAGAATGGCTTTCAGCCGTCGTTTCTGTTGACTGGGATGACGGAGGCGGGGTTAGGGGATTATCCTCGGTTGCCGGACGATCCTGCTGGACGGCCAGCTCTCATTGTGCAGGTTTGCCTTTTGCTTTGAATGATTAGTTCAGAAATTCCTTGTGATCACTTTTTAGCTGTGACGTGATCAGTTTGGGTTGAAGTGCAAATCTGATTTGTTCAAATTTTGATCACTAGCTTTGTATGAATTTCTTCTGCAATATCAAGTGAGAAATTGCAGAGTTCCCATTATAAGTGCCAGTACACAGCCCGTTCCATTCAAAGATGAGTGGCCATAGATTTTAGCCAAGACATTTTTGCATCACTTGCAAATAAGTCTATCCATGTGTATGCATAGATGAGTTACTGCTTGTAACAAGGGTCACAACGTATAGGTGATGATCCTCCGTATGAAATTCTTATTTAATTGCAAAGTTGAAGGTTGTAGATGAGTGTAAGTGACAGTGGACTACACCATTTCCGTTCAAAGATCAGTGGCCATAGACATTTAGCCAAGTCGTGCTTGCACGCAATTTGCTAATTGAAACCAACCAAGTGCATGAGTAGATGAGTTGCTGTTGATTACGAGGGTTCGTCGAAAGGAGACGAGATCAGGTCCTTAACGATTTCAGTATTCTCTACCTTATGCTGTTTTTAAGGTGATCGATTTCTTAAGGTTGAGAATTTTTTTGACAGTTGACGCATTTCAAATGCGGCGGCATTACGTTGGCATCCAACTGGGCACACTGTGTGGCAGATGGATTCTCTGGGTTCCACTTCATGAAGTCCTGGGCGGAGCTTGCGAGGGGGGAAGAAGTCTCTCTCGTTCCTGCTCACGAGCGCGCTCGTATCAAACCAAGGGAGCCTCTCATTCTCTCGGACCCTTTCTCCGAAGATTATCGTTCGGATTTCTCGAACCTCAAGCCTGGACATTCGAGCATCCCGAGTGCAACTGATCTCAAGCCAAAGCAGACCGCGGTTATCGTGCAAATTGTAGAGATTACGAAGCAGCTTATTGATGAATTGAAGCAGGAAGTGGATAGTGCAGCATCTCAAACTCGGCTGTCGAGAGTGTGTTACGTCTCGGCTCATCTATGGCGTGCAATAACGAAAGCAAGAGGGCTTCCAGGCACGGATCTCGTCCGAATGTGGACACTAGTGGACGGGAGGAAGAAGCTGTCGTTACCAGCGGGCTTTTTCGGCAACGTGATTGGCACTCCTTTCATTACAACCTCAGTAAACGACTTGTTGAACAATCCGCTGGCGCATTCTGCGAGTTTGATAGCCACGTCCATTCAGCATGCCTCCAAGGACTGGTACCAGGATCTTGTGGATTGGAAAGAAGCGAAGCAATTCATTCCGTTCCCTGGAGAGGTCCTGGGGTCGGACCACGAGTGTGGGACTTCGTGGCAAAACCGGTTTCCTTATTACGACCTGGATTTTGGCTTCGGCCCCCCTGTGAAATCGATGCGGAACGCATGCGCTTCTTGGGATGGTAACTTCATCATCCTGCCGAGCTCTCGGAGCCCTGACAACTTCACGGCCATGCTTCACACCACTCCCGACGTCATGACGAAATTTCTGCCTTTGCTGCACCAGTTCTCCCATGATTCTTCGTAACTGGCGTCTGTTTCTGCTGGTATGCTAATTCTCGCATCAAATTTCCCGTTTAAGGTAGGGTCTGGCAACAATAGTTGCTGATTGTCCGTGAAGGTTAGCTTCCATGAGATAAGTGTAGATACTTCGATCTTGGTCGCGATTCAAAGTTGTAGCGGTAGTTGTTCTCCGATATCCCTCAGCTCGCTCATGAGCTCGCTAAGATTTGAATCATAGCCACAACCGTTAGTTCTTTACAAGCCTGGTTTTCTCATGTGCAAATACTGTCTTATTTTTTTCTTTTCATTTCTAACCTGCTTCAATTTTTTTTTAAATTATAGGATGAAAATCAATTTCTTTTTTGTTGATTTTTTTTCCAAGAGTCTCAACTCAATTCTTCAACTGAAAAAAAAAATTTAATCAATATCTATAATGTAAAAAATTGAAGATAAGAGAAATCAGAGTCTTATCATCTAGTGTGGCAATATCCCCAAAAGTGTTGTCTTCACTTCAAATGTTAATATCTTGCACTCTATATGATCAAACTTCATGAAAATTTGTCACATGTTGGTTTAGTTTAAGACCCTATGGATCAATATCCAAAATTTTCATTTTTCTATTCTCTTACCACAATGCAATAGAAGTGACAATTTTGCTTGGTTTTTGTTGGAGGTAGTTCTAACCCTACAATGTGGGCACATTTTGGAAGGTGTTACCCTTAGTATACATATTCAATTTTTTAACTTGATAGACAAACATTAATTAAAATTTTACCTTGTCATAGAAGTCTTGGGGATAGCATTATGAAACCAATTATTTGACACTACATTATAAACCCATAACATAATATAAGCCATTCATGAATTTCTATAATAAAAGAAAAGACTCATTGTTATACAAGAATCCAAAATATCTTACTATAAAGAATAAAGTAAAATTGAATTATACCAAACTCATTGAATAATGTATATTGAGTTCTTAAAGATTCATTGAATAATGTATATTAAGTTGTCAAAGATTGATTTCTCATGTGACAAAAACAAAATTTAGTATAGTAATACTTGTAAACATCTCATATCAATGACTAAAAAATCAATGTTCCATTTTGAGTTTTGAAGTACATTTGAAATGTAAACCAATTACAAATCAATTTTGAAATGATTATATTAGAAAAATTGGAAATAAATAATGATTTATTAATCACATTTTTCTACTTGTTTGGATTATATATGTAGAAGAAAAAGAAATGAATGTAAACATTTTCATAAGAGAATTAAAATATTTTGAGAATTTTTTAATACGGTTTAAATTCTACTTGCAATAATTTTATTAATTTTAGAATTGTAAGTAATAAATTTATATACTACTTATTTCTTAGTGAGTTATTTGAAGTTGTGTCAATGATGTTTTGGAAACTTTTGTTCTATGAGGTGATTTTCTAAAATATAACCCTCTTTTTATGACTTCTTTTTTGTATTAACTACTATTTACAATTCTTTCTTTGAGATCATCAATCCATTGATAAAAAAGAGCTACAAATATGAGAATTGTACTTATAGGCACACATACTTATCAAATTTGCAAGTTCTATTATAGCAATGGATTGATGATGCTCTAAATACTTTAACTCACATTCTTGAATTTCAAACTTTGGAGTCTTAGAAATTATTTATAAGTATTCATTAAGTACTCACTAATTGTGTCAATGTAGTACAATTAGTAGAACCATTAGTAAAAACATAGACTAAGTAGATGAAGGATTGGAATGACTATGAAAAGAATGCCACATTTAACTACTTTTTGACTTTTGAAAGTTTAGAATTAATAATGGTCATTAGGAGAAAAAAAATGATGATCAAGAAATAATGCAAAGCATTGGAAAATCTATGCAAAACATCTAAAAATCAATATAAAACATCTAGAGATCTATACAAATATTGTGATATTGGGAGACTGTTGCAGACGGCAACTCTTGGACGGAACCAAGATCAGATTTGAGGGGATACCTCAAACAGAGACAAGAACAAGTTAGAAGTGAGGGGATTCCTCACACATGACTCAGAACGTGCTTCAAGATGAGAAAACTAAAAGATGTATTGATAACATGAAGTCAAAGAGTGACTGGGTATAACTGGTGTTGAAGAGAGTGAGGGACAATGACCCTCGACTCTCTATTTATACTAGACTAAGGAACCTTCCAGAATAAGGCCTTGGAAACCTTTGGAATTATCCGTAGGTCTTTCCGGAAGCTTGTGGAAGCTTCCGGAAACTAGGAGGATTTAGTGAAACCTTTTGGAAGCTTGTAGAAGCTTTCGAAAACTAGTGGAACCAAATTGAACCTTCCGGAAGCTTGTGAAAGCTTCCGAAAACTAGTAGAACTAAGTAGAACCTTCCGGAAGCTTCCATAAGCTTCCGGAAATAAATAGAAACTAATGAAGACTATTGGAATCTACTAAAATCATTGGAAACAACTTGTACACTAAGCCACCGCTTTTGAGAAAGTTCTTAAGAGGCATCCTTGTTGCAAAGGCGGTGGAGACTCTATTAGGGACAAAACTACTGAATAAGGCCTGGTATGGCACGTCCGTGACAAAGACCCCCCTTCAAGGAATGAGTTCCACAAGTTCACCTGTGGGCCAATAGCATGAATAGAAAAAATAATGTTCACGTGGGACTTCACGTGACTGTGACAAAAGAAAAGAATGTTCGGTGTACAGAATACCGTTAGAGGAAATGTTGGCGACAAAAAAGGCGGCGAATGGCGGCGAGTCTGACGGCGGTAAAAAATAGTAGCGCTGCTGAACTGAAGTATAAGGCCGTGTGAATGACAACATGAGACATCGGCGAGGTGGTGATTACGATGTTATCGATTTTTTTGGCCGACGTGAGTTCGAAGGCCTGTCCCCTCAAAATTGAGCTAGTATATTGTTACCTCGTCGATACCACCACCGTTTTAGTTCAAAGTCTCTGCATCTGCACCAGCACCAAGAAAAATCTTGTAGAACTTGGTGTTGGTGTTGGTCCAGACGCATTAAACTCAAACGCTCCTTAGTTTTTGTGGATACTGCCGATGAAATTCTTGAATCATTTCAAGGGTGTTGTCGAGATTAGAGGCAGGCTCCCATGTTCTTTCGCTGACTTCATAGCCTTGCCAATGCACAAGATATTCAAGTCGTCGTCGATGGATGCGGGAGTCAAGAATCTCTGAAACTTCAAATTCCTCTTCACCTTCGATTTCAATTGGAAGCGGAGACTCTTGAATCCTTCCTGGCAGTGTTGATTTTTTGTAGGGCTTGAGGAGAGAGACGTGAAATACAGGATGAATCTTCATAGAAGGAAGTAGCTCCAATCGGTAAGCCACCTTGTTGATTTGTTTGGCGACTGAAAACGGCCCTAGGCGGCGGTAGTCAAGTTTGTCAGATGGCCGTCGAGTCTTTAAATTTCGACGGAGCAGTCAAACCTTGTCTCCAATAGAAATCAAGGGATGTTGCTTGCGAGACTTATCTGCATTGGTTTTCTGATGCTCTTGGGCTTCAAGAAGTTTTTCTTTCATCTACTTTTGGATATCAGATAGTCGGATAGCAAGATCTGTAGCAACTGGATTCTCTGAGATGTTGAGATTCAATTGATCAAACTTTGGATGATGGCCGTAATTTGCAAAGAAAGGCGTCTGTTGGGTAGACCCTTGCAATGTATTGTTGTATGCAAACTCCGCCAGTGGCAACAAGTCCGCCCAATTATCTTGATGGTAATTGATGGTGCAACGCAAGTACTGCTCCAACACTTGATTGACGCGCTCGGTTTGTCCGTCAGTCTGAGGATGGTATGCTGAAGACAATTTGATCTCCACCCCTAGGATTTTGAACAAGGATTGCCAAAATTTGGATGTGAATTGCGTCCCACGATCAGAGATAATATCGGCGGGTAAGCCATGGATTCTATAGACATTGTCTACAAAGAGTTTTGCCGTTTCTTCACCGTTTTTTCGCCGGTAACTGTCTTGTGACACGGAATAAAGTGCGCCATCTCGGTGAGCCGGTCGACAACAACAAAAATAGAATCAAAGGTCTTGGACGGCGGAAGATCCATTATGAAGTTTATGGATATGGATGTCCATGGCTTCTCAGGAATTGACAATGGTTGAAGTAGTCCGTATGGCTGATGACGAGGAATCTTGGACCTTGAACAAGTGTCACATGTCGTGACGTATTCTTTAACGGCCTTCCACATTTGGGGCCACCAGAAATCCCGAGATACGAGCTCTATGGTCTTGTTATAACCAAAATGTCCCGCCGATGGAAAATCGTGTCGGGATTAGAGCACTCGGAGCCGACATGGGCCTTCAGGGACATAAAACAATTCTTGATAATATAGTAGCCCATCTTGGAACTGGAATCTTGGATCATAATCATCTCGGAGTGTCTCACCTCCATATGATCTACGGATCTGCGAACTGGACGTAGGTTGGTTCGGAGATTCCAAATCTACAACCTCTGAATCAAGAATTTGAGAGTCCATTCTTGGGATTTCTCCAAGGCTGGAATTACTAGCATTGTTCTTGAGTTTCAAGGCCAAAGGATCAGATTGCAAACTCACTCGGATTTCTTGAAGAAACGATGTATCTACCGAAGTTGTGGCGCGCATAGCCTTGAGTTGGAGTTGTTCGGGCTTGATTAGAGTAGACCGTTGCTGATCGTAAGCTGCGTCTCCCTCTTTGGGTGCAAGATACACTCGTCGAGAAAGAGCGTCAGACCGAATTTGTTGGGAACCGGGGCGGTAGGTGATGACAAAGTTGAAGCGCGAAAGCAATATACTCCAATGGGCTTGTCGTCGATTCAACACCTTAGCAGACATGAAATACTCGAGGTTCTTGTGGTCGGTATAGACTGTAACCGGATGTTGAGCTCCTTCGAAGAAATGTCGCCACTCTTGGAATGAATCAACAATAGCTAAGAGTTCCTTGTCGTGAATTTCGTAATTGATCTCCGCGGTAGTGAATTTTCATGAATGGAATGCGACAGGATGGAGGCGTCCGTCTTTGCTAGATTGCGAGAAGACCGCTCCAAGGGCAAAATCAGAAGCATCCGTTTCTAGGAAGAACGACTTTTGAAAGTCAGGATGTGTCAAGATAGGCACTGTTGTAAATGCCTTCTTCAGAGTTTCAAATGTTTGGCCTGCTTCCGTACTCCACTCAAGCTTGTCTTTGCAAATCAATCGAGTCAACGGAGCAGCAATCTTGAAATAGTTCTGGATGAAGATTCGATAGAAGTTTGCGAATCCCAGGAAACATTGAACGTCTCGAATGATTGCCGGTCTCTTCCACTCGGTCATCGTCTGGATCTTCTTTGGGTCCATGGACAAACCCTCCCAAAAAAAAATGTAGCCCAAGAACTCGACTTGGAGTTGGTGAAAAACACACTTCTTGAGCTTGGCGTATAGTCCAGCGTTGCGCAGCTTTTCCAACACTAATTGAACGTGTTTTTTGAGGTCCTCTTCGTTCTTCGAGTAGATGAGAATATTATCAAGGTAGCAAACCACAAAATCGTCCAAGAATTCACGGAAGATATCGTTTATCAAATGTTGAAAGATAGCAGATGCATTGGTAAGACCGAATGGCATGACATTGTATTCAAAATGTCCATACCTTGTTCGGAACGCAGTCTTCTATTCGTCACCTTCTTTGATGCGTACTAAGTTGTACGCTCCGCGAAGATCAATCTTAGTATAGATTTTTGCCTGGCCAAGCTGATCGAGAAGTCCGGAGATGAGCGGCAATGGATACCGATTCTTGATCGTGACTTTGTTCAGTCCACGATAATCCACGCACATTCGAAGGGACCCATCTTTTTTCTTCACAAATAAGATAGGAGCTCCTGTCGGTGATTTGGAGTGCTGAATAAAATTCTTTGCAAGATTTTCGTTTAGGTAATCTCGCAACGCAGCAAGTTCGTTTTGGGAGAGACCGTAGATTGGGCCAAATGGCAGTTGCGCACCTTCTTGTAGTTCGATGCCGCAATCGTACAGTCGATGTTGGGGAAGCGTATCGGCGTTCTTCTTCTCAAATACGTCCCGATATTGCTCATATTGTGCTGGTAACTCGGTTGATCCTTGAAAGGGTTGAGGCGTCGGAATTGTATACACTACAAACATATTCCCCTTCTTTGCAGCTCTCATAAAAGCTCGGGCTCCGACCATCAATGGTGTTTTAGCCTTGGTCCCTTGTACTTGATGTGAATGAAGTTTTGGGGCAACTACAGGATATCTAGGTGTAGTTTGGAACGTTAGCTTTCGCTTATTCCAATCTATATCAGGATTATTTCTTTCTAGCCAAGAAAGGCCTAAAACGAGAGGATTAGAAGAGGAACTGATGACGTTGAAAATAATGGTGCTTTGATGTCCTTCTAGGCTGATGTCTAAGGGTTTAGTCTCGTGTGTGACATCTCCCGAGATCAAGGGTCTACCATCGATAACTTCTACTGCAACAGGATATTTTTTAAGAATTACAGGAAGGTTATGTTGTTCTATAAAGTCTTTATCAATAAAACAGGCAAAGGCTCCGGAATCTAGCAGGGCTTTGACCTTTATGATATGAGGATAAAAATCTATTTTAAGTGAAATATCAAAACATGGAGAGGCTTCAGAGGATAGGATAGGATTTGATGACTTGACAATATCTGCCAGCCGCACGGTGCATACTGTGGCTGGCTAATGTCGTTTCCCGAGTCCATTTCTTCACATCTCGGCTCGGAAGTGCTTGAGGTGTATCGAAATTTGTGTGGCCTTGGAACTGCAACCTTCGCAGGACAGTTGTATGCGCGGTAGTTCTTTCCTCCATAATACATGCACAAGTCTTCCTTTCGACGTCGATCTTTTTTTTCTTGAGTCAATCTCTTGACTCTTGAGGCGTCGATTTGCATGGGCTCTGGCATTGACACACTTGAAGATGTTTGGCGAGTTGGAGCTGTATACTCTGCTCGATAAAATCCAGGTGTTGATCGTCGCTCTTGTCGGTGCTCAAACAGCCGATTATCGCAATTAACTGCTTGAGTCACGACCTCAGATAGAGTGGTCGGTCTGAATAAGTTCAATAGCAAGTCTTTTACATCGTCATGCAGTCCCCATCGAAACGCGCTATGAGAGCGTTGTCGTCCCACTCTACGTCGCAAGCGAGTTGTCGAAATTCTGCAGCGTATGTTGAGGCTGCACGCGATTGTTGTTATAGAGTTCGAAGTTTTGTTGTTGCTATGAGGGCTCGATCATTTTCTCCAAAAGTATTATTGAATTCTTCTAAGAATTGATCGAGGTTTGCCAAAAGTAGAAATTTTTTTTTCAACAATGGCGAGAACTACGATAACGCAGTTCTAGTAAGCAAGGTTCTAATGAGCCCAACTTGTATTTCTGCAGTTGAATATCTTTGGGTTTGAAGGCGGAAAACAAGACGAATTTGATTTACAAAGTCTCGAAATTTTGCTCGGTTCCCATCGAACTTGTCTGGCAAACTTACTCGAGGCTCCTTTGGCGCCGGCGGAATTGGATTTGTCGCTGGTGCCGAAATATGGACTCAGGTGTGGGCAACTTGAAGTTGTTCCAAAATATTTCGCAGATTGGTGTTTTCTTGCTGCAACTGTTGTAGCATGGCCAAAACGTTGTTCATCTGGATAGCAGGAACGTCACCCATCTTGGATAAAGTACTTCTTGAAGGCTTACAAGTAGATGAAGTAACAAATCCTTGCGTCGTGTACTTTTGGGATGACTACAGGAAGTGAAGATCTCAAAAAATTCAAGTAGAATTCTTCGCCTCGCTCTCGAATGATGATATCTCTTAATTCGGCTTTTGACCTGAATAGAAAATGTACTTTTAAAGTAATTGGAGTTGTGGAAATAAGAAGACGATTCAAGTCCATGTACTAACTCTCATGAAGACTGGCTAAAAGGAAAATATCAGCTTAGAAGTGGGTAATCCACAACCTCTAAGGCGTCACAACTCCTTGAAGAAGAGGGGTAATCCACACTCTATCTTGCAAGAGTAGACTCTGATATCAAAAAGAACTAGAGAAAGATGGACTTTCTTCAAACTGTTGCAGACGGCAACTCTTGGACGGAACCAAGATCAGATTTGAGGGGATACCTCAAACAGAGACAAGAACAAGTTAGAAGTGAGGGGATTCCTCACACATGACTCAGAACGTGCTTCAAGATGAGAAAACTAAAAGATGTATTGATAACATGAAGTCAAAGAGTGACTGGGTATAACTGGTGTTGAAGAGAGTGAGGGACAATGACCCTCGACTCTCTATTTATACTAGACTAAGGAACCTTCCAGAATAAGGCCTTGGAAACCTTTGGAATTATCCGTAGGTCTTTCCGGAAGCTTGTGGAAGCTTCCGGAAACTAGGAGGATTTAGTGAAACCTTCTGGAAGCTTGTAGAAGCTTTCGAAAACTAGTGGAACCAAATTGACCCTTCCGGAAGCTTGTGAAAGCTTCCGAAAACTAGTAGAACTAAGTAGAACCTTCCGGAAGCTTCCATAAGCTTCCGGAAATAAATAGAAACTAATGAAGACTATTGGAATCTACTAAAATCATTGGAAACAACTTGTACACTAAGCCACCGCTTTTGAGAAAGTTCTTAAGAGGCATCCTTGTTGCAAAGGCGGTGGAGACTCTATTAGGGACAAAACTACTAGATAAGGCCTGGTATGGCACGTCCGTGACAAAGACCCCACAATCGAGGGATTCCATAATCTATTGTTCATAATTCAATGAATAATCCAAAAGTAGTTAAATATGGCATAAGACTTATAACTAATCTAATTTGTTATTCATAGATCTCCTTAGTAGGTCATTTCTCTAGTTGACACATATATGTTTCCACTATACTAATTTGTCCTAGTTAATAGTTTATGTGACTTTAATTTATCAAAGTCATACATTTTTTAATTAGTGTAGGTTGAAATATTTTTATACACTATTAAACCAATTTAGACAAAAATGGAAGTTTGTGGTAGTCTAATTTTCTAAGTGATACGAATTCCTCCCTTCACATTAGGACAAATCAATGTAGTAATCTATCCTAGTAGATAATTCATTCTTGTTAGTCCTTTAATTCTAAAGGATAAGAATCATCACCAAGATGGGCATTCTTCCATGCAACATTATGAAGCTTTTTTAGAGCCTTTTTATAAGGTTCAACCGATAATTCAATCTTCTTCCATTCTTTGTTTTCATTCATTATAAAAAGTGGGTAGTTTAATCCTCAAAACTTCAATCAATGAGACCAAAGGATAAATTCTAATTTCTTCTCCAATCAATGATTCAATGTAATTTAACCCATTAAGTTAACTACACCTAAAATTGCACAAATGAGCAAATTTTCAACATGGTTTCCATTATTATATTGGAAAAACTTTTTGTAGAATCTTGTAGGTAGTCAAAAGGGGAATATAGATTCTCTTAGAATGCATTTCATAGACTATATGAATGAAACTACAAAATTTTAGTAAAGTACTTCAAATTAGATGTTTTTGAAACCAACTATAGATTCTCATGAATATAATGGAAGTACATTTCAGATAAGAATTTCAACTAGTCAAATTTAGAAAGCAATAAAATTAGGTATAGTTACTTTATCTTCATAAAAAACACACCTATCAAATTCCTCAACAAAGTGATAAGTTGCTTCAATCCTTGCAAAGTACCTCAAAATAGATGTTTTTAAAACTGACCATAGACTCTTATAAATATATAGTTGGAGTAAGTACATTTCACACAAAAATTTAGAATGGTCGATTCTGAAAAGTGGTTAAAACTAGGTGTAGTTATCTTATCTTTATAAAAAAAGAAAAAATCTATCAAATTCCTCAACAAAGTAATAAGTTGCTTCAATCCTTGCAAAATACCTCGACTAAATAGATGTTTTAAAACAAACCATAGCCTCTCATGAATATATAGTGGGAGTACATTTCAGACAAGTATCTAGATTGGTCAGTTCTAAAAAGTGGTCAAAACTAAGTGTAGTTACCTTATCTTTGTAAAAAGAAAAAACCTATCAAATTCCTCAACAAAGTAATAAGTTACTTTAATCCTTGTCAAGTACCTCACAATAGATGTTTTTAAAACTAACCATAGACTCTCAAGAATCTTAATTGGTCAATACTAAAAAGTGGTCAAAATTAGGTGTAGTTACCTTATCTTCATAAAAAAAATTAAAGAAAAAACTATCAAATTCTTCACCAGAATAATTAATAAGTTTCTTTAATCCTTGCGAAGTGCTTCACAACAGATGTTTTCAAAACCAACCATAGACTCTCAAGAATCTCGATTGGTCAATTCTAGAAAGTGGTCAAAATTAGGTGCAGTGACTTTATCTTCATCAAAGGAAACCCCCCCCCAAAAAAACTATCAAATTTCCTCACCAAAGTAACTAATAAGTAAGTTGCTTCAATCCTTGGTTTGCGCCAAAAATCAAGTGGAAGATTCCCAACAGACCCATCCCTTGTTGCGGCCATTCTATCCGCAGCTTCCTTTTTCCACACCTCCAGATGAATTTCGAGCAGCCCTTTCCTGTTCCTCTTCCTCTTTCCTCTTCCTCTTCCGTTGTGGATTGGGTGACCTCGAGCGAGCTGCACCGCTTCCCGTAATAAGGAATGTGCATCATCCCCATTTCCTGCCGTGGTGGATCAGGTTGAATGTGAATGTGCTGCCTAATTTGTAGGTTCCGTAGGTGTGTGGATTCCTCCGGAGTGCATGGATGCTTCCCGTGCATTTCAAAGTTCAGTTTCAATCGGATACTAACAGCACTGTTGGCGTGAGCAATCTGGATAGGTTTGAAGCTTTACTACGGTACTGTAGATAGATAGATACAGGTTTGCCTTACACGGCAGTAAGCAAGTAGCTAGCATGGATGAAGAATCATACTGAGTCAATGCACTGGCTGGCTACTATCAATCCCCTGAAAATCTGGAAAAAACAAGGACACACACAGTAGAGTTTATCGTAAAGTGTGCCAGCATCGACACTGCGGGACCAGGAGCCAGGTTTGGGGAAAATAGAGGATGAAAACTCATGGGAGCACCAAAACGGAGGTCCGGTGGAGTTTGGTGCTGTGTTTCTTGTACACTATTCTTAATTATACATGTATTCGGAAGAGATAGTGACTTATAGTGCTCATTTTGTATTAATTCAATGGTTAATTCAAAATGTAATAAATTTTTAAGTTTGGAACCCCTCCTCCGACCATACTTATATTTTCGACACCAACTTGTATGGGCAAACAATATGGGCTAATTGCTCATGTATTTCGTATCCGTATTTCTTGTATGTATCTATATCCATATTAGTATCATATCACATTTCATATTGTACCCGTATCTACATTTCTTATTTTTCAAGATCAGTAGTATTAGAGGGGGGGGAGGGAAAATTATTTTTTTAGAATCAACAATTTTCATGTGTTAATTGAAACCAGGTGCATCGCATCTTTTCATTGGATAGTTATACCTTCTTCTGACACCCCTATTTTCAAATTGGGCTTCCTTAACAATCAACTCTAGTTAGGATTCTTTTCTTTTTTTCCACTTATTTTAGAGTAGGACGTTAAATCGTCCATTCAAAGGTGGGCCCAGCCCGACCTAACTTGTTAGGGTCCCGGTCTAGGCAATGGGACCTGACCAAGTGTGCGTGGGGCAGGTGCAAATACAAGACAACGATCCCGCATGACAACAATTTTAGTAAACTTGAGGATGATCACCACTAGTCATGTCTTGTACATGACAACAGTTTAGGATTTCAAGGTTTTCTTTTAACTATGAACTTATTAACATATCCCACATTGTTTGTTTTACCTCCTACCACCCCGTGTGTAAATAATCAGTTGTCATTTCAATTCATAACACAAATCATGCATGAATGGTTTTGGAAGCAAAGTGAAATAGATGTAGTGGCATACCACATTAATATGGGTTTATTTCAAATGGATGATTTTTGAAATGTTTTCTAGAGAAGTTCAAAGTCCAAACAAATTTTTTCAAAGTTTCACAAAAACAACATTATATGGCACAATTGGAATAATATTTTTGAAGTTCTTGTAAGACTTATGTGACACTCTCTCGACCACATCAAATTGCATTGCTAGCAATGTTCACTACGTTCTCAAGGCTTAATAACTCGCAATCTCCTTTTGGCCTCAAATTTCTCTTAATGCACTTGATTCACTCACCCACACCCTATAATAGAATCAAAAACAAACTTTGATATGGATACAATATATGGAATACATACACGTACACACATGTATGTATATATATATATATATATATATATATATATATATATATATGGAGTATAGATGGATTATAGATGTGTTACATTGAATACTAATACGGTATGATAAATAAATTCATGTATATATATGGAATATTGAATACGGTTGTTAATCTTGTATCAATTGTACCCTAGTACGTTTATAAAAAACATATGTATGGGATAATGAAAATTTCATTTAATATAATTCATTCACTTATTAAGTGAGAAGGTGAATGAAATAAATTTATTCACTACTATATTTTATCCCCTCAAAAAAGACACCTCCACTAAATTAATTAAGGGAGGCATACCTATAATGAACTATCTTCAAAATTACATCCTTATCTACATTAATTTACATTTCAATGTTACAATTGTATGGAGAATAAAACTCTTGTAAAATATTATAATTTTAAAATTTTAACTTCATTTTTCAAAAAAATACGGGTGCAATAAACAGAAGGTATAGATATGGTTTGAAGGGCATAAGATGTAAATTGAAATTATTTGGCATACATGTGAATTACATTCACTACCATGGTCCTAAGATTTGAATTGATTTTACTACCCCATAAATTAAGTTCACTACTATGGTCTTAATCCTTTAGGGCCTCGGGCGCCCTTTGGGGACTCATTTTTACTCAAAGTCTTAGCTTGTTTACAGTGCACAAAATCAAATAAATTGGACTTTGTCCCAATTTAGAAGCATGGAGAGATACAAAGTAATTTTGTTAACTATTTGCTTTGGTTTCACATGAATCTAAGGGAAAATGGAACTTTTTGTGAGATTCAAATTCCCTCTTGGCTCACTTAGATTCCCTCCCTATAGGTTCAATATTCTTTCAAAATCATTGTATATAGGCTTGTTAGATGCACAATTTCCATGCCTTCCTATTTTGTTCACACTTTGCTTTGAAGTGGACTATTGGCTTTGAGTTATCTCCAAAATTTGAATTAAAACAACGAAAATTGGCATCTCGGCCCTAAAGGGTTAAGGTTTGAGTTGATTTCGCTACCCTAAAATTGTGAATTGGGTTATTCACGTATAAGGTGTCAAAGCAAATTCAATTGCACAAAGAATTCCCAATAAATACCTTAATCTTAATTATTTTAATCTACAAGATTATCTTAATCTATAATGTTTTATATCTCTAAAATCATAGTTTCATATAATGGTGTACATCATGTCTACCTTTTTAGGGATAGATGCATCAATAATAGATTCCTCACAATTGCAATTTAGAACAAGAAAGGTGAAGGTACTATCTACACATATTGATACTTTCAAATAATAATAATAAATAAATAGGAGGTGAAGAAATTAGAGCTTGGTGGACCACATACTTGTTAAAATTTGTCATTATTTTTCTTTGAATTCATAAGGCTACAAGATAATGGATTCCTTATAGTTGCAATCTAGAAAAAAAATGAAGGTAATTTATACCAATACTTTCAAAAGTAATAATAATTAAATAAGTAGAAGGTGAAGAAAGTTGGAGTTTGGTGGACATTGTACTTGTTAAAATTTTGTATTATCTTTCTTTAAACTAATAAGGCTATAAGAGAATCCCAAGATTTGGTTCTATTGTGATTCGTTTGTTGTAAGATTGTTGTCTTCATACTCAAAAAATTGTTTGAATAGTATATGATTGAAAGGAAGAGTTACCATACTAAATGAATCCTAGATCACTCATAAATTTGAAGTTTCTTGAAGTATTACAATTTTGGTACTATATGTATACGTCACCATATCAACAAGTATGTCTATAATAACTAGTATAGCATGGATAATCACAAGTATTCATTTTTGGTACTAATCAGTGGTATGGAATGTATTATGTTATTATTTATTTGTAAAAATTATCATCCCCTAGGTGTTAGTATATCTGAATAACAAAAAAAAATTGTTGATTTTTAATCACCCTCAGAATCAAGTAGATGAAGCTAGCACGAAAAGTGATCAAGAGGGGTAGGTCCATGTCCAAGATAAAATGTGGCCTAGACTAGGGAATGGTAATGCAAGGTTGATTTTAGGAACACTATAAACAATGTTTTGAAAATTCATAACTTATTTCTCTTGTATCAAAATAATTCATACTAAACTGTACTAGAATCCTCTTTTTCTTGCCAATAAGATGAAGATAAAATTATTTATATCTAGTTGTAAAATTTTTGCTTGGTTGATGTTAGAGGCAATCATAGGTGCACTTAACTTATCTATAACATGACAACATATACAATCAAGGACAAATGTTATGTTTTGAAATTAAATCAAGTTTTTGGTCTTTCAATTTTTCAATTTAAGTTTTCAAATGAATATGTTCAATTTTTATTAGATGGAAAAACTTGCATCTATTAGATTGGAAGATTTGTTAACAAATTAATGTACGCAGTTAGTGCATGTGACTCCCATATACCTAAGTCATATGATCATGGTGAAATATTCTTGCATTTTACTAGTATCGTGATTCTTTTTTTGTAATAACATTAATTTGAATGTGGCATTAGCTTGTAGGTGACACTAGTTTGCACCTACTTCTAAGAAGATAAATAAGAGCTTATATAATTGTATCATCCATTTAGTTAGAATCACCTATTTTGCTACAAGAAGATTTATTTGCATAGTAATACTATATCATTTACCAAAGAAATTAAAAAAAAATTGAATTGGATTTACTTAAATAATTTAAATGAGACATGTAGTTAAACATTCAATAAAACATTAGTGCATTGTTATAATGCATTTGTATACTCGGAATTTAAAATATTTTTTAAGATGAATACGTAACATATTAAGATCCATATATATTTTTTCATTAAAAAATAATAATATAATAAATATATTTAAATATATTGGAATTTTATTTTTGATTAATTGTATTTGTTTAAAAATATGTTGTAATGACTTAATTTTTTATGTGATTTTGTGTAAAAATCCTCATATGAATTTAATAATATAAACTCCATTATAGAATCAAATCAACTTTATTGGTATTGAAAGTTTTGGCTCAAGTTTTTGCAACATGTTTAAAAGAGCACAAAAGCTTTATTCTAAGAACTAATAGACTAAAATGCCAAGTTTTGAAGATGCTTTGCTACAACCTCATTAGATAGTTTTGAAGATATTCAATCCTTTTAAACCTTTGGATCAAACAAAAATACAAGTATGAACTTTTGTGATTGAATCTTATACTTGATATTATGTTCCAAGATCCATTCAAAAACACCATCCAATCCTCCTCAATGAAACTATTTATTAAAAAAATCAAAGCTCTCCTAAAAGATGTATATAAATAAAACTATGACGTATACAAATGCAAAGATAAATATAGATTTAAATACATATACAATGGCAAATTTTATAATCCAATATTGTTTGTCAAAATTAAGGTTACTAAAATTTATTTATTGAAATTTCTAAATTTCTAGATATGAGAGATTTCAAAAATTCTAGATATAAAAATTTCAAAACTTTTGACCATTCATACAAATTTGATTTATAGCCCCCTTAAAATATTACTCTAAAATATTCAAACTTAGTGGTGTATTTGCTCTTCACGAATAGATGAATGACTATCCATTCACTATCCACTCAAATACACAAGCCTCATAATGTTGCCCCATAATGCTCTTAAGCCTCTAGGTTTTTTAGAATTATATTATCCATAGCTTGCAATTGCCCACAATTATGATTATTCACTTTCTATAATGTTGAAATTCCACTCAAGTACAAACTCAATGTTTTATTTGATTCATGCAACCAACCTCAAGCATGAAGCGTGATGAAAGTCATTGTCATAAAGGTTGAAAAACAATGATGATGATTCAATAGTAAATGAATAACAAGACCTATGCCAAATTTGATATCTAGCATTCTATCTTAGCTTCAATATAAGAATGCATACTAAAGAAATTAAGTTGTTAGAAAATTCAAGCATCTTGAGTGCTTAAAGTCTTTGTACACCTAAAGTCTACCAATTTGTTTAGTAGAAGAGTCTCAAGTGATTTTCAAGAATTCTATGTTGTCTAAGACAATAGACAATTTATGGGTTTTTCATAGCACACTATATCATTATTTTAGCAATAAAGTTGGAGTGTCATTCAATCTTTACATTATAAACACTTTAATTTAAAGTAGATTACAACCAAAATATTGCTATTATCCTTTTTATGAAATTGCATCATCCAATACTTTTTCACTACTACTACCAATTAGTTTTGTTTTTTTTAATATTTTTTGCTAGCTTTTACAAGTTTGAAACTTTTAGATTCTATCCTTCCAAAATTGTGCCAATGCTATGAAGGCTCTATTGTGGTAGATACTATTCTAAAAAACCCATTGTTCAACTGGTCAATGTCAACTTTTCATATGGTTTTAAGCCTTCCAATTGAAATTTCAACACATGACAACAACATATCATGCTTCTTAATAATGATTGTATTAAACATTTACCGTTGCCAAATGATAGTAGGTTTGTCAAAACTATTCCTTTTGGACTAAACTAAATTTCAATAAATATGCATGAAGTTCTCAACCCTTTATAATGCCTAATTGAACCAAAGTATCCATTTCCATATCATATTAGCCAAGTAAAAGTAATCTTGTTAAATTTAAAACTTTAAATTCTAAGCCTTGATGATTTTACATTGAATTCAATCTTCATTACCTACAAAACAAAGTCCTTATATCTTTCATCTAATTCTAACCATTTTCTAATTATACAATTTATTATTTCTATTTATAAAAACTAAAAGTCATTTTTGGATACACCTATTTTTAGCAACTTGAAAATTTATAGTTTATTCATACGGTGTTCTAAAATTGCTGATAAAAAGAAACCAAAATACTCTTTTAAATTCCAACAACAAAATTATGCAATTTAATAATGGAAACAATGCTCAATTGCTTATTAAAAAATAGTTGCCTTATTTGGAATAGAATAGTTCAAAGGTTTTGTATAGATATTAGTCTATCTAATCCAATCCAATTTGCTATTTTTATTTATTAAAGTAATTCTAGTTGTCCACTTTGACATTGAAAATTTAAAAAAACTTATAATTTGCACAATACTTATTGGAATAATGTGAAAACAAAAATTTACATCTAGATTATGATGATTAGAAGCTAACCTAAAAATTTCAAGTAAAAATTTCTCACATTAGATGAAATTTGAGGCCTCCAAGAGACTGCGAGTAATCTGGCTCTAAGAAAACAGTAAACATGGCCAATGGTGTAGTTTGACGTGGCCAAGAGAATGCCACGTCATTGCCCAAAAAAAATTAAAAAATTTCAATTTTTTTTTGCATTCTAAGAATTAATTAATTTTTTTTTTCAAATTTTTTTGTAGGAACAACCGGCTGTCTCCTTCGCTGTAAGGGAACAATGGGGGAACAACAATAGGAACAGGCTCGAAAAGGGTTGTTGAAGGCCTCAAGTTTCATCTAATGAAAATAAAATCATTGAAGTTTGATTGTATTCTCCAAATCCCAAGTAGTAGGTTCTTTAGTGTAACCTAGATTAAAATTAAAAAATTCAATGTTAATTTATTAATTACTTAATTAAATTCATGGAGAACTCTAAACAATTGCAGAATTTGAAGGAAATGTTATATGTAAATTGACATTTTAAATATGTATTATAAGAAATAGAATTAATTTTTTTTAAACATTTGGTAACTTGTGAAAACTATTTATGAGTATGAGTTTAGAGTCAAAGATTTCTTCATTATAATTACATGATTTATATCTCTTGTTAAATTCCAACCATTGTTTTTGAATGTACATTCAACCCCTCTTATGTTTCACTATTGGATGGATACATTTGGTGTACATACATTAATAACTAAATTGTTAGAAGGCTCTTCAAATATATGTTGAAATTTTAGTAGAAGACAAATTTGAAGCTTAAAGACTGACATGCTAAATGAAAAGACTAATCAAACATAGATGCCTTGTAGACTATTCTATGTTTTTGATCCCAATGAAATTGAAGGCTAGGCGACAATTAATAAAGGTCATTCAAGAATAATGAAGTTGTAAAATATTAGTGGAAACTATGACTTTTGTTGTTTAAAAATATCTATACTAAATTATTACATCAAACTTTCAATTTTGTTTCAAGCTGATAGTTCCTAACATATATGACAATCTCTCTAAATTGCATTATGTAAATGGAAGAAAAATGCTGTTTATTTGACTACAATATATAACCTTGATAGTTCTTAGTGTACACCACAACCTCTCTAAACTCGGTTATATAAATGGTAGAGTAATGATGTTTATTAGACCATTGCATGTAACCTTGATAGTTTTTAAGATATACAACAACTTTTCTAGATTGGATTACCAAAACGGTAGAGGGATCATGATGTTTATTTGACTGTTGTATATAACCTTCATAGTAGTTTTTAATGCACACAACAAACTCTCTAAAATGCATTAAGAAAATGGTGGAAAGACGATGTTTAATTAATTGTTGTATGTAACTTTGACAGTTCCTATCGTATGCAATAAATTCTCTAAACTTGCATTACGTAAATGGTGAAAAGATGATGTTTATTTGACCACAATACATAACCTTGATAGTAGTTCATATCATACACAATGTTCTCTAAACTGTGTCATGTAGATGGTAGACAAACAATGTTTATTTGACCATAATATTTAACCCTGATAGTTTTGAATGTATGCAACAACTTCTTTAAATTGAAGTTACGTAAATGATGGAGAGATGATATTTATTTGAGTGCACAACACCTAACCTCCAATATGCTTTCTGGTCCCCCATTCTACTAAAATACATTTTACTTTCTCTAACTAAGTCTGCAATGGTGTAGTACTATCATGATGATTTTCATCCCGCATTTCACTCATTCATCCACAAGCTTGGATGAATTCTTCTCTTCGTTCAAAACTTGATTCAACAGTCAGCCCTCATGCACCAGGACTCCAGGACCAAGGCCAGGCGGATTTCTCAGGAGTCGTGCATGCATGAGATTTAAGTCGAATATTCGTCCCTTTCTGGACCAATGAAAACCCTTCTTTATTCCCCCACCCTAACTGGCTAATGAACCGCCAATGAACACTTTGAAAATCTCTGAGTCAGCAAATCTACCAGAATTCGAAAAGTACAGTACCTTCCTTCTTGAAATACGTATCAATACAAAGTACATATATTAATACACATACGAAGTACGTACGCGCAAGAGCTGCAAGACGGAAAGCCAGAGTATAGAAACGCGGCAGCCGCCCCTTGGCAATTTGTCTTGCGTCTTCCCGAGGTTTTCGATTCCTCGCAAAAAGTCCGTAAGCCGCAGCCTCCTCTGTTTCGCAGTTTCTTTTTTTTCCGTTTCAGAGAATTGTTTTGCAATCCAGACTTTCGTGCAATTAATTCAGTTCGCTAACGCGCGACGGTGCATGCATGTCTTGAAACAACAATTTTCGATTATGCAGTAGTATCTCATCAACTGTGATGGCGTCTTTCGAAAGTGCAGTCGCGCGCGAGGTTTAGATCTGCATTTTTGGAGACCTAAGAAAATCAGAGTTCTGAGAATTTGTGAGGGATCTGGTGAGAGAGTCTGATTCTGGCGGTGTTAAGGGATTCAGGAAGCAGTTTTCTTTTGAGTTTGTTGAGTTTCGGGGTTGTGGTCAGGTTTTTGGATGATTTTTTCTTTTGTTGTTGTTATATTGATGTTTTTTGGTGCGGTTGCGAGATCGTAACGAATGCGTTAGATTAACGTGTTTTTGATTTGTTGTGTTATGTTGTTTGCTCTCACTTGTGACGATGATCAGCGGTTCAAGCTTTCGAAGAAAGTCTATGGATTGTAAGTAACGAGGCGGAGGAGGAGCGGTGGTTGCTTTGATATTAGAGGCAGAGGGTTGATTGAGGCGGAGCGTTGCATTGGCTGGTAACGGTTTTCATCATGGTGGAGAGCAATGGAGCGCATGTCAATGGGCAGTCCCTTCCGTCCCCTGTTGCGTCTACGAAAGCTGCGGTGGCCACGGAGCCGGAGGTGAAGAAGCGGTGCTTGTGGTTCGAAGAGGAGCTCGAGGAGGATCTCCGCTGGGTGTTCGGCGTCTCCAAGTACGCTTGAATTTGCACTCGCAACCTATTCTTCTTCATCTTTAAATTTTTTTTTCAAATTTTCCTAAGAAACGAATGAACAGAGGCTCTCTTTTTTTGGAATTTCTTTCAGTGTTGATGGGTGCGGGTGTCAGAGTGTGAGACTTCAACTGCAAGATTCCCTTCTTTCTATACATTTAGAATATAATTCTGGTTGCAAGCCCTAAACTACATAGACAGAGAGTTTTCAAGTCTTGTTTGAGAAATCGCCTCTTATTGTGGCACACAAGTCTCACACCTTGACAGCTCTCCGTGATTCCAAACTTCACTGCATTCTTGAATGGCCATTCTCAAGAGGAATCCTGTGGTTCACAAAGATATTTGTTTTTTTTTGCTCAAAGATTTTTTTTTGGCTCCTTCAGGTTTTCTCTTCATTTCTCTCCTTATCATTTGATTGTTCTCTCCGTCATTCTTATGACTGCACTCCTCGCTTGGAACTTCGCTTCATCCACCTGCCTAACAAATAGCGCATGGCACATTTTAACATCGGTTGTTTAGGGTGTTTGATAAGTCATGATTGTTATAGTTTATCATTTTTAGGTATCTTGTGTTTCACGAACCTAAATTTGAAACTAAATAATCTAAATATAAATTATTCGGTGGCCTCGTATGTTTCTACCAAGATGCATGTTTAGGGTGATGAATCTCTACACATAGATTCTTCCAAATAGAATTGCCCTCCAACATAATGTAGCAAGCGATGATTATTCTCTTCAAACAGGATTGGTCAGTAAGCTTAAGATTTCCTCTAGAAATATGTGATATTCTCAGCCAGTTGATCATTTTTTCTTCCCATCCTTTTAAGCCCATTTGCAAATTGCAAGTGAAACCTACGTGTGCCATGTCAGTGGATTTAGCTGCAGGGGTCGCAAACAGCATCCTTTACCACTGAAAACTGGGAGCCAGATCTTTCTAAATTGGAATGTTGAAAGCATGATGTGTGGTGCCAGTGCAGCCGATGATTGACGGATCCCCGGGATTCGTCTGGCTTAAGATAGCATGTCGTTGTACAGACGCGCCGCTGTTTATTCTAACTGTAAGTAGATTCGTTCACAGTACGGTATTCGTGAGCTAAGCAAATGTAGTTTTCTTAATTTTTTTAATCTTTTGGAACAAATGGAGGTAAGCAAATGTATTCGCTTTCGATCAATCCGATGAGATCACTTGGTGACTGATTTTGTCGCTCCCCTTGATCTAAACTGGCTACGTTTATCCCTTTTATTAACTTTCCCATCGTGCCATTGTTAACTACAGTAGGGCCTTGTCAAGGTCATCGGTTTGCTTGTCTGGATGAATCTTCCGGATGATGCACGATCTGGGATGCCTTGTGGTGATTTTTCACGAGTTTCTCATCTAGTTTTTCCTAAATTTTTTTACATGCGTTTCCAAGATTTACGTGTTGTGTGATGTGGCATGCAAAAGTCTTTTTAACTCGTGTTCAAGTCCAGTCAATTAGTACCAGACCTTATACTAGTGCTAGACCCCTTCGACTATTATTGAATGATTTTGGATGAACGGGACCTAATTACTGTGAATATTTGGATGAATGTAGATGATTGTAGATGAATCTCCGTGAAGATTGAATGAAGGTAGATGAAAATTGGATCACAATCACACTATTTGAAATAGTATGAAAATTACAAAAAACACATTATATTGATCTTATGTAAAAATATTTTGAACTTCCATATTAGTACACTTCACAATTTGTGTAATTTTTAAATTGGTGCAATTTAGTGTTATTATTGTGGGTGCACTAATTGAATTAACTTGACTGGTTTTCCAATTTTCAACTTTCTGACATATTCAGATTATTTTTGTTTGAATAATCTTCCATATGATGCACAATTTGAGATTTTCCTATTTCTAGTGATGATTTTTCATATTTACCTCACTTGGATTTTTTTGCCTTGCCCCTCCATGTCATGTCATGTGTTCTCCTGGAAGTATTGGTTTTTTGAATTATTGGTTTCCAAACTGCTGATTTTTTATTGGACATGGAGATTCTTTTGGCCTTATAGTTGAGGTGTTTATACATGTGATAGGCAAATTTTTTTGGAGATATTCCTGTTGCAAGTAAATTACTTGTTTGGCCCCTAAGTTTGAATAGTGAAAAAGATAGTCTTTTCCTGTAAAATAAATTCTTAGGAAAGAATGACCAACAGATAGTTGATGCCTTGTGTTGCATGTACAGGATTTTGCATACTGGAGTCAGTGAGTTTCAGGACATTGAGTTGGTAGAAAGTGGACCTTTTGGCAAGGTATGTTGCTGGCAACTTTTTGAGACTTGCTTTTTGCTATTGTCATGTGATTGTAAAGAGGGTCATGAGATATGGATATTTGAAATTGTCTATCCTTTTCCAATTGCATCCTGTATTTACAGATTCAAAACATGTCAGTCCAAAAATCTCAGATGGATGGACAAGTGTAGACAGGCAATGTAATTGGGAATGGGACAAGTTTGAGTTTCTTAACCCCTGAAGGTTTAACAAGTCCACTTTGCTTTTTTGAGAACTCTGGTAGGCTCTATTGACTTTGGAATTTTGAATTTTTGCATGAGATTTTTAGGATTTATGCATGACATTTGAAGCTTTGTTTCACATCATTCAAAGAAATATTGCAAAAATTATGAGCCTTTTTTAACATATAAATATATTCTAACATAAGATTAAATCATTTTATTTAATTGTATAGATTGACACCTACCCAAAAACATTTGAATTATTCAATTTTGAATTATGAGGTGAATGTTATAATGAGTTTTATTTTGTGTTGAGGAATTTTATTTTGCATGCAACAAATGTAGGAAAAATATTAAATTTTGAAATTTTTTGAATGAAAACAAAACTATATCCTATCTACATAAATATAACATTTCTGCCTAAAATATGCAATTGGGAAAGGAACTCTTTGGGGTATTCTTACCTTAGGTGGACTAAATGTAATTGATACTTTGTTCTTCTGGGGGTGAAAAAGGGTGTGTGCTGTAGATGCTACTTCAATGTTTGTTGGAATTAATCTAAACAGAGGTTTCTGGCAATGGATGTTTTGTGCAGGTCTTGATTTTGGACGGCAAGCTTCAGAGTGCGGAGGCAGATGAATTTGTGTACCATGAATCTATTGTCCATCCAGCTCTGCTTTATCACCCCAAGTAAATTTTCTTCCTCCTGACACATCTTGCAACTCCAAGTGAATTCTTATGGTACATAGGTTTGGCCCAAAGATTTAGTTACAGCTTGCTTGTCCTTCAGTTTGTTTTCTTGCCTTTTTATTTTATTTTATTTTCATTTTCATAAAGAATATTCATTGCAAGAGGACACCCTCAGTTACATACAGGGAGTAGCCTTCAGTTTTGTTGTAAGCTATGCATAAGGTAACAATTTGGAATTCTGTGCATCTGTGCCTTGTAGTGACACTTGGTTTTGTGCTCTTGCAGCCCAAAGAATGTGTTTATTATGGGTGGTGGTGAGGGGTCAACTGCCCGGGAGGCTCTGAGGCATCGAAGTGTGGAGAAGGTTGTCATGTGTGACATTGATGAGGTCAGTTTGATTGCCTTTGGAGTTTGTTGTTGTTCTGGTCTTTCTTTTGGTGTCCTTTGTGGATAGGAAAATGTAGCAGAGAACAGAAAATTGTAAATGAAAGAAATTTAATGCTCTTACAATTAATTAAATAAATAAAAGTTAGAAGCCATAGTGCTTTAAATGCATCCACATCCTAAAAAGTGCAACTGTTGTACATTGAAAATTTCAGTTTCAATCCTTATGGTAGATTACATTAGCTCAGAGGATACTATTAGATTCGGAAAATTTTAGAGCATCATATATTTATGTGGATTGTTGGACCTTGTTTCTTGATGCAGGAAGTTGTCAATTTCTGCAGGAAGTACCTCACTGTGAATGCTGAAGCATTCTGCAGCAAGAGGCTGGACCTTGTTATCAATTGTGCCAGGTGTGTGCATGCAGTTTAAATCTCAATGGCTGCTACATGAAATATCTTAGAATTTTATTTTATTATTTGTTACCTTCAATTTTCCAAGGTAGTGTTCCTTGCAATCTTGATTGGTGTGATTGGTGTGATCATCTGTTCATATACATATACATACATATATATATATCCAAAATTGGGTTGAAGTCTCTAGAATGTGTTTGAAATGTTATGTTGATGTTGGATGTGATTGGATATGATAGGGCAGAGCTGGAAAACAAAACAGAGCAGTTTGATATCATAATTGGAGATTTAGCAGACCCAGTTGCTGGAGGCCCATGTTATCAGCTTTATACAAAATCATTCTACAAATGCATCCTGAAGCCAAGATTGAAAGAGGGTGGAATTTTGGTCACACAAGTGAGACTCCTGCTTATTATCTTATGTTCTTTTTCAATTATGATAATATTATTTCAAGCACCTTCTTGATCCATTAACTCCTTTGTGTTTTAGAGAATAGTCTTCTTTTATTTTTATCAGTATTCTTGATACTTGAGGATATTTCCTGAATGTAGGGAGGACCTGCTGGTATCCTATCACATAGGGAAGTTTACTCTTCTATCTATAACACATTGAGAGAAACATTTAAATGTAAGCTTTCCCAAGACCTTTTACTTTATAACATGGTTTTCACTAGTGGTCTCACAAGTGGTCTCACAAGTGGTTGAGTGTTTGTTAGAATAGGTATACTCCTTGGCTGGAACAAAACATGATTTCCAAAAATGGTCTCATATTTGGTAGATCTTTTGTTAGAATGAGTTATTTCAGTGGTTCCAACCAAGTTGGGGATGCAATCACTGATAACTGAAATTATAGAATTAGGACATTCTGCTGAGTTCCCAACCTCACAATGAATTTTGGATGTGGCTTGCAGATGTAGTACCGTATGCAGCCCATGTGCCATCTTATGCTGATACTTGGGGTTGGATTATGGTCAGTTATTCTTCTACTTTCTCATTGATGATTGGCCTGTCTGCCACGCCTTGTTGTAAATTAGAGCCAGGACATGACAAATAAGAATCTTGTTACAGCTTTCTTCATGTTCTGAAAATTTCGTTTTTAATATTTTCATTTTTAATGGGGTTATAATTATAACCTGCCAAGACAGGGGTTACTTGGGATAAAGTATGAGTTGTTTTAAACTTATTTATTTACCAAATGCAGTTGGCAAGCTTAGTTATGGAGAGGCAGGATAATTCAAGCAAAGAATGTACTCATTTTTAAATGTTTATTCAACACTCTTAACAGGCCTCAGACGTGCCCATCCTGACCATAAGTGCTGAGGAGACTGATAGCAGAGTGAAGCAACGTATTGATGGGGAATTGAAATTCTTGGATGGGCAAACCTTGTCTGCAACCATGGTCCTCAACAAGCATGTTCGCCAAAGGTATGATTAACCCCTGAAGGGCAAGGAAGTCCAGTTTATTTTTCAGTAGTTTTGTGTACCTTCTTGTGTGTAATTGTATTTATTTTATCAGCCAACACATGCAATGTATTTCACAATATGAAATTTAGTCCCACTTTGATTATTACTATTCCAATATGATCAATGAAATTTTTTATTTTCAATCCATGAATCTGGGGTCCTTCAGAAATAAAATCTCCCTCTCCAAATCCAGCATTAATTTTTTGAACTTGAAAAAAGTTCTCCAAGTTATGCACAGCAGAAATATTTACTCTGAACCAGGATTGTGAAAATCAATTTATATGGCTAGAAGTTTAAAATTGAGGAGGGTTGCCTGTGCAGTTTGGCAAAGGAGCGACATGTGTATACCGAGGAAACCGCACGGTTCATTCATGGACATGGTACTGCCGTGAAGAATTGACTGGCCCTCTGGTTATTAGCAGCCGGCTACAAAGTTTTGCTATCCTAGTGTTCTTTCTTTTTTTCCTTCTTGCTGAGATAGTTGGGTGTCAGGCCAATTTTCCAAGAGAACCTACCCTTCGAAAGAGACTTTTGCCCATTTTCCTAGAAAACTTTTGAGTTACGTGCCTCATTTAATCAGGAGAGGATCATTGTGTTGTTATAGAGTACGTCGCTAGTATTTCCCATCAAATTTTGTTCACACGCAGTACTTGTTTTGCTGAATTACTGTTATAAAATTTTGTCATCAAGCCATAACAGAAGGAGCAGCTTGGTCTTTCTGGTTCTGCCTTGAAAAGAGAACAAGAATGTTAGTGAAGATTTGTTCTCAGTTGGTGTTAAGAGATAAGAGGTTTGTTTGATATGCAATTAGTGTTCAAACCTGCATCAAGTGCATTCAATTTTACTGTTACAAACAATTTTATTGTCAATGCATAATTATTTTGACAAAACCTTAAAAATTTTCAATTATGGTAGAGGCACTCGTTACCTAATACCAACTATTTTTTGCCCCAAAACAAACTTGAACTTCACCTGAAACACCTAACCTTGTACTGGGAATTTGACTGTGAAAACCAAATGGCTGTTCATAGGTGCTAGCTCCACTATTGATTTTATTTATTTTGAAGGCATTCTTCTTCTTGATTTCAATTTTTTTTTTCCTATTATAGAGATTTGCAGAGATCAACGGGGAAAAAATTAGACTACATGAAGTCAAGATGGAAAAATCGCTTAACTATATGTACCCTAAAGACCTGCGAAAGTATTTTCTAGCAGTACGTCATAAACCTCCCATTGCAAGCTCTGTACCTCACCTCGGGATGCTGCTGAACTCTGCCACTTCAAGATGTTAGCAGTCCTAATATCCCAGAAAGATTCGTTGGTTCCAGAATTCATTACTTGCATCAAAATTGTACACAATATACACGAATCCATTTCTCAATTTGTAAATTGTTGACAGATCCTCAAGCCTCATTCTTCAAGCGTTTTATCAATGCGTCAATTAGTTTCTTCTTTGGAGCAACCTTTCCTCCACGGCCCCCACCGAACATTTTCTCTGGTAGATCCTTAAACTTCTCACCAATGAGGATAATGTTCTTCGGCTCCAGAGCATTGTAATGCCTTTCACGTATAACTGGGTTCAGGAAAAGATCAGGCTGCGTAGCCATGAAGAGATTGACTGTCTGGCGAGCCTCTGACAGAAACGATTTCAAGGGCTGAGCTCCTGGTACCCTGTCATGTACACTTGTCTGATATTTCTCGTCAGCAAAAGCTTCCAGCACTCGCAAATCGGTATCAATACCCATCACTGCGTAAATGTTGAACCTTTTCACGTCCTCACTCAAAAATGTTGCCATGATGCGCCTGGAAATGTGCTCCAGCACGCCACTAATCACTTTATAGAAAGCTGTGGGCGGCAAAATCTCCTGGGATGTTTCCGCAATGGTTTGGAGATAGATGTAGACTTCACTCAAGTAGTCGTTAGCAACTTGCGGGGGTTCGTCAGGACTCCAGTTGATATTCAAGGTAAGGTTCATCAATTCGTCCACTTTCGATTTGACCAACTTGATCATGGTGTCGTGCGCAACAGCCTGTGAGTTTCGCAGAGTAGCCTGAGCAGACAAAGCTCCGTGAGGACCCTCAACAAGCCGTGTAGGAATACCGCACAGCTTGGCAGCATGCTGCGCAAAAAAGGCACATGCAGTCTCGAGAACAGTCATGTTGGCAGCGATCTGCATAGCATGCGATACTCCTAATGTAGGACTTCGAATCAGCCTGAGCAATGCTTCGTTTAAGGCTGTCATCAGAAGCTTATCCAAATACCTTTTCACCATGTCGTAATAGTCAATGTGGCCTCCGTAGGCTAAGAAGCTCACTGAGTCTTCAATGAAGGATCTCACGATTCGACAGCACTCGGGTACTGTGGCTGAGAAAGGAGCAATGTACGGAAATGCAGGCATCACGTCCACACTCTGAAGGTGAAAAGCGAGCACATTCATGTTGTACTCGTACTCCTTCCTCATCATCATCTGTTCGTACTTGTCGTTGGCAAGAACATCGTTGATACGGTAACGACAATCTGTTAGAAGAAGCTCGTGGTATTTGTCTCTCATCGTGTCCAGCACCTCCAACAATGGTCCAACCTAGAATACAGAAAACAGCAGACATATTTAGATTCAAAGTCCTTTAAAAGGTAGAGGATACTAAAACCATTAGACACCTGGTCCCGTATACTGTACTAATCCCTGTTACAAACACCTACTCATCTGTTCTTACACTTGGTTGAACTTATCATGTAAGCATGACTTGGCTACACGTTTATGAATGAAAATGGGATCTTACTGCCATTGATAGTGATCTACAACCTCCCACTTTGAAATTGCATAAGAAATTCATCCATAGTGATGAAAATTTGATCTCAAGAGAGCTTGACTCTTGTACCCATAGATCTCTCCACAGCTCTGAAGTGATCTCCCACTGAAAGCACTCTTTTACATATTGGTTAAAGTGCTTAAAGTGACGCAAATAGTATCCTCTACCTTACTCGACAACAAGCATTACTGAAGAGCCAAATGCCACACCACACACAGCGCCTAACGTAACACCACACACCTGATAGCCATATCTTCGCAAAGTGGCCCCGAGCAGACTAACATAATCCTTCACCAGAAGAAGATAGTTTGCACCCTGCATTTGTGAAAATTGGTCTTGCATGACGACAGTCACTTTGCTCATAGCCGACTCCCACAGCTGCTCTGTTCTGGCACTGGTCATGAGACCACCTGCAGATCTCAAAACACGGTCCTCAACGATGAAAAATCCTGCAAGCTGCGCAAAGTATGACTGATGCGACTCCAAAAAGGATTGCGTTGGTGATACTTGTAAATCAGAGGTCAGCTGCAGCTGTCTGTTTTTAAAATAATACTCCCGAAACTGCTCCTGCATCCCAAGACAGGTGTTGATATGATATGCTCTGTAAACTGGAGTAAGGTCGAATTTCAGCTGAGAATCATCTTCGTCCACGTCTTCCATTTCCAGCATGTACACCAGCTCTTTGGATCCCGATCGGCTTTGCTCCTCAGCCTGCAGCTGCCGCCCTCGAAGCTCTTTCTCCCTTTGCCGAGCTGATGAAGCTTGTCCAATCGAGAGTTGCCCTATTTCCCTAGAAACACTTCGGATATGAACAAGCCAATTGTTAAACTCCTTGTTCACCTTTCGTTCAATATGCGCTCTGCATACAGGGATCTGCCTTTCCAGCAGCTGCCGCAGAGCCCGGGCAGGCAGCACTGGCATGTAATCCCTCTCTATGATGTCCAATGCTTTCAGGGCCGGATAGTAGCTGTCATTCATCACATGCTCATTCACCCTCATGCACAAATCCACCACGGCAGTGCACGTTTTCAGCGCATCAACAGCCTGCATTATGTTTTGCTTCGTGCCATGCAACTGTACCAACGCATCCAGCATCCGCAATAGAGTGTCACCAACTTCTTGGAGCTGCTTGTTTTCCTCAGCCAGGCCGGATTTGAGCTCATCGGCGTCGACAAGAACGTACCGCAATTCGTCCACAGCGCGAATAAACTCCGAATAATGAAGCTTACAGAGGTCCTCGATTTCCACCTCCTTCCTCTTCACGAAGCTCTTCAGCTGGTGAACCAGAGTCTCCGGCTTGCCAATCGCAAACGCCGCGCGAATGAAGGGAGCCACGTCTTCGCCGTTACTGATTGCAGACGCCAACGCGGAATCGTCCACTCCAACATCGTCATTCTCGCCCACACCCGCTCTCCTTGCCTTACTCATGACCACTGACGAAAACCAAGATAATCAACTCACATCAACCTCGCAATCAAAACCTCGACTACAACCCCCAAAACTCTTCCAAGTCTAAATCCCCAAAGACAAAATCTCCCTAATACGCCTTCTTGGCAAGAAAATTCTACACAAACTCTCCCATCGTAAACCCGATACCTCTTCGCCCACCACCAACCCACCGAAACCAAGAATCGCTCAAAAGCTTCAAAACTCCAACATTCCAACTATTTCAAAATGGAATCTTCCAAGACAGCATCCCCAAATTTTCCTCCTGTGACTTCATTCCAAGAAACTCAATTCTTCCCGATTTTCACAGAACAATCCATCCACCTTAAGCATCGATCATAAAGAATGCCTCCTCGTCTTCCACCACGAATAGTCCAAAAGCCTTGAAACCCTAGAACTTCAATCGCTGCAAACTCCCAAACTCAATGCATTGACGCCATCGCAATTGCCGTCCAGAATGAGTGAGAGAGCATTCAATGCGACATAGGATATCGAAAAAAGAAAAGAAAAATATGGGTGGCAGCTGCAGAGGTGATTCGCCACTAAGTTACGACGCCAATTGCAAAAATCAAGCTTACCTTCAAAGCATTTGCTTCAGTTGGTTTCACAAATGCAAAGAAGATCCAGTCTGAGTCATCAGTGTTCGGGCTTGGCTCGTGCGAAGGCTGCCCAGTCACGGAAAGTGGTGGTAGCTTAACGGCCCAAAGCTCTGGAAGCACCTGGCATTTATTGCGAAGGCGGGCCCGACTCCAAAAGGGAAAAAGACTCCGGTCTCTATTCGAGATTTGCGTAAATTATGCTTAAGAGTCTATCATTCTTTGTGTCCAACACAATATACTTGGAGCCACTTTGGACTAATGATCTCAAGACTAGTTTATGGAATTTAGTGCAATGTGCTACCTTCAAGATAAACAAGCATCACTTTTGGCTACCTTGAGAGTGAGTAGTAGTGTTCTTAAAACTAGCTAAATTGTGTTGGAAATTGACCAAAAAACTTGGGGAGTTAAATGTCTACAATGAAAAAAATTGGAAATGGAGATTTGAATCAAATTTTTGACAATTTTTTGTATTCATTGGCAAAAGTTTGAAATGGACAAAATCTAGTTAGATTTCATCGGCTAGGGTGACAACAACATTGTTACATTGGCACAATCTAGAGCGTCAATGAGGGAGCTTGGTGGCAACATCAAAGCCATTTATTTTGCCATGAGCTTCTCCTTCTCGCTCACTAAGTGAATGTGCTTCTTTTTGGGTTGGATTTGCTTTTGTACTTACTTTATCTACTTACTAGTGCATCATTAATCTATTATCTGGAATTCTAGACTTGCTTGTTTTTAGGTATTACTTGCTTGGTCATTGCTTGTGTAGGTTCCATGGCATCCTTATTGAAACTTTCAAAGAACTTTAGGATGTGCTACTTTGGTTCTAACCATAACATTAACGACATTGGTAAATATCTTGTACCAAATGTTTACAATGTGCAGCGGATGGAGAGTGAAGACATCACATATATGTCAAAGACATGCCTCTTGCAATCAATTTGCCGTCCAATTGTCCATGATCCGCCTTCCAAAGACATCATAGCATCTCCAGAAATTACTAATATGGTGCTTAAGAGTAAAAGCGAGCAATGAGTAATGGGGGAGAAGAAGAAGGTGAATCTTTATTCCAGTGCACTTAAAAGAAGGAAGGCAAATGCATCATCACTTAAGCAACCATGGCAAGAGGTGTAAGCATGCATATTTTCTTGGGCTGAAGGCGTATTTGATTCTAATGGAGTTCTAACTAGAGTCATTTACCAAAGTTGTACAACCATTACAGAAAGGAAGAAGGTAAATGTTTTGAAGCTCAATAACCTGGAGAAATATGAAGGTAAGTATACTTGCAAGGAGGATGAGGTGCCATTTGTTAGAGAACATGTACATATTAGTGTAGATCATGTACATTCAGCCCTAGGTGTAGCATTAGCTACTTAGTTAGATTTAGAGTCCATTGAATATTGCTCATAGTCAAAGGTAGCCCATTGTGTTTAGTTATCCCACATGGTTTGTGGATAACTAGGAAAGGCTTGTACCTTATGTTCAAGCCCACTTATGTGGCTTTGTATATTTCTACCATCTAAGTAAAGCCTTTCTCCCATACACTACTTTGTAATCTCAATAGGTTATGGGCCCATGCACTTGGAGTTGCGCTTGAGGGAGAAATTCAAATCATTTGGAGGGGAGCTTGGAGGAGCAATCAACGTTTTGTCTCTTTTTCACCTACAGACCATATGGTGTAAGTTATTTTGGGCTTTTGTTGGTTGGTTTGTGAGGTTTTGGGTGAGAGGTTGCTTATGGTAGTAATCAAACCTTGTGAGGGTTGGTTGCGTGCTCCTAGTTTGAGTTTGTACTTAGAAGAGTACATTGAGAGCCTATTGAGGGTTGATTGTGCACTTGGGTGCATTGTTGATTATGATTGTGCCAAATGCAATCTAGTGAAAGTCCTTTGTGAGGCTTGGAGGCATCTTTGGGTTGCTTGAGGCATTTGCCATCTATTAAAGGTTGATTGTGCACTTGAGTGCATTGTTGATTGTAATTGTGCCAATTGCAATTTAGTGAGAGTCTTTTGTGAAGCTTGGAAGCACTTTTGGGTTGTTTGAAGCATTTACCATCCATTGAGGGCTAATTAGTACCGGTGTGAGTGAGTGAGGCAAAGTAGTGGAATTTGCCATCTATTGAGGGTTGATTTGTGCCCTTGTGAGCTTTGTGGAGCTATTGAGAGCCAATTAGGCTGCTTTGGAATTTTGGTGATCCAATTAGGGTTTTTGGAGGCCATTATTGTCCTTGAGGTGCTAATTGTGAGTAGTAGCCTCCATTTAAGGCTGATTGGAAGTTTTGAGCTCCTTGGAGTGTAGAGTATCATATTTGTGAGGAGCATTGTGAGTGTACTTGCTAATTTGGGGTAGCACTAGGTCATGACGTCCATATCTTGGATTTGAGCTTCATTAGGGTCTGAATTGGTGTGGAGAGGAGGTGATGCACTTGTGAGGAATATTTGGTTGTTCTTGAGGTTTGAAGGATCTTTGGAGGTCCTTGTGAAGGTTGATTGGTGTCATTTCAGCCCCATTGGCTATCAAGTGATTGTTTGGAGGCTGAATTGACTTTGTGAACTCCAAGAGACACTTTGGAGGCTGCCAGCAAGTAGGAGGTGCTTCACCATGGCATCAAGTGGAGGAGAGGGCGTGTGCATCATTGACAAGTTTGATGGGGAGAACTTTGGCATGTGGAAGTTCAAGATGGAGATGATCCTTGCGGAGAAAGACTTGTGGGACGTGGTGGATGGGAGTGAGGAGCCTCCAAGTGAAGATGTTGATCCAAAGATTAACAAGACATGAGAGAAGAAGGAGAAGAAGGCCTTTGCTCTCATTGCCATCAATCTTGTGGACCGGCAAATTGCACATATTCGACATTGCAAGGGACCAGCCCAAGCATAGACCACCCTTTGCAACATCCATGAGACCAAGAGCCTCTCCAACATCCTCTTTTTTTGGCACAAGTTCTTCACTAGCAAGATGCAAGAAGAGGACAATTTATTGGATCACGTCAACAAGGTCAAGGCTCTTGCGGATGAGTTGGCTTGTTTGAAGGCGCCCGTGATGGAAGGAGATGTGGTGATGACCTTGTTGGCAAGCTTGCCACCGTCTTTTGAGTTCCTCATCACCGCATTAGAGACAAGGCCCACCAAGGAGCTGACCATGGAGTTTGTGACTGTGCGCTTGATGCATGAAGTGACCAAGCGCAAAGAGACTGAGGCCCAAGGGGAGGGATCAGCCTTTGTCTGAAGACATGGCAAAAGAGGCAACACCAAGGCATTCAAGGAAACAAGGACGTGCTTCAAGTGTGGCAAATCAGGCCACATTGCTAGGTATTGTAGGAGCAGCCAAGGCAAAGACAAGGAAAGTGCACACCAAAGCTTCCAAAGAGGAGGAGGAGGAGTTTGCCTTTGCAGCCTATAGAGGAGAGGAGAAGGCCAACATGTTTACTTCGATTATAGACTCAAGGGCCACGCAACATATGACCAACCATCAAGATGCCTTCCATACCTGTCAACCCATTTCAGGGAAGAAGATTTATTTGGGAGATGATGGCATGGAGGAGATCCTTCTAGAGGTGCAAGTGAAGGGACAGACCAAGAGGATCCAAATCCAAAAGGTCCTCCATGTCTCCAAGTTGCACGCCAATTTGCTTTTGGTGATCAAATTGTCTTTGGGAGGTTTAAAAGTGCATTTCAACATGGTGGGGTGTGTTGTGAGGGTACCAAATGGAGTTTTGATTGCATCAGCCCCTCGTAAGGGCAACTTGTACCACCTCCATTTCACCAAGGTGAATGGCACTTCCTTGGCTTGTGTTACCCAAGGATTAGCCCATGAAGACTTGTGTAGAGCTTTGGCATAGGAAGCTTGGGCACTTGAATGTGAAGAGCATGAAGAGCCTCCAACACATCGTGAAGGGCCTGAACCTCTTTTCTTGCAAGCATAATTGGAGTTCTATGATGTGCAAAGGGTGCATTGAAGGCAAATAAGCAAGGCAGCCCTTCCCCAAAGATGGGGCAACGCGGGCCACCAAGCCATTAGAACTTGTGTATTCAGATGTATGTAGGCCGATGAAGACCACATCCATAGGAGAAACAAGGTATTTTGTGACCTTCATTGATGACTTTTCTCGCAAAATTTGGGTGTATATGCTGAAGTGCAAGAGTGAGGTGTTTGGATGTTTTGAGACTTAGAAAGCCTTTGTGGAGGTACAATCAAATTGCAAGGTGAAGGTGCTGCGGTTGGACAATAGAGGGGAGTATGTGTCCAAGGCCTTTGAGGCATACTTGAAGGCCCATGGCATTGAGTACCATACTTCAGCACCTTACATTCCTCAACAAAACGACGTAGTGGAGCATGCCAACCGCACCATTGTGGAGATGGCAAGGGTCATGATTTATGGCCCAAGGTCTCAAGCTTGAGCTTTGGGGGGAGGCGGTGTCCAATGCAATTTACACAAGGAACCGGTGCCCCACCCAAGCCTTGACAAGCAAAATACCACAAGAAGCTTGGAGTGGGACAAGGCCCAACGTGTCTCACATGTGCACCTTTGGGTGCATTGCCTATGCATTGGTCCCAAGTGCCAAGAGGACTAAGTTAGATGCCAAGGGCATCAAGTGCCTTTTCCTTGGTTATTGTGAGGGCACCAAGGCTTATAGGCTAATGTGTGTGGAGACCAAGGCCATCATCAAGTGTCGAGATGTGACCTTCTTGGAGGATGGAGGAGCTGATCCCAAACTCTTGGAGATGAATTCAAGTGGAAGAAGTAGAGGACCAACCTAAAAGGTGGGCACAACCCCAAGAGTGCACATAGAAGATGAAGGAGATGAAGAGCAAGGAGTGGAAGATGACGACTTTGTGGAGCCCAAGAAGAAGGTCGCTACACCCCAAAGGAAGAGATCAGTAGTCCCTTCTCCAAGCACTTCACCAAGGGAGCAAGAACATGATTAGCTTTTGGAAGAGCAAGATTAGTCCACGGAGGAGCCACGTTATCCAACAAGGAACCGCAAGCCCCTTGGAGATTGGTAGATGAATCATATTCTTCTCCAACAACAAGAAGAACAAGCCAATGTGGATTTCCTTGGAGATCCATCCCCGCTTGGAGAGGTGTTGCGCTGCGAAGATACAAGCAAGTGGGAGGTGGCCATGCAAGAGGAGTACAAGGCCCTGATTGACAAAGGGACATGGGAACTTGCAGTCCTCCCTCCCAAGAGATCAAGTGTGGGTTGTAAGTGGGTTTTCTCCACCAAAAGGGATGCTTTGGGTCACATTGTGAGGTACAAGGCAAGGCTAATTGCTAGGGGGTTTTCCCAAGTAGAAGGGGAGGACTTCAATGAGACCTTTGCCCCTATTGCCAAGTTTAGCACCATCTGGTGCATTGTAACTCTTGAGGCAGCCATGGACTTGGAGATGTACCAAATGGATGTAAAGACGGCTTGTCTCAACCCCAAGTTGGAGGAGGTCATCTACATGGATCAACACCAAGGCTTTGTGCAAGAAGGCCAAGAGCATCTCAAGTGCAAGTTGAAGAAGGCACTCCCTGAATTGAGGCAATCGAGGAGAGCATGGTATCGAGATATTGATGGCATGTTTGTGAGGAAGGGATTCCGAAGAGGCCATGCTGATTACTCTTTGTACACCATGCAAAATCATGAGCATTTGGTGATTGTGATCTTCTATGTGGATGATCTGATCCTCCTTGCAAGTAGCATGACCAAGATGCTTGAAGTGAAAGCAATGCTCAAGAAGGAGTACGAGATGACCGATCTTGGAGAGTTGATGTATTGCCTTGGAGTGGAGTTCAAGAGGGATAGGGTTGCCCACACCATCACCATGAACCAACGCAAGTACCTTGAAGAAATTCTCAAGTGGTTCAACATGGAGGAGTGCAAAGCCATAGGTACACCACTTGACACACATGTGAAGTTGCCTAAACTCACCGATGAAGAATTTGAGGAGGTGAAGGATGAAATGCAAGGTTTGCCTTACAAGGCAACAGTGGGTTGTTTGATGTATGCCATGGTAACCACGAGGCCTGATTTGGAATTCCCAGTGAGTGTTGTGAGCCAATACATATCTAAGTATGGCTCAAATCATTGGGCAGCGGTCAAGAGGGTGATGAGATATTTTCAAGGCACATTTGGATTGGAGTTGCAATTTGGAGGTGCCCAAGTGTCTTTGCACGGGTTTTGTGATGCGGATTGGGTGGGTGATGAGGGGGATAAGAGATCCACCATTGGTTACGTGTTTATGCTTGGGAGGGGTGCCATTTCATGGAATTCAAAGAGGCAACCCACCATAACCCTTTCTACAACAGAGGCAAAGTACATGGCCATGAGCCAAGGCACAAAAAAGGCCATTTGGCTAAGGCAACTTTTGGCTGATGTTGGTCTTGTCCAAGAGGGGAGCACACCAATTTGGTGTGACAACCAAAGGGCCATTGCTTTGACCAAAAATCCCACCCATCACTCTCAAACGAAGCACATTGATGTGCGCCACCATTTCATTTGTGAATGAGTGGAAGATGAGGTGATTGAGCTCAAGTATGTGCCTACCCAAGCTATAGTTGCAGATGTGCTGACTAAGGCCCTTGAAAAGCCACAACACTAAAGTTTCATTGAGAAGATGGGCCTTCGAGCCTTTGACTACTCTCAAAGTGGGAGTATTAGAGAACATGTACATATTAGTGTAGATCATGTACATTCAGCTTTAGGTGTAGCATTGGCCATGTAGTTAGACTTAGAGTCCATTGGATATTGCTCATAGTTAAAGATAGCCCATTGTGTTTAGTTATCCCACATGGTTTGTGGATAACTAGGAAAGGCTTGTACCTTATGTTCAAGCCCACTCATATGGCTTTGTATCTTTCTACCATCTAAGTAAAGCTTTTTTTTGATACACTACTTTGTAATTTCAATACCATTGCTGCATATGAAGAAAGGCGATACATTTTTCAAGCTAAACTACAAATATGCAAAGCACTACAAGTTGTGGGCAAGCCATAAACTAGGGTGTAGTATGGCAAATCGGTTGAATGATAGTATAGAGGGCAAATTCAAAAGGAAAGGAGTCCAATTTTCCATCTTGTTTTTTTTCTTATTCATAGCTATCATATGTGTGATTTTAAAAGAGAGCAATGCTTGCTTAAGCATTTGAAATTGAAGAATTTGCCTAGAGAGCATTGGTGAGAATCCATTGGGTAGGAGATGAACAAACATATCCACACATGCATTCTAATGAAATTGAAGTTTGTTGTGCAATCAATGAGAGTGATTTCCCATAGTGTCAATGAGGTCACTCAATGGATAATTCTTCTCAAGTGGATCGTTGTTCATATCTATGTTGTTGATAGTTAGAAACAAGTGCCTTGCCTCTTGCATTTGTTGTGCATGTCTATGAGTGGCACTATGGACTACCTTATTGATGTGATAATGAATGCCTTAATGGAGGATGGGAGTCTCTCATAAAAAGATCATCAGGAAACTTGTTTGTTTTAGTATTGATGGTGTCAATATATTTCAAGGTCCCAAATTAGATGTGTTGTCCAAATCTGAGACAAGTGGGCTCCCTTCTCGCTAGGAGCCAATTGTGTCAGTCATTGCGTGAATTTGGTCGTGGAGACTTTGTTGAAGTACTCGTTGGTTTTTAAACTTGAGGGCTTTTCTAATCAGTGTATTCTTATTTCTATAGCAATAATAAAAGACATTTTGAATTGCAAAAGCTCACAAATCTCATAGAAACTAAGGGATAAAAAATGGTGCGCAACATGGAGACAAGATGGATCTCCATGCGGGTCCAACACAACAAATTCTTCAAAAGTATACAAATTTTTTTATGAAAATGAGAGGACATGACTAGTGGGCCTAGGCACAAATTTGTTGCCAAGGATGGTAATAATTTTGACCTTCTATGTGACATTAAAGTTCTTTTATCACTATCCTACTTTCATTCCACTTGTGAATATAGTTTATTGCTCGATCAAGCTCTCTCAAATGTGCGACATTTTTGTTTGTAACTTTCTCCAAGTTGTGAAAGTATATCACCAAGAGCTAGCTCAATTATTCATTGATGGGATCACCACATTTAACAAGGAGGACTTCTTCCATTACACTCAACTTGCATCCCCAAAAGTTCCACTACAATGGAAGTAGCTCTCTAGAGACAATAGGATTTGTCACTTGTTCTTTGATTCGAACATAGCTACAGTCTATGCCCATTGCCACGACAACTAGACCAGTGAATACATTTTTGTCACCCAATAGGACTTCAATTGCATCCAAGATTTTGTTGAGCCACCAATTTTTAGGTATGAGTTTTCTTTTTTAGTTCCATTTTTTTTTGGCTTTTCTATTTTGGTCGGGTGCTGCATTTTAGTTCCCAATTTTTATCATTTCAAATCTTGCTAGTTTTTGTTGTCTTTTTGTTCTCTCAAATTGTAGAACAAAACTTGAGGTGGAGGTGATAGACTATCGGTGAAGGTTCTTAAATAAGTCTTGGTATGTGTTGTTGTCCACTTTGTAGTTTAAGGTCACCTACCTCTCTTGTTGGCTTGCTTTTAGATATTACGCGAACACTATTTATTGAATTAGACCAGCATTTTTCCTCAACATGGGCTCCTTGATGCATTTGGAATCATATATCTCCAATACTAGAGGCAAAAAGGGCCCAAGGCTAGCTTTGCACACCACCTCTCTATACTTAAAGCTTCTATAGTGACACCAAAACGGTGAACATGGGCCAACCCTTGTATCCAGGTAGCAAGCCTCACAATATTGTCCTTGAATTGCTCTCAACTTCTGATCTTGATTTGCAACAAGGTTTATTTAAGGTAACCATGTAGGCCAATTGCAAGGCAACTTGTAGCCCGTCGTTGAATGTGAATTTGGTGATCAAATTGTGGTGCAAACTCACACAATTGCACCACCTATGTAAACTCATTTTTTAATACTTTAAAGTTGCTGAAATTAGATGATGTTTGGTCCTAGGGTCTTTAGAGGATAAGAAATGCTTTTCATCTTTGAAATTCTTACAATCGAAATCCTGCCACATAAATAGATTGGATAAGCACTTGTCCCTTATTGTACAAACATTTGGCCAACAATATTTTTCCATAGAAAATTTATCTTATAGAAAAGCTACATATTCCTAGAAATTTATTGTCACAGTCAGTTGGTAAGGGGATCTTTGAGGTATTAGTATCTTTTACTAAGTTTCTATTATGTGCCACTAAATTTGCTTTCTTAGTTTTCATGAGATTTGACCAGCTTGGCTGCTCATATTTCCTCAACATACAATTTCTTCTACATAAGATACAAGAGGTGCTTTCTTCACAAGACTATAGGAGTTAGCATGTTGCACGGGATTGATACATCTTTTTGAAGACCATTTGGAGATGTAGAAGTGTGGAACAGCTATGCCTTCACTTTGTTTGGAAACAATTTTAAGTTTCTAATCATTGCAAATTTATAACTAGTGTGGCTTGTATGTTTGTATACAAAACACCAACACTGCATTTTGGGCAGTCTTACATTAGCAAGAAGGATTCAACTCCCTTGTTGGTGATATTCATTGTTATTCATAAATTGGAAAAAATTCCTCAAAAGAGCTCTTCTTTGTACAAAATTTTAGAATGAATACAATCTAGAATACTTTTTCACAAAAGTGGAAGATTTGTGACACTTATATGCATCAATTATCAATTACCTTAAATCCAAAACACAAGAAGTAGCCATCATTGTACTTCCATTTTTTCTACAAAGTCACAAGTTTATTACATGAAATTTGGAGGGAATGAAAGGTTGTTTCAGCCTTGTTTCCCTTCTTGGGAACTATAATATATAGTCAAAATTAAAAAATAGGAAAATAGAAGAAATAATAATAATAATAATAATAATAATATTTATTAAAAAATTGAAATTTTTGAAAAAATATATTTTAGAAATAACTAAAAAAATGATTTCTAACATAGCACTCTTCTCACCACGTCAAATTGTACAATTGGTAGCATTCCCAAAGTTTTCAGAGCCTAGGACCATATAGTCTTCTAGAGTCCCTGAATCTCTTATAATGCTACAATAGTGGAAAAAATGTAGTAAAAATGCCATGTTTTCCCACCACTTTTATATCCTTGTTTTTAAAACAAGTAAAACCATCACGGAAATAGTTTCTTTTTTACACAAAATAGCCTTTGGACTAATTAGCCTACATCCATTCTGGGTATATTAGTGAATAGTATCAAAGAATCAAAGAAAAGATAAGAAAAGAAAGGATTTTGCAAGTTGTGAAAGATTATTGGGAGTACCATAATACAAAACTAACTAAATGGATGTTAATTTCAATGTAAAGGACTTTCAAATTGGTTATCAAATTTTATTGTTTGTTGCAATTTTGGCTAAATTGCCTCAATTAAAGGCCCTTTTTTATAATGTACTAGTAGCACAAGGATTTTTAGGGTAGAAATGCAATGAATTTTAGCTAGTTTAGAGATCTCTAGGAAGGACATTGAACCTATTCCACAAAGTGAATCATACAAAGTGAAATTGCAAAAATTTTATCCCTAAAAAGATGTAAAACTTTTTTTCTCATATAATAAAATTTGCAAATTTAGAATTCATATTTGCAATTAAAGGCTCCAAATTAGTTGTGAGAAGTGAGAACACAGAATAAGAATGACTCAAAATAGGGGGCTTATTTTTTTACAATTACTTGGTATTCACCTTGCATACTTCACATTGTGGAATAGGTTTACCATCCTACATGCCTCAAAAGGTAATATGAGTGACTCCAAGCCTCTACATTAGTAGGAAGGAATCTTCCTCAGCTAAGATGAACGGCCCCCTTCTCTCATTTCCAAGGAAAAATGTTGAAATTTTTGTTTGACATGCTTGATGAAATTTTCAAATTTAGAATTCATATTTGCTACTAGACATCCCAAATTATCTATGTGAGGTGTAGAAGATAAATTAATCAAACACAAAATAGGGGGGCTTTATTGTACATGCACCTTTGGAATGACTTGGGGGGACAAGCAAGGAGGTGGTTCACCTTGGCCAACTTTATAACATCTAGGAACATTTGATCAAAAGAATAATTAGGATTTAGTAAATGAAAAGAAGTTGAAGCAAATTAACTCTAATAACAAACATAACTCTTCATTCATTACATGATTATTCATTCAAAATTATTCCATTTGATTTCTACCATTGAAATCAAAGAAGGCTTATGTAGCTTTCTTATGACAAAAAAAGACTGATAAAATTGCTCAATTTTTTGAGAAAATACCATCATTGATAAGGGTGATGAAATATGATTATTTAAGTAGTACATATGCTAAAATCCAAATGCTCAAAATTGTTCACAAAACTCTAAATTTTTTTTCCATGGATACATATCATCATGATTTTAATGTGCAATTTTTTTTAAATCATTTTGAGGCGTGGAAAAAAAGATAAGAGGATCTAAAGTGATGGCTTAGAGTGCCTTCAACATTCTCAAAAAATTCACCAAAAATCACATAGTCAATCATTTTGTGATTAGATTGCACTACACTATGGATTCAACAAAATAAAACATTTAAAGTCTCTATGTTATTTACATATTATTAGTGAGGTTTGTGTTTCAATTGTTTTGCAAATGCTATTGCAAAAGCCACCTTGTGGTCTTGTGTCTTTAATAGATTAACCTCCTTACATTGAAGGGTGATTTAGAGTAAGCTAGACTTCATATTTGCTTCTGAAATTCTATATGAGTGTACCTAACAAGATTTAGAACTCAATGGTGGAGAGACAAAAATTTTACTCCAAGAAGGCTTGAAGTCTATTGACCTCATTTTGCAAGAATGAAAAAAAGTTTTTTTCACACTTCAACTCTTCAAGTGACAAGTGTTATAATCTTTCAATCCATGTCAACAAATGGGCTGAAATTTTCCCTACATTGTCATAGAGTAGTCTATTATACTTCAGAATGGTTGAAGCTCAAAAGAAAAGGTTTTATTTTCAATTTTAGGCAATGCACTAAAAAATGGGAGTTTTTGACAATTTCTCTTTAAAAACACCTTTGGTACTTTAGGGGGTAATGAATGATAAGTTGTGTTGAAATTTTATATATATATAGATTTTATAATGTATTGTAGATGTCTTGGTAATGTTACAATTTATCATCATTTTTGACCATCGTTGGATGTGACTACCGATAGTATAGGATGTAGCGATATAGTGATCTAAGTTTTGAATTCTTGTATTGATTGTTGGATTTTTAGCTTTGGTGAGAATATATATTGAGAAAAAATCAAAATATGATAATTTGTGACAATAATTGGTAGTTTAGTGGTTGTATTGTGGTATTATCCCATTTGAACAATTGAACTTATTCATTCATTCATTTATTTTTGGACAATAATTGATGAAATTTTGGATATTATTTGGAGATTTAGATAGTCAATTTGGATGTAAATAAAATACATTAGCAATGTCACATTAGTTTTAGTGGTTTAAGTTTAGGAATTGTTGAAATTATATTGTGAAGTTAGGATGGGGGTAGTTTATTAAAAAGGAGTTGAAAAATTTCAAGTTTTTTTTGGTAAAATAATAAATATAGCAAATTGTATTACAATATTATTGATGTTGTTTAACCCCTAAAGGACCATTGACCCTTTGGGGGACAAATGGAATTTCATGCAGGTATCTACGGGCTGAATTTTTGTCATGATTTTTTGATATTATTTTTGAAGATAGAAAAATTGATAAGCTTTACGAGAGTATAATTTTTTTTCACAATCAATGCCCAGGAACAATAGTTATGACCAAATAAGCTCAAACAAGGGGATGGGGGCAGTCCGGGCAGCAAAAAAAATTTGCAAAAAAATTTGAATTTTTCCCTCATAGATTATATTTTTTTCTATCTGGAAAGCTTTGATTCATTTCATTTGGATATGTTATGAGAAAGTTATGGACATTCTTGGTTTTCGAGTAGTTAGAGCATCTTCTTGAAAAAAATAACTTGTAGGATTCGTTTCTGAATGCAATTTTTCAAATTTTTTAATTTTTCATAGTTTAGTTCACTTGCTAGAAGAATCTCACCTTCAGAATTAGTGCATTTTAATTCCATCTAAAATATATGAATATTTTAGATTTTCCTTCTATCTCGTACCTACTTCTACTTAAGAATTTTTTTAAGAATGAAAATTAAGTTCTTTTGAAATTCTTTTTTCTCCGTAGACTCTCAACTCAATTCTCCACTATAAAGATTTAAAGCTCAAAACTCTGTAGTGCAAAAAATTTCAGTTAAAAATGTTCAAAGTAAAAAAATACAGTCCCACAATGTGCTGAAAAACTTGTTTTTTCCACTTTAAATGCAAATATCTTGCAATTTGTGAGGTAAAAAATTCTGAAATTTTTTCCACACTTTTTTATACTAGGAAGGTATAAAATCCTACCGTTAGATGTGAAAAAAAAACAATTAAATTTTTTTTACTCTTTGCTATAGAAATGGTAGTTTCAGTGTTTTTTGGTAGAAAAAGGCCTTGGTCCTTTAGAGGTTAAAGTGTTTTTAATATCTTTTTGTGGTAGTGTGAATTTGCCTTTGAATATTGCAAAGGATGGGATATATGTGGTTCTAGACATTTCTATTTTAATTACTATAAGTAGTTCTCTTTTCCATCTATAGGTTGTAATATATTATAGGAATATTGATATTTGTCTTGTTTAAAACAATGAATTAAAGAGAAAAGGAGTCATTGCAATATATAAATCCAAGAAATTGAATTTTGTATTTGATGGATGGATTGGTTGGAAGGAGTTTTGAAATGGTACATAGGGTATTCAAAGTATGTCAGGGCATAATTTTGCATTGCAATTGCATTGTGTTGTGGTAGGAGGCAGACTTGACTTGAAATTTTTTACATTTGGGACTTGGAAAAATTGCATGGAGAGAGAAAAATGAAGTAGGAATCCCATTGCTCATAGATGCACTTATTGCAAATTCACTCATTTTTTTTGAAAGAATGGAAAATCAAGGTTTATTTCATGAGTATTTTGGTCAATTTATTTTTTTAAATTAATTAATACAATATAGGTGGTCAAACAAAAATATATAGCTTTCCATTGGAGTTCCTAGGGAGGGCTATTATTGTCTATTTGGACTGTAATGTGTCTATCTTAATTCCCTACATGGTTCCAATAGAAATCCTAAAGCACCCTTTTTTACAATGAAACAATGAATGAACATGTTTGTCATGTATAAAAGCCACTTGTGTGAGTTCATTGAAGTCATTAGATGGTGCTTTTCATCCCCCATTTCAAAACTTTGAGTCACAATTGTTTATTAAATGCAATAAAAACTACATTAGAATTAGGGATTTTATTTTGAGCAATTTTTTGTTGAAAAGTGATGCTTATTTTTTTGCAAGGAATCTTGAGTGAAATATTCTTGCTTTTCACTGGATGAAATCACCAATTTGCTACCAAATTTTGTGATTGTATTGGTCTATTTTGGATGAATGTACATTATTTGGATGAAAAAATGAAATTTCATCCATAGATTGCAAGTATCATCATTTCCATGGATGTAAATGCTTTCTCCTTCCAATGATTATCGTTGTTTATACTACTTTTTATAAATGAAAAAAAAATGATTAGAATGCAAGGTATTTTTTAAAATATAAAATTGTATAAATCTTTAGAAGGTTTTACCCTAAAAAGACAAAGCATGGAAATTTTTTCTGACTAGGAGGATTGAAAAAGTGAAAAATCTCAAGAAAATAGATACTATGATGTTTTCATTTGTAAAAAAAGATTTAATTTTAATTTTTTTTATTTCTCGTATGTAACAATTATATAGAGATGGTCATTCACCAAAAGAAACACCTAAATAATATTTTACATGTTTTAAAATGCAAGCAAAGAAAAATTGATTATGTAGACTTTCATACAACATACAATTAATTATTTTTGGAATTCTTTTGAATAATAGCTGCAAATCTATTAGAAAACCATCGCTTCTAAATTTCAACTCCAAATTTGTACCCCTCCCCCTTCTAATTGGCAAATGTTACAAAAATTAGGGGCTATTTTTGTATATTAAAATTTTTTTGAAAAATCAAAAAATCAAAATCAAAATCAACCAAGGTGTATAATAGTCATTAATACCTTACATATGAATCTTGAGTCATTTGGAGTGAGAACACAAAAATCATGGCCAAGAAACAAATTAGTATACAAAAAAATAGTATAGGTAGTTTTTGTAATCATCCTACAACATAACTAAATTGAATCCAAAAATAAAGCTCCTAATTGGGTTGCAATCCATAAGGAGCATGCTAACCTTAACTCCAACCATTCTAAATAATTGGCATACTTAGAGGATTTGTTTGTGTAGGGTTTTGCATACTTGAGAAGTCATTTTGAGTAACTTCTAGACTATGTTCTTTTATAAACAAGGGGACTTCATACCAACTAAATGAAATTTTAGGAAGGGAAGGGAGACAAAAATTTAAATAGAGCTAGTCTGGGGTAAATGATTAGAAATGAAACTACAAGAATTTATTATTGTAGGAGAAAAAATGTTGGGAAATATTTCTATTCCTTGAACTTTTTTATTATTGTTTTCCTTAATTCATTGGCACATAGAACAAAGCTTGAAAAGGTATGACAATTATGACTCTTTCTATAGTGAGCGAACTTCCTAAAATAGCAAGGGTGTGAATAAAAAGGGATCAATTTTGTTTGCATTGGATAGTGTTTTTTGGAGTTGCCCCTTCATCGTGGGATTGGTGTAGTGGTTTCCAATTGAGCAAAGGATGGCTTAAGAAATGGAACGAAATGAAAAAGAAGAAGAGTAGCACAAGAGGTCCATAAAAAGCTCATTTAAGAGCTAGAAATTAATATGGGGAGGTTAGACTTCTTGAAATAGTTTTCATTAAGAATTTCCTTGAGAGACAAATGGAATTGACATCTAACTTGAGTCAATTCATCAATTTTTTGGAGTTTCATAGAATTAGTTATGAATTTTTAAAGTTGAAACACAATTGTCATTGAAAGTGTACACCTTCTAAAATGTACACTATTTGTACATTGTTGGTGCAATATGAAAATAAAGATTACAAATAGTGTGCACTTGGGTACCAATTAAAACAATGTTTTTGAATTTGCAGCAAAAAAAATTTCATGGTTGCCAACTTTGATAGCTTCTTAAGAGATGCAAAATTGGTACTTTACTATGAAATTTTTGTCATAACATCATCTTTATATTGATGATACGTGTACCAAATAAAAGATATTCAAAATCTACCAACATATGCAGTTGTGAAAAAAATTTCCATATTACCAACTTTGACAGCCTTCCAAGGATTGAAAATTTTTGGAACAAAAAGCTCTCTATGTTAATAACATATGATATAAGTTTCAAGTCCAAAAATTACATACAAAAAAAGATATTTTCAATCTACCAACATATGTAGTTGTGAAAAGCAATTTCATTGCTTCCAATTTTGACACCCTCCGAAGGGCTGAAAAATTGTTTATTTACCATTAATTTTTTTCAAGAAGATCATCTCTATGTTAATAACGTGTGTGCCAAATTTCAAGGTCAAAAGATTCACACAAAAAAAGATATTTGAAATATACCAACATATGTAGTTATGAGAATAATATTTTTAGCCCCTGGGATAGTGTCAATTTATAGGTAAAGTTTCACATAGATGTAGAAAATCATTCTCATAACTACACATGTTGGTAGATTTTAAATATCTTTTTTGTGTATGCATCTTTTGGCCTTGAAATTTGGCAAAATTTTTATCAACATAGAGATGGTCTCATACCAAAAATTTTATAATTTGAAAAAAAAATTCAACCCCCTAGGGAGGATGTTGAAGTTGGGAATCTTAAAATTATTTTCTCACAACTACACATATTGGTAGATTTTGAATATTTAAAAAAAAAATGATTTGGCCTAGAAATTTGGTTCACATATTATTGACATAAAGATGATGCTGTGACAAAAATTTCATAGTAAAATATCAATTTTTCATCTCTCAAGAGGTTGTCAAAATTGGCAACCATGAAATTTTTTTCATTGCATATTCAAAAACACCATTTTGATTGGCACTCCACTACACATTTCAAGAGGTGGATAGTTTTAGAGCATGTTCCCATTAAAACCTCCATCCAACACTCCAGTCCCCCTTCTAGCCTCTGTTTTGCACAAATACAAATCTAGAGGGTCCGAACACTAAACTGAAGGGGATCAAGTTTAAGAGAAAAACAAGATAAATACCATAGGATCTTTAAAGTATGCTTAATTAGGCATATAGTGAATTATGTGGTGATTTCAATAAAGTTTCTACTAAGGTCGTAGAAGTACCTATTTGTAATAACTTAAGCATTTCAATTAGTAGGATATGGGAAATTCATTGAGAAATTAAGATCACTATCTGCAAACATAGAGATGAAGAAGAATGCAAAAAAAAGATTTTTTTTCCCCTAAGAATGAATATTTTGTTCAATATAGATGTGGATTTTTCATCCAAAATCCATTCCATTCTCATAGACTCACCTATTTTGGTTAGCTTGACACTTCACCTTGAACCAAAAGAGAATAAAAAGGAGCGAAGAAAAAGGTACAAACAATAATCTTTTTCAATGAACAAATGCATCCAATTGTTGTCTACAATAGATCAATCTATAAAGCCATTATGAGATGACGACCCATTTCCAACCACTTAAGGAATTCAACATAGCTACACTCATGGTGTATTTAGGGAAACATTTTTCCAATGTCGGCAAATTGATTTAAGGAGGAATGAAAAAAAATTACATTTTTGGGGTCAAAATTGAAATTATTGTGAATTTTTTCCCTTAGATTTTGTAAAACGTATTCTTGTTATGGAGGTTGCTCTAATTCCGACCATAATCTGGTTACAAAATTGATGTAAATTGATGTCAATGATAATTATGTACATGCCGTGATCATTCCAGGCTTCAATGTACACTACTTAGACATTTTGCAGCTCTTGGAGGTCGTGTAGTAGGTGAGCTGCAGTATAAACACATGTGAGTGTAATATGAACAGAGCTATGATTAGCCTATACTGTGGAAATGGGAGGTGGTCGGAAATGGGTTGCCTACTCTACAAGGGGGCTGTCCAAAATAGGTACTTCTACCATGATCATACTGATTTCCAGGGAGCCCCAGATTCACTTACAGGCGCAATGGAAACCCTGTCACCGTGCAGGCCCACCTGGAGAGTCCAGAGAGACAGCTTCCAGTTGGACCCCGGTTCCGGGCCCTCCGTAGACCCCATGTTCTCAGAGCCTGAGCGCTTTACGGACCTCCTACGGTCCTACCAGGTGCGTGCAGGGAGTGCTGCATCTCCGCTCTGATACGTTACCAGAAACTCCGACAATGCCCTCCCATCGTCGATGTCGAAACTCTCTCTGCAGTCTGCATACCTTCAGTGAAGATACCTGCAGAATCCCGTGCGTTCAGTCCGAAAAATCAAACACGTTTTCTCTGCCAATCCTCATCAATGCAGAAGCAAGCAACTAGCTTGTGGGTTCCTTACTTACTGTATATAACTTACACCTTCCCAAACTGACATCTGCCCACCCTTCATTCCCCAAATCCAAAACAAAAAAACACAAAAGAAAACATCATTCAGTTGGGCAACGTCAGTCGTTTCCAACAGCATCGTCAGAACTTCCGGAACACGCAAATTCCATGGACTCAATCGCAGGTCCTGTCACCATCTCTCAGGTATGGCACAGTGTGTGTGGGAATTCAGTGGTAGGGTTACTCTATGAGCTTGGTTTTGATCAATTGAAAGCCTTTGAGAGTGTTTTGGAGAGTTGGGGAGATTTGAGGAGGGTTTTGGGTTTGTGGGTGTAAGGGTGTGGAGGTTTTGGGAGTTGGGTTATGGCGAATTTGGAGAGTGTGGCCTCGGCTCTGGGCTTGTCCGTGGCAGTGACAAGATGTGTCTTGTGTTTCGTGGCGTCGATACCGTGCAGTGCGTTGGCGAGGACGATTCCAGCCGGTGTCGGTCGGAGTGTGTATGCTGCGGTGACGGGGATGGCGTTGTCTTTCATTTCTTTCGGCCCGCAAGCGAATCTGTTCTTCTGCCTTCCGATTGTGGTGGGCTATGGCAGTATGGTGTTGGCGAGGAAGCATTGCGGATTCGTCACCTTCGTTGCTGCATTCGGAGTTCTGCTCACTTGGTAGAGCATACTTAAAGCTTCTTCACTATGATTTTCTCTGAGTTTTCGAATGAATGCGAAATGGGGGGTTTATACGAGGTTTAGTGTATGTCTGAGAGTATGCCGTTTATGCAGTGTGCTTGTCAGCTTTTCGATCATGAAATTTGAGGAGAAATTAGTTTCAATCAGCTGGAATCGTTTCACTTTACGAATTTGATCATCCAATCGTTGATTTCCACCTGAAATTGATCAAATAATCGTAATGTAACTTCACCTAATAACGGCACTTTCAGCGTTCATTGGGGATTCCTATTCACCAGCGTATGCCAAATTGCCTGCTGTATGCAAAAGTTACGAGGTTCAAACTTCAAAGTGTGTGCTCGTTAGCTTTGGGATGTCGTGGAATTTTGTTGGAGCGACAGCTGGATTAGTGTAATCCTATGAATATGCTAATTTCAACTGTGTTTGTACAGCTGAAATTAGTCTGAAGGTAACCTCACCTAAAAGTGACTAAAAGTGAATCCTGTTAGCAATTGCAAGGGGATGCCAATGCACCAAAGTCTGCCTTGTTTGGAAAATGTATGCAAAAGCAATTAGCAATAACTATACATTCATATGCTGCCAAAGTCTCAATTATCTTGAAGCCAAGTACCCTTGTGCATTTTTAAAAATTTCTTTCCAAAGTCCAGTTAGGAAATTACTGGACTCATCATTTTCAATTTTTTGTTTCTCTCCCGGATGACTTCCACCAGCTTTCTGAGCAGCTTGTGGCTGGTATTTTTGAGGATGTGCTTCTTCATTCTGATGGAAACAATTTGTGTATGGTGACCAGGGACTTGAATGGTGGGCCTATTTTCCCCGGGTACCGAAACCACATTGATACCTACGACTTAGACCGGAATCCACCAGGTGGGTTAAGTCACGTACCTTAATCTCCATTGCGGCTACTTTCCCCACTCTCTGGAATTGGTTGTGTTCTTTGATGATGAAACTGTTTCGAATTTTTGCGGAGATCAACAACAACGCAAAACAAAAAAATTTCTTTCAATACATCAATGTGTTCGAACGGTGTCCATATGAATCTGGTGGAGGATACATTGACAGGATTGTTTTCTGCAGGCGCGCTTATGATATTAGTTTTGAAGGTTATATCAGCGTCCATAAATTATCAGGATGGGCTGATAGAAAAGGAAGAGGATCTGAGGAGCTCTCAACGGAAGAACCGACTCCAGAGGCTCCCATCCCTTGTTCAGTATTTAGGTTATTGTTTCAATTGTGGCACCCACTTGGCAGGACCTGTTTATGAAATCGTAGACTACATGGACTGGACGGAAGACAAAGGGGTACTTTCGAATTCACACCTAATTCTTTGTTAATGATTTTCATATCATTCTATTTGATCAAGCTTGTATTTCATTTCTCTTATGATTTTAGTGTAGTTTGTGCTAGTGCGTAAGGTTACTTTCTTCATAGATATTTCTACTGCAGAGCAGAATTTGGCTCTCCGCAACTTTTATTCTTACACACGTGATGGAAGCTGGAGTAAAAAACTGTAGTTAGCAACACTTAAACATCTCCTTTTGTGGGAGTTCTAAAATGATAACGTATGTAGATGTTTTAACCCTTGAGTGATTGAACTAAGAATAGGAAGTCCTTTAACATGTTTCTATCCTTCGAAAACTAAGGATTTGATTTCTTCTTCTATTGATGTAATTTGCTATCTTCTTTGAAGCTTCCTACATGACTCATTTCAACTCTTATTGATATGGAAGTGATCACTTCTGACCATTTTTAGGCACTTACGGGTTAGCTTATGATGCGGGGACCGTCACGGAGGCTCGACTGTGCGTGTTTATTTTCCTGAGATTGTCCTTACGGCTGATGAGGAAGTTTAAAGTCTGATGTATAGACCCCTTGATTTACCCCTAAACTCTATAAACCCTAAATCAAGTGTGAAAACTTCCTGGTGCAGTACTGGAGTCCTGATTCCGCAAGGCCACTCCCATCTCCTTTTGGTGCAGCCTTTCGAGCTTTCTTACAAGCCTTCTTATGTGTTGGGTTCTACCTGTTCTTGGTTCCTCGTTTTCCACTTTCCAAGTTCGCATCGGTGGAGTATCAGAAGTGGGGATTAGGGCATCGACTCGAATACATGTTTTTGAGTGCCTTCACTGCTCGCTGGAAGTATTACTTCGTCTGGTCCATTACAGAGACTGCTGTGATTATATCCGGATTTGGATTCTGTGGATGGACAACTTCGGATGATGGAAAGGAGATGAAACCAAAGTGGACACGGGCTAAAAATGTGGACATCGTGAAGGTGGAATTTGCTAGAAGCGCAGTGGAGCTTCCCATGTATTGGAACATTTCGGTCAGCACATGGCTTCGTCATTGTATGTTCTTCTTCTCAACCTAAATCCTAAAACCGCCTAAACCCTAAACCCTGTAACCCTGTGTAACCCTGTGTCATTATTTGTAACCGTATTCCTTCAATTGGTTTGAGGGAATCCAGGATATGGAGATTTGGAAGATAACCGTGAGAAATGCGATGGAGTGACCAACCAAGGTTCTAAGAGCTTTTAATTGGTGTTTTCGACTCTTGGGTTTTACATGCTATAAATCAAACTCGTCGTGGCTTTATTCTTATAGATGTCTATGAGAGACTGGTGCCCAAAGGAGGAAAAGCTGGATTTTTGCAGCTTCTGACGACCCAAGTCGTGAGTGCTGTTTGGCATGTAGGTTACCTGACCTTGGTCTTGCTCCTGTCTGTTGCTGGATTTGTGCTTCTTTAGTATACATCCAATTTATGATGTTTTAGTTGGTATAGAGAATCTGCCGTGCAGACGTAGCGTTCTGCAGGGTATGGGAGGCAGCGATAAAATATTGAGGACCCATAGGGACCCTTTTATGTAGAATAATTATTCGAGCTTAAGCTGCACAACCTAGTGGTGTTACCTCAAACCCTCCTTAGGCTTTGCGATTTGTTAGGAGCTTCAAGGAGCACCTTGAAGCTGGGATTGGGGGTCTTTAAAGCATTGGTTTGCAGGAAGAAACCCTATAATATGTTAGGTTTCTTCCTCCAGGTCCTCTGTGGTTCAAACTTAGCGGTATGTTCTGGTGCTCGATTCGTGAAAGATCCATTGTATTTCTGATTTTAGGTCAACGACATCCCCATGAGGGTCACTATTTTCCTGTTTTCATGAGTGAAAATATGAGCATAATGTTGATAGCAATAGAACAGACTGGTTGCGGCCAACACGGATACACAAAGTGCGCTACTGCAGGTATTTCAAAGAGACTAATTATTTGTGTGCTAAATTTGCTGTGTGGTCAGGGGTTACACACTGGCTACCTTCTTTACTTCATCCATAGTGCATTCATGATCTCGGGCTCAAAAGGTAAGAGCTTCATTCAGTTGCATATGGTACGTGTTTCATATCGCATGACTTCAGTGCCTTTTCTGTGTTCCATCCTTGAGAAAATGGACTGCAAATATGTTTTTTTCCAACCTTTGTTCCCAGAAGGTCTAAATCATTAATGATCCAGTCTGTTTGCTAATTTGTGATCATGTTACTGTTTCAGTTTTATACAAGTGGCAATCGGCACTTCCTGTGAAGGCCAAACGGGCCCGTGCACTTGGGCATCTCGCTAACGGTCTATTTGTTGCATTTGTCAACAATTATGCTGCCATTGGTTTCTTGGTATGTTAAACCCTATTTGCCCTGACTCATGTTTCTGAAGATATGTTATAAAACAATCATTTATAGAACAATCATCTGGAGTTGATATGTGAACAAAAAATATATATTTGGGAATCTGAATTTCATATATTCGGGTAGATCATCAGCAATAGTTTGAAACAGAATTTGAAACTTCTGATTCCAAATTAACTCTGGAATTCATTACATCCCAAATATTGACAGTTTTCGACTAAGTTTTGTTGCAATGTTTACTTGTGCACTATCTGTCTCTTTTACCTTAAAATCTACAAAATAAAACCTCAAGAAATCCATGCTTTGAATGCTGCAATATGTTCTTTCTGTGTATCCCAAAACTCAGGTCTGTTCTAACATGTTCTTGTAATCGTCTGAGCAGCTTTTGAGTCATCGGGAGACGCTGCAAGCGTTCAGCAGTGTATATTATGTGGGTACGGTTGTACCTATTGCTGTCATATCATTTGGGCTCTTCGTGAGACCCCCGAGAGCAGGACATTCAACAAATCTTAAGAAGGTACAGTAAACCTGTTCTCCAGGGGTTTAGGATTGCATTACGGCAAAACCAGTGAGACACCTTACTATCATGTACATCGACTCACTTCTGTAAAATATCTTGGAGGTTTTGGAGGAACTGAAAATCTCTGTTGCTTTTGCACTCAACTGATACATGACAAGTTTTTCAAGAGTTTTCCAACTGTTTGTTGATTTATACAAAGCACATGATACAACCCTTAAAAGCAATTGATTGGGTATAATTATGGATAACTCTAATGCATTGTCCAGAATTTCATATCATTTTAGAGGATGTACTGTAGACGACTTGGTTGTAGGTCTATTTATCTTAACCCTTAAACGTTGGATCCAAACGCTGCGTGATCATACTTCAGCTTGACAGTTGTAAATGAACACGGATCCAAAATTCAATACATGAAATCCATATGTTTTCAGTTCTGCAAATTGTAAATTGTTCAACGTTTTTGAGATTATTGTAAAAACTTATTGAAATTTTTGGGTCAAGTATAAATTGTGCTGCAAAAGTCTCAAAATTTCACAGCTGTAAATTCTCTTGAAGAACGTAATAGTGTAAGGTAGGGACAAGTGAATTTTGACTCATGTGGAGCTACATATCACATAGATTTAGTTTTTAAGGTAAAGACAAAAAGGCTGCATGCAAGGCCTAAAGATATTTTTGTCCAGAAGGGTGGGCTCTCAATTGGCCGAAGATTGTTATGTGATATGTAGCTCAATCACATGAGGCACAATTTTTTGGAAAAATTCTCTTCTCACTAAGCCATGTGCCATGTTGTAAAGACTACTAAATTAGTCTATAACAATTTGACTTTCTTCATTTTGATAAGCTTTATAGTTGTTTTTTATAGTGTAGCTACACCGTAAATGTAGTTAACTTCATGCAAGGGACCAAGGTTCAGTTTTCGAGTCACAAAAAGATTTCAATCATTGTACTTCAAAATGTGTTCAAACTTTTTCACTCAAGTCTTGTTGGAATGAATTCCAAGTAGTTATAAACATTGTACATCAAAACATATTCAAACTCTTTTATAGTATTATTATAGTACTATGACTTGAATATGTCGTACATCAAAATGTACTCCAATTTTTATGCTTTTCTTAAGAAACTTTTCCTACCAACATTGTATATCCAAACAATCATGTACAAAAACATTTTGATACTTTACTACAAAACCATCCAATTTTCAAATATCCAAAAACAATGTCCCTCAAAATGATGGTACTCCAAATGTTTTCAATTGACTAGTGCAAATAAGGAAATAAAAATACTAATTATACCACAAGTTAAAAACTTTGTCCTTGTTGTACTAGAAACAAAAAATTTAGAATGACAAGTTAGGAACACAAACTTCTTTATTTTCATTGTTGACATTCCTCAAAGTGATTCAATTTCTAAGTAAGATACTACTCAAACCTCCTTACCATAGCTTTTGTCAATGCAAAAGCCTCCTCTCCTTCACTCCACAACCAATCCACTTTTCAAGCAACTACACACCATAGTACATCAAAATGTACTCCAACTGTCTTTTCTTCACTTCTCTAGACGATGATTTTTCAAAATCAAAAAGGCCACAAGAAAATCGAAAACTGAAAACACTTCCAATTTTGTTGTTGTTGTGTGAGTGGCCTTTTTTGATTTCAATCGAAACTTGATTTTCATCAGCATGCATGAAAACGTGCTCAGCTTCTGATTGTGATCATGACGAAGGTGCATGGACTCCTCCCATTGGCCAACACGGAGCGACCAATGGTGTTAAGTGTAGGGCTGGGAGGGGACAGTTGGCTCTCATCCAGAAACAGACACGGTCGACTTTCGTCCACCACCCGACAACTACGGATGAGGAGTAGAACTAGAGTAGCCAGGATGACGGACCCCTGCATGGCTCTCCCGCTTTCATCCATTGTGGGGGACCCTAGCTCGTCGTGACCCACCAACTTCCTAGCTGGACAAACCACCGCACCCGGTTGGATCATCGCACAGGCTGGCTGACGACCTACCAGCAGTAACTGACCCCGTCAGCAACTGAGGGGTGCCACTTGGCACGTCCTCAGACGCCCCCAAGGATTGACCCCCCCAGCTTGAGGCTCAAATTGGTGGGCTCTAGCTCTTGATCTCTTGTCATGAGTCAGCCCTTCCTGCCCTTTGGGGCTAACATATGGGCTTGTGTACATCCAAGAACTTTGGATTGGAGCTCAAAGAATATGCTAGAAGTACCTATTTCAGATAGGCCTTCTTAATTCAGTTTCATAGGCTAACTTATTGTAGACAACAACTGGATGCAATGGTCATTGAAAAAGATTCTTGGTTTGTACCTTCTCGTCCACTCATCTCTCTTTCCTCTTGGCCTAGGGAGAAGTGCCAAAGCTAACCATATATATAAAGAATACCAACCCCTGTTAGGAGGCCGGCGTAAATAAAGTGTTGTTCGTAATGACAATGAGCCTCTGTCCACTGGCCAAAGCTAACCACAAAAGGTGAGTCTATAAAAATTGGAATGGGTCCAAGTGAAAAATTCATTTTAATATTCAATAAAGTATTCATTTTTGGAGAAAAAAAACTTGTATTTTTTAGCAATCTTTCACAACCTTAATTTTTGTACACCGAATTCAATTCCTCATGACTTTCCCACATCATTCAAACAAAATTTCTTAAGTTATCTAAAACAAGTACTTCCACCTTAGTGTATTTTGATTGGATCTTTGTTTTGGGTCCATAGCCACATTAGAAGAGTTTTGAGGGGTCTAGAAGCATGTTTTGGGCCTATTCCCCCGCAGCTGTTCCTCGTAGTGAGGGAAGTGGCCCGCTGTTAGAATTTTCTTTTTCATTTAAAATAAATAAATTAGTCTCCAAATATAAAATTGATCAATGACATGGCCAAGTCTCGGCCACATCAAATCGTTGCACTGAACATGTTCCCTACGTTCACAGGCTGTGATAACTCGTAGGCATCCAGAGGCCCCCCAAATCTTCTAATGTCTTTATCAAATAGCACCCTTCTTTACCAAAAAATAAATATTAATTTTATAATTTTTGTTTGGAAAAAAAGAAAGAAAATTCACTCACAATTGGCCAAGTAAATAGGTGAGGATTGAGCCCTTTATTGCCCCATGTTTTACCCATGGAGAAAACACTAGAGTTTTTCATTTTCTAATATTGATAAAATTTGGGAATTCTAAATTCCTATTTTGCATTTAGAGACCCTAACGTAGCTAAGAATTGCGAAGTAATACAAAATTTGAGCGGCACAAAATAGAGGGAAATTTTTATATTTATCTTTTGACGCACAATAGAAGGGTCAATCTTCCCTGGTCCTAAAGTGGGAGAGCATTAGAAAGAATTTCAGCAAGAGAAGGGCTGTTTCATACTTGTTTTCCTTGTTGTGGGTCATTATATTTTTTACTAATTTAAATTATAAAATTTAAATTTAGAACAAAATTTAAATTTCAAAAATTTCAAAAAATAATTTTTTAATATTATCTAACCTGACAGTCACTGTGCCACGTCAAGCAACTGCTAGGTCGAGTTCCCACAATTTGGGAACTTATGGGGGAATTCCCAAGCCTTCCACACAAGCTGAAAAACATGTAATGCAATTTTTCACATTTCCCCTTGTCTGGGGTAATAAGTCTCCCTGGCCCTCAGGGTATATAGGGTGGTATCGGCCCTCATTTTCATCACTTATTATTATTATTTTTGTCAATAATAATAATAAATAAGCTTATTGATAAATTGGTAACTTCTTGTGCGACAAAGAAGCTATCAGGCTGTCATGGATGAATTATAACTGATGAACTGAAATTAAGGGAACTCACTCAGTACAGTAGTGAGGGGGCGGGGTCATGGGCCTGGACAGAAGAAGAAGACGTGTGGACTGGACGAGATCCACTAGACCACCACTACTACTGTAAATGTAGTGTAACGTTATGGCATTGGATGGGGGTCCCCCCATCTAAGTTTAGTTCTCAGCCAGTGAATGCGCTCCCAGTCCTGCGGAAGGAAAAAGGAAATGATAAAAAAAAAAAAAAGCGCGGCCGAGCTTCCGCGCCTCCTGCCCCACCGCCGGCTGCCCCGGGGACCCCACGTGGCCACGTCCTTTCTTTTGCACACCCCTTCGGTGCTGGAATAGCCATCCTTGCATTCATCCGTCCTCGGTTCCTATCATCCAATTCCATCCATCCATTCCATCCATTCCATCCATCCATCCCAGGAATGTCACTCTCATCCATCCGTGCGTGGGATGACCCCCGCTGGTCTCGGCCAGGGAGTCTATTGCCCCGCCAGATGGTAAATGTCAAAATTGCCCCCTATTTTGTGTTGCTTAAATGTTGAGTTTCATCATGTCCCGAGGCTAATTTGGGGTCTCTGAATGCAAGTATGAATTCATAATTTGCAAATTTGATCATATGTGGCAAATTTAAAAAAATTAGGGTTTTCTACAAGGATAAAATATAGGGCAATAGAGGGGTCAATCCTCCCTAGCATGTTGGTCTGTGGTTGAGTTTGTAGAAGTGCAACAAGCCTCTTGTAGAGGTGATTTTGGTCCCTTGTTTTATCCTTTGGGGAAACTTTTATTTGCTTCACATTTTTTTCCTTCAAATTTTGAGTTTATATTTGCAATCAAAGGTTCCTAATTAGCCAAGAAAGGTGATAAGGATAAAATTAATATGGCACATAATAGGGGTTCTTCTTTTGTACATTCACCCTTGACTGCACCTTTGCAAGACATTCATTGCACTACTATAGACTCAATCCTTGTCACCTAAAAGACATAGGCTAGAACATAATTTGGTAGGATTTGTGAGGTTGCAAATGTACAATCTTTGGTGAAACTATGACTATGAAAGATTCCTACCCATGCTAAGACAGTAAGGGACATCTAAAAGTGGGACACTTTTTTCTACTCATGCATGATTACTATTGAAAGGGGGGTCTAATACACTAAAGAATGTGATATTTAGATATCATATGCAAAAATTATGAAGGGTCAAAGTCTTGGGGTAGATGTTCTAAAATTGTTTCTTCAACATAGGTACATAGCGATTTTGGAGATGTACACAAAGTAATGATGGTGGTGGTTTTAGATGCCTGGGATACAATTTGGGTGGAGTGTACCTTCCTTATTTTAAAGTTTATTGATCCATTTTCAGTTATATAGTTGAGCACAATAAAACAAAATTTACATGGTTGTTGCTTGGATGAAATTCAGAGTATTATGATTGGAAGTGCATCAAAAAATTACATAAAATAGACATATGAAAAAAATCCGGCTTTCAACACACTACCCCTGCATTAGAAGTATGTTTGATTTTAGGAAATTCTAGACTACAACAAGTCATGCTAGTGGCCCAATAAATAAATGCACAAAAAGAAAAGAGAGAATTTCGATTTTTTTAATCCAAATTTTGTATATGAAAAGCAACTAAGGGGCAATTTACACCACTTTGTTAAATGTGACCCTGCAAAGCGAGAGCGGCTTGAGACAAAAAATAGTAATACAATATGCATGATTTTAGTGTAAAACTAAGAAAGACCATAGTTGGACCATATCTATTTATTACGGAGAAATAGATTTGGTATTGTCAAGTATACGATCAATTAAATAGACAAAATCTATAGTTCAAAGATTTTAGCTTGTTGTAGGCTCCTAGAAATCTATTAGCCTACCTCAAGGAGGTGGTCAAGAAAAAAATCCAAGAAACTAGCAAATTATTATCTATATTGGCTATCTACATTGGCTATCTACATTGGCTATGATTCCAAGTGGATTTTTCATCCATGAAAAATGGCATGGGCCTTGGCCAAAGTGTAAATCCAACTTGGATGATGCCTATTTCTCCACCAATCATTGCTTTAGTAATTCTAGAAGACCTATGGTCTAATCCTAGTATAAACGGGCCTTAAGAGACAAAACAACTATACAAACAAACAAATTACAAGTGAAAGGCAACACCCTTGTTTTTTTGCAATTGATGGCAAGATTACAACTTCATTAGGGATGAAAAATGCACAATAAATACTTGATCATTCCAAAATATTATTTTTGACCACAACAAATTGTATTTTTGTTGTAGTTGCAAGCTTTGAATAAACTACTTTTTTTTACAAATTGTTCATTGGATTAGCAAACGAATGATGGAGATTGTATTTTCTTTAAGCATTGGTAGATTTGTGATTGGTTGAAAGGTAAACTAATAAGTTGGACAAGTAAGGCAAATAAGAAATCTTTGCAATGATTTGACAAACTTGCATTTTGCCAAGTTGAACTTTCTAAATATCTTTAGCAATGCTAAAGCATTAGAAGAATGGGCTGGTCACTATGAAAATCATTTTTGGAGGTACAATGAGAATCATTTGTTTAAAAAAACAAGATCACTTATTGGAGGTCAAGCTATTGTGCAAGATTTGTCCTCCCCTTTTCACACAAATTCCAAAGATGAATAACAACACTTTTGTCTTATGTAGAAGAATTTTCTCCTATCTATTGGACAATTTGTGTCCATAACAACATTACAAGGTTAATTTCTAGAAAGATGGTCTAGTCACTATGGAAATTATCCTTTTTGATACTATGTGAATCATCTAATTAAAAAAAACACTCATCAATGGAATTCAAACTATTGTACAAGACCTCCCTTTTCATAAAAGAAATTTATATGGATGAATGTGTGCATTTTTGTCCTACATAGAAGGTTTATTTATCATCCATCCATCAAACATATTGTATCCACAACAATGCTATAGGGTTAACCCAAAAGGACAGTCTAGTTACTATGAAAATCATCCTTTTGAATACAATTTGATTCATCTATCTAAAAAAATTATCAAGAGAACTAATTAATAGAGGTCCAACTACTACTTTGTAGGACCTCTATGTTTTCATACAAACTTCTAAAGATGAATGTGTGTAGTTTTGTCCTATGTAGAAGGGTTCTCTATAGCATCCATCCATTGCACACTTTGCATTTGCAATAGAGTTACAATGTTATTACCATGGGGAAGTTGAACCTCTAATGGCTTCATTCCCTAAGGAGAACTAAACAATTTTGATATTTTCTCACTTACCTTTTAATGACTAAGAAGCCCAAATTGGGTTGTATGTTTTTTTTAACAATTTTGAAGAATTAATATATGGATTTTTATTTATTTTAATAATATTTTTATTTAAACCAATGCATACAATGTTCTTCATTCAAACTTACTAATGATATAATAAAAAAAATTCATGTGAATTATACTTTCTTCAATACGATCAATCAAAGTCCACAACTTTAAAATAATCATGAATTCTTAGTATGTAAAAGGTTAAAGGAAGACGACCTATTTCTAACTAGGGACCTATTTGCGTTATATAGGCTTCTTTCTTTCTAATCAATAGGAGAAAAACAATGTGATTAGTTACGGCACAATTTCCAATACAAAGTGTGGTGCATTACAATTGGCTACAGTCTTGGTCAATTTTGCAAGCAACCATTGTTGAAAATAGGAAGACTTATATGACAATAGTAGGTTGAATAGAGTCTTCAACTAAAAAGTTCATAGTAATTACATTTTGAAAAATAAAATTATACAAAAATATAGAATCTTTCTAAACTCTATTTTTGTATATGGAAAAATTTCTCCACTCAAGAAACCTATGCTCTAGATATGTGTAATTGCTTAAGTGGTTGGAAATGAGTCGGCTTTTTTAATCCATAAATGCTCAAGGCACCAAATTCTAGTATCAACAATTCTTTGAAGTTAAATAAATCCTAACCAAGATGCTATTTTTAATAGTTTATATTTTTGAAAAATTCTTTTTGAAGTCTAGTTTTAGCATCAAAAATCTAGTTTTGAAAATGATTGATTATGATTTTTCCTATTCAAGAATTTGTGCAAGGATGTCCATTGCAATCTCAATTTTCCATAGTGCTGAGACTTCTAAGAAATGAGCCTCAAATACACTAGATCTTGGAAAAAGATTCACATTAGAAATCCACTTAAAATAATTGTAGAAGAGATTTTGAAAAGCTGTAAATTGTTTAGGGTTGTGCATATTATGTCCCTTAATCTCACATTTTTTTTGGTGATCAATTTTTTATAGATTTGACATGTGAAAAGACAATTGAAAAATCTTCAAATCACTTTTGTAGTTTTAACACCCTCATGATCAAATACTATAATCTTTCAATTGGTTAGTGATAATGTTGTGTTTTCTTTTCCTATATGATCTTTAATATATCTAGTTTGAGTTTGTATGATTACAATTCCAAAAAAATAAATACAACTTATCAAAATGTTGGATTTTTGTTCAATTTAGAGCAAATTCCTAAAAGCTCTAAAAAGACCTTGGGCATTTAGGGGTTAAGGGAGTTGACCCATTTCCAACCACTTAAGCAATTACAAGCATGTGGAGTGCAAGTTTCATGAAGAAATTTTCTCTAGTGTAGAAATAGAATTTGGAAGGATTTTATAATTTTACAAAAAAATTGAACTCAAAATATAATTATCATAAATTTTTTAGCTAAATTGTACTATGCAACCCAGGGCTTTTTTTTGGACCAGTGTCCCTTGTGCTACCCTCACTCTAGATTCCAGTTTTTGGAGGGATGAAGCTAGAGGGGTAAGATTTCTAATAGTTTGCCAAAAAAAATTCAAAAACAAAAACCCTAGTACAACCTACATTGGTCATACATACTTTTTTTAATTTCCAACCATGGGCTTGTTGCAGAATCAACCAAGGAATGGTTGCAATATTGAGAGCATGACAACCAATGATAATGCTCCACAATTACTTCAAGAACCACACCACAACTTCACATAAAAAAATCAATCTACAAGTTGAAAATGGGGGGTGATTAGAAATGGGTCAGCTCCTATAAGTTGCTTTTTAAGTTAGGGTTCCCTTCCTTCCATGTTGAAGAGACCTCCTACTACTACTACTGTACCGTCCCACCACCAGGTGCCTGACACTGCTCCTGAGTTAGTGTCATTCAGTTCCTCCCATTCAGCAACGTGAACAATGCCTCCGTTCCGTCTCTCCACCCGTCCAGCAACGTGCCTTAGTCTAACTTAGCTAACTTAGTTGCTTCCCCAGCTCCTCATCAGGTAAGGTCAGGTACTGTTTCCCAATCTTCAGTACTTATTATAAGGGTACTGCTGCATGCCTGGTGATGACAAATGGAAGGGAAACCTTGACCTGAGATTCAGGTTTCAAGGTCTCGCACTGTGGCATGCATTGGCTTCTTGTGCCTTCGGACTGTTAATTCGGTCGGAGGACAATCCGATCAGTTCCGGCGGGGAGAAGACGAGAACGACGAGGACGCGAGTCAGTTGCTCCGGCCATGCATTAAGTTATTGTAGATACAGTATGGATCGAAAGAGGGAGTGCGGATCTTCAATTGAGCTTCATGAACAGAAAGTATGGAGCCGGCATCATGGCAGACTCGTTGAAGCAAAGCAATTCAAAAGTCTCTTCTTGACGCTGGCGGAGGGACGGGGGATTTGCACACTCACGAGCCCTAAACAAATTGGCGGATTTGGGTCAGATCTTATCACAGTCCCTCATTTGGGGTGTTGGTTGCTGACTGTGGCAGCAGCATCTCCAGTCGCTTGCGCCTTGCAACACAGTAGAGGTAATCACACACCTTCTCTGAAAACGAAATTTCGTTGAAGAATGCAAACTTGTGGGAGAGACAAGAGGAGACAATAATTAGGAGTGAAAAACCGTGAATTGAAGAAGGTGTGACACCCCTTTTGTTGGTGAGGAGAATGATTGTAGAGAATTGGAGGACCAAAGTTACATTCGCAAATTCTGTGATGGTCACGCAAATAGACACGTAGGTGGTGTAGGCAACGTAGACTCACGGAGTGCATGATTATTGTGTACAACTCAGGATACAAATAGGGAGCGTAGAATTCGAGTAGAATTGGCCATCACAAACTACCTAAATGTGGCATGCATGGTGAAAGTGTGTAGCAGAGTAGAATATACTTCTTCTTCAAAATCTACTTCACATCCACTAGTCTCCTCCGGAGGAAAATACTAGTCATTCTCAATTCTTAGAGAATGGGAGGTCTACAAGGCGTGGATAGCCCATTCTTTGAGAATTGAAAATGGGATGAAGAAGGTATGACTATCCCTATTGGTGAATTGTAAGTTGAGTAGCACTTGAAGAAAATCATGGGTTAATTTGGAAAACCATTCCTTGCGACAACAGGTAGGCTTGTGCACATGAAGCTATTATATATCACACATGCAATGTCGCATATGAGGGCCACACTTTGCAAGTTTGCTTGCAAGAGCCCTCACAATGTAGGCCTCACAAAGTATGCAACGTGGAGTCCGTCATGAAATTCTTACTATTGAAGGTTAACCCATACAATGATTTTTTGCCCTTGCTCAAATTGACAAAGTGACTTTTTTCCATCTCTTGGACCATTTTACTCTTGCAATAGTTGGTAGGCAAAAAAGGAGGACATGTGGTGGGACTCCTCTATTTATTCCACAAAATTTATATAATTATATTTTTATAGATTTCAGAATTTTGATATTTTAAATCTTTGACATTAGAAAAAATTATAATTATAGTTTGCTCTTAATTGTCAACAAAGATAACAATGGAGCCCTAATGTACCTAAATACTAATTCTTGATCCTTAGCATGACCAAAATCTTAGTCAAATATGAGATTATCCAATATATAGATACAACTTCATATTTAAAATTTAAAATTTCTTCATATTTTGGAATATAAATTTTAATTTAATGAAACATCATATTTATGAATCAACAAACTAATTTTTTTTTTTAAATTATCATTTTATAAGCTACAAAACTAAAATTTTATAAAATGATTTAGAAATTTAGCCTCTACGAGATTAAAAGTCAATAAATGGAATGATAGATGACTTCAAAATGCATGTATCTTTTGCATCCAAGTGATTTCTTAGTTGGATTTTTTGGGTTGGTAGTTTTTGAAGTTAACCCCTAAAGTTCCTTAACTATGTTTTCAACAAAAACACTCAAAAACTGCCATTTTTAAGGCATGTACCAAAAAAAAATTTAAAATTTTTTTGGGCACATCCAACCATAGGATATTGTAGTATGATAATTTTGAGAAGATGTGGAAAAAATTTCAAAAATTTCCACCGTGTAGATTGTAAGATACTAGCATTTCAATTGACAAAAAGCCTTTTTTGGGCCCTGTGAAAAATTGTGTAGCTGCACTTTACAAGGTTACATTTGTATGAAAAAATTTTCAAAATGGTTACAACTCTTTGGACTCATTCTTCAAGGCAAGTTGGATAAATGCTTGAAAATTTTCAGATCATTTGGAATTGTACAACATATAGGAAAAAAATAGTAAGTAAAAAAGAAGTAGAAAATGAATCAAAATACTAAATTGTTACTAATTTAGTTATGGAATTGAAAAATGCCAATCCCAATTGTTGTAATGTTGTAATAAAAAATATTCACCTAATATTTTTATTTTTTTCCAAAAATATTCAAAATTGAGTTCAATAAAGGACTTCAAAGTTTATTTTGGAGTAGAGAGTCCATGACAACCTGCAAACTAAAACACCTCATAACTTTTGACTCATAGATCAAAATGGAATGATTTAAAGCTTTCTATGTATATATAAATCTACAGAATTAATTTCAAGTTTTTATTTTTGAAAAAAATGATTTGAAAAAAAATTTGTGTACATAAAAGATATTCCTTGTCCATACCTTCTATTAAAATTTGGGCCAAAAATATAGAAATCTTTGCTTACATGCACCTGCCCCAAAAAATTATGTTGCCAAAATATGCACCTTGGTCCTTTAGGGGTTAACTATTTCTTTTTGTTGTAGTGTTGTCTAGATTGCAAAAGTTTTAGAGCATCCACATTGTGCCACAAGGAAAATGGCCTATAGCATGGTTGAATTTAGGGACTACATAAATAAGAATGGTGTGACTGTGAGGCTTTGCCTTAGGATATGTAATCTACATAAGTTAACCTATCTAAGTCTAACTTATCTGAGTCGGACTACTTAGACCCTCCTCTTTCCACTAGTCAGACTCTTCTTGCTTCAACAAAGAATTTCTAATTTTTTTTTAAATTAAAAAGAAAGAGCCAGAAAAGGGGTCCAATCAATGGGACCCTTCCTTGATAAAGCCAGCCATTGTACAAAAGGGATCCCACCGGTTGGATCTCCCTTTGACCAAGCAAGCTAAGTGGATGCATAGGGGAGAGAGGAGAACAAATACTAGAACAAATGCAAGAAGACAAACCTAAACTTTAGGGAACACAACACCAGTTCACATCCTTGTACAATGTGAATAGGGTTGTAGATAAGATTTGGAAACTCAGATTTAAAAGCCAAAGTCAATGTAGAGTTGTTGCCATAGTCTCTGTCTAAAAAAATAGAGCCAACAAATGATAATTTTGGAAGTCAACTCGAGCTTTTCATTGTCACCTACTCAAATCAAATAGATGAGGCCACCTTGTCAATCTTGCTAGCATTTTAAGGTGGTCTCCTTGTTTGACTTGTCGTAGACTATTTTTGATGGGGGAGTGCTAGTATGTGAGTATAGAATCTATGAGCATATGAGTCTATATCATAATCACCTTCTATGGTTATAGGTCTCTATGTTATAAATACTTATATTATAGACTCTTTTCATGGCCCTAGTATGAAGGGTCCTAGGATTCATACCCGCAATTAGGAGATTCCACCCACTATTTGGAGACTGCAGAGACTTCAACAAACTTTAGACAATAGAGGATTTAGGGGGGGTTGGAAAGATTGTTTCAAGCTTGTTTCACCAACCTTATTCCTACTATTAGTTTTTGTTTGTTTGTTTGTTTTAAATAAAAAATTTGAAAAAAAAATGAAAAAAATAAGAATGGAAATAAAAGCAAAATTGTTTTTAATTTAAATTTTATTTTTTGGTGACATCGTAGTCACCATGCCACGCTAGGCAATAGCTGTGAAGTTGTTCCTTTGATGCTAGCAGCCCGGGGAACTTGTAGCCTTCTAAAGTTGCTGAAAATCTTCTAATGATTTTTCTTTCTACCACATTGATGTAGCTCCTATGGACAAGTAGAATTAGTAATGAAAACCTAATTAATCTCAAGTCTCTCCCTGTTTGAAGTCTCACTAATCACATTTTAGTTACCATCTATATATTTTTTGTCTAAGATACATAATTTGAATCCTAGGGCCGCCCATACTAGAATCATACCTTTTCATGTTATAGTATACATATGTTATAGATACCTATGTTATAAACACCTTCAAATGGTTGCATATACATACCTACAATTAGGTTCAAGGTTTGTAGGTTCAAGTCTTTGCACTCACATACTAGCATATATCATTGGTCTTGATGCAAGATACTCTAAAATTTTATGCTTTGTACAAGAAAGCTAAGGCTCAAGATTGTTTAGTGTCTAAGGATGTGTTTAAAGAGCTTGTGAGCTCAAAATCCATTGAGTGAGTCATAGAAGGTTGCTCTAGAGACTTACACCTAATGAGGTAGAGTGCGGATGTTCTTATTATCTATCAAAAATTTATAGTATCAAGGTTCAAACTTTAAGTTAGGTTGTTTGTTTTGTTTGTTATGTTGAGATCTTTGGAACCATGCATCTCCTGGTTGCATTTTTAGTATCATTGGAAAGCCCTCGGCAAAGAAGGGTGCATGGACTTTGCTTCATGGTGTTTAGACCTATAATATAAAAGTTATTGAATTTCAAAGTATTTAGTTTTTTGAAATTTAAAAAAAACTAAACTTTTACTTTTATTTTGGTTATGGCAACGGCATAGGGCACACTAGTATGTCTTGATGCACTGAAATTTTTTAGTTGCACTAGGCTTTTCGAAATGCTTGCTTCTATTCCTTGTCATTGCCATCCCATCCCTACCCAAGTTGTAGACTGATAAGTTAAATTTGAAATTCTCTATCTCCAAATGCAAAATCTTATAGTAATAGACTTCTAATTGCAAGACAACATTTGGAAATTGTAGAATTGTTGGTTAGTTCATTATTAGCCAATGGATTTTGAGAAAAAAATTAGTTGGATTTTGAAAACATATAGAAAAAATAAGGGAATTTTTACAAAATTGCTATTCATAGTAAATTATAGGAAAAAAATAGACTTAGTACATGAAAAATTGATTTAATATCAAAATTAAAGGAAAATAGATGGTAAAACTCAAAAAATATAAAAAAATATTGCACATTCCAACCTTTTTATAGAATAATCTTGCCATACCATGTATAAATTCTAACTTGTCTCTTCAAGGCCATCTTTGAGTGAATTCCTTCTACAATATGTCTTGGAATACAATTCAAACCCAACTACTTCTTTTTCTTCATCTGTAGGTGGCTTGTTTTTGTTGTGTCTTTTAATTGGGTTGTAAAATATTAACCAATTCATTATGCCTTCAAAGTTTATGCAACTACTTGCATTTTGCTTCAATGCCATAACACGCATTTGACAAAGTATGCAAATCATTATCATTTTTTTTCAAATGCATGGCCATGAATGTCCCAAAGGTTCATACTTTTTAAATGTATGTCTTGTAAACAACAATCCATAAATTGTTCATGCTTATAAAAGTGTGAATAAAAAAAAGTACACTTGAAGTTGGTTTCCCTAATAGTGCTACAATTTTAAAAGTGTGGAAAAGTTTCAATAGATGTAAAATTGTGTAATTGTATAAATGTTGAAGAGCCAAAAGCCAATTCATCCTTTTTGAGAAGCCACAAAACAAACTTCCAAAAAATAATTTAATCCCAAAACTATATCGTAGAAATAAAAGCCTAAAAGTGATAAGAATAGAAAAAAACAAAATGACCATATAGAGGGTGTATTAGAGTCTTGATTAGAGCATTGTCATCCCATATATCAAAAGATGAAAGATATTCATGGAATATTTGGAATCATCTAAAGTTTTCCTTTTGCTTATAACAAAAATTGCTTATTTTTTGGGATTGACAACTCTAATGAAAATTATTTTTTCTTCCTCAAATAGTATGGTGATATAATAAACAATGTCCATTTGCATTTTAATATGGTTCATTAAACTTCTTGCACTATTGCAATGATAATCTACCCCTTCATAACGGTGATTTTAGAAGATATAAAATCAAGGACTTTTCAACCCAATTCCAACCCTTTGAACCCCAATTCACAATGAAAAAGCCATAAATAGAATCCTTTACAACTTTCACAACATTAAAGATGGGTACAATTAAGCCCTACACTAGGAGCTCACAATTGGGCTTGGGCAAATTTGGGCATATATAAAATTTTGAATGCCCTAGTGTCCGGGAAAAATTGATAGCTAGTTCAAAGTTAGCTGGTGGAATTGGGAAAAAAACCTAGTTGCAATTTGAAAACATCAACAAAAATCCTGTGAAAAATTCTGCAAAATTTTAACTTAGAGGAAAAAATAGAGAAAAGAATCAGACTAGGTACTTGAGAAACCAGTTCAGTAGGAGAATTGAAGAAAACTAGGTGGTAAATTTCAAAAAATATCCTGCACTGGATTTCCCCATACTCTACCTACTCTGCCGGGCCCGTTGCTAGTAACCCTACCTACCCAATGACGACATCCGGCAAGGCTCCGCACCCCTCATCCAAGTGGATGAAGTTTCGGAGTGGCAAACGACGGGGGAAACCAAGTGGCGCAGGGGTTGCCCCACCGGAAGAAACGGTCGCCGGCGACCGTGGAAATAGGCGCCCCGGCGCTTCACTGCCCTTCAACAGTCAAGCTGTAGCCGCACCACCACGGCACCACCTCCTCTCCTCCTTCCCTTCTTTTCTCTCTACTTCTTGTCATTCACTTTCAGCTCCGTTTTCATAACCTCCACAGGCATTGCACATTTTAAAACTTAATGCTGCAGCGCTTGCATTGTCCGGCTTCAATCCATTCCGCTAATCCGCTGGTGTCAGAACCACAAACAACCGCGATTCCAGACAACGCGAATATTCCTGCGATCAATAAGACGGCGTTGCTCAATCTTGAAGTGATTTCGGAAGTCGTGTCTGAAGTGATGTGATTGAAGCAGCGGGAGCGATTCAAGTGTCGGTTGGATTTCCAGGCTCGGGAGTGGAAGTTTGAACGGGATTTGGATTGGCGGGAGTGGCTTGGAGTGTGTGTCAAGGCTGCGCGCGAAGAGGGGCGAGGGAAGGGAGTGGGAGTTGAATCGCGTGTTCATCGTTGATATGTGGATGAGTGTGTGCGGAGAGCGAGTGTCTTGAAGAGAGTGGAGAGCGAGTAGCTGTGATTTTCTTGATTTGAAGGCTTGGTTGAAGGAGACTTGAAACAGCGGGAGTTTCGGGTTCCGGATGAGTGTGGTGCAGGATCCTCCTTTCAAGTAGAGTTTTTTTGCAGTGGAGTTTCGGAATAGTATTGGTATGTGTCTGTATACGAAGCGGTGTCGACTCGCCAGCCAGTCAAGACGTTCGCGACACCGGGTTCGAAGGTACAGGATTGTTTTGTTTGGGATGGTGTCAGGCGGTGGTGTGAATTACTTGTTGTTCACGTGGTTGTTGATTAGGTCCAATGAATATGGAGCGTGTGATGCAGTTTGTTTGTAATAGGAGTAATGGTTTAAGGCTTCGGATTCTGTAGGGTTTCGGATACGTAAGTGCGCGCGTTGCTTTCAGCTGAAGTGTCATGTTAATCTCGTTTAGAGGCGACATCGTTCTGTACCGGGGAATCCGGCTGATCACCTGGTTAGAATATGAGCAAGGAAGATGGAATCACCTAAGAGTTTGTGTATGTCGTTTTCTTCTGGTGATTGTTGATATCGAGAAGTAGGAAGGTCGTTCTCAGCCTGCCCCGTTGATTATCTTTTGTAACGCCCGTATTTAATGCAGCAAGACCTCCAATAGTTTGAGACGTCGATCGAAATTCATGTAGCGGCGTTGAGCATTAATCATCTACGTTCCTCATTCTACTAAGTCTATCTTTTTTAAGAATCAGTGGAGTAAGAAGCAATACTCTGTTCCTTGCTTTTGTGAGAATGATTTTCTGAAATTTTCGGATGAATTTCTTTGTCGAATGCGGCACTGAACTCGTGCACAGTACATGTTTCAAAGATTCACGGTTCTGTTTGTTAGGATTTTGGTACGTCGAGCTGAGGTTGTGAGGATCCGGCACGTAATTTAGCTGTTTGGTATGCACAGTGATGGTTTTCAGGGTCACGAGTATTGTCCTGTGTAAGGTGTCCCACTGGTGTACGATGCCTCACTGCCTTGGTCGGTTTCAGCCCTGCAGAAGTGCAGGAAAGAGGAGGTTCGTAACTTCGTATGAAGTCTGTGGTCATTTCTTTCCGGGTACCCCGAATAAATTCATTTTGTGTTACGTCAGAAATAGTTTGCTGATCGTGAGGAATTCTACAACTTGTGAGCAACTTAGAATTGCTTTGGTCATGGATTACCTCGGTGCACTAAGTGTTGTGTCAGTACTTCGAGAAAACATACCGTGCACGCAAGGAATTCGGTCAGCGAATCATGATCCACATGTTTTTTTTGTCCATAACTGATGAACTCCATTTCGAGATACGATGAATTATTGTCCTGATGCCCCTTGTACCCGAGTTGCACCGTTTTACATTACACTTCTATTCAAACTTCTTTGATGATCTGGTATTCGAATATTCCCAACTAACTAGAGTGCGAAATGACAATGTCTGCTTCTTGTGTTTCCTGGTTCTTTGAGAGACTGCATGAAGCATGCTATTTGTGGAAACGATCATTCTATAGCGTGTTTTGTTGGAAAGGAATGACTGGAAATAGCACTGTTTTGAACTGTTCCTGATTGCGGGATGATTAGTATGTAATCGGCGATAATTCTTTGGTGTGCAGGGAGGAAACGGGTTACCGCGTGGTTTAGTAGCTTGAGATATCCAGTGCATTGAATATCTACTCGAGGAGCCTATCGAAAATCGAACGAAGACGAGAACTGAAGGACAAAATCAATCCTCAGAATATATTTCAGTGACCTCTTGCAAAATGAGTTGCAATGGTTGTCGTGTATTGCGGAAAGGTTGCAGCGACACTTGTGTCCTTCGTCCTTGCCTTCAGTGGATTGAGAGCTCGGAAGCTCAAGGCTACGCCACTGTGTTCGTGGCCAAGTTCTTCGGCCGCGCGGGACTTATGGGCTTCATCAGCGCCGTGCCAGATAACCAGCGCCCTGGTATGCGTTGATTCCTACGTGATACTTTGCAATTACTGATTGTGAAGTACTTATTTTCTGTACTCAGTACTCTGTATTGTGACATTTTTCTGGAATGAATGAACTAGCCTTTAGAGATTGCCAGCAGTTAACTACAGCTCAACCTTTCGCATGTAGTGATTTTTTACTTGTCTACAGTGACGAGACTGCTTTTCCATGTTCTTATCTTCATGACGTCAGTGGGAATTAACCATGGCTTTTGCTGACGTGCAGCGTTGTTTCAGTCTCTTCTGTACGAGGCCTGTGGACGAACAGTGAATCCAGTGTTTGGCGCAGTGGGTCTTCTTTGGAATGGAAACTGGCAAATCTGCCAGGCGGCTGTTGACACAGTTCTGAAAGGTGGCCAACTTCGCCCTCGGTCTCCCTCCAGTTGCTTGCCTGCAAACTTGAGTTCCCCTGCACCATATAGTCCGGCATTTGCTATATCTGGCAACCTCCCCATTCCTTTAGTTGGCAGAGTTGACGATCCTACTCAAATGACAGCAATTCCCTTCTCATCGAACGCATCAGCCGACGTTCTTCTCGATCGAGGTGCTATGAGTCTCGGGGTTGAATTGCCTGCAGCTAAAGGCCTGGAGCTTAAAGAGCGTGCAACAAATGTTCATCGAAACAGTGACGATTGGCGTCAGGAAGCGGTCAATGTGGAACCGTGTTCCATTTGGCAGAAAGATATTAAGCATTGTGACAGCTGGAACGGTTTAAATACAAATGCGGAGAGCCGGAGGGATGGCCTTGGGCAAGAAAGTGTGCAATTAGAAACCCTGGCGTATGCGGCTCCTCGGAGGGTCAGGGCCCGCATGGACGCGACTTCAGTGCCTCCTTCGAACTCTGGAGAAAGAGTGCACGAGGAGCCAGTTGGCGGAGGTGAGCAGCTCGAGCTAGATTTGACCTTGAAAGTGGGAGACAAAATGGTGGGAATTAAGAGGCTTTCTAGTCCTTCTGACTCTGTGAATTCTGAAGGATCAGTCACTAGTCTCGACACTACGCTTCGTGAACCTTCAAAGCTACCCAGCTGGGCATTGGAGACGACTCAGACGCCACAACCCTTTCGTAAGCTTCTGCCTCTTCTGCACTAAGTACAAGATGAAAGACTGCAGGTAAGATGCTGGTCCGGAGTTCGGACCTTCCACCTGTGTGCACTCCCCCATTTCGACTGTGATCAAAGAATTTTCAAGGCTCTTTGTTACGACTCTTTGTTAAGTAGCTTCAAGTGCATATCTATCAAGGATGTTGAGAAGATATGAAACTAGTGAAAAGTTTCAATCAGATCTTATAATCCAGTACTGTTCAACAACGAAAGCATAGTTTTACTTCACTGTATTCATCGGTTTTTAATTTCTTAGTAAGTGATTCGTGGTTCACCACATTGTAGGAGTTGGCCTACTCAAGGTCACATTTCAATTAGAGTGAGTGTGTAGTTTGCGGGAATTCATAGAGTGAAGGGCTTGGGACGGACTTGGACTTGGACCATACACAACCTCAGAGGAGGAGTATTTGTCCTTGCTTTTGTAGAGATGGATGATGAGAAAACATATATGGAACTTGCATGGAGTTTCACAACTTGAGATTTTTGTGCTGGTTTAACGCATTCAATCCTTGGAAGGAAGAATATGGAATTCATCATGTTATACTTGTGATTTGCATGGAGCAGTTGCAATTTCAAACATGCATAACTTCATGCAAGGCTAAATATGCACTTGGAACATGCAGAATGTGTGCACCCACAATATTCCATGTAAGAAATGTAATAGACATGGAACATATTTTCTTCATGAATTAGACATGAATTAGACATGGGTAGAAAGGAGGTCTTGGGGCATCAAGCTACACAGAGAATGAGATATGAAAACAAATATGGACCCAGTACCTTAAATTGGTTTTCAAATATTTTCCTTCTGATCAAGACACCAGTAGAAAGGGAGATCCTTGGCTGTAGATGACTATGCGTCATCCCTATACATGAAATTTATTAGAATTCAGAGTGGAATCTGGTGAAATGAAAGTGGTGGCACTTGGATATTTGATAAGAACAAAGAATCTCTCCATGCAAGTCAAAATGCAATTATTCATCCTTGGAATTTTGTATAAAAAGGGAACATCTTCTACAATAGTTTGACATCAAATGAGTGCTTTTGTATTTTTTTAAGTAGATAATTTCCATGGTGACTAACTCCTCCTTTGAGGGTTAAATTGGTGATATTCCACAAACTAAAAGGACTAATTTCAGGCCACAAACTAGGGCCAAGCTGCGTGGCGTAAACCATGCCAAAGTAATGGAATAATTATTGCCAATTATCCCTTGAGCGCCCAGAGTGAATTTCAAAATGAGGCCATGGCTGCCACTCAAGCTGGGCCCACTGATTAAAAAATAAGATGCATGAGAGGTGGTTCTTGAAATTGCAAGAAGGTTACAGAAGACAACTTTGGGAAAAATTGTGGAAGTTTTCACAGTATGACTTATGAGGTTATAATGGTCAAATGTTAGTGGGGAGGAGGTCATATTCGGGGTTAAGCATATTGAGTTGCAAACCTGTGTCCTTTAAAAAAAAAATTCTAATTATATGGTGGAATGGCTTGCGTTATGCACTATAAGATTTAATTTTCATAGAATTGCACAATCTTGAAATAAGATTTATTTTTCAGAGTGGCACAATCTTGAATTTTCAGGTTTAAGTAGGCCAAAATGTGTCAAAAATGTGAATGCCAGAGATTAGGTTTAAAAAAATTCTAGTCGTCCATTACTTCTCAAAGTAGGATATATGGTTGAAAACAAAGAATTAAACAAACAAAAATCATACAATTCCAAAGCAAATAATGGTCAAGCAGCAATGAAATTAAATAATTTGACCAAAATGTATTTGACCACCTTGTTTTTTTAGTTAGTGCATTGTCCATATGAGTTCACTCTTGAAAGAACTTCAATGTGCAACATCAAAATTTTCATACCTTAAGTGAGGTTGTTTATTTGTTTTGTTTTGTTTGTTAAGTTGAAATCATCCAATCAATGTGTCCCTTATTGTGTTATTGGTATTGTTGGAAAACCCTCAGCAAGGAAGGGTGCACGCTTTGTTTCTTGGTGTTCCGACTTTTAGCATGAAAGTTATTGAATTTTGAATTTTCAGTGAATTAAAAAATTAAAAAATTACTTTTATTTTGATTGTGGCAACGACATAAGGTACACTAGTATGCTTGAAATCAAGATTATTTACATAAAACAACCTTGTTAGTTATTGCAAGACTCTAGATCCAACCAAATAGAATAGAAAAGTCAAAACTTCCATCTCAAGAAGTGAGCATAAATATTGAAAGTGAAAGTAGTACAAGTATTGTAACATCTACAACAAAACCTATCTTGCATAAAAAGTAACATATTATTATTTTGGTTTGCCAAATTGTATAAAGAAATGCATAGGAATAAATACATAACGATCTAAATCGATGAAATTACAACAATGGATTTGGATCTTGGATTTTGACACTTGCACTTAATCACTATAAGAGAAAGGGGTGTTTTAAGTGAGTTTTTAAGTATAGTCCTAGACATAGGATTTTAAGTAATGACCTTTAAGGAGATTTTTAGCAAAATTTTACTAAAGGTCATTACTTAAAATCTTATGTCTAGGACTATACTTAAAAACTCACTTAAAACACTTCTTTCTCTTGTAGTGAATGTAATAGATATGAAAGTTGTTTTCCATTGTAAAACACATTTTATGAATCAATCTGAGTAAGAGTTTTTCGAAATGTGTTACACGTAAGAGAATATAAAAGAGACTATGATGAGAAGATGTTAATACCCTATACTAAATCCTAAATTGTGCTACAATGTAACAAAAAGATGTGTCATGTCCTTTTTGTCCCTCCCCCTTTCAAAAATTGAGAGCCATTGATATGTATTTCTTAAATCCCCCTACCTAATGGCATTGATCTTACAAACAACTTGGGATACATATATGGAATATTGTACTAATATTGAATACGGATATGGGATATCATACTAGTTTAAATTGAATAAGGGTTTATTAACGGGATATTATATTGGCATGAATATTGGATACAAATACAAATATGGGATACTGTATTGTAACAAGATACATATGTGAGATACCTTAGATTGGGGTAAATCCCATATGGAATGCCAAACTTAATAGCTTCTCAAAATTACATATATGGAGAGAAAAAAGAGGGTTTAGAAAAAAATTTAATTAAAATTAACCAAAATTATTATTCTTTAACTGAAGAGGGGAGGGAAGTTAAATGAATTTAAATTAATGTAAATTTTTTGAGCTCATTGTCATTGTGATAGTTTGTCACAATGACAATGAGCTCAAAAGATGTGGAAACTTTTCTATAATTGTAAAACTTCAAAAAACTCAAATAACTAGATCCACACTATCTATTGTAGTCCTCTTTATCAATAAAATTAGGTGTGTTTTTAGCAATATCCACCACTCTTGCAAGGCCATGGGAGAGCTTTTAGATTGTGCTACCAATAGCAACTCCAATTAGAGATGTCCATCAAATTAACAAGTAACAAAGTAATTGTAATATTTTAGCTCTAATTCATAATATGTCACTACTGCTAATGTTATAACAAAGCAATAGAAAAAATTCAAAAACTATTAACCACCAACTCCACCTCAAGATACTACATATTGATGAATGCACAAATTTTTGAGGACAAGCCACCATAACAAACGACCCCTAACTTTCTCTAGATATTCTTCTATACGCTTGAATCCTGACTTGAATGTAACTATGATTCCAAACTATGCCTAGACATTCTGTGCATATGCAATATATTATTTAGTGACTCCAATCCATCACTCTTCACTTACAATATGGAATTCAATTAATCAAATTCACATTCTATAATGATCAATTCTCATATGAATCTATGCAATCTCAATTACAAAATATGCATCCCTCATACATAACACATAACATTGAGAACCTTGGATGGATCACTAAACCACTCAATCCTAACTCCATGTGCCAAAGGCACTACTTTCACTCCATCCATCCAATCACTTAAAGAAACTTTTAAATTCTCCATGTCAACAATTCTACATTTAACAATATGAACAATATCACTATAAAATATTCCATATGCATTTTACTACATAAACATTGTTTAGGAAACAACCAATCCTTCCTATTCCTATATGATTGACTCCTCCTAATCCTTCACACCAACAATAACATAACTTTTTAAAACTATACCATTCCATACCACCCAATGAAATTATCCTTACAATATATACCATGTACTTAATTTATATACAACTATGTACTTCCTCTTCCAAAAACTATTGATACATCAAATCATACTTGCCACTTTAATGCACATTCATGAATTTCTTGAAGTAGTTAAGGTAGAGCCACCCATTACTAACCAATACCCCATTGGCAATCAATAGAGGGATTGAAATTCAAGAGAAGCAATGATTAATTTCCAACCATCAACTCTTGGTTTTCCACCATCAATTCTTCCATTCTTGTCATGACACATGTGCTTGGTTTGGAGTGCCAAAGTCAACAAGTAATCTCTTAGATGAACGGTCTTGGAATAGCCTAAACATTGGAGATGGGTCTAGGCCAACTTTTGGCTTTCAAAATTCATAGTAATTTCAAGTGAAGTGATAAAATTACCAAAATTTCCGCAACCTACATCATTTCTATCAATGCACCTCTGAAAATATTTGCTTTGCCTAACACTACTCCAGATCATGTCCATAATTGCTTATTTGATTGGTTGTGGGTGGATCCATTATAGTACAAAATCTCCCTATTATCAAAGGCATTTGGTTTGGATGCCAGTTCTTCTTGCCCTTGAAATAAGATATGGGAACCAAGATGAACAAACTCTTCATTTATATTAGCCATAGAATGGTTAGAATTATAGTATATATCATTAATGAGTTCTATAAGAACTTAGTAGACCCAAAAGAAAGGAATGGTGAAATGACCTAGCTAAACACATCAATTTTGATTTGTATTTTCCATCTTTTTTTAAACACATTGTCCCATTTTTCAATCAACAAAGATAATTCTAACTTAACAACTTTCAACAACTTTAATAGTAGTAGAATGTTGGGTTACAAAGATTGAAGCTTAAGACCACAACTTTGCAAGAGTTGTTGCATAGAGACTAGCAACTTCTCTTCCATGCATTTTGCAATTATATGACTTCTTTTTAACAATTGATCCAATGAATATATCCCATGCCTCAAATATATTGTAGGGACCCATCTATACCTTGAATTAGTTAGTTCATTAGATATGATGAAATCTAAAAAATTGTGACTCCTTTGCTTGTGTTTTTGGCACCATTAGAAAACACTCTGCAAGGAGGGGTGCATTAACTTTGTGGTGTTTAAACCTATCGTGTAAAAGTTATAGAATTTTGAAGTTTTTGTGAATTAAAAAATTATTTTCATTTCATTTTATTATATTGTGGCAACAACACAAGGTACACTAGTCAAGACAATAGCAATGTGCTATTCAACCTCTAGATTTATGCAATGGAATCAATTTAAAAATATGGTTACAAGATAGACATCATATGACTCAAGGCATTGAAAGACTCATCATCATGACTTTGTGGAACTTAGAAAAGGGGTTGCTTGCAAGAAAGATTGGTTGATTTTGTAGAATTTTGTCAAAAATTAGGATCTTGATGCTAGACACTATATTTTAGTACTAGAAAGAAAAGCTTTCATATCATTTTCTGGTCGTCAATTATATTGTAGATTTGTTGTACTATTAACAAGTGTCCTTCATGAGAACTAAACAATCTTTAATTGTATTCTTCTATACTATATCTCAATTTTTTTTTTTAGAAAAGGAGTGTGTTAAGGTTTTAATTTATTATAAATCTATCATTATTACTAGAAAAAACAATGAAAAATTGTTAATTTTTGAAGACTTGATGGTGATCAAATATCACCAAAAGAATGACTTCAAAACTATTTTCAATATTCAAAAGTGTACAATCCAAAGAGTCCTATTTGCACAAATATAGAGGACATAACATAATCTATTTTTAAACATTCCTAATATTAAAAGAATCCTATCTATAGTGAATATAGACCACCTAAATTTCAACTCTTGATCATTAATTTTGGTTACTCAAAAGTACTCCAAACCACTAAATTTTGTTTATATCAAATTAGCAAAATAGAATCTTAAATATGAAATAATTTTAAAATTTTTTTTGAAAAAATAAGGGATGTGATTATAATGTATGAAATTCAAATTCATTAGGTTCTTGCTTCAAAAAGTATAGCAAATGACAAGTCCGTTATACTATATGATATCGAAAAGGATTGGTGTTTTTTGCAAACATCCAAGGACTTTGGAATTTTAGCTTGTATGTAGATTTCAAGTTTTGGGGTGGATTCTTCTTACCATGATCCCCTAGCTTATAGCCATTTGATAGATATTATGACTCTTTGATTGTGTCGTGCTTCTTTGGTATGGCTTGTGCATAATCTTTTGTGAAATGATCTCTTATAGCAATGCTCATTGTAGATGGTGAGACACCTATAGTATTGGGACCTCACGTTGCCATTGTTGGAAGGAAAAACAAATTAGTACCTCCCTCTCTCTTCTTGAGTTCTTGATTAATAAACAACATCTATCCCACTTGCTTGAAATTTTGCTCAAGTGCCCAATGTTGATTATTTTATATATATCTTTATAACCAAAAGATTCTAGCTAGTAATAGAGATTATTCCTTCATATTTACCTTACACAATGCTATGTGCCTAATTATTATAGCTACGCCCCTAACAATGCTTTGCTATAGGCTTAAGTCTCATTCACTCTATTGTGTAGGATTTAAGTGCTACAATATTATTATAATATGAGAAGGCGTTGGGATTGCCTAGCCATTCTCCGGGATGTCGCCGACTTGTTGTTGCTACAAACTACCCGTACATGGTTATTTAATGTTCTTCCTCATCCTATCATTGTAACCTAGATCTTGTTGCTTTTGGGATTTTTTGAACTTGTTGATCTTCATACAGCTCATTCATTCATTTTCATTCTTCTTGTTTGTCTTCACTTATAGTAGCCGACCCATTTTTGATCACCCTCCATTTTTATGACATAGACTTTTTTTTAATGATCAATAAGAGATGAGTAGTGATTAATTATGGTACAATTTCCAATGCAGTTGTAGTACATTACTATTGATTGCAAGACTCACAATATTGCAACAAGCCCTAGGTTGATTTTGCAATCAACCTATAGTTAGAAATAGGAAGGTCTATATCACCATTATAGGTCGAAAAGAATCTTTCACTAAAAAATTCATAGTAATTATGTTTTGTGTAATAAAATTCACAAAAAATAAAAAATCTTTTCAAATTCTATTTTTGTATAAGGAAAAAATTATAAATTCAAAAACATGTATTTCAAATATGGCTCGTACGTCCTTCTGAGGTCCATATTAGAACTTTGATTGGGTCAAATGTATGTTTTGTCTATACATATATGGTTTCTTATACAATTAGTCAATTTAGGAGTTATATGAGGTATGTATAATTTTTTGGGCAAAATACTAACTTCTCGATTTTCCTTCATTCCGAGTTTCGCAAGATCTTCACGATGCTAAGAACTTGATAAGGTTTCTAAATGCATTCAAGCAACTTATCTTGATGATGCCGACTAGTTTTGAAAGAATAAATGGTGTTGTGTTGCAAATGCCGACATTATGTAAAAATATGTATATTTATATTCTTTAAATGGGTTTCAATATTTATAACATAGTAAAGAAAATGATATCAGTTGAAGTGGCTTCAAGGTGATGCCTTCTCTTTGCTATTATAAGCAGGTATGACAGGACGGTCGGACGTCCGGGACGTTCGTACGCGGATGTTGTGTCCGTAGCGTCCGCTGACATTCGTGTCCGCCTGTCCCCCCGTCCACCCCGTCCGCCCTGTCCGCCCCGCCCGTCCGCCTTCCAATGGCGGGAGGGACGCTGCGTCCGCTGGCGTCCGTGAGGACGGACGTCCGGGTTACGGACGCTATTTTGGGGCGGACGTACTGATTTGTCAACCCTGATTATAAGCAACTATAAAAAGAGGGATTTTCTTGATAGCTTCATCATTTTGATATTAATTTTTTTGTTTTTCATTTGAATTATATTATGTCAAAGTGGAGGGTTTTTTTTAGTTTCAAGATGAAGAATCTCAACTAGAGTGTGAGTTTGAATTATTTTTATCACAACTATTGGATCAACCTTAATAGCCACTGAATCTTGCATTGTTGCTTGAGCATTTACAAAATAAAGTTAAATCATCTCGACCACTGAAACAACCTTGCGTGGAAAAACCATAGCACGAGAATTTTCAATATGATGCTAGAACATTGGTGATCTTGTTGTAGGTTGAATGCGTTGGCTTGATAGCCGTGAAATTACATTCAAAGGGTGTTTTGAAGGTTTAAATGATGATCAATATTATTGCATGATTAGGCCTATTAAGGGAAGTCTTAGTTACTAACAATGATTTGAGGGGCTAATCAATCCTTTAACTAAAGCAGATTATGCCAATTATGTCGTTGCTTTAGTCAAATGCATCTTCAAATTTTTGAAGATGGAATGATATTTTGATTGGAATTCTAATTTTTTTTACCTCTACTAGTCATATGTTGATTTATAGTTCTTCATTCTATATTTGAAGTATTTTTCTAAATTAATTTTGTGTGTATGAAGTTGTACAGGAAAAATATTTAATTAGTTTCCCTTCTAATAACTTTGTGATGATTTATCTTCTACATAGAAATATGAAATTAGTCTTATGATCAATTTTCATGACCAATGGATATTAAGGAGGCCACATGATCAAGGTGTGGGCTGAAATCCATTTGACTTGTGTGGTTTAAGTAGAAGATAAGATGGAGGGAAAAGAAGGCACTATTCATCGTCTCTCTTGTTATTGTGAGTAAGGTCTGAAAGTTTGAAAAACCATTGTGTGTTGTATATTAAGAATTTGGAAATAAAATTTAGAGAAATTATGTATATTGGTGTGAAGTTTTTAAATTGATATCACTTATTTAATTTGGAATTGTGAATCAAAAGTCGTACTAATTTGAGTGGAGAGAGGTTTAGGGCCTTCTATCTAAAAGAGCAAAGATTTTGCTCGGCCATAAAAGATAGACAGGTCTTTTGATTTCAGTGAAATTTTGAGAGAGTGTATAAATTTGTATTGTTTTTTCATGAAAATATCCTTTATTGTATTTAGACTTTTTACAAATGAATTGTGAGTGACAAAGCAAAGAAGGATCTACTGCCTTTTTTTTCTCAAGGCCAAAACTTTAGAAGGCTATAGGAATTGAACAAAGTTTTAGAATGAGTTGAAATTTATAGGAGAAGTAAAAAATTGGTTTTCCAAAAAGCCATTATTTATTTCATTTGGACTCTGGATGAAATAGCAATAGCAATTTAAAGTTTGACAATGAAATAGGAGTTTGGAATTTGGAATTTGGAATTTGGAGTTTAGAAAAGTTGGAGTTTAGAAGAGTTGGAGGAAAGTTGAAGAAGACTTTGAAAGAGACTTTGAAGATTTTCATGACAAGAAGGTTGAAAATTTGTGTGTTGTGGCTTGTAACTTGTTATTTTTAGCTTGATTTGGAGGCTTGTTGTCTTTCTATTGTTATTCCTAGTCGGTTTTTGAGGCATGTTGGTTTCAATTTTGTTTTATAAACACCGTTGTGGGTTATGTAGATATCCAATAATAACCATGTTTTGTGTTTATGGTGATAAAATGGGATTGATCACCTACATAGTCAAACTTTTATGTCGTTCCCATTGATGAGGTACAATTGCTGATCATTGTGGGTTTGAGATTTAGGAACCAATTTTCGGACGGTCAGCTTGTGGTTTAGCTGTCTTGTTTTACTCGTTTGAAGCTATAGGATCTTATCACATACCTTAACCCTTATATCCATTTAAAGCCAATACATGATAGATCTACGGGTAGTAGTTTTATGGTGGTATAAAAGATTCAATGTTCAATATCAAAGGTTTGATACGACTAAGGCTTTCAATTTTTGAACTATATTAATTTAGTTGATAGATTTGTTGTGATGAGCTCATTTATATTCATCTTCTTTATTACTTTGTTGGTTATTAATAGGGTGAATCTACAAGTGACAAGTTCACTTGTTTTTATCATCTTACAATTTTCTTCATTCTCAAGTCATTTTTGGTCGCAACCAAAATCTCTGTGATTTCTTGAGACAAAAGCTTTTTACATGATAATGATAAAACAAAAATTAAAACAATTAGAAGTTTAGAACCATCCACAACACATTGGATGACAACCACCAAGAAAACAAGCGGTAAATTTTGAAATTTGCAATGCATATATAGTGCGTAAGTCCTATAGAAATTAATGTGTGGAACATAACTAAATACATCTCTCTAAAAAAACTAAGTGATGAAATTAACCTTTAAAAGGTTGTGGCCCCCTAAGACTAAGGTGGTCACCCAAATGCTTTGATTATTGGAACAATCAGTGAATTTTTTGTTTTTACAATGAATAGTATAGTCATCCATCAAACATTTTTTTAGCCTAGTTGTCACTTAAGGGTAAACTAGTAGAGATCAAAGATACATACACACGTCTTAAGATTCTAGATGGGTCTTCTATAAGTCTCTCTGCACAAACCATCACAAACTAGTGCCATGAGACTTGCATTTACAAGATTTGCTACAAAATCAACAACATCGTCTACAACTCTACATATTAACCTTGAAATATAGTTGATCTCTTTATAGCTAATGATTGGTTAAGCATGCCTTGATCTCATTGAAAATGAATGATTTTAATCCAATTTTGTTTTAGAGAGTTCTTTGAGTGTATATGTACTACTTGATGGTAGAACCGTAGAAAGCTTCTTATTGAGAGTTCGACTATAAGATTTCTAAACAGAAGATGCTAAATTCATATATCACAAAAGATGCCTTTCCAATGTATTTAGCAATGCCCTACTTCTTTAATTTTTTCTTTATCTAAATTTTAGCTTTTAAAATGATAATTTTTGAATTTGAATCTATCTTATGAAATACATTAATATTTATTAAGTCTAGTTTATATCCTAATTTGAAATATCTTGAGATTCCTAAAATTGTGTATTTAATAACCATTTGAACTTTGGCCCTATTAATATGTTCTACCAAGATTTTAATTATAGAATGATATAGAAATTTGGTTTACACCATTATATTCTAAAACATACTTTACATCTATGGTGAAATTTTCATATCTTTGGAACTTATTTTGTATTTGATGTAAATTATCTTTGTTTTTTCTTATAAAACTTAGAATAATTTCAAATTTTCACACTAAAAGATTATGAATTTTTTGGTGTATACAAGACGTGTGGTTTAATCTTTGAAAATAAAAAAATAAAAATTCTATTAATTTTCAATGAAAAATGAAGCATCCAAGGTAGAGGACTTTGATGTTTGAGTAGATTGTTGTAGGCTTTGACATTTTAGGATTAACCTAATTGAATATGTTCATTCAAAATTTGCTATAAGAGTTTTTTTCTTCTTTATCATAGACCTTAATTAATGTTGAACTCAAAGTTGGACTAGTTCCTAGTTAAATCTTGTAAATCTCATAGTCAAAGGTCAATCTATAAGGGATCAATTTGGTAGGGAGTCCTGGAAGTGACACTCTTATTTCTTTGCAAAGGTAACACATAAAGTGCTATGATTGGACAATAATTTTGCCTTCACCAAACTTGTTGATGAAATTGTACTTATTCAAAGGATGAGTAAGGATTTACCAAACTCATTGAAGTTATTTAGGCACTTGCAATGACTCCCATTATTGATGGTTAGCTAATTCATAATTCTATAAGTGGTCATGTTTGTTGCTTTTGTTTCTATTTCAAAGGAAGATGGTTGACAAAAATATATTGTGAAGAAGTTTATTTAAGACCTTTCTTGGAAACTGAGCTAATTAGAGCTACACTAGAACAAAGTCTCTCATAACGTAGCTACTTATTGAAACTTGATTTACATTGAGAATTCTATTTGTTTAAGTACAAGATTAATATCCATTTATTCACTTTTTTAGCAACTGGCATGCATTCAATTCCTTGACCTAATTATGAGTCTATCTAGTGTGTATATGGAGGCTTGTACTTGAATTTTTGGAGGTCATGGTCTAATTTTCAATTTCCAACTATTTAAACAAATGATGGTCTGACTTGCTTTAAAACAAATGTAGAATGATATGTATACAAGAATTGACAAACCTCTCAATTTTCATGTGACTGATTTTCTCTCTCTAAATATACCAATTTTTTTAATGCCAAATGAAGAAGACTAATACAAATGGGTGAATGCAAGAAACACTAGCCGTTTTTGTTGCATTGTCTACAATACTCATGATTTTCTTAGTAGTACTATAATATTAGAAAAAAAAATTGAAAAATATGTTTTATGTATAAACCCTTAAGGGAAAGGAACCCTAGGAAGGAAAAGCATAGAAACTTTTTTTTAAATAGGAGAACTAGAAAAGTGCAAAATCTCATAAAAATAGGTACTTTGATGTTTTAATTTGTACAAAATAGGGAAAGCAATTTTTAAAGAAACTAAAAATTTTCAATATGAGAAGACTTCATGAGAAATAGATTTCACCAAAAGAATGATCTTGAAATCATTTTCAATGTTTAGAATTGTGCGCACAAGGGAGCCCTATTTGCATGAATGTAGAAGACATAAAATGATATTTTCTTAATTTTTTTTTGGTGGACACATGCCTTTCTAGTGTGGAAATAGAGCACAAAAACTTCAGCTTTAAATCAATCATTTTGGATAGTCCTTGACAATACTAAAACCCTTTAAATTGCAAAGTGTGACAAATTAGCTAAATTTAAATTTAAGTATAAAATAATTTTTGAAAATTTATAAAAAATAAGTTATTTAATTATTGTCTAAATATCAATCTTCACAAAAAAAAATCCAAATACATTGGCTTCAATCTACAAAAGATATAGCCAAGCACAACTTAGAAACTGTAAGTGTGATACAAAATAGTACTCGTGTTTTTTGCATTCACCCAAGTACATTCCTATTCCAACTATAAAACAAACTTGTAAACTCTACAATATAGTCTATCAAAGTCATTTGAAGCAACTTATAGTTCAATGAGGGTGATTGCAAGAAATAATTGTCCTATTTGTTGCGGGTTTTTTGGGACCGCTATAACTTTTGCTATAACTTTTGATTTTTAGGTTCAATGCCAAAAACAAAAATGCTTCCTAGATGTCTTGATTGTAATTGTATCCCTTATTTTACAGAAATTAAAAATATATATTTTATATTTAAAATTCAATTTTGTTAATTTATCACACTTTGACGTTTAGGAGTTTTAGTACTATTGAGCAATTTAAATTAATGATTTTTAGTTCAAATTTCTATGGTATATTTTTCTAATAGGTAGACATGTTTCTACCAAAGATCATCTAAAAATATATTATTTTATAGCCTCCACAGTTGTGCAAATAGGCCTCCCTTGCATGTGCATTTCTAAACATTAGAGATGGTTTTGACTTCATTTTTTTGGTCAAATCTCATCACCAAGAAGCAGGGTTGACAGGACGTCAGGACGCGGATGCTGTGTCTGCAGCGTCCGCTGACATTCGCGTCCTGGCGGACGCAGCGTCCGCCAGTCCCCCGTCCGCCCTGTCCGCCCGATTACGGCCGTCCGATCGACGTGCGGAATGATATGGTCCGCACGATCTGGGCGTCCGCCTCAGGCCGTCCGCCCCATCCGTCCGCCCTGCCCCGCCCGTCCGCTTTCCGACGGCGGTCGGGACGTTGCGTCCGCTAGCGTCCGTGCGTCCGAAAAACGGACGCTATTTTGGGGCGGACGTTCAAATTCGTCAACCCTGCCAAGAAGTCCTCCCAAATGGCCAATTTTTAGTTTTGTTCAAACTTATTTTTCCTATTTTCTACAAATTAAAATGTTGGGAGATGTATTTTCTGGGACAACCAAAAAGACTATTTTGGACTTTGGTAGAAACATATCTACCCATTAGAAAAATATACCATAGAAATTTCAACTAAAAATCATTAATTTAAATTGCTCAATAGTACAAAAAATTCCTAAATGTCAAAGTGTGACAAATTGACAAAATTGAATTTTAAATATAAAATGTTTTTTTTTTAATTTCTGAAAAATAAGGGATACAATTACAATGAAGACATCTAGGAAGAATTTTTTTGGTTTTGGCATTGAACCTAGAAATCAAAAGTTACAATTAAAATTATAGTGGTTCCAAAAAAAATGCAACCTAGCAGTATAAGTGTTTCTTGCAATCACCTATGAGCAAAAAGTGAAAAACAAAGCAAAAATGTAAATTTCAAGATGCAAGTGAGCCTTCAAATAGTTCCTGGGAAGATTACTTAGTGTATCAATAACAAACTATGTGTGTTGAAGTGATTTTTTGGCCTTCTATATACTTTTTAATAAACTATAATTTCAACCCATAATTTTGAGCTCAATTTAACAATGAGTGAAAGTTTCCATTGCCAAAAATTTCCAACTCAAATAACATATGAAATGATTTCTAGAAGAGGTCAAAAAATGAATTGAAATGGCATGTTTTTCAACTCAAATATTTATAGAGAATACATTTACATAACCATTGCATATTTGCATCATTATTCAAGGAAAATGAACTTTCAATAGAGTTATTTTTAGCAGTTTTTTGTTCATTGTTTAGACAATTTTTTCTTATATAAAATAGGGGTGTGAAATTTATTTTTAGCTCTATAGTATATCTTTTTTCTTCAAAAATATATAGCTAATTATAATTAACAAATAAAAATACCAATAATTTGCAACATAAACTTTCAAAGTAGAGGAATCTCCTCATATTTTTTTTTAATTTTATTTAAATTTTAGGAAATAAAATAGGGGGTTATCAAATTTAACTTATATAATTTCTAATCAATATTCTAAGTGATCTCCCTGGGAAATAGTTTCAACTACAAATTTTTCAAGAGTTGAAGGCTTAGCTTTACCTCTACCCATGCAAACAAACAAACAGACAATTAGTTGGTTTGCAAACATACAATCATACAATAGGTGTCTATAGTTGAAACCAATTGTCATCTATATCACAAACCGATGATAATTTGAGAAGGAAACAAAAATGAAATTTTGCAAGTGCAAGTATAAACAAACCCCTTGAAGAAAAAAGAATAGTGAACCTTTGCCATGTTCATGAATTGTATTCCCAAACTGCAAAGTAAGCAACTTGATTCAACAACCACAAAATAGGACTCAATTATAAAAAAAAAATAGAATTTGTGCATCAAGACAAAACTTGTGGCAATGGTAAAGCAAGAGGCAAAGGGCTCAAAAATAACTCCAATGTGAGGAAGTTGTTTAAAAAGTACCATATAGACATAGTTTCTAGAGTTAATTGTCAATAAATTAGTGACTACCATTTTTAAGCCCAATCATAGTAGGTGGGCAGGTGGTTTTTAATTCCAATCTTTGGACATATTGCTACAAGCCATCAAGTTAAATCTTGCTCTATACTATTATATATTAAATAGTGAAACTTCTTGATTTAGACCTCAAGATAGGAGAAGCGACATGACCTTTTATCAAAAACTATATATATGGAACACAATTCAAAATAAAATAATATTCAAATTATAATGCAAAGATGAGCTTCAAAATCAGCGATGGTATCTCTAGTTCTATTGCATTCGTAAGCACAGTTCCTGGTTTTTAGTCGTCACAAAGGTACAACTTAATATGTTCCATTGGAATGGTATGCTTTATAAAAATTAAATAAATGGAAATTGGCAAGGTATTGTCGTTTTTCTTTTAATCGGCTTAAGAGATTTGTATGTGAAATCTTTCCAAGGCCGAAGAAGAAATCCCTCTACCACCCCTGGTGATGTACCACTATACGAAAGTCGCAGTGGTATACAACACTCTTATGAAGGGGCATTCCAGTCTCAAACTTGATTGTACAACATTCTTCTTTTCTAATTTTGCAACATAAGTGAAGCACAGATGTGTTCGATGTTGATCAGTTCTGGCAACAGTAAAAGGTCCCTTGTTGAAATATCTGCAGATAGATGTTTAAGAACCGAGTTCTAGACTTCTAGTGAACCCATTGCCGACCACGGTAGAAATGAGGTGTTGAATCTCATAAATGGAAGCTGTGTTCGAATTGGATACATATATGATGGGTAGGACTTGTGAGATAACAATGTTACAATGTTACAAGCTTGGTGAATCAGTCTGGTTGACCGAAACTTGATATATTACGGATTGTCATCATTTCGAGGTTGTTCCGGCGATAGAAATTCTCGCGGGTTTGATACATTAAGCAGGCACAAGTCGTCGATCAGTGTATCTGAAATCAATGCTTTTTGAAATTTGCATAGCAGGTTCTCGTCGTCCCAGTTTAGCCAAGCGTTGTATCAATCGGACTTCATAGGCAAGTAAATACGCGTTGCACCACCAGCTAAGGAACGTGAAAATCGTACGGGGATGCCCGTGGATTGCCGGCGTAGATTGAACTGAAGTAGTCCATTTTGAACCAGTAGGGACCCCATCACTGTTAATTAATTTGCACCGAAATTTGAGTCGTTGCTCTGGGATGTGACTTATCTGCATGGCGATACGCAATGCTTGTTATAAAGGAGATACTATCTAGCAAGTTATCCGGGTCCTGGAGGGGTATGGATTCGGAGCACCGAGTTGCATCGGCAACAAGAATGTCTTAAATCTCGTTTAGCAAGTTAAGAGTAAGTAGTATCAAGGGTCGAATCAATGATCCAGAACATACTGGTCTCCATGTGCAGGATATTTTTATTTACAGTTTCAGTCTCAATCTGTTTTGCTCATATTCTTACAGTATCAAGAATCTTATGGGACGTGAGGGTGAGCAAAATTGAATGAGCAAATGAAGATACTGGAAAAGGCAATTTGGGAAGCATTTGTTAGCCAGCGATATTTTGATTTATGCTGCTTGAAAGTAGCCATCAAATAAAGCAGGTTGGAGGGCATTCAGGGAGCAAGTCCGTGAGATCCTTTGGTGCAGCTTCTAAGATGGTAGACAATATACCCAGACGTCGTTGTTTATGAATGGGATGAAATCATTCCCATTCAATCTCTCCAAAGCTTGTAATCAAATACGTCGATTGCATACAAAGCAAGCATTATTCGAGGCCTTATCCAAATGAAACCCGAACAAAACAGGGGTTGTGAGAGACATTGAATTTCATTTTTGACAAAGTACGTACTGGACAAAGGTGGTCAAACTGGAAGAAACCAAGAGGTCATGGAATATTTTTTCGGAGATTTAGCCATTCAAGGGCTCTACTGCCGTAAGTAAGCTTAATGAACCCTGAGATATTTCGAAATGGAGTACCACTCTGTTTCTTCCGTAAGTAGTTGTAGCAATTAAGAGCTCATCCAGCACATGTATAGAGCGCACATCAAATATTCAGGCATTATCCCAATTCAAAATTTTGCCTTTCATCGGGCCGGGAGGCCCATGGTTTCTGTCGGCCATCAGAGGAAGCAGTGGACGCGGGAGTCTTCGGACCATGCGAGAAATTCGACCTGTTGGTTGGGACAGGCGAGTCCTCTTGCCGTCGATCGAGTGTTGCCATTCAAATATTGGAATCCACCTGGGGTCGATAATTCTTATCGTAATTGCCTCTTCCACTGTTGAGCTTCCCTGAACCTCAGTCTTCAATTCCTTCATTGCTAAAAGGCTGGCCACGACCAGCAGGAGGAGTGCGTTGTTGCACTGGTTGAGGCTCCGTAGCGCTGACATTCATATTTAGTCTGCGTCGTTTCTGAGGTGGTGTAGAGACTGCCTCAATGGAATCGAAAATGCAGCAGGCTTAAAAAGTAGTTCCACTCTCTTGGCTCCTGGGGCGTCGTAGTGCTTGGCTAGTAACTTGTAAGAAGCATCATTGGCTAGCTCCAGAGCTGCCGTGTCCAATCAAGCGTCGAACAGCTACGAAAATAATCTGTGTCTTCAATGCTAACTAAGCTACACATTTCATCCATGTCAAAATCGCTCCGCATTTCGAGGAATTGGAGGGTGATGAAGGATAAGTATTCATTTTTCTGTCAAGAAGCGCTCCAAATTATTAATCATGAACCAAATTATGCTATGGTCGAACCATAGCATGTTACCCCTGCACCATGTTTTGGCATTCTGGCTACAGCGGCACCTAATATAGGGACGCTGTCAGTTCCCCAACTGACTAGTATATTTGGGGTCGGGTGTTTAGGAGCACAAGTGATCGAGCACATCGAACTTAGCGCGGACATTGATCTCTGCTGTGGTATATTTGCGATGGTCATTTAGTGCTATTGGAAAAGCATTGATCAATTCTGCTGGCTTCTCAAGGAGGCTAGCTAGTACAACTCCGAGCTTTTACCTCGTAACTAGAAACCTCTTGATCTATAAAGATTAACCCATCATTTCCATATGGGAGTAGATCGAGAAATAGGGTCCAGAAGGTTAATGTTATTCAAGCACCAGGTTCTGTGTGCTTTCGATTAATGCTAGTTGATCCTCAATAGCACGGAAAGGCAGGAAAGAAATAGCAGGTTCCTTACCGGAATTTTCAAGTGAAGCCATCTCTTTTTCCGACTAGGTATATCGTAGTCTGGATGATATGAATTCTTAAAGATCCTCGATGGCAGCTTTCTGTGCAGGGGCCATGTTAATCTAGTTTCACTAGCAGTGGATGAAGCGGGGAAGCTGATGGGGGTAGACATATAGATAAGTCCGTAGGTGTAGGTAAGTCAGGCCAGTTCTCATGAGGGTTGGGAAGACGTCATAATATATAAAAGCATTCTCGACAAACTTGTTCAACTCGAGTTTGTCCTGTTGTAGGCCGGAGTTGTGCTAGAACAACACTGTGGACTTCTCGAAGTCGATCCAGTCGTATGCCTTTATCCTCAATGGCACCGTACCCATCATGATGGACGTCCAATTAATGGGAGAGGTCAAGCATGGTCAACAGGAGCGGCGCGTGCTCACCTTCATCGTCCCGATCATTGAAAGCATGTTTATCTGTAGTTTGTCCAAAGTTGCGCACCTCGGAACCTGGAGTGACGGAGCTCGATCACTGATTGCGCGCAGCTTGTGATGGTTTAGGGCGACCAGGTCATGTAGCTAGCCGTTTGTTTTTTCCTGGATTCAGCTAGAGTTCGTGAGAGGATTACTAGATACGCAACATGCTTGACTTTAATTTATTGTCATCCAGGTCAAATTTCAAGTAAGTGACACTTAAGTGAAGACAGAGGCTGACCTCCTCTGAAGAGTTGGTCATAGAAGACTAATATAGTTGCATCCCTATTCTGGGCTTCACTCACCAAAACATAAACAAGAAACCAATCCAGACTTTCTCAAAGACAAATATTTATAACAATTATGTTATCTAGAAGACTTTTTCACCAAAAAAACAAAGCTGTAAATTCCAATCCACTAGTACCATCAAAGTCATTTGAAGCAACTTATAATTCAATGAGCAAAAAGTGAAAAACAAAGTCAAAATGTAAATTTCAAGATGCAAGAGGCCAAGAGTCTTCTCTCAGTATCAACTGCAAAGTTTTCTGGACTTGGACTTGAAGACTTAGCCTCACCTTTGCCCATGCAAGAAAAAAAAAAATCGGTTTGTTTGGAAATTTACCATGGGTGTATGCATGGGTGTATGTAGGTGAAGGCATGAAGTCAATTGTTATCTATGTTATAAATTTATAATAACCTTATAACCTATGAAGGAGATTCATGCAAAATTTTGCAAGTGCAAGGAAAAAACAAATCTCTTAAAGAAAAAAGAATAAAAAACCTTTGTCATGTTCATGAATAGTATTTCCCATGGTTGTCATAACGGGCGAGTTAGGGTCATTGGACGGGACGGACAGATGGGCAAACTAGATTGGACGGACGGACGGTCCGGACGGCTTTAATTTTGTAACTTGTGCAATTTTGCGGAATGACACATCACCTCGTCCGCGCCCTGACGATCTTGTCTGCGCCCAGCATGTTCCTTAATCCACATGGCATCCACGTGGCCTATTTTTTCGTTATCAGAAAGTCAACTATGTGTTGACTGTATCAGACGGGCGGGACCTCTAACGGACGGGCGAACCGGACGTCCGTCCACTATGACAACCATGGTATTTCCAAACTATAAAGTAAGCAATTTGATCCAACAACCACAAAATAGGGCACAACTATATAGATGGCGAATTTTATTAAAATGATAGTATTCCATGTGCCATTTTTATACCTTGACATTTAGGACAAGTATACATTGCTAACATTTAATTAGTTTTTAGATTTCAAAAATTTAGAACTAATATAGATATTAGACCAAGACATCGAGTAGTCTAAAAAATCTAAGAGTGGTATAGATTTTAGATATCTAGGAGCACTGTAGTTTTCAAAAATCTAGTATTGGTAAAGATTCTAGTATAGAAAAAAATAACTCAAACTGTGAGGTCTGAACTACTAAAAGTGCTAAATTAACAAAATACCACCATTTTAATAAAATTGACTATATAGGCAAAGGACTCAAATGTAACTCTATTGTTAGGAAGGTGTTTAGAAATCATTTTAAAGACATAAGTTACTAGAGTTAATTATCAATAAATTAGCCCATTTATAGTCGATGGACAAGTAGTTTCTATTCTTGTCCTTATTCCCTTAAATATACTTCTACGAGCCATCAAGTTTTTCAAATTAAAACTATTTCCATACTATTATGTATTTTCAGGGTTGACAAGATGTCCGGACGTCTGGGACGTCCGGACGCAGACGCTGTGTCCGCAGCGTCCGCTGACATTTGCGTCCTGGCGGACGCAGCGTTCGCCAGTCCCCCATCTGCCCGTCTGCTCGATTATGGCCGTCTGATCGATGCGCGAACTGATTTGGTCCGCACGATCTGGGGGTCCGCCCCGCCCCGCCCATTCGCTTTCCGACGGCGGTCGGGACGCTGCGTCCGGCCGTCCGGAAAACGGACGCTATTTTGGGGCGAATGTTCAAATTCGTCAACCCTGTGTATTTTGTATTTAGGTAGTTCCGTAGTTGAACTTTTTGATTTAGACCATGGTTGTCATAACGGGCGAGTTAGGGTCATCGGACCGAACGAACGGACAGTTTAGACGGCTTTAATTTTGTAACTTGTGCAATTTTGCGGAATGACACGTCACCTCGGAATGCAAAATCCAGGGCGTGGATGATCTCATCCGTCCGTCCGTCCATTCCTTAATCTACATGGCATCCACGTGGCCTATTTTTCCATTATCAGAAAGTCAACTATGTGTTGACTGTATTGGACGGGCGGGACCTCTAACGGACAGGCGAACCGGACGTCCGTCCACTATGACAACCATGATTTACACTTCAAATAGGATAAGCCACGCAGGCACGTGACCTTTCATCAAAATTATATATATGAAACAAAACTTGAATAGAATATACAAATCATAGTCTCAAACTCTCAATGAGCTTTTATGTTTTTGGAGGATGGATTGTGGGATAGATATGCTTGGTGTAGAGATGAGCTTCAAAATCAACTATAATATCAAGTATAATAATATTTCTAGTTCAATTGCATTTCTAAGCACAATTCTAGATTTCTCATGGTCACAAAAAATTCAATTCATATTGTATTTGAATAGTATGCTTTATAAAATATAAATAAATGAAAATTGGCAAGATACCATTATTTTTTTAATCGGCTTAAAAGATTTGTATGTGAAATCTTTCCAAAGGCCAAAGAAATAGAAGAATTCCAATCTGTTTTTGATGATGGCATGAATTAAAATCCCTAAAGGTCAAAGACACTATGTTTTCACCAAAAACGCTCCTTCATTGCCATTTCTAATACAAGTACCAAATTTTAGAAGATAAATATTTTTGGACACATATAACCATAGGATCTTATTGGACACCAATTTGAAAAGATGGAGGAAAAATTTCAGAAATTTCCACTTTGTAGAGTACAAAACTGATATTTAACTAATTATGGACAAATCCATAGTCCAGAAATAAATCGGCCGTCAGCCGATATAGTCGAATGCATAGATTTGTGTGTCATAAGCAATGAACAGAAATGGACGCAACCACTAAACAAACCAAAGTACCACAACACATGGCAAGTTATTGAGTTCAGAGCCTACAATTAGTGGTTAAATGAATAATTTCATAAGCTCCTATGCTGTGTTCAAATTTGGAACAAAGTATCGGCTGGCGCCTGATACTGCCAACCGATTCCTAACATCATTCTCTAAAGCACCTAAATCTATGAAAGTATTTGCACTACGTAAACTATGAAAATCGACTATGGCAGCCATCTGTAAGATGAAGAGCAACGAATGCTCCTCCTTAAACCCTAAACCCTGAGTCCATCCGATCCAATGAACTGAATTGCTCGTATCAACTGGCAGCCGATATCCCCCCCAAAAAACTCCAGAGAACAGGTCTTGAAGTGAAGAGGCAGTCGATTCGATAAGATTGGCGTTGACAATAAAATAGTTCAAATTTGTGAATAAGGTAAAGGGGACGAGATTGGAAGGTATTCAAGCCCCCCCCGATTCCACTCTGCAAGGGTATTGACTGGCGGCCGACACCATGTAGGGCAAATCACCAGAATATCCCATTCCAGTTTGGCTTTCCGTACTTGATTGACTGTGCAACCTCATAGTGTAATTGTCCCGGTCTGATTGCGCCTTTCATGTATTCCGAGACTGACTCATGCTCGTGCATGGGATAAATGAATGGAATAATATTCGTTGAAATGTTCGGAATAACTCTACTAATATTCGGGAAATTGAGATCCCCTGTAAATGGTAGCGGAATATAGCACGCCGGATCCGGCGTCCTCTTGAGCGAAAGCGGGCACACATCGACTATGAGCACTTGGTCCGTGAAGCATGTCATCCTGGATGGTCTCTTAGTGTGAAGTATTGAGAGCATTTTGTAGCACCACGGGAAATTCTGGCTATCTACATAGTACTCTCTACCATAAACGAACGCTAGGTTGTCTATGACATGTTTTGGAAGCAAGTGCGCAAGCAGAGGCCTAAGATCCACTATTGGCATCCTAGACCAAATTCCTACGTGGAACTTTTCAAACAGTGTCATGAACATTGCAACTAGCCCTAGCCTTTTAATGACATTTCTGTGCGGGTCCGACTTGTCCACCTCGATATTCGGGTCGAGATAACAAAGTAGTCCCGTGACGCATAGAACCACACATTTCTTGAATGATTGTGGATGACCCACGTTGGACTCCTGAACAGAACATGAGTTAGTAGCTACAAGATTATACAACATCAACATCCACTAAAAAAAGACAAGCCAGTTGATATCGGCTGGCAGCCGATACTTCGGCCTGACACACGACAACAGTCAGTAATTCATATTGAGAAACAAGCAAAAGGTGCCAAATAGATTGTGCACAGATGAGTGAATGCCTGCACCTACATTATTGCGATCACTTGATTAGAATGACCAAGACCTAATGCTGAAACTCTCAAAGGAAACATTTGAATGCTTTTAGAGTGAGTGTCCCATGCGCAAGCTTTAGGAAAAATCAAACTGAAATGCCTTCATTACAAGAAAATTGATTAATCAATACAAAAGAAAATAATGTACACAAAAGATGTAGTCTCTAGACGTCCTCCTTTATCTACAGAGAATATATACAATCTACAGAAATATGTGTCGGCTGGCAGCCGATACACTACGCCTCCTCCATTAGGACCCGTGGGCTAGGATTTCCCATGGCCTGCAGCTCCTCCAGTGAATATGGCACCTCGAATCCCTTTTGATATGGCGGTGTCACATTCACGAACTGATTATGAAGAGGAGAGCCCGGCATACAGCGTGCACTCCTAACTAAAGAGTTCTTTGGACAGAACTCTGGGACCGTGAGTCCCGAAGACAAAAACCGTTCAATGAATGGGATGAGCTTCGCTTGGAGATAAGGCAGTTTTCCACCCTTCAGCGAACCCTCCAAATACATAGTAACCGGGGGTGGATGAATCGCACTATATGGCTGATTCAAAACGTTCCGATAGGGCTCGTGATCCACGATCAATGAGTTGTTGATCGTGGCCCTATTATCGTACAAGGAGGATGACGCGAGAATCCTTGCGAGATGCTTCAGAAAAATTGGTCGTGTGGGATTCTGAAGGTCTCGATAAGCACTCTCGTCACAGTACTCCTATCCAAAAGCCAGGTAATCGTCTCTGATATCCGGCACCATCCATTTCAGGTTATGAAGACGCTGCTCAAGAGTCTTCTTGGGTAAATGCAACCAATAAACAATCTGAATGTCCTGACCCTTAGAGAACCTGATGAACTCCTGAAGACCTGGTCGAGGTCTTACTTGCGACCTCTGATGCATACTTTTCCCTTTAAAAATAAGGGGCTCATAGAAGAACAGAGTTCCTTGAACCTCAAGGAAAAGAAACAACTTCAGAGTCGCTACTTGAGACGGGCCAACACTAGACGTGTTCCCTGCCCTTTCTTCTAGAGCTGGTTTGTCACACTCCTGCCAACCTTCAGACGCGGTGGCGGGGAATTTCTCAAAAGTTTTGGAATCATCATCTGCATTGCAAAACGAAATACATAGAGCATGAGAAGCAATGAACTTAGGTACATGACAAAACATTCGTGCACCGTATCGGCTGGCAGCCGACACAGTCCATAAGTACTCTAGTCTGCCGAGATGAAGGCTCCTACTGACAAGTCTACGCACAAGTCTGAGCCAGGCAGTGCTACGTATACATGAGCTATTTTAGATACTCCACAAACATCGCGGAGCATGTCTATCGCCTACAAACCTCCAGTCTGAGCCTGCCTCCGAGATCGAGCGGGAGACATCGCTTCATTTGGGAAGTCCTGTTCCCGCACCGCCGCGCCACCGTCTTCCTCGTCACTCGGTCGTTTCCGCTTTTGCTGAACCCGAGTTGACCTCCGCGAGTCCGCCGACTCCGACTCCTTTTCGAGCGTGGCCGATTTGCTTCTTCCCCGTCGTGGTTTAGGCGGGGAAACCACTATGGGTGTCGGTTGGCAGCCGATACTAATGTCAGCTGCAGTAGCCGGGTGGCCAATTGCAGTGACTCCCACTTGAGGCTCTGTCGTAGGACTGACCACTAGAGCCTGTGGAATCCTGCGAATCTCCTCTGACGGTGGCTGAACGTGCAAGTCCACGACTATTGTGACCAATGAATTTTCCGGTCGGAGCATCTCGAGCGGCTCCGAATTTGGAGCCGGGGGGAGATTGAGAGAACGCCGCGGAGATGAAGGACTTCGTTGCCGCTGCCTTCGAATGAGTGTCTCTTCCGGGGTGCCATCACTGTCTGAGTCAATCAGAAACGTCTGAATTTCTGGTCGCTCCTGAGACTGACCCTGCGGCCGTCTCCGTGCCGCCGCGCCACCGGGAGTCTCCGTCAGATTGAGGGTCGAGATCGGCCGCGATTGCTGATGTGATGCCGCAGGCGACACTTGCCCCGATCCGCTTGCGCCCCCCGGTCTGTCAACGCAGGCGTCCCCGAAGAAGGTCCCAAGGAAGCCGAGGAGACGAGGTTCATTCCCCTCACACGTTCCGTGGCCTTCTGCAATCCATCCTCCTCCCGAACGAACTCCATGACGGCTTGCCCATTCCTCTGCGAACCCATGGAGTACAAGTGAGTAACATGTTGTATCGGCTGCCAACTGACAGGATTTCACTTCCTCTGAACAATGCAAATGTGAGGAAGGGATAAGAAAACTTACCAGAGCGATCTCCGTGATGTTCCCGCCCCCCCAGATGTTGATGACGGTGGCATCCTTGGATTTTAGGGTCGGCATCATGAGTTTCTCTAGAAGTCCATGACCAACCCCGCACATCCCGCCATTCCAGTCGACCTCGCCCTCAACGTCGACATTGAACCAGTCGGGCGCCTTGTTGATCCCAGTGAAGCGCTTGAAGACCGAGAAAATACTAGACCTATCCTCGGGCTTCGGGAAGGTCAAGGACAGAGTGACCATAGGCATGGATTCAATCTCCGCCTTCTGAAAGCCTCCACGGGGAGATGGTTGATAGTACACCGAATAGTAGTACCAGGAGGACGAGTACGAGGCCGTCGCAACAGAATCTCGGAAACGCGAGTTTTCGATAAGGAGCATTGGTAGGGGGATGTACGCTTCGGTCTCTTCGATATTCGGACCGTCCACCTCAGGGATTTCAGCGACCAGTGCTAGATCGAGCAGATCGTTCTTGTTCACTGGAACCAGTTCCCCCATATCTGTATACCCAAAGAGGACAATGAATTTTTTGTCCTCGGGTTCCAGTGCCATATTCCCCTTCGATTGACGGACGAAGTCGACCACCTCAGGAATACTCTCTCCGACATAGCATTCGTATTTCAGGTCGGCGGACTTCCCATGCGTCGGAGGCATTTCGACTTTGGCGTAGTTCGCCAACGTCGTGAAGAAGACCCCTGGCGCCTTGCCATCCTTCGACTTGTCCGTCATTGGATTCATAGGGTTCACTTGCCCCTTCAACCAGTTGTTGGCGTCCGTGAACTTCATCATGTCCTTCTAGACGTTTCGGACTACGGCCGTTGAGTACCCCTCCTTTTCAGCAAGCTCCATCTAATCCTCGTTAGTATATGGGGTTCAGCCCTGGTCCTTGCAGGGAAGGGGATGCTTCTTCCTGGTCCACATGATCTCGTTCATGACGATTCTGTCCAGCTTTTTGTCCTTGCACCAGTCGAAGAGAGTGATCTTCCCCGAGGACTTGGCCTTCGCGGTGTTCTTGATGCTCACGCGAAGTGCAACGATCTCCCACCCTAGCTCGCATAGATCCGAATCCCGAAGCCCGAGCGTTGGCGTGAGATCCGTTTTGGTGATGTGAGTAAGCGGCTTCCGATTGACGAGGAGATTTGGCATAGTCCCATCATCTCCAATAAGCTCCCCGTTCTCCCACGCATCGAAGACCTCCATCCATAGCACCCAGGTGGTCTCCTTGATGAAGATGAGGGGCAACTTGGAGGACACCTTCTCATCCACGAAGTGCGCCATCACCTTCAGCTTCGCAGCCTGGAGGAGTTCCACCGCAATGTTTAGAACATGCAAGAATGGTATCGGCTGCCAACCGATACATAGTATATTAATCAAAAGGAAGAAAAAAACAAAGGTGTGTGGGAATTACCTCAAATGCTGTTGACGGCTTTCCACCTCCACGATGCGGCTCTGGGCACCCCACCTGCACCCACGCCGCTCTTCCCATCTCTGCGCAGGATCTGAAGGTCTCCTTTGCCACTTTCTCCGCGATGTTGAGATTGAGGGCATTGGAGACTCTGACGAGTGTGTCCGGGTCTCTACTAAATACCGGAATGACCTCAAACTCCAGGAGGTCGGTTTTGGCTTTAGAGCCATCCGGATATTGCTCGGCCAATTCTCGATAGGCCGTCACTGTGTGTTGCCCACTAATGATATACCAGTGGACATTTGGCGCCTTCCACCACGGCATTGAGATGCCGTCGACAACAACAATCTGATCCTTCCCGGGACACTCGTCCATCACGGCGTCTAGCCCTTTGTCCGTTGGCAGTGGAGCCTGCTTCAGAGGAATCCCATGGATTTCCGGCTTCTTCCTGATGGACCCCTATCCCTTGTACATGGTCTTCACCTGAATTGAGAGAAGGCCAAAATATTATAGACCAGCTACAGATGTCGGCTGCCAGTCGATACATTATATGGGAAGATAAAAACCAGTAAAGGATGGAAGTGATCGTCGAATTACCTGGCCAAGTCGGTCGTTTGCAATCTTCCAGTACTTCAACTCGTCCAGTGCAATGTGGAATTTGTCCGAGTGAATGACCCCCGGAAGACGCTGCTTTTTGTAAGGAAACGCGTGCAGGAGCCCCGTTTCCAACGCGTGGTAAATAGCGTTCATCTCGTTCTCCTTCGTCTTGGTTGTGAGATGATTTCCACGCCGGAGTGCCTCGTCGAGTGTCAGCTTCAGCGGCTTGTTGGGGTCATCCCTGGCCTTCGCTTTTCTCTTCGGTTTGCTGGGCGACCTGGTCTCTTGCAGATCAGTAGCAGCGTCTTTAGTCACTCTCGCTGAGAGTACCTATTTCTTCCCCTTTTCCAACTCACGAGCGATGAACGCATTGTGTTCATCGCGCTCTATCTTCAAGCACTCCTAGCCCTGGATGAGCTCCTCTACACAAGACGGCGTGTTTCCCTCGAACGTCATGCCCATCGACATTGACTTCTTTCCACAGACCTCCTCCGTGCACTTGTTCACCGGCAACTCCACCGTGAAATAATCAGCAACTCCATCCGTGCTTCCCAGTGGCATCAAGCATATCATGACGTGCACGGAATCGCCAACAGCCATCACGGACAATACACTTCCTTTGCCAGGGGTCATGTTCCCTTTCAGCTTAAAGGAGCATACGATCTCCATTGTCGTGTCGGGTAACTACCTCCAACACAGACCCCATTCTTGGATGGCCTCGATCGCTCGCCATGTTGCCCTCGGTGGATACCCGTCTCCCAATATCTGACAGTTTGGGATTTGCTGTCCCAGAAGGTGGGCCAAGAGAGTCGGTTTCCTACAGAACAATACAATTGAATTCTCAGTACACTCACACTATGCATCTTCACTTTGTGCATCCACTGTATCGGCTGCCAGCCGATACAACCTCTCAGTCCCTAAACCCTATCGTCGGAAGACATTTCTAGAAATTCCTAAGTCGGTTTCCTACAGAACAATACAATTGAATTCTCAGTACACTCACACTATGCACCTTCACTTTGTGCATCCACTGTATCGGCTGCCAACCGATACAACCTCTCAGTCTCTAAACCCTACCGTTGGAAGACATTTCTAAAAATTCCTAAGTCAACCGTCCCGGGATCATATCGGCTGCCAACCGACATAGCTTAAGCTCAGGCTCCTAGTGAGTGCTGCTATGTATATCGGCTGCCAGCCGATATAGCAAGTAATAGGTGCCTCAGAATCTAAATGGCTATCCTATATGATATAGCAAATGATAGTGTATCGGCTAGCAGCCGATACATGTAGTGAAAAGTACCTCTCAGTCGCCAAATCGGAGGACGCCATCGCCAATGGACTCTGTCGCTTATCGGCTGCTGAAGATGACTTGTCGGCTGCTGAAAAAGCACGCTTGCCTCGCTCTCCTTCACTGTCGGCTGTCCAGAAATGCGTATCGGCTGCGCTAGGATGTATCGGCTGCTGCTTTGCTTTGCGAGGGGATGTCAGTTGCAAGCCGGATTGAAGGAGGGAGAATGGTAGAGTGAGAGTGAGTGAGGCTGAGAGTGAGTGAGAGTGGGTGAGAGTGAGTGAGTGACAGAGAGAGAGTAGGAGAGGCAAATGGAAAATGAGAGAAAATGAAAGTGGCCAAGGGTGTATACCTCCTAAACCCTCGGCTGCCAGCCGGTAGGCGCAATCATGACAAAACGAGTCCGTTCTTCCATAAATTTCATCCATCGTAGGTTTTCATCCGTTAGCATGTACTCCACATCCAGCAAAGTACATGGAAGTTACGAACACTCATTGCAGAGATGCGTACGTTTCCCAACACGATCTCCCGATGCACGGACTTGTCTCTCTTGCAATCACCACAACTTCATCCTCTTCCAGATTCAAATTTCAAGCGCCAAATTCAGTTTCAGGCTTGCTCACCTAGGATCAGATCTTGGAGGATTTCCATTTTCATTTTCATTTGCCCCACACACACTCAGAGCATCCAAGAACCGTCAGGGAATTGCAGTGGCTTGTTGTGGAATGTTTATGAGGGATGCAACGTAACAGGGAATTCAGTAGACCTCAGTTCAGTGCAGCATTGAGTAGTCTCCGGGTTCAGGAAGCACTCTTCGATAGTTGTAATTTGGCGTCTAGGCTTACGTAGGATTTGCAGTGGGATTTGAATTGCTCCAAGCTACATTTGAATTGCAGTAGGATTCTAATTGCAGTAGTAGTCAGGAGCATTCTCGGAAATTAGTTGCCTGACAGAGGTTCAGGATTTCCTATTCGGTTGCACATGTGTTTCCATTTCATTATTTTTACTGGTCAGAGCATCTGTGGACAGTGCCTAGATCATAGGAAGCGCAAAATCTAGCTTCGTGCATGATCCCCAAAGTTCTAGCTGTACAGTCCTGCCTCTGTGCTTTGCCGTACGGACAGTGGTATCGGCTGCCAACCGATACCAATTTCTGTACCAGGAAGGTCGTAAAGCACCAGGTACACAGACGTATCGGTTGCGAGCTGATACCAATTTCTGTACCAGAAAGGTCGTGAAGCACCAGGTACACAGATGTATCGGCTGCCAGTCGATAAGGTCATCACGGGTCTGACAGAGATTCCGACATTGTGGGTTCTAACTCCGATTTCAAATCATGAGTGGATCTGATGACTGGACATCGGGTGCGAGTCCTATTGAGGCATTCACGAAAAATGGAGGCTCGGGAAGACTGAAAATGAAGAAGGGAGTTGTTGTGGCTCTTACACTGGAAGGATTATACTATTCTAGAAGGGCGGTCGTAGAAAGGGTGGTGAGCCACGATCCCTACCTCGTACGCGTTCATGTCCTAGACGTTCCAAATAACCTCGATATGCCTCTTCCGTTTCCCGAGGGAGACATGGTATTCCTACAACACTGCCCGGGAAGGTCAATCGTGTGGGAGGCAGAGAACATCTATCCCCATGCAGAGTCTGAAGGGTCTTCTTCTGCTAGTGTCGGCCGGCAGCCGATACAAGTGGTTACAGATGAAAAACCCATACAACAATTCCTATCACTCACTATCAATATGGATGTCTCACTACTGCAGACTATGGGCACGGATCTGCTGTATGCTGGTGTAGGTACAATTGTACAATGCTCTCCGAAGGGTTACTGGGAAGGCTTTCGCGTTCCACACAGCTTCTTCCTCGTTGTGAAGCTACTGCACGTCGTTGATGATTTCCAGAATCAGAGTGCTTATTGCGAGATTCCTGAATTCATGACACTCAAACGCTGTGTTGGATTCAAAATACTCTGGAGTGGTTATAAGGTCAGACCAATCGAGACCTCCGTCCCAATAACCAAGGTTGTCGGCTGCCAGCCGACAGGAGAACCTGCGACCCATTTCATGCAGGCTCAAGTCGATGGTAACTACGAGAGTGGTGGAAGTTCGAACGATGTACAGGTAGAATTATGTGATCCAGGAACACAGCGAGTACTTCCTACTGCATCAGATGAAGACGAGCGAGATGATAGGCTCTATTCGTCCAACGATGACAGCCACGGGTCTGTAGAGGATCACCGCAATGTTCATGGTTATAGTACCTCTGGCACTACCGTGTCTGACACAAGTGTTGCTGACAGCATGGAGCATTCGGACGCGTTTAGAGCTGATACTCAAAGTGGAGATAATGGCCATCCGGATGGAATGCAAGCTGGGCTTCCAATCCCAGATAGACTGCTCTGGAGAAATCAATATTGTGAACTTCTCAATGACGACTTCTCAGTTCTCGGAAGAGCCATGATCCAAGTCTGCCTACTAGATGAGGCCTGTGATGATGGCGTCCTGGGCGACACGGATGTCGGGGTCATGTTCGTATCGGACAATGACGAACTGCAAATGACAACCATGCGCTGGAGGCTCACACACACAAGGTTGGAGGGTGGAAGGCTACTATCTGAAATTGTCACGCTCTACTCAGAGGCTACTCTATTGAATGAGTCGGACGATAACGGAATGCAGGGGGTACCGAGGAATCCATACCGCTCTGTGCGTAGAAGGGTGATTCCCAAGGATCACGAAAGCCAATCCAGGTTGCAAATGAAGACCTCGGAGACGGAGGTACGTAAGGTTAGCTCACAGAAGTGCTGTAAGCTCAGATGCTGCCAGACGTTTCCCTGGGAGGACACGAGGTCTATACGACGAAAGTTCTTCGCTTGCACATTCGAGAGTAGGAGGGAGGTAGCGTATGCGGTGTAGAGTCAGCTTCATGCAGGGGTTATTCCAGGAAAAAAATTCATTACTCTTGCAAATACAAACGTCTACGAGAACGCATGGTATATCATTCACAGGATATCGAGGTTGGCCTATCATGTTTACAAGGCTGCGGCCGTAGGAAGATCCGTTAACGGCTCGCATGGAAATGCGGAGGCCCGACGGCCACGGCCACAAACAATCCAAGCTCAAGCAACCCTCAAAACAATCATCGACGACAATGCCGACAAAATGCCAAACGAGTTCAGAATGGTTGGAAATAAACGCGTCGACAATCTCAAGGTCCTCCCCTCTGCAATGAATTGGGATCACATGCGCGAACAAGTCAATTATGTAAGTCCATCATCTGCCTCTTCGTCTACAGTAGAAAAGTCCTTTTATCGGCTGCCAGCCGATACAATCATGTCTGGACTTTGAATGTAGAAGCCATTGATCTTTCCTTTCTATAGGCCGTCATTTGCAGTTCTGTCGGCTGCCAGCCGATACAACTCTATAGTCTTCCATGGAAACTCATCCATGAAGTCATGTTCTTCAGGTCAATGGAATATGCAATATGAAGCCGGTCTCGCAATCTGCTATCAGCCGCCTTCGGAATGCTCATTTCAAAAACGTAGAGGTCAAGGCCGTAGGGAGCAATTTCTCAAAATGCAGAGAATGTGACTTCTTGGTAGAGTTCATTGCAAAGTATCCAAGAGGTTGTGATGAGTGGCAGGCCCTGGTCGACGACAGAGAGAGACATCTCAATTACCAGCGCGCTTGTAGAAATGTATACAGTGGATGGACCGCACAGTCGGTGCAAAATCCATCAGAGTTCCTCTGCATTATTCATGACAAAATGGACACCACAAAGACTGCCATTCCGAGGATGCAGCGCATCACCAAGGCCACCGCAGGGCTAGGGCAAATACCAATCTCGTGTATTGAAATGCTCACACATGGACATGGAGATGGCGCGTATGCACATTACTCCACATCACTCTGGCCTGGGGATTCAAATTTCACAATTTCGTCCATCTATAGGGTCCTCAGGGCCCTAGAACTACCACCTGTTCGGGAGTCCAAGATCCTCTTCTCGACTCCACCGCCGAACACTTTCTTTGAGGCTCTGCTTCATGGGAAATCGAGATGCAACTCGTCAATCCCGCAGGCCTCGGACATGGTAATCGACGCAGCGAGACCAAGACGACCTCAGGTCCCACTTCCGAGGAAATTGTTCTTGCAACTCGACAATTCAGCAAAGGACAACAAAAATCGATTCTTCATGGCTTTCTGCTCACTGTTCACTGCCAGGCGCATATTCAAGGAAGTTTCAGTGGGGTTCCTTATTGTCGGGCATACGCACGAGGACATTGATGCGCACTTCAGTTATCTCTCTAAATTGATCAAAAGGAAGAACACATACGTACTTGCGGATCTCATGAAGGCGTTCATGGATTCACAAAAGACTGTAGCCTTCATTCCGGAGTTCGTGCAAGAAGTAGTGGACTTCAAATCATACTTCAAGGGCTTCCATCATGATGGGGTGAACAAAATCATCGGGCTTGGAGATAAACACCTCTTCAAGTTCTACGTCGTGGAGGATGGTGTGGATCGTGGATGGCCGGTCATGAGGTACAAGCTTAGGGCCACAGATTCTTCGTGGCTGCCTCCTGGCGTACCTATCAAAATGTGGACAGCGGACGAAAATGGACAACCCAATATTCCACAGGGGGACCCTTGACCTGTGCCTTTCAAGGCACTCTAGGGGAATGTGGACATTAATACCAGAAGGCGAAATGCAGAAAAAGAAGTCGCAAAGGCTACAGAGTGCAATGAGAAATAGACATTCATCAAAAACGGAATAGCAAAGTTCATTGAGTTCTGGATATCGGGAATGGCCAGAGATAGACGGTACGCACAGGAAATGGCAAGCTGTGTGGCTTACTGGGAAAGAATTCAATTGGAGATCAATTCGGCGCTGCCTCAAACTCCTGCATTGCTTCAAGAAGGATTATGGCCACTCTCTGACTAGACAAGAGATCACACGTCGACTTTTGTAGACAAGGGGGCGGAGGAGAATTATTCAATAGATCCCACTCCGGAGGACGAAGGGGATCCCACTCCATACTGCGGACCTGCGAAGGACAGGCCGCGCTTGAGATTCAATCCATTCAGGGATGTTCTGCTCGAAAACTTTGTTCTTTGTCGACCATGTCACAACAATCATCTGCCTGTCTGGCTGGGACGGGTACTCCAATGTGTGGACATGTCTTTGGGGCCCACGTATGGTAATTTTAAAATTGAGTGGTGGACTCCGATGAAAGCCAAGAGGGAGTCAAAAGCGCTCATTGCGAGGGAGTGCTGGACCCGAAGATGGCACAAGGAACTTTGTCTTCCGCAGATGGTCCATGTCAACATTGTCTTGTACTCGCACAGAATGCCCTCGCACGCAAAGAAAGGACCTCCCACATCTCATGTCATCCCGGAGGCATCCATTGCTGCTGCTATTGCAAATCTGGAGGCTGCGGGGGCAGCTTTGGACAGAGATGCAGACGAGGACGGAGAGGATTATTGACATATCGACTCGGACCTATCGGCTGCCAGCCGATACAATAGTTTAGCTCTGGAGTTGTGTCACCATCACATTGCTAGACGGATCCGAGTCCTCGCTGCAAGTGTCGGCTGCCAGCCGATACTAAGGGCTTCGCTGCATGTCGATCGCATGGTTCTTGAACAGGATGTTTTCACTTCAGGATGATTACATGCATATCCACAATATTTACTCATTTGTGGATGTGCCTTCATATCTTTTAGGGTGTGCCTTCATATCTTATAGGTTGTGACTACAAGTCTTATGACTAGTCAGTTTTGACATTTTTAATATGTATCCGTTGGCTGCTGACAAATCACATTTATTTGAATCTCCTATGGGGACCATGTTACAATTGTTTTATCTTCAGTGCACAGGCGATTTGCTCATATCTCTATCTTTCTTGTTCGTTGTCCTGCTTTTTGGTTTTGCGCACTTTACTGTGCTGTCTTATCGGCTGCCAGCCTATATGTCAATGGGCACGGGATGGGTGCACGGTCATAGGCACCGGTTCTGCTATTGCATAGAAACCGGTCCAAAATACAACAATCCACTTTTTTTTTGTACCCTCGGTTCTTCTGAACAAGGTGTGGGTGGGCTGCCGACACTTTTTAATCATTTGAAGCATATTCTCTACCTTTTTTAATGTGGCTATGGACTATGAATTTGTCCATAATTTGTGCAATTGTCCATAATTAGTTAAATATAGGTTACAAGATATTAGCGTTTGAATCAATGAAAATCCTTTTTTGGGCCTTGCAAAAAACAATGTAGCTACACTTCACAAGGTCATTTTTGTATGAAAAAATGTCCAAAATGGTGGTAAATCTTTGGATTCATTCTTCAAGGCAAGTTGGATTAATGCTTGAAAAGTTTTAAATTATTTCGAATTGCACAACATGTAGGAAAAAAATAGAAAGTAGAAAGAAGTAGAAAATAATTCAAAACACTAAATTGTTAAGAATTTAATTATTCAATTGAAAAAATCCAATCTCAAAATTTTTAATATAATAATAAAAAATCTACATCATATAATTTTTTTTCTCAAAAAATATTAAAAATTGAGTTAAATAAAAGACTCCAAAGTTTATTTTAGAGTACAAAATCCATATAGCCTGCCTACAAAACTAGAGCACCTCATAATTTTCATTTCATACAGCAAAATGGAACAATTCAAAGCTTTCCATGTATATATAAATTTTAAAAACCAATTTTAAAGTTTTATTTTAAAAAAAAGATTTTTTAAGAAATTTTTGGATTAGCCACCAAGCATTAAAAAATTTATATTATGCAATAACTTTTTTACCATGTAGTCAAAAGTTATGAAAATTATTGGGCCTTAAAGCTACTCTTTGGACACATGTTGTGTGAAAATTTCAAAGAAAAAAGAATTCCATTTGTAGTGAGCTGCTTACATTTGCTATGTTGTCAAAACATATAATTTGGTCCTTTAGGGGTTAAAAGTCTATTCTTCTTGTGTCTTGGCTATTGAAATTTGTTCAAAAAGTAGGAGTTACTCTAAAACTAGTAGACTACATATCTTTGTTAAAAGGGAGACTCTATACTACCTTACAACTAGACTTCAAGAAATTTGTTTTCAATGAATTTAAAAATGGAGAATAAATGCTGTATACATTCTCTAGTTTTTTCAAGGATTAAATATTAGCAAAAAGGTTAACGTTTTATGATGAATTTGAGGGTTAAGGAGAATTTGTAAACATAGGCAAAAGTTGGTTATTCTCAATTTTTTTCTTATGAAGGAGTATTAGAGTATGTACACTGAATATTTTATTATGATGTTATGAATGCTATTTAATGTATATAGTTTGTTGTATTTTGTATAGAATCTTAGTATTTGTGGATTTTTAGGTTAATGAATTTAGAGGAGTATCTATCATTGTAGAATGTAAATTCTACAAATTCTATGGTATGGTTTTTGGATGGATTATTTGGAGGGGCAATCGTATCATTCGTATGTGGTAGAGTTCATACATATAGTATATCTAAACAAAGATTGTTTATACTTTTATAGTTGTTCAAGTTAGGGAATTGAGATGGATAAAGCCATAGAAGTACTATGTGTTGTAGGAGTTGGTCTTCAAAGTTTTGATATTCATTAGAATTAAACATTTGGAGTTTGCTTGTGAAGTTAATAGATTTTGTATTTCTATCAAGGCTTTATCATGTTTTTGGATAAAAAATAATTTAATGTGTGGTCCAATATATCATAGTAGTACATATATCTATTTGGCCAATTTCATTAAAATGGTGGTATTCTATTAATCTGGCACTTTTAGCAATTTAGATCACATAATTTGAACTGTTTTTTGTATATTAGAATCTATGCTAGATTGCCAATACTAGATTTTTGAAAAGTACAAATCTCCTAGATATCTGAAATCTATACAAATCCCAAATTTTTCAGATTGCTCGATTTGATATATATATATTAGCTTCAAATTTCTAAAATCTAAAACTGATCTAGATGTTAGTAATGTATACTTGTCCTAGATGTCAAGGTGTGAAAATGGTACATGGAATACTATCATTTTAATGAAATTTGCCATCTATGTATTTGTTTGGTTTAGATTGCAAAAAATACATATGGTGCTTAGATATTTATTAGCCAATATAAGTATTTTTGTGCCTAATCAGTGTATTAGTTCATATTTGAATTTGAAACTTAGGTGAATGATTTGAGCATTAGATATATTTTTTTGTCCGAGAATTTGTTTGAAATTTGTTGTCAATGTTTCTAATTCTAATCTATTTATTTATATTTGAAAATTGAAATGTGAGTATTGTATTTTCTTCATATTCTTTCTTCAAAAGATACTTTTTGTAGAAATGGGATAGGATCTTTGAACGGTGTGCTTTTTGTTGAGGGCCAATCATCCTATTGTAAAAAATATGGCATTAAATGTAGTGGTTTGAAGTCATCTTCAAATAGATTGTATTTTTTTTTATTACTAGTCATTATCGACATGTGTTTGCTATTTTAATACCTTGTATATTGATTGTGCTCTAACTTTTTATATAGTTAGAACACTTGTGCAATGTTTTAACATTTGTAATTTTGTATGATTGGTATTAGTATATTTTTATTGTAGTGATTAATTTACTTAATTTATGACCTAGATTTTTGTGTGATTGATTATAAATTAGATGGAATTAGGATTGTCTTGTAGAGATTTGTAAACTTTGGTTTCTCTAAGTATCCTTATTAGAGTTTTTGTAGAAGAGTGTAGATGGTTGTAATTTTTATTCCAAATAGATTTTGAAGGCCTCGTAGTCTTGCCAATGGGTGTTTATAAGAAACATCAATCCTTAATTATATCACATGTAGTGTAATCTGCTATAACTTTTGAAGCATAAACCCAATGAACTTGAATTTTTTTATTGGAGATGGGTCTTTTTGTTTTAATTATATTCCATATTCTAATTCTTTTTTAAAAAAATTTAAAATTCTTTTTACATATAGAAATCAATTTTGCTAATTTTTCATACTTCTAGTTTAGGGATTTTGAATAATATAGAGTATCCAAAATTAGTGATTTAGAGTTGAAATTTTTGTGGCCTATTTCCATAGTAGGGAGACATATTTTTTATTTGGAGCATCTAAAAATATATTATTTCATATCCTCCATATTCTTGCAAATAGGGCTCTATGGAGTATGGAGTGTGCACATTTAGGCATTGAAGATGGTTTCAAGCTCATTTTTTTGGGTGAAATCTCATCACCATCCAGGGTTGACGAATCTCAACGTCCGCCCCAAAATAGCGTCCGTTTTCCGGACGTCCGGATGCTAGCGGACGCAGCGTCCCGACCGCCGTCGGAAAGCGGACGGGCAGGGTGGGGCGGACGGATGGGGCGGACGGCCCGAGGCAAACGCCCAGATCGTGCGGACCAGATCAGTCCGCGCGTCAATCGGACGGCCATAATCGGGCGAACGGGGCGGACGGGCGGACGCGAATGTCAGCGGACACTGCAGACACAGCGTCCGCGTCCGGACGTCCTGTCAACTTTGTCACCATCAAGTCCTCAAAAATCAACAATTTTTAGTTTTCTTTTTAGTAGATTTATTATGAACTAAAATTTGAAGTCCATAACATATCCTAAGTTTTCTAGGAAAAAGGCTTCAAAGCCATAATATTAGTTAATAGTTCTCATATTTCCTCTAAGTTATGAAGTTTTCAAATTTATTGCTGATGATTTGATATTATTGGAATTTTTTGGAAAATAAGTGAAAAATTCACATCTATTACAAAATTAGCTAAAAAATTTGAAAATTTCATTGTAAATATTTATAAAAATAATAATATTGTAATCTTATTCAATTTTTTGTGGCATTCTACAAGTAGAATTTTAATAGACCATGGTGATAGGCCCAATTCCAAAATTGTAATAAAATATTTGTGTTTTGAAATTTTTGGAATTTTCAAATTGGATTAGAAATTAGAATTGATTATCTTCATTTCATTAACTGAAATCAAATTCAAAAAGGTTTATTTTCATAGGTGAAATTGAGATCTTGCATACGGAGTTAGAAGTTGTCAAATATACTACATTCAAGGTCATCCATGGCACATATTGCATCCAAATTCATACAAAAATATGCAATACACAAATGGTAATATTTTTCAGCACATGACAAGTAGAATAAACAAGTGGACCACTCAAAAGAAAATTGGATGAAATAAGTTGATTTAATTCCTCTAAAATAAGCTTCCATTATCATCCAAAAGCCAATAGTTGGCTCATTAGGCATTCCATGGTCAATGTTGAAAGGATGAGACCTATCATCCATGGTTGTTATAGTGGACGGACGTCCGGTTCGCCCGTCTGTTAGAGGTCCCGCCCGTCCGATATAGTCAACGCATAGTTGATTTTCTGATAACGGAAAAATAGACCACGTGGATGCCATGTGGATTAAGGAACATATTGGGCGCAAACGAGATCGTCAGGGCGTGGACGAGGTGACGTGTCATTCCGCAAAATTGCACAAGTTACAAAATTAAAGCCGTCCGAATCGTCCGTCCGTCCCGTCCGATGACCCTAACTCACCCGTTATGACAACCAAGTCAACCATGCTATCATCAAGGTACTTCACCAAAAATGATTTGATTTATGAATCAATACATGCATTCTTCATTTCTACAATAATTTTGAAAATCATCCATTGATCACTTTTTGGCATGTGCTGCTTTTGAGGGTTAAGGTATGTGCACTCGTAATCATGACTACTCAAAATGCAGCACCTACATTTGGACCAAAAAAATTGAAAAATGACACTAGAACTTCAATATTGATGAGACAAGGTGTGCACAATCAAAACATGAGTCAAGGGAGAGCCTATTATTTCTTTTCAGTACAATACATTTTGAAATTTCAGAATGTATTCATACGGTGTCCAAATAATGCATGCTAAAGTGTGTGGAAATCCTCTCTCACTTGTCAACTTGCCAACAAGATCCAATAAAAATAATTTATGATTCAGAGTAGGTAAATATACTCAGTTACAGTTAGCTATACTTCAGATCGGATCCGCCTGTCTGCAGTTTTTTAATATATGTATCACTCAAGTATGTGGAGAGGGGGTCCGGAAACTTTGAAGTAAAGTTGCAATCAACTGATACGATCGGAAAGCGGCTCTCGGAAAGTGGTAGTGAAATGAGGCACAAATATCATTTCTCATGTGCAAGACTTTAGAGACAAAATGTTTGTTCCAGTCGAGACTGAGTTGCTTTCAGCTAGGTTCGTCCCTCTCCTAGTTGTTGTATTATTATTAATTTCTTCGGAAGATCGAAGCTGTGAAATGTTTTAATTACCGTAGTCCCATTTCTTTAACCCTGAAATGACGGACTGTGGACAGTAGATGACAAAGAATCCTTGTATGTAAGACAGAAGTACACATCATGTTCATTCTTGGAATTTTGTGAGGAAATCGGAGACCCTTTTCCACACAAAATTCCAAAGATGAACATCTGCACTTCTGTCTTACATAGAAAGGATTCTCTGTCATCCATCGGATCGACACTTAGTTTGCGCAGCGACGAAAGGAATAATCATGTGTACACAATGTTTGCATAAAAGATGACAACCACATGGCCCAGCGACGACTACATGCAATGAGCGGCAGAACGTAGACCCAATGTGATCGATGCGGAAGTGGGAAGAGGGTTGGGGACTCCGTCATAGTTTGAACACTATTCATCCTCAATAACTAGTGCGATACTAGTATAAAATTGAATCATGATGACTGTATGGAAGCTCTAACAGTCCTTCCTTCGACAACCAATTCTTTAATGGCCGGCAAGAGCCCAGTTTTCGTTCAGCACGGATTCTCACTGAAGAATTGATTACCTAATTACAGTATGCTCTTGCGACTTGTCTCCAGCATCCAAGGAGTAATTCGCGTTCGGTGCAGTTCTATTTGCTATAAAAATATACCCTCAAGCAAGCCCAATACGAATTATCAATTCATTGATGCACATGCAAATCTGTACCTGTGTCAGGTCGTGTGCGAGGTGGGTCGCAACTTGAAGGATGGGAAATATAAGTGGGGGGAGAGAAATTTTATCGTATCTGCAGATCTGCTCCAAGCCAGGCCAAAATGCTTACCAAAGGTTGTCATCCACGGCGACAGGAGAAAGGTAATGATAAGGCATGGAAGTCTAGCTCTTTCCTCAAATGTGGTGAGCAGGATTAAATTATTCAGTGCAGGAACTACCGAATGCAATTTCTGTGTCACCAATGGGAAGTACTGTATAATTATTGATCAAGTTGCTGATAGATACCCCTCAGAATGGGACAAATTTGTGGACCAAATCAGTCCTCTTACTTACAGTATTCCATACATGTTGTCAAAGTAGGTTGTATACAATCTAAACATAATTCATCACCATTGCTTCAGGACACAAGCCGTGGGAAGCTCGAATATTTTATCATTTGTGAACTGCTTCAGAACGGAGGCATCAAATGAGAGCTCCCAACAACTGATCGCACCTAAATATTAATGGTACTGAGGCGTTTAAACTCTTTCAATATTAACATTAATTCAAACTGTTTGTTATTGGGGCAGGAGGTCCTGCAGCCTACTCTCCAGTGACCGTTCAATTCTAATGTCGATGACTAATACGTTTGATTACGTGCAGTGGCAACCATGAGCGTGACTATCCAATTGCAAGGTCTCCATGAGTCAGGAACGTGTAATATTGTCACTGCAATCACCTTTCACATGCCTGACAAAATCAATGACCATCTGTGGTGAAGAATTTTCCGAAAGACCGAGAGGCTCTCATCGGGTCTCGATCATGTGTTTTTTGGCACTTCTGATGGAGTCCCACGGGGACCGTCTTCCATTAACATATATTTATTCTCTGAGCAGAATAGGCAATATTCTTCACTGATTCTGGTGATATAAAAATTTCGCCTTGTGTGAATTACAGTTCTCACAATATATATGAGCAATCAAATTGATCATATTAGAGTACGGAATCTTGGTTCTTACTGCTGCATATCATGAGCTTGCCTTGCAAGCTTTATATGGTATCCAACTCGTATCAGTCAGACAGTCACATGCAGATGGGTGATGTGAGTTAAGGTTATGCCTCAAAGTGAATTCTGTGTTGTGCATGAACGTCTGAACGAAGAGGAGAAACTTCAGAATTCCATAACTAAAATCATGTAAAAGTCGATTGATCGATTAATCAACCTGATCAATCAATCGTCAGGTATGCAGCTAGCTAGTTGGTACAACTTCGAATTCTGCTCAACAACTCCCGACCGAAAATAGAGTACAGCTGATTATAAGTACAGCTGTCTCGTCGGCCGGGTACCATCTCCAGTATCACCTTTTACATGATCGATTCCGGAGGATTTGGTGTCTTCTTTTGTCAGCACTGATGCATGTAGTTAACTAAAACCTCAGGGAAAGAAAACTGAAATAAAAATTGAATCAAAATTTGAACTTTCAATGGTCGGAGTAAAAACTCAAAGAGGACACTGATTCAGAAGTACACGCACTCAAACCACTTTAGTCTTACCATCTGAGGTTCCTTCTCTTGAACTAAGACATAGATCGAATGTCTGACAAGTGTTCAGTATGGCAGGATATTCTAGGACGTCATTTAAAGGTCACAATGAAGACTGAGATTTGAAAGTAACTAAGTGGTTTTATTATATAAAACCCAAAGAATTGATGCAAGTTTTGGATTCCCAACTGTCTTATTTGCTAAGTCGAAACAACATGTAGGGAAATCAGTACGTCGAGTTCATAGTCTAAGAGATATCATAACCACTGAGTAACTTACTCTAAGAAATTTGAACAAAATCCGAATGTTGCAAGACAGGAACCATGACAACCATGGAGTCGGGGTACCTACAGGGTCAATCTAGTTGGGGCAACTACAGTAAGTATTCCATAACCAGACAGTGGCTGAATTTCAGACGTAAGCTTGACTCTCCGATCCTCCAAAGGAGATCAAGATTGTCAAATCTTAGAGTCTTAGAGATCTACATTAAAGCTCGATCTGTCAAAGAGTGTGATTGAGGAGGATGGGATTATGACTCTCCACCACTCCCTTTTTCCAAATGCTTAGCTTGCATTTGCTCCCTTCGACATTGAAAATTGACCAAGAGAGGGGAAATTAATATGTGAATATGACATTGAAAGATCCGCACAACCACCTGCTGACTGATCGATCGATGCCAGTGACAGCTTCACCATCACCAGGGATCGAGGGGGTTCCGACGTGTGTTGCGGGGTTTGCAATCAAGGTCATATGATCCTGTCATCCTGTCAGTTATCTCTTTGTCCTTAAGCAGTCAGCATCTAGCTGGACATTAGGTAGTTGATCTCTTTTCAAGTTATGTAAATATTCTCATTCGTGTTGGAGAAAACCGCCACTAATTGGTACTCTGCCTAATTATTATTATTATATTGTTCAAATTTTTATATTTTCTTATTGGCAAGCAAAAGGAGGTTCTAACGCACTAAAGAATGCAACATTTGGATACTGTATGCAAAAGTTATAAAGGAACAAAGTTTGGTTCTTACTAAAAGTGTTTCTTCCACATAGGTACATATTTGATTTGGGAGATGTACATAGAGTCAAGATGGCAGTTTAGAGTCAGTGGTGCATTTGGAGTGCCCACCAAAATACTACTAACCTCTGACCATTTGAAAATAGTCAGTGTATCCATTTTCACTGCAATCACCATTGATAATGAATACACTATTTTTCAAACAAAGGGAGTCTAATAAAATCACCGTTTCACTTGCTACACCTCTTTACTATGAACCACTCATTAAGGTAGAAGGACCTTTTTAAAGCACACATGCTCCAAAACCTTCCACCTCCTCAAATGTATTCTATTTGTACATGTTTCTTTTTTGTAGCTTTCAAGAATGTAGAAATAGTGTACATTATAGGAGGTGGGCAATTTATAGACTTCCTACCTTAATCCCGAAAAGATTAAGCATTCAAAACTTGAACAACATAGGAATTTAAAGACATCCCACTTTGATTTGAGCACATATAAAAATGTGCTTTTTATCTTCTAATTTATTTTTAAGATTCTTGTGTTAATTCTTCAACATTTGTACAATATAGATTCTAAAGATATTCTGTAATTCAAAGGGTATTAGTCTCTTGGCCTCAAAAAGTAACTTATTTAGTTTAAAAAATGAACCTTTACAAATGGTTGGAATAAAAGAAATTGAAGAAAAATTGAAGAAAAACACTATGATTAGAACATAAAATTTTAACCTTAAAGGAAAAAAATTATTTTAAAAATCACCAATATTCATTTTATAATTCATTTTTGAAGAAATTTTTAATTTTTGGCTTCAAATATTATTGAAAAATATTGATTTAGTTATATGGACTATGGATATGCTCTATGGATCATAATTTTCAACTTTTGTTTGAGAGTCATCATTAAATTATTATATAAGTTTCATTTTATAATACATCTTTACAATTTTGGAAATCTAGACTACCTCCTAGTCCTTCAAGGGTTAAGGTAATCCATTATGGAACTCCAATCCAATTTAGTGCAAATCTACATAAATCTAGCATATTGGGCCAAGAAATATTGGACAAATGTAAATTTGTATTGAATTGGGTATGTTTCTAAAATAATTCAATAAAATCAATCCTCTAAATTAATTTCTTATGCAAAGACTATATTTAGCTTTGATCATTTAATGTATAGATTGATTTAAATTACAGTCCCTCATCTTGATTTGGCAATTTTCTATAATATATTTTTTATTTTTTTATTTTTTATAAAAGTATATAAATCTACTATCCATTAAAATGACTACTAAATATGATATCTAAATACTAATAAAGCTCATAATAAATACCTAACAATAATGTGGTGCATAAGTGCATTGAAGAGTAGGTTGAAATCCAAAATGTCACAACCCATGGCTAATTGGCTATAACACATTATTGCAAATTATAAATCAAAAACACATTATTTCATCAATCTATATAAAATTTATCATCATTATTAAAAATATAATTGTAAGCATCATTCATTCATGTTCACAAAACTAAATAATTATATAGAATTATTGGAGGAACTATTGTTAGATGAGAAATTTGTCCCTTTGTCAAATCTACTCATTGTTCAAAACTTAATCTATGCTTTAAATGGATGTAGTCTACACAACAAAGGAGAATGTCTTAATCCTCTAACTTTGGCCATTGAATGTTGGAATCAAAAATTTCATTTTTATTGATCATTCAGTCCTCTCAGATTTTTTTATTTTTTATTTGAACAATTATTTTTCATATAAAAATAATGACAAAAATATAAAACTTTCTCTATTTGATTAAATAGTTGAATCTTTTCACAAGATCATTCAAAGTATGTCATGTAGTTAATTAGCTCCATTCTAGATTTCTAGTAGCTCTTCTTCATCTTTGGATGACAAAATTAATCAAAAATTAGATTATTTTAGCTTGCAATTATTGGTGTTACACATTGCATATGCAACATGTTTTTTGTCAAAACTTAGGACTATTGAGGTGTTTGAGCCAATGGAGACAAAAAATTATTGAAAGTAATGTATATTTCTAGTTATAACATTTATTTTTGGAGATCTTCAAAAATCATGAAAAATATCATATTTCATGTTATTTCCAAAATCTTGTAATAATTCAACTTCATCCCTAAATAATATGTAAGATTGTCATGATTGGCCACTCAATAAAGTATCAACTAAAATATCAAACAATTTTAATACATCCCTTCCTCTTTTCTTTAGCATCTCTCTAGTAAGGTTAAAAACAAATTAAATTTTCATAAAAGTTACCCTCCACTTACTATGATTGTGCATGTCAAATGTTATAAGGCTAATACCACATGTCATATTGCAAGGTGCAAATATTGTATGAAAGTTGACCAATTATTTTTAGAATATGTAATTGTAGTACAATTACATATATAGGAATTTCTACCAAGCTAAGGTAAGTAATGAATGGGTAGAAGGGCAACAATGCTAGCATGTGAGTATAAAGATGCTAGCATTTGTGCTTTGAGCATATATATAAGTAGATATTTTGCAACCATTGAAGGTGTTTATATATAACATAAAAATCAATAATATATGCATTTACAATATAGGTACCCTATAATATAGACACCTATAATATAGGTGTATAGTCTTCTAGGCTTATGTGTTTTTGATTCAAGACTCACATAATAGCAATGCTCAGTAGAAGAATGATCATCAATGGGTGAATACATATTTAATGAATGATTCTTATTCAAGCATGTTCTTTAAAGGTGAATATAAATTGGGTAAATGACCTTGGAATAAATTTAGACTTCTTGTAGGGGAATGTGCATTGAAGGCTTATCATGTATACAAGTGTATGCAAAGGGTATTTTTATTTGTGTTGCATTCTTGCATAAGCTATGCAAAAATAAATTTTGGTTTGGTTAACCCCTAAAGTTCTTTTGATGCACTTTGGCAAAAAACCATCCCAAACCACCTTCTTTTAAGCAATGTTGAAATGTTTTGGTAGATTCAATTGTTGAGTTCCTTGGTTACATATAAAAGTATATCCTCCTAAAATTTAAAAGTGAAACATTTTATGGATTGTATGATCATGATGGTCAAATTTTTTAAATAGGTTTTTCATCTTTTCTCAACATGAGTTTGCTATTTCAAAATTTTAACCAAAATATATAAATGTCTTATCATAACTTATTCAAGAATGTATTATATTGAAGAAATAATTTGAGATTGATATTATAAAAGTATTCAACCAAAATATTTCATATTCATTATTGGAAAAAATAGAATAAATTAACAAGATACAATAGGATAGGAAATTCAAAATATATCAAAATTTGTAAGCAATCTTCACATGCTATTTTTTCTCCTAAAATATTGCAAATTGAATTCAAAAAACAACTTTGGATTGCACTCATGCATGATTTCAAGATAATCTAGCTCATTTTGTTGCATTTTAGGTATTCACAATACTATGAAGAAAAAATTCTTAAAAAAAGAATCGATAATTAGTAGAATACAAAAATTAATGTATTACCAAAAAATGTAATCCTAAAAAAATACAAGTTAAAAATCATTCATGAACTAGATTGATTAAGAAAATTCAAGAAAATAGACATTTTGATGTTCAAATTCTTAAAAAATAATAAAAACATTCAAAAAATTATTAATATTTTTTAATTGAAGAACTTTATGGAGATAATATTAGACTAAAAATATAATGAAAAAAGTGTTTTAAAACATTTAAATATATGCACATAGGGGAGACTTTTTTGCGTCCATATAGAAGATTTGAATTTTGTTATTTCAATTATCCTTTATACTATAGATATATGAGTTTTGTGGATATATAGTCCTAGAAGCTCACTCTTTTGTAATGATAATTTTGGATATTCAAAAGTCTCTTAAATTGTAAAAACTCAAAGTGTGATAAAGTAGCAAAATTGCTTTGAAAATAGCAAATGATTTTTTCTTAAACTTCAAAAATCATTACTATAACCAAAAAAATGCTTTAGATCTTTATTTGAATTTCAAGATCCATCAACTCAATACTTCAAAAGTTATAGTAGAAGATATGATGGAAACACAACATGTGAAGTCCAAATAGTACAAGTATTCTTTGGAATCACCTTCTTGTCAAACAATTTTATAACTTTGTGAAAAGAAAAATTTCATAATTTCCATTTTGATTATTAAATTTTGATGTTTAGATATTAGAATCAAGAATCATTTTAAATCATTTAATAAATATGTGCTTCAAATGAATTCTTGAAGAATGTGTAAGCAACTTTCTAACCATTATATGAACTACATTTTCTAACTTAGTTTGAATTCTAGTAGAAAATATTTTTATCTATATTTTCCTAATAATTATTTAGTTTTTTCTAATACTTGATTTTCTTTACTTCACTCTAGAAATCTAATGTGGTGCATGATCAAATATTTGACCCAATATTTGACCATTTTTGACCATTGTGGCAAATGGTCAAATCTTTACCACTTAACCCCTAAAGGTCAGAGACTAAGTTTCTACCAAAAACACTCCCAAATTGCCATTTCTGATATAAGCACAAAATTTTAGATGAAAAACATTTTTGGACACATTTAACCATATGATCTTTTAGTGAACTAGATTGAAAAGACGTAGAAAAAATTTCAGAATTTTCCACCATGTAGATTGCAAGATATTAACGTCTGAAGTGACAAAAATCATTTTTTTGGCCTTGTGAAAATACGGGCAATTGCACTTCACAAGGTCATATTTGTATGAAAAAATGTCCAAAATGGTGGTGCTTCTTTGGATTCATTTTTCATGTCAAGTTGGCTACATTCTTGAAAAAATTTAGATAATTTAGAATTGCACAACATATAGGAAAAAAATAGTAAGTAGAAAGAAGTACAAGGTGATTCAAAACACTAAATTATTAAGAATTTAATTATAAAATTGAAAAATTCCATTCCCAAAGGTGGTAATGTAGTAATAAAAAATCTACAATATATTTTTTTATTTTTTTCAAATTTTTTTGAAAATTGAGTCAAATAAAGGATTCCAAAGTTTATTTTGAGTACGGAATCCATAACTACCCGCAAACTAGAATACCTCATAACTTTCATCTTGTAAACCAAAATGGAATGATTTAAAGCTTTCCATATATATATATATATATATAAATCTAGAAAACCAATTTCAAATTTTTATTTTTGAAAAAAGTGATTTTTTAAGAAATTTTTGGGCTGCCCGTTGAGCATTGAAAATTACATATCATGCAATAAATTTTGAACTATGTAGTCAAAGTTATTAAAATTGTTGGGCCTTAAATCTACTCCATGGGCACATGTTGTGTGAAAATTTTAGCCAAAAAAACGAAAAATTCCATTCATAGTGAGCTGCTCATAATCACTATGTTGCCAAAAAATGTAGTTTTGACCTTTAGGGGTTAATTGAATTATGGAAAAGATTTTCTTAATTAAATATTGAAATACTTGCATCTAGGAAAAAAAATTCATGATCAAATCTTTGACCTTTTGTACTAATTACATAACCTCAATTGATGAAAACATGATATTTTTTTTTAATTAAAAACATAGTTTATAATACATCTAAGTTTTACTGGAAAGTTCTTGGATTTTAGGGATATTGCAAGAATTCAATAGGAAGATGGATCATAGTTTAGCCAAAGTGATCATCATCTATTGGTTGGACTACAAATATTTCCAAGAACTTATTGTGAAAGCTACACAAAATAGATGACATACACTGAATAAATTAGAATTCTTTTGTCTATTCTTTATTGATGTGATTAACTTAATCATTACTTCATGATTTTTTGCAAGATTTTAATTTATGTCATATAAGAATTTTTTTGCAAAAATGACAATCTTAGATTCTTAGGTCTAGATTTTTCTCAAGCCATAATTTATTTTTCATGAAAGAATCTTGATCTATATTCTCCCTGACATTAGGTTCATTTAGGGTATATTCAAGCTAAAGGAGGAATACAAAACTTATAGTGTTAAGATTTCAAATTCTACTAAAGTATTTGCTTCAAGGCAAATCTTCTCCCTAATCAAATGTGGTGCATGAGTGCATAACATGTTGGATAGAATTTGTATATCATAAACTCTTGAAGGTCATACATAATTTACATCAATGGCATTAAAATCATCAAAACAAATTACATATTAGCAAGGAAATAGTGAAGGTATATAAACTAATTTTGGATTGGTAAATGAAGCAAAACCAAAGTAATGTAAATATGCCAACTCCATACCATTATTGTTCTTGTATATGACAAGTATATAGTCTCCAAAGGGACCAATCCAACAATGAATCTCTAAATCTCAAAGTCTCTTAAAGGAACAAGATAGATTTCAGCTACTCACTTAGGCTTGAGTAACCACAATTATTGATGAGATTTTTTGGAATATTGTCTTAAGATAGAAAAAAAATTAACTCTTGGAAAATATAATTTTTATTTCAATTAGTGTTTAGGAGCAAATATTATGCCACAATAAGTTCAAAACAAGGGAGATTGAATAACACAAAAAAATCCATTAAAACTTGAAATAAATTAAAAAAATTCTTTTAGATTATATTTATGTCTACATGTAAAGCTTTGATTCATTCTATAATTTCCATTTGGATTAGAATAATTTAATTCCATCTTAAAGCTATTGACAATTTAGTTTTTCCTTTGATTTTGTACCAACTTTTATCGAACAATTTTTTAAAGAATGAAAATCAAGTATTTTCTTGAGTATTTTTTCCTAGATTTTCATCTTAAAAATTTTCAACCAAGATTGTCCTAGTCACGTCACAGAGTGAAAATGTCATGATGCATAACATGATCCAAAACCAAAGTCCACCATGATGAAATATTCAAACTATTTGGATGGAATGTCATATAATGATCTACAAAAAAAAGCATAGATTGGACTAACATGTTAAAAATAATAATATATTTGATTTGCCATCCATAATTGTCATTAAATAGTAAAAAATAAGTCCTTAAATGTTTAGAATTTAGGAATAAGGATTAAAATTTGGAATCTTAATGGAATCTTGATGTAACATCATGACATAAGAACTCCACGTTGGGTTATGATAGAAAACTAGGCCTTCAACATAAAAATAATTTAAATCAAAATGTTTAAAGTTAAAAAGATTCAAAATGAAATAATCTAATTATAAACGTGCTCAAAAATCTGTTTTCTTCAATTTCAGATTTAATGTGCAATTACCTTACAATCTAATTGGTGAAAGTTTTTTAAATTTCTCTCAAACATCTCTACAATTATTAGCTATTCTAATGCAAAATCTTTTGGTTAGACATGCAAAAAAACAATTTGTAAAGTTTTTTGCTCTTTGCAATAGAATTTTAGAAATGGAGATTTGGAGTAATTTTTGATGAAAAATGGCCTTAAGACTTTAGGGTTAAAGTCCATTTAGAAGGTATATTTGTTTCTTTCCTTGCTTAGCGTTAGAGGTTGACACACTACTAGAAAATGTCAAAATGGGGCCCTAATTAATAGAAGATTAATAAATTTCTGTTAATTATGACAAAAATAATTTGGTTTTGTTGATTGGGTAGTCCTCTAGCAATAATCAACATAATTTGTATTGATTCAAACAAAAAAATCATTTTCTCAAATGATTTGGCAATCCTCTAAATATCATCATCTTTGTTTTTCTACATATTGTAGTAGTAAGGCTAAGTTGTTTGAAAATAATTATTTAAACCTACACCAATAAATAAAAATAAATAAATAAATAGTCAAATTCAGAAAAAATAAAATGGCCAAGATGTTAAAAAATAAAATGTTCAATTTTAGAGGGAAAGTCCAAAATAAAGTTCAAAATAAAGTTCTATGACCATCTACAACTAAGAAAATTTTAGATGGTGAGATAAAGGACTTACTTTATTAGCATTTATTAGAAATGAGGGTAGAGAGGTCATTTTTATAATGAAATCTTTTTGTCCATCATGAATCCTCAAAAAAAATGAGAAAATTGAAGATGAGAGTTTTGACCGCTCATTGCCAAATTAAAATGTAGGAATTGTGTGCAAAGTAGAATTTCAGATCTCATTTTGGTATAGTAGAATAACTTTTTTCAAAAAACTTTGGATTAAAAAAAGTTGTGAAATCAAGATAAATTTTAAGTTTCCAATAAAAAACTTATGAATAAATTTCAGAGAAGATTTTTGAAATTGTTAAAAAAAATGTCCCTTCCAACTCCTCTTTCAAATTTGCCTATAAATTTTGATTGGAGACTTGAAATCTCAAACGGATTTTTATAGATGAAAGTTAGATTGATATTCTTCATTAACTTAGTTCAAATTTTTCTGAAAAAAGTTATCATACTATGCCAAAACGAGGTCTGAAATTCTACTTTGCACACAATTCTTACTTTTGACTAATGTATGAGTAGTTGAGCTACACTAGTCCTCATTTACATATCCCATATAATTTGCCCCTACTCTATCACCCCACTTGTATAAAGGTCTTGTGTTCTCCAAGATAAATGGCTCTGAAAGTGATATTGTAAGGCTTGTTGGACCTTATTGATCGTTTCCAAATGCTTGAAAATAATTTTTATTATTTTTCACATGAAGAAGAAAAAATGTGGAATATAACTGAAGTAGTTTCATATTTTTTGGAGCTATTATGAATTAGTTATGAATTTATAAAGAATTCTGCCATAGGTCTCTAGTTGTGACTTGTAGCCCTTGCAAAATCCACTCTTAAATAGTTTGAAAAAAGATATGGCTTTAACAAAAACAAGCATTGAGGCATGCAAAAAGTAATAGGGAAGGTTCCTGAATGAGACCTTCCCTGAAACTTGAATGGAAGCTTGGATTAATTATTATTTTAGATTTTTTAGCATATGTAAGAAGGTAATTGGCTTGCCAATTCTCATTTTAAAAAAAATTTATAAACACCTATCCACTTAATTAGAAATGGACCACCTTTGGCTCTTAAATTGACCTTTAAAAAGGTATGAACCATCCATTGGAAAACAATGAACCAACTTTTTCCTATTTTGACATAATCAATAGTCCATCATGTATTTATTTTTTAGCCACCTAGAGGATAGTTTGAAGAAGGTCAGTTTTAAAGCACACTACCATAGACAAAGAATGCAATGGTAAGTGGCATTCAAAGTTCAGAAGCTAAATACTTTGAACTTATTTGAATGCGATTGTGAATTTTATTAAATTAGATTTAAAATAATATAATGAATCTACTTTGGGAATGTTAATGATATCAACTAATTAGCATTAATGTGGTTGTGGGTTTCAATCCTAGTAGTGAACTTGCTTGTATGGCAATTGCTGGCATGGCATATCTATCTAAGTAGCCATTTTGCTGATGTGGCAATTTTTGCATACGATGCATTTGACGTGATTGATTTTTGAATAATAATTAATTTTTTTTGAATTTGACAAAATCATAAAATAAAATCAACATAGAAGTGTTGATTTTTGTCTAAATCAAATTTTCATAATCAATTGTCCTAATTACTATATTTGAATTAATTATTATGTTCGTTGGGACATTGTTTTTTCTAAAGGTGACATTTCCCTCTTTGTACATATGGAATTTCAATCTCAACAGGATGATTTCATAAATTATGAAATATTATTATACACAATGGATATATAGTGACAAGAAAGTCAATTTGAGAGAAACCATATAAAATTTCTAAAAGGGATACATGTGGCATTATTTAGACATTGGTTGAGGAGCTTTTACATAATTTCTAAAAAGGGTACATATATACTTTTCCTACTAGAGTACTAGTTGTAAAACTTCTAAGCAAAAATTTGAGCAAGTTTACCTCTTATGTTCAATGAATTCATGAATTCAGCTTCTAAAATCCACTTCAACCGCCTATATTTGTATTTTAGAGGAACATGTAGAATCTATAAATGATATGAGACATACTTGTGTTTTTTTTCTTGTGAATATGAATATCTTCCATATCCATATTTTGTATTCATGTTCTATTAGCATATTTGTATCCTTATCGTGAATTTTGTAGTTTAGAACTATATCTGTATTCTATAACCATATCCATATTTTGTATCTCCATTTTATATAATTCATTTTTTTTTGTTTGTATTTTGTATTCAAATTTGGATGGCCAAGATTGTTTGTTCTACAAACATCAATGGCTTTGGTTTTTTCCAAAGATTGACAACATTTAGAAAGGGGAGATTTTTCTTGAACTCATATTAATGGTTATTGATTTTTCCAAAGGTAGGTCTGGTAGGAGGGAAGAATTGAAATACAAACATCATATTCGCATCTTTTGGGTATATAGTATAACTATATGAGGGCTCCAAATCATTATAGAAGCCCCCAAAGAATATTGACTCAAAGCAAAGGAATTATACATAGTGTGAGGATAACACAACATTGTTCCATAGGCCATTGCATGACATTCTTTCATGAACACTTAAATAGTTCTTTCTTCAAGTTAAAGCGAGCATAAAGTACCAGTGAACAATGCTGTGTTATCCTCACAACCCATGAGTTGATATATACTTTATTAAACTCTTTTTCATTACCCCTGTATGAGGTTAGAATTGATCCTCCGCACCTTGGTTTTCTTCACCGTTGGTATGAATGTGAATTAGTGGATGTACCGTAATCTGATCAACCTGTAGGTAACTTACATTATTATATTCTGCATGGATGCAAGTCAAGCAACGACAGGGAGCCAGATTCCCAAGAGTGAAACTCAGTCGTGCGGAGTTCCGCCGAAGACGAAGTGTTTCGTTGAATAACGGATTCGAACCTTCCGAAGACAAAAGTTTAACATAACTTAATGCACTGTACTGTACTGTACTGTTTGTTTCTTTGGGTCAGTACAAAATGAAAGGGACAATGTCGAACTACATTTCATGATCAATGAGTCCCAAAAAATAAAAGAAAAAACTTCAGATCGAATTTGCAGCTAGACTCCACTCACGTACTCAGGTGATCATTGTTTTGCCGTCGAATATTTTTGCTTTGTTTTCAGTTGTTTGAATTCAAATGAATGATACCTGGAAAGAATGTTGAATTGAAATCAGTTTCACCCTGGCATGGGGGCCTGACTAGGTGCGGACGTGGGGTGCAGTGGCAGGGGTGGGGGAAGTGTGGAGTATACTTCTAACTTATGTTTTTTCTTGCAATGGAAGTCATTCTCTTCCGTCGATTCGGGTGTCAAAATATATATATATATATATATATATATATATATATATATATATATATATATATATATATATATATATATATATATAAATAATTCAATGAGTCCCAGTGATAAGAAATTAAAAAGTTTAAACGCAGAAGAGACAGCGAGGGAGTGTCTAAATTTTACCCGGCAGCAGCTGCTCGGCAAGGTGGACTGAGTTCCGATCCGGCTGCGTCGATCAAGGGCCCCAACTGAAGCCGCAACGCAACGACATTCCTCCGTCCACGCGTGCTGGCGCCCACTCCGCCACGACCGACTGCCGCATCCAAAACGGAAACATATGCTCCTTCATATCTGTCCAAAAAAATGAAAAAAAAATGAAAAAAAAAAATGAAGAAAAAAAATGCTGAGAAATATAATTAAACAATCCGCCCGGGAATCCGCCCCACATGCTTATATATACGGAGGAAGGGCTCCTGGCTTCTCCTCTGATCTTCGTGTTCGTGCTCCTGCCACGATCGCTTCTCTCTCTCACTTTGGTTGGCAACTCAGCCATTGTGCGTGACTTAAGCTTCGATCAAGGTATCCAAAGCTGTTGGGTTTTGTGCCGTGGGTATATGTGTGTGGCTTGCCAATGCAGCTTTGTTTGCAGTTGTTGAACTAGCTTCCAACATGGAGGATCTGGTTTTCTACTGACGATTCCTGCGTGATAGTCGATCGATCACCAGTGTTTGTTTGTTTGTTTGTTTGTTTGTTTGTTGATTTGTCTGTTGGTTGATGGTTTGTCGGACTGTTTGTTTGCAGGGAACGGTGGATTTAGCTTGCTCATCATCCCGCTCATCATGTCTTGTGGAAATGGATCGTGCGGGTGCTGCCCCAAGTGCGGCTGCCGGGCGACTTGCACGTGAGTATATATAGCTGGAGCTAGTTAAATGCTCGCTAGCTTTGTGTATCGATCGGATAGGGGAGAATTGACACTAATTAGAGCACTTGTATACATATGTGAGCGCGTGCGTTACCTTGAGGACGGGTTATGTCACTGAATCGAGTTCTGGGATCAGAGAGCTTTGAATACACCAGTTAGGCTCAATCTGTGGGGATCAGATGTTGATCAGATATGGTGCTTTCGATCAGTCCATAGATGTCGTCCGTTTGAATTTAGTGTTGTTGGCGGCGGGTTAATTTTGAGGTTCTGAAGATCTGATGAAAGCACGGAGGTCGTTTTAAACTGAAGTGATACGTCGATACGGTGTTCCGACTTCCGACTGAGTCTGTTACGTTTTCTCGGCTTTCGTTTGTGAAACAGATGATCTAGTTCTCACTTCTGTCAGGTTAACGTTTGTGTGAATTCAGTGTTGCGGAGGGTTGGGCCTCCAGAGATCATTCGACGTGATCTAGGAAGTTCAGACATCTTCTACTCGATCTTGATAACTAAACAGAATAAGTCGGTGTGAGTGAGCTGAGGCCGTTTTTTTGTGTTTTGTTAATTTGTGCAACAGATGCAACCAGAGTTTGGGCTTCGACGAAGCCATGGGAAGTCTCAGGTACACAAATTTATATATGATAACACCATGTTCTGGCTTTGTTTCTTGAGTTGGTACTTTGTGTATAATTATATATATTACCTCTTGACGAGATCGGGGTCGATCGATCTGGGCTGAGTTGCGCATGCTGCTGTTAGATTGGTAGATAGCATTACTAACTGTGTTTGGTCTTGTTCGAATCGGAGACAACTTCGCGGTGTATTATTTTCTGTGCTTTGATCTCATAAAATAAGGTCTTGCAGATTCCATGTCATGACAGTAACGGCCACCGAGGCCAACTGCGGTGCCACCTGGGCTTGCGCCAACGAAGGATTCTCCACCGAGGCCTCCACACGCAATGCCTATTTCGGCTGATCGACCAGGACTTCAGTAGCAAATCGATCAATGCGTTGATTCTAAGATACTGAAGCTTAGACCTCCTGTACAGAAACTGCTTGAGGAAAGTGCAAGAATGGTGTGCAAGATATATTTTTGTTTTAGTGATTAGTTTCCAAATAATTAATCGATCAGCGATCGATATGAGTATTTATTAATTACGTGTGTTACGAAAGTTTAGTGGCCAGTCATGCTTGGGCTGCTCTTTCCTAGTACTAGGCGTGTTAAGCAGAACTGCAACGTAAGGCCCATGGAAACCCACGTTGCAAGAACATACAGTGCGATGCAAAGTGGTGTTACCATCATATATTGACTGCACACCCGAGTTGGATATGAATATATCAATACCAAAGGTTTAATTTCCTATTTTTCGACACTGCCTAGCTACTCTTGTCTTCGTAACTTCGTTCAAGTAACGTGTACACGCTCGGCAATCACATCGATCCGCCATATATGCATTTCTTAGCTAGTAATGGCCAGTTTGGAACTTGTAACTCCCATTTCGTCTTATATCTTATAATTACTTTGAACACTCAGCAGCTAGCCGCTGTTGCAATCTGTCCACACCCTTGTCTGCTGCGGTGACTATTTCAGCTAGTATATCCGTGTGAAGCTAATTATTAATTTGCAACAATGAAAAAGGGTCATCGAATCCAGGCACGCCGAAGATGCTATCCAGGTTTGACGCAGGAGTTCGGTGAATGTCCCTTACGTAATCGATATAATTAGGTCGAATCTGACATGTAACGAAATGTCCATTCCAGACAATCACAATAGCAAGCATGGCTGCTGGAATGTACTCTCTACGAAATGTACAAGAATGGAATGAGAGGTCTAGTCCGTGTTAATTGCGGTCAAAGTCATTCCTTGAAGACTGCGCTACATATGGTATATTTAAGTAATCTGACCGAGTGACTGATGCATGGACCCAAATTTGAATTTCTTTTTACTCAGCTCAAGTTGCTGCTATAGATGCTAATTAAAGGGATGCTCCCACCTGGCGTTGTTTTGTTCTTAACCCTTAAGACATTTCATCATTTCATGTGTAGGCTTGGTCAAACTTCAATACTTCATTAGATTTCTACATTAAAACACACATTTCAAAATTTTGATATTTTATACATGTAGGTATATATGGTTAAAATTTAATCTCATTTTTTCATAATTAAAAACATCAAATTGAATTTAATATGATTTTCTTCAGAATTTTTTTGGTAAAAATCATAGAAATTACAAAAGTATTTTAACTTATATAATTTTTTTTACACAAAAATGGAGATAATAGTGGCAATCATTGTGGTGTAATTGAATGGGTACTCCTAGGGCTCTTTTCAAGAGAAAATTAATAGAAAAAGTTTAAAAGTGGTATATTTTGAGCTTTCGAGATGCTATCTTCGAACTATACGAAGTGTTACAAAAATCACAATTTTAACAATTTTGGAAAAATTGAAAATTGAATCAAAAGTAGATTATTGTATGGAGTTACATTTTTTTTTGTTAAGCTTAAAAACATTTCAAATTAAAAACTATGTGAAAATTCAAGATTTGACTTTCAAAATGTCCATAGGGCTTGCATTGTATTTTAAGGGTTTAAAGGGTTATAAGTGCACACACCAGTTACACATTGTCATTTGTATTTTTTTGTAATTATCAAACCTAGCTAGCACATGATGTGGTAATCATTTAAGAGCAATTGTTGCTAACAAGGACCAACTTATTTTCCAGAAACATAAAGTTTAGGAATAATTGCTCACTCTTATAAATTTGTGTTGCCAAGGGTACATTATAGAGGACCACTTTTTGCTCTTATCTTCAATTATGATAGAAAAGGGGACATTATCTACAACAACCAACCATGCACAGAAAAAAATAAATTGTTATCTTGTCCTACTATTCCAATATATTTCAAATCCTCTTGAAATTGAAATGTGCATTTGTTCTTTCTTTGAGAATTACAAAGTACAAAATATGCTTTGAATTTCTTTTGACTTTCTGTTAGGTTCTCTGGTGTTGCTCTATTGTCTTTCAAACTTTTGTACTAGTGTTGAAAGTGAATAAATTTTCATGCAATTGCAATTTTGACATTTTGTTTCATTTTATTCCTTTAGGAAATCCATTTTTCATTGGGATTCATTGTAGACATGAGAGAACAATTTTTGATTCCCTTGGAGTCTTGCTTCATAGAGAAATTTTCTTTATAATTTGAAAAGTGGCCCTTCTATAGACTTTGTGATGGAATAATTTGAAGTGTGTTCTAGTAAAGTTTTTATTCAAAATATTACAGCATGTACTTCATTGAACCTTTCACAGTGTTCATGCACATGCTTTAAAGTTGCATTGAAACTACTACTAGCATTCATGATAGACATGAAGACTTCCATTGAAGTGTAGGATGTTTTGCTTCACAAATTTAAAATTGAGAAATGAAGAACCAATTGGATCATAGAATTATGGAGCCTCCATGCGACTCAACACAATGCCCTTCAATGGTGAGTTTTTACCTCATTTCTACAACCTTTTTCTAAAGCATTCATTGTGCATTCCTTGATGTAGGAACACAATAGACCTACAAAACAACTAACAACACTGTGATGCCAAAATAAATCCGTGCATGACACAAATGAAGTCATTATCCATTAACACTTACAATCGTAGAACTACAATGTGTATAATGATGGGATCTACAGAGAAGTACCTGCTTGTACACTAAGTATTCATTCTTCTATTCATTTGCATTCTTTGTGTCATTTCCATTTCCCCTCAAATTTTTTTTGTTTTATTGTTATCTCACTATATCTATTTAGCAATTGCATTGTCGACTTTAGACTTGCAAGAAGACAAAAACCTCTTTGATGCCTTTGTTAAAGCACATCTAATGAGCATCAATGTCTATAAAGATTCATTTATTTTTCATCATATTTAAATGTTTTTTCCATTATATTATTTTGTGTATGTTCATTACAGATTTGCAAATTCACTAAATTCTATTTTGATCATTACAACACTATAGTAGTTGACGTACTTTCTACCTAGGTAATCATGAAATCATGATTCTACATATAGTGGCAGGTGGAATTCCCATACTAACCTTCGGACCTAATCAACCATCTATTCTAGCAAAAGACAATGATGTGCAAGGAAGTCAACAAAAACCATGGTTGTCATAGTGGACGGACGTCCGGTTCGCCCGTCCGTTAGAGGTCCCGCCCGTCCGATACAGTCAACACATAGTTGACTTTCTGATAACGGAAAAATAGGCCACGTGGATGCCATGTGGATTAAGGAACATGTTGGGCATGGACGAGGTGACGTGTCATTCCGCAAAATTGCACAAGTTACAAAATTAAAGCCGTCCGGACCGTTTGTCCGTGCGGTCCGGTTTGCCCGTCCGTCCGTCTTGTCCGATGACCCTAACTCACCCGTTATGACATCCATGACAAATTCAAGCATACAAAGACCATAAACCAAACTAGTTATCCCAAGAAATTTTTATGTTGATCAAAGCAAAATGGGAGATATACTTTCAAAAACTCGATACAATAGATGAAAGGGACTTAATGATTCTAAATACTACAAGTAAATGGGCTCAGATTTCACAGGAAGTGATGCGAGCTAGATTTTCATCCTATTTGAGAGATGGCCTTTCCTACAAGCCCAAGTGGAAGCAATTGATTCTCAATTGCAAGAAAAATGTAGAATACTTTTCTTGTACAAGAATGAATTTATTAGATTATTCGAACTTATCAACAACTGAATGCAAATCTGAAGGTCTTCCTTGCAACTTCTTGCAAGAATTTTTTGATGCCATACATAAATGGTATATATGGGAATCAACCATAAATCCAGTCAGGGTTGTCATAACAGACAACATATTACTGTTCACAGACAAATCGGACCGATTAGGGCTGACCAACTGCCAACTTCGGAGCCTTGTAACTTTTGCAAAACGTACCCAAATTGGGCATATGATATGTTTTTCGGTATCTGAAAAAATTGTATATGCCGAAAAACATATCATATGCCCAATTTGGATACTTTTTGCAAAAGTTACAAGGCTCCGAAGTTGGCAACCGGTCAGCCCTAATCGGTCCGATTCGTTTGTGAACAATAATATGCTTTTCGTTATGACAACCATGAATCCAGTCTCTACATGTCCGGGACTTACTTTGATTATCAAATGGTAATTTCCAACCACCACACTTGCCACAACAAGATGAACTTGAGAATGCAGATAGTGAACATGATATTGAAGATTCATTGGAGGTGTCACAACAAATGCTATTGGTGAGAGTTCACCTTACACCTCTCCACATTGCATAGTGAGTACCTCCTTTCACTAAGCTCCAACAAGAGATTCTCTAAGTACCTTTGCATCAAGACCATTCAATGATCTTCCATTTGAAGTGAATCCACAAGTCATTAGCTCATTAGACACCAATCAATATGACATGCACAAGTAGCCAAACAATATAGGCATATGCATGAAAAATGTTTCAGGACATGCCATTATCACTAAGGCAACAAAGGCAATGGGGGCAATTATGGCCTTCCAAATGTAAGAAATTGCAAATGTGTCATTTCAGTTGGAAAGGTCCAATTTCGATGTTCAGCTCAAACTATTCCTTGAGCAAATGGCCTATTCATAAGAAAAAGACAAATGCATGTATAAGGCAAGCATGGTGGCAAACAAGAACGCAAAATCGTCCATTTTAAAAGAAGTGAAGATGGTTAGGTGTCTCTCATAGCTATCCATTGTGTTAGGAAGAAGCTTGACAATGTCAAGCAACAAAAGAATACAAAATAGTGAAGATGGTATTCAATTCTAAATACTACACAAGTACAAGTAGGGGATTCTTGTACGACAACATACCTTGTCCACCTACTTCTACTTGAACTAACAACACCGGCATTGATATGAATTCCAATGCAAGAGACTCAACAATTGCCTTTGAGGGTGACCACAACAACATCATGAAGACATTGTCAACAAAATTGTAACACACTACAGATACTACGAGTGACTATTGGTAGTCTATGTGGTAGCTACTATCAAAGTTGAAGTCCATGTCTTTGACTCAATCTTGATAGTGCATGGACCGTTGTAGATTCTACACTATAATAAAACACATTTAGTGTAATAGTGAGAAGTTGTACTTCAAATTTTGAAATGCAAATCCTAAACTATATTTTCAATTTCAATTTGAATGTCATCACATATATGTAAATTCTTTGTTTCATAGTGTCTTTATTGTTATTTGGCAATTATAAAAATTGGAAAAAAAGACAAAGATGAATCATTCTTTGCCTACAGCTAATGACAATGTCTAGTATTTAAGTGAACTCCAAGTTGCATCCTCTTACCTCTCCCCATTACTATTGCCATATTGTTAAGAATCACTATAGCACCATCAAGGCTTAGACCATCTTCGTCAATCACCTCCCCTTTCAAACCTTCCATCTATAAGATGTAGAAGAGATCCTTAACTTCTTGGTGAGGTTGTTGTAGTAAAACATTATGTAGGATAGAGCAACACAAAATGACGTTGTCGAGTTGTAAGGCCTTGGCTTTGAGAAAACTTTGGGTTTCTAGCTACGATTAGAATCAATCCAAGATATGAAAGTATAAACAATATGAGGTGTACCACCTCAAGATATAAGAAATGAAATATTTATAATATAAAATCTTTTGTGGTAATAAATGTATAACCCTTCATATTTAAAGGTATATCACTTTGTGTACAAAGTGTATAAAAGTTGTAAATTCATATGATATATATACCTTGAGTGTATTTATACTTGTAATTATTGTATATAAATATGATATAAATACAAACACACACACATACACAGATATATATATATATATATATATTTATAATATGTATAAAATATAAGTATCCACGTCCATATGTATTATATATAAATACCATATTAAATTGTATAAATCGTATAAGTTATATATAAGCCAAAACCCTTGCAAAGATTTTGTAAGTTTTGTTGTCAAACTTCAAGTCTATATCATAGCCACTTCAAAATTTCAAATCAAGAATGTCTTATCATTTTGGAAAACTAAAGAAATATCACACAATTTCTCCAAAATTCAAATCCAAATAAGTTATTGTCCATTAGTCGTAGGGTCTTGAAATTTAAATTCTCCAAATCAAAGGCAGTTGCTGATGTTTCTATTTTGAAGTCCATCTAAGTCTCATACAAGCTCCAAATTCTTTGTGTTATATCTTCTTAGAAAAATAACCTTATAATACACATCCTCCTAGAATCTCAATTCAAAAATAAAAAAATTCTATTCTCAATGTTTTGCCAAAGTTGAAACTATCTCTAAGCTTTAGATTCAATAAATAATCTACACCTTCTTCACTTATACATTCATAATTTTCTCAAAAGAACTCCAAATTCTCCAAATTTCTTAATTTGGAGTGTTATATCACTCCAAAATAAGAATGATATAACTTCTTAAAAAGTTGATAATTTCTTACATAACTCCCTTTAAACTCAAAAACAGAAACATCCTAACTAACTTCTACAAGCACTTGAAGTTTTGGTCAACAATCTTAGAAGGCAACAAATCCTCTTTCACTTCATCATTCATAACATTCACATCTAAGCTTCAAATAAAACAAATTATAGTTTTTTACAATTACAACAACATAATAAACATTTTCTCCAAATTCATTTACAAATTCACAATACACATTGAAATATCATTTTTTTAAAACTTGATATTTTCCAAACTAAAAATAAAAGAAGAAGAAAAAGACTCCAATTTTGTGTCTTCATCCAAAGGCCACATTAGCCCATACTTAGGCTATATGGACATCTAAAACTCCATTGGCCACCCTTTTTGACTTCCCTTAATCCTTATTTATCCTTCTAACTAGTCATCAAATTACTTAAATCTACTAAAAAAGTAATCTATCTTCTTCCTTTTTCTTTCTATTTTTAATACATCAAATATCCTTTAAAAAAAACTTCAAATTACAAAACCGAAAAACTAGGGTCAAATATATGTCCATTGGAAGTAAAAAATAGAGTTCCAAATAAACATCATTCCACCTAGAAGAACTTAAGGATGCATTTAATGGTGATTGCGACATAATTTATACAGTTTGCCTTTGTCAAAAGACTAACCGAACCTTCTAATCAACATTGATGGCCTTGGTTTCCCTTGATAGGTTTAGGGTTGACAAATCAGTACGTCCGCCCCAAAATAGCGTCCATAATCCGGACGTCCGTCCTCACGGATGCCAGCGGACGCAGTGTCCCTCCCATCGTCGGAAGGCGGACGGGTGGGGCGGACGGGGCAGACGAATAGGGTGGACGGGCGGGGCAGCTTAGAAAACCCGTTTTGGATTTTTTGTTTTGATTGTTTTCACCAATGAGAGATTGAGAGTGAAGTCATTTGGATTTTGATTTTTCTTATATTGCAATTGCGATCCAATAGAGTTGTATATCACTATTTATGTAAAAGCTAAAATATGAAATATATTTTTGTGGTCGGGGGAAACAGGGCAGTCAAAGCGGACGGGGCGGATAGGCGGACGCTGCGTCCGTTGGGATCGCGAATGTCAGCGGACACTACGGACACAGCGTCCGCGTCCGGACGTCCCAGACGTCCGACCATCCTGTCAACCCTGGATAGGTCGGACCATACAATAGTATTGGTCATCATTCAAGCCTTCAAAACATTCTTCAAATATTACTTCTTTGCTTTCAAGTTCAACGCACCTAAATTGTAATAAAATCACTAATGCTCGAGTGTCGCGTTGCAGATCCTATGCCATTGCTACTCAATGCAAGGTTGCTTTGGCGACCGAGAAGGTCCGGCTTCATCTTGTGAATGCTCATGTGCAGGTGTAAATGTTAGTGGTAAAAGAGGTTGATTCAGCAGTTGAGACAAAGAAAACTCAAATTTTTACTCCAGTTGAAGCTCTTCATCTTCAAACTAAAAAACCCCCTCCATTTTGACATTCTAAATCCAAAACGAAAAATAAAAAGAACAACATCAAATTGATGAAGCTTTAGGGTAGTATCCTCCTTTTACAGTGAGAAGGCATCACCTTGAAGCCTCTTGAAGTGATGTCATCTTTGCATTCTATTATTATAATAAAAAAACTGACTAAATATTATATGAATCCATGTTTCACATAGTGAATGCATTTACAATGCAACAACATCTGGTTGGAAAGTGAAATTGAGGTTTGATTTGTCAAACAACTCCCAAAACAACTATTTTAGAATTCCGAATGCGTTTTCAACAATACAACCCTTGCACAATCTTCTATTAAATAAAGCCTTAAATACTCATAATTCAACCATGCCTCTATGGAAGACCATCAACATGGAAGAAGTGGATATTCTAAATTGCCAATGACATAGGGTGTGAATCCACATATAGAGCAAACTACATCCATTAAATTATCATGCATGGCTAAAAAAAAGAGTAATGAATATGCAAACACTGAAGGTTGAGAAATCATTTGTCACTATCAACAATAGCTTAACAATTCACTATATACCCTCCAGATTTGAAATAAAAGTAGTTTGCAACTCTATATTGTAACTTTTATATTCTCACATGCATTACCGTCAATGGCAACTACAACTACAAACAAGCCGCACAAGTTAAAAAAATTGGCTTGACTTTCCCGCATTCTATCTCTAAAGGGTCAAGAAATTTCATGTGGCATGGTGTTATTGATGGCATTCACCATCTCCCGAATAACTTTTGAGACTGTAGTCCTACCAATGACAAACATTTGGCTACAAATAGTGAAATTGGCACCATGACTCAATTTGAACAATTATTGTATAGGCTACACACACAAGTATATGGATTTCCAATCTATATTTTTTTTCTACACATGCGGTTTAAGTAGCTCTACTAGAGAAAAGACAAAGGACTCTATTATCCTGAACATCAAAATCCATTGCCTATTATTGTATTTTTCCAAAAATAACCGTAAAAACTACGTTATGGAGCAGGACTTTATCCAGAAACTCAATTCTTCATAAAAAAATCAAAGGAAGTGTACAATTTGTAATCATGAAGCGTTGTTTTCATAAGGACTAGTGTATTTGTCATTAGGATGTGTACAGTGTGAGTAAAGGCAAATAGAAGTTCCTCGCAATCTTCATCTAATTCCAATAGAATGGAAATCTACAACACCTCATTGGCAAGCAACAACAATGAAAGTAGTCAAGCAGAAAATGCCATGACATTATTTGGGTTCCCAAGTTGTTCCATTATAGTAGAAGTGCACTCTTTTGTCCAACTCTGCCAATTAAAGAATTGAAAATTGAATAAAACGTAGTAGATTGAGAATAATTTGACGCCTACTTCATAAAAAGCTTATACAACAATCAGGCAAAAACAAAGCATGTAGAAAACAACAAAAGAGCATACAAAGAAAATGAAAGAAAATGTGTGATACGCATCATATGAACACGGAAGAGTGCAATTGACAAACTAAATGTGAAACAACTCTAATTTGGCAATTGCATGCAAATAGAGTGGAGTTTCAAAAATTATAAACCATCTATACAATATCATCTATCACATTTGTAAAGTAAAAATTGTAGGCACTATTAGAAAATGAGCATTTTATGACTACAAAATATAATTGCAGTGAGTCATAAAATCAAATAATTTGACTCAAGAAAAAAACACTATAAATGACTCGCAACATGACTAGGTTGAATCATTCACTTTTAGTCATATGACTAGACAGTCATATTTTGCAATCATATGGATTTGGGATATAACAAACCATTTTTAGATGTATTTTGTCAATATGGCATATATGTTGACTATCCTTGGAGGTTTGACTTTTTCATGGACTACCCAAGCAAAATAAAAAAATCCTATGTGGAATATGACTCACCTCAGTCATATTTTTGTTGACGTAGAATATGATTATAATGAGTCATATTTTAAGTGATATGGAATATGACTATAATGAGTCACATTTTAAGTGATATGGAATATGATTGCGATGAGTCATATTTTAAGTGATTTGAAATATGACTACAGTGAGTCATATTTTAAGTGATTTGAAATATGACTACAGTGAGTCATATTTTAAGTGATATGGAATATGATTGCAATGAGTCATATTTTAAGTGATTTGAAATATGACTGTAGTGAATCATATTTTGATTGATGTAGCGTATGACTATAGTGAGTCATTTTTTTGTTCAAGTTAGTACTAAAAGATAATAAGAAGTAAAAGCTAAGATATAACAAGAGGCAACAAAAACAAAAACTAAACATCAAAAAGAAGCAAGAATAAGACAAGTTTAGATACAATAAAAGAAAATAAGAGGTAAGAAATAACAAACAATAGAAAATAATGTCTAAAAAACAACAATTAAGCAAGAGTTAAGATCCAACTTGAAGCAACAATCTTAAAACAACAACCTTGAAGTAATAATTTTCAAGCAATAATTAAGAGACAACAACTAAAAAACAATAATAAACTAGCAACAACTAAGAAGCAACAACAAATCAACAACAATTGAAAATAAAAAATTAAGAAACAACAACAAAGAAGCAACAACTATAAAGCAACAACAAACTAGCAACAACTATGAAACAACAACAAACTAACAACAACTAAGATGTAAGAAGCACAAAAAAATGAGTAACAACTAAGAAACAACAACTGGAACCTCAATAATTAAGCAACAATAACTAAAACACAACAATACAACAATTAAAACTTCAAAAAACGAAAGGAGGAAGAAAAAACAAAAGTTAGAAAAGAACAAAAAACAAAGAAGATGAAGCAAATGAAGTAGCAGCTAGGGTTTTAAAACCCTAAAAAATGACGGCTAGCATTTCAAGATCCCCCAAAAACAATGGCTAGGATTTTACAATTTTGAGCAATAATTTATTTACATTTTTTTTAGATTGCCCAAATTTTTAGGAGGTTGCCTGAAAAAAAACTTCAAAAAAAATATGAACCTACAAAAATGTGACTATAGAATATGACTGCAAGTAGTCATATATGCAAAAATATGATTGCAAAATATAACTGGTGTCCCCATAATATATTCCATATCGTTCCCTATAAAATGTTAGTTGTTTTCAATGGATGTATATTATACACTCGTAGTGTAGAAAGGCAAAATATGACTTCCAGTCATATTTTGCAATCATATTTTTCTACAAAGTTTAGGATTCCTAGAATATAATTGCGAGCAGTCGCTAGTCATCCCTAGTCATATTTTGGTAGTTATAAAATGCTCATTTCCTTATAGTGAGGAATCACTTTGGATTGGGAAAAAAATCTTACCTCTTCAATTGGAAATTGAAGCATATAGTCCAAATAGAGAAAGAAGTCAATTGCATTGCCATCTATGAAGCACATTAGAACTACAAGAGCAAAAAAGGAAATACTAACCTTAAAACATTAGCCAACGTCTACAAAAGAAGTACATAGTGAACAACTTAATAAGCAATAAAAGTGAAGAAGATGCATGGGAACAATAAATTACAAGCAAAAGTACTAAGAATTGAAAGAAAGCATTCACAGGAAGTTATTGATGTATAGGAACTCAATGACAAAGTTGAAGTGCGATGTCCTAGTCTTATGACATCGACAACCCTACTTGACCTCATCGAGTCCCACTACTATTGATGTCTTTATCAAAGAGTAGATTTTAAATACTTGGTGATAAAAGTGGCCGACATGGTTGAGACATTTGATAAGATTGTGCCTAGTGTAAATGCTAAATATTTTTTATGATAACCTAAACTTTCTAAACCTTCTACCATCGCAGGAAGTAGTGTAAATCTAGTTCTAGCCCTTTACAACATTGTGCTTACAAATAACAATTGGATGGTACATAAGGCCAAGTAAGAAGAGCCCATAAAACTTCAAACTTACACTTGGTGTTCATATTCTAGTAGCAATGAATAAAATTTAGTAGAAGGTTTGCTAAATTAAAGCAACAAAGAGGGGTGATGTAATCTAGCTAAACAACAACTATTCATATATTGAAGTTAAATTAATCTAGATTGGTGATGCGAATTAATAGTTATGGAGTATAATAAGAAAAATTTAACCACTTATAGATCACATTTCATAACCTCAAATTATATAGAAACCCACTATTTTAATGAAAATGATTTTTTGTTGTTGTTTTGTTCTTTGCACAAAGAAATGTCTTTATTTTTATTTTTTGACACACATGAAACCAAATTTGTTTTTTTTGGTTTGGTCGCATGTAGATCCTCCATGGGAAGTCTACTATAAAGTTGTTTGCGTTATCCACACCAACCCTAATTCAAGCTTGGCATTTACTAGTTTGTTTTTATTCTTTTTTTTTAAATTTAAATTTTTCTTTATTTCTTGGTTTTTTTTGGACCCATTGTGCTTGTACGTTTGAGTTTGCCATTTTGGCTATAGATGGCTAGACAACTATTTTATACTAGTGCCCGCAACTTTTCTAGAATGTGAAAAATTAAAAATTATAGATCCATGTCCATGTGACTTCAATGAGTAATTGAGCAGTGAACAAAATGTTCAATAGTCACATTCAAAATTAAAATTGATGTATTTCCATCTGGATATTTTAATGTTTTTCTATACTAGAAAATAGAAGAAAATTTATTGCAAACAAAAAACAGCTTAGTGTTGCCAAAAACTAAGTGTCTTATTTTAGAGCATCAAATTTGTATCATTCAAGTGCACAAACCCTCTAAAATCTACAATTGGTTTTTTTCCCCTCCACCCCCTTCAAGAAAAATTTGAAGTCCTACAAATATGTAAGAGCAAAATTCTATCCTACATAATATTGTATAAGGTCTAGGCAATGGTCGTCCCTATGTTGGGAAGATATTCTACTTTGCTAGATATTGGCAAGATTAAGAAAGGGACTTATCAATTAATTCAAAGATTGGGGTTGGCTAAGAAGCATGAGGTAGACCAACCTATTACCACCTCAATTTACAATGTGAATATTTTAGGGACAACTCCATAAAGGGTAAATATTTTTTAGAGGTGTAAGTACTATGACTACTTGCAAATCCTAAAACAATACTATTTGAGAAAAGGGCAGTTTATCACAAAAATAGATACAATGAGGTATAAATTAATAATAAATAGAAAATCATGAACAAAAAAACTAAAAGTTGTCAATTTGTGAGGACTTGATGGAGTTTAGATTTTAATCAAAGAAACAAAGTCAAAACCATCTTCAATGTTCAAAAGTGCAAGTGCAAAAGAGCCCTATTTGTAGAAATATAGAGGCCATAAAATAATGTATTTTTAGATTCCCTTTAGTTGGCACATTATCTCTACTATGGAAATAGAGCACAAAAATTTCAGTTCTAAATCATTAATTTTGGATATTCCCTAGTACTAAAATCCCCTAAACTTCAAAGTGTGATAAATTAGAAAAAGAGACTTTTAAATATAATTTTTTTTTAATTTCTAAAATGTAAAAGATATGATTACAATCAAATTATCTATCTCCAATAAAAATTTCAAGTTTATCAAATTCTACCTTCAAAAGTTCTAAAAGAAAGCAACTTTGTCACTTTGAATGAGACACAAAATAGGATTGGTATTTCTTGCAATCACCCATATATGGAGTAGCTTTGCATTGTTTTTAAACTAAAACTCTAAAAAAAATAAAAATGTTTAAGTTTGATGCTTAAAATAATTATTCAAAAGTCAAAACCTTGTTTCTTTGTTTTTCAAGAGTCTTTCCTAGAAAAATTGTTAGTCAACAATTTCTATTTACAAGGATCCCAAAATGAATCCCTATTGTACAAAATGTTCACACAATGTAAATGGTCCTAATTTAGGGTCTAGCAATTATTGTCACTTTACAATGTATAGTAGTAACAAAATGTGCTCACATATAAAAAGAAAACAAAAAGAAACAAGTAAGGTGATGAATGCATGAAGTGTTAGAAATAACAAAACAAACAAATAGCCCAACTTAAGGTATGGATAGAGATTTTTTCATTGATTTTTTTCAAAGGAACTATGTCCCTTGGATAGACTTGATTTGTAATAAATCTACTTCTAGCCCAAATTCAATGTACATTTAATGATATGATTTATCAAAGTTTTTAATACAATGTATAGTAGTGCACAATGACAAATAAATTAATACAACAATACATTGTAGTGTACAAGCATACACAACCATTTGTACTATATGGCTTTTATGCATACACTATAAAATATATCTTCTAAAAGAGAACATACTAATTACCAATTTAAATTATAAAATTATTGAACTCCAAAATCAAAACTTTATTTATTCATTATCCTTCCTATACCACAACATTTCAAAGTTAACAAAACACAAACATGAAAAAATTCTACCCTTAACCTTTCTTTCTAGTTCTCACTACAGTATTACAACTACTAAATATATCTAATATACCTTTGTATAATATGAGCGTCAAATTTAAATATAAAAATCATATTCCTATTAAATGGATGGTTCTTTTATACCACTACAAGAAACTTTCCAAGGCTTTGAAAATTGGATTGTGGAATATATGACCCTAAAAATATAATAGAAATATTGTAGTGATTGCAAGAAGGATTGGTCAATATTGTAGCAATTTGGTAAAAACTAAGGTCCCAATAGTGAGTGTTATGAATATTGTGAATATTATGCTCCAAATAACAATAGAAATTGTCAAACTAGGAAGACCACTAATGATCCTCTTCATTTTGCATTAACTACCATTAGTAACCAATGAATATTGAAGCTGGAGATGGCAAAAATTACAACCTATCTACGACTCATAAGCACTATGCAATATTTAGTTGTATCAATGATGCAATTTCATCTATGAAAAATAAAATAAAAATTAATTCTTGCTCAAATTTAGTTGTAAAATAAAGGAATCAAAGCAAAAAAAATATTAAAATAGATTATATGGTCACAAGCTTCATCTTTTTAAGGCTAAGTCAATTGAAGGAATATTATTCTATAACAAATTGATTATATACGGTGACTCACAAAAGTAGTTGGCCACCCTAAAAATCGCTCTCAAAAATTGAGAAATTGGAATTATGAAGTGAAATTTGGAAATGTTGTACAACAGGGATTCTATCTTCATATGTAATTTCATTTAAAATGGACTATATTTAGACCTATTATTATTTGAATGAATTTTCAATGGAAAAAAAACTTTTTGTGAGAAGTCAAAATATCCCATTTTTTCTGTAGGAAGAATGTACACCTTGACTAGAATCACATGTTACAAGTTTCATGAATTTTGAATTTTAATTGATTGAAATTTGACCTCAAAATTTTGTTTTGTTGATTTTTCACTCCATAAATTGCAAAAAGGTAAAATAAAAATTCAAAATAAAATAAAATGATTATATATATATATATATATATATATATATATATATATATATATATATATATATAATATTAATTTTTTAATTTATCAAAAAATATATATTTTTTAATTTTTGGAGTAAAAAAATCAACAAAATAAAATTTTGAGGTCAAATTTCAATCAATTAAAATTCAAAATTCATAAAACTTGTAACATGTGATTCTAGTCAAGGTGTACATTGACTACATTCTTCCTACAAAAAGAAATAGGACATTTTGACTTCTTACAAAAAAAATATTTTCATTGAAAATTCATTCAAATAATAATAGGTCTAAATATAGTTCATTTTGTTTAAAATTACATATGAAGGTAGAACTCCTTTTGTACAACAACATGTCCAAATTTCACTTTTGTGAGTCATTGTATAGTGGAACGTCTTAGTTTGAAGGCATTCTAGCTTATAATGGCATTGTCCTTAAGAGTGACAACAGGAGCATGAGCCCAAGGAGTAGTGCCATTACAAGCACAGACATAAGATAACTGAGGCATCCCATTGCATTATATAGTGGGCCAAGCTGCCCCAACAAAGTTTTTCTTATTAATATTGTCGCAAGGCACAATATCTTGCTAATAAAAAAATTCATTTTAACCGCTAAATGCCCAAGGCTATTTTTGATTTTTTTAGGAATTCACTCTAAATTGAACAAGAAAAACACATTTTGATAAGTTGTATAAATTTTTTTTAAATTATAACCAACAAATTCAAACTAGATATGTTAGAGATTACCTTGGTTAAAGAAAAGACAACAATAACACTTAATTATAGATTGAAAACTTGAACTGATGTTTGATCATGAGGGTGTTAAATTTATGAAAGTGATTTGAAGTCTTTCAAAACTCTTTTTACACATCAAATCTAAGAAATTGGTCTCCAATAAAATACAAGGTTAAAGGATATAACATGCACAACTCCAATCAATTTACAACTTCTTAAAATCTCTTCTACTATTTTTAAAATGAATTTCTAATGTAAATTTTTCTCCAAGATCTAGTGTATTTGAGACTCATTTCCAATAGCTCTCAACACTATGGAAAGTCAAGACAAATTGCAATGAATACCCTTGCACAAATCTTGAATAGAAAAATCATAATTAATCATTTTCAAAACCAAATTTTTGATGCTAAAACTAGACTTCAAAAATAATTTTTCAAAAATAGAAACGACTAAAAATAGAAATTTGATTAGGTTTCATTTAACTTCAAAGTATTGTCAACACCAGAATTTGGTGCTTTGAGCATTTAGGGGTTAAAAGATACAATTTTTGTGAATTGCAAAGGTGAATTAACCCTTTAGTGACTGGTTGACCACTTTTGGGTCAAATTTTGAATTCTTTGTCTTTTATAGTTCTCAATACAAGGTATTTGAAAAACCCAAAGAATAACACAAATAGAGCTTTAGCATGTACTCTAAGCAAATCTAGTGTCAAAGAATTCTGTACAGTAACAAGATAGTTGTGCTTATCCAAAGACAAGAAAGGACGACCTAAGTCATACCCTCTAAGTTGCATATATATTCAACAATTCATGTGATTTTATTTGAAATTGGTGCCTAAGAACAATAGAAATGTTGCCTAGCAACCTCATGAATTGTGGAGACATGTTTCAAAAGTTATGGGCAATAATATGTTATGCTACTTCAATTGAAGACTATTTCAATGCATTGCACTTTGAAGATTACTCACAACAAATTGCATCATTAGATCATATTCATTTTTTGTTCTTATCATGGATAAAGTCTACGACATCAATTCCTACAGTCTAATCTAGAATTACTTGGAGTAGTGATGAAATTTCCCTTTTCCAAATTTGTATTCAAAAACTACCCTTGCCCCTCAAATCAACCACGGTCACTAAAGGATTAAGCCCTAGAGGACAGAGCCTTTGACCATGTCATCAAACTTGAAAGTCCTTTAATTTGTATCTTCCATTGCTTCTCTAGTTATAAGTGAAATTGTTTGGTTTTATTTGTCAAAGATGAAATCACATGTATGATATTTGTCATACTTAGGAGTTTCAAATCTTTTTGTGAAAATTTCAAATTACCGTGAATTTTTGAAGAAGACATAGAGAAAATTTATATCAGATACTCCAAATCTTGTTCAAAACATCTAAAATTTTCAGAAGAGAAGTACATTGTACAGTAGAACATTGTGGTATCAAGAAAAAATTTCTACTCGACTCTTCCTGCTCTACGATACCAAATGCACCGTCAATCCACCTCCAATGTAGCTCTCCGTCTTGTTAACTCCGCTTCCCAACAACAAAACTGGTTCGTTGTTGTAAAGCAAAAGCTTTGACAAAACCATCTGGCAGTGATTCAGACTCTCAAAAAGCTACCTTTGCACCGAGAAGGTCCGGGGTGAAACTAATGTTGACATCCGATTTCAGTGCCATAAGCTGGCGGTGATGCTTCTAAATCACTAATGCATCTGGAGTCAAACGACAACTTCTTTTAGCTTGATCATGAGGAGATCGTTACCGCGAGAGACCTGATGAGATAAGCAATTCATTGATGAAGAATATGACAACATTGACTGCTTTATTATTGTGCATATCCTTCAGCATCTCAGAGTAAGTAGGCTACTTCAAACTCTCTCGACCTCCTCCAAAGAAGGCTTCACAAATGGGACTCCTCAGTGGTTACATAGTAACTGCAAAAAACTGCCATATAAATATTGATCGAGCTCTTGCGAGAAATCATCGAAGCACTTGTCTATTTACATCGGTGGTCTTTGACAGTGATCGACAAGCACGCACCATGATTGCCGAGTTGATAACCGAGACTGAAATGGTGAGGAAAGAAACCGCTATTTCCAACAGTATTTACGCGCAACGTGGAGTCTGGGTCATAATCTCATCCCTGACTAAGCTTTGCGGCTCTTGAACCAGCCAGCTTGAGAGAAAATTCTGCAGCTCGCTAGCCCCAAGTTAGTTCCCGGATGGAGTCCCCATGCCTCACTCATCCCATCCGTCCCAGTCATCTACTGCCATGTCTCCTCTTGATGGACACTGTCTTGGCATCCACCTCCAGTTTCTGCCACACCTTGGTGACCATGTTGTAAAGGCAGAACCTCCTCGCCGTCTCGTACTTGAAGAACCAAGAATACACGAGCACGTAATCTCCACAGAAACTCGCGTGGATGGTCAGAAGGGCCCCATTCCTAGCGTGGCCAGCAGGATCATCCCGACCTTGAAGCCAAAGTTTGTACAAATCCTCGGGCATGCGGTCGAACACTCGCCACTCCTCATCAACCAGCTCCCACAATGAAAGGGAGTTCTGAAGACTCGGCATCATCCACCACGTCCAAAATGCGGCCGTTCCATGCGCCCAGGGTGTCATTGCAGTAGTGCTAAGATTGCATGGACGTCACTGCCCCATCCCCAATGGGAGCATCAATGGAGCTCCAACTCGCGGTTTCGAAATCATACACCAAAATCTCGAGAGAGAATTCCTGAGTGATGTACACGCGCCCGTTGCAAGCGGCACACCCAGTGGTGGGATGCAACTGATCCCCGCGCACCTTTGGACGACACGGCTGGCTCTCCCACGACCGCCGCTTTGAATCATATACTAGGATATTCAGCTCCAGACATCCGAGAACGAGCTTGAAGGGGTGAAGCCCACTCGCCTCTTCGGGGAAGCATACAAGCATTCCGAGAACCGTTTGCACTCGTCCATTGTGAGGGACTTCAGCCACATGCCTGCTCCAAACGTTGCAACGGAAGGACCGCGGAACGTGATTCTTGTCCTTGGGAAGGTTCCAATCATGCACGTGCACGACCAATCCATGTTGATACCCAGGTCGATGACTACAAACCAAACCTTCGTTGGCAACGAATTGATGAGACGAAGGAACCAAATCTTGGGAGTCACCCCGTCTCTTCCAAACCCAGGAGGGCTTGTACACGAGGGAGCGACGCAAGGGTTGGGGCTCCATTGGTGTCAAGAAGTTGCTTCTGCGGCGGGGAGGCTCGGCTTTGGCGGATTTGTTGTATGTCAAAATGCCATCCAATCTGTAAAAACAACCGCCTCGAGTGTACAAAGGGAAGAAGGGCTTGGGTAGAGACGACTGCAGGGCCATGCGCTGGCAGGCCACGGCGTACCAGGCCTTGCACACGGCTCGAAGCTCGAAAAAGGCCTCCAAGGAGAGCCGACAGTACACGTGTTCCAGCAGGTCGATATGGTGCTGCAAGGTGCCCCAAAGCTCCGGGTCTATGAAGCTTGTGGTAGGCTTGGGAAAGGTATTCTTTGGATTCTCCTTGCTGACTCTCTCCTTCAAAGCATTTTGTTTCTTCTTCTCCTGAACTGCCGCTGCTCGCTCCGCCGCAGCTACAAGCACTGTGTTGAACTTCTGCGTAGGTGCCATTGATAATTCTCGATGCGGAAAAGTCCGACCCTACAAAAAGTGTGCAACTCGAATCAGCATGTCACAATGAAAACGACTAAATCTGTCTACCGACTGGCTCGCATGCATAGAGTCTCTCCCTCCCGTAATTTAGGTTGCTTGGAAAATTTCATAATAGTTACGAGCCGAATTACACAGAGTGGATGTGAGCTAGAGAAGAAAAGACGCAACACTCTTTGGTGGATAAATAGATCGATCTCTTCACCTATACACATCTTAAAGGTCTAAGAGCTCGAATTTCATTTGGGTTCAAGAGTATACAGTTTCAGAGTGGATCTAGCCTAAAGACAACCCCAACCAGCGCCACCGCAAAGAATGTAACACAAAGAATGTATCACAACAAGTTCATCCTCCATTCAAAGACCAACTGTGCATGTACTTTTACTCTTTGCAAGACTAAAAGAATTCAACACATCAAGTCAGACGTTCAGAGCATCCTTCGAGATCGAGACAAAACCATACCTTAAAGGAATTGGAGCACAACGAGCTTGAAGAGTGGCATATGCAAAAGTTGACTGGAATTTCGACAGAAGCTAGCATTAGCTGCGTGCCTTGCGATCCTGCAACAGCTGCAAGCAAACTTCCTGCAAAAGGCAACACATAAGGCAATGAAAGCAAGCGACGATAGATGAATCGTGCGGATTGCCTTACGAAATACGAAGAGAGAGTGAGAGAGTAATTGTACCAATTGGCTGTTACGATGGCATTGTGGATCCGAGTGATTGATCTGTCAACTATGTAAGTGAAGAGTAATTGAGTGCGTAATGGAAGTTGGCGTTTCGAAGAAGCTGGATAGCAACAAGCATCCATTAGCGCCGCAATTTGAACACTTAGAGGGACGGCGTACGTAATAAATGCGCTGGATTTTCAATGCTTTTTTTAACGACTCTCGTGACTCTTTCACACCGCTGCAGAAATCTCAAGAAAAGGAGAAGTTGAAGAAATACAGGACTGGGGGAATGCGGCAGTGCAAGGCCTCACATCAAATTCCCACAAGACCACTGTTTATCCTAAGTTGTTACCGGTAGGGGTGTGTGACACAAATTTCATCATTTCATAATTAAAGATGCTCTTATGGATTTGGATAAATTTGAAACAGAATTAGGTAAAGAAGAGAGCATTCAACAATTTGTCATACTGACACAAGCTAGTTCTTCAAATTAGATGTTATGAAAGTCATGCAATAAAGGTCCTCAACTTCCAAGTTCTAATTTTATTTGCTAATGCAAACAGTTATTTCATACCACCAATCATGATCAAATCTGATCATCGCATAATGTTTATTACATTTGTGGCATAAGATCAAGAGTGTCACCACGAATCACTTCACAAGCGCTCACAGATGTCGCGGGCAAGCTAACACAGTATACATGCCGGTCATATTTAGTGTTGATGACCCTACCAATAGACTTAAAAAACAGAACACCTCCTATTCCTACGGCACAAATTTCAGACCAAAATTTGCTACAATACCGAACCTTCACATTTTACATTTGAAGTGCCGATTAACTCAGCGTACCGATCAAGAATCCTGATAAAAAAAAATAGTCTCATGTACAATCTAACAAAATATGCAGGAAACAGAATACCACACTACCCAAACAAAACAAAAAACAACCTTTTCACTTATGAACTCGTCTGGGTATCTGACAAAAGGTCAGTGTAAAAATGCTCAAGTAGAGATGCTCAACCAGTTCTTGGTTGTGCCCTCGCTTTAGATAGTTGATGTTGAATGCAGGTTTGTAGCTGGTTTGAGGCTGTTGGAAGACTGTGAAGCAAGCATTCTGGTCCTTTTATCTTGCTCTCTCTGGATCAAAGCCTCAGCGTCTCTCAAGGCTTTGTTCCGCCTCTGCTCCTCCTGTTGGGCAGCAATTCTAACCGCTGATGCAAATGTGAACATCGCCTTGGCGGACTTGTGTCTGAAGATTCAACATGTATACTATCAGTCAAACATGCACAGGGTTCACACAGAACTGGAAACGGAATTCCTCTGACATAAAATAAGGTAGAGGATACTACAACCGTAAGGTATCCGATCCCGTTACCTATATTCACCAGTGATACCAACAGAACCTCATCTAACCATGCACCTGGTTAGACTTATTCGCAAGTGGTGCACGCATGACTTGGCTAAATGTCTATCACCAATCATCTTTGAAAGGAAATAGAGTTTTCTACAACGGTATCCCATACCGCGGTCTACGACGACCCCCCACTTTGAAATTGCATATACAATTCACATGATAATAAATAAAATCGATCTCAGCGTATTTGGCTTTTGTACCCCAGAGGTCTCTCCAGGTTCACCGAATCTCCCAAAAGTTTCAATCCTACAATTGGAAAAATGCTTGAAGTATCCTCTATATGGCAGAAGATTGTGCGACTGTAAAGAGTTGACTTACTGCATTTCGTGATTTGCATCCTCTGCACCACCCATTGTTACCACTCGTCGCACTGCTTCCTTGCAAACCGCTTCAAGCTGTTGCCAGTCACCCCCCATTTCCTGCAATTGCAAACCATCGAACAAACTTAGTTGAATAGACTACAGTTTTATAGTGTCTTAGCAGAATCGACACCCGTTTTAGAGTCAAACATTTGAATGACTCCAATCCAAGATCGGTAAAAAGATTCTCAACCAAGACATCATTGCAAAACCTTTAAAGTTTCCAACATTCGAGGCTCATGTGGGCGTATTGTCAGAGCCAAACAAAAAGGGGCAGAAGATCACCTCAGAGCACAAAAGTATTGCATAGTAAAATTCATGCACCATGGTATCCCTGTCGTAGTGGTCCTTGCCCATCCTAGACATGTTGATATATTCTTGTAATCCTTGGAGTATCGAGCTCTTCTGAAAGTCACCAAACCTCTGCGCTTCATCACTCATGGAGCCTCCGAGCACCAAGACCATCTCCAGTGGCACCGTGCTTTTCTCAGCATCAAGCTACAGTGATCAGAAATAAACGACTCAGTTGACCGTAAATCAATTCAGTGACGTAGGATTCGTTTCATTAGTAGGATTCGTTTCATTAAGTCTTAAATTTTCCCGTTTCACACATTTTACCCCAAGTCATGAATTCTCTGTCTCCACTGTTTGTTTTAAATTTCTCAGAACTTGCTGTCAATTCAGGAAGAGCTACACTCTCACCTCTTGTATATGACACTCTCATTATATGACAATTCTCATACAATGCCAGAATCTTGGGAACGGACATCCAGAGTTCAAAACTCCCCTTAGAATTTTATTATAAAACTCTCTAACTCTCTAACTCTCTCGATATTTGCAACGAAACGCGAATGAGAAAAAGTTCAACGCAAAATATGATGACCAGAAGTTTATTAGATTGTACGCTACCTCTGTAATATCACAATGACATACTGATTCCACATCACAACAACTGCAAACTAAAACTACGACGACGACAGTTTTGCTAGTCATAAAAAAAGAGTCTCAAGTGCACATGAAATTTCAATCTAAAAAGAGTTAGTCACTCACCAGCCTCTTCGCAACTTGCTGCGAGACAAGGGTCACCTCCTGTTTATACCCAGCCAACGACAGATAATCAAGCTTCTGCAAAGCTGCAAGACATTACATAAATTGACCATGTCAGTCGATCCAAAACCCTCTACTCTCCAAATATACACGAAATCTTTCGAATGAATTAGGTCATCTCACAAAAGTGCTCACAATGAACCTAAGATCTACTCATCCCAAGATCATAACATCACCTTGAAACAGAAAGTCACTGGGACGCAATCCCTTCTTCTTGAGTTCCGCGAGCACATCCGCCTCGTGCTTCGTGGCGTACTGCTTGCGCACCTTGTTCAACCCCCCCGACAAAGCCGCCATGCCTTGCTTGGAAGCGCTCAACATCATCCCTAGACCCTTGAATGCAATAGCACCAGCTCCATCTGCGTTACTCATCTTCACAAATCGTTCGGAACACCTCCACAGATCAAACAGAGCAGGAAACACAAACAGGAAACACCCTGGTGCCGAAAACCCAAATCGAATTCCGCAATAATTGTGAAGAAGCTCGAATCTGAGATGAAGATGGTCTACGGAATCTGACGGAAGCGAAAGGATTGGAAATGAAGTGGTTATGAGGATTGGGAGCAGGTTCATATGCGTCTGGAGATGGGGATTTCGACGACGAGATCGTCGGCGGGGATACTGAATTTGGGAAACGACAGGGGTGTTCAGCATCACAACTGAGCCGCGTTTTCTTAGTACTGTTTGAGACACTGCCTGGGGCAACCAAACACCGACCTATGATGGATCTGATGTGGCATGGATCTGCCAACTCGGCATGACACGTTGTCTTCCTGCCAGCTGTCAAGGAACTACACACCTCTGTCTGGAAGGACGTGTTGCCATTTTATTGGCCATTTTATTGCAAGTCTGCATCAGAATTTTACCCTGAACTTAACCGTTTAACCGACATTCATGTCTTTTATTGGAATATTACATACTTTTTGTTTATATTTGTTAGGTCAATTTCAACAAATTTGATGTTCAATTTTTTCTTTTTTTTCTTTCTTTTTCTTTACAAAGTTCAAGTATCAACCTCCACTCATATTATAAGTTTGCGCATACATTACAAAAAAATTCAGCCTTGAAGGCTGCAAGTTTTGAACTCCCCAAAACCCTCAGGTGCAATTAGAGAAGAATTCAAACTGTTTTTTATTTTTTATTATTTTTTAATGAAAGCAGCTGATGTAGCACTACTTGTGTCACATCAGTGCCACATCTAATTTAATATTTTTTATTTTCAAAATTATTTCTTTTCAAAAAAATTATTTTTTATTTTTCTATACTTGCATTACAGCATGCTGAAAAACCAAACCTTAACGACCCTCCCAAGGCTCAGATATTTCCTAATGGACAGTGGTGCAAAAGTGAATTAGTATGGCATAATTATGCAAAGCACACAACTTATACATTCCATCAGGCCTTTTTTTTTCATTGAGTGCCAAAGTGGCAATATAAAAATTTTAAGTGGTGCTCTAAATTTCAACATTCATCCACATATTGGATAGAAAATATCACATCACTACATATTACATGTCTATAATTCTATTTTCGTCCACAATTTGGTGATTTCATCAAAAAAAAATTTATTTGAAGTTTTTTGGCAAAAAACTTTATTTTTCGTTGCTAGCTTTTAGCCAAATTTTTTTTTTCTAGTGCAATTTGGCACCAAAAAGCCAAAAAAAAGCTTTACATTCCATTAGAAGAGTTTGGGGGGAGAGAGAGGGGGGGGGCAAAAGGGCCATTTCAGGCTTGTATTCCCTGTAATTCCCTTTAGAGTTAAAGAACGCCAAGCTGTTAGAATTTTTTTCTTGAAAAAAAAATATATGAAATGAAATTCTTAAAATGAAAAAAAAATTGAAAAAGCATTTCAATTTTAATTTTTGAAAAAAATATATTTAAAAAATAACATGGTAGTAGCTGTGCTATATCAAGCAACAACTACCGTGAGTTCCGACAGGCTAAGAACCCTAGGGAACTCACAACCTTCCAAACTAGGTTAATCTCTTTCAAGAATACAACAAATTTGTAGAATTTCAACATTTAGTACATGGACAAATAAGTTGCTTAGATCTTTCAATTAATCATACATTCAAATGCTTGTTTATATCAATGAACAAACCACTACATTCTGTTTGTAGGCTATTGCTAGTCCAACTTCAAACTAACTAGAGTTTGAGTGATTCCAATCACATATATATTCTGTGGACTAACTATGGAATTTATTTACAAGTACTATTCATACTTATATGCTAGTTGAGTCAATTTCCATTAGAGTAGCTTCATTCATTGCCTCCCATTCATCTTCATATTGTACATCTATGGGAGCATTCAATTGATCAAGGCTTGCAGAATCCTCCTTTATAATCATTAGCTCTTCTTCTTGTGGATGGTTTACAAAACATTGAGGGTCAAGTCTAGGAAGCAACAAAGATTTATTCTCTACAAATTGAGTAGGACTTGATATAGATCGAGTTGTTGTTGGTCTTACTTGGAGACACATCTTTACGATCGGCCACTATTACATGGTTTTTGAGTAGCATTAGAAATAGTTGTTTGATAAGTTGAATTGTTGGCATTGCAAAAATCACGACTTGGTTTAAGACGGACACAATTGGGATCCAACCTTTGAAAAACTAGAGTCACCAAATATGCATAAGGATGGGAACTATTAATGACTTGTAATGTACCAAAGTAAGACGGCACAACTACAATAGCTATGGCAATGGCTCCAAAGAGAACTTAAGGAAAAGAACACATTAGAGAAGTTTTAGCCCCATTAGAGGAGTCTTCTACCCTTGGGAGGGTTGTGAGTTCCCAAACTACATGAACAACCTTGCAGAGGGCTGCGGCAGCTTGCTAACGTGGCACAACGACTACAAAGCTCCAAAATAATAATTTTTTTTCTCCTTTTTTCTTCATTCCAAGATTAAATTTTTTTTTTTTAACTTTTTTTTTGGGAATAGCCATTCTTCAGAAATAGTAGGGGGGGAGTTCGTGACACAGTAGCTTGAAACAGCCCTCCTCGACCCCCAAAAATCTTCTAATGTCTAGAGGGCTATGAGTTCTTGGCAATTCCTAAATTGCGAGAACTGCCCTATAGCAATTTGCTTATGTGGCACAACAACTACCGTGTTTGAAAAAAAAAATTCAACTTTTTTCTTCATTTCAAGAATGAATTTTTTTTGGAAATAGCCATTCGCTAAAACTATAGGGGGGGGGGGGGGGGAATCGCGGGGAACACCAACTTGAAATAGCCCTCTCAAACCCCAAGAAATCCTCTAATGCTACTTAAGCTTAAAGTGAGTGCAAATGAATGGCACCTTGAAGCTTGGACCAATACTATTAGATGAGATTTCAGCCCTTGAGAGGGTTATGAGTTCCCATGCACTTAGCTCAGTTCCCACTACCCCATAGCAGTTACATGACGTGGCAGAATGACTACCACATCACTTTTTCTTTTTCTTTTTCCAAAAAAATTAAAATTTCTTTTTCAACTTTTTTTTGCATTTTCAATTTTTTTTTTTAAATGTTAAAAAAAAACTAAAAACTCTAACAACAGCCATTCCCAGATTGCTCAAGGAACAATGCCAGGAATAGGCCCAGACATCCCTCCAGACCCCCAAAATCATCTAATGTATAGAAATCCTAAACCAAAGTAAAAGACCCATTCCAAAGTAAAAGATCCATTACAAGTTACAATCAATAGTAAAAGAATTCAAAGTTATAAAAAAATTTAAAAAAATGAAAGAGATTCAAATTTGGATGAAAATAGGATTTATTATTTTATTATATTATGGCAACAGCACAGGGCACACAGCACAGGGCACACTGGTAAATCTGAGAATACGATCCCCGGTATACGAAACCCAAAAGAAGGGTATCTGCACCACTCGGCACCGTACTCTTCAGTGAACATACCGGCCGGTCTGCTCTTATACCCTCACGATTTGAAAGTGCTTCAGTAATAGTAGCATAACCCTAAGAAGTGGTCATCGCAGAGGTAACAATGGTGCCCTTGAGATCCTTGGTTTCTGAGAGGTTTTCTTCATGCGATCGAGGTGTTGAGTGGATTAGTCGCTGCAATTCGGACTCAGCTCCGGAGTTACAGATTCTAGGGTTTTGACGAGGTGAGAGATTGGATCATTCTTGGGTTATAGAAAGAGCATTTTGATGTAGATCGCTGTTTAAGTTTGAGGATGCTGAAGGTTTTTAATGGAATTGGTACATTCGAATTGCATAGCGTATTCCTGATTCGAATTTTGACGCTTGTATTGTGATTTCTTGCCACATTTGGGGTTTTGCGTCCGTTGACCTTAATCTCGATGCTATTTGTGTCATTGTTTATGTTTGGCATTGCACTTTTCGAAGCTCTGAGCGTGATCCGAGTCCGCAAGCAATTTAGGTAGCATGTCTGTAGCGTTTGCAGATTCTTGCAAGGAATTTTGAAGTAGGGCACGGAGTTTTGACCTTTCTCACCCGTATCTTTGTGATGCTCCTAGATGCGTGCATTGTTGTTTCCTCTTCTTAATTTTCTCATTTTCACTGTGAGTTTCTGTATGATGTACCGTAAATGGACGTCTGGCTGACAAAATTGTGGTTAGATTGAGTAAGACTATTATTTTGATGGTGATGTGTGAAAGAGAGACGAGATGGCTCACATTCAGTAGATACAAAGCATATGCATAAGGTATTACTCCTTAAAGCACTGAAATAAGAAGTTCTGAGACTGTTCTGAGATTGAAAAAACTAAGCTCAGCTTACCCATTTTTTTAAAATTTGGGAGCTATACAGTATTGAATTAGTTCTGAATTTTCAAATCCATTGTAGTGTCTTTCCCCAAGCCAAGCCCTACATATGCTTAGAGCATTCCTTTTATCTCCTTCAAGTGTTTAATGAGAAGGCTACAACCAAATAAATTTCCACAATTGGGATTATAGAGTGGTAGTTTTCATAGGTTTGAAGCTGCTATAAGGACTGTACAAGCATTACTTAGATTGTAATTCGGAGAAATTGTAGGCTGCGCTTTTAAAGAGCCAAGCTGAATTGGAGGATCTACCTTGTGCATGCAGAAATAAGATGATCAATAGCCTGTTGGAAATGAAGACATCTTCCAGCAATTACAGGCTACTTATCTTGTTGATCTGGTTCCTTTGTTACTGTTCACTTTGTTCATCAGTGCGCATAATTGGGTGGGTTAAATCACTCTCATTTCTTTTTAGTGTGAGTATTTAGAGTATTAGTTTTTGATTAAAATCTTCATAGTGTTATGTGAGGTTCCAGATTTGATCAGGATAACCTGCTGCTCAGTAAGGGACAATAGTTGTATTTTGGCTTAGATACCTTCTCAAGATGAGCTTATGGTTTATTTTGATACCCCTTAATAAGTTGATTTGTACTTTTATTACAGAGACCAAAGATCGAAAACAAGCGGAGATGATGTATTGCAGTGCAATAATACTGTTCAGGGACGTTATTTACTCTCTGATAGCCGTGGTAAGAGATAAGTTACTATCTGTGGTTTGCAAATGCAATGACAATTATGTCCTAGACAATTTGATTCATACAATGGTTCTTATTTCTTTCCAAAGATAATCTGCTCATCGATGTCCTTCGATGTAGTGCCGACAATGCGTGGCCACCTTCATTTGAAACAATTCTAAAATCATCGGCTGCGTAGATATGGTCAACAGTTGGCATCTTATTGTTTTTGTGATTGACCGTCAGAATTTGATTTCAGGATATGTTTGCAATATCATGGCGGTCGATCCTGCCACAGCGTGCTGCCCAGAAGGAGGAGAACAGTATTCTTGCCAGTAAGCACTGAAGTGTTTGTAATATTTCACTTGCACGTAAAGCAGTTCATAAGCGACAGTTAGACTATCAGCATGTCATTTATCAATGATATGTATGCAGGATTTGATATTCGTCTCTTGTAAATGCAGGGGTTGCAACACACTGTCGCAGTGCTGCAGTTCGTATGAATATTGTGTCTCATGCTGCTTAAATCCAATGCGGGTGGGTCATCCTCATTCCATTTTTATCTGTATATTCATTTGTTCAAATCATTGGTGTTACATAGACTCTGAATTCATACTTGAAGTTCTAAAGTGTCTACGGTTTTCTTGTGTAGACAGCACTGGAGGTTGCATTGAAGACAAAGCTTGCCCGGCAGGCAACTGCAGGTTGTTATTTTCCGAACATCCAGTTGTTTTTGGCTGTCTAGTCGAATCTCTGTCTTGACCTATCCTAACAACTATCTTTGGGATGGTATCTGGACAGGGATGTGGACCAGTTTATTTGACTACTGTTCCGGACGCTGCCGACACAACTCTGAGAGTGTGGTATGCCCCCTGAACTACTTTCGTGCCAATTTTATGTGAGTTTTGGAGCTATTGACACTTTGCTAACGCATGCACCTGGCTTAGGTTCACGAAAATGCCTATGTGAGCGGTGAGCACCACTGTTTTTCAGCGACATCCACTCCACCAGGTGTGGTTTATTCTCTGTTTCTTATTTATTAAACAACTTGGAATATCCGAAGCAGAGGTGTTTGGAGTATTCTCCTGTTAATTTTATTATCTTATTATTACAGGGGAAGCAGTGGAAGCGAGTGCTGAGGATGAACTGGCCGACGTGTCTGTTATTGTTGGCGGGTAACGCAATTTTTCTTACTGTTGTGACATACTAGTAGAAACCTAGCCACATTACAATTGGTAAGAAACTTATGTTAGAAACTGCCTTAAATTGCGTTACAGTTCGCAGGGTTTAACATGGCTAGGTTTTCTGAAAAGGGGGACTTTTCTACTACTTATTCACTCTAATGCATGCTTTCGTATCCTGCTTTCCTTGGTTTGCTAGATCTCAGTTTCATGCCAAAAAACTAAAGGTGTGGTCAAGTAAACTGGAATATTCTCCCGAAGGGTTTCTTGTGAAGGGTGCAAGATTTATTTTTCTACTGCTTTCAACAATATGACTGTCTGTTATGCAGACAAGGATTGTCTTGTGAGACAACTTGCAGTGCAGCGGGCCTTTCCTGTCGAGAGGACAAACTAGGGGCTCTTAACAGTTGCGCAGAGTAAGTTCTAGATTAGCTTTTGTAGCTAGATTGACTTTGCCGTATTAGAATTGGAATATATGATCAAATTAATTCAGTGCATTATGTATTGGATTTGGTTGGTCTTCTATTAGGCAGGGAAGGTTGAGGTACACGACAGAGTGTGTCCACCGTCTCTGATATTCTATATCAGAATTTGAGTCTGAAATTATTTTACTTCCTGAATTTATGTTCGTTTAATTGACAATTACAAATGAGATGCATCGAGGAAGTTTGACTTTTGATGCAATTGAAGTATGCACAATATTGATAGCATCTATTGTCGAGCTATGGTCATATGTTTAGGTTGGAACTAAACATCAGGGCTTTGTATATGTACATGGAAATGTTGTAACACAGAATGTATCTGAATAAATGCAGGTTACAGCAATACAATGAATGCAAAGGGCTGTGCATACCTAGCTCTGGCCCAGACCAACCCGCAGAGGTTGTTAGTGGGGCACCCGAGCACATGGTACCTTTCTCTCCTCTTCTTGTTGCATTCTGAGAATTGAGGTCGCTAGGGTTAAACAGGCAATCTAACCGTTTGCAATTTTCATTTACAGCACCCAGGCGCATGCTTGTTCAGCACTCAAGTCAGCCAGCTATCATGTAGTGGCTATCATCCTTTTACGCGTCGGCTTTGTCCCTGTGCGTGATCAACGTTTACAAGCATCTTGTCAGCTGGAATTCGGACCAGTTACATCTTTTCACAACCCGACTGCACATTTTTATGTCAAGCGTGGTTTTGTAGCTATTTTTGGATCCGAATTCTGGCCTTTATCCCGTTTTGTGTCAGCACGTTGTGAGGGATGTACCATAGCTTGTGTCAGTGCTTAGTGTCATGTTATCCACCATCTCATTTTTTCAAAGTTCCAGGTTGGCATTACTGGCTTGAGGGAAAAGATTTGCACTCTTGAAAATTTGTTTGCATAATCATCTTTTTATGAGTGACATTTGGAAATCAATCAAATGTGCGAGTGAAGATTTTGGTAGCTATAGCTCTGAACGAAAAACATGGATTAATCGGATACCCTCTCTCGTACCCCTATTTCCATAGGCGTTCTTTGAATAATTGATGGTTCCTCCTTTCGAGAAAGGTTTGTGGAAGTATATTACTCAATAAAGAAGCAACATCTTGTTGGTTTTTTAAGGACCATCGATTGTGAGTGTTGGTTTCAATCTTCAGCTTCGTAAGTTATGCAGAGCAAGGGTTTTTCTTCGCTGATACTTTTATCTAGAGGAGCCTAAGTGGAGCCATATCAACTGTTACGTTGCCATCAGAAATGAATGATCCAATCTTGATCTGCAGACCGGCTGTTAGGATTTGCAGGTAGGCTCTCAGCAACTGAATTGCAATGCTGCCGAGACATTTCTGGAGTTCTTCTAGTTATGCATTTGGGTGGATTCGGCAGTGGATGCATTTGCAGAAGGTTGTCTGCTGATCCAGAGTGTAATCACCCAATCTTCTGCTTGTGAGAGATTGGATTCATATTGGTTATGATGAATGGAATTGACAGTTTTCTACGTAAGACATATAGGTGGTTACTATTGTGTTAGTCGAACTGATAAATTACTAGGACATTGCTAGCTTTGAGGCACTCTGTCTGGTGCCTGTGAGCCTTCAATATGCACTGCGAATTGGAGGCTTTGTTGTTGAAGGCTGTGCTGTTGACTCGGGGTAGTTCAGCAGTGTCTCAACTCATCAGCAGGCACGTGGTGATCTCACTGTAAGTACTTATGCAAAAGAAATTGCATATGTATGTGAAGAGTTACAGAATTAGAGATTGATATCAGCGTTTAGTAACGAGATTTTTCCAGGATATTACCGTATTGTATTCCTGGCTTTGTGGGATCCTCGTTTTACTTCTATCCGTTCAGATTGTCTGTTAGATAGTGCCACTCCGTAATCATGAATTGGAAGGAGATGACAGAAGAAGCTGGGAAATGATTACACCTTGAGAGACTCGCTGCTGTGCAGGCAGGCCAGGTGTGACAAAACTGGCCAAGTATGTAACTACTGTGGTCGGTTTCACACGGGGGAACTGCAGGCTGATCGATTTCACAGGCCGCTGGTCGGCATAGGAGGAGCGGCACAAGAGCTGCAGGCTTTTGCCCTGCACGCTCTAACTTACATGGTGTCATCGTCTTTGTGTTGTTATTCAGCTGGCCCCGCTTCACTGCTGCCAGGTCCTTCCCGCTGCCACCCTCTTTGTAATTTCTGGCCCTAGGACTTCCTCTTTTCTTAAAAGTGTCGCCCAACAGCTTAAGGAATCGCGACGCTGTAAGCGCTGAGCATAGTTGCCACCGTTAATGTGGTAGGATTTCAAAATATTCTTGTAAGCAAATCAATCAAAGAGGATTGCAACGTACCAAAGAATGTATTTTGTAGATATCATATGCAAAAGCTACTACGGTAGAGTTCAAGGTTTACTAGTAGATGATCCAAAGCGGACATGAGTTGTGATGTTGGGGTAACGTAGGGTGCATTCTGTACTGAAGCGTGCACGATTATTCAGTGTGTCGTATTTAGGTAGGTGTTGCGATTAGGTGTGGTTACCTTACCACGGTTGCAATCTGTTTGTGATGTGTGATTGCCTGCAAAGGTCTTGTCGGATGATGTCTTGTGTAAGTGAAATCGTTCACGGATATGCTGTGATCAGTTTGTTGACGAAATCAAATTTTTTGTTTTAATCTTGTTTATTAAATATGTGACTAATAAACGAGTTTATGTGACGGACTGAATTGCATTAAAACTGCAAGTGATCGAAGAGGAACACTTTTCTGCATGTTCTGAAGTATCTCTCTGACCATATTATGTGTTTAAAACGAGGAACCAATATGCTGCTGACTGTTGATGAGTTCTCAATCTGATCAATAGCAGAGCACAGAAGAAGAAAGATGTCTATTGTGGTTAAAATCTTTTCCTGAACCTTCAGCGATCAGAAAGGAAATTTTCAGTTGAACCCTTAACCCTGGAAGGACGCCAAAGACGGTTTGTGTCCTTTGGAATCCAAACAAGCTTTGTAGGCTTTCAAGAATGGATGATTTTCATTTTATTTTTGGTGCAATTAACTTTTTTGAAGTTGTATCTAACTTATAACACCGACTTAGTTCAAGATATTTTAGTTGTTTTTTATCTTATATGGGGTTTATCAGAAAATGGTCCACTAAATAATGTGTTTCAATATTTTAAGCTTTTTCTTTTTTAAAACTTGATTTTGACATTCAAATGATTTCTTTTGCATTTGAGCAAAACTAACAAAATGAAGCTTCGAAAGTGTAGTTCCTACTCCACTTGGAAATTTTTTAAATTCCTTGACTCATTAAGAACTGTAGTTGATTTTTGGGTTGGACAAAACTTTTTTTGCTTTTAGGATGAATATGATAAAAAAAAAAATACCAAATTGCAATGAATTGGGAGATTTGCCCAAACCAATTAAAATTTGAGTGAATGTATGGGGCTATACAATAAATTTTGTGACATTTGACCATCCCAATTAGATATTATAATGCATCTCAATATATTTTCAGCCTATATGTCATTTGTTTTTTCACCTCCTAAATTGCATGTCAATACAAAATTTCTTGATTTTTGTGCCAATATAATCATTTCCAAATTCTCTACACCCATCTCCTTCATCAGACCTCAAATTCACTATCAAACTCTGACTTAGAAGGAAAAAGTGTCAATTTCAACCAAAAAGTGGTTGACTAGACCTTAATAGGTTAACCTCTAAATGACCAAAGTGCATTTTTTGGCAACATCACTTTTTTGGGTAGGTGCATGTGAGTGGAGATTTCCATATTTTTGGCCAAAATTTTAATTGAAGGTGGAGCTGAGGAATATCTTTCATGTGCACTAAAGTTCAGGATATTTGAAAATATGAGTCAAAAGTTATGGCATAATATGTAGTTGTTTCTCAACTCGGGCAGTCTAGGCAAATCTGAAAAAATCACTTTTTTCAAAAATAAAAATTTGAAATTAATTTTCAAGATTTATATATATATTGAAAGTTTTGAATCATTGCATTTTGATCAATGAATCAAAAAATACGAGGTGTTTTAGTTTGCGGGTGGTTATGGATTCTCTACTCCAAATTAAACTTTGAAATTCTTTACTAAACTGAATTTTCAATATTTTTGGAAAAAAATAAAAGAATTAGGTGAAGATTGTTTATTGCGACATTACAACCATTAGGATCGGCATTTTTCAATTCCATAACTAAATTATTAACAATTTAGTATTTTGATTCATTTTCTATTTCTTTCCACTCACTATTTTTTTCTTATATGTTGTACAATTCCAAATGATTTGAAATTTTTCAAGCATGTAGCCAACTTGACTTAAGGAATGAATTCAAAGAGTTGCAACCATTTTGGACATTTTTCATAAAAATGTGACCTAGTAAAATGTAGCCCAATTTTTTGCAAGGCCAAAAAAAGGCTTTTTGTCAATTGAAACACTTATATCTTACAATCTACATGGTAAAAATTTCTGAAATTTTTGCCACATCTTCTCAAATTATCATAATACAAGATCCTATGGTTGTATGTGTCCAAAAATGTTTTAAAATTTGTTTTTGGTAGTTGTCCTAAAAATGACAATTTTAGAGCATTTTTGGTGAAAGCGTAATCAAAGAACTTTAGGGGTTAAAATAAGCATTTCATTGAAGTTTGAAGTAAAGAATCTATAATTATATACCTAAATATGAAATGATACAGAAATTTTCTTTATTCCACAATGTTTCACACCATAATGTACTTCTCTTCTAAAATTTCAACGACTTGGTGAACAAAATTTTAACCCCTAAAGTTTTGTGGTATCTTGGGACTAAAAACTACTTCCAAAAATTCTCATACCCAAATTGTCATTTTTGTAGACTAATTTTTTTGGTCCTAACGTTTATTTATTTATTTTGGAACAATTACTACACATGATTGCTTGCAATCTAATCACATTGAATTGTATTCTTCCTACATCGAGGTTTCAATGTCTCTTTTTCAACTCCAAATGTGAGCCTCTACAATTGTTTTACTCATCAAATGGTCTTTAAAAAATTTAGAGCCTAAAATTGCAAAGATGAGATCAAAACCTCAATATAGATAGAAGACAATTCCATGTGATTAGATTAAAATAGGAACACCCAAATTTGCCAACAATGTTGGTGTATGAGTCCCAAAATGCAAACCTTGAGCCTATGTGTAAGTAGATACCCTACAACAATTGAAGACAGTGCCTATAAACTACATACCTACAACTATGGTATCCTATAACCATAGAATGCACCTATTACAAAGGTACTTATATCCATAGAATGTACCCTATAACATAGATATTAAAACATAGATCCCCTATAACCATGGAAGTTTTTTATAACATTTTTGTCTATGCTACTAGATTTAAGATCCTAATTAAGCTCACATACCAACAACTTTGCCCAATTTGCCAAATGCCTACAAAAGAATCACTTGAACCAATGTTTTAATTAATATGTACCAGTCTCCTACATAAATTAATATACCTATCATTGAAGAAACTAATTTTAATCCATCTACTAATAAAAATGGATATTTCATTAAAATGGTGGTATTCTACAAACTTGGCACTTTTAAGTTCAAAATGTGTAGTCTAAATTGTATACCTATCCTAAATTTCAAGATATCAAGGTCTGAAATCTATACCAATTTTAGAAAATTAATGGAAAAATGGTGGGAAAAATGATGCCATTCTAACGAAATATTTTGTTAAGAAAAAACTTTGATCCCTTGAAACTTTTGTTTACAATATCTAATAATGCATTCTTTGGTACATTGAAAAAAGATTACAATATTATTTTTTGGGGTCGGTGTTAGTAGTACTCCGGAGTACTCCGTAATAATTTAGAAAGAGTGCCCAGTAGACTGAAAAGTAGAGCTTTCAGTAGGTATCTCTCTTCCGGCTTCCTCCCATCGGCAATCATGCCTCGGCGACACGAAGTTGAAACCAGCTAAGTTCCAGTGTGATGATCGGCATCCTTCTCCGCTTCTTTGCAGTCTTCAGTTCTTTCCTTTTGTGTCAATCATAAGCTTACCATTCAAAGACAAATTCTAATTCTAGTAAAAAAAGAAAGAAAAAGAAGGTGTGCAGTAATATATTCTGTCCGGAGTTACTAAGACAGCACATCAGTTCCAGTGGTGAACTACTGAACTGATGATCGACATCATCCTCCGCTTCTTTTCAGTAATGAATCTTCTTCAGTTCTTTCCTTTTGTATCAATCATAAGCTTACCATTCAAAGACAAATTCTAATTCTAGTAAAAAGAAAAAGAAAAAGAAGGTGTGCAGTGATATATTCTGTCCGGAGTTACTAAGACAGTTACTCAGTTCCAGTGGTGAACTCCTGAACTGATGATCGACATCATTCTCCGCTTCTTTTCAGTAATGAATCCTCTTCAGTTCTTTCCTTTTGTGTCATAAGCTTATTCTCAAAGACAAGTCAGTCTAATTCTGGTAAGAAAAAGCAAAAGAAGATGCAATGATTCTGTCCGGATGAATGACCGGCAACAGGGTTTGAGTGCCTGCTGTCCGACGAGCCTCTGGAACTTACTGCAGTCGGGACTCGGGAACCTTCGATGGTGTAATAAGCTCCGTCCGTCCGTCCTTCGACTTCAATATTATTCAGTATACTCAATGCAGCCTCAGACACCCCCAATTCGGATTAGATTTCGTTGCAATCTCTGTTCTAGGAGTTACATCATGACTTCATTTTGGATAAGGTGGGCTGCTCTTAATTAAAGCGACCATTGAAGTGCTGATTGCATTTCCGGGGAAGCTAAATTCCTTGAAACAATTTTCAATAAATTTTTGTATGACAAAAAATGGAAGTGGCATCTAACCCAAGTCGTTTCATATTTTTTGAATTTTCATGGAATTAGTTATAAATTTTTGAATTTGAAACATAGTGGTCATTAGAAGCAACCACCTCTTGAAATATATACTACTAATACATTGAGGAAAGTAAATTGTACCTCTGTGTAATGATTGCCTTTTGAACACGGTTGTTTATAAGGCAAACTAACTTAGTTACCTGCTTAGTAGTGCCTCCTATGTCGCTACACACCACAATAAAATATAAAATACAATAAAAAAAAATCTAATTTTCTAATTTTCTAGTTCCAAAGAAACTTTGAAATCAATATTTTTTTTTATCATGAATTGGAATGCCACAAAACAAAGATTGTCCACCTTTCATAGCTACGAGCTTCTCGACACTACTATGAACACGACTGGAAGACGTACAAGTTCTAAAGATCTCACTATAACAAACAAAACAAACAAATAGCCAAATTTTATAATAACGTATTGAAGACTATTGTTCCATGTGCCATTGCACAACCAAAATAAAAGTAAAAGTAATTTTCTAATTTTTTAACTCATCATTTTTTTTAAATTCAATATCTTTTTTGTTGAAGGTCCAAACACCATGAAACAAAGACCATGCACCTTTATTCATAAAAAGTTTTCTAATGGTACCAAGAATGCAACCAAAGGACACACTATTTTAGAGATTTCAATGTAACAAATTAAACAAACAATACAAAACAACTCATTTAAGGTATAGACTAGTATGCCATGTGTCATTGCCACAATCAAAATAAAAGTAAAAATCAGTTTTTTAGTTTTTCATTCATTATAACTTTGTAATTCAATAACTTTCACATTGTAGTATGAGAGGTTGCATTCTTGGTATAAATAGAAACCTTTGTGCACAAAGACTTTGTTTTGTGTTGTTTTTCCAAAATAAAAGATCATTTAATTCAATTTTTATTAAAAAAAAATCCATAACTTTCACACCGTAGGTCCAAACATTATGAAACTAGCATGAATTAAAAAAATCTATATATGAAAGAGAGGAAGGATTTTGTTTTGTAGCATTTTGACAAGTGATGCAAAAGTTATGAATTTTCCAAAATAAAAGAAAATTTACTTCAATTTTTTTATTTATAAAAACTTTGAAATTCAATAACTTTCAAACCATAAGTCCAAATGCCACGGAATAAAGTCTATGCACCCCTCCTTACCAAGAACTTTTGAATACTTCCAAAAACTACTCCCAATTTGTTAGATCTCAGCATATCAAGCAAAGCAAACAATCTATCTTAACCCCTAAATGCCCAAGGCACCAAAAAATGGTGTCAACAATATTTTGAAGTTAAATAAAACCTAACCAAATTTCTATTTTTAGTAATTTCTATTTGTGAAAGATTCTTCTTGAAGTGTAGTTTTAGCATCAAAAATCCAGTCTTGAAAATAAATGATAGTGATTTTTCTATTCAAGATTTTGTGCAAAGGTACCCATTGCAATTTTGACTTTCCATAGTGTTCAGAGCTCTTGTAAATGAGCCTCAAATACATTAGGACTTGAAGAAAAAATCACATTCAAAACTTATTTAAAAAAATAGTAGAGTAGATTTTGAGAAGCCATAAATTGATTGGGGTTATTCATGTTAGGCCCTTAAACCTCATATTTTTTTGGTCACCAACTTTTTAGGTTTGACTTGTAAAAAGTGAATTGAAAATTTTTCATAGTTTTAACACCCTCATGGTCAAATGTTATAATCTTCCAACTTATAAGTGATGTTGTTGTGTTTATTTCCCTATGTGATCCTTAACATGTCTAGTTTGAATTTGTATGGTTACAATTCAAAAAAATTCATATAACTTACCAAAATGTGTTTTTTTTGTTCAATTTAGAGCAAATTTCTAGAGGCTCAAAATAGGCCTTGGGCATTTAGGGGTTGAGGGTATAGATAAGGATAGATAACATGATTGTGACTCAACAATTATTAGAAACCGTATGGAATGTTGTTGTGGACACACTATGTGATTGTGTCCATTTAGATGACTTCACCAAATATTGTAGCTTATCTAGATGGAAAAAAAAAATCATCTAATTTTTTTGTTTGAAGTTGCTTGAGTACATTTTCAGTGAATAGTATTGTAAATTCCCTCATTATGGTAATTATTTGGCTTTTCTAAAGGAGAAGATGAATAATTCATGGATCACTTTCGCTTGTGAATAGTGTATTTTGGCCATTTTTTAGTATTTAATCTTGATGTGAATTTTAGCTATAAAAATGATTTTTTCTGAAATTTTTGAACTCAACTAATGAAATGAAGCTTATCCAAAAGTGTGATTTCTACTCCAATTGGAAAATTTTGAAAATTTTCAATATTTTACAGCAATATAAACTTTGGCCTTATAACCACAATCCATAGGTTGTTGATTTTCTAATTTAAAAAAAATCGGTTTATATTATGATGTTATATACAATACTCTCAGATTTTTAATCTTGTATTTGAATATATTCTATATTTGATATGAAATTTTTTTCATTTAAAAAAATTGCAATAATTTTTTTTTTAATTCCCCAAATTTGAAAATTATATGACTTGTAGTAGTTATATGACTTCATCTTTGAAAAATAAATATAAAAAATTTCATTTATATACAGTTGTAAAATGGCAACATGGTAATGAACAATGAAGCTTAAAAGCAATGGTCATGGGTCCATTCTTCTAGGGTTAAGGGAGCTAAGATATATGCTCCAATAATTACTAAGAGCATCTCCATTGTTCCTCTATAAACGAGCTTGAACCGGGCTAGGGCATACCCCGAGCTTATTTTGTCTTCTACTATGAACTTGCCATTGCCCAATTCCAAAGAGGGCTCTTTGAAAACCATGTTGCACATGAATCATGCCATTTTCGGGAAAAAAAATTTCAGACATTAATTGAAGGCATCCCATGTTCTTGTAACTATTTCTTATTGGTATGTTATGAATCCATTCACAAGCCTACAACTCCTAGCTATAGATAAGAAATGAGTAGGAGACCAACTACTATCACTTGGGCAATCATGATTTTAAGCATTATAATGCTTCTTGGCTATATCAATTTTGGAGGGAAATGGTGGAGATGCTTTAATTATATCAAATTCAATTGCAATGCAATGGCACAATAAGGTTTCATCAATTTGCAATAGTTCATTAAGAAATTGCAAAAAAGTTACTTGAGTTTTTTTTAAATTGATTGAAAAAATGAAAATGAAAATGTCAGACTTTGCACTTAATAGAATAGATATGAAATGCAAATTGTATGGCAATTGTAGATACATTATTGTTGTTTTTCACTCATTTGTTCTTACTAAAGCCTAATGACATCCAAACATCTTCTTGATGAAATCTTTTAGCTTTTATTGTATTGTGCCACTTAGTTTTATTCTAGTATTAAATTAAGTGCTCAATGTCATGCTGAAGCAATCTTTGATATATTCAATTCCTCTATAATATACTAAATAATTAAAATATTTAAAAAAATTAATACAAAATAAGTTCAACATTTAAATTTTCATAATTAGTTGTGGTTACTCACAAATCCTACCCTTGCAACTAAAGTGACTACAATTAATCCTTTAAGGACAAAAAAGACCATATTTTAGCTTTATATTTTTCACTAGTTTTAAAGAGTTTTTATCCTGATATTCTTGTATTTGATATATTTTTTTTTGAACCAATACATATAGTATTATTCACTCAATCAATCTTATAATATGAATTTTTCCAACCTTCAAATTGTACTTTCCACAATATAGTCAACCCAAAGTCCAAAATGGTCTTTTCAAAAACATACATCTTTCATACTTAAAGGGTTAATTGTGATCATATTTACAAAATTAATTGGTATATATTCTTGCTTCAAATGTATACCTTTTAAATCTAATAGCCTAGGATCGCTTCTAAATGTATCAATAAGAAGTACTTTGAAAATTCATAGTTTATTCACACGGTAACAATCTAAAAAATATACTCTAAAAAAATCTAGCCAATCTTCTTTCAATTGCCAACAAGACTTACCAATGTTCAAATAGTTTGAAAATAGGAACCATACTCATTTGGTTAATATTTGGATACTTTGAGGTGTAGTTACTTTAGAGAGTAGTCTATGGTTACTTTAGGATGTAACCTAAAATTGAATGATTTTATTGCTCACCAACAATATAAGTTTTCTTGGAACTAGGAAATATACTACAAGAATTTTTCCATTTTATGATCAATAAAGTCAATGAAATGCTAATTACTACTACAAATATTGTTGACATATCTCAATTATGTATCAATATGAAATAAAGTCATTATAATTTGGAACAATGTATATGATTTAGTCATGGTAGGTGTCTTTCATTCCTACTAAGGTAGAAGTACCTATTTCGGATAACTTAAGCATTTTAGATTGGATGATGTGGGAAAGTCATGGGGAACTGAGTTTAGTGTGTGCAAAAATGAGGTTGTAAAAGAATGCCAAAAAACGAAAAAAATTCTCCAAAAATGAATATTTTGTTGAATAAAAAAATGGATTTTGTATTGCAACCCATTCTAGTTTCATAGACTTGCCTATTGTCATAGCTTTGGCACTTCTTCCTAGGCTAAGAAAGAAGAGAGATGAGTGAATGAGAAGCTATAAACCAAGAATCTTTTTCAATGATCATTGCATCCAGTTATTGTCCACAACAAGTTAGCCTATGAAGCAATTACATGGGCTTGTCCAAAATAGGTACTTCTACCTTAGCATGCCCTGTACCATTATCACAACCACAATGAAAATAAATATGATTTTAAAAAAATGTTTTAAATTCACAAAAACTTTAAAATTCAAAATTTTTTTTTTTGAGTTGGAACGCCACGAAACAAAGTCTGTGCACCCCTCCTCGCTCACGACTAGCTTACCAACGATACTACCAACGATTCTAGGGACACACAGTCCAGCTGTAACAAAACAAAACAGAACAAACATTTTGCTTGTTTCAACGACATTCATTCAATTCAAGTCGATTCATCACTTCCGCATTGAAGATCGATCGATCGATCACAACTTGCACCACCCCCGAGAAATCAAGAGACTGAAGTGACTGAACTCCTGTAGAAATATCTCGGGTAACTGAATTCACTGAACTACTGTAGCAATCTCGGGAGCTGAATTAAGCGGCAGTTAGCTACGGTCCGTATTGATCAGGATTTAGGAATTTAAGCTTTACTTGTGTGTGATCACCAAGTTGAAACTTCTACTGACAATCATCAATCAATACGAGAGATGATGATGAACTGAACTGAACTACTGAACTGAAGTTAAGCCCGCCTGCAATGCAAGACTGTCGATCGATCGTTGTTCAGGACCCGCGCCGAGACTTGTCAGTGAATACAGATCGATCAGTCAGTCAGGCCTGGACCGAGACTGGAGTCCCTGCATGATAACTTCGTTTTGAAGTTACGGAGTATTAAATTGAAGAGAGTTGAGGATTGGAGGGACGTACGTGTACCTGTTAACTTAGCCTGTTCATATTTTGCCCAATCATGTTCCAAGAACTGCTCCTACTATTAAGGTATACAACCTGTTTCCAACTAAGGTAGGAGGTTCATAAACCCGACCATATAAGAGCTAGAACTGATTTGGGGGAGGTGAAACTTCTTCAAGTATTTTTCAGTAATTTTTCCTTGATAGACAAGTAGAATTGGCATCTAACCCAAGTTGTTTCATATTTTTTGGAGCTTTGTGAAATTAGTTACTAAATTTTGAAGCTGAAGTGGCATAGGGCTTTAGTAGCGTCCACCTCCTAAAATGTGCACTGTTTGTACATGGTTGAAGGCTACAAAAAAAGAATCATCTTCACGCAATGTACATTTAAGGAGGTGGATGCTTTTAGAACATATGCATTTGTAGAACCTCCTACTTCATATTAAGTGTAGTTTTAGCATATGTCTAATTGGGCAATGGTGGCAAGATACGTTTGTTTATTCAGGTCAAGGAATATAGAAATAATGAAGATTCAAGACTACACTATTTTTTGCTAATTTTTCATCAAGTTTGGAGATAGTGGAATTTAAGGAAGTGTAGTGATTATAGTCCAACTTGTCCTTGATGTATGTATAGGTGAACTTATTTCCAAGAAACACAAAACTAAAAATACTGGTTTTAACAACATCATTACTAGGTGTCAATGTATTATTAGTCACAAAATAATAAAATTGCAATTTAGACCATTGACAATATATTCCCTTCATTCATAAAAATAGGCCTCACTCTTACTATAGCTTGTGCAAATGGGGCCTCAAAAGGAAACAAGTTGTATCCCTTTACTACACCATGAATTGTTATTGGAGGAATGAAAAATTTTCTACTAATGAATTGGTGCCAATTTGGGATTTTTGTTGCTTGTTGTTTAGTATTATGAGTGGTTGGGGATTGAGTTAAATTTGGAATTAGACAATATTTCAATGTAAATAAATAATGTGGAATTCATGAGTGGTGGGACACTTTTTGCCATCCTAGCTAGCAAATTAAGCTTATGTTGTTCAAGTTAAAGGTTTGCATGCCTTCATTTTTGGACTTCATTTGTATCATTGATGGACAATTTTTTTGACATTTAATGGCAGTATCTATGGCCTTCTACAACATCCTATTGTTGCAAGCTTTAGAAAAATATATTTAATTTAGTTTTAATCTTTAAATGTTCAAACAATGTTTTTTGGTAGTATAATGATTTTAGATAGCTAATTATAAATGGAATTTTTTTCTTAAAAAAAAATTTTAGACATGTACCCAAAGAATAGCTTTAAGGCACACCAATTTTCATAACTTTTGATAACATGGTTAAAATGTTATTGCATGATATGTAATTCTCATTGTTTGGCAAGCAATTTAGGCAACTCAAAAAAATCACATTTTTAAGAAAGAAAAATTTGAAATTGATCTTCTAGATTTATATATAAATAAAAATCTTTGAATCATTCTAACTTCTTTTATGAAATGAAAGATATGAGGAGTTTTAATTTGTGAATAGTTATGGAATCTCTACTCTAAAATGAATTTTGAAGTCCTTTATTTAAAAACATTGGGTATAGATTGTTAATTAAAACACTATAACCATGGGAATTGGCGCTATTCAATTCCATAATTTAATTTTTAACAATTTAGTATTTTGAATTATTTTCTACTTTTATTTCTACTTATTATTTTTTCTAAGCATGAATATGAAATATTTTTTGATTGAAATCTTTTATATGTATTTTCAATTTATTTCTTCAACATATTATGGAAAGTAACTCAAGTTGTAGGATCTACACATTTTTGTGTAAAAAGTTTGAAAGATGAAATCCAACCATTTGGGAAGAGTTGAAAATATTTATTTGTGAAATTCAAGCCATTTGATCTTGCAATTGGCAAGGTTTCTTATTTTCAGATTTTAGAAGGGTGTACTCTAATAAGGTAAAAAAAAGGATCCTACAATTGGATTGGTTAATGAATACATATAAATTGGTTTAAGTACTTTGAAGTAGTTTTGAACCTAAAAACATCAAATACCTTTAGAGATAAAGTCTGAAAATTATGAATTAAATTGTGATGAATGTGTCTTCCTTTCTTCTTTATCTAAATTTTTTTTCTAGAAAATGCTTTGATCCATATAGAAGATATCCTAAACCAATATGCTCTTTAATGGGCATTTTTTATACCTCCCACTTTAGCTAAAAATTATTCCACAATAAGTGATAAAAAGAAAAGGTAATTAGAGTTTGCCAAAGAAGCTCTTTGGATGCATGGGAAAAAGATTCAAGTCTAACTTTGTCTAGAATTGGTTCCCTTCTAATTTTGAAGTCAATTCTACAGACTTTAGTCCATTTTTCTCTAAAGTGGATACTCTCCAAACTACTATTTTTTACTATTGTGCTTATTTGCCATATTAGAGTAGTCAAATTTCCATGTAGTTTTTTAATTGGCAAGCAAAAAGAGGTTCCAATGTACTAAAGAATATGGTATTTGGATATTGTACACGAAAATTACAAAGGGTCAAAGTTTTTTTGAGTAGAAGTTCTACAATTGTTTCTTCAACATAAGTACATATTAATTGTAGAGATTAACATTGAGTAATGATGGTAGTTTTAGGCAAGGTGCAATTTGAAATGTACTTTCTTTAAGTTGGGGCTTTGGGATTTATAGGTGACTATGTTCTCTGCAAGAACCCAAGCATATAAGGTATCCTCACCCTTTTGCAACACTAGTCATTTTCTACTAGCTAGAGTAGACTTCTTTAGAACCTTTCATTGATCCAAATATGTTGCTCATTGATCCAAATACTGATGATTAACTTTAGCTCAAATTCAACATTAGTTTTCAAAAGAAACCAATGGGAGTTGAAGAGTTATTTGAAGCAACTAGCAAGAGTTGAAGCATTTTGTATAGTTTCAAGGTCGTCTAACGACATGTAGTCTATTGTCAATAGTAGGTGTTCCCATGACCTCAACTTTGAAAATATGTAGTACATTCACACAAATTAAAAAAAGTCTAAAATCACTTATAATTCTTTTTTCTTTCATTTGCTAACATTCTAATTCGAAATTTTTCTTGAATTGTATTTAAAATTGCACATTTGAAAAAAATGTTTATTTTAGGTGTGGATACCTTATTACCCCATGCATTAGAATTTTACAAAGTTGTCAAGCCCCATGACCAATCTCAACTCCTGTAAACTCTAGTGCATCTAAAGAAGACAACTTTATTCATTATTAAAAAATGACCATGTCAATTTTTATTCAAACAAATTAACCCTTGAACAACATCTCTTAGCTTTGTAGTAAACCCAAGGAGGAAGATAAAATCTCCTTGAAGCAAGGCAAGGATCTTGCTCTTTATCCAAGGTTTGCATGGTATAAAATCGACCAATGAATTGAGCTTTTACTTTGAAGCCTAAATGTAGCGCTTGACAAACCTTATTCATTATAGAAGAAGCTCCATTAGGTTGAAAATTTCTAAAACTACTTTTTCTCAAAGATTCACTTGAAATCAAGTCTAAAGGGCTTAGCATGTTATTTAAGGGTTAATGTGATTGACAAAATGCATAAAAGACTAAATACTTCTGAATTCATTTTTTATTTTGCATGTGAAGGAAATTCAACCTAGCCTTTGAAGCACAAGCTTCGATGAATAAGAACTAGGATGTCACTTAAGAAAGTTAGTGAACCCTCATTCATTATGGTAATGGAATTTTAATGAAATTAGCTCAATTCAATAATAATAAACATGATGATATTTGAAAAAAAAAAGAAATAAAATAATTTAGGTATCAAAGAGGGGGGGGGGGGGGGGGGAGGATAGAATCTAAGCTTAGCAATATACAATGATTATAATATCTCATTGTAATTTACATATATATGGGCACAAAAAATAAATGTAAATTTCGAAATGGCATATGGAATACTGCCAATTTAATGGAATTATATTAAATTAACATATGTTTTCAATAATTAAATGTAACAAGTCAGTGATATTCTTAAAAAAAAAAATTTATGTGAATTCTCTTAAAATTTTATTTTTAGCATAAAAATCTAATTTTAAAATAATAATGTATTGAATTCTTTTATTTTAAAGTTTGTTCAAGGTATTCATTTCAAATATTAGTTTTATAGCATTAGGGTTTCTTAAAAGTTGAGCCTCAAACACATTGTATCCTAAAAAAAGATCACACTAAAAATTCCTTTAAAAAAATTTAGTGTAGATTTTGAAAAGTCATAATTTAATAATGATTTCAAAAAATACTTGTTGATTTTGCTACACTTTCATGTTGCCTATTGGGAATACTAAGAAATTTTGTAATATAATTATTATTTTTTAAATATCTAAAATTAAAAAAATACTAATACTAGTGTATTCCTATAAATTCAAATCTAATAAAAATATTCTCTAAGAGATATGTATGAAATAGGAAAACTATAAATTAAAAAAAAAAATCATATTTATATATGTGCATTTTTAAGAAATTCCAAAAGAAAATTGTCATTTTTGCCAACGGTAAGAGGATTTCTAATCAACAAATTATATCTTGAAAGAAAAATTCTATGAATTTCTTGCTAATTCAAATGAAGCATACTTTGAATACATGTACAAGGTGGAAATATTCTATTTGTAGTGAACAATTTTGCCTAATGGTGTGAATTAGTTAGATGAACTCATATTCCAATTTTTAGCTTCCAACTTTTTTTTGAGACAAAAATAATTCTATTCCCTCAAGTGATAATAAAATGTGACATTCAATTGGAGTCAATTTAAAAATAGCAAATTATTTTTGATGAATATGAAAGAATTCCCCAAGGTGTAGAATAGTTTGACTAATGTACCTTCAATTGATTATGAATCTTGGATCTTTTAAAGGTATAACACAAAACTTATGACCAAAAAAATATTAACTCGCAATGTATTCTTGCAATTGCCTTTAATCCTATTTTTTTCATGACTAAAATTTTTAATTTGACATGTGAAAAGAGTATTGACAACTTAACTTTCAAATTTAAAAAGCCTTGTAATCAAATGTTATTATCTTTCAATCCATATAAAATATTGCTATAAGTATTTTCTTTTCCTAAGAGCAGATATATACATAAGTTAAACAATACATCTAATTATATCCTTATGCACTCAAACAAATATTTTTTTTGTTGGTGCCTCACTTTGGACAACATTTTTGGGTGGAAAAAAAATTTCATTTTTTTTTTCTTTTAAAAGAATAGGTTGTTTTTCAATATTTATATTCAAAACTAAAATCATTGTAGACGGGCTAATAAAAATTATAAGAGAAATGGTACAAAGTATTTAGAATTTGCCTAATGTTGAAAAACTTACTGTTTGGAAAATGTGTTGGTGTTTTTATTACTAGATTTTATTCATTTTTTCACAAATTGATAGAAACCACAATGAGTTTGACAAAAAAATTCAAATGCTAAAGAGAGAAATTATTGTATTTTTGGTGAATTTTTTAAGTTATATCTTCAAAATTCATTTGAAGAGAATTAAAAAATAGTCTTATAATTTGAACCCTACGGATACTTTCTACTTTTTGTGCTTGACATTATTTTTGTTGATTCAAACTTCAAAAAAAGTTATAGAACTTATATTTCGTAACACATTTGTGTTTTATCCAAATCCCTTGGGCTTTTAGGGGTTAAGGTTGTTTACAATTAAATTATTTCTTATAAAACTTATTGAAACTTCAACTTTTTCTTTAGAGCAAACTCAAACCAAGAAGCTCAAAACAGGGTTGACACGACGTCCGGACGCGGACGCTGTGTCCGCAGCGTCCGCCGGGACCGCCCCGTCCGCCCCGCCCGTCTGCCCCGTCCGCCCAGACGGCCCTATTTCCCCCGACCGCCCTACCCAAACTGCCCCGCGGTCACTCCTTTAATCTTTAAACAATTAAATGTTAAATGAAGTGCAATGGTTCGCGATTTGTTATTAAAACAATGTCTCTCATAAGTTGAAAGATTATAAAGTTTGACCACGAGTCCATGATAGTCTTGAAAGTATGAAAAAATTCCAATTCATTTTCAAAAGGCAAACTAAAAACATTTGTGACTTCAAATATATATATATATATATATATATACTATTTAAAAAATCAAGATCAACACAAATACAAACATAATCAATATAGGCAAAATGTATTCAATTTAATGTAGAATACCATACATTGTGCACATTTGGCTAATTGCACATATAATTTTTTTCATTCCAACTCTATATTTCTAAACTAATTTTTAATGCCTATATAACCTATTCAAGTATTCAACTACTACTTCTGCACTACCAATCTAATATAAATGGCGGAAATGTTCATTTGGCATCGGCCAACGATATGTATTAGAAAATCGCGTAATCACATGGGCCAAACTAGTATTTTCATAGTTAGTCTTCGAAGAAATGCTCTTCAAGTAAGCATAAAACACTTTTGCAAAGTCATGAAAGGCAAATTGTGTCGCACTAGGTGTTTTAAGTAGCACGTTGAAATACGCCTCTGACATGTTGTTTCCATTCATCTGCCGAGCAATTTTTCGAACGGCATACTCTTCCGACTTACGTGAATACATCAGAATGACTTCCACATCTGCACCTGCTTTATACAAATATGCAATACGTGGATCCACCCATCATCTCCTTTGCAAAGTTTGTTTCATCTCATCTGCTGATGTGAATGTGTACAAAGACTTCATTGGCTGAGAAGCTAAGGTGGTCATGCCCCAATCGCAAACTCCAATGTACACACGTGACTCATCCTCTAGAAAATGTAACTAGATGTTGTCCGGAGAAAGATCATTGTGCAAATGTCTAACAAGATGCATTGCATACATTATATGCATAAACGCCCATGTCAACTCCGTGCGCTTCTTCCGATATCGCCCTAAACGGTGAGTTTTTACAACCTCCTCTTCGGTTGGATTTGTATACATCAAACGGATTTGAATGTTGTCTGGATAGTCCTTATTCATATTCAACATTTGTCGAAGAGTTCCACCATTCCACCAATACGCATAACCTTCACACGTCGTTCCGTGCACTGCAGCAAACCGTATCACACCCGCGTGTGGAATTCGAACAGCCATTGATTCGTTTTGATGTTCTAACTTTGCAAGATCGGGTCGAGTTTGGTGGTGAATGGATTTCTTTGCCGCAAACTCCCAATAAGGAAGTATTCCTGGACATCCTTCAATACGAACCTTTCGAATCATTGCATATCCACCTCTCATCGTTCTATCATCAACAGCAATCACGCATGCTGTATCTAGAAGTGCTATGAGGTGCCGTTTGGTCCTTTCCGCTTCAGCAACTCCATCATTGCTTTTCCACCAACCAATTGAACCAACTCGATTGTGCTTTTTGGCGAATGGAGCACATCGCCCTCTAAACAAGTCCACTTTCAGAATCACTTCTTCAAACTGGGCGTCATTGGGTCGATATTCTTTGCCATACTTAACCAAAATGACTTTGGAATTTCACAAAGCGTCATGAACCTTGTTCTCCAAACATTTGGTGAAGTACGTTTTATGCATTTCGTCATGTCACTTCGCCACATTCAATGCATCCAACAACATCTGTGTCATGTCTATCTTGAATTTAGACACGCACTCCTCTTGATATCTGATGTACTTATTGTCTAAAGACAATGTTGTTTCCGATTCATAAAATTGAACGATGCGCTCAATCATGAATTTCTTGCATTCTTCCGAAGGACTTTGGCGAGCTATTTCCAAGTTCGATGGTCCCTCTCCATGTTTAAGCTTCGCAACCTTCTTCTTCCCCTTCGGCATCATGACAAATGAAATTGATATAGATCAAATTTTTTAATTTGAAATTAAATTCACGCGCAAGTGTCCAAAAAATTGGCAACAAGGGGGCCCCAATAAACCACTCTTGCCTTGCCTCGGAAAGGAGCCAATGGAGGATGAACCACCAAGCTCTCCGCTCCACCTTGCATTCACAAGGGGCAAAGCAAAATTGACAATGCGGACGGCCCGTCTGCCCATTTTATTGGGGCGCGGACGGCCCCAAACCGTCCGCCCGATCGGACGGGCCGGGGGTGGCGGATGCATTGGCCACCCGCCTCCCCGAAACCCTCGAGCCCCGTCCGCCCGATCGGACGGGTAGCGGCGGATGGCCCGTCTGCCCGATCGAACAGCCCCAAACCGTCCGCTTGATCGGACGGGCCGCGGCTGGCGGACGCATCAGCCATCCGCCTCCCCGAAACCCTATAGCCGCGGCTGGCGGACGCATTAGCCGTTCGCCTCCCCAAAACCCTACAATCGCGTCCGCCTGATCGGACGGCCACGGGCGGACAAATCTGCTGTCCGCCCCATCGAACGGCCCCAAACCGTCCGCTTGATCGGACGGGCCGCAGCTGGCGGACGCATCAGCCGTCCGCCTCCCCGAAACCCTACAGCCGTGTCCGCCCGATCGGACTGCCACAGGCGGATAGATCTGGCGTCCGCCCCATCGGACGGCCCCAAACCGTCCGCCCGATCGGACGGGCACGGGCGGACAAATCAAGCGTCCGCCCGATCCGATTTATTTTTCATATTTGAAAATAGAATCTAAAGAAGAACCACTAATTGTCTAATTTGGGCATTTCTTCATACGAATAAGAAATCATTTTAGTTTTTAGCAATCGTTGAATGAAAAATAAAAAAATTTCAAATATTCAAATAATTTAATCTTTCATAAATTAATTAGAAATACATTTATATCATTTACGAGTTTCTAAATGTAATAAACACACAACAATAATTTCAAAATACACACCATGCTAGTACATATTTAACCTCGAATGCTAAATTCAAAAATAGACATAATATGGCTCTTACAAAATTACATTTCTTCTTCATATTTTTATTATTTATCAAAGTCGCTTATAGCCATATACATCAACGCTATTATAAAATAATACAATGATGTCTTCAACAATATGCTTGCCTACATACATACTTGGTGTACACTATTACACAACACTTTTTGAAAAAGTGAACAAAATTGTTGTTCAAAATTGTTTTATTCATTTAAAATTTTGTACTACTTGTACCAATCTAGTGCTCTATATTTGTCGTGAGAGTAAAAATGAGAAAATCGAGCAAACACATGCTCACTATATACTTGCATGTTTTTTTATTTGGAATCTGAATCGGACTCAAATTGTTGACCGCTGCCTCTTCTTTGTACTCCAATGAATGGACCACCTCTGTAGTTTCCGTGATATCCACTCGGTGCACCTCCTTGTCCATAATTTGAACCTCCAAAAGTGGGAGGAGGAACCGGAGTAGTAGGCTCTGATCCTCTTTCATTTGAAGCCCCGTAATAAGAGGTCCCATGATGCCCGTATGAATCACTTCTAGTTGATCCCGGATAGTATTGGGCGCTTCCGTGAAGAGAGCAACTATATTGCGGGGTTACATGGCTTCCTCCACTACCTTCGGAGCCCACTTGAGTGGGCGTCATATAATATGAACCAGATTCAGTAGACCTACCATAGTGCGTGTTGCCATAGCTACTTGTCCCACCTAAAGAGCCAATTTCAGGGGGAGTGCCATAACGAGAACCAACTGCAGTTGAACCACCATAATGCGTGGATCCATAGCTCCCTCTTCCACCTTCATATCTATTTTGAGGATCGTAACCAAAGTATGAATTACCTCTTCCTTGTTCAGATTCTCGCGTTCCATGTTCATGTCCGTAGGACCCACTATGCCTATCTTGCCGTCCACGATCTTGAAGGCTTCTGCGTGTTGCCTCTTGCATTTGTTGTTCGAATTCAATTCGTTCTCGTTCTTCTACCCGCTCGTGTCTAACTCCAAATGTGACAGGCGCTTGCATATCATCGTCATCATCGTCATCTGTCCACGCATCTTCAGCATCTCGTAGAACAACTGAAGGTTGTTGTAGATAACCTCGATTAGACCACTCTGGCATGCAATCGCTTGCGCCCCTCCACTGTGTATCTATAACGGCATCCGTGCGCGTATAGTTCTCGACATTGCGACCTGTAGCAGTACGCCAGTCCACGTCCTTGTGGAATACAATCTCTGCCCAAACCATTGCCATAACATTATAATTCATTATATTTGGTTTGGCGCTTTTAATGCCAAGAACTCGATGCACTTGTGTATATCATTGTTTGAAGTGCTCACTTTGGCACATAAACATTTGTCCTTCCTAACGTGGCGCTTGGTGCTCTACACGTTCACGTCGCCAAAGTTTTTGAATGTGAGTCATTTTTACATACTTCTTGCACATTGAGCAATCCCACACTCTTGTTGGTTCTTCTTCCCATCCCGGTTCACCCACGCACAATGGATCGACCCAAGCATCCCAATCGAACAATTGGGGTCTTCCCTTTCGACTACTTTTTTTGGATGTTCTATCTTTCGGCATGATGAAGCTGAAGCAAAGAGAATGAAACAATTAGAAAGCTTAAGAACCAAAATTTTGATTTAATTAATTAATTAAAATTTTACAAGCGTGAACTTTGTGAAAATTTGTAACAATCTCACAACAATCATTCACTCAAAGCGGAAGGGGCGCACAGAGCTTCCAATGCACTGGTCCGCCCACTCCAAAAGAGAACGATTGTTCGGAATGAGCCGTCCGCCTCCCCATATATATATGCGGACGCCCCAAGGCGGACGTCCAGATCATGCGGACCACATCAATCCGCGTGTCAATCGGACGGCCGTAATCGGGCGGACGGGTATCGGGGCGGACGCCGGATAGGGCGGACTGGGCGGACGGGGGACGGGGCGGACGGGGCGGTCGGGCCGGACAGGGCGGACTCCAGATCGGGCGGACGGATATCGCGGCGGACAGGGTGCACAGGGTGGACAGCTCATCTTAAACCCTAAACCTAATGAAGGAAATTGTTCTTTTTTCAAAATCTCACGGTAGAGATGTTTAACCCGTAAAGTTCTTTTCACTAAAAACACTTCAAAACTGCCACTAGTAGTGCAAATATCAAGTCTTAGAAGAAAAATACTTTGGGGCATATGTAACCGTAGGATCTTGTAGTAAATTAGTTGGAAAAAATGTGGAAAAAATTTTAGACAAATCCACCATTTGGATTGTAAGATATTAGATATTGAATGTTTCATTTAAGGGGGCTACTCAATTATGTCTATTAATGAACAATTGGTAGGTTAACAAACCTAACTTAGCATGTATTTTAATATTTGTTGCAATTGTTTTAGGAATATTATAACATAACACTATTATAATATTTTTATAAATGATATAATACTAAATCATTTCAAAATCAACAACATTCGAATACAATCTGTCAATCTTGTCTTTCATACTCCTTTAATGATATATATATAAATATATATACATACATAAAATATATTAGATAAATCAACATGAACAAATCAATGATTATATATTTCATAGATCTATTCTTCATCAATCAAATAAGAGTGCATGTGCAAATATAGACAAAGATGGTTTCTCCATTTGTTGCCAAAAAATAGATAAACAAATAGAGAAAGATATGAAGTGAATGTTACTTAGAGAATTGAAAAGAAAAAAATTGAAGTACTCAATTGCATTTTATTAAATTGGAAAATTGCATGTGGATGACATGAATTAATCTTCATAGATGCTAAACTTATACGAGTTGCATTTCAACATTTATGATTTATGCAATTGATTGAATTGAAAGCTCTTGTAATTACATTTTCAAATTTTCGATTCAATCATTCAAATTTGCAAGAGTGATTTATGATAGATTTATAACTTTAAATGTGAAAGCATTCAATGCCTTTATGCGTTTGTTCATCAATATATTAATTTTAGATAAATAATATATATTTTTTATAACATATGCATAAACCATTACATTAAAAAAAACAAAAAACTAAGAGCCAAGCCAAATAGGCTGGTCAAATGAAGAGAACAAGATAATAAGAGCCCTACGAGACAGAAAAAAAAGGAAAAAAAAGAAAATATCAAAAGGATTCAAAGGAAGAAACAAGATGCATTCTTGTAAGACCGTAGAATACATAATGATTTCAAAATCCAAACACAAATATATTTTCTATTTCAATGAGAGCCAAAAATGAACTACCTTACTCTCAAAGATTGTATAATGTACACGTTATACAAAACGAACATATAACAGAAAGAGTAGAAGACATCGTTTATCATGATTGAAAACTGAAATGATTTTTTTTTTCTATGTAGAATATTTTATGAAATGTAACAATGTATTTAATTATCATAATAATTGATAGAAATCTTTGTGCAATACATAGAAACATTTCATTCATGTGAAATTTTTTCATTTATTTAGGATTAAAATGGAAATATTATACTCTACAAAGTACAAACCAAAAACAATACCATATACCTAAGTTCAAAAGTTTGCAATTGTTTCGTGAATTCATTTTGAAAACTCAAACAAAGAAATATTTTATAATCAATATCTTGTTCATTTGAATCATTTCAAAAATCGAATTCCGAATTCAATTCCTATTTATAATAGAAATTATATTTGTCAATTTTTTAGATCTTTAAACAATGAACCCTCTTTTTTAAAATTAATATTTAAAAACATCTGAAATAAGAATATTGGAATTACCCTTCAAAATAAATATAGCACATGTATAATGTATTCTACTCCACCAACTCAAGTAACGAATTTTTCTATGTTTTTAAGAAAAAATATAGCCATACATGATTTGAAAGTTAAAACATTGTTTCTTTTTCTTTGTTTTCAAATTTAATCAAAATTTCATTAAGAAATATGAAAGACTTGATGTTCATTTGAAGATCGTGATGCACTTTTAATGAGAAATCACAACCTTTCATTAAATATCATGAGGTTGAAATCCATTTAACTGTTATTCTAATTATGTATTGGGGCCTTTTTTAAAAATTTCATTTGCTTACAATGAAAATGGAATTGATTATTTTTGCAAAACATTTGATTTCCTAATGAACTTTAAAAAAATCCCCATCATCTTTAGATCTTCTCAAAACCTATTTAGAGGAATAATATCAGTAACTAATTCAAACATATTCAACTTAACCACATTCCCCTCATTTGTAAAACAATTTAGGGGAGAAAAGAAAAGGTTTAGGGTAATTAGGGTATAAGGTTTAGGGTTTACATTTAGAAAAAAAAAAATGACAAACCAGTTACATTGATCTTCATTTAGCAGTGATTATTAGGCTGTTTTATTTTTGAAATGTTACCGCTCTTTTTGAATAATAATGGCCTCATAGGATGCACCAATTGACAGTTGGGCGGACGCCGTCGGCGGTCAGTGTTTAAGTGGGGCGGTCGGCGTGTCCAAAGCGCGGACGGCGTCGGAAGGCGGACAGTGCGGACAGTTCGTGCGGACGCGCCGGTCGGACGGGGCGACGGGCGGACGGCGCGTCCGCTGCCGAAGCGGACGTCGTCAGTTCACGCGGTGGATGCGAGGTTCGGGGCCGCTTCGCGTGGTCCAGGGCAGGTCCGGTGGCAGACGGCCTCTAGGTCCGGCGGCGGACGGCTATAAGGGTGGAGTGACTTTTCATTTCTTCTCACTTCAATTCTCCTTCGGTGCCAAGTTGGATGTGCTACTATTGCTTTATGCGCTAGTTGCTCCTACGGGGTGGAGAGTTGGGGTCCTCTATCTTGTGTTACTGTGTTGCGGTTGATGCCATCACTTTTGACTATCACGTGAGATTTTTTTATTCACTTCAATTGGTTATTGAATCCAATTGACAATCATGAACGGCGAAGGTGATCGAAATATTAATGGGGTGACTCCGGGAAGCGAAGTGAAGAAAAAAGCAAAGTGAAGGGAGCTACGCACGACCTTCGGCTTGACATTTTAAATGACCCTACAATTAAAGCAGAGAGCGGGTGGGAAGATGAAGATGCGAAGTATTGGACATCAAAAATGTGCAGGACCTATGTTAAAATGTACCACATTGACAAGTTGTGGCCTCAGGAGTCGCACAGGAGTCATACACGGGATTTTTGTTGTAAACCATGGACTTGCAACAACAAACATTTTGTCCATCGATCTGAGGAGGTGTGACGTGTCTATTCGGAAACAAGCGCAAAAGTAAAGGCTATATTAATTATAGCGTGGCGTGTATGGTTTATGCGGAACTTATATTAGAGCGCAAGATCGATTGGAGCACGTTTCTGACGACAACAGCTTGCCCATTTCTACTTGAAGCCAATCAAAAGGACATTCCCGACTTGTACAATTCAGAGGGAGAAACAGAAAAAGTTTAAAAAAATACTATTGAAGTGAAAACGGATGGTGTGGAGAAAGCCTCAAATGTTGAAGAATTACGGTCTGTATAATCTCCAACAAAAGCAATCAATGAAAGCTCTTCGAAAAATGTGGGGAAAGATGTGGAGAAAGATGTAGAGAAAGATGTAAAGGCGCAGGAGGGTGAAGTCTTTTCCACAGCTCCAATGCGTTTGACCTTTACACCAAATGTTGCGGCACAAACGCAAACGGAGTTTGTAAACAAAGGCAAGGTTTGCATGGAACGCGGGGAAACTTCAAAAAGTAAAGTAGACGAAGTCTTGGCGGAGAAAATGGCAAAGGCTAATGCTACAATTGATAGTTTGATAGCCAACAATTGTTTTGATAGTTTGGTCTACAAATCTCCGCCTGTGCATTAAGGCGTTGAATCTAGTCCAGCCTTAAGTTTAGAAGACAAAGTACATACGCCTCGTGGACAAGGCGTGACGATTGATAATATATCGTTATTATGGAGTTCCGAGCGTAAAAGGCGGGCGGAGGAGTTTCCAATTACAGCGGCATTGCCAAGTCCTCTACATCGAACCTTGCAAGACATGTCTAATCCAAAACAATTGGAAAATCTTTTGAAGCTCTCGGTTCAGTTTGCTAACCTTCATGAAGAAATAGGCGGATCGTCGAACCCCGATGATGGTGCTACTACTGTTTCAATGAGTCTACTTGCAGATCCAAAGGATGTTGCACATATACTTGATACAGCTTTCAAGATAACGATGTCAGCTGAATTTTTAGCGCAAGCTGCTCCGACTTTTATGAATTTGGCCAAGGAGTTTTCTTTAATAGCACCAGAGATGTTGAAAGGTGCTATAGCATTTCAGAATCTCACGAAGACTTTTGGACCACTTTTCGAAGAAAGAGATGTTCACATACTACAATTGGTGGAATATGAGAAGAAAATTGTTGACCTTGAAGGAGTGGAAGCAAGGTGCAAAGTGTTGGAGTTGAAATTAAAGACTTCGGAGAGTGAGGTTGAACATTTAAATCAACAATCATCGAGGCAAATGGAGGAGTTGATGAAGATGCATAAACGGATTGCAGAATTGCAAGGGACCTCCAAAAATCCAAGTGAGGTTGCAATCTCACCAGTGATTGTACTCGGAGACAGTCAAGAGACTCAAGAGAGTGAAGATAAGCTCTCTCTTCCTTTTGATAAGGCCGAAGCAAGCGACAATCCTGCCATTGTAAATGTACAAGAAAGTCATGACATGAGCATGTTAAAAGCGACACAACAACCATCAATGGAAAAGCTTTCATCCGTTTACCTGAATGCGGAAACGCAAACGGAGAGTTGTGACTTTGAAGAGTTGAAGCATAAATTGGAGGAGGCAATTGAAGCAAAAGGAATCGTTGAATCCAAGTTGAATCGATTGCAATTGTGCTTGGATTTGAAGAAGTTTATGCCATCTAGCGGCTTGGAGTCTCGATGGTTAGCATGGGTACAAAGACTCCAAGACAGACCCTCTGTAGTATCTCGAGCAATGGCAGGTCTTCAAACATTGGCAATGGAGTCGAATGAAAATTGCGATGCCATTCAAAACTCTTTGAGTTGGTTCAAGACTATGTTTGACCAACATCCTTCAAAGGGATATACGGAGATCACATGTTGGGAAGACATGGATGCCATGTTTGAGCGGTTAAACTACACAAAGAAGGACCAAGCTCCACCCATCAATTGGGCCTTGGAAGTAGAGGAAGGATGGGTCCTTTTCAACACACTTTCAGCACACATCAATGTAAAAGACAAGTGAGTGGTGCATGCTTGTGATCCAGCCTCTTCAATCTTAGATGGTTGTTGTAGCCTTTGCCAAGGCCTCTTCGGACCGGAAGGTGCAGTAACCATGGGCCAATGTCGCCACACTTTCCATGTCACTTGCATTGTAAAAGCATCACTCATTCGTTCGGTGTGTGTCGAGTGTCGTAGTCCATTGAGTGCTAGGTTCTACGAAATGTTTGGTATCTTGGAAGCTATGCCTCTAGGCCACGAGTACAATCGTTGGAATCTTCCTCTTGATCAAGCGCCGTACAAATTTCAAAATTATCAACATTGGGGGAAGCCAATCCGGTGGAATACAAATGAACAGAGGCATGATCTGTACGAGAAATCTCAGCAACCATTGGATTTGGATGTGTGGATGACTCACAATAGAGAGGTGGAATTGCGGGCTCGAAGAATCGTAGATGACGCGGCCCGTGAAATGTTTTGTCGCAACATGGGGGGACATTGGAGATTGCAACACAAAAAGTTCTTTCGTTTTCTAGATAAAAAAGTGGAGAGAGGACCAGAAGACAGTTGGGTAGAGGTGAACCATGGAAAAGAGTTCGATGAGCAGTATAAGGCATACGACCACACCCTCGTAGGTAGGGCCCTTCTATTGTCGAGGTTGGAAGAGGCTGCAAAAGTTCGTGCTGTCTACGATACAAATGGACTAACAAGCACAGGACATTCATCTGTAGATGTAGCAACAACATTTGATAGGCGCATTAGCGATATTATAGGGCATTGGAAGGCTTTCCTATTGGATGGAGACTGCCTCACAGTATGGCAAGGGAAAGGAGATGATGAAGTTGTTCAAGCGATGGTAGATCGTGTGGAGAGCAACTTGAAAACCTTGAAGGCAGACGAAGTCGATTTATCACCAAAAAGAAAACAAAAAAGGAAGCGTGAAGAAGACGATGACTTCTCTCCAGAAACCAAGAAACAATTTTATAAGGTGGACATCGAAGTTCAATCTAGAGGGCGAATAGTCCGTCCAAGTCGACAATGGTCAATTCGTCAATCATCTGCTAAATTCCTTGGTACAACAAATTTTCCTTTTGTTTTGGGAGAAGGTAGTGGTCTATCCGGTGGAAAGTAGGATTTGAGGAGAATTTTGTTTTTTAAAAACAATGGTCCTTTCATTGTTTAAAAACAAAAAAGAATGTGAAAGATTTAGATCTTAAAAAGATCGTATAGGATTCAATAGTGATATTGGAACTATGTTTTCATGTATTTTGTTTATACATATATATTTATATATAAAGATGCTATATTTTCATTTGCGTATAAAAATATTTTTATATGTACATCTTATTTTACGTGGATGCATTCATTTGTAATTGTGTAACATTCAAATTACATAACAATATAAAATTTTCTAATGACTAATGGCAATGCGAAGTCCGCCCCGTCCGCCCTGTCCGTCCGCCCCGTCTGGTCTGTACGCCCGACCGCCTCGGCCGTTCGTCCAGCCTGTCCGCCCAGCCCGTCCGCCCCGCCCCGCACGTCCGCCTTCCGACAGCGGGAGGGACGCTGCGTCCGCTAGCGTCCGTGCGTCCGAACGTCCGAAAAACGAACGCTATTTTGGGGCGGACATTGAGATTCGTCAACCCTGGCTCAAAACAATAAGTCATTTGGCATTTAGGGATTGCCTAATATGTTCTTAGTAATGTGTAGATTTCATTCTTTGCAAGTCTTTCAATATATATGTGGTTCTACTAAGGTGGGAGGTCTGAAAAGTGCACATGCTTTAAAAAATTGTCCTTTTCTTCAAATGTACTCTATTTGTACATGTTTCTTTTTTGTAGCCTTTAACAATGTACAAACAATGTACAATTTAGGAGGTGGGCATGATTTTAGAGGCCTATGCCATTTCAACTTCAAAATTTCATAACTAATTTCAAAAAACCTCAAAAAAATATGAAACAACTTGGGTTAGATGCCAATTCCACTTGTCTTTCAAGAAAAATTTATTGAAAAATATTTCAAGAAGTTTCACCTACCCCCAATACAGTTCCAGCTCTTAAATGGTCGATTTATGAACCTACTACCTTAGAATCTCATACCCCGGCTGGCTCTAGCGTAACCGGTAAAAGCACAGATGAAGAGTGAAGACTCGAAAAATAATTCCAAAACCACACAAGCATGGCTGCAGGAAATCGTGAATACCTGATCTATGTCACAATCGCCGCCCTACAAATCAGCAGAATGAGTCATAGAGTATCCATATATACGAATCCAGTATGATACTCTACCAATGAGAGGACACCACTGGTAAGAAATTTCATTATTCTCAATTCTACAGGAGCAATAGTTGAAGGATGAAGAGGCCTACGATCTCACAGGCAAGGGACTGAGACGTGCCAGTTCTTACACCACGTAGAATTCTGAATAGTACTCTTATCGATCAATCCTTACAACAGTTATATATCAAGGTACAATTTGGCTACAGGGACCAACTCAATTGCAAGACTTGGAGTTCGACGCCGAGGAATGGCATTGAAGCTCCGACATTCAGCATAGCAAACCGATCTTCGACTAAACCACCCGCATTGGCTTCAACGTGGGTCTCCAGCAGAAATCGATCCCAACCAGGCTCTTCACCAAGCTGCACCAGCTCAACAGGCAACCCCGGGAAATCAAACGCGCAATCCAAATTACTTGGGATGAGACGAGACCGTCGAAACTAAAATTCTTCTTATGGCTGATCAATTCGATCTGGCAGGTTACCCACCATCAGTTGGGGAGCAGTGATGAGATTTTCTCCCATCTGCCAGAGATATCATCTGGACGTTAACGAGACCACAGAACACGTCTGATGCGCCTGTCGTGCAGAGCGCCGTGTCTGAACAGATTCAAGCCCATTAGAAGCGAATTGGGACTTCTCGAAACTCCCTCGTGGAAGGAATTAAGTTCTCACTGGGATTATCCCTGGCTCACACAATTCATGGCGGAGGGTGTTTACTCCCCCGATGACCGACCCTTCAACATTGCCGGAAATGTCCTCCGCTCCACCATTATTCGGAGAATCTGGTGTGCTAGGAACCATCTGGTTTAATTTTCGAAGGCGAGAAAATCAGCACCTTGCAAACTTGTAGCCTCGCCTAAAAAGATGCCATCGTCGCTGGCATGGCACACAGAAATCACATCCTTTCCATTTTTAACCAGTGTAGTGAAGACAGACAGAGAGTTCTTTGTCAGGATTTCATGGACATCTGGTGCAAGAGCAATGTGTTCTGCTCAGGCACTCTCCACAAGCCTGAATGGCACCTTTCTCTCAGCCTGCCCCCCAGGCTGAACCGCCCTGCAGAGCCAGACTGATTGTTTGTTTTTCCCCTCGGTCTTTTTTAATGCACACCGTTCTTTTAAATAAATAAATAAACTTTCAAAAAAATTCCAAAACTGTACTAGCTGAGGCCCGAGGGAAAACCCGGCCACCATTCCAAAAAACGTTTCCGTAGAAAACCCTGCACAGAACTCCATGATTGAAGGGTTCTCAGGCAGCTCCATCCCGGCCTGACAATTGCCATTGAGTACTCACACTGGATCCTTTACAAAACTTCAATCATGCTACTAAGCGTAGTCATCTCCAGATCTGCTCAACGTTGCCCATGCCATTGTATGCATGTACAGAGTACAGACCGACCTAGTTCTGGATTCAAATCTCTTAGAGGTGCGTCGAAGCTAAATCTAAGCCATGGCCATATATTGAAATTAAGAGGATAGAACTTACAGAGATCATGCATATTGATCGAAAATTTTGCGCGCATGCCCCAAGTTGACTTAATATTGTGAGCACAAAGCAAAAAGGGAAGTTGAAACAACATGTCTACATTGGCCGGTCGTCAAATACATTAAAGGTGAACTCCTTGGAATAAATATTACCTCTACTGTAAACTTGCTCAGCTCTACTCTAGCTGAGCTGGTCAAACTTCAACTTGCTCCTCGCCTCGATTACTGTAACTCTGACTGGGGGTACGTCTTTTTCCTAATCAAGACCACCCATGCCAATTGAAGACTGAGGTAGACAGACGTACGAATTAATTGGGTGCAGGTTAACTGAAAACAAGATAATTGGTTTCTCCTTCTCTCTCGTACCTTGAATTCGACTAAGATCCGAATCCGATTTCGAATTCTAGCAGTTTTTCAATAGAGTCCACGGGGGATCGATAAATCTCTGATACTTTTAAGTATTGCATATAAACAATCCAGCTTGCTGATTGAGTGTACACATTATCTGATGTACTCAATCAATTCCAGTAATGTAATTGAAGCGGATCGACGTTGCCGAGCTCTCTCTTCCCATCCATCAACGAATCTACTTGCTGCCACCGACATAGAATAATGTATATTAAGTGGAAGTTGCATCACAGGCCGGTTGGTTGGTTTAATTGTATAAGGACTAGCTGGTGGTCTAGCTAGACTAGGGTACATACGTTGTCGATCGATCGATGTCGTCTTGCAGGTCGAAGCTTGCCAGTTGCTACGAGCGATATATAGCATGTTTGATCAGATCATATGAGTACGAGGAATATTAGCGCTAGATCGAGCACATTGATTGATGTAACGTCTGTTTCCTACGGCAAGAAGTATCGGCTTCCGCACTTGCACCGCCAGACTTCGGGGTAGTATTCCTGCTGAGACAAGGCTCCCCGGGGACTGCCAATGGAGACGTGGATGGGGTTGCAGGGGAAGCAGGTCCCGCACTTGCCGTGGCAAGTTGGAGGGGAAGAGCCCACCAGCAAGCGGTGCCCGTAGATGGAGACATCGTCATCGTCGTCCATTTCCGTCTTCTTCACAGTCTTCTGAAAATCATTGGGCAGGGGAATCATCTTCCTGTCAGGAGGTGGACTTCGGTCCTGCAATGCAACCGATGTACATACAGAAGTTAGTTAGGGTGTGTTTATCAGATAAAATCATTTGCAGGTTTAATTTCAGTAGTTGAATTTTGACTTAGTTTTGTGCAAGTTTACCAAATCTAGACTTGCATATATGTCCTTGTTTTCTAAGGGAGAATTGAATTAACTACTTAAGCATCGATCTCAGTTAGGAACCGGAGAAGCTTTTTGCCATTATAATGAATATACAGGACCATGAACACAGTTCAGATTGCCTGGTTGGTCAAGGGTTTCAGATAATTCTATCTCATCTACATCATTGGTTCCTGGGAGAGTATTTCTCTACCAGCTAAAAATACTAGAGTTTACCCCTACAGAAACTTTTGCAGCAACGTTTGAACGTGATTCCAACGTGGATATTCAACGTTGCTAATACCGGTATCCCAAGTGAACAGGTGAACGACGTTTTAAACATGTCTGCTGAGAATAATTGCATACCTGCTGAAGCATGTTCCAAAATTTTCATGTTTCCTGAAAAAACATTATTAAAGCATCTTCCTAAAGGTTGCTACGAATGTTGTTAAACCCTCCGAATTCTAGAATTCCAGTTCTTGGAATATTACTTTCCACAAATTCAATTCTCGACTAAAGCTAAGGTAAAGTTTTTAATAATTTGGAAAAGCTAAGAAAGATGATCTTCTATTCTTAGTCCATGAATGTGGAGATCGATTAAAGAAAATTTAAGTGACTACTTAATTTGTACTGCTATAAGGTCGAAATGAGAACATAAAACAAAGGTATTCAATACTGCCAGTAGATTCTTAGACTAAAAGGAATTTGCATCACTCTGCTAATACAAGCCTGCAAACGAACTCAGTAATCTGGAACGGCCGGCATAGAAGAGCAATCCTAGCCAGTTCCTGCACACTAAGAATCTGAAGAGACAGTTCAAATAATTTGTTACCTGGAACAGGGTGCCATCTCCCAGCACCCCTACCATAGCACCACCTCGTCTTCCCAGTCGCCTAGGCGCAGCTGGAACCTGGACTAAAGGAGCTGTCTGCATCTGTATTGAACTTGCAGGCGGTCCAGCTGAAGTTAACGAAAATGCCAAATGTTGGTCATGGTGTTAGTACCAGTGGTCACAAATGTGCTTTTCATAAAAAGCTCAAGTCTTTCAACCTCGATCTGCTAAATGTGTTGAAAATCCAGATTAATTTAACCCTATGATATTCACATTTTTGGTAGAAGTCTTGCAGAATTTGGCCACATTTGAGAGCAATGGTCGGTACTACTTCATTATGCAATACCAATTGCATGAAATTTCAAAACTTGAACCAAATCATGCGACTAAACAGTGGGAGAAACTGTCTGGAAATAATGCTAAATAAATATGACAAACTTGGGTTCGATCGATATGCATATATTTCAAAGTTCACTTTGGAGAATATATATTCTTACCAGGTAAGTATCGTCCAGCAATAGTTTGAAGAGGCATTAAGATCAGTAGTAGCAGAGCCCAACAGGTGACAGCTACCATGTTCGTGGACAAGCCGCTAGATAGCTAAATCCCAGCGAGCGAGCGAGCGAGCTATCCACAGGAAGATATCGATCTTTCAAGCTCCTCAAAAAAGTTTCACAAGTACGTTGTACAAACGTCCTTAACTTCACCACCAAATATTGCCAGTAGCAACCAGAGCTCTGCTGGATATGATCAACCGCGAAATAGTAATTCTCTTCGCCTTCCGTCAGTCTCAAAACCTGGACACTAGTAAGAGAAACATATCTATCGAAACCTGATTAAGAGAACACGAGTTCAGGTGTCCATCGTCCGATTTACGGAGCTCCTCCTGGCCTCCAACTTAACTAAAAGTCACGTACAGTCACTATATATGTTCGCCTATGATTGTGAAAGCTGCATATCTATTAATCTTGTGCAGCTGAACATGTGAACCACAACTTACAGTGAGTGTATATATCTACGATCGAGAGAGCTCACTTCGTAAACCTGCGCAGCAGGTATATATTCATTGCCCTCCTGGTCCTTAGAAGCAGATCTTTCACACAGATGTTACACAAACCTGCAATGTATATAATTACTACATCCAAACTATCGACCCTTGCAACGATCGAGCTACAAATACGAGATTGCCTCACTTGAAGTTAAGTTATGTAGCACGCCATAGAACCAAACTGATGGGCTACACAGCATTCTAAGCTGCCTTGTTATTCTTCAACATATACATGATTGGATATATCACCCAGAGTTTTCCTAGCTCCAGAATACTGAGTGACACCAAGAAAATGGGTTCTCTCCGATCAGATTAGTTGTGGTGTAGGACAGGAACATGCAGCTAATACGAGCAGCAGGAAGTACTAACGACTCCTATAGTCCAACTCAACTACAACACCGCCAAATTCTCCGACCAAATAGTAAAGTAATAATTCTGTTTGAATGTCCTGGACAATTCAAGTGCTTGCCGTTTCGCACCGCTAAATCTTCCTTCAGGAGACTCTTCCCCTGTCTCTCTGTCTGTCACCCCCTCTCTTCACTCATTGCAGGCGATCCAGCTCATATATAACTGAGCTCATTAAGCTGAGCTTCAATCGGCCTTGCTAGCACGTACAGCAAATGAGAGATCGATCGATGGATCGAGTGCTTTTCAAAAGCGTTTTGCAGTGGTGTTTTCAGCTAGTACGAGGTGCTATTAGCTACGTTTGTTGGTTGGATGGAAGCTTCAATCGATCTTCGATCTTCAGTGCACTTGCTTCAGCTGTTACTGCCATCGATGGAAGTTACATTTATGATATTTCCATACAGTCACTGAGGCTACAAGGCAGGCGTAGCTAAGAAACTAAGCTAGCTGCATAGTCAGAGCTAGCTCAGTTGTGTTGTGTACAGTTCGTACGGAGCCTTGCTCTGCCATCCCACACTTTAACTCTGTTGTAAATGGTACTTTGTTCCAGTCAAACTTCCCGTCGATCACTTCCAACGCCTTGCATGTGACTCGGAATTAAAGAAGCCAGGTTGATGGTAAGTTCTGTTCTTTAAGCTTACTTCTTCAACTCTTCAGAAGTTAAGTTAGTGCTTCAGTGCATGAAATGTTAATTTAAGTTAACTTTATTTTTACTCTGTTTAATTTTGTGATGGGATGACTGAACCGGCCATAGCTAGCCATGCTGTAACTTAGATATTTAGACTTCTGCACTTCCAGCTGAATCAGTGAAATGACTTGCTGCTTGCAAGGGGGCCAAAGGCATCAGGTTTTTCTGTCTGTCTCTGATCGAGAGAGAGGTGTACCATTTCCCCCATAATGGAATTCAGCAAGAGGAGCAGGGTGGGAGTGGGCTTCATGCAGAACGACACAAATAATTTATTCACTACCTGGTGATGGAAGGAGACCATTAGCAACTTGTGTCAGTGGGGTAGATACTTGTCTGATATACTTGTCTGATATACTCTGCAAGGATGCAGCCCCCCGCCTGCCCCATGACCAAGGTAGTCACCAGAACTGCTCCGATTATTGGACCAATACTTACATATATAGGTGCATTCTTTGTTTCTACTATGATGAGAAAAATCATGTAGAAATGGTCACTTTTCAAGTGTTATAGGAGCCGACCCATTTCTGATCACCACCCCATTTCCAACCTATAGATTGATCTCTTTCTGTGAAGTTGTGGTGTGGTTCCGAAGTAGTCGTGGCGCATTATCATTTGTTGTTAGGCTCTTAATATTGCAACCAACCTTTGGTTGATTATACACCCAACCCATGGTTGGAAATTAAAAAAAGAAGTCTATATGACCAGTATAGGTCGTATAGTATAGTTCAATTAAAAAACTGATGATAATTACTTTTTGAATTAAAAAAATCTGCAAAATTATGTAATCTTTTCAAACTCTATTCTACATTAGGAAAAATTTCTACACTCAAAAAATTTGCACTCCACATGCACGTAATTACTTAACACTTAAAGGTTTAAGACTATGTTTTCACCAAAGACACTCCCAAACTACCATTTTTGATACAAGCATCAAATTTTAGATGAAAAACATTTTTGGACATATGTAACCATAGGATCTTGTAGTAAACTAGTTTGAAAAGATGTGGAAAAATTCAGAATTGTCCACTACATAGATTGCAAGATATTAACATTTAAAGTGACAAAAATCATTTTTTTGGCCCTGTGACAATATAGACAGCTACACTTCACAAAGTCACATTTGTATGGAAAAATGTCCAGAATGGTGGTTACTCTTTGGATTCATTCTTCAAGGCAAGTTAACTACATGCTTGAAAATTTTTAAATCATTTGGAATTGCACAACATATAGGAAAAAAATAGTAAGCAGAAAAATGTACAAAGTGATTCAAAATACTAAATTGTTAAGAATTTAATTATGGAATTGAAAAATTCCAATCCCAACAGTAGTAATGTAGTAATTAGCAATCTACATCATATCTTTTTATTTATTTTTTAAATATTAAAAATTGAGTTAAATAAAGGACTCCAAAGTTTATTTTTGAGTAGGGAATCTATGACTACCCACAAACTAGAGCACCTCATAACTTCCATCTCGTAAATCAAAGCTTTATATATATATAATCAATTTCAAATTTTTATTTTTGATAAAAGTGATTTTTTAAGAAATTTTTGGGTAGCCCACTGAGAATTGAAAATCACATATTATGCAACAACTTTTGAATCATGTAATCAAGAGTTATGAAAATTGTTGAACCTTAAAGTTACTCTTCAGGCACATATTGTGTGAAAATTTCAGCAAAAATAAATAAAAACTCCATTCGTAGTGAGTTGCCAAAAAATGTAGTTTGGACCTTTAGAAGTTAAGTGGTTGGAAATGGGTCAGCTCTATTAACCTTGTAAGCAGAGACATTGTGGCCCTAAGTGATCCCATGGATGACTTCACTGTTCACTATAGAAATTAAGCCAATGCACCTATTGGTTCAATAATCTAAATATTTTGATGACTACCTTGGTCATGGGGGTGTGCACTTCTAGGATTAACCCCTAAAGGACTAGCATACGTTTTTTGGCAGTATAGAAATTTGGGGCAAACTATTGTGAATGAAGATTTGTATATTTTAAGCTACAATTTTAATAAAAAGGTGTGGATGAGGAATATCTTTCATATACATTAAACTTCATGACATTTGAAAATATAAGTAAAACATTATAGCCTAATATGTTACTTTTTTCATAAATGAGCAATCCAAATAGATTAAAAAATCATTTTTTTAAAATAAAAATTTGAAATTGATTTTCTAGAGTTATGTATATCTAAAAAAAACTTTGAATCGTTCCATTTTGATCAATGAATCAAAAGTTATTAGGATTTTTTAAGTGTGGACAATTATGAATTTTCTACTCTAAAATAAGCTTTGAAGTCCATCTTACTCAATTCTCAATATTTTTGGAAATAAAATAAAATCATAGGATGTAGACTATTTATTTTAACATTGCAACCATTGATATTGGCATTTTTTTATTCCATTATTAAATCTTTAACAATTTAGTATTTGGATCATTCTCTATTTTTTCATGCTAAATATTTTTTCTTATATGTTGTACCATTTTGGACGTTTTTTTTATAGAAAAGTGAGCTTGAGAAGTGCAGTTGTACCATTTCATGCAAGGTAAAAAAATGATTTTAGTAAATTTGAATGCTTATATCTTGCATTCCACACGATAGAATGTTTGAAATTTTTACCACATGTTTTCAACTCATCATACTATAAGACCCTATGCTTACATATGCCAAAAAAAAAATTTCAAAAATTTGGTACTTGTATTAAAAATGGCAGTTTTTGAGCATTTCCAATAAAAACATAGATAGAACTTTAGGGGTTAAGTGTAGAGTATTGATGTCTTTTCATAATTACTCTACTTGTTGAATTTTCAACATATATCAACTAGATTTTCAATTCTCACAATTTCAAATTAGAATTTCTTCATTGCCCAAGTTCATTGTACATTCCACATACCATGTCCATAAAGCAAGTTTGTATTACTTAACATATGTTTTCATTTGGTGTTAAAGAGTGTTATTAATGAGGGTCTTAGGAATGAATTTAGAACTACTTTTGAACCAAATTCACATTACAAACATCATCCATAAGTGCAAGTGCGAACATATCTTTATCTAAACAAAAGCAAACAAACTATGTGCATATAAACAAATCTTAGCCTACAATTCATTGAAGATGTCAATGGAAATTTAACCCCTAAAGTACTTCATGATTGTTGAGCATACACAAGTGATTTTGGCTAGGTGCATATGAAGTCATTTTTTAACAAATATTTTTAAAATTTTGACCCAAGGTGTAAAAATGTATTCCCTTAGTGTAAATATAATTATTTTCTCAATCGGGTGCCTTGATCAAAAGTTACATTGCCTTGAACTTTGGAAGCACTTATGTAGCTTTGAATAGCATGTATAAATCTCCTCCAATAATTTTGAAATTTTGAAAGTATGTAACTAATACAATATAAGATGCAAATGTCAAAAAATAACCATGTATTGTGTAAAAATCTCACTTTAGGAGGAATTGAAGTTTGTTGGTCTTGTTGGGCAAATATAGAAAAAAAAAACTTTGTCTTCTAACTTCAAACATTATAATCTTACAATTTATGCCTTCAAAGTTTCAAAAAAAATTCTACACATTCCTATAGTAGTCTGGTGCAAATTTATATGGTCAAAATATGGAAAAGAATTTTTTTTTTTTCATTTTCTTCTCACTACCCTAAAAGTGACATTTTTCACAATTTGTACCCAAAATGTGCCTTGATCCTCCAAGGGTTAAGTCAATAGATAAAGCAAAGAGCATAGTATATTTTTTGAAATATTTTTTGCTAGTAATAATACAAGTTGTTTTTTAAGGAAAAATTCGGTAAGTGATCAATTCCCCATTTTATGGTGGATTAAATCTTTGGAATGTCCCCTAATCTTGGGATGGTATCTCTTCATTTTTGATGAATGTAAAAAATTTTGGATGAACAATTATGTCTATATTTTACATGTTCATCTAAAATCATAAATGTAAATTGAGTCCTATGCCATGTGGACCTTGACTACTTGGCATTTTGCTTCTCTCACTTGTCCTTTGCCACATTCAAGCATGCCGTGCAGCATGTAATTTTTTGCTATATAAATAATATCTTAAATAATCACTTTACCCCAAATTGCAACAAGTATTTCCTAAAAAAAATTGAATGAAAACAATTAACATAAAGGGATTTAGACAAGCAAATTCTTGAAATTTTTGCAACACTAAGCAAAAGAATATAGTGGGCGGATGTTCAAGATAAGCCATTCTACCAATACTATAGTATAAGATTATTATAGCCACTTCAAGAATCAACAAGCATGTGAGCGCGGAAAAGTGAGCATGGAAACATGAGCTTACAAACTTTGATCTAATTGTAGATATGTACCTACAACCATTTGAAGGTGTTTATAACATAGGTTAACTATAATATGGGAAAAATTTATAACATAGGTACATATACTATATACCCCTATAATTAGAGAAATTATCTATAATATAGACTCATGGGCTTATGAGCTCATAGATTCTCTATTTACATGCTACCATCCTCTTTTCTAAGAATGAGTGAATGATCTAATTATGGTCATGGAAGAATTGCAAGTTGTTGAATTATTTTTGTTCAAATGAAAATAATTTGCAATCTTGCAATCTAGAAATGACACTCATGGAATGTGCAAGTGGAGAATTAAAAGAGAATTAGTGGCCACAATAAGATTATATACTTTATAAGTGTAAAATCATCATATAATTTGGATACATGGACATGTTAGATTTTTCTAGGGATCTTTTGCCCATTTTGGATTTTCTTTTGGTTGGTTTGGGAAGTGACCTAGTAGAATATACAATGAACATTTGGGCAAATCACTTCAAAAAATATAAAATATTCAAAATTTGTGAGAAAGCATGATTCCACTTCCTATTATTTTTTTCTATTATTTTCACCTCTGTGAAAAAATTAAATTGATGCTTACTTAACCCTTTAACCTTTTAAGGACTAGATATTCAATTTCCAAACAACTGATGAATACAAACACATACCAAGACACAAAAATACATTTTTGTTTCATTAATTTTTCTTAAAATTCCTATATTAGTTCATTTCCTAAACATTCAAATGACCATTTTATAGTCATAGCAATTTCAAGCCCAAAATTTTCTTTTTAATTTTTTTTCCTTTATACAAATTAGATTAGGTTATCTTTAATTTAATATTCAAAACTAAGATTGCTATAGTCAAACAAAATTTATAAGGAAAATAGCACAAAGTATTTAGAATTTGCTTAGTGTTGAAAATTTCCTATTTTGAAAAAAGCTTTGTTATTCTATAACTAAATCTTATGCATTTTTTCACAAATCAATAGAAACAACAATTTTGACCAATCTAAAAAAATTCAAATGCTGAGAATAGAAATTACATTTTTGATGAAATTTTGAAGTTACATCAACAAAATTCATTTGAAGAAAATCTAAAAATAGTATTATAATTTTAACCATATGGATACCTTAGACTTTTTGTACTTCACATTATCTTTTTTCATTGATGCAAACTTCAAAAAAATTATAGAACTTATATTTTGTAACACATTTGTATTTTCTCTAAACTCTTTAGGCTTTTAGAGATTAACATTTGTATAGTATAGATTTCAAAGACTTTGCTTTGCAAATATTCTATAATTTTCTCGTACTAGTACGTATGGCCTTCCATTCTTCCAAAGTAACTTTTTCAATTTAAAAAATGACCCTTCTAAACAACTTAAATATAAATAAATAAATAAACATATTCAAAAATCACTATGATTAGATTTAAAAAATTTGAAATTCAGAAGAAAAAATTATTGTAAAAATCACAAATATTCAATAAAAAATTTAGTGAAAATATGGTTTTGTGTGCTAGTTGATCTAACTATAGTATATAGATATTATATCTATTGTATGAGTTTTATCATTAAATTATAATTCTCAGTTAATTTTTTTAATACATCTTTATAATTTGGGAAACTTGAATTCTCTTGGCCATTAATTCTTCGTGGACTAAAAGGACACAATGTGTTTTCTTCAAACTTTCAATGGCAAATTCTTGGGTTAATGAAACAAATTTCAATATTTTGTAACCTAGGAACTTGTAAAGTAATAAGTTTACATACTTGTTGAAATTTTTTATTTTCAAAATTTTAATGTGGAAAGTATTTAAAATTTTATTGTAGTCTAATAAAAATTGGGGAAAAGATTTAAAAAATTTACTATGAAAAAAATATTAGGGATGAAAAAAAACATTTTCTTAAACATTTATAGTTTTTATTCTTCACAAAAAAAATTGATCTTAAAGAAAATAGTAATAATTTGTATTTTTAGCAATTTAAAAAATACAAAGTTCAATATGATGTAATCAAGAATACAAAAATTATTAGAATGATTCCAAATTTTTTGAAGATGTTCCAAAAAAATGATAATAATATCAATCATTGAATTTCAAAAATTGACACATTTAAAAAAATTTAATTTGTAGGATCTAATTTGATTGGTTTTGGCTTTTGACTCTTTCTATTTGAAAATGTGTACAATTTTGAGAAGACTTTTTATTTCTCAATTTATAAAATGAAAAATTACAAAATTTGCCTTATATTCTTATACAATTCTTTTTGGAAGGGGCGAATCATCATCCATCTTTTTATAATTTTTCTCCAAAAGTTTTTTTTTGCCTATAAAGTTGATAATCTAAAATTGTTATAATCTAAAAATCCAACCGTCAATATTTCTGCATTTAATTCCAAGCATACTAGACAAAGGAGTCTTTCCTTTTGAATGGTTAAAATTAAAAATCTCAAGCACATCCATGCGCAAAAAAATGATCAAAGTAAGACAATTCATTGAAAACCTCCATTGTCAAAAAGTTGTTAGATCTTGAGGCATTAAGAAGTTATCTCTTAAAAGACCAAACAAATTTTTTTGGCAACATAGCAAATTTAGGCAGTTCACTAAGAAAGAAATTTTCTCTTTCTTTTCTTTTGAAATTTTCACACAAATTGTAATCATGAATTAGCTTTAAAGCACAACAATTTAAAAAAAATTTGAGTACATGATTCAAAAATTATTGTATCAAATGTAGTTTCTATTACTCCCCATACAACTCAGAAAAATGACCTATAAAAAAAAGAAAAATTAAACTTGATTTTCTAGGTTTGTATCAACTCAAAAAACTTTAAATCACCCCATTTGATTAATGAGATGAATGCTATGAGAAATTTTAGTTTGCAAATAGTTATTGGATCTCAATACTAAAATAAACTTTGAAGTCCTTTATTTAACTCTATTTTTTGTATTTTTGAAAAAAATTTCATTGTATTTAGATTTTTTATAACAACATTACAACTATTGGGGTAGGAATTTTTCAATTCTATAACTAAAAAATTTTAAATCACACCCTAATTCTTTCTACTTACTTTTTTTCAAGTATGAATTTGACATATTTTTTGTTGAATTTTTTTATATATATTCTCAACTTATTTTTTCATCGTATTATAGAGACTTGGAAAGTAATAAATTGTAGGATCTACAAATTTTTGTGCAAAGATGTTTGAAAGATGAAACCTAACCATTTGGAAAAAGTTGAAAAAATTTCTTTAAAACCCAAACATCATGAACTTGCAATTGGTAAGTTTTTTAATTCTAAAATTTTAGGAGGATGTACTATAACATATTAACTAAAATATCCTACAACTGGATTTGTTAATGAATAAATAGAAATGAAGATTTTAGCCTTACTTTGGATTTAAGTAATTTGAAGCAATTTTGGACCTAAACACATTGAACTCCTTTAGGGATTAAGGAATTAGATTAAAAACTGAGACCACTAAATAGTGATTACCTTAATATGGTGAAGAATTGCTTCTCCAAATTATAAAATGTATTCAATTTCCCAAAAGAGTTCATTCTCACATAAGGTAGAACAACCAATTGCAATAAAAAACAAACTTATTAGACATCTTGGGAACTTGAGCCCGTTATGGATTTGGGCCACAATCAATGTTTTATGTGATAGTAATGGAGCAATTAGTGACCTCATTAGGAGCTTCCAACTTTTTCTAGTGTATATTCATTGTAAGAAGTGACTATTTTAGGCCTTCCACACTAAAAATATTGCAATTGCTTTAGGTTTGTAAGATGAACATTATGGATTCAATTTTTGTTGGTTCTAGGGTAGTCTAGAGACTCTTATGGGCCATGATGGAATGAACACTTCAAAAATTCAAAGCAAATTCTCACTATTGAAAAATATAATTTCAATTGCTCTTACTATTTTTCACACTTGCCTTTATGTAGGGGAAAAATGAAATAATTTGAGCTATGGCACAAGGGAAACTCCTAATTCTAACCACAATGTGTGGTTTTAACTTACGTATCAAAGAGAAAGTCCACAAGTGCCTTCAAAACTTTAGATTGTTGAACACCATCAATATAATTTAGTTTGTTAAGGTGTATACACCTATATCTGCACCCTATCTAAAACCACCATCATTACTCTATGTAAATCTCCACTTTGATCAAATGAATATGTATCTATATTGAAGAAATTATTTTAGAACATCTACCAAAACATTTTTTGACCTTTTACAACTTTTGCATACAATATCCAAATGTTACATTCTTTGGTGTTTTGGAACCTCCTTTCATTTGCCAACAAGATAATATGAAAATTTGATTAGTCTAATAATACTAATTAGGCACAATTTTAAAAGTGAAAGTTTGTGAGGTATCCAATCTAATTCACTATTACTTGTGTTCTCAAAACTAGTACATTGGATTATCCCAAATTACCCTTGAACCTAATAAAATTGCAGAAAAAAATCTACATACAATGAATCCAAGATGGACATAGGAGTTTTGATGGAGAAAATGAAATTTCCATTTGTACATGAGGTAGGGTGCTCTAAAAGCAACCTTGCTCTAAAAGCAATAACTAACATAGAGGTATATTTTGCTTTCTTCAATATACCAATAGTATGTATTTCAAGAGGTAATCACTTCTAGTCGCCATTACATTTTAACTTCAAAAATTTATAATTAATTTGATGAAGATCCCAAAATATGAAAGGACTTGGATTAGATCCAATTCTATTTTTTTTCCTACAAAAATTTATTGGTGATTGCTTCAACAATAATTTAACTTCCTCCAAATGCAATCATCTTTTAAGAAGTCACATCATGAGTAGATTACCTTACTAGATGCTAGCAAGTGGAAAAGGGTTGAAAGATGACTAATATACATTAATTCCCTTTGTCCTTCTAAAAACCTCCAAAATCCTTCTCTATGAAAAATTAACTATATTTTTAGTCTTTGTGCCAATGATACATGCATTTAAAAACCAATAACCATCCCCTAGACCTATGCAAAATCTCCAACTTAGGCTTCATTGTTCAAGCATCCAAAATCCATGTAGAAAGTATCATATTTGAGCATTGTTTGTGACTACTACTAGCTTGCCATTCCCGATGATTTAAAGATTGGTGGCAACAATGGGATTCAAGATAATTTGCTCCCAACCTAAATACTTGCAACAAGGAAACCTAGCCCCTTCATGAACAATCTTTATAGCGCCCAAGTGGTCACTGAGTCCATTGGCAATACAATTGTTTGAAGGTACAAAGTGCCTCATACAAAATGTTTGCTAGGAGAGGAATGCTCCTTAATCACTTGCCACTTGCCCCCATAGGATCATTCAATATGACCAACACTTACTCAATGGTCAAAATAAATACAAAGAGTTTTTTTTCTTCCTTAAAACACATGGACAATTTCCATTGCAAGGGAAAAAAATACATATAAATAAAGCTTTTTAAGGTAAATGCACTAGTAGCTGATTATTTAAGCAATTTTGTAGTAGATTGTGAGTAATATGATGTGGTGGAAATTTTTCCCATGTAGGAAGATAGGAAATATGGGATTTGATTTAAACTTCTTAGAATTTTATTCCCAAAATTGAAAATACTACAAATTTTGAAAGCCAAAAAGTACTCAAGACCTATATTAGCCAACGTCTAGACTCTTCTAATTCCAATCAAACAAGAACTACTTTCTTGATAACCACTTCCTACTTTCTTGCTCACTACTTTAAGACAAAATGTCATTACTTTATTAATCCCAACCTTCTAGAGGACCAAAAAGTACACACTCTAAGCTTTTGTTGAAAACATGTTCCAACCTTGGTTAGAAATATTGCACCATACATGTTGGATAATGGATGTAATTGATAGTTGGTGAATTTACTTTGAGGTAGGAGGCTCGAGCTCTGACATGGCATCAAAAGCAATCATGACTCATAGGTACATTTTTCTTTCTTCAATGTACCAACTATACACATTTCAAGAGGTGGTCGCATTTAATGACCACAAATGACCACTTTTTTACCAACTTCAAAAATTTGTAACTAATTCCACAAAGGTTCAAAAAATATGAAACGACTTGGGTTGGATGTCAATTCCACTTGTCTTTCAAGGAAAATTTACTGAAATTTTTTCCAAGATGTTTAGCCTCCCCCAAATTCAGTTCCAGCCTTCAGATGGTTCATTGATGAACCTCCTGCCTTAGTGGGACACGAATTGTGCTTGATTTGGAGGTTTTTAGAGGGACAGAGGGAATAACTTATAATGATGAGTGCATACACAATCTGGATACATATAACTTAATATATTATATAGTTTCCAAACCATTGACTGAGTGTTCGGCAGTAGGACCGACACAACCAGAAGCTGGCTTTCAATTGGATGTTTTTTAAGCCATTTAATTGACGGTAGCAACACTCTGTGACATGTAAAAAACAATCATTTGTTGGTCAAGGATTCAGTTGTGCCCCACTTACAGCTGTTTTAAATAATAATATTAATAATAAGTTAAGTTCTTCATGCCCTGGCTTCCCTTCCCTTCCCTTCAAGGTTGCAGTGAGTGTACTGACCTGATGGAGTTGACGAAGTCACGTAACATAAGTTAGAAAGATAACTGAACTGAACTTTGAGGGCTTCTCATATTCCCAAACAGAAAATTTGAATGGATAGGAGAGTTTAACCCTGAAGCGCTCCGACATCCATATTCTGGACAATGAACATAGCGCTTCCAGGCATTGTATTGTCTAGTAAACTTTTCATTCGTCCAATCTAATACTTGAATTTTGAAGAGGAAACCTTCCTTTATGACAAGTTTCTTGAAATTGCAGTAAATGATATTTCTATAAAAAGATATAAGCCAAAATGTACAAAAAATCGAAAAAGGATTCACGCGTTTAGGGGTTAACTCCTAAAGGTTGGAGACTATGTTCTCAACAAAAAAATGCTTCAAAACTGCCATTTTTGATACAAGCATCAAATTTTAGATGAAAAACATTTTTGGACACATGTAACCATAGGATCTTGTAGTAAACTAGTTTGAAAAGATGTGGAAAAAATTTCAAAATTTTTCACCGTGTAGATTGCAAGATATTAATGTTTGAAGTGACAAATACTATTTTTTTGACCTTGTGATAATACGGGCAGCTACACTTCACAAGGTCACATTTGTATGAAAAAATGTCCAAAATGATGGTTACTCTTTAAATTCATTTTTCAAATCAAGTTGGATACATGCTTGAAAATTTTAGAATCATTTGGAATTGCACAACATATAGGAAAAAAAATAGTAGGTAGAAAGAAGTACAAAGTGATTCAAAACACTAAATTGTTAAGAATTTAATTATGGAATTGAAAAATTCCAATCTTGAAGATGGTACTGTAGTAATAAACAATCTATATCATACCTATTTATTCTTTTCAAAAAAATATTACAAATTGAGTTAAATAAAGGACTCCAAAGTTTATTTTTGAGTAGAGAATCCATGACTCCCCGCAAACTAGAATACCTCATAACTTTCATCTCAAAAACCAAAATGGAATGATTCAAAGCTTTCCTCACATATATAAATCTAGAAAATTAATTTCAAATTTTTATTTTAAGAAAAAGTGATTTAAAAAAAATTGGGCTGTTTGCCGAGCATTGAAAATTATATATCATGCAATAACTTTTGAATCATGTAGTCCGAAGTTATGAACATTATTGGGCCTCAAAGCTACTCCCTGGGCACATGTTGTGTAAATAATTCAGGAAAAAGAAACTAAAGATTCCATTCTTAGTGAGCTGCTCAAAATTGCTATGTTGCCAAAAAATGCAGTTTTGACCTTTAGGGGTTAACCCTATAAGGATAGGTTGGTCTCTGTGAAAATCATCCTTTTTGACACAGTGTGCATCATCTATTTTAAGAAAACCAAAAATACTCATTCAAGGACAAGCTACTGTAGAAGGTCTCCCCTTTTTGCATGAAATTCCAAAAACGAACAATGACATTTTTATCCTACATGCAAAGATTCTTTATCATTCATCAAACACTTCGTACCTACGACATTATTACAGGATTAACTCCAAGGAGTTGAAACAAGTAGTCACTTGGTGGTGAAGAAATTATGACTAAGGTATTGTATTAGGGGCACTCACACCTTCTTCACTGCACAAAAATTCTTTGATGAAGAATGAGAGAAATAAGGCACCAATGGGGAGCTTGAACTCTTGAGGAAGGTATGACACCCCTTTCTCGCGAGTAAAGAATGGACTCAGACACCGAAAGTTGTGCAAAAGCAATGGCAGCGTAATGCAAGGAACCAACAGAGAAGCAACAAGGAGGTAGAAAGTAAGGGCTACAAAATATTCTTCTTCTGCAAAGAGTTCTCTGCGTCCATTACTCTCTTCCAGAGGAGAATAATGATGTGTAGAACTCTTTGCAGAAGAAGGATATTCAACTCCAGAGGACCAACCGAAAGCCAATTCAAATCAAAAGCCACAGCATCCCCATATGCATGAGAATTTGCAAGCACTAAAGAAGGTGTGACGACCCCTATAATTGATCAGAATTTCATTGCAAAATAAAAAAAAGAAACAAGCCCGCCAGACACCTCATTGATCCACGTCACAAGGTTATTGCTGATGCTCACATGGTATGTGATGGAATTCAATTGTGGGTTGCGATTAATCCATCAGCACAAAATAGGATAAACTCAAAAGTTAGGGTTTAATTCAGTGCTCATATGGCTAATAAGGTCTGACCATTCAATCTTCAAGTGCAAATTCTTGAGAAGTTCTGTCAAGAGATGCATTTGCTTACAGTGGTACATAACTTAGATGGGAAAAAATTGGAAACCATACTTTGTAGCTATGGTGACAATTTCATGAATTCCTTTGTGGCAACACATATCGTAACTGACCAACCCATTAGTCTGAATCACCTCTATTCTAGCTACTTTCTTTCTGATTAGCCGGAGATGAGAAATGATTAATTATGGCACAATTCCTAACATAGTTGTGGTGCATTATGATTGGTTGCAAGACTCTCAATATTGCAACTAGTCTGTAGTTGATTTTGAAATCAACTTGTGGTTGAAAATAGGAAGACTTATACAAAATTCATAGCAATTATGTTTCAAGAAAAAAATAGAATTCTGAAAAATGATGAAATCTTTTCAAATTCTATTTCTACATACAAGAAAATTCCCCCTCTTCAGAAACATGTGCTCCGTGTAAGAGCCACCCCGTTTTTGATCACCCCCCATTTCTAATCTATAGATTGATCTCTTTTTGTAAAATTATGGTGCGATTCCCGAAGTAGTTGCAGCACATTATTGTTGGTTGTCAAAATCTCAATATCGCAACTAGCCCTTGATTGATTTTGCAACTAAATCATTGTTGGAAAAAAAAAAGAAAAAAAAAAGTCTATATAATGAGTACAAGTTGTACATTACAATACAATTCATCTAAAAAAAATTGATGATAATTATATTTTGAGTTTAAAAAAAATTAAAAATTATACAATCCTTCCAAACTGTATTTCTACATCAGGAAAGATTTCTGCACTCGACAAATTCGCACTCCACATACCCCATAATTGTCCAAGTGGTTGGAAATGGGCCACAGGTACCTCCAATGGCATTTTTGTAGAAAAAAGAAGCCGTAATATCCTCGGGACTCCATCAAGCTCAGTAACTTAGCTTACGGGACTGCAACCGAACTACCGACAAATGATACATGAGCGTTGATCAGCCGACTCACTTATTACAACAAGACAATAGACAATAAGTTAAGTTGGGTTGTACTGTCGCTACCTGATGGAAGAGTTCTGCAACTCCCTTACCTTACCTGCAAGTGGAGCGCAAGTCCCAAGCCATAGCCATAGCCATACCTTCCCTTCCCAGCAGGCTCTGGCAATGGCGAGTTTTTGCCTTTCAATCTGCTGCATGCAGCGAACTAAGTTCGCAGAGCCCCGCCCCGCCCCCCCTCTGGGTGTCTTCTGCAGCAGAAGGGGCCAGAGTTGAAAGCACTTGCAATTGCCCTCAGTAGTCAGGAACTTATATGGTCAGTCTCACCAAGTCATATCACACATGTTGGTTCCCGGACTCCTCCTGCCTGCAATTCAATCCGGACGCAGCAGCAGCAAGTCTCTTCAATTAAGTTAAGTTATGATAAGCTAATGTAAGTAATAAGACGCTCCGTCACTGGGTTTGCATATAAATATTATTCTTGTGAACTTCGCCTTTCGGTTCAACGACTACTGTAGAACAGTGTCAATAAATGTGAATTCTTTGAAGTGTGGTGAGATGACTTACTTCAAGTGGCAAGTGCAAATATAAAAAAATGATATAACGTACTTCACTGCTGCTTGACCAGAGATAATAGTATTTAATTTGCGGTAACGTATATGATACATCAAAGGTAGTAACTTATACCCTGTTTGTGTCAATTTGTGGACACTAAGGTGGAGGCACCAATAATCAACCACGCCCAGTACCTGACCTGGAGGGTGTGCTATTTCCCACCTTAGTGGGTTCTCAAGCTTGAAATTTGATTTGATTTTTGTCCTTTTCGAGGTTGGAATTAATAAGGTCATGCTGCATTACCTGAAGAAGTGAGCAAGAAAGTACTGTCTTGTATGATTAGAATTCGAAGACTCTAGGCATTGCTTATGGTCAAGAATTCATAAGCCTCCCAAAATGCACTGTAATTTCAAATTTCAGAATATAAATTTGAAAATTTAGCAATCCCCATATTTCTTATCTTCCTACATGGAAAAAATATCCACCAATTCATACTAAGTATGTAGAATCTGCTCCCAAATTGCTTAAAATGATTGCTTAAATTATGAAAAATCATAATTTAAGTTGGAAAATTACAATTTCGGTCGTTATTCATTTCTATTCCACTTGTCTATCTACCGAAAATAAAATAAAAATCATTGGTTGGATCCTCTGACCTACAGACCTGATTTTCTCCTTAAATGCTCCATTTCAGGACCTCCTACCATGGTGGCACAAATAGAGCTGCTTCTGTATTGTGGCACAAATTATAGGGTCTTCTACCTTATCAACCTGAAAAGTTGAAGCAGGTGGTGTCTATGTCCCAAGCATATAATAATGGATATGATATAAGATGTAACTACTATGGGTACAAAATATTAGGGCTTTTCCTTCATTTTTTATAGGGTGCCAGAGTGGCAATAGAAAATTTCATAGTGGTGCTTCAAATTTCAACATTCATCCATGTATTGGATAGAAAAATTACATTATTTAGTACATATTACATGTCCATAATTCTATTTTCATCCTCAATCTGGCGATTTTGTCCAAATTTTTTTTTCATTTGAAGTTTTTTGGCAAAAAACTTTACGTTTTGTTGCCATTTTTAAGCCAAATTATTTTTTTTCTGGTGCAGTCTGGCACTATAAAGCCAAAAAAAGAAGCCCTAATACAAATACGTATGTATATTGACATTGACAAGGATGTGATAATTATGGATACATAAATATGTCCAAACCTAGTTATCCCATAGCTTTGGACTATTGAACTTATCATCTATAGTGGTTTTGAATCTCTGCGGTCCTGAAAACAGAGGAGCCTCTCTCTGAATTCCATGTACAGTACAGTTGGGTACTGAAAATTTACAAACTATTGTTTGGAGCCATTCAATTTTTTCTAGAACAAATGTGAATTATAATTGGTATTTTTTTGTAAGCATACTGATGATTGCATCCTTTTGGAATTCCAATTCAGCATATTCAAATTTCAATTTCAAAAAATCAAAACTCCATTTTTGATGAATTTTTAAAGTCAAATTTTGTGGTTTTACACAATATTTTATTGAAGACCATTGGTGATGAATTTTTTTAATTTGATTGCATGGATATGTAGGGAACATCTATACGCACATCTTTCAAATTGAAAAGCACACCCTTAAGTAAAAAAAAATTTGATCAATGAAGACTTCAATGAAAGTTTCATATGACCAAACTTTGAAGAAATGGATATCCCTTTCCTTTAACTTGACTTTTGGCATAGCAATTTTATCATCATGCTCTAATGTACTAAATTAGTTGCCATGTCAAGCGCAAATGCCAAAATCAAGTTAAAATATAAAAATATTCATTTCTCCAAAACTTGATAATACAACACTTTCATTGAACTCTTTGTTGATCATACTTTTATTACTTCGGGGGTGTTTTTCAATTTCAAAGATGTATATATGGATGTTCACTATGTATCCATGATATCAATGAAATATTATGTAAAACTACAAAAATTGAATTAAGAAATTCACCAAAAATTTGGATATAGTTGATTAGGATTGGGTAAGAATTTAGTGATAATTATAAATATATAAAAAATTCCGTTTTATTTAGTATTTTTTACAAACCATTGAATGACTCCAAAAGATTGTTTGTAAGTTTTTAGTACATGACTATATGTAGGATTAACTGCAGCTAGTAATGGAATTGACCCATTTCCAACCACTGAAGCAATTACAAGCATGTGGAGTGCAAATTTTTTGAGTGTAGAAATTTTCCCTAATGTAGAAATAGAATTTAGAAGGATTATATCATTTTCCAAATTTTTTTAACTCAAAATATAATTATCATAAATTTTTTAAGAAAACTATACCTTACTACCTATACTAGTCATATAGAATTTTTTAATTTCCAATCATAGTCTAGTTGCAATATTGAGAGCTTGACAACCAATGCTAATGCACCACAACTACTTTTGAAACTGCACCACAACTTTACAAAAAGAGATCACTCTATAGGTTAGAAATTAGGGGGTGATTAGAAATGGGTCAACTCTTATAATTATATAATTGCACTTTCTTTGTATATCTTCAAACTATAGCAAGGGATCTATTGTATCAAATATATAGTGTCATGACTCCTATCACAAAATCCATCAAGTTTTCATTCCATAAAAATATCATTCAATTATTTCATTTGACATTTATGATCATTATGCATAAGTTGGTAGTAAATAGACATTCACTAAGTATTATTGTCTTTAATCTAAAAGCAGTGCAAGAAATATGAATGAATTAGGATTCTTTGCTTACACATCTAATTATTGGATATCTTCTTCATGTCTGACTTTGGTGTTACAAGGAAACCATTTTTCTAAGACTAAAGCTAGAAAGGATCGAGTATAGGACTAAACCCCTAAAGCCCTGAACATGTTTTTTTGAGAACATAGCATTTTGGAGCAACTTACTATGAACAAAATTTTTATTTATTTAAAAAAAAAAAATTCACACAACATGTACCCAAGGAATAGCTTTAAGGCACAACAATTTTTATAATTTTTGACTACATGGTTCAAAAGTTATTGTATGGTATCTCATTTTTATAGTATGTCTGGGAAGCTCAAAAAAAATCTTTAAAATCATTTTTTTTTAAATAAAAATTTGGAATTGGTTTTCTAAATTTATATATACATAGAAAGATTTGAATTATTCCATTTTCATTAATGAGGTGAATGTTATGAAAAGTTTTAGTTTGCAGGTAGTTATAGAATTTATACTCTAAAATTAAACTATGAAGTCCTTTATTGAACTCAATTTTCAATGTTTTTGAAAAAAAAAAAAAAAAAGGGTGTACATTGTTTATTACAACATGAAAACCATTGGGATTGGCAATTTTCAATTCCATAATTAAACCCTTAACAATTAAGTGTTTTGAATAATTTTCTACTTTTCTCTACTTACTATTTTTTTCTTGTATGTTGTGCAATTCCAAATCATCTCAAATTTTTCAAGAATGTAGCCAACTTGCCTAAAAGAATGAATTCAAAGATTAACCACCATTTTGGACATTTTTTCATACAAATGTAACCTTGTGAAAAGCAACTACCCAATTTTTGTAGGGCTAAAAATATGAATTTTGTTAATTCAAATGCTAATATCTTGCAATCTACACGGTGAAAAATTTTGAATTTTTTCCACATGTTTTCAAACCAATGTATTACAAGACCCTACAATTACATGTGTCCAAAAATATTTTTTGTCACAAATTTGGCACTTGTACTAGAAGTAGTAGATTTTGGTGAAAGCATAGTCAAAAACCTTTAGAATTAACCCCTAAAGGTGGGAGACTATGTTTTTACCAAAAACACTCCTAAACCACCAATTATAATACAAGAAAAACAATTTAAATGAAAAACAATTTAGGACACATATAACCATAGGATCTAATTTGAAAAGATGTTAAAAAAAAAATTCAGAATTTTCCACCATGTAAATTGCAAGATACTAATGTTTGAAGGGACAAAAATCATTTTTTTGGCCCTGTGGAAATATAGGTTCACTTCACAAGGTTGCATTTGTATGAAAAAATGTCCCAAATGGTGGTTACTCTTTGGATTCATACTTCAAGGCAAGTTGGCTACATGCTTGAAAATTTTTAGATCATTTGAAATTGCTCAACATATAGGAAAAAAATAATAAGTAGAAAGAAGTAGAAAGTGATTCAAAACACTAAATTGTTAAGAATTTAATTATAAAATTGAAAAATCCCAATCCCAATGGTGGTAGTGTAGTAATAAACAATCTACATCATATGTTTTTATTTTTTCAAAAAATATTAAAAATTGAGTTAAATAAAGTTTCCAAAGTTTATTTTCGAGTAGGAAATCCATAACTACCTACGAACTAGAACACCTCATAACTTTCATCTCGTAAATCAAAATTGAATGATTAAAATATTTTTACATATATATAAATCTAAATTTTTTTTTTTAATTTTTGAAAAAAGTGATTTTTTAAGAAAATTTTGGGCTACCCATCGAACATTGAAAATTACATATTATGCAATAATTTTTGAACCATGTATTCAAAAGTTATGAAAATTGTTGGGCCTTAAAGATACTCCTTGGGAATATGCTATGTGAAAATTTTAGAAAAATAAAATAAAAACTCCATTCATAGTGAGCTGCTCTAAATTGCTATGTTGCCAAAAAATGCAGGTTTGACTTTTAGGGGTTAAGCTATACAACTTATTTCCAACCAAGGCCCCATTTGCTCAATATAGGTTGACATATTTTCATGAGAGGAATGTAATGTTGACCAAAGCCTTTGTCATTGTCTAACTAATAACACGTTGACATCTAAGGAATTTGCTAAGATTAATTTTTAGTTTTGCTCTTCTTGAAAATAGGTTTGCTTATACATAAAAAAGAAAATTGTACCATAGTCAACACTTCTTTAATTTCTACTAATTCCAAACGTAATGAAAAATTAGCAAAAAATGATACAATCTTCAATCTTTCTATCCCTTCACCAGAGAAATTATTCTCCACCTCATTGCTCAATTAGACATGTGCTAAAATGCTTAACATTGTTGGAAAAAGCTGTAAATTTTAGTAAAAATTTATAATACTAAGTTTTATACAAAGGAAAGTGATTAGGCTTAGTGTACAAAAATTATTTCTTGTATTAATTTTAACCTCTACAACACCTTGCAAGTCGTGATGGTCAGTAAGAACTATTTGAGCATCTAAATGAAAGCATCACATTTGGATATTTTTTCTCATGTTTTATTCTTGAGATTAGGGAAATAATCAATTATATAAAGATCTAGTGGTTGAAAAAAAATTATTTGTTCTTTTATCCAATTTGTTTTGAGGGGGCATAGTATCATTTCACTTTGAAATTTGCATGCATCTTCCTAACTTGAGGTTCTACTTATATCTCTAGTACCTAGATTTTCCTTGCAAAGGAATTTTAAGTTATAGGGTCTAGAAATTTGGCAAAGTTACATCATCATTATTTTGAATTGTTTTGTAGGTTGTGCTCTCACATACACATTGCCTTTACAACTCAACTTTTATTATATGCAATCTTGATAATAATGACAAAAGAACATCTTCTTGTTACAAGTTCTAAAAATAAAGAAAAATTGATAAATGGCCATTCTCTTAGAAAGTATTGATTTTTGGTACTTCAAGAGTATTTGCCCATTTTGATATACAAATCTCAATGGATTAAAATTTCATTTTTGCTTATTAGAAGTACACTAAATTAATCCAAAGCCCTAAAATTCTAAGGTTTATACTTGTGTTTTACAAGAAATTGCTTTAAAATTGTCATGTCTAGTGCAAATAATCAAAGTGAGAAATATGGAATAAAATAAACAAAATTAAGACATTCTATTGTAAATTCTTGTTTTAGAATACTTTTAAAATATGTGAAAAAAATTCAAGGAATTTGACTACATGTATTTGGGGACACTAGGAGTTGAAGAAAAGTGAAAAAAAAATTGCAAGCTAGTAGGCATATTCAATACACTTTGATTCTTAAAAAAACAATTTACTTTGCAAGGTTGAAGTTTAAACTCATTATAATGATCATCATGTTAACTACATATGTGCCAATTTTTTAGGAGGTATTCGAAAGAAAGTATATTTAAGAAAATCATGCAACAAAAAATGTAAGTGCTAATATAGTTGTAATTTTGAAATGACTTTTTGTGAACACATTTCTTGATGAAATCTCCATCCAAATGGCCAACACTAAGATTCCAATTTGCTCTTGAAGCAAGAATATTTCTAAAAAAAAATCTCTAATTTCTATATAAAATCTAGTTCTCAAAAATTAAAATCATATGTTGCCTTTTGTTGCTCAAGTTCATTCTTGAAAAGAAAAGAAAACATAACTTTTAGTTCATAAGTCAAAATTATATACAATAGAATTGTTCATTAAAAACTTATTCATAAGATCAACCTTCCCAAAAGCAAGTATACCAAAACCTAAAAAACTCATTTGAAGTCTTTGAACTAGTAGAGAGTATAAAAAATTTTAGAACTATTTACTTCCTAACAAATGCTTTAGAAATGATTGCTGCTTTTAATTTCATAAATACTTACATTCAATCATAGATCTTTATACTCAATAGATCATTATAAATATCTAATAGATCTTTATTATTTTGGAGTATCTTTTAGCTTAGACTTGGATTGATTCTCAAAAATTGCAATTAATCTCTAAAGAACTAGCATGCATTATTTGGTAGTATAGATATTTTGGGCATGCTATTGTGAATGAGGATTTCTGTATTTTAGGCAAAATTTATAATAGAAGGTGGGGATGAAGAACATCTTACATGCACACTAAATTTCATGACATTTTGAAATATGAATCAAAAGTTATGGCCTAATATATTATTTTTTTTGTAAATGGGTAGTCTAGGCAAATTAGGAAAAATCACTTTTTTCATAAATAAGAATTTGAAATTGATTTTTTACAATCATGTATACATGAAAAGCTTTGAATCATTCCATTTTAATTAACCCCTAAAGGACCAAGCTGTATAAACTTTGAAGTCTTTTATTTTACTCAATTTTCAATATTTTTGAAAAAAAATAAAAACATTAGGTGAAGATTGTTTATTAAAAATACTACAACCATTGGAATTGGCATTTTTCAATTCCATAAATAAATTGTTAACAATTTAGTATTTTGAATCATTCTCTACATCTTTCTACTTACTATTTTTTTCCTATAAGTTGTACAATTTCAAATGTTCTAAAATTTTTCAAACTTGTAGCCAACATAACTTGAAAAATGAATCTAAAGAAACGCCACTATTCTGAAAAAATTTGCATACAAATGTGACCTTGTGAAGTGCAACTGCTCGGTTTTTTGCATTGAAAAAAAATGATTTTTGTCACTTCAAATGTTAATATCTTGCAATCCACATGATGGAGTTTTTTGAAATTCTTTCCACATCTTTTCAAACCAATGTACTACAAATCCTATGGTTATATGTGTCTAAGAATGTTTTTTTTTTCCTAAAATTTGAAACTTGTACAAGAAATGGCAATTTTGGAGTGTTTTAGGCAAAAATATAGTCATAGAACTTCAGGGGTTAATGAATTGAAAGTTAGGAGGTTTTTTTTGTTTGCATGCAATTATGGATTTTCTATTCTAAAAGAAACTACGAAGTCCTTTATCATACTCAATTTTCAATATTTTAGGAAATCAAATCAAATCATAGGATATAGATTATTTATTACAACATTGCAAACATTGGAATTGACATTTTTTAATTCCATAATTAAATAATTTAGTGTTTTGAATCATTCTCTACTATTGTCTACTTACTATTTTATCCTATATATAGTACAATTCCAAATGATCTAAAATTTTTCAAGCATGTGTCCAACTTGTCTAAAAAAAAGAATCCAAAGAAGCACCACCATTTAGACATTTCCTCATAGAAATGCTAGCTTGTGAATTTCAGCTAAATTGCTTTTCGTAGGGTAGAAAAAATGATTTTAGTGAATTTGAATGCTTATATTTTGCAATCCGTGTAGTGGAAATGTTTGAAATTTTCTCAACATGTTCTCAAGTCAGTATACTACAAGATCCTATAGTTATATATGTCAAAAAAGTTTTTTTTCAAAAATTTGGTATATGTATTAATAATGGCAGTTTTCAAGCATTTTCAGTGAAAACATAGTCATGGGACTCTTGGGGTTAATTCTAGAAGGTATGGGAAGCCCAATTATATTTGTAGCATGATTTTTTTTTGTATTTTACATAGAATGTATATGAGGTATATCATAGTGACAAAAGTTTGTCTTTATGATGAATCTGGTCCAATATTCTAATGATATGCAATGATGCTTCTAATTTGAATCATTATTGAAACTCTTACATACATGATGAGCTCTAAAATGGTCACGTATTTTACTTGTATGATGCCATCTTTGAGCATGATAAGATTTAGATGTTAAAGTGACATTTTGAAGAAATATGCTAATTGTTGAATTATCAATTCAATGATGTACATCTTGTCATATTCTAGTACATATTTTAACTCTAGGAATCAAAGATACTACTAAATTTATATTCATATCTACAACCATGAAATATTGATTTCTAAAAATCAAACTTTTAACTAAAGGATTGCCATAATTGTAGAATAGATTTGGCAAAAATAATCTAAAGAGAGATGTTAAAGTTTTGGGTACATTGTTTATCTTCCAAAAAATGTATAGAAATAGGAATCTTATTAAATATTTATATTTTAAACATTTATTAAATATTATTTTAAGAACAAAAATTTAAATCAATAAAGATTTGACAATCTTGCCTTTTGATGATAATGATCTATACTTTATGCTCTTTTAGTAGGGTGCTCTTAAAGCAAACATTTTGTTTTCTTCAATGTACCAATAATGTACAATTTATGAGATGGTCACTTTTAGTGCCCACTTCATTTCAACCTTGAAAATTTTGTAACTAATTTTTTCTTCTTCTTGAAACACATAGTCAGACAATTTACACTACTAGGGAAAAAGTACAGTCAAGTCTAGTTCATTTATGAATTCTTACCTTGTGCTTGCCTTCGACTATGCAAATTTTGATCAATTCGGCCCTCATTGCGGTTGCCTCATTAGATCTTTGGCCCCTAATTTTGCGCACTTGTCCCTACCCTAATCTACTACATGAAGGTCCTTCACCGTGCCGCTTTCCTCCAATCCATAAACTTTTTTTCAATGATTAGGTCAATGGACCCTTAAAACATTGCCAACACCTACTCTAACTCTCGGCCACCCCACACTTCCACATCAATGCCTCCACCACCACAAACTGCACTCCCACATCCCCTTCCATGGCCTTTACCACAACCTAATATTTTCCACCTCCATTCGCTACATTTTTGTGGGGGGGACTTATACTTGCCCAATTATTCTTACCTCCAATGGATGCAACAAATGTTATGGTTTATGTTCCACCATGCGGACTAGAATGTTGGGAATTGGGATGCAGGAAAGGGGACTTAAATCTGGATGCATTGCCGAGTTGTTAAGGATGCCCCAATCCACTATTTCCACTGTTTTGACAAAGTGGAAAGTGTCCGGATGCATGACTACTGCTAAGCCAAAACCTAGGCCTAGGATGCTCTCTGATCGTACACTCCAAGACCTCGCTCAATTTGTGAACCAAGATCACTGACTTATTTTGGCCACGCTTGCAGATACATTTCATGTTCATCAAAATACCATCCACAAGCACATTTGTATTCTAGGATTCGGGAATTGTGTAACTCCTAGAAAAACCTATCTCAATCTAGCTTATTAAAAATCAGAGATTGGCTTTTGCTCGCAAATACAAATAGCTAAATATTGGAGAAATGTCATTTGGACAAATGAATCATCGTTTGAGTTTGGAAAAGATTGTTGCCGAATTCGCGTTTGGAGGAAAGTTCACAAAAAATATGCATCACATTGTCTCGCACCTACTTTCAAATCAAGGAAAACATCAGTAATGGTATGGGGCGCATTTACAAGATTTGACAAAAGTCTTTTGGTTTTTCTGCCTCCAAAATAAGCGAATTGCAATAGATTTTGTCAAGCATATTTATGATGGCATTTTATCTACATTCTATTTCATGCATGATGCTCCACATCAACTAATATTTATGAAGGATGGTGCTCAAGTACATTGTGGCAAACTTCTTGGATTATGAAGGAAATTTTATGGGATACAAAAGTTATAGTGGCCTCTGAACTCATTTGACTTGAATCCCATAGAGAACCTTAGGAAGATTGTAAAAGATTTGTTATATTACCACAAGAAACCAAACAACAAGGAAGAAATGATCCAAACCATTCAAGCAGTATGGGATGCAATTCGTCTTGAGCAACTACAGAAGTTGATAGCAAACATGCTCGATCAGATACAAGCTATGATTTTGGCAAGAGGTGGTAGCACTAGATGGTAGACAGTGTGCACAAAAATTTCAAAATGTTGTATGATTTTGAGGCTCATATGGAAATATTTCTTGTGATTATAAAGTACTCTTCACTACAATTCCAACACAATTTATGGTTTGAAAATCGGATCATTTTTCAACATGCTACAACTCTTAAAACTTTTGGAACTTTTAGAACTTTCAAGTGACTGACTATTAGTGATAGGAATTCATAAATGAGTTGGACATGACTATACAATTTGCAACTAATTCCACGAAGGTCCAAAAAGTACAAAATGACTTTGGTTGGTGGATGCCAATTCCATTTTTCTTCCTACAAAATTTTTCTGAAATTTGTTTCAACAAGTTGCAGTTAGCTTTGCTTTACAAGCAGACTACCTTACCAGATTGTCTATACTCTAGACTAGGGCTTTTTTTTTTCATTTTTTAAGAAGTGCCAAATTGGCAATATAAAATGTTATAGTGGTGCTCCAAACTTCAACATTCATCTACATATTGGATATAAAATATTAGTTAGCACATATCACATGTCTATAATTTGATTTTCATTCACAATCTGACAATTTCATCCAAGATTTTTTTTAATTTGAATTTTTTTGGCAATTTCAGCCATTTTGGGGGGGCACTTTCCTGCCATTTTTTAGCCAGATTATTTTTTCTGGTGCAATCTGGCACCCAAAAGCCAAAATAAAAGTGTAGAGTCTAGACTGTTGGACAGTCCTGCAGCAGAGACTCTTCCATAACCAGACACCCGTAATAGCCTTGAATTTGGCATAATTGTACTTACTCCCCTATCATCGAAAATGTTCAATTCTTCGAGAAAGATTTTCATGCTGGGTTTTAGTACATGAGTAAATCACTACAAACATCCTCTTACTTATATTATTCGATGTCAATCTTGGATCATCATATGTTTGATTGAGTACCATACTATTGAACCAAACCCACATCAAATTTGCAGGATGCTAAACCTGTCCTACAAAGTGGGTGCCCTTCTTCAGGGTGAATGTACCCTTTGGAAAACATAGGAATTTGAAAAAAATTGCACACATGATAAAATTTGCAAATTTCATATTCTTATTTGCAATTAGAGGCCCCAAATTAGGAAGGAGAGGTGAAGAATGCAGAATTATCACAGCACAAAATAGGGGAACTTTTTTTTACAATTACCCTGCAGAACACAAAATTCACCTTGCAGGTCTACTTTGTGGGATGGGTTTAGTGTCCTACATAAAATTTGGCTTGTACGTGTGATTGAATCGGATAGATTGTTTGGTATCTCTTGCTCCGCAACCTCAACCAGAAGCTTTTTACTCCCTAGGAAGCATGTAGAGGTTAAAAAAAGAATGCCGAATTATGAATATGTAATCAATCATTTCTCTTCTAATTTAATTTTTGGGTATGAAGGTGAAAACATCCAAATCTGTCCAAATAAGCAATTTAGCATAGTTTGAGGCACCTTTTCTAGGAAAATAAACATTTTTATAGTATTAGCAATTGAAAAAGATGAATTTTATATAAATAAATAAATTTGGATAAGACATGTGATTACTCTAAATTTTCAAAGTAGAATTCCCTAGGCCTTGAAATCGTCACATAACGTGGTCATAATACTAAAATCTAAAGAATTAGCAATCATCCAATTGTACTCTTCGTGACACTTCTAATAGAAGTCTACTTGTCAAGAATGGATACACAAACTATTTTGGATGTTTCCACTTTTAAGTTTCTTAAAATCTACTCTTTACCCCTATTGAACCACCTGTAGATCAAAAATATAAAACTTAGGTGACTCAAAATATATTATTTTTCACAACCACACTTCTTATTTGAGTTCCTTTATAGACATGGTTCGAAAAACAACAAGAAACATTACATATTTAACAAAGCAAAAGGCCCCCCTTTAAAAAAAAAGTAGAATATTTTGCAAATGCCAAATGCTAAAAAATTCATTAAGCAAATAAATGTGGCAGGAAGAAACAATATCTTGCAATCAAAGACCATGCATGTGAGACAAGCATCTACAAGGAAGGAGTGGATATTGCAAGTTGCAATGGTCTTCTTCAATAATGTTCTTTTTCCATATTCATGAATAAATTAATTCTTTTCCTATGTATGAACCCCAATGACATACTATTCTTCTCACATCCGAAGAGTCTTGTTATTTATGTTAACTTAATTCTTTAGGACAAGTAATACGTCAATTTGAAATGTCCAATTTGATTGATCATATTATAGAAAGCATAATTGAAATGAAAAAAATCACTTTATTTCATTAGATTGAATGAAGAGCATTGCAAGTGTTGGTTCAAAAAAATAAGTGTTTGAACAAGTAAGAATTTCTTGATAAAACTCTTCAAAACTTCAAAAAGAACATGAGACTATGGTCTTTGGCATCCTTAAAGGATTAACTTTTTTGAATATAAAAGTGTGTCCTCTAATGATATAATCTTTCTAACTCCAAATGTTTTTATATAACATGTTTTATCCCTAAAATACTTTAGTTGTTTAGAAGTCTAAGACTACTTCTAAATACTCATATCCAAAGCAAGGTTAAAATCTTTATGAATATTTATTCACTAACAAATTCAACTCTAAGATCTTTTAGTTAACTTGATCAAGTGCATCCTCCCAAAATTTTATAGTAAAATCTCCACCAATTCTATATTCAGTGTGCCTAAACTTTAAAAATGAAGATTTCCCAGCCCTTCTTTGTAGGTGGAGTTTTGTCTTTTAATATTTTTAGAAAAACACACACTATATGTCTAGAACTTGTGTAATTTTACTAATTTGTTGGAAAATGGGTTAATAATATATGGTAAAAATTTAATCAAAAAAACTTCTATATGCATCTATAAGAAAATTATAAAGTTGAAGGTAGTATTGGATGAAAGCAAAAAATAAACCATTGGTAACTTTTGCAATATTGATAGGAATGGTGTAGAACAAAGCTTTACATGTAGATTAGAAAAATTACCATCCATCTTAAAAATCTCATGCAACAATTCCTAATTACAAACTCAATACAATCTACTCAAGTTTTCAAAAATCCCAAAGTGGGTTCTTCAATCCTTTAGGGATTACTACAAGTGTAACTTTGTTTATTGGATACATCACCTCTTATACATCATTGTAAATTGGCTACATTGTAAATGCACTTCCACTACATTTTTCTCTAACAATCATCTCTTTTCTACACCTTTTATTAAACTAAAGCCCCTTAGGTTCAACTTTGCAACACTATGATAACTATTTTCATAGGACATATTAATGTCTACATTGAAGTATATATGTCAAACAATATGTGTCAAAACTGTACTGTTGTTTGTGCTACATTTCCCCACAAGATATAAATGGAGAGCCTAGCACTTAATATCAATTCATTTTTAAGCATTCATTATTTTGTAAAGATATATTATAAACAACAATTTCAAGAAATAATTTGGTATTGGGGGCATTTGGATGGCACACTAGAGGCATTTGTAAAAAAACATTGTATTGCCTCACAACTTAATTCCCCAAACCTCAAAGAAAAATAAAATGTTAATAGAATTTCTAGCTCTAAAATTTTCCAAAAAAGACATGTGAAATGAATTCATTAAGTATTTGTATTTTCATTTTTAGATAGTTGAATTTTTTTCATTTATATTCTTGAAATGATTCTAGTATACTCTATACTAGAATTTGGATGTGATGGTTTAAAATATTAGCTGTAATTATGAGTGAAACCTTTAGTTAGTTTCATAAATAAATTTGCAAATTTAAACTATTAAGTAATTTTTTAAAATGTAATTATAGCTCCTTAAACATGACATTATGAATAACGATGATTTACAAAGAGAGTTGATTCAAAGAGTGTCAATAAGGAGCATGCAGTACTATGGAGTAAAATTGGCTGAAGAGCCAACAAAACCAAAAGAGTGCAATGGAGAAAAATTGGTGGAAGAGAATACGAAAGAGTCCAAGCGGAGTGGAAAAAGCCCTTGCTCAACTGTTGGTTCTGGAAACCAACCTCACCAAGCAGTATTCAAATCATCAATTGAAACTCACAAATAGATAGCCTTGCGAGATAGATAATCTGAATCTCGTTTATTGCTGCCGTGTTCAAGTAAAGCACCTCAGTCTGTAATACCCATCCAATATTAATCCCAAACTGCGGAGGAAAGTAACTAAGATGAACTAAAGATGCGGGAGGAATGACGCTACAGAGCAACCACTTGAATTTTCCATGTGTTTGCTAGCTCTGAGATTTCAAGGCATAGACAGCGGTGGACTCCACCGACTCCGGTGAATATCACAACCAACATGGATACCCTGCAAAAAAGTCACAAGCGAACGTAGAAAACACATGAAATGATTTGCCTTCTTTTCTGCACAACCACCGGTTCTCAAATTGGGCATCAGGCCAAATCGTAATGCCATAATAGCACGGAAAGTTCTATCACACAAGCATGCGCTTGGCTCTCAACGAGTACCCAGGTGAAAACATCCTCTTCAGGATGCCATCTGTAAGTAGAAAGCGGTGATCTGATCTAAATCTGCAATACCCTATGGAACCTGAGATTTGGTACAAGGAAAAAGGCTTCACCTTGAAGCGTAACCCTCACGTCCTAAAATTCTACACCGAAGGCATTCTAAAACTAACTTGTTTCATAACGCAAAACAGGCAGTAGACATTGACCTGAGTTGTTGGTATCGTCATCGATTTAAGTGAAGTGCTCTCTCTTCATTTCTTGATACCGAATAGAGTCTTGAAGCTAAAACCTTCTGACTTGTCTTGATCTGCCTTGTCCGCCTTGTCCCTCAAAGACATCTTCTTCAACATGGAATCCAGATCAAAGGTTGAACGTTCATCAGATTCCCCAAGCCCTTGGTTGATAACCATTGACTGTTGCTTCGTCCCAGATTGCCCTGTTGCATCGTCCAGTCCACCTTCTCCTTTAGGTCCTGTAATAGACGTGGCTTCATGATGTTAGTAGCATAATTGCTTAACCGAGGATAAGAGGAATATGGCCGGTGAACGTCTTTTGAAATATACTGGAAATAAACAGGTTTGAAAACTTGTGAAAATAAATTCAAACAGTGATTTCAGTGAAGCCTTGCCATATCCTAGACGTCAATTACAGGGACAGCTGCGAAAATAAAAATCATACATGTATTACGAAACTGTTGCTTTGGGTGTTGCTTGTACTGTGAAAACCTACTTGCTATGGACCCCCCAACCGCCACTTTTTGCTACTGTGCCTAGTTAGTAGTTACTATTATTAGACTCTTTAAAATTTCATATTTTCTTGTGGGCAAGTAAAAGGAGGTTCCAACGCACCAAAGATGCAAAAGTTATGCAAAAGATACGAAGGGTCAAAACTTTTGGTATATGTTCTAAAATCATTTCTTCCACATAGGTACATATGGATTTTGGAGATGTACACAGAGTGACGATGGCGGTTTTGGGTCAGTGGCACATTTGGGGGTGCCCACCTTACACGAAATAAAAATGAGGTTCTTGCAAAACTCCCCAAAACTCCCCAAAACTCTAAAAGGCAACTAAAAGGGTATTAGGCGATGGATGGCTCTAGAATTATTCTCAAATCTGGCACATACTCTTCAATGAATCAAAACAGAGTACAGACATTTTCAAATTAAAGAAAGCTGGAAGAAGAGTTCATACCGATAGGATTCATCATATGGCCAATTTGACCATCCTTGTACTCATACGCAGCAAGACCGATCGGATCCGTCAGCAGAGGTCTCACCTGTAAACACCATGTACAGTCGGACCTCCAAATTAGTTAATAGTTAGAAAAGAGGAAAAGTTAATTAATACAGATGTTTTAACTACTACTTTTAAATAAGTTTTATAAAATTGCCATTCCGAATAAATTTTTTTGGTTTCTAACATCCGTAACACCAATTTCCATCCATTCTTTCATCTATAATGTTCAGATTTCAATCTTATAAACCCTAACATTGCGAGTTTAGCTTTTATCCATATACAAGAAAATAAAAACGTTTTAAGTATTACACTTAAGAATACCTTCGTATTCGTTTGAGGGAGTAGCAGAAACGCAACTGATATAGATGGGTTAGATAATAACATGCTACCCCATTATGACTACAGTTCCTCCATCAAAATGCCCATAATAAATGTTCCAAAGATGGGGCAATGTCAACAAGTTCGACGTTTTGGGAACAACGTCCGGAGACCAAGGAGTATCAGAGCTCGCCAACCGATGATGCGAAACTCAGGGTTAAGAAAACGTACATCCATCACGAACTTGGTGTGCTCAGGAGAGGCTCGCACATCATTCATGGTGGGGAAGCTTTCATAAATCTCCCAGAAATGCAGAGTATTCTTCTCGAACGCATCCACATTGCACTCGAAGCCTTGAATTCCAGACTTCTTGTCTTTCTGCACCATCCAAAATCAGAACGCTCAATCAGAACCCATTTGTATAGGTTACATTCCTCTGTGTTGAAAACCCAGTAATTCACATTGCAAGTGCCATTAAAAATATGCAACTTATAAGAAATGAGATACTTCTAGTTATATCACAGGATAATTCCATGAGATACACGGTAGATGCAACACGCGCGGTGATCTAGGATTGAGATTGTGACCTTACCACTTCAAATTTCAAAAATTCAGAACTCATTTAAAACAAACATACTTTGGTGCTTTAGAATACCCTAAAAAATGGTGACAGAACCCGTGAAAAAAGCTTCCATTCTAAGAACGGAAATCACTTAAAACAGAAATCGGTTTCCTACCTTAGCCAATGCAAGAACTCTGACCAAGGGTTATTCAGACTCCCTTACACATGTAATTGACATCAAGCTCACAGAGAAGATTCACATTGACGAGAAAGATCATAAAGGCGTACACCAAACTTCAAGAATTCAGAACGTATTCATATGGTATCTAAGCACTAAATAGATTAGAATCCTCTCAAAACTGTGGCCAAGACCGACGGAAAAAGTTTCCAATATAAATCACAAAAGTGAAGACACAAAAATGAGGTTTCCAACCATAGCCAATGCAAAAAATCAACCAAGGGTATTTCAAACGAATTGACAGACAAGCTTCAGACGGAAGAGAAAGACCCTAAAGGCATGCACCAAACTTCAAACACCAAATTCAACACATTTCAGAATTTATTCATACGGTACCGTATCCAAATACAACATAGTTTAGAATCCTCTCAAAAATTGTTGACAAGACCCCACGAAAACACTTTCCAGTGTAAACCACAAAGAAAACGAATAAAAGGCAACGGAATGAGGCTCCCTACCATAGCCACTGCAAAAACTCAACCAAAGGCTTTGCAGACAAGTGAAGGACAACAAATTGACACACAAGCTTCAACCTAAAATGCATGAAACCCTACCATTTTCATTTGCGCCCACTCTACAACGCTCTTGCACAAAGCGGTAACCTCCTCTTCGTTGCCTTCCTCAATCTTCAATGTGGAGCTCAAGGCATAACTCCGTCCCGTGGAAATTCGCTTCGCCGCTTCCACAACAAGTCCTGTGGCTCCTCGCTTCGACGCCACCAATCCTGTCTCCACCACCACAAGCCGAGTCCCCAAGTGACCACCCTTCACCATCTTCTGCTGCACATTTCCCGCATTTCTCTTGGCGCTCCATCTCGTACTGGAACTTGTTGCGGTCGCCCCAGCGTATGAGCTCGTCTCGGCAGCAAACACTGCTCGCGCTTGCGAGCAACAGGCCGTCATCTCTCCAACAAAAAAAACAAAAAAATTGCACAAAAATCACACAAAAAAACCAAGATTCTGAAGGCTCAAAAACAAGGAACTGAACAGGAATCCGAGATGGGAGACGTAACACACAGGAATGTGCTCGGGTAGAAGAGGGTTGCGGCAGAGGATCAGCTTTGATTTAGCTCCCAAGCCACGATCAGGGCGGATACGTAGATACTCGGGAGATTATGTTCTCAGAAGATAGATACGAGTGAGGAAATCTTCAATTGAGGATGGATTGGTTGCGACCGACGAGTGTCTGGAAAGACACTATCCAGAAGCACGTGGAGAATCAATCCGTGGGCGCCACGTGGAAATAGAGATATTATCTTCAACTTTTATAGTAATATCTTTGGCTTTTCCATCTGGGAAAATAATACCCGAGAGATGCCTGGATCGACCATTTGCTGTGATTTGTGAATATGAAAACCACTTTTGACTTTGATTTTGAAGCAATTTAGCATGAAAACCAATTTTGATTTAGATTTTGAAGGTAGGGACACCCAAAAGTGCCACTTTTTTACTAATCTGCAATTACTATTATTATTAAACTATTCAACATTTTATATTTTCCTGTAGGTAAATGAAAGGAAGTTCCAACACACAAAAGAATGCAACATTTGGATACTGGATGCAAAAAATTATGAAGGGCCAAAGTTTTTTTGGGTGGATATTTACAAATTGTTTCTTCAACATAAGTACATATTCAATTAAAAATGTATATATAGTACATGAAATGATGGTTTTTAGACAAGGTGTGATTTGGGGGGCACCTATTTTAGTACCAATTTTTTGTCAACAATTGTTAGGGCTAAGTATTGAACACATATATTGTATTTATCTATTTTTGTCAAAAATCATGATGAAATTATAAAACCCCTTCTACCTTGATTGCCTTCCATTTTGGCAACTTGTATATCCTATCTATATTTTATGGATTGGTTTATTGTTCCAATTTGACTATGTGAATTCCCCTTACATTTGAGGTTCTCTAGGATTATTTTGTTTTGATTTTTTTTTTATGAGATTTGGTAACTAATTCAATTTACAAACAGTTCCAAACATTGTGAATAGGATTATCTTGGCTAAAAGACAAAACTCTCTAGGTGTTGCATCAAATGTCTAAAGTTGCATGCCATATTAGACAAATGTAGAATATTGTATGTTTGACAATTTTTTCTAATAAAGCTAAATTTAATAGTTCAGACAATTTGAAATCTCACTTTAACTATGACCCTAAATGTATACTGTAATAAGTGTTCATTAAATTGAGACACTTCAATACAAATGAGACTTTAATATGTTAAAATTATAAATGGAAGGTAATTGCTTTGAAAATTGATTATATTAGATGGAGAAGGGTGTTATCCCAAATTAGAAGAGAATTGAACCCATTAAGGGGCTTTGAATTTTCTTATTATTTTTCTTATTTATTGAAGTGAATATGAGGTTGTTCACATCTTCATTACAACAACTACACTGGACCACTAAAGTTGATAGTAGACACTTGGTGTGTAGAAATTTGTAGGAGGCATGTACTAGCCATCCTCCTTGACTAAGCCAAGAAATTGTGAAGATGCATTGGGCAATAGAGATGAAATTGTAGAGATGTATTGGATAATCATGATGAATATTTGAGCACATCATACAAATCTTGACTCAACTACAGTAGTACCTTCTTCAATTTCAGCAAAAATTAATTGTTTTAAAAAATATCATAATTTCACTAAATTATAATGATAATTGGTGAAAATCTTGAAAATTGACAACCTTGATTGCCAAATCATCAAGAATTAAATGACCAAGTTGTGTTAACCCCTAAAGCCGTAAACCCCATTTTTAGGCAACATAGCAATTTTGGGCAGCTCACTACGGATGGAGTTTTTATTTTTTTTCTTTGAAATTTTCACACAACATTTTTCCAAGGAGTAGCTTTAAGGCCCAAAAACTTTTATAACTTTTAACCACATGGCTAAAGAGTTATCATATGAAATGTCATTTTCAGTGTTCAACGGGTAGCAAGGCAGCAAAAAAAATTCTTCAAAAATCATTTTTTTCAAAAATTAAAATTCGAAATTGATTCTTTAAATTTATACCTACATAGAAAGCTTTGAATAATTCCATTTGGATGGATGAATCAAAAGTTATGAGGAATTTTAGTTTGTGGTAGTTTGTGGATAGTTATAGAATCTCTACTCTAAAATAAACTTTGAAGCTCTTTATTTTACTCAATTTCTAATATTTTTGAAAAAAAAAAATTTTTTTTAGGTGTAGATTGTTTATTACAACATTGCAACTATTGGATTTGACATTTTTCAATTCCATAAAGAAATTATTAACAACTTAGTATTTTGAATCATTCTCTACTTCATTCTACTTATTATTTTTTTCCTATATGTTGTACGATTCCAAATGATCTAAAAATTTTCAAGCATGTAGCCAACTTGCTTTGAAGAGTGAATCTAAAGAGTAACAACCATTTTGGACATTTTTCATGCAAATGTGACCTTGTGAAGTGCAGCTGCCTGAATTTTTGCAGGAAAAAAAAGAAATTTTTTGTGAATTCAAACACTAATATCTTGCAATCGACATGGTGAAAATTTCTGAAATTCTTACCACATCTTCTCAAAATAGTTTACTACAAGATCTTATGGTTACTTATGTTCAAAAATGTTTTCTTTCAAAAATTTGGTACTTGCACTAGAAATGACAGTTTTAGAGCATTTTTGGTGAAAACACAGTCATAAACCCTTAGGGGTGAAAAAAAAAGAATACCCAATGTTAGTAAGAAGGTTCAATGTAAAGTCCAAAGATCATTTTCCATCAAGAAATTTTCTAATGGAGACATTATGGAGTTTCTTCATTGAAACTAAGTAATATGGAATGTACAAAGTGTTTTTTTTATAATGAAATTCATTCTCTCTTATAAATTATTAAAGGATATGGGATAATTTGAAGATGAGAGCTTAACCTCTCATTGTCAAAAAGTACTAATTGTATTCAAAGTCAAATTTTAGACCTTGTTTTTGCATAGCTAAAGAACATTTTCCAAAAAAACTTTGCACTAAGAAAATTTGAGAAATAAATCTAAATTTCATCTTCAAAAATCTGTTTGTGTTTATGAGCCTCTAAACAAAAGTTATGGACAAAATTCAAAGGGGATGTATGAAAATGTCAAAGAAAATGTTACTTCCAACTCCTTGAAATTTGTCTATAACTTTTTATTGGAAGATCGAAATATCAAAAAGATTTTTGGAAATAAAAGCTAGATTCATTTTCTACTATAATTTAGATCAAATTTTTAAAAAAAAGTTATTCTACTATGCCTAAATGAGGTCTAAAATTTTACTTTGAACACATTTTCTATTTTTGATTTTACTATGAGTAGTTGAGCTCCTATTAATCCTAACTATTTACATATCCCACATGGGTTGTTTTACCTCTTACCATGCAATTTGTATAAACAACATGTCTTTTGAAGCTTCATGGATGATGATTAATTGCTTTCAAGGACTACATGTAGAGTATTTTATTTATTCAATATCTAGGATGATGAAAATTGTAGTAATTGTTTTTTTTTGCCAAACTTAAAAAGTTAAATTTTATTAAATATTTGGTAGAGGGTGCCAGAATTGAAGAGGTACTACAGTAGTAAGTTGAAAAGGAAATTATAATGTTTGATAAAGAATAGAAACTATTGTTAATTGATTCAAATAATTTCCTTAATGAATCAATAGACCATGATGAAATTTTGTACACTTGAGCTTTGGAAAGAATAAGGTAGAAGTACCTATTTCGGATAACTTAAGCATTTCAGCTTAGATGAAGTGGGAAAGTCATAGGGAATTCAATTCAGTGTATGCAATAATAAGGTTGTGGAGGAATGTAAAAAAAAATTCTCTAAAAATGAATATTTTATTGAATATAAAAGTAGATTTTGCAACTAAATCCATTTTAGTTTTGTAGATTCATCTATTGTGGTTAACTTTGGCACTTCTCCCTAGGCCAAGATGAAAAAGAGATAAGTGGACGAGAAGGTTCAAACTAAGGATCTTTTACAATGACCATTGTATCCAATTGTTGTCCACAATAGGTTAGCCTACGAAACAATTATAAGGGGCTATTTGAGATAGGTACTTCTACCTTAGAAACTATTTTAAGTTTGAAGTTAGCAACAATTTGATGATTAGAAAACAACTTAAGATTATTCAACAATGAACCTTTCACATTTACAAGGATTTTGGGCAATCTTTGGCATTTATTGGAGTAAAGGATTTAAGGATAATTTAAGTGTAAAGATATGTTGTAAAGTGTGACTTTGACAAAATTGAAACAAAATAATAACTTTGGTGAAATAAAAGTTGTACACCATGACCAATACATCATATCCATATAGTTTGATCTACTAACACATTTATCAATATTCATCACTACAATTTGAATCTAAAAATTGAAAATTCCTTCCAAAGTTGATTTTGGGAGTTTAAATCTTTAAAAAATATATATATATTCTTTTATCAGAGTACAAATTTGTAATTATTTTGATTTTGAAAGATTTTTATTTGACTTATTTATTTATGTCATTTCTTAAAATTGTTAAAAGATCACAAAGGCAATTGCTTCAAAAATCAAATCTTATCAAGAATCAAAAGTATAGGTGGAAAAACTAATGATCAAAATCTTTTATTATTTTTACTATACTCAAGGAATCACCTATGTGGCTATATTTAAAATGTGTATGCACCTGTGTCCAAAGAGCATTTTTTTAGATGGTGAAGGTATTATTTTTCTTCTTTTTTTACAATGTTCAACCCTAAATTAAGGATCATTGTTCCTTTAGAGGACACATTGGATTTTGGGCAAGTATTTTTGGGCAAAATTTTTGTCATGATTTTTTGAAATTTTTTGTAAATAGAAAAATTGATTATCTTTGTGGGAATATAATTCTTTTTTCAATTGGTGCCCAAGAATAAAAATCATGCCTAAATAAGCTCTAAATAGGAGAGACTAGGTAGCAAATTTTTTTTGAAAAATCTTTAGGAAAAATTTGAACCCTACAGAGGGCCATTAAGGATTTTTTTTGGTACCCTGATGTGCAAATACAAAAAATAATAAAATATTTAAAAAATAATAAAAAACAATAAAAAATTGTTGTGGTGCTGACGTGGCACAAGTAGTGCCACATCAACAACATTCATTAAAAAAATAAAAAACTGTTGAATTCCTCTCTAATTGCACCGGGGGAGGGGTGTTCAAAATTTGCAGCCCTTTCAAGGGCTAAAATTTTTCCTAATGTTGACTTTTCTTTTGAATTTTTTCTTATAAATTACATTTTGTCTACTTGGAAAGATTTAATTCATTTTATTTGGATAAAAGATGTGAAAATAATGAACAATCTTGTTTTTTGGACAATTAGAGCATCTTCTTGAAAAAAATAACTTATAGGATTCATTTCTGAATGCAATTTTTATAATTTTCGAAAAAGAAGTTCCAAATGATTTCATTTGCTTGCTAGATGAATCTCATCATTGGGGTTAGTGTGTTTTAATTTCATCTTAGGAATATTAATAATTTAGATTTTCTTTGTATCTTGTACCTACTTGTATTTAACAATTTTTTTAAGAATGAAAAATTTAAGTTTTTTTTGAATGTTTTCCTAGACCCTCAATTGAATTCCCCACCATAAAGATTTGAAGCTCAAAACTTTGTAGTTCAAAAAATTTAAGTTAAGAAGGTTCAAAGTAAAAAAACCAAGTCTCGCAAGGTTCTAAAAAACGTGTTTTCTTCAATTTAAATGCAAATATCTTGCAATCTATGCAGTCAAAAACTCTGAATTTTTTTCCACACATTTTTGTACTAGTTGAATATTAAAAAAAAATTTCCTACAATTAGACGTTCAAAAAGCAAAAATTTCAATTTTTTTACTCAACACAATAGAAACAACGATTTTGAGTGTTTTCTAGCAAAAAAAGGCCTTGGTCCTTTCCAATTAAAGTAGAAAAATGATCTATTTCTATTTTTTATTCAAAGTGTATTTACATTATTTTTAACATACTATATTTATAGTACCCTCCATTAGAATTTATTAAAATCTAAACCGCAATATTGAAATACATTTTGGCAAAATTGTTGGAGGTAATACATGTTCAAAACATTAAGCATAAAAATTCTACAAATTTTGCAAAATTACTTTAGATTTTAACAAGTTGGAAAAACATGTCACATTGAAAATTGTACAACTATGGAAAAACACCACAAATACAAAATCTACACCAAAATGACAAAATAATGAAAGTATTTAAAAGATGTAGAGCATTTGTAGTAGCATTTACAAGTGCTATATTTAATTGCAAAATTTTAATCCCAAAAGTCTACAAATTGTTATTTTTTTCTTCCTTTAAAATTGACTAGGGAATGTTGATGTTATGTGCATCTTTGACTTACTAACGTGCAAGAACAACAACAAAGAAGAACATCACATCTAAAAAACATAATGCATATACAAAATAAGCCAAAAAATGAGCCATGGCCATCATGCATAACATGTAAACCTACGCATTTGGGCTCACAATTAGAAATGAACGACAAATCTATATGAGTCAATCCATTCTTGATAACTCCTAGATTTGGATTGTGTAGGGTGTTGTATTTTTGTGCAGGTATGAGATGAGTGAGTGATCAAGAATGACACATTATGATTGGGCTACAAGAAATATTAGCTATTGGTTTGAAATAGAATGACCTATATGATTAGTATGGGATGAATAGAATTTTCATCTAGAAAACTCATGATAGTTTTGTTTTGGGAAATAAAATTTTGAAAAATTAAGGAATCCTCCTAAAATCTATTTTTGCGCACATGGTAATTTTTACACTAAGCATATTTGCACTTTAGAGATGCTCAATTGTATAACCCCTTAAGTAGTCTTTGTCTATGTTTTAATTTAAAATGCCCTAAAACTATTATTTCTAGTACAAGTGTGAGAAAAAAATTTATACTTTTTTTTTGACACATGTAATCATAGGTTCTTTTAGTAGAATGGTTTGAGAAGATTTAGAAATTTTTTTAGAGAATTCCACCATGTGGATTGGCCAATAATAGCATTTTAATTCATAAAAATTGTTTTTTTGGCCCTACAAAAAATAGGGTAACTGCACTTCACAAGCTCACTTTTCTATGAGAAAATGTCTAAAATGGTGGCACTTATTTAGCTTCTTTTTTTTTGGACAAGTTGGTCGCACGTTTGAAAATTTTCAAATAATTTGGAATTGTACATCATATTGGAAAAAAATAGTAAATAGAAAACTAGTAAATTGCTAAGAATTTAATTATGGAATTGAAAAATTCCAATCTCAATGGTTGCAATGTTGCAATAAACAATATACATCCTATGATTTTATTTTTTTCCAAAAATATTGAAAATTGAGTAAGATAAAGGACTTCAAAGTTTATTTTAGAGTAGAAAATCCATAATTGCTTGCAAACAAAATATTCTCATAACTTTTGACTCATTGATCAAAATGGAATGATTCAAAGTTTTTCATGTATATGTAACTCTAATAAAATGAGTTTCAAATTTTTGTTTCTAATAAAATGATTTTTTTTTATCTGCTTGGACTATCCTTTTATAAAAAAAGTAACATTTTAGGCCATAACTTTTGACTATTGTATTCAAATGTCAAGAAATTTTGCTCATATAATAAATAAACATGCTAAACACCTTTTGTAAAAGTTTGGGCCAAATATATGCTAATTGGCAATCACAATAGTGTGCCCAAAATTGCTATGTTACCTAAATCAACAGATTGGTCCTTTAGGGGTTAAGTGGTTAGAAATAGGTTAGCTCCTTTAGAGGGTGATTTCAAGAAACATTTGAAATATTTAGTGTCATTCATTATGTGGCAATTGGGTTTAGGTACATAACTTTTGGATTTCTCTTTGGATTGCCATGAAATTTTTACTAAAGTTACATACACAAAGAGAAAGTGGTTCTATCTTATTTTTTTGGAATTTTTCATAAATAGAATGACTATGGAATAGTATTCTTGAAGATCTATCACATTTGACATTTTAAAGGGGGGATTCAATACTTTTGAGTAACTTTTATTTTGAGTTATATGAAATTTTTACAGCCTCTTTTCATGATATTTTTACTCATTCTTGTAGAAGGGTCTTTGAAAAATAGCATTGCAAATGCTGTAGGCTCTTTTCTGAAGAGGTTTTGTAATCTGAGGATTTATGTGGATCATGAAAAATTACAATTTGACTTGTCTTTTCTTTGTCACATGCCTTCTTAGGAAAATTCACAATAATGACTACAAATAAAATTTATAAATTGTAGCCCTTTAAAAAATATTCAATTGAGGCACATGGTTTCTATAAAATTTTGCTAAAATATTATTGGAGTGTAATTCTAAGTATCACAAAATATTCACTAGTACCTATCAAACATGTCTTAAAAAAAAGATGAAAAGTGATTTTTTTATTTATTTACATGACCAAATGGAGAAGACACACATGCCTAAACCATAGGAAATCAAGGGAAAATTAGATAGTTTAGTCGAATTTTAAAACTCAACAAAAAAATAGTACCAAGATATAGTCATAGTATTGATAATACCATACACCAAAAATCAAGAAACGCAAAAAATAGTACAAGTGGTTCTTGCATTGACCTTAAGGTGTATCCTAATAACTCGTCGGGGGAGATCTTGTAAAACTACACTCTAAGACTTTCACTTTCTACTATCACCTTAGAAAAGACCATTTGAGAATGCTCCATCTCATCTTGGAGACTGACTCTTCATTTACATTAGCAATTTAAATTGGTTGGAATTTTTCTCTCTCCTACTCTTAAAGTTGGCAAATGAAATTCAATACATGCCTATAAATAGATAATTTTTTTCCAATCCATTTTCTATTCCTCTGAAAAAAAATAATATCCCACAAATTTTAGCATTTGCTTTAAATTTTTTTGTTTTTCCAAATCTTGATCACTGGGTCCGGTAAGAACATCACGACCTGTCTTGTAAAATGCGGTGGATTCCTGACTTACAAAATGCAGAGCCATCCATTTTGCAAGCTAGATGGTGCACCCATTCACCCTTAACAAGCCAACGGAGTTGAGTACATGGCGATCATAGAGATCCTGAGTTGAGGAGGTGTCACAGTGAGGGGGTCCAACTTTCAACAAACCATAGGCAAGTCAACGAAGTGTTGAAATAAGTCTTGCAGAAGTATATTTGACTCACAAAAGTGCCAATAGGAGGATCTGTTTGTAGCAAATGCCGCAATAAGTGGGTCCGAATTTTGTCACATTATATTTTGCAAGTTGTGAGCAGGCCATAGCATGCCAAACTTCGACTAGCAAAAGGACCCCATTTTGCAAGTTGTCTCCAACTTTGCCAACCACCTGATTAACGAGTCATCCGTTTTGCAAGACGACTGGGATCATTTGGCAGTCTCCATAAGCAAGTCATCCGTTTTGCGGGACGAGTGGGGATGCTCTAATAAGATAATTCATAGTACTGTCACCACGAGAAGGTTGTGTGCCCTGCCCCACTGTCGTCTTGCCGTTGTGATTTATTCTTTTGTCCCAGTCTCCTTCGATCCAAGCCGTGCAGTGAGCTTTGCAGCCTCAAGCTTTTTCTCGATGCAGCCATGGCAGCTTCTCTCTCCCACTCCCCTCAAGAAGTTCGCAAACGCTTCTACTGCCACGATGAATTTGCAGCATCCATAGTTTTGCTTCCATGGAGTAGTCACCGATTGATGTAGCACCCAAACCTTGAGCTCCTTCCCTTCTGAAATTCTATGGCGGAGCCCGCGCCTTTGCTCACGGACTATCATCGAGGGGAACCCCTGTTGCCTCCTTCCAGTGTTGTCCCGAGGACGTTCAGTTACCGACTGGATGCAGGGAGCGATCACTCTCTTGGGAGTCGCAGGTCGAGCTCGAGCTCGAGCTTTCTGTTCAATAGTAGCCGGAGGTTGTCTTCGGAGTCGCCCTTGGGAAGTCGACGTGGCTCGGGTAAGAGAATTTTTGAAATGTCGAGGTGTAGTTCGATTTTGAGGAATTGGGTAGTGTTGCGTGCTATTGGTGGAGTTCGGTGGTGGAATTTGGATTGCAGTTTTAAGAATTAGGGTTTTGGTTTGTGTTTGAGCGGAATGTGAGGGGTGTTCGTTTGGGATTTGAAGTTGTGGTACTCTGTGTCCGCGATTGGGAGTAGAAGAATTGTGCGCATTGGAATTGTTTGGTGTGTCGTGGTGTGGTAGGGGCTCGCGGAATTGTAGAGTGAGCTTGGTTTCTGTTGGTAGGATGGTCAAGGTTTAATGGTGTTCTTGCTGTTGGCGAATGAACGAGGATCGCAAGCAGGGTAGAATGGATTATTTGGATTCCTTATGCGAAAGTTATGAAGGTTCAAAGTTATATCGGCAGATATCAAGAATTACTCATATTTCACAAGGTACATATTGATGGAGGGATGTGCAGCAGCTGAACATCTGATCAATTGGCACTTTGGGGATTTGGGGTGTCCCCACCTTAGAAGTTGGAATTTGATCGCAATTTGAGTGGTGCTCTTGTTTAGGACAATTTGTTGTATTGTTGAGACTCCCCAAATTGTCACTTTTTCTATTGAGCTTAACATAGATCCTATTGTGAGATTGGCCGAAGTTTTCAATGTTCTTCTTGGCGAATGAAAGGAGTTTCCAGTGCACCAATGAATACGTTGCTTGGATACTGTATGCAATCGTAAACGTAATGAAGTTTCAAATTTGTTTGGTAGATGTTCTAAAGTCTCTCATCTCTAACAATAGGTGCATTAATTGATCAAGGGGATACACACAAGCTTAGCGAACATCTGATCAAGTGTCACTTTAAGATATTGGGTTCCTTACCTTACAAGTTGAATTTTCTTGCGATTCAAGTGATGCTTGTGTTTGAGACAGTTGCTGAAGAGTTATCCGTTTTATTGGGAGATGTTATAAAGTCACATTGTTGACAATACATACTGATTATAGGCATGTCCAGCAGCTTAACGAACATCTGGTGTACATCCTTTTTAATCAACTTCATTATCATCTGATTCTGTGGGAGTCCCTACCTACAAAGTGAATTTGCTTGCGATGCTGTTGTTTAGGGCAGTTCTGAGAAGACCAGCCTTGATTGTGTGCAGTGTATGGAAGCAGGTATGGGTTTGGCAACACGTATATTCAAATAGACGACACCGGGATTTATTTATCCTCTCTTGCGTTGACGATCGTGTTGTCCGCCTTGGCCACTTTAGGGATCCTGCTGTTCACTGTAGTGGTGACACTGTCCATTCTGTTGGGGCAATGCCAAGACAAGCCCATTGCTGTGGAGAATCCCAACCAGTGTGCCAGCTTCGCTCTGAATGCGGAGTTGAACAATCTCCAGAACTGGACTCTGCCTCAGGACTGCATTACAAACGCACAGGTGTACGTGGACTCTGGTCAATATTATCTCGACTTCGCTCACGCCGTTGATGCTGCTCAAGCCTTCTTAAGAGCAGCGGTTACTGAGTCTGGTGATGGTCGGGACATGGTCATCCTCGACCTTGACGACACCATGTTGTCCAGCCTTCCCTTACTCAAGCAGCACCATTTTGGGTGAGCATTCCAATGTGGACACTGACCTAGTTCGACTGATTTATGTTCTAAGATGATCGTTGTAAGTATATTGTGATTGAATTAGGTCACTATCCACGTTTTCTGTTCCTTAAACTTCCTCCCTGATTTATTGGATTTGGACCAAAGGGGTAGGAAGCCTTGCATTCACAAAAGCTACATCTACAGTGACGGTGAGGAAGTTTTAGTAGATTGCTCGAAATGCAATCCTGTGCTGCTATAGTGTTTTCATTTCTAAAGTTCCAAGGACAGTGCCTCTTGTAGCGTCTCTCCTTGTTTTCATTTTCATCCGAAGACCGTAATCGAAATGCCAGTAGTACTCTTTGCTCCTGATAGTCATGGATTTTAGCGGTAGAAGAAGCCCGTCTCTGCAAGAGTACTTGTTGTCATTGCCGGGACGCTGGTTGTGATCATGTTTGTTTTATGGCCTTTTGCTGCAGCAACACTGGCTTCATTATGTGAGGTTTAGCCGATATAGCTGTTGAAGCAAGGCGTCTTTTGCTCGTCCTTAACGTTGTCGATAAGATGCATGGAATGGGTATTGAAGAAGTGGATGTTCTTAGCTAACGGTATATGTGTTTGCTACTGTGCAGGGCGGATCTGTTCAAGCAGGACGTTTGGGATAACTATGTAAAACTTGCAAACATGCCTCCCTTGGGACCAATGTTGTCCATGTACCAGAAGCTGAAAGCTATGAACTGGACGTTTGCCATCATTTCTGATAGGGTAGAACAACAACGGAATGTAACCGTAAAAAATTTGAATAATGTGGGATACGAAGACTACATTCTCATTCTAAGGTTAGTATTTTTTTTTCTGAATTAAAAACTGTGTTGAATTTTCAATTTAGGAGTGACTCATATGCTAAGATTGTGGTGTTTACTCTACCACCAGGTCGGAACCAGGGTCAGTAATGGAGTTCAAGACGAAGGCTAGGCTGCAGCTTGAAAACAAAGGGTTTCGTATCTGGGCTGGAATTGGAGATCAATGGAGTGATCTTACTGGCCCGGCAATCGGCAAACGTGTCTTCAAACTTCCAAACTCTCTGTACTATACTAGACCTTAAATATTTTTTTTATAAGATTCTTGCAAATCTGTAGGTTATTACAAATGGGGACTTGGTTCAACCCCTTTTTTAATCATTATGAAACCATTTGAGACTTTCTATTTCATATTATGGAAAAAATTAATTTTGCAGTGGTTATGTGCAGTCTCTGGTTATACGATTGTACATGCTCTTCTTTTGATCCCTTGAGTGTGTTGGCTATACGGTATTTTGGATTTCAATAGATCTTCGTAATCAAGGAGTGGTTTCATCAAATCCACATCGTCCTTTAATCAAGGATTTTTTGTCCTTTGGATGACTTCACCAAAGTCTAAAGGATGGAAAAAATGTTTTTTTCATCCTACTTATTTATTTATTTATATTAAGTTGCTTGAGTTTGTTTTTAGTAAATATTATTGCAAATTTCCTCATTATGGCATTATTGACTTTCCTAAAAAAGAAGATGCTCGATCTATGGATCACTCTTGAAGTGTATTTTGGCCATTTCTTAGTCCTCTCCCATGTTAGGAAGGTATTATGTCTCCTAAGATGTATAGGAGGAAGATGGTTGAAGAGCCATATAAAACAATTTTGTTACTTATTAGTTAATTTAAAGATTGGAGCTAGTTGAAGAGCCAAATAAGATAAGTTTGTTCAATGTAGGGATCTTATACCTCTCAACCTCATTGATAAACAATATTATGTAATGAAATAAAGCTTATCAAGTGTAGTCTCTACTCCAATTAGAAATTTTGAAAAATATATAAATTCAATATTTTATAGCAATAAGAACTTCAAGCCTATAACCATGGTTTATTGATTGTCTAATTTTAGAATAACATGATAACTTTGGTTTATATCATGATGTTTAATACTATAATATACATGTATAGCAAAAATTTCAATTTTTTTTAGTATATTCTATACTTGATATGAATTTTCTTCATTTTCTTCATAAGAAATTCACAATAATTAAAAATCTACCCCCAAAATTTAAAAATCTTATGACTTTATCTTAGACACATGAACTCATCTTTGAAAAATAAATATAAATTTTTTCATTTACATCTAGTTGCAAAATAGTAGCAAACAAAGTGATAGGCAATGGGACTTAAAATTAGTGGTCATGGGCCCATCCTAAAGGGGTTAAAATACAAAATATTAACCCTGAAAAGACAAGACCTAACACCAAGGTACTTTGCTGATTTATGGACTGATAGGTGCATTCTTCATTTCAAATCTTGACAGTGATCTATCGACCACTTTTTGGCCTGTGCAGCGTTTCAGGGTTGAAGTATTTTAGACATCACAAATGACGAATTATAGGAACAAGTAGCAAAATGTGGAGAGTTAACCTCAACTGTATAGTGAATGCATCAATCAACTTGTCCTAAAGCAGTGGCGTGTGCAAGCGCAGAGTCCGACTTGGATTGATCATCTACACAATCTAATGGCATGCTAAAGTAGGTGTAAGAATCCAAGCAACGTTGGTAATTGGCACTCAACTGATTGGCTTCTTTCAAAGACAATTTCCCTGCAGCCACAGCAGAAGTAACCTGTGTAACAAGCTCCCTCAGCAAGTCTGCGCGACAATGATAAGTGCCACTCAGCACCTGCCCTGCAGTCTGGCCAGGTAGTACATGGTCTATTGCAAAATCACCGTCTCCCAATGCTCGCAGGTGCACAATGTGTACACCACCAAATAGGTTGTGAGCACTTCCTAACATCTCCTGCACAGCAAAGGAACGATCATTGTAAATTTATTACTGGGTGCGCTCGTTCAAAGATGAGCGCAACTCTATCTGATAAATCTTGTTTATAAAACCAATAACTTCTATAGAGTAGCTACACCAAAAGGTGTCCAATATGCATTTGAGCTTATTGACTGCCTAATTCTTCGAGCACATTGACTGCATAAAATACTATTTGGCAGAATCATTGACCACTAAAAGGGAATAACACTGCGCCTTATATTACTTGAACAGAGTACAAATAAACGATGAATTTCAAAATGTTGATTATCAGTGTACCTAGAATCGACCCTAAGCTTTCATGTTCAGATCCTTTACATTTGGGGTAAGTATCTATACGGGTGGCTTCTAGATACGGGTCACAATTGGTAGTAGTTACTCTACTTACAAATAATTAAGTCATGCCTATTTCTCAACACCCTTGCATAGAACTCAAGTTAACCCCAGGTGACAGAAGAGACAGCCCCAAAGGTCAATCTATTTGATGGTGTACACCTTCTCCTTTTATATGAGAAGGTGCGTCAAATAGGATGTGTGAGATTTTATAGGAACAAAACTACTGTTAAAACCCCTACTAGAGTCTTTCCCATTGGGTGAAGTAAGATGTAGCAGCATACCTGGTAGACACCCCCGAGAAATAATCCCAGATAATAAGGCTCTGCTTTCTGGAGGGTATGTAATGCCAGCACACCGCTAACCTCGCCTGAAGGACCAAGAAATCGATCGATCTTTCCATCGCTGTCACAAGTCAAGTCCGCAAGTATGGCCTCGACAGTTGGCTTCTCGTTCAGGCGGTGCAAAGGCAAAACAGGAAATAGCTGACTTATAGCCCATGAATCCGGTGCCGACCGGAACACCGACACATTGCAAGTATAGATGCTTGGAAAGGATAACTTGAACTCCTTGGGAAGTTGAGGTCCAAATTGAAGCACGTGCTGGCACACCTTTTCATACAAAACATCTGCTTGGGCTCGCTGCTCCAAACTAAGGCAACCCAGCTTGAACAAACTACCCGCTTCCTGCCTGAGCTGTTTCGCGTCATTGAAAGCCTCTTGTGCGTTGCCTAATTCTAGCGTTGCAAACACCTGGAATAAGCGTAACCAACTACAATCAAAGACTGCCTTAAGGCCACTATATAGTCTTTTTTTATACAGAAATCGATAGGCTTTGTCAATAAGCAGCAGCGACTTTGAAACCATCATGTACAACTAGAGGAAGCGAGCACCCGAGATCAAATACCTGATAGAACGTCGATAGTAAGTACTCCCCAGCATCCTGAGGTTGAGGATTACTAGATTGTACAGCTCTTAAAAGAACGGATTCAACCTCTGGAACATTGTCCATACGTCCAGGTTTTATTGTATGATGAGGAGCATGAGTCACATCAAAGACCAACACTGAAGAATGGGAGGCCAAAGCACGACCGCTCTCTGAAATGATCACAGGCTCAGCTACACCTTTCAGCACGCAAGCATCCATGAGTGCAGCGACAACGTCATTCGCATAGTTCTGCACCAAACATTAGAAAGTGTCCTTAGAACATCTTTCAAATGTCATTCAGAATCAGAAAATATGCTTCCCAAAAATTGTAGAACTATGTATAAGAATCCTACAATGGATTAAAAATTATCAATATATCTATATATGTATAAGAAGGAATCGGTGAGACAGAATGTAATGAGTGAAACATTACCTGCATAGTGTAATTCACAGAGGCACTGGACTGTCCCTTAGAACCGTCGTAGTCGATACCCAATCCGCCTCCAACGTCGATATAGCCCTGGGAATTTCAAAATTTGGTCAAAACTTGGAAAATTTGACTACAACAGAAACATGGGTTTCACTTATTGATTAAATGGTCGGATTTACATAAGTGGGGGTCAATACCATAGGGGCGCCCATTCGAGCTAACTCGCAGTAGGTGTGGCTGGCTTCACGCATAGCCTCTTTAATGGCTTGAATGGAAGAAATTTGAGAACCTAAGTGAAAATGTAGAAGCTCGAGACAATCCAGCATGCCTTCCTGTGTCAATAACAAAAATCACGATCCCCTTCTTGAGAGAAATGTTGACACAGTTCAGTAGCACGTTAGAGGGTCTTCTAAACCAATGGACTATAAGCAGAAAGTAGCCTGAGTATTCATCAACACCCGAACACCTAAAAGTCACTACACACACTAAAAAATCAGGAAGAAACAATATAATAGATATAATAAAACTGCAATAGAACACACCTGCCTTAGCCGGTATACAACTGACACTATTTCTGGTACAGTGAGTCCGAATTTGGCCTTATCGCCAGAAGTTGCACCCCAGTGCCCATTGTGCTTGGTGCTGAGCTTAGCTCGAATTCCTATGATAGGACGAATACCTAACCGCGTGCTGCAAGTAACCAGCTCCTCTAGCTCCTCTATCTGCCAACAAAAGAAATGTTTCGAATTTTCATCAAGAAAGCGATGCGTGCTCAATATGATATGATTACCTATCTCATCAAGAATGACAATGTGGTGCGAGAAAGGCTAAGTCGTCAAGAAAGGCACAAACCTGCTCAAGCACAAGTACAGCTCGAATACCCAGTCTCGTGGCAAGAACCACATTCTCCATGTACATTGAATCCTACCCACCCAATTAATCCAATCATACAAATTTCAATAAGCAAAACCAGGGACTAAAGGACGGCACATATATAACAATGGTAATCATAACAGGCGTCAAAGACAACAAGGCAAGAGGCTTTCATGTAATTGAAAACAGCAAGTGCAAAGAAAGCATGCCTTGTATCCATTGCAGATGAGCAGTGACCCATCTCTGCTGCTAAGCTTTGATAAAGCTATCAGCAACTCTGGTTTCGATCCCACTTCCAAGCCGAACCCGAACTCCACAAACTGGTCCAACAGATGACACTCCGGATTGCATTTGATTGGAAACACCCCTTCGAAATGCCGCTGTCACCCCTCTCCCAAAACCGTTGATCAGATCTACTACACCAAGTTCTGAAGACAATCACCAAATTATGCATTTAGAACATGATTTTGTCTGGAACAATACACTTTCTTCTATCAAAATATTGTCAGTTCGTCATGTTCCTCATATCACAAAAGACTCCCCTATAAGATTCACATAGTTTTTAGTGGTAAATTAATGAAGATTACACTCATATAGTCCCCATGCTAGGTTAATATTAGTGTAATGCAAATGACGTTGAATTAATGTAAGTGCGATATAATAGCCATTAACTTGATATTACATTGGTAACTATCAAGCTAAAATTAAGTCAAACATAACTTGATATCAATTTATCATAATTTGATGTCTTACAAGATCAACCTTAACATGCCATTAATAACTTTGTGACTCTAATAGAGAGATCTTCAGAGATGCAATCCAACCACCAACCTAGCTCTCAAGGGCTTATAAATCACACTAGAAATACTCACAATCAAGGCACGGAAATGTTTGAATAACAAGATCAATGCAAGAAAGGACAAACCTCGTAGCCAAATTTCGCAATGGCAGATGAAAAGCAGTCCTGGAGCTCGCGCATACGATGTTGCAGAATATCGGGGAAGCGAAGAATAACGGGAAGTTGCAATTGGTGTGCAGTCAATGAACTGATGACTTCCATCACATCCACCTCATCCCTACCTGCACCATCCCATTCAAAATTCTACATTGAGCAAATTGATTGCAAAACCCAAGTCCTCTAAGGTAGAACGACCTAAGTGCGACGCCTACCTAAATCCAACACCCACAAATCTTGAACACTGAGCACGTATTGATGCTAAGAATGCACAGAACCACAACATCAGTACCGCTGTTGATTTTAGGTCATCTACCAATGAACCTCTTAACCCTTGTAACTTTTGTCCACATAACGCATTCCTTGGTGGATTAGAATCCTTCTGGAAGTGCTACCAAGAATATTCAAAACCCCGAGCATTCCAATATTAGTCAATACGCTCAGCTCTTTCAAGTACCGCTTCTAAGTGTGCATACCTTACATTTCAGTGCAGTAGGTTTACCACAGAAACTAAACCACTAGAAAAAACATGCCCAAACACAGCGCACTAAGGTAGAGGCTCCGTTAACCATATAGTACATTAGAGGCTCCATTGACAATCCAAGGGAACTTTGATATGTGACAGAATTGTGAAAACACTTAATCTATTGACATGTAATTGTTTGAAACTTTGATTTATAGCTCACCACAAAATAAATAAATGTGCAAAATTGTAGATGGTGCAAGTTTCTAGATTGTTGGAGGGAAAGGGCTTTTCACTACCTTCCATGCCTCCCGAAGGCCGAACACAAAGATGCCCAGCCGCGTTGATCCCGAAGTAAGGAGCCCCCCAAGAGGGCAACCGATACAACGACTCACTATCCTGCACAGTCCATTCCTCACCGCCATCGCCACCCTGACTCTCATTACTCCGCGCCCTTGCAATCCCCTGCAATCGCTTCCCACTCACCCAGCGAGTTTTCCTCCACGGGCGTTCCCCCAATTGCACCATGCGAGTCCTGAAGCCATCGATTTTTCGCAATGGGGGTGTTCCTGCTCTGAACTCCACGCTGAATCCGCGCAGCAACGCCATGGCGCTAAAACCCTAAACCCTAAACCATGGTCGGATGCAAAGAGGCACACTCAGGTGGAAGGATTGGACGAAATGGGGAAGGCGAGGGAATGGTGAATCATAACGGGGTCGCTGGGGACGAGATTGAATGCGTCATGAGAGTGAAATACTAGGATGTGGACAAACTTGGGAAAGGGAACTACATGGGTGCAAGCTCATGTGCGAAGAGAATTGGATAAGATTCAGGATTTGCTGCGAAGAGCGTGAAGCGTGACGCTCACTGCCTGTGGGTTCGGGTCTTCGGGAGATTGCGAATGCCTGGGAAGAGGTTTGAGCACGGCAGTGACCATCGACATTGAGCAGTTTCCAGGGAGAGATCGGAGCCCAACCAGCCAATATCCGTAGGTCTTGTTCACGAAGAGTTTTTTCGGTGCTTTTCTTCAGGTATTCACTTATTCTTTGGAAGTTTTGCTAGAAAGGAAGGTTTTCAAAATTTATTAGAGAAACCGTAAAGTGGGAGGATTGATATCAAGTTTTCTTTCTATTAAAATAGTAAAAAATAGAAAACTAGGGATCAAACTCCTTGGGGTCGCAAAATCCAAAATGGAGCTATTTTTTTTTTTTTTTTTTTAACAAATGAAATGGGATTTCATTGCAAAGGGGAGCACAAATATAGGACCACCAACCACAAGTGGCAAATGGAACTCTTTTGAGTTGCATCCTCAAATTTGCTTCCACCAATGAGAACTTACAAGCATGTGGTATGTCAAGAAAGGAAATATATCTCTAAATGAGAATGAGAATCTTGAGTTTTGAACTTAAGTCAAGACTAAGTTTGTGGTGCAATTATTGTCAACACCACATTTCAAGATTAGCTTGCAATTGTAGACCCATTTCTTCCCACTTTACAATTAACTCCTAAAGGACTAAGTTGCATTTCTTCACTATATAGAAATTTTGGGCATATGCATGAGACTAGAGATTTCTATAATTTTAGCCCTAATTTGAATAGAAGGTGGAAACAAAGAATATCTTTCATATCCATTAAATTTCATGACATTTGAAAAAACAAGTCAAAAGTTATAGCCTAATATGTTACCTTTATTGATCAATTTGCACCATTCATGAGACATCTCTAATAACAGAGGAAAACCTGAATGCCAAGGGATGATTCATCCACTCTGAGGGATGCATCAACAAGAGCATTAAGCCAAACAAGAATTTGTACTTTCAATGAAGCTGCATAGCCTAGCCATAAGGTTTCCAATGAGCTTCCAATCTGACTTTCAACCCCAAATAAATTCAACATCAAGTAGGATGCCTCAAACATCAAAGAGGATTAAATTGGAGATTCTAAAACCAACCATCCTCAAATTTCTATTCAGACTCTAAGGTTTTGAAACTCCAACCCCCACCCCCAATTGCAATTGCCACAGTTAGTTCAATCCGGAAGAGAAGAACAACAAGAAATCCAATGACCATACTTCCATTTTCATCATCAATGCCATATAATTCATATGAAAATGCAAACACCCACGACTGTAAAGTATTAGCTAAGGGGTGCTTCACATAGAGGCTGACCAAGTTGAGAGGCCGTGGGAGTTCATGGCCAAACTTTGGGCAAGAGTCCAAAGAAATGGGCAATTCGACGAACTCTTGACCAAAGTTTGGGTTGCCACAAAGTGGCAACCCAAACTTTGGTCGAGAGTCCGTCATGGAGCCATTGCCACGTAGGAGCTTGGGCTTCCATGTAGGCACTTTGGAGAGCGATGGACTTTGGATTGTGCCGCCTTGTGTGAAGGGCGCGAGAGGCCAAAGTCAAGGTTTTTTGAAATTTGATTGGTGGAGGCCGACGGACTCTCAACCTTGGGCCCATGTGTGAAGCGGCCCTAAGATGGATAGTACTATACATACATTCTAAGCAAACGGTGGAATTGAATTTAGGAGAAATTGTTGTAGATTTGAGACTTGATGAAGAGTAGAGGGGACTTTGGATTAGTTGGGAAGTTATGCCATGGAATTGGAAAATCTAAACACACTGCAAATTAAGCCAAATGCTACTACAAAATCTCAGTAGAACATTCAGTTGCTGAATATGCTGCACAATAATTCTAAATCAATGGCTTCATCTGCTCTTCATCATAAAACACCAAGTCATACAAATCTAGGAGCTTCTACTTTCACTGCCTTCCTCAAGCCACAACCAAGATTATCGTAATCACATGTCTAAAACGCAACTACATACATTCTCAATATCCTTTGAATACACTGTTTTGTTTTTGAACAAGAGAAACACCCAGTCATAGATTCAAAGAACTTTCAAGCAGAATGCACCATTTACTTCAAGAGAGAGTTATGGTAGTAAATCTTTCTTTCCTTCTTCTAAGTACACTACTCGCTTACTTGCAATTGTGCTTACTTGCAATTGCACTTACTTTATCCGTCCAATTGTCAAACTCTAACTCCAATCAGGTTCATCTTCAACACCCGAATTTCCTTGTTGTCAAGGATCCTCCAACTCCGCTCACAACTCCAAGCACAGCATTGCAAGAATCTCTCAAACTTTTACAATTTTAGAATAGTCACTCCAACTCAACAAGGAATTTCAATCTCTCAATGACAATTGCTCCTCATTCACTCAATTGCTTCATCTCAAAACTCAATCCAAGTTTACAAAAGTGTTGTGACATTGTGTTGCTCTTCAAACTCTCACCAATGCAAGCCTCCACCACAATCAACAATCAATAGCACAACCACAGAAATCAATATCAACAAAACAATCACACACCATGCACAACAAAGAATATTTACAACCCTAACTCGCAATACTTGTAGGCAAGAATTACATAAAGAATATATAGAAAATATAAATATATATTAAATAGTGAGCAAACTAACACAATCCTAGATTTTTGTTTTTTCAAAGCCTACTTATCATTAGATGAGATTTTAACCCCCAAAAGATTGTAAGTTCCTCTATATTTTGTTGGTTCCCAAACTATGCACATTGTCCTCGCAGTAGTTGCATGATATAGCAGGAGATTGTCATGTCATTTTTTTTAAATTAAAAAATATATATTTAAATTTTTCTTGCATTTTAAAATTTTTTAAAAATAAATTCTAATAGCAATTGTTTCAGAACTGTTGGGGGAACAACAACAAAAACAAGCTTCAGATGGCCCTCCAAACCTCCTAAAAAAACATATAATGTGAGGCTTCTTGCTTATAGTTACAACCTTTAGTAAGGGTTGTTGTAACTCTTTGTTTTTATTTTTATTTTTATTTTAACTTTTACTTTTACTTTTATTTTTAACTTTCAAATTTTAACCCTTATAATAGTACCCGTAATCATTTTTAGATTAATGAGCTATATTTCAATTATTTTTATTTATATATCTTTTTGAAGTATTAGATGCCCTCCTATGGTTCTAGAAAAACTAAATAGGGGTTTTCTGGAATAAAAACTTTGACTACACAGTCCTTCCCTGGTAGGCTAATTCAAACTCATATTTAGATAAGTACTCAATTACTAATTATATATAGTATGTAGACTCATTCTAGAATTAAAATGTTAAAATTGAGACTAATGTGTGACCCCTAGATTTGATGATTGAGGTTTGATATTTTACATTTTAAGGCAAAGAATTCAATGTTGATGTAGGGTGAATCTCTCATCATTTCCAATAGATCCTTAATGATTGCTAGGGATTATGGCTCGATGGAATTAGGCATTTACAATTGATTTCAGTGGTGAATGTCATCATTTCAAATAGATTATGAAGGTTCAAGTGAGGGATTAAGGCAAAATAAGGAGAAATTTGTTGAGCACTCGCTTCTCTCACACTTATGACTCTACCATTCTTACTATTTTATTCACTCTACTGTTCTGTTGTGAATGTATTTTGTTGTAAGTCAGGTAGTTGGACACTCAACGTGAAGCTAGTCGACATGTCTTTTCTTCCCAAAACAAAGGTTGAGCTCAAGGAATATTTGGTGCGAGTAGATGATGAAGTTAAAAGGCGAAAGGGGAAGCTACCATTTTTTTCTTCTGAGAAAGTCCGTGCACTTCTAAGTGAATGTGGTGGTGACAACCTCCAATGGACCAAGGATGCAAATTTCGAGTTTAGGCAAATGGAGCTATGTAGTAGTGTGGTGTTCCAAACGGCCACTTACATCCGAATTCAGCCTGTGGTGCACAGAGATCCTTGGAGTAGTGAAGTAGCGATAACGTTGTAGAACATTTAGATTGGGCTAACAATTTGGAGGCCAAGAATTGGTAGGACAAAACTTGTATTACTCTAAGGATGAAATTGCTCTTATCAGGAATATGTCTTCACAAAATCCAAACTTGGCAAATTTTGCAAAGTATAAGGGCCTAAGTGCAAAGGATGCCTTAGCTAATTGGTCGTTTGGGTATAACAGCCCAATGGATCATGACTCCGGCTATAAACCCCTTGTACATTAGAGTTTGGATTCATTTTTTGAATGAATTTTATCTGCTGTAATTTGGATTTTGGGTATTAGTACTTGGGGTTTGGGGCTTAGGATGTTTGTGGAAAATCCATCCAGATTGGTGGGGGAATTCCAAGCATTCAGGATTAGTTTAGGATTAGGCTCAATCAATCAAAGACACTTATAAATTCCTTGCAGCATGTACAAATGACATTTTTTAATGTCTATTCTTTGTCTAATCCAAAAAAGTTTTTTTTATAGCAATTCTTGTTTCCCATAATGGTGCATTTCCTTTACATATTGTACAATGTTCACCTATGGCATTTCTTAAGTATTTTGTAAATGGCTTCTAAAACTCTCATGAACAAGATTTGAACTCACACAAACTTGTTTTGCTTGACAAGTGTGTCACATGGAAGCTTGTATCCTAGTGCTTGAAGTATTATTCATTTGTAAATGAAATTCATGAAAAAACATAGTAAAATAATCACTAATTGAATGAGTAGTGCATGCAACGTAAATGCAATGTTCATACATGTTGGGATCCACATCAATTAGTAGCTCAACCACATTCAAATTGAAATAAGTGAAGACACTTGGCAAGAGTTAGGCCATATTTTGGACATCATAAGTGAGCATATTTCCATTTAGTACAATCTGAGGTATTACAAGAAGTTTAAAACGAATTGTTTGTGAACTTATAGCTTAGTTTAAAGAAATGAAAATAGAATGTTTTCCCTTAGCAAGTGTTGCTAAAATTAATTTGCACAATTTAGACACAATTCATCTCCATACAAACTTAGAGGCTCAAAAGAATTCCAAATAAAAAAAATGAAAAAAGACATGTATGTGCACTTCAAGTAGCTTAGTGGGGAAAAAAATGGAATTGGAATGTCCTCGATTGGCATTCCAAAAATTGATTTTATAATTTATTTGATGGTGGTTTAAAATGGAAATGTTAGAATGATGAGAGAGTCAACATACTTGCTCAATATCCTAAAATTAAATCATCAATAAGTTCAAGAAATAATAGAAAACAATTTTTTTGAGGTTCTTTATTTTATTGTAGTCCCCCCACCCCACCGAAGCATTTTTGTTTTTTGTTTGGTTCATTGTTGTGAATCTAGAACCATGCAAAACCACTTGATATTTCCAATTTTTGAGAATACCTACATTTATATTATACAAAGTTTAATGATAGCACAAAAAAATAAAATATCCTAAACATAATAAATAAACTATACGTACAAAATAGATTAATAATTACATGCTATGGAGATGATTTTGAATAAGATCCGCTACTATAGATCTAAAAATCCTAAATCCTAAATTGCAAGGGCTAATTAAAAATACAAGTTTGCATATATATATATATATGATGCATTGTGAAGAGTTGCATCCAAAGTGTCTCTTCATATTGTCTTAAAGGTTGTTAAATAGAGGAAGAATTACAATTTTTATTTATTTTTTATTTTTTTGTTTTATGTTTCTCAACCTAAATTGAAAAAAAAACACTAATTATTGGCAATGAAATTCCATTTCCTTTGATAAAAAAAACTAACTTGCAAAAGAGTAACTAACTAGCTACAATCAACGTTGAACAAAAAGCAACAAAGATAAACAATTAATAGTACCATGTAGTGAATAGTGCCAATAGTGCCAAATAGTGAATAGTATCAAGGCAATCAATTGAAAGACTAGAAATCAAGAAAAAACAAGAATCCTTTGACAAAAATAGAGGAACAATGACTAGTGAGCAGATTCTCAAAGATTACGGTCAAACAACTAGTTTTCCAATGGCAAAGGTAACAAGGTCAAATTAGGCAGTCCTAGTGGGGGATAAAAGCTATTTGGACTTAGAGCATCTCTAGTAGGGCACGTCAAAATAGACATGCCATCCTATATAAGATGTGCTTGAGGGCCCAATGCATTCCTGTTCCCCCACTAAAAAATCACAAATGGAGTTCACATGTCAAAAGCTCCATCATAATGAGGTGTATGGAGAGTTGGAATTGGTTAGAGCTATAAAAAATGAGAATTTTGAGGTGAAAAGTTTCAATAGCATGTCACAAGTCAATAGGGTGAGACACTCCAACTTGCAAGGTTGCAATGGATTTTTGAAATGACTGGTGTTGAAAAGCAACACAGGCTGCAATTGGTGGGACAATTCCTCACTTTGGGGCTCACCAAACCACTTGTCGGGGTAGTAGGGCAATCTCTAGTGGAGACGCTCTCACAATATATCACCCTTGGACCCTTTTCAAGGCAAGATTGGAGATACTCTTTGACAATATGGTGTTGTATCTACCATGACAACAAAGGAAGACGTTGACATTGAAGAAAAGGAGACAAAAAAGGAATAAAAGTGTGCAAACTACCTCAAATTTGCGAAATGGAAAAGATGATTTCAAAAGAAATATGTTGCCATGTCAACATTTAATTTGTTGAACCTTGAAGTTGAAATCTATATAAGATAAACCAACCTATTACCACCTTGATTTGCAATATGAGTATCTTGAGGTCAATTTCAAGAAGGGCACATATTTTCAGAGGTGAGTGCTTGTTTTATGAATCAAGCCTAAGTAGAATTGCAATTTTCCAATCAAAATTGTAATTTCTGTGAATTTTTTAACTAATCAACCTAAAATTATAGATCTGCCTACAGACTAAAGTCATAAATACCCTATCAACAATCCATAACCGCCTTTTTATATATGCATTAGAACTTAAGAATCCACCAATCAAGGATTGACATATTACCCAATGTTAACATTAAAGCCAAAATCTTGTCAAATTTTGTTAGAATCTTCAATGGTTTAGGACCTTTTCGAGACAGATTTAGATAGGACAATGAACACAATTGGGGCCAAGCAATAGGGCACGGAATTGGGAAGTAGACAATGAAGGGCTGATCCATTATATAGTGATCTTCATGATACTTCCTTTGCAAAACTAGAAGTATCGAGTTAATTAGCACACACATGTCATAGCAAGAATTTGGTAATTTGACTTGTCCTTATGGCATCACTCATTGTTTTAGTGGGAATGGATGTAGTGATCCCAAAACTAGTTATAGAATTTAGTGCAATATACTACCTTCAAGACAAACAAGCATCAACTTTGGCTATCTTGAGAGTGAGTGGCATTAAAAAAAATTAGAAAAGAAAGGATTTTGCAAGTTGTAAAGGATGATTGGAAATACTATAATCCAAAAGTAACTAAAGAGATGCTAATTCTAATGTAGAGGAAGTAACAGATTGGCTATCAAATTCTAGCTATCTGTTGTTGAAATCTTGGCTAAAACCTAATATTTTCAAGGATTTTTTTCTATAGACAATTAGCTACTGAAATCTTTTAGTAGCAATAGAGTGAAATTTAGCCAGCTTTGTAAACGCTCTTGGGATGCATGGAATCTGAATTTCTAGTTTCTAATTTTAGGTTGCTTTTATGTTTCCTAGTGCTCCAACGTTTTGAGGATGCAAGTTTGTGGGAGTAGCCAATCCAAGACTTGAGAAGCATAATACATGATCTCTGGTTTAGGGTCTCTGGTTATATACTTAGCCACAGCTTTGAGTTTCAATTGGAATTGTAGTGTAAAATGACTGATAATTTAAGGGATGCTTCACACATAGGTTGACCAAGTCGAGAGGTTGTGGGAGTTCATGGCCAAACATTGGGCAAGAGTCCAAAGAAATAAGCAATAAATGGGCAATTCAATGAACTCTCAACCAAAGTTTGAGTCACCACTTTATGGCAACCCAAACTTTGGTCTAGAGTCCATCGTGAGGCCATTGCCACATAAGAGCTTGGGCTTCCATGTAGGCATTTTGGAGGGCAAAAAACTTTGGATTGTGTCACCTTGTGTGAAGGGTCAAGAGGCCAAAGTCAATGTTTTCTGAAATTTGATTGGTAGAGACCGACAGACTCTCAATCTTGGCCCCATGTGTGAAGCAGCCCTAAGTCTCTTCATGCCTTAAATAATGACAGTTTCATGCCAAGATGAATCTACTCGTATTTTTCCAAGTAGTTTAATAAGAGTTTTAACAGGTGTCTTCAGCTAAGAGGTTCTGTAATTGCAAAATTTTCGGGCTTGCCTTGATTAAAGACATTTACTTCAAGTTGTCACCTGGAAACGATGTGTCAAAAGATTCATATGTTCTCAAAAAGCTGCTCCTCGCAGGCTATGACAATGAACTTTTTTCGAGGATGGAGCACTCTCCTTGATTTCAGCCAGTTAATGAATTATGTACACCTAGCCCAACGTGTCTCTAAAGAATTTCATTAGGAAACAATCTTAGAGAACTATGATGATTGATGAGGCAATTAACGTGGAAGTACAGTACACCTTTCACAAGATCAACCCGTACTTTGTAAAATACAAATGTGTAAACAAGTGCCAAGGCTGCACTAATCCTGCTGCAACGACCTTTTTGATAACAGAAGGATGCGCATCATAAAACATTCCATTCCCCTCTTGCAGAACCGTGGCATTTCTAGACAATTAAGCGATACATTGACCTGCAAATCACAGCACTAAGAATATCCACATTCCATAAGCAGAATTGAGCCGAATTTCAAGACGAGCCCACCGCCAACCCTTCGTTCTCTTGCAACCCCCTATTCCATCGCGAGCATATGTGGCAATGGCCACCTCTGTGCGTACATAGCGCTTACTAATTCTAATACTATGCATATGCTCAGATGACATAAGCATACAAAAGGTCAGTCTACCTCCTCTACAATGCACCGGGAAGCACTCGGCCACAAAGAGCTTCCACATAAATAATGCTACACATTGAGCATTGACATATCTACTACAATCCACTGCAGCCTGCTGCAGTCTAGTCTTGCTCCAGACTCTGCCCAAATTCCACAACGGCATTCATCAAAGCTCTGCCTTGCCTGGGTACCTAGGGAATGGGATCACATCCCTGATGTTCTCCAAACCTGTCGCAAACAGAATCATGCGCTCAAACCCTAGCCCAAACCCAGCATGCTTAACTGTTCCGTGTCGCCTCAAGTCAATGTACCACTCATACGGCTCCAGAGGTAAGTTCATCTCTTTCAACCTGCACACCTCGGCGACCAATCTCACTCATCATCCACCATAAAAACCACGAGGCAACACAACCACTACAAATATGCACTACACGTTCATCTCTGACTCAACCCCTCAAGTTTGTTGCCATATCAGTCTCACGGATCATTCGTTCAACGTAATTCCAGGCATTGTCCTGTACAAATATTACGGTGTTACACACAATTTGAAACAAATATCTTACCTTCCTTCAAGAACATCTAGCCGCTCCTCTCTCTGACTTCCACCGACCAGCTCTCCAACCTGCTCACCAAAAACACATGTTATGGGACAAAGCTCATGTGGTCCACAATTCTTACGAAAAAGGGTGTAAACTGGGCAAAAACAATCCGGACCTTGGGAACAAGCACGTCCATCGCAGCCACAGTTTTCCCATCATCGTTCAGGCGCATGTAAAACGCCTTGATGTCCTTCGGGTAATTGTATACAATCACTGGCTTCTTGTATATCTCCTCCGTCAAATACCTGCACAGCGCAGTTCATCGATCTCACCACCCACATCACAGCAATTTCACAAAACGGAATATCTCACCAACAGCAAGAGGACCCCTCGCCCAACGGTTGTCTCTTTCACTCACCTCTCGTGTTCTGACGCTAGATCAATTCCCCATTCCACCTTGTTTTCAAACTTCTTCTCCGTCACCTGTTCCTTGTCAAAAACAAATATCGCTCTTGTAAGAAAATGTCTTGGGACCATAGCCACACTTGTGAGCGTCACGACAAGTACAGAAAGTCGATCAGACTACTAGACCTTACCTTCTCCAGAATCTCGATGGCTTCGGTATACGTGATGCGCTCGAACGGGGTGGAGGCCACCATCTGCAGACGATCCACAGCAGTCTTATCGTACAAGCTTGACAAGAACTTCATGTCTTCCAGACAATGGTCAAGCAACCACTGACACATAAACCTCACGAAATCTTCTGCACAGTTCATGTCATCTTGAAGGTCGGCAAACGCAATCTCCGGCTCGATCATCCAGAATTCGGCCAAGTGTCTCGACGTATGTGAATTTTCCGCCCTGAAGGTAGGTCCGAACGTGTAGACGTTGCTCAGCGCACATGCGAACGTCTCCACTTGCAACTGCCCTGACACCGTCAAAAACGCCTGCCGGGCGAAGAAGTCCGCGGTGTAATCAACCTGACCGTCTTCTTTTCTCGGTAGCCCCGGCTTCAAACTGGCCTGTGATTCAAGTTGAGCAGCGCGCTCTTTGGCTTTCATAAGAGCCTGCAAATCCGTCGGAACATTAAGGAACGTATAGATGCACGAACAGGAGAACCTACTGCAAAGCCGACATTAGGGTTTAGGATTCAAGGTGTTCCTCTCCACTGTCCTATTTAATCCGATTGCCTGGGGTCCTAAAATAATAACCATGGCATAGTTTGAATACGAGACAAGTGTGCAACAATCGATTTTACAAATAACAAGTGTGCAGAATAGTCCACAGTGTCATTTCATCGAAGGTCATATTAAAAGGTCTGAAAGTACCTGCACAGATGGTTCAATTTCCTTCTTGCTCTTCTTCTGCGCCTTGAGCTCTTTCACAAGCTCAGCTTTCTCTGCTACGGCAGCTTGCGCTGCTTCTACCTCGGCCTGACTGGGAGGAGGATGCGCCGCATATTCGCGGTCTCTCCGTTCAGCTTCGCTGAACAGCGTCGTCACTTGGAACATCTCCCCAGCCCCCTCGCAGTCGCTGGTGGTGATGATGGGCGTGTGCACCCACATGAAGCCGTTCTTGTCGAAGAAGGTATGTGTGGCCAGCGCCAACGCGTGCCGGATCCTCGCAACGCACGAAATCGTATTGGTGCGAGCCCGCAGGTGCAATTGGCTGCGGAGAGATTCCAGGGACAACCTGGCCTTGGCGATGGGGTACTTGGCGGCGTTCACGTTGCCCACATGCACGATTTTGTCCACCAGGAGTTCCACTTTCTGTTTCTTGTCTTCTGGAGGCTTCACGAGCTCGCCTTCGACCAAAATGCTGGTCCCGGTCAGCGTCAATTGCCTCTCGGCAGCCACAGTCGCGTCCACCAACACCTGCATGTTCCCAATCCAAGAGCCGTCGTTCACTTCCAGAAACGCGGAAGCAGTCTTGCCCATCACGCGGCCCGTCTTCACCCAACCCCCAATTGTGACTGTCTGACCGATGAGACCCACTCCGCCATCAGAGCGACCGAGGATGGACTTGATGAAGACGCGGCCACTGTACTTCGAGTTCGCCACCATCTCCCGCTCCCCTGCCACACTGGAAGTTCCCTCGACCTCCTTCACCTCCGTCAACCCCATCGCGCCTCTCTGGTAACAACGCAAGTGCAGTGGCGTCGCCTTGAGCTCAACACACCATCAAACCCGATCCCAAAGAACGAAACCCTAAACCCCAGAAAACCTCGGCAGTGATACGACTGAGACCGGTTCGAGTAAACAGAGAAACGGAATACGCATTCGTTCGCCTCGAGTTCCCCTAGCGTTCCCCCAACCCAACACCACACTGGAGCCCTAATGACACGTCATCTACACCATTTACCGTCTGTCCTCCTTGTCTTAGAGCATCCCCACCAGAGCACTGCACCCCTGAAAATTTAGGGGCGGTACGGGAGCCAACCCATGTCTAACTAGGGACCTATTCTCGTTATATAGGCTACTCTCTTTCAAATCAAGAGGAGAAAGTAGGAGAATAATTATGGAACAATTTCCAATGCAGTCATGGTGCATTACGATTGGCTACAATCTTGGTTCATTTTGTAACCAATTTGTGGTTGGAAATAGGAAGACCTATATGACAAGAATAGGTCGAACAGAATCTTCAACTACAAAATTTATATTAATTAAATTCTGAAAAAATATGGAATCCTCCTAAACTCTATTTTTGTATAGGGAAAAATTTCTTCGCTCATGAAAACAATGTTCCAGATATGCGAAATTGCTTTAGTGGCCAGAAATGGATTGGTTCTTTTAAGACCCAATTCCCTATAGGGAAGAGATTCAGAAAATTAAAAATCAGCTTTCTCTATATGTTTGGGGAAGATCAATACTAATGGGGAAGAGCATTCTATATCTCTATATTTGTTCTTTTTTAATCCACATAGAAATAAAGATAGATAAAAATTGGTAGAAATATTTTTAGAACATCCACAATTGAGGATTAGATTTATACTTCAAAATACGATTTCACCCTCTCATTAGAAGAGTTTTGGGGGGTCCAGAAGCTTGTTTCGGGCCTGTTCCCTTGCAGTTGTTCCCCGCAACGAGGGGAACGGTCCACTATCAGAATTTTTTTTTTCATTAAAAAAAAAAAAATTAGTCTTCAAATGCAAAAAATTAAAATTAAAAAAAAATTTAAAATTTTGGTCAGTGACGTGGCAGGGGCTCGGCCACATCAGACCGCTGCGCAGAACTTGTTTCCTGTGTTCACTGGTTGTGATAACTCGTAGGCATCCAAAGGCCCCAAAAATCTTCTAATGATGAGACTAGTATTTATTTTTTAATACACCTACAATACTTTAAATGCCATAACTTATTCATACAATGTCTAAATAATGCATGCTATAGTGCATTAGGTTCTTCTTTCACTTACAGATAAGATCTAACCAAATACTTCAATTTATCCAAACATTAGCAAACCAATCTAGATAATCAAAATTATACTAAGAACTTGCAAAAAAATATTACTATTTTGTTGTTATCATGAAATAAAAACAATCTAACCACTTGAATGGAGGTTTCAAACCAAAATCATACTAGAAATTTACAAGCAATGTTGTTATTTCTTTGTCATTATAAAATATATATAATTTAGCCATAAATTCATTGCTTATTTGAATAAAAAAATTTGTTTGTCTATTGCATAGGTAATAGAAGGAAATAATTGAGAGTTTTTCCAAATTAAGTTAGAGAATACATTACAAAAAGAATGGGGCCACAAGATTTGAACCAACAATGCAAAATATGCAAATAAACAAAAATATTATTTTATTTACACTATTAGTTCAGATCTTGTGGCCTTCTTGAAGCTCCATTCGTTTCATAATGTTATAGGCTTAAAGTACCATGGCATTGATCATTTGCAACATATTATCAAACATATCAATTGATTTAGTCCAAAGAAAGAGCATATGATACAATTTGAAATATTCAACTATAGTAAAGGAAGTATAATTTGGTATATAGGATATTAATCATGTAACACCATACCAACCAAAAAATTGTTGATGGATGATTTTTTTGTAGAAATGAAGAATGCACCTATTGGGCCAAAAATTGGATCATTTTTGGTAAAGTATCTTGATAATAGGTCTTTTCTTTTCAATGATAAAGAAGATCAAATTTAATTGTATGAATTATCCATGAGTTGTTGAAAGACATTGCAAACAACACACTTTGGAAAATAAATTTTGGACATTTTTACAATCACTCATGATATTTAAAACCTAGACTATAGCATAAAGTACTTATTCCAGATGTATTTGATGCTAACCTAGAATCCTAGGGAGATTACTATTAATTTTTAGAAAAGTATGTGAGTTAAAAGATAGGGTCCATTTCATTCAAAAGGGAAAAAATTTATATTATATGTAGGACTATTATAGGGTTCATGAAATGCCACATACTCTATTATATATAAATTAGGCTATATAAAAACATCATGCAATAAGAATTTTTATTGATAAATTAGCCTTGACAAATAGGGATTGTACAAAATTTTAATAATATAGTGAATATAGATGTGGGTAGATAATTTCATGTGGATCTTAACATGGACACAATCAAAAGAATCTACAATGAAGGGTAGTTGATTGAGATAGTGCCCTGGTACTAATAGTATATAACTGTATATATCAAAAAAATTAAGTGTAATTGTAAGACATTGACTACAAGTGACATATATCATCACATTGCATAAGTAGAGAGGTTTACCTTAGAAGGTTCAACAAATTGAAAATTGTACAACATGAAGATAGAGTTTATAATCTATTTAACTTCAATCTTTGAAGCCATAAGTGTTAAAAACATTCATATTAAATGGTATGTTCATGAAATAGCTCTAGTGGGGATTTTGAAGTGTTCAATGGTAAACTTGTTATTAACCCTTAAAGAGAAGAGGTTGTTTTGGAAAAGAAAAAGTTGAAAATGTCAATTTTTGATGCTTTGTTAGAAATAAAAAGTTAATTTTTCTTAGAATTCGAAGTCTATAAAAATGTGTTAAACAAGTAAGGAAATGTGTGAAAAAAAATTTCAGACCATTTGATCATGTGGATTGAAAGGTTATAACTTTTGAAGTGAGAAAAAAATAATTTTTTATCAATCTTTCAAAATGGAATAAGTAGACTTTGAGCCCTTTTGGAGTAAAATTTTGCTATACATAATAATGATAATAATGATTTTGACCATTCATAATTATATGTTGTTAGGTTTAGGGTTGAAAAAAGTTCAAAGCAAATATGAAGTTTAGCTTCTTTTAAATCAATCTGCAATTAACGGAGGTAAAGTGCATTGGCAATATACTAGTCATCAATTTTGATAATTTCTTGTACAATGAAGAAATTTTCTACTTAAAATTCAAATTAGAAAAAGTGAGAAAAAACATTTGGAATATGTAGAAAAAAGTTCAAGAACTTTGGCATTACAAATTGCAAGTTAATAAGGCTTAAACTTAAGTTTTTTCTTGAAGTTGCCCTTGTATAGCTAACAAATTTTGAATCCTCTTAGAATATGATTTGAGAACTAAATTCTTGTAGATGATTGTATGTCATATATTATTATTTACATATGTGCCAAATTTCAAAAGTTGATGAACATTTTTGCAAAAGATGCCCAAAAGATGTCCAAATTGCCTAGGCTACCAAAAAGATTTTGGGAGTATAACTTTTGATTTGGAAACCCAATTACAAAAAAAATTATATTTAGACCACTCGAGGAATATTTGTTCACACTTTGTGTCACAATTCCATGAACATCCAACCCAAATTGACTTTGCATGAACCTATCCAAATTTTCAATTGTTTGTTCAATAGATAATTGACCTTTAGAGCCGGGTGAAAAACTACCTCTTGGTCAATGGCACTTGAATTGAATTGATTACTGTTGGTTTTATGATATAAATTCTATACATTTATGTAATAGAGGGAAGGAAAAATTTGTTAAGAAGTGTGAGTGAGTGAAAAATTGGACACCTAAATTTTATATGTAAGATAACCCTACTTTTATGTAAAAATATGGTCACCTTTAATACAAAAATTAAGGTAAATAGCCCACATCAAATACCCTCTTAACTCATGTGTGTACCATATATTACAAGGAGTGATCTCCCCAAGCCTAGCATCTCACCTTCATTTTGTGTTCACCTAAAGAAGGATCTTTAAGAAATATTTTTAGAATGGAGTTGCAATTAATTGTACCTATCTTAATATAGTATGCTTTATATTCTTTAATTTACTCTTTCATTTAATGGTATCAATAGTATGTTTTCACATGGTATAGTAAGAATTTTGGATTTTGGTGTTGAATATACTAATTCTTGAATAGCTCTTTCAATCTTGATCTTCTAAAATTAGTTTTTATGCGACAAAAGATTCCTAAATCTAATGTCAAATTTCAAAATTTTCATATCTCATCAGTATCATCTTTCTCTTACAATAACATTAATACTACTTAGTTCAATTATTGAGTCTTTCACTAATAATACTATCTTGCTAATTCATTGTAGAATTATATGAACTTGTAAAATGCACTAATGTAGTAACTCACAATATTCTAGGTAAAATCCATACACTATAGCCTACACTATTTTCATGTTATCTTGATTGTTGTAATTTTCATCTAATTCTCATTCAAAATTATTGTACTTCATGCATAGGTTAGATAAGTAAATAATTTCATCCAATTTTCACCCACATGAGTAGAATGGAAATCATATTATTCATGGTAAATGAAAAATGTTATGCAAGATGTTATGTATTTGTATCTAACAAGCAATACTTCTTTTTTGTACTCGACAACTCTTCTACAAGGTGAAAACATCCCAAATAATTTTTGTATTCATTCTTGGTAAAAAAAAACCTTATATTGAAAGTGTCTTCCAAAGTAGAATTAAATCATTCCCATACTTAAACTACAATCATTTGACTATTGATGCTCTAGATTTTAGTATTATGACCAAGCTATATGACAATTTTGTGGTCCACGAAGTGCCACTTTGAAAATTCATAATAATTACATGTCATCCAAGAATTTTGATTTTTTATTGAAAATTCATGATTTTCAAGTATATTAATACTAAAAAAATACTTTTTTAGAAAAGGTGACTCTGATTATGTTGCATTGCTTATTTTGATAGTTTTAAGTATTTTCACCTTACTTTATGTTAAATCAATAGATGAAAACTTAAGTTAGAGCCTTAGCTTATGAGGAGGCCTTCTACAATGAAGTGATCACAAATCATAAGTAAAAGGAAGAATGTTTGCAAAATTAATTTGGGACAAACATGGATATAGGTGCATGTTACTAATATTGATCTAAGATTATCATAAAGGGATGGCAACTTAACCTGGAAAGGATAAGGCCCATAATAAAGGTAGTCATCTAAAAATGATTAAATTTCTAAATGAATGGTTGCATCCTAAGGTATCTAAAATGAACTTCTATTGTTCATCTAAAAGCAAATCAAATCTATATGTGAAAATGCCAATCTCCTAGTTAGAACTTGAGCAAATTATCAAAGTGATTGTTTAGAGACACCATTATTCATGCACCACAATCTTTTGCTTCAAGGTTTCAAATGTGTTGTTTCCTATTGAGTATATGCCCCATTGTAGGAACCTACAATATGTTGCTTTTGAGAATTTGTAACATATTTTCTAATTAGTAGAAATTCCAAATTTACTTGCAACATCTTTCAATCAACAACTTGTTGATTTACTTAAACACAATTTTCACAATTTTCATGACATGGCCAATTGGAACACTCAAACACTTCTAATGAAGGTTTAAGGTATTACTACCATATTTTAGGATTTAAAGTACTCCTATTGGCAAAGGAAACAAAAAAATACAGTATCTAAACCATAGGTGGAAAATCAATCCAATTCATTCTTTAGCCAACTTATGAAGCACAACTAGAGTTCTTTGTCCAATTACACATTTTTGCCTACATAATTGGACATTACACATTTCCATTGTAAAAAGTTTTGTTCATCCAAATTCTAACCAAATAGAAGATCCCCACAATTCATGCCAAAGGATTTCATGAAAAAAAAGCATCTTCTCATTAAGCTTTATCCTCCTTGTCAACTTGTCATCACTTTAATTCATAAAATCCCCTCCTCAAACCATAACATTATGTACCAATGAGGCAAGGGTCCCTTTTGAATCCTTGAAAAGGGACCCCTACAATGAACAAAATTGTCTTATATGACTCCTCATAGAAACCCAACCGTTGAATCACCTGAAAATCCCTCTGAGGTATCTAGTAAAGCATAATACCTTCTCTGCATGGGGAGGACCATTGCCTGGTTACACTATGTTATGGCATTGTCCTATACCCAATAACTCTAAATGCCCTGGTAAAGCTCAAACCCAGAGATAATAAAAAACCATTTGGTACTGAAGCAATATAAATATTTTTTCATATTTCTTCTTCGCAGTTACCACTGTGCATCTCATCAAACCATGAAAATCCAGAGACCATCGGTAGTAACGCATTTTTCTGTTTGATCACGACTTTGTCGTGAACAGTTTTATAAGAAAGGATAACGGGTTCAGATGAAATGCAGGCTGTCAGAAAACGGAGCCAGAATAACTCCCACGGGCTGTAACGTCAATTAACAGTCTGTATCTATCTGTTACCCATCCTCTTCTCATCTACAATATTAAACTGACCACCCTGCATCAAAAGAGTTTCTACCGAACTCATCATACTAGGCCTTCTCACGAATGTCGACGGAAGATATAGCATTGACTATTCCAAAGACATCCAGAAATGTGCTCCAAATGTTGGAGAGGCCGATATTTCCTTACTTGGGAGTGAGTCCAGCACGGTCTCACCTACACTCATGGCCGTCACAGTTGTAACGAGCAGCTCAGGTACATACGAGACGCTCTCACTGAGGCACTGGCTGGCTTTTCAAGTAGCAGCGTACTCAAACTTCCTCACTGCACTTTAGATGTCGCTTTTGTTGATGCATGGGTTCCTCCGCTTTGGTCCAGGACCAACAATAATCTCAGATCGTCATTGGGAAAAATGGCTCACCAAGCTGTTTGTTCATAGAGCTTTCTCCCAGTCATCATCATCGCCATCGGGTAACAGTGCTGGCAATGGCGGCAATGGAGGAGGGCCTGCCGGAGGGCCTTGTTGACCTGATGATCCAGCTTGACTACCCACTCTTACGGGAGCAGCAGAACTAGAGGAACCGGCTGCATTACCCATCCTTACAATGTTACTCAGTGACGTTGACGGTCTACTCCGGGATGTGCTTCCATCTGCAGTCCCACTGCTCAAACCGGAACTAGCATTGGAAAGTGCACCCCAAGGATTCTGAGAAGCAGAAAGGGGAAGGATTTTTGATTGCCAGGCACCGATCTCCTGTTTGGCTCCCCTTTGATCATCCCAGGCGTCTTCAACCCAATTTGATTCTTGTCTGCTTTTTCTAAAAGCATTCACCTTCGCTGGTAACGAAGTCTGTATTCCCCAAGCCCCACTACGTGTGGAAGAGCTTGACTCCACTGGAACCGTTGTTGCTCCCCTGTACTCCGAAGCATGATCTACTCTCCTCAAGGCAGTGGCAGCTCGAGCACCGTCCGCAAATATGGCTAAAGCATTTTTGTCATTCAGCCACACCAGCTCGCATTCACCGCCAAAGCGTAACACGAGCGTACTTACATCTGCTTCCCGCGGAAGATCAAGGAGTCCTACCACGAGACCAGGTTCCATGTCCACTTGTGCATTGAAAGGCGGAGCACGGACTGGTCCAGAAACAATCATGGAAGGCGTTTTAGGCAATAATGATCTTACTGGCACTTTGGATTTTGAAGTAACGTGGACGATGGTAAATCTTCTAGGTTCGCGACCATGTCCAGCCACTGCTAGCCCCCAGCGTTCGGCCATCTGGTATATGACCTCTCTGCGCTCCTTTATCATTGCACTGAAGACATGTAATCGAATGCTGCCACCCGGCCCGGTTCCACTCTTTGGTCCTTGCACTAAGTACTTAAAACGGTCCTCTATCGCAGCTACCCACTGAGGGTCTCTTCGTATAGTCTCGGCTAGTAATTCGGATCCTACAACCCCTCCTTCTAAGCCAGGCACTGCTTCACCTGGTACAGTGGCCCCAAACGCATCTGCCAGCAGCCGCTTCTTCTCAAGTTTCGCACACTCGTCATCACATTGCATTTTTCTTTGCCCCAAAGGTATCTTATCTCTATCTCTTCCTTCCAGAGGCTGTAGAGGGGCAGGCAACCTGGATAAGACCATGGAAGCCATGTCATTTGTACCGCGCAAAATGGATCCTCCAGCACCACATGATACTTCAGCTGTGAGTCGTCCACAAGAGCAAGCGATGGTGACCATGACTTTACATGCAATTTCCGGACACTGCGAAGTTGGATGGCAGGGCGCAGCGCAGGTGTGAGAGCAGTGCCGTCGAGGAGCTCCACACTGTTGCCCGCATGAAAGACCTGATTGTTTCTGGCTAGAAGATCCAGCATCCACAGAGTCACATGGAGGAAGGTGGCACGGTCTCTCGCAAGCATGAAGGCCACACTGTCTCGTTTTGCCACAAAGTTTGTTGCACTTAATGTCCCGCGAGCCGCAGGGAACCCCACGAAGAACCACATGATTACCGACACACTCTTTTGCAACAGCTACAGTGCAGGGTGGACAATCTCCAAAGTGACACAGATGAGTTGCTTCGTGGCCACAAACCTGTAGAAGTGCACACGTTAGAGCCGCAAATTCGTTTTGCAAGAGAGTTATCCAGCAGAATCAGGAAAATAAAAAAAGCTGAGAAAAAAAGGACAAGCGTTCTATTTAATTCCGAAAATCACGTGTAACAGAAACTATGATTTCTAACATCAAAATATAAACCAAGTAGTGAAGTCATTTTAGGGATCTTAATTTTTGGAATCAATCATTATAAGAATCTGTGTTAGGAGCGATTACTTGCCTGAGGAACGGAACAGGGAAACTGACAAGATGGCAATGGAGTCCCACAAGGAACCGGCGGAGGTATCGAAGTTCGCCCACACGCACAAGACAGATCGGTGAAAGTAGTCTCCATACAAGGTGGGCAATGTCCGGGATGGCAGAGCTCCTGGCATGTATGTTGTTTGCATCGTAATTTTTTGCCGCAAGCGAGCATGCAAAGATGCGGGTCACGACTGTCCATGCTATCCAACTGAGACATAAACTTGCTGTTCGCGGCTGGGCAGCACCTGCACGCGGAAAACATCAAAAGCATCAACATACAGTGCTCAACAAGGTTTCATTCAACGAGGAATATAGACAATACTAACTCAACAGACTAGAAAAACCAACATGTATCGCTTCGCATTACATTCCAATGAAAAATGAACCTAAAGAACACCAAATCGGATACTAAAATGTGAATCAATTCACGATTTCAAAGATACCCCACGAGATAAAAAAAAATCTCAAATACGGAGAGATATTCACCTGTCATTACATCTATGACGTCCGCAACTTCGCATCTTCCCACACTTTCTGTCACACAAAAATCGACCGCCATCGTCTCCATCCGCAGCAGTATCATCCTTCATTTCAGCGCTCCTTGTCAAATAGCAAGCAGCTCTCCGAGTTGAAGCCCCACATTGGCATTTCTGCTCCACGGGAACATCACACGGAGGACATGGCCCAATATGGCATGGACTCTTGCATGGATGCTTCTTACAAGAGACTAGCTTTCCACAAATCTGTTGGCAAGTAAGAATAGGATCGGTGCAGCTTTGCCGCTGGCTCCCAAGCTCCAGTAGATCTGTCAGTTTCTTCTTCCCACATGGACAGGTGCGGACAACTGAAGGAGATAGCTCACACTCTCCGCAAGCGCCTGGATGACATTTGTTCCCGCACATGTGATTGCCACAGGGAAGCCTCTTAGGACACTCCGTCTCACAAGAGAACAGCCCCCCTTGTAAATTAATTTTACCAGGAGGCTCAACTTGCCAACACTGCAGACTCTCTTCGCGTTGTCCACAGAAACATCTCGCCTCGAAGAGAATACTGCAGGGCTCGCATGCACCTTCATGACATATCTGAGGACACTCATGACGACCACAAGACAACGGCCTGCCACATTGCTGGCCGCAGCTACGTGCATCCTTCCCTTGCTCAGAGCATTTTCTAGTGGTAGTACTTTTCCCACAGGGACAAGGCTGCGGGGGTGCGAGAGCTGTACAGGGTGGACACGGACCAGGGTGGCACTGTAAGGTGCAAATATGTTTACAATAACCACTCTTTGACTTATCTAGGGGCTTTCTGCAAGGCCCTCCACAACTATGAGGGGTGATGTAATAATCTAACGCAGGTTCACGCACTTGGCCACAGAAGCAAAAATACTGAAGTTCATTGGAAGTAGACATCTGAACAGCCTGACAACCGGGACACCTCCAATTCGCCTCTCCATTGCCAGTGGCAGAAACCGAGATATCGGACGAAGTGGGAGCTCTTGCCCATTTCCTTACACAGGGCATATGGAAGATAGAGTAGCAGCTCGCGCACGACCAAACAGGTGCATTTCTGCCCACATTCTCATAGCAAATCATGCACTCGATTTTTCCTGTCTTGAGCTTCTCTTCAAGCTCTTGCACTAACTGAGGCGTATTGATCTTCTCCTTTATATCTTTCATGCGTCCTAAATCCATTCTTCTTCCCTTCTCTTGAACACCTCCGACGTGCTTTTTCTGTGGCCCCTTCAAAGCGGACCTCCCCTCAGAAACTTGTTGACTGGAATCGGATTCGCTACCCGATTCATTGATGCGCCTCCAATTGCCACTGTCACGACCCCTAAATCGACCTCCAGATCTGTTATCAGTGCCTCTTCTATTTCCACCTCGTCTATCGTCCTGTGATCCATAGTCACCAGCAGCAGACTGATCATTACCCTGATTTGCCCTGCTCAATATACCATCTCTAGACGGTATAGATACTTCACGCTCTGGTTCTCCTACTCCAGAATCTAAATCTTCTGATCTACGGTCTCTTATTCTCGCAGAATAATGGCCTCCTCGCCTGCCCCTCCTGTTGTCAAAACCCCTACGCGGGTATGTGGGTAAGTCACTTCTAAGTTCTTCTGAACCGTTTGGCTGTGCCACAGGCTGCAAAGTACCATACAACGGAATCAATATTAGCACTGAACACAGCAAAATCTTATCAACATCCAAAGCGCGATCAAAGCGAAAAGGAGGTCCAAGAACAGGAAAGTATAATGAAAGAAGAGGCTAAACCAATTACCTCTGATTCGTGAACAGAGATTCCCCGATCAAGCACTCGAACATCTCCGGAAGACGAGTGAGGTCTCCTACCCCTGCCCCTGCTTGAAGACAATGAAGCTCCTCCCCTGTGGCCTCCTCTCGGCCCCGAGGACCTTCGCACCTCTTGATTATCCTCGTAATTCATTCTTCCACCTCTCGACTGCACTAACGCAGGTTCTCCTTCTACTGCGCTCATATTCGACAACACTCTCCCAAACTGGGAATAAATTCTAACTCTCTCTGAATAGAGAGACACAAAGACTACGGACAGATCCTCCTACACGAGGCACCTCAGAATCCTGGACCAGAAACCAGAAAACCCTAAACAGCTTCCCGTAAAATTTTACGAAAGCCAAACACACTCTCGAGGCGGCGGATGTAACAAGAAACGAAACTAAGATCACCAAATCTTTCAAATGCAAATGCAAGGGAGCAGTCTTTTAAAAATCAGCTCCCAGTTGAGTAATCCCTCGGAAAAAGGCCAAAACGGTCACTCAAACAGCAAAAAAGAAACAAACTTCTTCGCTGATAAATTGGTCTCCCAAATTCGAAAGACACAAAAGCAATCACTATCGCTCACACTGGAAATCAATCCTCTTAGGGCCCGATCAGAGCCAACAAACCCTAAACTACATCCAGTGAGATATTATCAAATCAAAATACACTCTCGAGAGCGGCAACGAACGCAACAAGGATCGAGAATCTGAGCGACAATTCTTACAAATTCAAATGCACGAGAGAGCACTTGCAAAACGGCTTCCTCGCACTAAAAAGGCAAAATCAAAAGAAGCTCGTCAAGGAGTACTTAGTCTTCCCAATTCGAAAAAACTACAGGTAATATCTAAGGGCGCTCACACTGCAATTACCGCTGTCACAAGGAGCGTGAGGGTGTACTATCGGTACTCCCAAATGCGTGTGACCCGAGCAACACAAACACTGTGAGCGACCCGCACTTCTCCTAACCCTAATTCGATGCGGTTTTCCACAAAACTAGCAAATGCTTTTGATTCAGATTCCTGAACTGCAAGGCTTTATGAAAGAGACGACTAGAATCGGTTGAGTAGCCGCCACGGCAGGAAAATTCTCACCCACGGCACACAATCCTGCACGGCGTTCCTGGAAAATGCCATTCAAGTCCAAGGAACGAGTGAACGACCACTTGGAGTCCTGCGGATTGACGTGGACCACATCCAATGGTCGCCGACCGATATATCTACCGAATTCTTTCGAGAAGGGAGCCTCGTCCATAAGTCGCGGATAGCGTATCCTTCCAAGGGGACAGTTTCGCCGAAGGTTCCCGTCCATCGGTCGGTCCCACTGGGGCGGATCCCCGTCCAGTGGTCGCCACTTGTCATGGCAATTTGTTCGAGAATGTGCTCGCACATTCTTTGGACAGGGACATGTGGCCCCACGCGGCACGCGCCGCGTGGTCCCCTCCCTATTTTAAAATAAATAAATAAATTCTTAAAATTTTTGGAGCAAATGATAGTGTGGAAGCCGTTTGATTTAATTTTTCACTTGGATGCAGATAATCTGGCGATGTATTGGATTTGATGGGTCATTGTTCCTTGGTGGTTCTTGTGTCATGTTATTCATGCTTTTGAGGCAAGAATTCTACCTTAAAGTGGGTACCTTTCAAATTAACACCTTTGGTTATTGAACCTATTTATTATTATTAGACTGGTCAAATTTTCATATTTTGTTGTTGGCAACTCAAAGGAGGTTCTAATGCACCAAAGAATATGACATTTGGATATTGTATGTGAAAGTTATGAACAATCAAAGTTTTTTTGGTAGATGTTTGAAAATTGTTTCTTCAACATGTGTATATATTGATTTTGAAGATGTAAAGTCATGATGGTGGTTTTAGATAGGGAGAAATTTTATATGTACAATACTCACCTAAATATTGTTGACCAATGCATGTAGGAGCTTTGTTCAGCTATATTGAGACTAATTTATCTTATTAGTGCATGTTGCATTAATCCTTTAGTGACCATGGTTGATTTGAGGGGTGAGTGAAGTTTTTGAATACAAATTTGGAAAAGGGAAATTTCATCACTACTCCAAGGAAGTAATCCTAAATCAAACTATAGGAATTGATGTTGTAGGCTTTATCTATGAAAAAAACAAAAAGTGAACATGATCCAACGTTGCAATTTGTTATCATAGATCTTTAAAGTGCAATGCAACGAAGTAGCCTTCAATTGAAGCAACATAATACATTATTGCCCTTAACTTTTAAAACATGCTTCCACAATTCATGGGATTGCCGAGCAACATTTCTATTATTCTTAGGCGTCAATTTCAAATAGAATCACATGAGTTGTTGAATATATATGCAACTTAGAAGGTATGAATTAGGTCAATCTTCTTATCTTTGGACAAGCACATCTACCTTGTTACGGCACAAAATTCTCGGAAATCGAATTTTTTCGAAGCGCATGTTGAAGCTCTATTTGCGTTATCCTTTGAGTTTGAGTTTTTTCAAATATTTTGTATTGAGGGCAATAAAAAACAAAGAATCCAAAATTCGACCAAAAAGTGGTCAACCGGTCACTAAAGGGTTAATTTATCAAAGTTGCATTATTAGTGATATATCAATCAATTGAAGTTGAAATATTATTATTTTGTATTAGTTTCTATGTAAAGAACAATTGATGTGATACTAATTGTGTGCCTATACTAAGTACGTTCAATTACTACTATAGTGACCTTTTGCTTTGGGTTAACTCCTATCATGGCCTCTAATAATTCTAATATTGTATACTTACACTTGGTAAAAGAAAATTTGTACATTATATTAAGATAATTTTATAATTTTTGAAGATAAAAGTTTGAATTCTAATCTTATTTAATGTATATTGGATCAAATACTTTTATGTTAATTATTTATTGAAGTCATTAGAAAAGCTAAACTTGAAGTGATAAATTTAGAAAGAAGACTTTTCAAAATCTATAATCAATAAATGTTAGAAAATTAACACTAAAATTAAAGAAAGTCACACTTACATGGTTAATTCGGGGAGATTTTTTTAGTTTAAATAATTTATCTACCACTAGTAAATTTTATCAAAATCCCATCATAGGTGAGAACACCCAAAAACATCAAAAGAAACAATTTAGCAAAAGGTAGGCTAGGCTTGCCCATTTATGCTAGTTGCTTAATTCCATCATCTTACTTTTGGTTCCAATTCCACCCAAAAACTCATCCAAATCTACTCATTTTCTTCAATGGTGATCACATAAGTAGCCCATGTATATAGAATGGTGCTAGTTGTGAATTGTTGATAAGACATTTATGACTCCATTCTATAAGCGATTTTGTCATTTTAGAGTACAGTAGACTACTTCAAAAATTTACATAATTTACAATTTTAATCTAAAAATTATAATTATATCATTCTCATACTTAGTGGTGATTGATTGACCATTGATTTTCTAGATTTTGGTTTTATGACAAGTCTATATGACAGTTTCAGTTGTTGGAACATTCTTTTTGGAAATGCGTTCACAGACGGTTTGACGGTTATGGGTGTTGTCACCTTATGCTAAGTGAACCATACAATCTAGGGTTCACATCCACTATAACAGGTCAAGAATGTTCCAACAACTTCTGGTTAAATTCCAACTCCAAAAAACTACTCTTTCAGATTATCTCACAAGGAACAATAGATGCAAACGAAAGGCTTGTCTTCTATTCTTTACGCAAAACCAAAGATCATGCAATCTTAAAAGGAAGGTTAAAGATTTTCAAGGAATTCACCACCTTGCAAGTAAGTTATTATTCCAGCCTGAAATTTTTCTGTGCACAACCAGCAAGAAGCTGGTTCAGTCCTCTTCATGAAAGGACGTAAAATGCTGTAATCTGCTATACAACGGTAATAAGCACCTCAGAACCTGATTAGAAATAGGAGCCATAGCTAAGCAATGCACAGGCGCAGATTGATGACATCCTTGTCTGCAATGACAATAATGGTGTCTCCTCAATCTCAAGGCAGGCACCTCTACATGCCATAACCTAGGAGGGCGAACCAGCAACTCTTCTTATGCTTGATGCATCTTCATCTTCTGAAGAAAAATCATAGTTATCGTAAACTTTCAGGAACATCTCCCTACAATGGACAACAGCACCCAACTTGACACAAGCCAGAAACGAGCCGGAAAGTTTTCTATGCAGACTGTATGCCTCATCTGGTGGGGCTGTCAGTCTGTACCTAAGCATCGTCGCACCAAGCTTGGTAACTTCCTGTGTCAAGTTCGTGGTGCGGAAATCAAACCCCCCTGGTTTTGCAAATGGCAAGCCAACTACAAAAGCGGCTTCCACATGGGCGTTGAGCATAACATTGGACTCCTTCCCTGTCAAAAACCCTAGTGCAATAGATTGCCTTACGACCTGCTCCCGGTCCTTGTTTGCACACGCAAGAATCTGCGCCATTTTCACCAACTCTTAGCTCATCTATACTGCCTCAACTTAACTGTTGAATCCTTCAGTGTCGAAGCTAAAAATAGACATTTCGATTTGGAAGCTCAGAGTCAATTATGTAACTTTTAAAGAATTTTTTTTGTTAGAAATTTAGGGTATGATTTCTTCTATTGGTAAGTTTTACTATCTTTCTTGAGCTTCCTAAATAGTTAATCTCAACTCCTACATAAGTGGAAGTAGACACTTTTGGCCAGGCACTTGGGTTAGGCTCTGACTTTCACTAGGTCGAATACATCCTAAGGTGACGAATAGTGAACTAGCAAGTGAGAACGAACGGAAATCGACACGCCAAGGGACAAGCAAAAACAGATATAAAATGAAAACTGCTTCAGGAGAAAACAGTGGGAAAAAAATTATAGGACCCACCATTTTCAAATAATTGTCAACAAAACGCTTAGGGTACTCCCGAGCAGCCCCAAAGTCGATAAGATTGATATTGCCTTTCTCTTCGTCGTATAGAAAATTGGCCCAATTTGGATCGGTCTGTAACTCCAAGTAAGACTTGTATGTATGAGTGAGTGCAAGAGCAAAATAAAGGTTGCACTTGTTTCAAGCAAGAGTCACCTCAAATTGGGTATCAATAAAAAGGAAAGACTCTTCCTCTTCATGGTTTGTCTCTGAGATTGGTCTTTGAAACACTTGCCTGCATGAACCGAAAATCAAAAAGCTCCCGCAGTGTGAGGTTGAGCAACTCTGTGCTCACTCGATTCCGGACATCTTGATCCAACTCTCGAACTCTGTCAATGGAAATACCTGCAGGGAATTGTCATTCGACTGATTAGAGACGCAACATGGACAATAATGTGCACCGCAAAAGATAAACCAAGCGGCTAATGCAAGTAAACCCCAAATAGAAATGTATAATCTTCATATGTCTCGTTCTATAAAATCCTCGGAAAAATATTCACAGATTGAAAATGTCAAAACCCCTATTTGACCAGTTTTAGAATGCCACTATTCCTACAGTCACACATCACAATTCTACTAGGGAAAGGAATTCATTCTTTTAAATGATGGGCCCCAGCGTGCTAGTATTGCTGCTACCTCATGTCTCATTTCATTGGGTATTATAACCGTCTACATTTTGAACCGAATCTTATAGTGTCTCCCCTTGGGATAGAGCGAACAAAAAAATCCCGGGTGCACGGGCTGGGAAGCGAAAATGACTAAGAAAAAGATCCCGTCCAAGATTACCAGGAACAAGTTCGGTTGTCAGCACCCGCGTATTAGAGAACTCATCGTAGACACGTGGTACATAAAATGCCTCATCGTCCTTCAACAACTCACGAAACCTTTTTTGGTTCGTTGCTTCTAGCTTGTAATCACATTCCCTTGCTAGCTCATCCTTTGCGACCTGTTTCGAGTATAGAGTGCCAGGTTAACATCCCCTAACATCACAAAATGCATCCAAATACAGAGCCTATACATGCAATCGTGAATTTGGTACAGAAAGGATGCACTAAGGTCATCAAAGGCCAAATCTCACCCGCATGGCTTGATCCAAGTACAGGCCTTTGGGGATGACATTAGTATAGTCCAAAAGTCGCTTAACATTCTCAATATCGCTATCGATGCTGTTAGCCACGCCTGGATACTGAACCTTCATTGCCACCACGGTACCATCCTTCAAAACTGCTCTATGTACCTGTGACCAGAAAATATGTACGCACGTGTATTATGAGATTGCACAGCAATCATTAAACATAATACCTTAACGGAATTCATAATAAACAAGTTTCAAAGGTTTACGCCATTGCTGGGCGCAGAGAGACGCTTAATCACAGAAACACTAGAGTCAGAAACAACGCTAATGGCACGTAGAATATAAAGCCTAGGAAGCACAATAAGAAACATAATTCCAGCACACTTTCATCATCGATAGAATCACCGATATTTGCACGTCTGGAAATCTGAAAATAAAACATGCCTGTCCGATGCTAGCTGATGCAATAGGCTCGGCATCAAAAGACTGTAACCGATCTTGCCAATTCGGACCAAGCTCTCCTTCTATCACTTTCACCAGCTGACGATTGGGCATGATATCTGCCCCCTGCCGGACGCGCTCCAATGCTTCCAAGATCTATTGTTACGCATCCAATAAAAAAATCGACTGTTAAAGAGCTGTGAATAAATGAAGCAGTGCCTGCTTATAAAATCAGAACATTATCAATCTAGAAACAATTTGCAGTTAAATGCATATCTGAAATTCAGTTCTTCGATGGAAATGGAACACAAAAAATCTCATTATGGTAAAGGATAATCAAACGACTAAGGACCAGACCTCTGTTACCAACAACATCTCATCTATTCATGCACTTGGTTGACCTTATTAGCAAGTGTTGAAAACATGACTTGGCTACATTTATATGGCCATCGAGCATTGAATGGAAATGAAGTTGTCTACAACTTCCCATCTTGAAAGTGCATAAGAAATTAATACATGGAGAAAAAAATTCGATCTCAACAGATTGGTTCATTTACCTTAAGTGATCTCCACACAGCTCAATACGTCTTCCAAAAATGACATTCCTGAAGTATTTGAATGCTTCAAGAGTCGCAAATAATATCCTCTACCTAAGCTGATTAGAAACATGGGCAGGCAGCTAAATGTGATACTGATTAATTAAAGTTCTATCCACATATTTTTGACAAGACAAGCAAACATAAATGAGAGCTTTCCATGTGATGAAGTGTCTTACCGGGCGTGGTACAATGGACTCATCCTGTATGCTCAGCATCTGACCCACTTTAAGTGCAGCTCCTCGCATTCGACAAAGAGCCAAAGCTAAGCGCTCAGCATTGGCCTCGGTAAGAAAAGGAGACAACACCGCCTGCCCTGGAACATTTGGTCCCTGACCGCCCCAAACCCTCTTGGCAGACTCCTGGAAGGTTCCCCACGCGAGTCCAGCTCCTAACCCTGCAAAACTGGCAGTGGACAACTCTTTGAACATGACAGCAAATATGTGAAAGCTGATGACAAGCTCATACACTCTATATGCAAATATGCGTATCAAAACATACGAATTCAGATATGATATCGCAATCAAATACATCACATCTCTATAAGCAAAAGATCTTACCCCATGACTCGTCCGAATGGAGTTGAAGGGACCCGCCTTTCCCTCGCTTTGCGTTTCTTCGGAGGCACTTTGAAATTTTTACTTACTGCCTCTGCTCCTACACCTATAAACAAACAATTGATGAAAAAATGAAGAAGAACGTAGAGGACACTAAAACCGCTAGGGATGTAATCCTGTCTCCTATTGACTGACCCCTGTTACCAACTGCAACTGGTCTCTTCCAATAACAACACTTGGTTGGGCTTCAGTTAGCAAACTTTGGGAGTGACCAAAACTTGGTTAAACTGGTCAATGGCCACTCATCTTGAATGAAAATAAAGTTGTTTACTATCTCTTCAATACTGATCTATAACCTCACTTTAGATGATTGCATCAAAATTAATCTTACACTGAGTGACAAAAAAAATTGATCTCGAGAGAGCTTGGTTCTTGTACCCAGTGAGTGATCTCCCAAAGTACACTTCATCAAAGTACACTTCTACATTAATGGTTTAAAATCTTATTCAAGTGACACAAATGGAGTCCCCAACCTTAGCAACATACCCACAAAGTGGATTGATAGCATGATTGCTCTGTTTCAGAAGACAGATTCCAATCAATCAAAGAATCAAATGCAGAACTCTTTCCTGCTCAGTCAATTGCACAAAGCGATGCAAACAGTATCCTCTACCATAACGACATTACATCAAAGGCGGCATTTCTCAAGGAACAGGACATTCAATAGGCTACAACGGAAGAAACGCACCACCTAGCCCTGAAGCTCGCAGCACTTGCTCAGCTTTGATTGCATCACTGTCCAGCTTCGCTTCTTCGGGCACCACACGCGCTTGCGAAGAGGGAGATTTATCAAAAGAATGCGAATCCACAGAGGCGAAATTCTCCAGAGGTTTAGACAAAGGACTCTTCGGTACAGACGGCAAAACCTCCTCCCTCACTCTCGACAGCACCTGCTCGGTCCTGTCACGGCGACGCGGGGGGCCTAAACTATCAAGCGTATTGAGCAGGTACGATTCTCGAGTTACAGCTGATGAAGTCGACACACGACTCTCAGTCACATCGCCACTATCCTCGCCCTTGCGTCCATGCCCTAAATTCTGAAGCCCCTTCACACGCCCTTGCGTGAGCCCGGTTAAGTCCGTCACCGTGCCAGTCACTGCTTTCAGCATATCGAACGCTGTATTGCCCACGCTCGGCGACCTCCTGATGGATTCCTTCGCCACCATCGCCAACCCCGACGCCACTTTCCCCAAATCCTGAAGGTGCGACATCGCGTCCCGAGTTCTCTAAACTAAACCCCCGAAATTCAGTCAATGCGCTCTTCAAAGAAAGATCTCGTTTGAATTCCAACTCCTTCGACCACAATCCCAGCGTCGATCAAACCAGGTCATTATACTGAATTGCGACAATTGAAGCCTACAAGAGCCCTGGCTAAAATGGCACTGCAGGAACCATACTTGATGGATTTTTTTCGGGTTTTTTCTCAAGTGGTCGGGAAATTCGTGCGGGAAAGACGTAATACAGTACCATGGTGGATTCGCGAATTGATGTGTGCGGGAGCTTCCATCGGAATCGGTGGCGATGACGAGGAGTGAATGCAGAGGAACTTCGGAAGGGAGGATGAAGAGAGTGGGGTTATTTTAGGGCTGACGTGGATGACAAGGGCATGCCCACGTTGACAATTGTCGAAGACCGTCCACGTCTCCGGTTGCACTGTATGCAGGGATGTATACCCGGAAATGAGCTTGATAACCGTTTCTCTTTGACGTGGCCGGGTGTCAGGTAATCTCGAAATTGTACCGTTCTCTCCCAGTTCTGTTTCAACGCTACTGTATCGAAATATATCCATTTTGAAATTGAGACTACATGAAACGTCATTTTCAATTTTCAAAATTTCAAAATATTTGTTTATTGATTTTGGAGTTTCAAAGTTAATAAATACCAGAACATTCCATATTTTGGTGTATAAAAGTATAAAAATTTGAACACATTTTCAAATTTATCAAAATTTAGATATGTTTCAAACTTTGCAAAATCACTGTACCTTGAGATAGGTAGATTGTTTTTTTTGTTTTTGTTTTGGTGAGATCTCTTGGACCGTGCATCTCCAATCACATTTTGGATATTGTTGGAAAGCTTTCTAAGAGTAGGGGTGCATGGGCTTTGGTTCATGGCATTTGGACCTATGTGTGAAAGTTATTGAATTTTAAATTTTTTAGGAATTAAAAAACTAAATAATTACTTTTATTTATTTAGACCATGATAATAGCACAACACACTAGGTACCTATGAAGTTGATAGTGCGTAGTATATCTTTAGTTTGTCTAAAATCCCATCCCAAATGGTAATGAGGTTTGATAACTTATATAATAGAATAACTCGACCAATATAAAACACCAATCTATAAGTCAATAAAAGTACATCCCATTTTTTATCGGATCATAAATGACAAGCAAAAAAAATTCCCTAAATTCCCATATAGTATAATTTTATAAAAATGGTAAAATGGTTTTTAGTTTTGAATAAGTTCTTTGGCTTCAAGTCCTACCATTTAATTATTTCTTTGACCTACTTCTTTCAATGACATAGACTTTTGGTATTGAATTTTTTTAAGGGACCATTCATTGTCTATTTATTTTTCTTTGATGTCAATTTTTGAATATGCAATCTTTATAAAGTTAAGGCTTGAAAAGAGTTTTAAAGAACATTTTTAATATCATGGAATAATTAAATTTTTCTTGAAACCTTCAAAAGCACATAATGAAACTTGTAAAAAATATAAATTCTATATTGAACTACCTTGATGATCACAAACAAGTAAATAAATGAACAAAGAAAACACTATTGTCATATTATCTCAAATTGATTGTCATCTAATAATTTATCTAATTTTCATCTATATTTAATCCAAATGTTCACACCAATTAAACATTATTTATCTAATATTAATTTAAAACACCAATTAGACCTTATTCATCTAATATTAATTTAAATTATGCTAGAAAGTTATGCACTAGTTTAATAGATAGTAGCTTTTTCCCTCATGAAAATGAAGTTTCCATGCTTGTAAAAACAAAAAACTACAAAAAATTCATATTAAAATAAATAAATTAGAGGCATAATGCCGGGACATCCCCATTCTTTGGGATTCTGAGTTTCTTGACACAAGATATGATAGCCATTCACGTGAATAGAACTTGGTGGATTTCGGAACTCCACGGTAATTCGAACCGTAGATTCCTCCTTCCGAAATCTACGTTCCAGAAGCAAGACTTCCGAGCCCCCTCCGAAGTCTCCAACCCCTGGCCTCAAAATGCGAGTGTCCCTCCCTCTTTGCTGTTGCAACTCCTCCTCACAGGGCTCAAGCGGTGTTATTAGTTTGGCGATCGGGTAGGCATTTGAAGCTTCGTAGTCGTTTTCTTTCAAGGTACGCTTTCCGGTATTTCATTTTTCTGCCTTTGCCGTCTGATTCGCAATTTGCTTGAAGTCGTTTGTTGCTTTTTCTTTTTCTTTTAAGAAAATTAGTTCGTCTTTGTGGATTGCGCCTTGGATCAGAGCTGTTTGTCGATGCGTTGGAAAATCTGCTATAGGGCGTGTGTGATGGATTGTCCGAGTTTTAGTGTTGAGAGCTGCTCTCGACAGTGTCGAAAGAACGGTCAAATGAGTGTAGGATTTTGCGCGCGGATTTGCTTGCTAAGAGCGTAAGTCAATCTTGAGAGGGTGAGTGTTCTGGATTTTCTACGATTGTATCTTTCGCACGTGATAAATTGAAGAATTTCATTGTTAAGTCTGATAAAATGTCAGTGTTTCTCAGAGAGCTGAGAGAGATTGAATTTGAAGGTAAGGAATGACGTCTCTATTTTTCGTTGACTCACTGGCTCAAGCTTAGCAAGCTTTTAGCTGTGATTTAGCTGCGATTGGAAGTGTATGTTTCTTCTTGAATGTTGTGTACAAGGTTTTTCTTGTAGAATGATGTTCTTGGTTGAGATTTTATTCTGTGTGTCTGTAGAGCATGCGGATTTGCTTGCTAAGAGAGTTAACCAATCTGCAGTGTAGTGTAAACCTTCGTGTGTGAGAGCTTTAATATTTTCATCATTAATTCTGAGGTGAAATTCAGTCCAATTTCAGTGTTTAGCAGAGAGATGACTTAGAGTGAATAGAACGTGTTTTTTTTTAATTTTTGTTGCTTTAGAGTCAAATTTTTAAATGCATTTCCCCTAATTTTTCTTTTCCCTCTGTGTTTGTCTGCGAGCGTATTTTCTTATTCAGTTCTTGTATCCTTAATTTATACTTGTGCACTTGACATAAGCTGCAGCTGATGTCCCTAAATTATTACGTCTCAAATCCAGGGACATAAGCTGCAGTTTCCAAAGTTTCTATTCACAGCGTTAAATTCGATCGTCAATTGAGAGTTCTCGTATGTTGTTTTGAGGATATGATTCGAGCACAAAAAGATGGTAGAATTCCGACACTTACTAACTATGTGTTACAATGAGCTTGCAGAGGACAATTTTGATGATTTGATTCCTGAAAATCCTTCTGTGTTCTGGTAATTAGTGGCAAAACTATTTTTCACATGAACAACCAGACACTGCTCTCGTAAGGTTATATCTTTTTGTTGCGGCTGCTGAAATATTGAGTGGATGGTATAGAGACGTAATTACAGGAGATTTATGCAAACTGATCCGTTGAAGCAATGAGTCTTGAAACTGGAGAGATTGACGAACTTAAAGCCACGCCTGCGGTTGAGGATGCCAGTATAGACCTTGATCTGCCTGGTACTTTAGTGGATCTGAGCAATGCTGAAATCTCCTCGGATTCATCGACAGTGTTGGAGCACCTTCACATTGAAGAGTCACGAGAGCATGATACGGAGTTTGCTGCGGAAATTACGAGTGCAGATTTAACTCGGCCTGATTCTGCGATGGGTGAAACTAAGGCTGGAAGTCCCTCGCCTTTAGCAGTAGTATCGGAACGTTTTGAAACCAAAACAGCCGAAGAATCTGGGATGGAGTTTGAGGCCGAAGTTACTAAGTCTATTTTTGATCTTTTGAGTGGAGATGGTGATGTTGAGAACCCTTCGGATACAGGTACAGTGCTGGAGCATCTTGAAAATGGAGAATGTGAGGAACCTAAGATCGAGGAACCTGCTGCTGAAGCTTCTATCTCAAGTCTCGATCTACCTGACTCTTTAATTGATAGGAATGGCGCTGGAAGCCCCTTGGATACAGTCGCTGTGCTAGAGGAGCTTGAAAATGGAGATTGTGAGGAACATGAGATGGAGAAACCTGCTACTGAAGTTTCTAGTGTCGACATCACTCCACCTGACTCTTTGATTGATAATAATATGGATGGAAATCCCTCGGATTTAGCCATGATTGATAGTTCAATGTTATGTACAGAGGAAGCAACCAATGGAGATCTTCTGGTAGTTGATACTGGGCTAGGCAGTGGCAGAGAACTGATGCAATTACCTCTTGAAGAAGTTGCTCAAGGTTTACCGAAGAAAGTGCAAGATATTCCAGAAAACGATTTTGAAAACATCGAATGTAAATCTGAATCGATTTACAACATTGACGAAAATGAAGCTAGAGATGAAGAACATCACTTGGACAAAGCCGCTATTTGTTCTTCTCTTGAAGGAGAGACCGAGTACCTTCCAAGTTCAAAGCAGCTGCCATTGGAGGCTGGAAAGAACGTTATCCAACTGCAGTGTGAATCAAGTGCACCTGGTGCTCCTAATGGCGTGTGCACTGTCAACATTGTTGGCACCGCTCATGTTTCAAAGGTTTGTGAAAAATTTATGCCTGCAAGTTCGTATCATGATTTATCATTTAGCAATTTCATGCTCTCAAAGCAAGATAAGGGAGCAGGGTATTAATCGTAGGGCTAGCGAGGTGGAAGTAAACATTTGGAAGAGAATTTATTATTAATATTACGTGATCCTACGAAGAATCACATTCAAATTTTTTGATACATTGCTAACTCTAATTGTTTGACTCCTTTACACAGGCATCATGTGAGGAAGTTAAGGCCCTCATCAGACACGTCAAGCCAGAAGTAGGCTTCCAAATCTCAACTTCTTACAGGCCTTACGGGCCTATGTTAGGTTCACTTGCAGGTTATTTAATAGTACGAAATTGGGATAGAACAAGCTTTGTTATAGCAAATGATATCTTGGAACTGTACTGAAAAAACTGTCCAGGTCGTGTTCTTGGAGCTGTGTTCAAGTAGGACGAACATACTCTTACCAAGGGAACTCAAGGTAGCTTTTCTCCTCTATACTGTTGAACTTGTCATTCAGTGTCTATACTACTTTTTAATATTAGGTTGGACATTTTCTAATCATTCTACATGGATACGAAGTTCCTTTACTTGGACGTTAATTGGTTATTGATGTGAGCTCACAACATAGATGCAATTGTATCATCCTGATGATCCAGGTACCAACATTCAGCAGCATGCTTGAATCATACAGAAAGAAGGAAATGAATCTTTTCGGCTTACTGTACAGTTGGTTTCTTGCTAAGGTATGGCCTTTGACCAAATTTTGATTATTTGCGTCTCTTACCTGTTCGTGGGCATGACAACCAGTCGTATTTAACGAGTTTCAGTTACGTTGGTAGGTGGGTGAGAAGCTGGAGATTCCTCCCGGAACTGAATTTCGTATAGCATATGAGGAGGCTGTGAAATGTGGCGCATCGGTTACTCTCGGAGATCGACCTATCCAGGTATGTTGAATCCTTTTGTTGCGTAAATGTCAGATCATCGCCAATGACGAATTTATAGTTTTCGTTTACTTTTTTGGTAGAAGATTCAGTTTTGTTGACACAGCGAGAACACTACGCTGGTTTAACTTTGGTAAATCCGTGCAGGTAACTTTGAAAAGGACATGGGGAATGATGAGCACTTGGCACAAGATAAAATTACTCTTCGGCATATTGACCACCTCCTTTGATCTACCAAGCGCGGATGAATTTCAGGCTTTGGTAAACTTCGTGACTTCCTTCTGGTGTACCTCACGCTGAAAACAGGGTAATTATAGGCTTTGTTTGTTGCATTCGTCCAGATGTGCAAAATTGGAAGGTCATGTTGGTGGCTTATATCTTTTTTAATTGGGTTTTGAGCAAGTTCTTCAAGTTCCTCTCTTTCCTATGACTCCTAGTTTTAACTCGTGAGGGTAAAATCTTGCCAATGTCAACATCAGTGAATCAAACTTTTCTCTTTTTCTAGCTTGATGCTTCATTGTTAAATGGTCTATTTGATATTTGGACTAATCTGCTGTTTGCGAATTGCTTTACATTTGTTTCCATCCAGAATTGATTTTGCATGCTAGGATTTTCTCCAAATGCAAGTACTAAAGTAGTTGATATTGTAACAATACTAGATGGAGAAGATGGAACAGAGTGACGAAGTGACGCTCATGATTCAGGAGCTGAGCAAAACCTTTCCTTCTCTTTCAGAGACCCTTGTTGTAGAACGAGACTTGTAAGCAAAGCATTTCTGATACCCACTCGACTTCGTTCTATGTGATCCTTGACGATATAATGTGCAGATATTAGCAAGTTGAATTGAGTTGAGATTCTGGTAATCAAAACTGTCTTAATTAATAAAAGTCTTTATGAAGGTGCACAAATGGATCATCATGAAGAAATAAGTTTCTTGATGCCACTGAAAAGGGTGGACATGGAACAGGTATATGGTCGCGAGTCTTCGGACTGTTGCACGTCGGTATTCCTCCGTTGTAGCTGTTGTTGGAAGAGGTCACCTCTCTGGTATTGCGAAGCATTGGAAGGAAGATATAAATGTAAGTTATTTTTTTGCCTTGAGCCATCTCACAAGGCTCTTATTCACAGGAATGGGTTCTTTTTTATCACTAGACCACTTATGTTACCTTCGAACGGATTTTCAGAAACTGACATTAGACCGTCTTTTGAGTGTACAAAGTTTAACATCTACGTGTGTGATGTCCACCACTTGCAGGTGGAAGAGCTACTGACAATACCTGCCAAGAATTCCATGAACAGGAAGTGGTTTTGGGGCACACTAGCTTTAGGAGTTGGAGGGATCGCTGTGGGTGCCCATCTTCTGCGACATAGATAATGTTGGATTTATTGTTCAATTTCAAGACCTTATGGGTATGATCAAATTATGACCACTCCTAGAGTCATGATGAAAGTTATCTGTAGTGCCTTATTGAAGAATAGTCAAAACTTTCAAAATCAGTTTTTCATTGTTGTTGAGTTGGAGAGCAGAATGCATGGGGCTTGTTGTGTACTTTCTCCTATCTTCCACACTGCAGATCACAGTTAATTTGGGGTTGAAGTGCTTTGGGTGCTACATCTTTCCACTAGTGATTCCAGTATTAGTGTCTTCCATCACTCGTGTGGGGCTACTATCATTCAAATATTTTTCTTCATCTGTAAGATCACTACAGTAGCTCTCTGCACATGCAACCCTACGACAGATGGCGAGCTCTATTTCACTCGTAAAATTTGCGGCAGTTTTTATGGTAGTTAGCTTAGCCATGACAATGAGATGCCGTAGCCACCAAGTTTTCAGAGTTTGTATATATTTAATTAACATTGCTAACAAAACTTGACTTTTATTGGCATAACTTAACGGTGAAGGTTTCGTGGTTGCTGAGAGCCAAGCCATATTCTACCCGAGACTAACAACTCTCGTCTAGAGAGACGTCTTTTATTGGGGAAAGCTGGCGACTTTTAGAATACAAGTGAGCAAGGGATACTGCGATAACATCTCCCGTTCAGAACTGCCGGAAAGACAATTCCTTTGAACTGCATACAGGTCTTGTCATGTACTCAAGCTGAGGATTACTCAATTCTTGGTTTTGGCAAATCTCCTACTCCGGATTAACTTTCATTTTCTATCTGGTCCCGTAATTCCACTAAAATGGAAAATGGCCATATTCATCATACGGCCCCTCTTGTAATAGTTCATTGGATGGTTTCCACATGTGCCTTTAACCCTTTAAGAGTCTAGGGAACCAGAAGTAGTCAGGAAGTGGAGGTTACTAATTTGTTTAACCCTGTAATGTTGCCATGGACACTAAGTGTTTGATGGATGACAAAGAATTCTCTTGTATAGGATAGAAGTGCAACTATTCATTCTTGAAGTTTTGTTGTGAAAAGGGAACATCTTCTACACTAGTTTGACTTCTAATGAATACGTTTTCATTTTTTTAAGCAATTGATTCCCACGGTATTAGAAAATGATGATTTCTTTGGAGATCAGTTTGTCTTTACAAGGTTAATTGAGAATGAATTGGAACAATCAAATTTGAAAAATACAATTACATGCAATAGTTATTTTCTATTTGTGTTTTATACATGGTATATCTATTTGTCTCTATATAATACATTGAAAGAATTACAAAAGATGTATCCCTTTTGCACCTTGAACAACATTGGTATTTTTTTTTTTGGGGGGGGGGGGGAAGTGAATACAAAGATGGCCCAAGTAGATAGACCCTTTTTGGAAAGGTCATTGTAAAGAACGATGGCATGTAATGTTGTATATAGCAATTTTTTTAGTAGTTTTATGTATTATAGTCAACAAAATGCTTTTTTTAATAGTCATTTTCCATTTTTTTTATTGTAGATGTTGGTTTCAACTATCCATATATAAAGTGTTGATTAGTACAAAAGAAGTACAATTGAATTTGTATCAATTTTAAGTAGAAGATTTTATATGTGTTCATGTTGCATGCTTCTCATATTAGGTGTGTATTTCATACATTGAATTTGTATTTGTATTTGATTGCTTTGTATAAATCATGAAAGCAATGTCTACCAAATCTAAAGGTCCTTAAGGCAAATCTTTTATTAGGTTGCTAGTATTGTAACCTTGTATTTGTGCAATTCTTACATGTCAATGTCAACAATGTTGTATACTAAATTCTTGCTATACAAATAATGGATTGTCCTAATTCTTTACACACCACCACCTATTACTCAATCTCTAATTCAGTACAATTATCTTCTTATATTTGATTCCTCTATTTACAATAATCCTACATTTGTTAAATATTCTATTTATATTCTTGATTTGAAATAGAATAATAGTGAATATTTGAGATTGCAACTCATATTGTAACCATGTTTCACAATATATTTTTTTGTATAATTCAATACACAATACATAGTGAGCGGTCTTATATGTTTGCATGTAGTTTATTTCCATTTGTACCATGTGCAATAATTTTGAAAAATAGTATTCATGAAATCCTTATCATCTAAATTCATTATAATCATACAACACGCAATAAATTGATTAATAAAGTTGCAAATTCACTACACATCTACACAATCACTAAGATAACTACATCTAAATGTACCCAAACAAACTTTATAGACAAATGGGTGTGTAATAATAATTGACAATCAATTTTTGCAAGTAGATATTTTCAATTGAATCATAATGGAAGTCATTGCATAAATTTTGGAATCACTACAAACTAGTTATATATTTTCAAAGATATAAGGTATAAGAGGCCAAAATTGTAATCTAGGTGATGCAAAAATCCATTTTATGCACATTAAAAAATGACACTATTAATATCAATATATGTCATAAAGAAATTTTTCTCCTCATAAAAGTTCACCACCTCTATAATACAATAAATAAAACCATCCATTACCCAAAAATGCCTCCAACTTCACCTTCTAGTTAATATCCTTCTAATGTTCACCATTTTTTAGTATCCTTTGTGTTCAGTTTCCCTTCAAAAGTAAGGTCAACATTCATGAGGGTTTAGAATTGCATGTAGTTATTTTATCAACCTTTCCATGGTCAGATAAATAGAATTTGGCAAGTATGCAAAGGCATTATATATCGAAAACCTCAATTCTTTTAACACTCGTGTGCCAAAATGGTCTAATTTTGAGATTTGGATTGTAAGAAAAGTCATTTAAATTTTTTTTTAATTATTTGAAAGAATTCTAAATCCAGAATTTTAGATTTTAAAATGAACTTCAAATAAAAATTTCATTGTTTATGGTATTGGTTTGCAAATTTATAAATTTTGGACATGCTTCAACTTCTACATAATTATTTATAAAATTGACCTGAACTTAGTATAATCGCTAAAATTCAACATAAAGTTTAAGAGATTTTATTACTATACTTGCCAGGGAACATTAAAAAGGTTAGAATATCTCATTTCATGTCCAAATTTGCCTCCTTCAAATTACTTTGATCTTAATATAGCTATAAACTTAAGAAGATTAATAAGTAATATGCAAACATTTCAACAATTATCCTACAATATGGGAATTGACCTCTTCCCAATCACCCTTCCATTTTGGTTATATAGGGTGGTTTAATTTTGCTTAGTTGGAGATGAACAATGATTAATTATGGTATAGTTCTCGGTGCAATTGTGCCCCATTATAATTGGCTCCAAGACTCTCAACATTGCAACCAACCTTTAGTCAATTTTTCAACCATTCTTTAGTTGGAAATAAGAAAGTCCATATTACCAATGTGGGAGGAACAAAATCTTCAACTAAAAATTCATATTGATTATATTTGAGAACTAAAATTTTGAAATATTATAGAATCCTTCTAAACTTTATTGTTGTACATGGAAAATTTTTGTACTCATGAAATCCATGCTCCAAATATGTGTAACTCTTTAAGTGGTCAAAAAGAAGTCAACTCCCTTACAAAAAATCTATTACAAAGTACATTGTTACTTATGCACCAATTTGACACTCCATAACTAATTACCAAATGTATTATGGTTTTATTTTGGTATTTCATTTTTATTCTATAAATTCATTAACAATTAAAAAGATTTTAACTAATGAATATGGATTCTTGGGAAGGTGATAGTAAGCCATGATAGTTTCAATCAATACTTTTTCTACAAGTTTGGAAGTATTGTATGAGTAGCATCTATGATACCTTTTGTATAATTAAGAAATGTATCAGTAGGCAATATTTTGTCAAATATTTTGTCAAAAAATAATGCTTTTGAAATGTTGTACCTACTTTGTTAACATAAAAAAAATTAATGATAATAATACACTAATCAATGATGTCAAGGGACTTCTTACAACAAATTCAAGTCACGGTATAGTATGTTAAAACCTCCTATATTTGAACACTTTGCATCTTCTAACACAAGCACTCATATTAAAGTATTCATCTCACAAAGTGAACATTTTAGGGTAGGGATACTTTTAAAGCATTCACCAAATCCAACTTCAAAATTCATACCTAGTTCATAGAGTCCAAAACATATGAGCCAAAATGGGTTAGGTGTTGCTTCTATTTTTCTTTCAAAAAAAACAGTATCACCCACAATGACACCTCATGGACATCCCATCTTCATAATAAATTTACAATTCACATCTATGTAATTATCTGATTACCTGAGGTGATCATGTTCAATAATGCAATCAAGTTAGTCTATAGAAGATCTTAAAACAGATCTTTGAACTCAACACCAACAAAGAGTGTAGAAACACCCACCTTCCATCATCAAATTTTATTAATGAATTGAACACTTCACACATCTAACTAACTACTCAAGATAATCATGTGTTGTACAGTACAATCATGCAACCAATTTGGTTCCCTGTGATGTATCTTGACAATTCAGAAAACTACAAAGTACCAGAGACTTTTCTATGCACATTAATCTGATGAACTTAAAAGCATCAAACAATAGGAACACGCTAATACCAATCCTCAGCATCTAACTTATCTAACAATTCAAGGTTCATCCCAAACAATCATGCAATCCCATTTGCTCATTTGAAAAATCTTGAAAAATAGGGTTTGGTTACCAAGGATTGAGTAGAAGCACTCTCCTTGTAAGAGCATCACCACCCTTGCCGTGGACCTAGTCCCTAGCCGGTGTATCATGAGCCCGGGCTAATTTCATTCATCCACTAGGAACTCCCTGTCTCTCCCTGTCACCCTGGCCATGGAGAAAAACATAGGTTGGTGGCCAACCTTCAAGGCCACAATTATTTTTGTCATAAGATTCTTGTTTTTTCTCGATTTTCGCTTTTCAATTGATTGCCTACTATAGACACTATTAATTGTTTCACTATTCACTAGTTAGCACTCTTAGCACTAATGATTGCTTGGCACAGTTGCATTTGGTTGAAGCTTGGTTGTGGCTAGGAACTCTTTTGGAAGTGAATTTTTTTATCAAATGAAATTGAATTTCATTGTCAATAACAAGTTTTGTTTTCAATTTAGGTTGAAAAAACCTAAAACTTGAAACAAACAAAAAAGAATTGTGATTCCTTCTTCAATTAACAACTTTTAAAACAATATGAGGGGATGTTTAGGATTTAGGATGAAAGTCCTAAAAACATAAGAATAAAATTAAAATTAAAATTTTCAATTACAACCTCGACTTGTTTAAATCTATAACCTTTAAAATATGAAGGCATGTTTTGGAACCAAAGGTTCAACAATTCACACCTTATATTCTTCAAGATTTTAGAGTGAAAGTCCTAAACAAAAGATAATAAAATAATACATACATAAAAATTCAAGATTATATAACTATATATATAAAATTAAAAATAAAGATCCTATAAATATTAATAAGTATATGTATATGTAGTAGATGTATGTAATTTATTAGATATTTATATAAAATAAAAAATAAAGACCCTATAAATATTAATAAGTATTAATATGTATATATAATAGTTGTATGTAATGTAAAAAATAAAGTTTTTATTTTTAATGCCTTTGTAATATGTTCATGTGGGCCACAACAAGTAGTCAACAGTGCTAGCAATATCCAACAATGGATAGTGTCAGAAAATTAATTGCTTAACCTTGAAATGCTTGGGCCTATGGCCATTGGTTTCACATGGCATTGTCCTCACTTAGTTTGTTGCCACTTTATATGTAGATGTGTATGAAAATTTTTATTTTTATTTTTTAGACATGAAGCTACATGTCTTCTATACTTCATGAAAATTTTAAACTTTTTTGAGAATTTTTCTTTTTATGCAAATTTTTGAAGAAAAAGTGAAGAAAAAATCATATCAAATAAAAAATTATCTCAAAAAATCTGAGAATTTCACTATGTGTACATTACAGTAAAAAAACATCATGGTGTAAATTCAGTTTCCGTGTCATTATATAATTCTCATTTAATTCTCATTAAAAATACAGTTGAAGTTCAAATTACAATAAAATATTCAATTTTACGAATTTTTCCAAAATTCAAATTGAAGTAGAAACTAGAGTAGAAGACCTTCATTTCATTAGTTGGACTTCGACTCAAAAAAAGTCATTTTCAAGGAGAAATTTCAGTTTTACTCAATTTCCCAAAATACACTGAAATGGCAAATTTTGTCATCCGTTTTATTCATTACTTCTCAATTATATGGAAATAAACATCAAATAGACCCAAAAACTCCATTGGACACTCTTTGTAACTCAACATACAAGGTCATTAAAAAAAAGAATGAATGAAAAATCAACTGTTGAGGTCTTCTTATGACCACTTGAATCATCCAAAAGCCATGAAATGACTCCCTGGGTGTTCCAAGGTTAATCAGAAATCGAGAAGTAAATTGTGAGTGAGGACAGGTATGGGTGGGGGAGTTAAGCACCACAGGCCACTTTTACATTTTTGGAGCCCGCCGTAGGAGTGGAGATGCTCTAAACCATCAAAGCACATTACTTCACATCTAACTACTACAGAGAATTGTGTACAATCATGCAATCACTTTGGTCCACAACTCCACATTGAAGAATCTTAGAGTCCCACATATTACAACTGAAACAGAAAAGGAGTCCAAAAAACTCCGTACATACTCCAGGAGTTGCCAGCAAGCCAACAGCTGTAAGAGAATGAACTAAATGGACCCCATCCCACGTCCAAACTCACAACTAATTTGTAGTTCATAGCCATGAAAGAAGAATGATTCTGAAACAGCAATGGGCGTGTTGGACAGTACATGACGAAGTCATGATAAGTAATCAGACACTCAACCATGACGAAGCAGCTTTGGAACCAAATTCACATTAGAAAGTTACCTTGTTAAAAAAAGTAGGGTGCTGAAAAATCAAAGCCCCCCAAAACCTCCCATTCCCAGAACTACCATCCGAACTAGCATCAATGCTTCCAAGCTTGCAGTGCTACTAAATAATCCTCCGTGCAAGCTCCTTTTTCCTAATCCCACTAACCTCCTTCAAGAATAGTAAAATACCATTATAGAGCAGAGAACAACTGCTTCACATGTCATTGTCAATGTTCATCTAATCATGCAAACATGTATTGCCAACCTAAAATCTGCTCCATTGTCGACAAACCTCATTGAAGGACAGTGCTATACTCCATGCCCTTATTGCTGCTGATCCACTGCAATATCCAACCCAAAAATTGGTCCACTTCGAGAACCTAGCTGCATGTTCATCCAGATGTCGGCAAGAATCTCCATGAAGAGCACATCAATCGCTGTTCAAAACTGCCTCTCCAGTAGTAGTAACTCGAGAGATGAGAGGAAGAGATCATGTCTACCTATCTACACCATCGTCGTTGTCATTTAACACTTTTTAAGATTTTTATCACCTTCAATACAACAAAGAAATTGTGGACCCGCCTCTGCACATGTGCCGTTGTGAATGCTTGTTAATCCCGTTTTCCCTTCCCTTACTATATACATGAAACCTCCGTAAGATGTACATCCACTGTACATGGCTTGATTGGGCTATGCTACATCCAAGGCTTCGGCGATGTCAAGTCCTGACACGCAACATTGGAAGTAGACTAGTCACCCGGCAGCAACGAACGACACCGGAGCGCATCGTGAGCTTGCGACTGACGCTCCTTGCAACGAGCAGCTCTTTCCGTACTCATCGAATATTATCTGCTGTGATCTGCATTCTGAGCTGCAAAACGCTTTGTCCCCTCTGCAACACCCAACACCTAACATCAGAATCATGGGATCCAAATCATGGTGAAAATAGGCGATGGCTTTGCAAACAAAGTGGGAATATCCCAAACAAGAAGCACCAAACATTAAAAGAAAGGGGATCCAGAAGATCGACCCTGGTGAAGGGAAACTAGCATTGCACGAAAAACACGGTGAAAGGCAAAAGGCAAAGCAACATGGTGAAGCTGAACCAGCATTGCATTAGCAACATGGTGAAAGGCAAGGCAGCATGGTGAACCTGAACTAGCATTGAACAAACAACATCTTGACAGGCAAGGCAACATGATGAACGTGAACTAGCATTGCAAAAACAACATGGTGACAGGCAAGGCAACATAGTGAACCTGAACTAGCATTGCAAAAACAACATGGTGACAGGCAAGGCAACATAATGAACCTGAACTAGCATTGCAAAAACAACATGGGGAAAGCCGAACGATAGGGAGAATGGTATCGTAGCTTCGCCAACAACATGACGAAAGGGAAACCAAAATGGTGAAACCGCAGTGGTCATACATGTACATGAAGATGTCTTGGTCTTGCGATAGATGACGCTTGCACAACCAGCACTCATCAAGGAAGTACGAGGAGACCGTCATAACTTTTCCTGTCACAACACTCCCTCTCGCTGGTGCTTCAACAAACACAAAGGCGTCGCTACAATCAACAGGTTCCATGCAAGCAAACTCAGCATGCTCATGAGTACATTCCTTCTGTTGAGGAACAACTCCTGCATCCCGAACCAGAGTAGGGATGGGGTTGCTATGACGCCGTTGATGTACCACCAGTTTCCCCCATGGACCAACAGCAGGTACAACAACATTGGGAACTTGACAACCCTCAGTAAGAGCAATGCCTAAGCCCACTCCATCGCTAACCTTGCGCTGGTGCCGAGAGAAGAGGCTATTGAGAACCGACCGCGGGGAAGCAGACTTCTCGTGGAAAGTCGGGGAATACAGAGGCGAGGATTCGAACGGCTTTGGATCAAAACCCACAACAACGCGTGGAGAAGACACAGGGACAAGATTCTCAATGGGATTCTTGGCTGGAAACTCTTGAGAAAGGGTTTGAGATCCTAACTGCGACACGCTCACAGTGCGGGACAGTGACCGCGGTCTTTTCCCTGCCATACTTGACGTGTTCTCCGTCCGATATCGTACACTCTAGTAGCTCTGTTTACAAATGAGGAGAGCTCTCGATACGCTACAACTCAGGAAAAGGCCATTACAATGTATGCACACACACGCTACCCCCAACCACACGTGTTTCCCAACCGATCTGAAGTACACAAGCAGGGAGCTACAAAGGAGAAAAGAAAGCGATGAGCGCATGTGGCCAAAGCTGAGGAATCAGTCCTTCAAAAGAAGAGCTCAAGAGCAATAAACTTGCTAGAAAAGATGAAAAAAACTACACAGAAATTGTATAGACGGTTTGTGCTTGTATGTGAGAAGAGCTCTTGATATGCTACAACCCACAAAAGACCATTAAAACATATGCACACACACGTATGTTACCGTCCACGAAACGTGTTCTTCCCAACCGATCTGAGGCGGACAAGCAGGGAGCTACAATGGAGAGAAAAGAAAGCAATGAGCAAATGTGACTAAAGCTATGAAATCAGAGCTTGAAAAGAAGAACTTCCGTGCACAAAACTTGATGGAAACTATTGAAAACTACACGGGACTTGTAGAGATGGTGCGCGAATGCGCAATGGCAAAGAGCAGGGCGGTAGGGGGCAAGTGTCAAGAGGAAGTCGTAGAAGGGCTCATATGCAAAGGGGAACCAGAGAGATGCTCCTCGGGACGGGACGGATCGGGTGTTGGGACGGGCGCGGGTTGGGTCAGTCAAAGGGTCTGGTTGTGCCCAGGTCGCAGTAGCGAAGATTCGTGGAATTACGGGATGCGTTGGTCCGTGATTTCGGGTGCATATGGGAATTGGGAAAGGCCCCCACTCCCCCTATCTTAAAATTTTTGGCGAATTTATGCCCAAATCTTAGATTTTGGTACTTGTTTACATTAACCAGATAATAATGGGTTGTTCACCATAGAAATCATCCTTTTGGGTACATTGTGAATCATCTACTTGGGAAAAAAAATGCTCACTAGAATTAATTGTAAAATATTAAAAATGAGGTTGGACCAATAGTCAGAGTTGAATAAAAACTTAGGACAAAACTCCTTGAAGCATCCAAAATGGGGTGGGGTGAACTGACCCCTCACTCATCTAGGGTTGACGAATCTCTATGTCTACCCGAAAAAGGCGTTCGTAACCCAGACGTCCGTCCTCACGGACGCCAGCGGACGTAGCATCCCTCCGACCGTCGGAAGGCGGGCAGACGCCCAGATCATGCGGATTAGATCAATCCACGTGTCGATTGGACGGCCGTAATCGGGCGGACGGGTATCGGGGCGGACGTCCAGATCATGCGGACCAGATCAGTCCGCGTATCGATCGGACAGCCGTAACCAGGCAGACGGGGCGGACGGCGTCCGCGAATGTCAGCGGACGCTGCAGACACAGCGTCCACGTTTGGATGTCTCGGATGTCCGACTGTCTTGTCAACCCTGCACTCATCCCCCTAAAAGTTGCTTTACATTTAGAGGCCAAGCCAATTTCCTTGACACCGATTGTACAAAATTTCAATCCCTTTTGGGCTAGATGCCAGCTTCAACTACTCACTAAAATAAAGTTATAACGGGGGCTGATTCTTCCAAGTATAAAGGCCTTGAAACCAAGAAGTTGGGCCAATTTTTAAAAAACTAGAAGGGAGAAAGAAGAGGGTTAAAATTTTTAGGGCCACTTTATATCTAAAGGCCAATTGCCCAAAATCCACTAGATCTAATTTGTTGAAAAAATAATAATTAAAAAAATAGTTTTTAAAATTTAAATCTAATATTGGCTCCTAGGCCAAGAATTGGCCTCTCATTTTTAGTGCACCCAATTCATCAAGCTCAAGCTATGCAAATCATGTCCTTTTTGAATAAAAAATTTACTATACCAAATTGGCCTAGCCTTTAGGTATAAAGGGGTTGGGACCAATTTCAATGTTTTGTCCAATCACAAGTGAATAGTCTTGGCCTCTAGTATAGTAAATTGGCCTAGCCTCCAAATGTAAAGGGGCTCTAAGTCATTCTAGGGGTGCATATAAAAAAAGACCCCCAATTTTGTGTCTAATTAATTTATCCACTACACCTTCCCTAGCTAATTTAGAGCCTCTTATTGCAAATATGAATTCAAACTTGCAATGTTTACCATGTATGAAAAATAAAAAATTTCAATGTTTTCTCTTAGGAACAAGCAATGGGGGCAATTCACCCTAGCCCCAAACTGGGGTGATGGAATTTATTGATGTGTTTCTTTTATACTATGGGGGCTTTCTGAGATCCATGTTACAAATAAGGGAGATCTTTGCAATTAACTTTATTGGCACTCAAATTATTATACAAGACCTTCCCTTTTGTCCAAAATTCTTAAGATGAAAATATCATTAGAAGATTTTTAGGGGGTTGGAAGGGCCATTTTAGGCCCATTCCCAACACTATTCCTTCAGCAATTAAATAACACCTATTGTCAAAATTTTAAAAATAAATAAATTATGTATATGTACACTTTTTTAATTTTTAATTTTAAAAAAAGTTTGAAAAAATAAATAAATTATATGATGTGGTAGTCACTATGCCACATTAGAGACTTACTACGATAGGTTTCCACAATTTGGAAATTTGGAGGAACTCATAACCCTCCGAAGAAGTTGAATCTTTTCTAATGGCACTTCCATCTTATTTATAGAGAGGGATTCTCTGTCATCCATTTGACCACTCTAATTTGTAGTGTCTTCAAAGAGTGAATTCTAAATGGAAGCCCCCCAACTTAGGTAATTGTTATAATACTCCTACTATTAGACCAAATAGGTACATTCTATGTGTCTACAATTTATAATGAAGTGAGCAATGAAGTCATTCATTGGACTTTTAGAACCACAACATCCTTACAAGGCTAAGAAAAAATAGTTCAAGCTCTAAAAGTGCAAAAAAAAAATTTCTTCAATATACCCATTGTATTCATCAATGTATCATCAATGAACATTTATAGAGGTGGATGCTTTTTGAGCCTATTGTTATTCAATTTTGACTTCAAAATTCAAAACTAATTCCATATAAGTCCAAAAAATATGAAATACTTTGGATTAGATGCCAATTTCATTTTTTTTTAAGAAAAATTATTGAGAAATATTTCAAGAAGTCAAACTCTTCAAAGTTGCAAATCATTTGGTAAAAGGTCACTTTAAGATCCTCCTATTTTACATTTTACTAAGAAAATAACTCCTCAAAGAGCCAACATCCACCATGTGGATTATGAATGTTTTCAAGAATTTATTGCTAGCTACATATTCTAAACTATGACTATTTTTTTTAATCATTTTGGAGAAATATTTTACTATTTTTTCAATAATTGTGTGATACTTGGATAATATTTGGCAATATCTATATTAAAATTAGATGATATCTAGATAAGATTGATCTAATAGTTTTAAGAAAATAGTCATCCAATTATTTTGATTAATATATAAAAATGAAAATTTCCTTTACAAAAAGAGTCAACTTCTTTTGGTTGTTGCCAACTAGCAAAAAATTGTGCATATAAAGAACATTGAAGGTGAATAATGTGAATAATTCACCACACTATACTGTTTAAATGCTAAATTGAAACTAGAAAAATGGGCAATACCATTAAAAGAAATTTGAGGGCACTAGAAGCCCATTTCAGGCATATTCCCTCGCAACTATTCCCCACAACAAGGGGAACGGCCTGCTGTCAGAATTTTTTTTAAATAAAAAATAAAATAGGGCAGTCATTATATTGTTGTGACAAAATAACTCAGAGGATTCATTTTTTGAACTCAATTTTTGCACTTTTTTTCCAAAAAAGTTCCACAATTATTGACTTTATTTTGCTAGAATAATTTCACTATTGGGATTAGTATATTTCAGTTCCATCTTAAAACTATTAATGATTTAGTTTGCTTTTTCTATCTTGTTCCTACTTTATTTAATATTTTCTTTCAAAATGAAAAAACAAATTTCCTTAACTTTCAACTCAATTCTTCAACATAAAAATTAAAAAATCAAAATTATTAGTGCAAAAATTCTAAGTTAAGAACATTCAAAGCCAAAAATCTAATTAAACCAGTCCAACATTTGGTGCATTTGGTGCAAAATAACTTATGTTCTTTACTTTGAATGCAAATATCTTGCAATCTATGTAGTCAAAGTTTTTGAAATTCCTTCCACACATTCTTATAATAGTTAAGTGCAAGATCCTACAGTCACATATGAAAAAAATTTAACTTTTTTGTCCTTTGCAATAAAAACATCAATTTTGAGTGTTTTTTAATGAAAGAAAGGTTGTTGAACTTCAAGGGTTAAGATGTTACTCTTTATTAGTCATTGCTAAAATGAAGCAAGAAGATAAGCCACAAGTTAAGGTGGGCACCCAAAAATGCACCATCAACCCGAAACCGCCATTTTCACTCTATGTACATCTCCAAAATCAAATTATGTACCTATATCAATGAAAGAAATTGTTTTAGAACCAAACTCTTTGTTCCTTCATAACTTTCGCATACGATATGCAAATACCATGTTCTTTGGTCTCCTTTCAAGTGCCAAGAAGAAAATCAATGAAAATTTGACCAGTCTATTACTACTAACTACCTAACAAGGCAAAGAAGCAAAAAGAAATGGCGGTTCAGCGAGTACCCACCTCACTAAGAAATCACAAAGTAATTGCCAACTTTGGGGGATGATTCCTTGTCTCCTTGGTGAAATACAAACTCAAGAAACAGACTTTGAAAACAGTGAGACTTTGAAATTCTGTTTCGTCAAATCCGTAGCACAAAAGAAGACAAAACAAACTGTGTCAGAAGGGTCTTTTAATTAATTACCCGCTTAATTCAGCAGATTCTGTGAGGCTTTCCATGCACAAGAGACCACGGTCCAGACTGGCGCAACCTCCACAAAGCTCCGCAATCTTGTACGCCAAGCATAATATAAGTTTAACATTAGTGCTCCGTATACACTTGTACGGCTTTGCATGGCTTTCCCCTGTAGCACGAAAAGAATGTGAAGCATTAAAATATTGAACGAACTTTAAGCTTAGTAGCCCCCTTTGGAAAGCAATTCAATTCCACTGGCCAGCAGCATGCCAACACTGGCACATGAGATGAACCCACATGCAAACATGCCGACTCCCGTACGAAAGTCAGACTGGATGGAATCAATTCAATAATTTTCAAATGCCAATCACACAGACACTGAACAGAAGCGAGTCCAACGCAGATTGTTGTGCACCGAAAGCATCCATCCGGAGGGTGTCCTTGGTAAGGAAATTGATACCAAGGCTATTCAGGGAACTGCTCAAGAATGATAACATATGAGAAATAAAGAAAAAAAGGGAGTTGAATCGCGTACTAATCGTTGAAGCTAATTCAATAATTTTCTAATGCCAATCACACACACTCTCACTGAACAGAAGCGAGTCCAACGCAGATTGTAGTGCACCGAAAGCATCCATCCGGAGGGAGTCCTTGGTAAGGAAATTGATACCAAGGCTATTCAGGGAAATCCTTAAGAATGTTAAAAGAAATAATTAAAGAAAGAGGAGTTGAATCGCGTACTAATCATTGAAGTTAATTCGATAATTTTCGAAAACGAATCACACCCACCCTGGCAAACACAAGCTCCATCTCAGATTGTTGTGCACCGAAAGCATCCATCCGGAGGGAGTCCTTGGTAAATTGATGCCAAGGCTATTCAGGAAACTCCTCAAGAATGTTACGAGAGATAATGAAAGAGGAGTTGAATTACATACTAATCATTGAAGTTAGTTTGAACAATAGTTTTCAAAAACGAATCACACCCACCCTGGAAATTAAACACACTGAACAGAAGCTCCATCTCAGATTGTTGTGCACCGAAAGCATTCATCCAGAGGGAGTCCTTGGTAATTAAATTGATACCAAGGCTATTCAGGGAAGTCCGTCCTCAAGAATGTTACCAGAAGTAGAGAAAGAGGAGTTGAACTGCATAATAATCATTGAAGTTCCTTCAATAGTTTTCAAAAACGAATCACACCCACCTTGGCAAACACAAGCTCCATCTCAGATTGTAGTGCACCGAAAGCATCCATCCGGAGGGAGTCCTTGGTAAGGAAATTGATACCAAGGCTATTCTGGGAAATCCTGAAGAATGTTAAAAGAAATAATTAAAGAAAGAGGAGTTGAATCGCATACTAATCATTGAAGTTAATCTGAACAATAGTTTTCAAAAACGAATCACACCCACCCTGGCAAACACACTGAACAGAAGCTCCAACTCAGTGTTAGTATATTAGGGTTACAGTTACATTAGCATCGGATGATTCCCATCTGACTAGTTAAGTACATATTTCATTCGTTAGATTAGGTTTAACTTCTTGTATTTAAACCGTGCTTACCAGCATGCTTAACATCTTTTGCAAACCAAGCTTGCTTAACGTTGTTGTAAGATCACAACAAGCATTTTCCAACATGGTATCAAAGTAGGTAGCTTAGGTCCTTAGAGTAGTCACAATACCTCAAAGTAGTATCATAGATCATTGTAGTAAGCTTCGAAGTAGTCATAGTACGTTTCGAGGTTCACTAGGTCGACCGTCGATCTCCTGCCGCAACCCTGGTGGCGTTTTTGCAAGCAAAGCCAGCACTCGTTTAACAAGTCTATAGTTATGGATCTAAGCGTGAAAGATGTTCCAGAGTCAATGAAGCTAGCAGGACCAGCTAACTATGTGATATGGAGTTACAAAGTGAAGATAATTTTACTGCAAGAAGGTCTTTGGCTATTTGTGGAACTTGATCAAGTGGGTGTCGACATCAATGTCGACAGTTCTGCAAGCAGAGCCACATCTGAAGTCAGTGCTGAAGTAGTAACCACACCAATGGTAGCACCGCCAACTGCAACTACCAACGTACCTGTTGTCGACACAACCAAGGAGAATGGGCTTCGATACCGTGTTGGACGGATCATCATTGCTCTGGTAAGAGATTCAATTATCTTGAGCATCATTCATCTTACCGAACCTAAGTCTATTTGGTAGGGTTTGAAAGCAATGTGCGATGTATGTAGTTCATCCAGAAGACTCCCTGAAAGAACAATTCTACACTCTTAGATTAGCAGAGGGAAAAGGGATATAAGACCACTTGCAACAGATTAACCTGATCGTTATTCAACTAGCAAACCTAGGTATCTTTACACTCGATGAAGATCTAGTTGACCTTACCTTAAATAACTTACCTTGAAGTTGGTCAATCTTTAGACAAATTTAGAGAGGGAGAGATACCTAACCTTCCTTTTCTAAGATCGAGGGACTGCTCCTCCAAAAAGAGTATAGCCGCCACCTGGAAAACCAACGGGAGGAATAAGTTAACCTTACGTATACTTGTGGCCCGTCACGAGGTGAACACTTAGCTCGCAGACAACCCCAACAAAACCGTAGCTATCAACACGACCGACTAGCTTCCAGCCACCAACTCACCGGTCACCAGTGCTCCCTAACTTCGTCGAATGTTTGATCAAATCAACCCCGACAACCACGAGCCGACAATTCAATCTTTTGCCACAAGTGCGGGAAGCCTGATCACTATGCAAGAGACTACACCAGACTCGTGCTTGAAGAAAGGATCAAAGTTATACAACTACAACTAAGCAACATACAACAAAATCGAACTCAACAAGTCCATCTTGCAGAGGACTACCATGGTTGTCATAACGGGCGAGTTAGGGTCATCGGACGGTCCGGCCGGCTTTAATTTTGTAACTTGTGCAATTTTGCGGAATGACACGTCACCTCGGAATGCGAAATCCAGGGCGCAGACGATCTCGTCCGCGCCCAACATGTTCCTTAATCCACATGGCATCCATGTGGCCTATTTTTCCATTATCAGAAAGTCAACTATGTGTTGACTGTATCGGACGGGTAGGACCTCTAACGGACGGGCGAACCGGACGTCCGTCCACTATGACAACCATGAGGACTACAACTCCGATAGTGATTCTGATCCACCACACATCCAGGCATGCATTGATGCCTTCGACGATCTAGACCTAGAACCAACTCTTGAAGAGATCAACACTTGCGAGGTCATCAATGTCTGCTTAGTTTCAAAAGTTGAAGATGATTGGTTCTTGGATTCGAGAACTTCCTCCCATGTCACACGAAATTCTCATACTCTTAGTCAGATCATTTTTTCTAGGACTTCACTCATTAGAACAGTAGGTGGGCAGACTATACTAGTAGTAGGACAAGGAACTATATCTATCACTGATTCTTCAGGAACAATAAAGGATATACACAATATTCTCTACATTCTTGGTGTCAAAACGAATCTACTCTCAGTTGGAAAACTGACAGATATAGGATATAGAGTACTATTCGAATAAAAAAAATGCTTCATTTATGATAAAGACAATCATAACACAATCTTCCTGCACGGCATCAGAGATCCTAGAAACAACCTCTATCGAGTGATGAATCAACTTGGCCACATCAACACTATAGCAACAGTAGCTTCCTCGACCCCAAATGACCTGCACCAACAACCTGCACTAACACTACAAGGCAACATTCTAATTCAAAGTCAATCACCTTGTACATTCTAACAACCATCGAAGGCCGAAATTCACCTATGGCACCAAAGGTTAGGGCATGTAAACTACCAGAGTTTGTATCACATGTCTTCTAGACAACTAATTGTAGGAATACCTCAATTACCTCTCATAAAATACATATGTACCTCATGCCAACTTGGAAAATTGCCTTGTGATAGGAAATCCAAGAAAAGAACCACTTATACCTCTCGACAACTTCAACTTGTTCGTAGCGATCTTTGTGGATCACTTCCAATGTCTTCTAGCAAAGGAAACCAATACATCCTGACATTCATCGATGACTTCTCTAGGAAAACATGGATATATTTCCTATCTAGTAAGTCACAAACCCTACCGTACTTCAAAAAATTTCGTGCCCTAGTAGAAACACCAACCCAAAAGATCGGCATACTACGAAGTGACAGGGGAGGAGAATACCTTTCTGCAGATTTCCAAGCCTACTGCATAGAACATGGCATTCATAAACAACTTACTACTGGCTATTCCCTACATCAGAATGGGATAGCTGAGAGAAATAATCGCACCTTATTAGAAGGCATTTGTAGTGTAGTTACTAGTACTAGACTTCCAAAAGCCTTATGGGAAGAAGTAGCTACAATAGTTAATTATCTCCAAAACTGTTGCCCCACCAAAGTCCTCAAATTACAAACATTAGGGGAAGCATATACATGGACAAAACCAAACCTTAGTCACCTGAGATTTATTGGATGCACAGCATATTGTCATATACCTGATGCCAAGCATTAGAAACTAGACGCCAAATCCACACCTACTCTTCTCCTAGGATACGACGAAAACTCAAAAGCTTATTGTTGTTACCATCCTTCTACAAGAACAATCATCATTAGTAGAGACGTTCGTTTCGATGAACACAGCTTTAGCATTCCATTTCATGAAGTCATAAAGCCCTTCCTTGACCAAACCTACCTAGATACACTTCTCTCCCCCAACCCCTCATCCACCTTTCCAAATTCTTCTCCTACCTCTCCAATAATCTCTCTCCAGCAAGATTCCCCCGACTCCCCAACTATCACTCCTTCAACCCAACTTCTTTCTTCAATCTCACCTTCTATCCCTACCTATTCAGATTCTGCTGAAACTTCCCCTCTTCCCCACATTCCCCAACTAGTTTCCCCGCTCCTTGTCCCTACACCCTGACGATCTGAACAACCAAGAAGACAAAACATTAGATTAGAAGGTTATGAATTATGTCTTTCAACCATAGATTTCAACATTTGTATGATCATAAAGAACTCCAAGGCCTCGGAAACATCTACAGATGTCGACAATGACAACATAACCTTCAACCAAGCAAAAAATGACCTTAGATGGCAACAAGCAATGCAAGAAGAAATGGATTCAATATGGAAAAATCAAATATGGGAACTAGAGCCACTACCAATAGGAAAATGGGCCATCACATGCAAATGGGTATTTCGCCTCAAACCTGGAATTGATGGACAGCCACCAATGAAGAAAGCTTGCTTTATAGCCCAGGGATTTGAACAAAGGCAAGGTATTGATTTTACAGAAACTTTTGCTCCAGTGATAAAGTGGGTAACCCTCCGCACTACAATCGCTCTAGCCGCTGCAAAGCAATGGGATATCCACCATATGGATGTTCGGACTGCGTTTCTAAATGGCCTTCTAAAAGAACGCGTCTATATGGGTCAACCTCTTGGTTTTAGGATTAGAAGAAAGGAATAGATGGTTTGCCATCTTCTTAAATCCCTCTATGGGTTAAAACAAAGCCTCCGAAATTGGTATGATAAAATTGATGCCTCTCTGCAGCGAATTGGAATGCAACAAAGTAAAGCTGACAGGAACGTATACTATCTACACCAAGATGGGGAGACCCTAATTCTAATGCTCTACGTTGATGACCTGTTCATCACAGGAAGCTCTACCAAGTTGATTTTTTGGATCAAAACTATTCTCAAAACTGAATTCGAAATGACAAATCTTGGCCCAATTCGACGCTACTTTGGCATCTCGTTTGAAACAGTCATTTTAGGAATCTTTTTGTACCAAAGGGAATACTCCGAATCTATACTCAAAAAGTTTGGAATGGAAAATTGTAAAACTGCCTCAACACCTCTTCCCAAAGGTCATCTTAGTAAGCGATATGAAGTCAGATTTGGTGGACTCAACTCACTATTGCAGACTCATAGGCAAGCTCATATTTCTGACTATAACACGTCCTAGTCTAGCCTATGTAATTAATAGACGTAGTAGCTACATGGGCAATCCACAATAAGGTCACTTGGAAGCAGCAAAGCATGTGTTGCGATACCTCAAAGGAACCCTCGACTTCGGCATTTTCTACAAGTCCGGTGCTCCCATCACCATCTCCGGCTTCACAGATGCTGATTGGGGATCCTACACAAAAACAAGGCGTTCAATGGGAGCATATGTGTTTATCCTAGCTGGTGATCCCATAACTTGACAAAGTAAGTGCCAGTTGGCTGTCTCCAGATCCTCCACAGAGTCTGAATATCATGCCCTCAGTGATGGCGCTCAGGAAGTAGTATGGCTCCATCGACTCCTTCAAGAACTCCAATTCTCCTCCCCGTCAACTCCGAACACTACATAGTCTCCAAACAGTCTTGCACCGTTATACCCCAGCATACAACTTCACTGCAACAACCAAAGTTCATTAAAACTAGCTCAAAATCTTGTTTTTCATGCACGCTCAAAGCACATTGAGATTCATTATCACTTTGTCAGAGAAAGAATTCTGGGAAGGGAAATCAAATTGTAATATATTCATATTGATTCCCAACCAACCAATTGCCTTACAAAATCCTTGGGGCGTGGAAAATTCCAACAACACCACACTTCCCTCGGACTATACAATAGATAGAGCTTGTCAACAGACAGCCAAGTCTCCTCCGATGCTTACTATACATCCTACCGCTCAGTGCCTGTAAACAAATATTCTTCGGCCTTTGTCAAGGACCTGAAATTTTTGTATTGTGCACCTCTAAAACTTGTAACCTCTCTAGAGCAGTTTGGCCAGGTGAAATACAATCTTGGCGTTCAACCTCGTCTCACGGCATAAAACCTAGGTTTTAGAGACGACTTCTCTCTAAGTCGATGCTTTTGCTCCCACGACTCCACCAATGCAATTTTCGTCATCTTCCTGTTGCTCGAACACACACCACAACAATCTTCATCACAGTCCTAGCCTCCGATGACAGCATCCACAACATCAAAACACCAAGCAGTTATACGTGAAAGTTCCGCAACACACTGATTATTGAAATTGCCACAGCTTCAACTTGTACAGATTTGAGAACAACCCAATTTCTCAATTGAGGGGGGTGTTAGTATATTAGAATTACAATTACATTAGCATCAGATGATTCCCATTCGACTAATTAAGTACATATTTCATTCGTTAGATTAGGTTTAACTTCCTATACTTAAATTGTGCTTACCAGCATGCTTAACATCTTTTGCAAACCAAACTTACTTAATGTTGTTGTAGGATCACAACAAGTGTTTTCTAACACTCAGATTGTAGTACACCGAAAGCATCTCGAGGGATTTCTTGGTAAGTTAAATTGATGCCAAGGTTATTCAGGGAAGTCTGTCCTCAAGAATGTTATGAGAGATAGAGAAAGAGGAGATAAATCGCATACTAATAATTGAATTGAAGTAAATTCTATAATTTTCAAATACCAATCACACAGCCGTCAATCCAGATTGTGCACTGAAAGCATCCGGAGGGAGTGTTTTGTAAACTGATACCAAGGCTATTCAGGAAACTCCTCATGAATGTTATGAGAATTAAAAGAAAATTTAAGGAGTTGAATTACAAACTAATCATTCATTTGAAGTGAATTCGATCATTTTCAAAAAGGAATCACATCCACCTTTTGTGGCAAACACCGACACTAAACAAGAGCTCTAGATTGTAATTTGTGCATTGAAAGCATCTAGAGAGAGTTTTTGTATAAGGCAATGTCTGAGGAGGAGAGCATTTTGGGAAATAAAGGGCCGACGAGGAGGCTCTTTATTTCCCGAAATGCTCGACGACGAGAAGCATTGCTCGACATAAACTATTGGCAGGCAACTGAACATTTTGGATGACAAAACATTTGTGGATGAAAGACTCGTAATGCCCGATTATATGGGCAAGATTGTGTAATTAGGCATTATGCGTATGGAAACCCTAATTGTGAAACAATGTTCCCTCTGAATGAACGAGAACATTCCCGAGAGTGGTTTATAGAAAATCGATGCCAGGGGTATTTAGGAAGTTCCTTGAGAATGTTTAGTATGAGAACTAAAAGCGAAGGAGTTTGAATTGCATACTTCACATGGAAGAATTGATTGCACATTTTGTTTAGGATAATGATTCATAGTTTATTTGTATAGTGCCCAAAAAAATGCATAAAAAGGGAATCTAAAATACTCTTTTGATGTACAAAAGGATTCTAACAAAAAGAATTAGGGAATCTAGTGATTGTAATGATGTTCAATTGCGGATTCAAAAGCATTTAGGATGAGTTAATCAAATGCAAGTGTGAAAAATATGTACAAAACAATCTACAATAATGGTTCAAGAAGCATCTAGCAAAACTCAAAATTGCAACTCTTGTAGTTGCCGCACATGAAATTTGTGGAGCAAGACATTCAAACCTAATTGACCATTACAAATACTTTTTATGTTGTCATTTTAAAGATGACCACCCATATGGTTGTGTTGGAATTAGACCATTTTAAAAATGACCATAGATATGATTGCATTGGAATTGGGTCATCCAATTCCACTGCAAACTTCAACTCAAAATACACAAAAGATATTGATGTGTTCCAATATATCATACCATAGGAGATATGATTGAGAGGATTCCCACTTAATACTACACCAATGACAATTGTACACCAATTACAATAAAAAACAATCATAAAAATTAAGGTAGAGGATACTAAAATGGTATTAGGAATCTAGTCCCATTTCTTAGTGACTTGAGCCTTGAGATGTTACCAATATTAATTCAATTGGCCTTCAATTGGGTGTAAACCTAATCTTCACTAAATTGATCATTGGTTCCTAATTTGTGAAAGAAAATGGTGGTCTACAACCTTGCATTCATTGCATAAGAAATCTTCTAATACATCAAGTGAAAAAATAATTTGATCCCAAAGATCTATCCAAGTCTAAACACATCTACTTGACCTAATTGCTCATATTGCTAATTGACTTGATAGTCATTAAGAAATAGCTTGCAGGATTTGACAAAGTCATATGAGCTTTATATTTACAAATATCAATCATGTCAAAAAACATACACAACACTAAAACAAAGATCTCAACTAAAAGCATCCAAGGTGAAAACATCCAAACACCACTATGTACTCATCCTTGACAAGTAGACTTCTATTGGAAGTATCCCCTGAAGTGTAATTAAATTGTTCCCATACTTAACTACAATTCATTAAATTTCTATATTGGAACTTATATGATGATTTCAATGGCTTAGAAAGTTTTACTTTGAAAATTCATAGTAATAACACATCTTATCCAAAAAACTATTTTTTTTAAAATTAATTATTTTCAATTGCTAATACTACAAAAATATATATTTTAAAAGAAATTGTCTCCTACTTTGTCGAATTGCTTCATTTGATGATTTTGGGTGTTTTTACGTTATTCAAAGACGGAAATTACATCCCTATACATCTTTAACTCCTCAAAGCCTAGGGTTAGTCTAAATTTCCAAGATTGTGAAGATGTCTTATAAAATTGAAAATTGAAAAATTCCTTCTAAAATCAATTACAGTAAATTGAATATTTTTTATTTTCACAAGAATTTTTTTCATTAAAGTTCAAAATGTTAAATTCTAATCATAGTGATTATTGAAGATTTTTATTTTATTTATTCAAGTCATTTTTGAAGGGTTATTTTTTGAGTTGGAAAAGTTATGTTTTGAGGTTAGACTTATTAGTACCTATTGAAAAATAGAATATTTTGCAAAGCAAAGTTTATAGATTGATAATTCTACAAATGTTTAAAAACAAACACACAAATTCCAAAAAAATGATGGATGAAAAAATGCATTTTGTGTGCTTGGGATGCATTTGTGGTCATCCTTGTTCAAAATTTGAACGCCGTCCTTTACGGGTTAAATGCTGAAACCCTAATCCTAAACCCCAAGCCCCAAGAGAAAGGCACGGGCATATGCGAAGCTCGGTCACCGGTGACCGAGTCTCGGTTCTTCATCACCGTCAGTGAGATTCCAGCTGTGATGCCGCAAGTGCAATTCACGCTGACGACGGATGTGCAAAGGTAAGAGAAGCGTCTCTCCTCACCATTTCACCAGCCTTCGGTTGGCTCCAAAATTGTAGTAGAAGGTACCTATTTGGCAATTTTCATGTAGTAATTTTGCTAATGTGGTGTTTGTAATACAATTTCTGTCGATTTACAACAAAGTTTCAGCAATTTGCTGTAAAATGAGGCTAAATAATTTGTTTTCCTCGACCTAAATCAAAACATTTGTTGAAATCTGACGGAAACAAACCCCCAGAAAAGACTGGCTGGAGATTTCAGTATCGCATGCCCAATTTCACCCAAATTTGGGCTTAGGACTTTGGTTGTGTTATAGGGCACAATCATGTGAGTTGGAGACGAGCAGTTGTATTGAAATCTGACGATATTTAATCTAAAAAAGGATCGCTGCGAAGAAGTTGTTGGACTATGTCACTGGAGCTTTGATTTCGCGATTGCATCCCAAATTTCACCCAAATTTCACCCAAATTTGGCCCAAGGGCTCCGTCTGTGAGGGAGAGACCAGTAGTTGTGTTGAAATCTGGCGACATTTAACACTATGAAAAATTGTCTGCTGAAAATTTATGTCTCTAGAGCTTTGATTTAACACTTGCATCCCAATTTTCACCCAAATTAGGGCTCAGGGAGCTGCCTGGGTTGTTGCAAGGCACAAGAATGTGAGGGAGAGACCGGCAGTCCTGTTGGAATCTGGCGAGAGTCAGCCTAGTAAAGAATATCTGCCAAAACATTGTAGTGCAATGTCTATTGATCCTCGAATTCACAATTGTATGCCAATTGGTAAAATTTAGGCTTAGGGTTCTTGTCTGGGTTGTTGCAGGGCACAAGCATGTGAGGGTTGCGCCCCCAATCACGAAGCTCGTGGCGTCTGCCCACAGCCTGGCAATGGAGACAACGCAAGTGGCGTCCACTAGCGGCGTCACGCTCGCGGTGCGCGTGTTTCGACCCTCGCAGAGAGCGCCAGATCGTTTTAGGGTTACGTTAGTGCTGGTGCACCAATATTCGCTCATGGGGGGTTGCCAGGAGCTTATGCGCGGGATGGCATATCGCCTGGCGAATAGAGGCTTCACTGTCGTCACGTTCGACATGCGCGGCGTGGGAGGTTCATCAGGGAAACCCTCGCTCACGGGAGGTGCAGAGGTGCAGGACGTCGTGGCTGTGGCGAGGTGGGCGGCGCAGCAGGGGGGCGCCACTTCGGTTATGCTCGTCGGCTCATCTGCTGGTGAGAAACAATTTTGATGCTCAAAATTTCAGCAATTTGAGATAATGACCAATTTATCTTTGAAGTGATCGACTTAGATTTCTAGAGAGCCTACGCTTGACCTCTGATAGTGAATTGATTGTGAGGTACAAGCGCTTTGACGAGCTATTGTCAAGAACCTGAATCCTACTGCTGTTTGTTCGTTTGGCATCAAGCATACTTGCGATGTCAAACCTCACATTTTTACTCAAACCTGTAGCAATTTATGACAAGAATCGATCCATCTTATAAGCAATCGTCGTAGTTCTCTAGAGAGCCTATTCTTGCTCTCTAATTTTCAGCCGATTGTAGGTTATGAACAATTTCACGAGCTGATCTCAATAGCCCTAAGCCTACTGCTGGGTGTTCTTTTGGCATGAAGCAAACTTCAATTCAATTAGTCGTCACGGCAGTCTCAAAAGTAAGAATGGGTAAGGGCTTGTTAGATGCGCATTGTCCGTAGATTTTCAACAAGCTACCAGACACAAGATTTGACCCGTAACTGAGCAAGAAATACCAAAAAGACAATCTGCTAGTGGTTGGCTCTCTGTGCAATCTGCTGTCATATTCGCTGCACACCTTCAATAGCTTGCTGTGATCCGAATACTTTGAAGACTTATCACACTCAAAACAATTGGATGAGAATGGATCACAGAATCTCAAATTGAAATTCTGAATGCAATCACCATCTCTACTTTCCATAGCCTCTCATACGCAGATTGACAATTTCCTGTATCCTTCAATTGCTTGTTCTGATCTTCATACTTCAAGTCTAGAGGCGTCTTACAGCTCATTAGATGCGCATTTTCAAAAGCTTTCCATCAAGATATCACTCAAAACAATTGGTTTGAGAATGGAGCACAGAATCTCAATTTGAAGTTTTGAGTGCAACCATCGAATTTGCTTACCATAGCTTTTCATACTCAGGATGCCCATTGCTCATTGCCCACCTCAAAGCAGTTTGTACTTTTGTGGTTTGCAGGGGCGCCCATTGCAGGAGCTGCCATTGATGCCGTGCAGGAGGTGGTGGGCTACGTGAGTTTAGGCTATCCGTTCGGCCTCCTGGCGTCCGTGCTCTTCGGCCGCCACCACAAGCTCTGCTTGCAGTCTCCGAAGCCGAAGCTGTTCGTCATGGGCACCGCCGATGGCTTCACGAGCGTGAAGCAGCTGGAAAGCAAGCTGAAATCGGCGGCTGGGCGGGTGGAAAAGCGATTGGTGAAGGGTGCTGGGCACTTCGAGATGGAAGGGCCGCAGTACGATGAGCAAATGGTGGAATACGTTGCCGCGTTTGCTGAAAGCTTGCAAGGAAACATACCCTAAACCCTCGCTTTTGTAAATCCCTTGTACTTTACGTGAAGCTGCTATCCATGGTGAGCCTCTTGTGAGCATCATGAATGTTCATAGCTTTCGGAATGATCCCTGAAGAAGGCACAATTGTAGGTATGTTAGGGTTTCAATTTGTGTACAGTAACGAAATTATTTTCATTCACAGCCTTGTAATCGATACTCAACTCTTTCTAATGACACATTCTGGAAATGCACATTCTTTGTATATCCTCAAAATCTGCCATGTTGCTTACATGTCTGATTAACCAACAGGCAACCCTCTCTGATGACGCATTTTGTAATTCCACATTCCCTGTATATCCTCAAAGGGTGCCATGTGTACATTTCTGATTGATTGATACACTACGCTCTCTAATAACACTTTGGAATTCCACGTTCTTGGTATGTCCTCAAGTTTGCAATTTTTTTGTACAGGTTTGATTGAGTGATACACAAAATTCTCTAATGACATAGTCTGTGATTCTACATTCTTTGTACATCCTCAAAGGCTGCCATGTTGTGTACATGTTTGATTGATCGATACACAACCCTCTCAAATGACTTACTCTGTAATTGCACCACAAGTCTCAGAATCTGGCAAGTTGTGTAGGTGTGTGATTGGACGATTTCACATGTCAAGTTGTGAACATGTGTGAGCGAAGGAATTGAAGCCATTTCTCCCTCGTTGGTCTCTGAATTGGCCGTAGATGTAGATTTCAGGACAATCTCTAAAGCACCCGCAGATGGCTTTTAGCAAAATCCTGCACGGTTCTAACTCTGTTATTTCAAGTTTACACAGATGCAGACAAATTAGCTTGTTTATATCATTTTTGAGGAGTTGTGCACAATCTTGAGCACATGTTCTGTTTGTGAAGGCAAGGTGTAGTTTATGTTAGAATTGCTTTTTTTCTTTGCATTCAATCTTTGGTTGACATGTTTACATAAAGGCAATGGAATCAATCGTTTCAAAAGTGGGCTCATTCTTCAATAGTTTAGTTTGCTAGATTTTTTATGTTCTTCAGTGGAAAGACCATATACATCTCCAAAATTTTGCATAAGTGTGCGTGCCAAATAAGGTAACTTTAAAACCGATGCTCATGGTAGTGACCTCTTCACCCAAATCAAGTGGATCCAAGGCAATGAAGCAGCGAAACTTGTTCCAAAGGATTCATTGAATAATCAGAAAGATGGCTCAATTGCGGACGTCGACAACGGAATCGCCCAGACGGACATGATCTGACGAGCAAGCTAGCAACTCGTAAACCCTAATTGTTGATAATCAGGGTACATTAGAGAGACATTCTGCCAGGATGCAGATGAACTCCGAACTCATATTATACATGCGTTTATCTACAAATTCGTACATGTGTAAGGGCTAGTACATCTGAAATGTACAATTGAAGTAGATAACATCTTAAACCCTTACCCAAAGACTCCCGGACGGCGACCAGTGCATTTCCAACAACAACGTCTTCGACTCTTGGGGTTCAGATCATCGAAATTCCATTCCTTCCGACTGTTCTCCAATTTGGACTGTAGTTCCGTAAACTATTGCATTCTGTATGATGGAGGCATTGTTGCGAGCGGGTTAGGGTTTAGGGTTTTAGGATTTAGCGTTTCGGGCAATGTACTGAAGGAATTGGTCTAGGGAAATTGGGAAGAATTTGGGTTGGGAATGGCGGAGGGCGATGGCGACGAGGAGCACGTGGAGCCCGAGCAGTCGTCCGGGTACTATTTTCCCGTCTTGGAGTTCCATACCCCTCCGAGTCGACGGTACCACTTCCACAAGCAGATGCGGTCCCCATCGGCTGAAAATGTTTTCTTCAAGGGCGTCAAATGGTGAGTTTCGTCGATTTGGATCCGCAGTGACCTTTGCCAAATGGGTTTAGGGTTTTAGGGTTTAAGGGTTTAAGGGTTTTAGGATCATAGGATTGCAATTGGGAAGAGTGCAGTGGCGTTCGGTGTGATAGAAACAGCGAATTTGAGTATCCTGGACGCCAGTGTTATAACCCGAACTAGGGTTTAGGGTCGTGGAGTTTGCTGGGTGGGTTTTGCCGATTTGGATCTGAATACACCTTTGGGTTTAGGGTTTAGGGTTTTCGAACGTAGGGTTGCGATTGAAAAGATTTCAATGGCGTATGTTGTGATGGAAACGGGAAATTTGAGAATCCGGGGCTCCAAGGTTAAACCCTAACTGGAATTTAGTATCATGAAGTTTACAGGGTAGCATTCTAACCTATCTGCATGGAGTTCATTTCTCTCTTCTTTCTATGACTGTGATGAGCTGGAATCTTGTTATCTACGTGAGGTTGATTAATTATTTAATAAATTGGTGGATGTCTTTGACGTCTTCGGGTTTTTTGAAAATGTGATTGCACTTGAAATGAGGTCAGTATTGTACGTTGTGATGATAACAGAAAATTTGATTATCGTGGTTTAGGGGGTAAGCCCTAATGAGGGTTTAGTGTCCATGAGGTCGATGCAACAGTGTTCCTTGGTGACGTGTATGGAGATCATCTCTCTTCTTGGGATGTGATGAGGTGAAATTTTGTGATTTACGTGAGGGTAATCGATTTTCATTATAGAGATGAACTTGTTCTCACCTGACATGGATCTTACTGATCTTCTAGAAAGTGAATTCCATGCCTTCGTTTCCAAGAACATGCATTTCTGACACTTCTGATGTCGTCTCTTATGAATATTATGTTCTTATTATTGTCTGCAGGTCTCCAGATGGATCCTGTTTTCTTACGAGCAGCGAGGACAACAATCTCCGCGTCTTTGACTTGTCAGTACTCTATATCCTTGCTGGTTGTAGAACTCCTTTCTCTTCATTTTTGGAAATGCTTCATCTCTTTTGTAAAATAATTATTGGGAGATGAGTTCCTTGTCATTGCCACTCATGTTCAACGCGTTTAGGGTTTAGGGTTCAAGCTCTGTTTTTTTTGGATAAGAAGGAGGACGAAATCTGGTGTCTTTGTCGACCTGATTTAGAGGTAAGGATTCTTGGGGTTTTACAGACCTAGTGACGTAATTGAAAGCACGGACTCGGAGGATTTCAAGAAGTCCGATGAAGGTGTGAAGACATCTCTGGTTTTCCAATATGTAGTTAAATCCAGTTTTCACTTGTTTTATAGCAATTCCAATATACTTGTTCATTTCTCTACAGTGGTTTGGTATAAGTTTATCAATTGAATGACTAGGCTACCGATCAAGGTTTTTGATTTCAGTTACAGGCTCTGGGTTTGCTGTAGGAATGCTAACATTTTGCCTGTTCATCTGCAACCAGACTCGTTCGCAGCAGCTTTGATCATAAATGAAGGAGAGGCGGTGTACGATTTCTGTTGGTATCCTCAGATGACCACAACAGGTAGTTCCATTCTTCATGACTTGAAAACCTCATTATTAAAGCCCCGCCTGCTCCAACCAAGTAGCTTCAATTAGCTAACTGCGGTATGAAGGCTCATTAGCTAGTTGGACATTGACTAACCTATTTTGTGCCCTGCAACTGCAAAATCACAAACGTTCTTGCAGGCCTAACTATTTCATCGTTTGTGATCTTGCTATTTGGTTGGTGTCGATGGATTTAGCACTTCAAAGAATCGGTTTAGGCTCCATTAGATTACTTGCCCCAAATCGTGGAGTTTAGTGGTGGAAATGAATGTAAATTTATTGCAAGTTAGTTAGCTCGAATTAGCACCAATTTGATTACTGACACAATTTGGTCAATGTGGGCATTTAGTAACGAATTGGCAGTACTTGGTCGGTGCAAGCAGGGTCTAACTAGCTTCCGAACTCTTTATTCATGCTTTTCTTCCGATTTGAATCCGTCGTTGTTTAGCTTTAGTTGATAGCTTAATTCTGAATTGACGATTTAGGGATGTGGACTCTTGAGACCTGTTTGTGAGTAGTAAACCTTTCAGTGATGTTGTCAGATGTGTGTCGTATTGTGTTTAGTAATGTGGCAAGTTGCACCATTTAGGACGCATGCTGACGATTGCGAGTGCTTAATTGATCACAGATGCGTCCTCATGTACATTTGCAACATCTACGCGCGATCATCCGGTTCACCTGTGGGATGCTGTTTCTGGCGAGGTGATGATTTCTTTTCTCTAAAACTCCTGCTCTCGCTTACTTTCCCAAACTTGAATAGGCATCTTGAAACCAGGCTTAGAGCATTTTAATGCTTTCGTATTGACCTGTTCAGCTAGCTTGTACCATTCAGGAACTGGAGGAGGATTCCCAGCATACTAAAGGGTTTCTTCCTTCAGGCCCAATGCTTTGAAGAACCTTGATCCTGGCTTCAACGTATTCTTTGAATACTCTTATCATTCACAAACCCTATGGAGCGGAGCAAGTTGTGTTTGTGTTCCGGTCGAAATGGCTGCTGGTCTGTACAGGCTGTCCCACTTAGGGTCTGATAAAAATTCCTCAAAAAGGTCCTCTAGGAGTTTATCTCATCGACCTTGTGTTTTAATGAATACACCAGGGGTCCACTACACTTCATTTAGGACTTTGGTGCCTTCCAGACCCTGTAGGATACCGGGTCTGTATGGCGGGGCTTCATACTACTCTCTCTTATCTACTTTCTGGAACGGATAAAGTCTTCTTGAAATGGTATCTCCAAGTCACCAGATTTCATTACTGACGTTTCTTGAGCATGTCTCTGTCTTTGACAGCTCCGGTGCACATATAGAGCGTATGACGCAATGGATGAGATTACAGCAGCATACTCCATTGCTTTCAATAATTCTGGATCAAGGTAAGTCTTAACATTAATACAATGGTGATTCTTTCTGATTTGAGTGAGTGAACAACGTGGGATGAAAGTCTTGGGTTCTAACTATAGATGTTATGTGAGTTTTCCAACAGTGGATCACATAAAATTGCCTACAATGTGTACTAGTTGCATATTTCTGCTGTTATAGCCTCGAATTGTGAAACTCGAAATGCTCTTTAGTTGATTGATTACATCGTAAGGAAGATGGATTTACTAAAGGAGGGTGTATATCTGTGGCTACACAGATTGTTTTGTGGGTACAATAAAACCCTGAGGGTTTTTGACACCTCTCGACCTGGTCGGGAGTATTCACAGTACTCCACATTAACTAGTACTAAAGATGGACAGACAGGTAAGTGTCAATCACGGCCTGATACTGAAGATGAATATCGCTCCATTCGTTCCTGTCTATTGTTTTCTGGCACTCTTTTTATTCGAAGGTAATGTTGTAGTGTATGCGGTTATGATAACGGCTGATTGTTTGTTTGTGTGACAGGAATAATCTCATGTCTGGGTTTTAGTCCAACCTCCGAGGGCCTGTTTGCAGCAGGGTCCTACAACAAAACCACAGCTCTGTACAGCGAGCACAATGCAGAGCTCCTCTTTGTTCTTCATGGGCAGGAGGGTGGAGTCACTCAGGTATGCCAGATTTGAGGTTTTAAATTTCTGTTTGCTCCTTGTCAAATGCTTTATTTTTTTGTATTCCTTGCTAGTAAAGTGTGCCAGTTTTTCATAGATGGAAGTTGCCCATTACATAGACTTTTTCTCTCCTTGATTTTTTGTCGTGGCTCGGATGTGGGATGAGAAGTTTTGAAGTTTTGTACACTCGACAGCATTTATTGTTACACTTGGTCATAGAAAATCTATTATTGGAGCGTTTTTTTGACACTTCAGGGTCTTCACTAGTCGACAACCTTCTGTATGGTGAATGTTGGACTAAAATGGTGGGTGCATTTTGGTTCATATTACAGGTTTTGTTCTCGAAGGATGGAAATTATCTGTATACTGGAGGCCGCAAGGTAGAACCCTACTTCTTTCAGTTCAGGTAGGGTTATAGGGTTATTAGGGTTTAAGGGTTTAAAGGATTTTTAGGGTTTAGGGTTCAGGTTTAGGGTGAAATGCTTAATTTTCAATGTTGATGTTTACGTTCATTCTTTTGTCAGTTCATTCCCTCTCGTACTGTCGTTATCAAAGACACTGACCTATCACTTCAAGGGCACCATATGATGATGCATTTTTTTGTGTATTTGGAGTACACTAATTATCAACGTGGTGTTGTTTGAGAAGGACCCTAACATATTGTGCTGGGATGTGCGGAACACAGCTGGCATTGTGTATAAGTAAGTGCTTGCTCCTGGTAGCTCCTGATTTCTTCTCATTATTTTGTGAGTTCAGTCATACCGTTCTTGAACAATTCATTATTCATCGTCTACGGGAGTGTATAGTGCACATAAAGATATCTTATTTTACCCATTATATACCTTTTTTTTGGCTCCTATTAGTTATCTTCGTTCTCTGCTAGCCATTTGATTCTTCCGCCCAACATTTTTGCTATTCTCTGCGTCATTCTAATAGATTCTCGTAATCTGTACATGGTTTTCTCCCAAAAGGATTGTTTTCCACCTGGTCATAGAATGTCATGGCTGACATGGATATGTATCTGGGGATTGGGGGGACGATAGTATCGTAAGCCTGTTCTGTTCTATTGGGAAACCTGAAGTTGTTACGATGATGGTCCTCCTATATCTCTAAACCAGAGAGCTTCATTTGATATGCTCTGCAGATTGCCACGAGTAACATCTGATACAAATCAGAGAATCGCATTCGATATTGAACCATGTGGTCGACATCTAGGGACTGGTGGTCAGGTGAAAGTTAATCCTTAAAACGCCCCCCAAATCTTTTTTTTTGTACTTTTCATATATCTTTATACTTTGCTTATGTCTTTGTTCACATATATTATTCATCTCATTTGTTCAAGTATATTCTCTTGATACAAATGGCATCACTATTGCAGGATGGATATGTGCATGTATATGACCTTCAAACTGGCGAGTGGACAAATAGTTTTCAAGCAGCCGCCGGTATGACATCAATGGTCCTCCAATTCGTGGAGAAACTATGTAGCTGAAGATTACTTAAACTATAGGAACTACATCTTCTTGGCTAAAGTATAGCCACCTTTGAGTTTCTTTTTTGCGTTTTTTTTTTCTTGTGGGAATCTTTAGTTTGTTTGACTCTAATAATGTTACTAAAAATAGGGATCTGTTGGGGTGGGCTGTGAGTTGCAGATACTGTCAATGGGTTTGCTTTTCATCCAACGTTACCTTTGGGAGTGACGTCTTCTGGTCACCGCAGGTTCAATTCCAATTTCGATGACGAAGGAACAAACCTAGAAACACCTCCCATCCAAACACATGGTGAGCTCTTCATCACCTTGATTCCTAATTACCCAAGTTAAAAGAAATAGAGAGTCCACTTTGGAAGCTATTACTGGTAGTGAATCATTGTAACTTTCAAAATATTTTTCTAACGTCAAAAAATATAGTATATGATATCCTGTTTCTACTGGCACACAGAGCACAGGGTGACGCATATGCCTATTTAGTGTTGTTCCTCTATAATGTGCCAGAGTAGTGAATTGTGTACTTTGTAACCACCATTAATATTTGTCCTGTCAACAAGTGGCAAATGGTGTTCATCAATAGCCACACCAATGCTTCAGAATAGTGTCATTCACAAAATAGACTAAACAGGGTCGTTTTACCTGTCGTTTGGATTTACTTGCCAGAAGTCTTACAGTCTTTCTTTGGTTGTTGCAGCTCAAGAAAATTGTGCTTCAGTATGGTTGTTTCCATGCACCTGGCAATCTTCCAATGAAGTTCTCGTGTCTACAGAGAGCACGGAATTTGAAAACCTGCATGTAGAAAGCCAAGAAGCTACTGAGAGTGTCCAGGCAGATGCAATGTATTCTCAAGTGCAGGAGGTATCTCAAGCGTCCATCAATTTAATAGAAGTCAATGCCTTTTTTTGACAATTATGTGAAATCCAAATTGTTTCTGTATGTCCATTGAGCTCCGTTTATCAAGGAATTTAAAATCTTCCTTTCCAGTTGTCTTTCTTTGCCATAGTATGGCCATTTGCAAGTCTTGCACTTCGTCAATCGTCATTGAAATGGTCAAATTTATATATAGTCTTGTAATAAAATCCCAAGAGGATCTCAATGCACCAAAGAATGTGCTGTTTGGATACCTGACACCCAAATTATAAGTTTTTGTTTGTAGATGACGTAAAACCTGCACAAGTTCTTACATTAAGGTGTGCATTCTCAAAATTAGGAGTAATTAGGAACAACGACATTATAAATTGCTGCTTGTTGATTTCGAACTACCTCATTAGCTGCTGTCATTTTTGCAGCTTTCTTAGATGCCGAAGCTAGTCTTTAGTTCATCTTCACCCTAGCACCTGCGAGGATCTTCTCAACCTTTGCCTGCATACATATAAAATAAATAAATTCTAGCAGTTAGACTTACAATGCTAATTTGCTTTTTTTTCACAAGATTTACATTCTCATGTCAATTTTGATGAATGTGTACGGTTTGGAAAAAAAAAAAACGGTTAGAAAATGAATGAGTCTCCCTTGTAACAAAGGTATGTAGCACAAGTGTTACTCGAATAGATTTTTCAAAGTCAATTGTGGGGTTTTTTAAGTAAATAGACTTGTTGGAGTTCCTCTTTGTTAGGGAGTTTTTATTTCCAATTTAGTCAATTGATGGTCAATTTGGCTTCAGCTTGGGCTTTTTGGCACTAGTGTCAACCAATATTTATTTAGTCCTAATAGTGTGTGACACTAATGTCAAAATGATATATATTGGTTAGGGGAAATATTTTTCACCATGATGTTTGTGATGATTCTTCAATATGAGTAGTAGCATTGGTACACACAATAGGTACAAATATCCTTCTTATATAAAATGGTATAACTATGTTTAAGTTCATTTCATAATACACACTAGTAGGACAAATTAGTGTAGAGTGAAGACTGAGTGAATGTCATACTAACATGACTGTAGATTTTGCTTGTTTTGCTTCTTTCCAAGACGTGGTCTTAGCAATCAACTAGAATTTCTCCAGATCTTTTGGATCCTCTCGAGGATTTACAGAGCTCTTTATTTCTTCTTCTTCACGAATAGTCCATGTATTACTTCTATCCAAACAAGATTGATCATCCCTTACTATAACTGGGTTTTTTTTTTAAATGCTAATGTGGCACCATTCTATTGGCAACCCATCACCATCACCATCACAAGTTGCAACTCACAACCTTCTTTCCATTTAACCTACTTCCTACACCTTTGGTTTATGAAGATCAAAGGTTGTGATTGAAAAGTAAACAATCGATTATGTCCAATAACCTACTCGCCGCTACTACGGCTTGTTGGTTATCTAATACATATTGTGGAGTTCTAGTTTTTCCATATGTCAGGTTGGGAGTTCAAGTGAATCAAAAGCCATAGGAATGGTTTGTATTCATGTAGGGGTGTTGTGCTTTGCAGGTGATTTTATAAACCCCAGCATTGTATATGTCAAATTCTTTGCAGTTTCTACAAGAGTCATCTAGATATCCATATCGCTGTAATTTTTTGGTTCGTAGGGGGAGACATGTTGAGAAGCTACAAGAACTGTGCTCAACTCCTGCATCGAAATTGAATAGGGTTGCTTTGACACTTGAATACCTTTGGAGTACTTTACACCGTAACAACAATGTGAATAAATTCGGTCATTTGAAATGCAAGGAATCTTCATTGAAGGACTTGCCTACTAGTAGAAAATAGTGTCTATATCAGAAAATATTAGTCAAATCAAAGCATCCAAATTGACACTAATTTGTTCATTCAATCATCTTCGTCAATTATAACGTGTTGATTAAGACATGTTGATTAGGACATTTTTCGACACAACTTTTGACAAGCAAATAGACAATCTCAGTATCAAAAATGAATTGTGTGGCATCATTGACATAGACTTCTGAAATGAATATCACAAAGTGACAAAGATCAAAATTGAATTCACTTGAAGATGTTTATAATGCATTCTATAGTTTTTGGTTCAACAACGTTCTTCATCAATGTCTTGTGTTAATATTAGCCTTTTGTTTAGCTCAATAGACTTGTCATTGGCAATGAATAACTCTGTAGAAGGCAAGATAGAGTCCTTTCTTTTCTGACCATTGTCTTCTTTGTCTTCTTTTTAGATTGGTGATTTCCTAGATGCACGAGAAGAATAGCCCTTTCTTAAAAGATCGCCGAATGAAAGGGCTTTTGAATGCTTCTTCTGATAATTGGAGCACTTGAGTAATTCAAAATTTCCAAGATTAACAAATGAATGCTCAAATTGAGGAGACATATTTTTTTCCCCTAGAAGAGTAGAGAAATCAGAACTATGCATTCCATAGTGTGGGTGTATAATTTGACCACTAGCAATTGAATGCCTTCTCCCTACCACCATGTTGAAGAAGTTTGTCAAGACATTGCAAGAATGCTAGATGAAGAGGTATATTGAAGATATTTAATTCAAACTCTAAGAAAGACAAAGGTCACATGAGAGATGATTTGGATTAATTATATAGAAGAATTTGTAGCAAAATGTAGATGAAAATGATTGCTTGCTTTAGTTGGTTCTCATCTTTTGCCATTTCAATTCTTGTCTATAGAGTTAAACTTTCTAAGAAACTTTAACTTCTAAGCACTCCAATACTTGACTTTTAGTTTGATGATCAAAGTGTCTTAGGTCAATGTTTTGTTCAAAGATTTCCTCATTCATTCAGAGTAATACTTAAATCTTTTAGAGATAACACTTCTTTTGAATAATTTGATATAATTTGACCAAATCATGTATTTGTACAAAGATATAAGCAAAAATATTTAAATTCAAAAAAGGATTCAGGCTATGAAGGGTAAAGGCTACATACCTATTAAGAAAGTCGGCAAAGATTTGTGATGAGGTTGATTTAGAGATTGCTTATGTCCAGGACTAACAATCCATTTCTCAGTGGTGTCCCATTTCAATGGAGGAGGTTTCAGAATCATACTACTTAAAAGTGGGCCAAGTAGGAATCAATGCAAATGGAGCCCTACATCTATTAGACCAACCTAATCCCAATTTCAAATTTTAATATACAAAAGCCATAAAAAAGACTAGAATATGGATTAGCTAAACAAGTCCGCCTAGCAAAACAAGTTGAAAATTTGAATGATCTCAATATTACTAGTTCAGGAGAGTTACTTGATGAGTTTGGTGTACGAGTGTAATTCCTAGCCACTTTTTGAATTCTTGGGCTTATAAAGTAGGTGTAGGTATTATATCTAGGGAATAAACGTATGGGATAGCCACAACTCATCATTGCATTTGGTTTTACTGACCTTCTCATGTTGTCATCAGTCCTCTCCAACAATATTCCAATTGATGAAAGCTTCCTGGAAAATGTGTCTCTGGAGCTAGGATCTCAACATTGTGTTGAACCACTTTTGGATGATGAATAGTGCCGAGCTGAAGAATTCAATGATACCTTCTCATGTTGATCCAAAGGGCTTTCAAATGACATTGTGGTTTGAGACCACTTGCTATGTGTTTCACGATCTTGCTCTCTAATAGCAGATACCTTAGATGCAGATGTTGATGATACCCAGTTTTTTTCCCATGTTGTGGTTGCTCGCTCTTTTGCATAGGAAACAATCACGAAGATTTGGTTATCACAAATCTATGGCAATGCTCATATGATGCATGAAGAACCGTCACCCTAAACTACAAAGAAGTAAAGAACTTTCAAGAAAAAACTTATGTTAAAGAACCCTATGACTTATTAAAGAGTCGTTGCCTTTGACATGAAAGCTAGGAAGAGCAAAGCAATGGCTTGATTTATCTGAACAAATCCACCTATGAATAAGATACTACTACCACATATAGAAAAAAACACAAATCAAAAGTAAACCATTATCATTGTTGCCTTTACAATATTTGGCACTCCGCAATGCAATTGAGGATCGTTGAGTATTGCCATACTAACTCCTTCCAAGATTTGTAGTTCGGTCGCCTAGGATGAAAAGGGTAGACGGTTCCAATGTTGATTCCAAACCTACATGAAAGTGGCCTAGACATGAGACAAATCACAGTCAATAGTGTCATTCATAAAATGCAGGCAAAAGTTGAAAGCAAAGGTTCTAGCTGCATAAAGAAGCAATAGAGGACTCTGTATCAATTCATTACACTCACCATTCTTAGCTGGAAAAAGAGAGATTCGACACAAAGGTTTGTCATTCCCTCGTTTCAAACTTGTCTTTAGTGTTTCAAATACCTCTACTTTGGTGAGGATGGAAGCATTTGTAACCTCCAATACCAACAAATGTGTTTTTGGCAAAGACTCGAGTAGTCTTGAGTTTTCACTTTAGAGCACAACGATACACGCACACCAATATGTGTTAGTGTGTTCTTCGAAAAGAAGGATTCTCAATCAACATTGGGCATATTGGGAATGCACTAGCAAAACATCTGCAAATTTTATCAACAACTCTCAAGGAGTACAATACCTTGTCAAGTGCCAATGGAATCCAAAGCATAGTTGAGCTCACTAAATCTGCCGTCTCAGGTGGAGTAGCTCCAATTAAGGCTACTAGGTTGGCACTTGCTGTTGGACGATGACAATCCTAGACTAGTTAGATACATGTCAGAAATCATAGATTTTGGACTTGATGCAACATCTATCTTTTTCTTACTACTCACCAACTTCGGTACCATCGAATATTGAAAGGTGAACATCGAAGTGGTCATTGCACCCTCGGAGGAAAGTGCAACCATCTCGACCTCTATACAAATTCAGCTTCGTACTCTCTTTCACTACTCTTTCATGGTTTGCACACTTGGACAATTGGTCTTTCCAACTCTCCAACAACAACTTTGTCTCAACCTAGCTTTGAAGAAACTAGAACCATACAATACACAACATCTTTGTCAAAATGCATTGTTGCAATGCGATCTCCTTCTTTGATCTCTTCAATCTACTATCCATCTCAAAGCTTATTGCTTATTTTTCTCTGTGTTATTTCAAAGCCAAAGCTAGAACAACAACTAAAGCAAGCTAGAAACTACCAAATTCCAAATCGGAAACTGTTTTTTACTAGAGTACACTATAAGAGCGGTAGAGTATTGACCTCGAGTACAATACCAATAAAAATATTGCTACCATAAGTTAGTCAATCTTTTTACATTCCAAGAAAATTTAAACATTTATATTTTTCATCTTTTCTCATCTTTTTACTCCCTGACACTCCCACACCTGATATTACATCAAGGACATCCTCTCAAACCATCAACCTTGAGATCATCAAACCATTAAACACATTGGTTTAAAGACTTTACCTTCATCTCAAAACAAGGATGCCCACAAGTAAACGATTAAGCATCCACAATCTGCCACCTTCGATAGGACTAGCATTTTCTCTAATTGATCATCATGCTTCCATCTCTTAAAATCTAGCTAGTCACGAAGCATGACCAATTGTAAAGAGAAAACAGTTCTTTCAAAAGCAACATCCTAGTGCTCACCTCTACAAAACTATCATTCCAAAAGTCGAGAAATAAAGCAAACTTTCACGCATTTCGTTGTGATATAAAAAATCAAAGAACATAAGCCGAGAATATTGTGCATTGGAAGTGTAGTAGAGGAGAAACAAAAGCAATGGAAATACAATATATGCCAACGGAGATCATCTTCAATCGTCTACATGCCCTTGGAAGATTGAAGTTGTAGGGAAGAGTCACCAAATCCAGAGCTCTCAAGTCTCAACTACTTTGTAGTTTGGTAGCACATGTGGCAAAATTAGTGGAGGAACATTGTGCCAAACTTGGGATATTTTTAGACATACAGTGATAACTTTATGGAATCAATGACAACTGCCAACTGCCCAATTCGAGGCATTCAATAGGTGGACCTAGTCTCATAGAGTAGACTTATCTTAGTAGCACAATTGGCATCAAATCATGTGCCACAAATTGGTGAGGTGCATCCATCTTTAGACTTATCAACTATAAAATTTGGTGATGCAGCTTCGTGCACTTGAGCTCCAAACTTGCCTCCACAATGCCCTTGAAATAAGTGAAGCCAATTTTTGGCAAATAACGGCATTCCTAACAATTCGAACCATTTGTACCAATCTGAAACCTAGCTAATAACGCATATCAAAATTGTATCAATTCTAAATTGCATCACCATCTAAAACTTCTTCATCTAAGTCAAAAGATGAAATAGGCACAAATTTCAACCTCATCGGTTCTCACTAGTACACAAGGTGCGATAATTTGAAGGATATTCAATTCTTGCTCAAGTATTGGCAAGCATAGTTGCAAATTAAATTTTGTACCTATAGAGATGAATTTTAATGAGCCTATCAAAAAATTGTCAACTTCACCCTATGACGAAAATAAAAATGAGGATGGCTATAAACACAGGGACATGCGGTGGACATTTTGCCTAAACAAATCCTCATCATTCTTAAATTTGTTTAAGGATTTATGGTGTTTACCTTTTTGCAAAAGACACGGAAATAAATGCACTTCTTCAATTGTATTTGTTGAGATCTATTGCAATTACTCCGTATTGCATTGACAAAATTTCATTATTGTATATAGACAAGTCACGTCTCAAACCTTGTGCTCTGCAAACTTGTATTGCAAATGACGATGGCTCTCAAATCCTTGATGCTATCGGCTATTGTAGACCCTTGAGTGCTAAAGAAACCAAGTCTGGCGCAACTACATATGACCTCCTCAATGGCCAGTTCAACGTGAGGGATTTTAAATTTTGCATGTATTGGTGATTGCTCTTGGTGCTTTTGGAATCCTCTCACAGAACCTACAATGGAACCCACAACAAAGCTAGCTTCAGTGGTAAGTATTCTCATGCTTGCTAATTCAATCAAGTTGTTCTTTGAAAGGAGCTTATACACTTGATATGGATTTCTGGAATCCAACAATAAATCCTTTAGCATTGCTTTGGTCCAGTTTTCATTTGGTAGATCTGTCATCATGAATATGGGAATTGGATTCATTCGGGACCATAATGCCTTGAGAGATGTTAGTTGAGCTTTTAAATTTCTAATTGTAGCATTCTTGTGATTCTTAAATTGTCCATCAGATAGTCTGATTTGAGCACAAAAATAGTCTAGTTGAGTTATCTCTTCATCAATGAATGTTTTTCCTGCTATAATGATCTCCGAAGAAAATGACAATAGTTTGAGTGAATAAATTAGGTCATCCAAATCCTTGTCCCCTGATGGTACCGTTATGTTGATGTGTGATTGGGCATCCTTGTACATTGTACTAAACATACTCCCAAAGGCAATGACAGATGACATGCTCGTAGCAGAATTCGCTCCTAAAGAGCCTTCGACATCCACCACTTCTATCTTTGTCATCTTAACTTTCTCTGTTTTCCACTGTTGGTTTGAAATCTGTTCTAGACCTTGACGTCTCACATTCAACAGCTTATGAGGCTTTGTCATAGCAGTAGTAACATACAAGGACCTACTCCGTAAGTTGTCTTTATGTAGCTCTATAGTTTCATTACTACGTAGCTTTGGATTGTAGGCCCAAATTGTTGAAGTGCAATCGTTTTCAACACCATAAACACAACACTTGGACTCAGCTTGAGGCATGGGATTGAGCATTTGAACGCAAGTCTCATAGTCATTCCAAACAAACACTTTCCTTGCAAATGTCTTGCAAAGAGTCCCTCCACACGAAGCACTAATGTCAATTCCACACCACAAAGCCAAAAAGATTCGTAGATCAATTGTTTTCACTTTTGATGGAGTGATGGAGGATATATCAACTATGTCTGCTATTGAAGTGTACCTGCCACTACAACAAACTACTACGATTACCACCATCCTCTATTCCTTTCAATGCACTTGTAATTACTATAAATTACGACAAAAAATGATGCAATCAATTGGAAAGGTAAAGATAAGCTTCTTGAACTTAGACTTTTTTTCCACTTATAAATAGTCCTCAATTTCATTGGATGAAGGATTGATCACTATTCATTAAATTCAAAGGCTTGTTAAGGTAGGTTGTGAAGCATAGACTTTATTATTTAGAAATATGTAATCTCTTTGAGAAGGCATCTAAGCACAATCATCCTTTGATATGCAATGTAACAAGGAAGTAACACTTAAACAATAGACTGCAAGGAGGGAGAATGTCCAAGATACAAACCTAGAATTTGAAATAAGATCAAAGATCCTTGTCCACACGAGGGCACGGAGACGATGAGGACGCAATATGCGTCTCTTAGAGCAGCTGCCTAACCACGCGGCATGATGATCCAACACAGGAGGAACAATGAGTGTCCGATTCAAGATTTTGGCAACCACAAGCGCATTCTTAAACTCCATAACTTGATTGTTGAAGCCGCTATGTGGTGCATAATACATAAATTTTTCATTGTTCGCCAAGAAACTCAAGAAGTCATCTCCACCTTGACCCTTTGAAAATTTTTCCAAGTGTAGATTGCACAATTTCATGCACGTTGGAAGCACAATATTGATTTTCTTCTTAAACAAAAAATCTACTTGCATTAGGCCATGGTAATCTATGCTAACAAGGAGAAAACAACATACAAAGCATACCGTACACAAGCAACAAATGCTACTGTGGCATCGAAGAATATCATTGTTTCCACTACCATTTCTCCTTCCACATCTGAATTGATCTTTCTTGCTCTTCATTGCTACCTCAAACACACGCTCTACTACTCCCTTAAATCACAATGCGCCAACAATAATGTCTTCCTATGCCAAGAAGATGCCCTTACTTCTTATGTCCTCCAAAAACAAGCAGAAACTCAAAAATACGATGCAACATGGTTTCTTGGCAAACAATATGTGAAAATTTGAGTTAATGTTATTCAAAATGCACAATCTCTATATAATCTTTTCGCATATTGTTTCTCAAAAAACGACTCTATAGCCAAAACTCGTCTCTTTCTAGTAAAGGTGAAAACTTAGATTAGACTATATAATTTCGACCAACGCAACTGTAGAGCAACATCCATTCTCTTCTTGAATAACAAAAGAATGGATTTTGTATTCAACAAACCTCATGCACTAGCTAGGCCTTCGTAATCGATGCCGCAAAGGAGCAAAATGCACCAAGAAAGCAAGAAAAACGTACATAACCAAGAAAGGTGGCTATAACACCAAATTGGTGTTGCTTGCTCATTTGCCGTTCCGGTGGTCATGCTCTTCTCTAATTTCCTTTTCACACGCCATTTGCTTTTTTTCCCCCGCCTTTTACTTTCCCACTTCCTTTCAAGCTCCTCCACTTGCTCCCCACAGGCTCACCTCTCTCGAATTCGACTGGCCGGAAGAAAGAAATGGTTGCAATTCACGTTGAATCTGACGAACAATCATCTCTTCAAGTTTTTTCGATTCTCTGAAAATCAGAGTTCATCTCTTCCTCACCGCAACTCATCTCTTCTTGACCCCCTCCGTCATGAGTTAACGAATTAGGTTTCCGCAGCTCCAGTGGTAGCGCCCACGACTCTCATCGATTTGAGTTTCTTTGATACTTTGCCGAAAATTAACTACAGATTGTCAGGTGGGGATCCTTCCCATTGATTTGATAGTTTGCCGAAATTTCACTACAGATTATCAATTGGAGATTCCTCGCATCGATTTGAATTCCTTTGATACGTTGCTGAAAATTCAATTCCGATTCTGGGTTGGAGATTCCTTGCATCAATTTGAATTTCTTTGATACTTTGCTGGAATTTCACTACAGATTGTCAATTAGGGCTTCCGCACATCGATGTGAATCCTTTTGAGACGTTGCTGTAATTTTACTACACATTTTCAATTAGGGATTCCTCGCATTGATTTGAATCCCTTTGACACCTTGCTGGAAATTCACTACAGATTCTCAGTTCGGGATTCCCCTCATCGATTTGAATGCCTTTGATACTTTGCTGAAATTGCACTACCGACTGTCAACTGGCGATTTCTCGCACCGAGATGGGGAGCGGAGTTGTGTGCGTGCAGATGAGCTGGGTTTCTTGCCCTGTTCAGTCTCATGTCGCAAGATGTAACGTGCGGGGAAATTGGAGTGCCGGAAGCTTATTGAATTGGTCTAGGGTTTCTAAGCGGCAAGGGATGGTGTCTCCGCAAGCACGGCAGTCAGGTACCAGTGACGGGGAGGACAGCGATTCTTGGTTTTGGAGTCGGAGGGACGACTTTGGGCCTTACCCGTGGGATCCCACTTGGGATTCTCCCGACAAGGATGGTAGGATTCGGCATTCAGGGTTTTTGTTCAGAGTGGTTTTGATTTGTTGTTGCAATGTCTATGGTGGAACTATGTGTGACTGCAATGTCTTGAGTTTTTGTTGCAATGTCGGATTCTAGGGTTAGGTTGATTTGGCTCTGAACAGAAGAGCTCGCGCTGAAGTGATTGGGGATGCAATGATTTTGCAGATTGGATTCGAGAGGATACGGTTACTTTTTTCACCACGGACGGGCTAGTGAAGATTGGAGGTTCAATTCGTCCATCATTTCTGGTACCATCTCAAACCCTAGAATCCGGCGTAAATGGTGCCTTGAATGACTACGGTGGAATGCAATGTTGACGAAGTATTTGAATCCCTAAAGAACTAGGAAGCCCATTTTAAAAAATTATTTTCGAGTAGGTCATGTGGGGACTGTCCTTTGTCCAATTTTATCGACTGATTGACCAGCACATGCAATGTTCTGCACTGATTCTATTGATATGAATTTTGCACATTTCTGAATTATATTTTTCATAGTATGATCAATCGAATTGGTCGTTTCCTAATCATGAATCCTTGATCCTTCATGGTATTACTGGAATCAAGTAGCTGAGCTGCAAGAGGCTCTGACCTCCCTGTAGCATTGACTAGCTTTTTGAGCAAGGTCTTACTCAAACCTCCTCACAGGCGTTGTGCAAACATAGATTTCTTAATGCAAAGCCTCCTCCTCTTCGGTCCAGAGCTAATAAATAATTTTCCTGTCTGAATGGACCACAACTGAAGTGGCGGCACTGTTTGACAGAGAAAGCAGTCTCAGCTCAGAAGACGGCGGTTTAGGGAAGAGGATTACATGGATCCTAAGCAGGGTCTTTGCTTGGGTGCCATTTTTGACATTGCAGCCACCAATGTGAGTGATCTTTCTCAACTTGGACAGCTCAATTTATTGTACTCTTTTATTAGTTTGAATGGCAATATGCTCGTCTGTGAGCTATGCTATCGTACGCTTGGGCTGAGTAACGATTCTGATTTGAAGGGGTGTCGTATTCTAGATGCACCTGTAGCAGGAAAGTGCACTAATAGATTCACGTGTTTCGTGACACTGCTTTGTAATTCCGTCACATGTTTGAGGTAATAGTCGTGCAAAGAATAATAAAGGTCGATGCAGGGCTTGGACAGGGGCCGAAGGTTTTGTGTGTTTGGCTTCTGCCGATCCGTTGAGATGCTGAACGACGTGGTCGAAGACACTGTTCTGGATTTGGGGGGCGAGGTATCTTTTCTTTCGATGGCATTTTAACTTTATGTGTACTGGTCAGTTAACCCGAAGAGCCAAAATGGACAAAAGTGGCCTCTTCCGGATTGTAAGAGTTGAGATAAATCATTTAGGAATGTTTATAGAAGTTTCCACTAAAAAGAAGAAATCATACCCTATATTTTAGAATGATAGAAATACGTTTTGAAAGTTGATATAATCGACCGTTAGCTTCCAAAGTAGGCGTTCTATTTTAGCTCGGGGTGCATTAAATGACACTGTATCAGCTTATGTTGTATCAGCTTATCATTGTCGGGGTTTTGTTTTGGTAAGAGGATGTCAATCACTGTGTTAAAATATAATTTTTCTCTTTTCCTCCTCATCGGCTCGATGCCACAAATTCTTCTCTACATACATTGGATGCTCTGTGCAGGTCGTTGCAGCAGAAAAAGCCACCACGGAAGGTCTGCATGAGAAGCTGACAATGTCGGTGGTAATGCCATTGCTGTGGGGTGTGCCTCCTTCGGTTGATACTCTGAACCACGCCATCAGGTCAGGTGGCGGCATTGTAGAAAAGACTTACAAGCAGTGGCACTTCTTGTAATCCCATGTTTGTAAATATGTCGCATTCTTTGTTGTAACATATGTGTAGCATTCGTCACATTAGGGCTGTATTTTTAGCAGCTGCCATGTCTGCTATTGCAGACGGGTCATGTACCTGTACAGTATTGGGGATAAGCTGTGATTTATGTACTTAAGTCTTTATATGTATCATTTCCATGACATTTGAAGCATTGAAAATGCTTTGGTTCAAACTGGCATTCCACGATGCAAGTTCTTCTCTTGGTCCTTGAATAATTTGTGCTGGAGTAAAGTCTTGATGTCTCTGATCCTATTCATGTTTCTTCTCTATGGATTGGTATGCTTCGAGGTTTCTTGCTGCTTTGAATTATCTCTGAAATCAGCACAGCATGAAACTGGGGTTATTAAGTTCGTCCACTGTCAGATGAGTTAAGTTAGATTTCCTTATTCAACTGTAAATTGACAAAGAACTCTCCTTGTTTTGTTTGATTTAAAATGATGAAGATCCTCTACATCAAATTGATAATATCATAATAAGGAATTGAACCTCTTATTTTGTGATGAACATGTACAGTAAATATGTGTGGATTATTTTTTTAATTCTCATGCTTAATTCCACCTTGTGTTTAGTTTTGCTTTCTAGAATTGCATGCACCTAGTGATTCAATAAAATATACTTTATTCTATGAAACTAATTGCACCTCAATATATTTGAATTTTACAAGCAAATAAGGTATTGAAGGTGAGCAACATCAAAGAACAAAGTGAAATTTGACTAGAGAAGTTGCAATCCAGCAAATTCAAAAATAAAATAAAACTTAAAACTTGTTTCTAGGTACTAGAAGTTTTTCAATTTTCTTTTTCAATATAAATAAGAAGGTTGGAATGAAATGAGAGATGATACTTAAGTTTGGTGAGTCACCATTGATGGCATGAAAAGTGTCAAAGAATGGCAATGCACCAAAATGAAAGGCCTTAGATAATTGCCCCTTTCCTAATTCCTTCAATGTAGTAACCATGTTTTTAGAGTCTTTTATGCTTTAAAACTTTATAAACTCTTGAACAATATGCTTATCAAGTTATGTGTCCATATAACTACCCACTATCTTGCATTGACAGAAAAAGGATGAATTTTGGTTGTTCATTGTTTGCCGCTTTGATTCATCAAAAGGATACTTTATTTTCTCCATCAATGTTGTAAGATCAATGTCACTTCTACATACAATAGTCTTTATTGCCACAATATTCTAAAGTGAATTCAACTTCTAAGTGTGACACACTTGATTGTTGCAATGTTACAAAATAACCCCATATAATTACATGATTTTAGACACCTACATTGTGAGTTTGTGAAATTAAAAAAGTCTAAATGTACTAAAAACAAGTCATATAATGGGTTACTAAGTCGAAATTCTAAGTAGATGTTCTCACTCAAAGTGCTGCAAAATTTTTTATTCTAACGAGAGACTCCGTCGGGCTTTGAGCGTCGTCTCTCTCGCTCTTCTCTCGCCTTCGACCATGGTGAGTGAACCATTCATTTCTTTCTCATTTTACTGAGACTCTTGCTACTTTCTACACTCATACCTCTACTTGCAATCGAGATTTTGCGCAATCTAACGTTCCAATTATCAGTAACGAATCTGATGCGGTTTTAGGGTTTCAATTCTTGAACTTGGAAGCTCCATCATATTTGATACATTCATGGTTCGTTTCTTTCGCATCCTGGATTCCTGGTTTCGCAATTCCATCATGTACTATTCTCGTTGTTGAATCATAATTGATCTGCCTGGGAATCAGTAGTACGATTGTGCAAAAATAAGGGATTTAGGGTTTAGGGTTTTACGGTTTAGTTCTCGTTCTGAATGGTTTCCCTCGATACGGAGAGCGTTTAGTATGAAACTTCGATTGTATGGATGTCTCTTCAACGCAACTGCTGTGGTCGCCGCTGCCGTCACAATTCTTAGATGAAGGAGAACTTCAAGGTGTTTTTTTTAAGAGAAGTAGGGTTTCATGTGTTTGGCTGAGCCCACTCTTTTATTTTTCAGGAATTCGAAAAGAAGAAGCAGATAGTTGATTTCTAGGGTTTTGTGATCTGTTCTAAACTCAGTTGGATAGAGAGTACTACGCCATTTGTCTGGGGCATTCGCGCGATTCCTTGCAATGTGGGTGCGAGAAGGGGTTAAGAATTTCTCTACACCTTGAAAAGGAATCTGCGAGATCCGTATTGTCAAAAATGGCGGAAGAGACTATTCTGACCGGAGATGATCTCATGATGGGTCCTCCGTCACCCTTTGTACCACCGGAGCTTGCATCCCATGTTTTGGATGGCATCGAAAGTTGCTCAACTTCTCTTCGTCGACTTTTCCACTGTACGATGCCTTTTCTTAATGTAATTTGAATTATTAGAGAATACACGTCAAATGGCTTTGTTCACAGGTACATTTGAAACCTTTTGGGGGAATTGGATAGATGCACGTGGGATCTTGTGAGGATCTGTATTAGTCGAATTTTAGACTTTAGCATTCTGTTGAATGGCGATTGGACATTCTCATTCCAATGGCTAGGGTTTATGAAATTGTGGAGTTTATCCAATCCTGACGCTGTGGTATCGCACAGGTCTCCATGTGAATGACATCGAGCCTTTCTGTCAGGACCACATCATTCTGTATCGCCGCTGTTCCGAACAACGGGTATAATTAGCTCACGAAATGCGATTGTTCTATGTTGAGGATTTCTTGAACCCTAATTCTTGGCTCATCTGTGAGAACATAAAGGAGAATTATATTGAGTGGTCTGTCGTGGCAGGATGCAGAAATAAGAACGAGAATACAAGCTGCGGAAAGGACATTAGCTCTTACAATGCCCGAGGCCGAGGCTCAAGAACGCCAAGCGCAGCTGAAAGCGGAAGCCGAGTTGCTTGAAAGGTGCAACCTCTTTTTGCTGTAACCTAAGCAGGCATTTTTTTTAAGGATCTGATGCATACCAATGCGCATGCTTGATCAAATTTCAGCATTTATATTGCCAATTTTTTATTTTATTAACACCTAGTTTTGCAAACTTGGGCTATATTGAACAAGTGAGCTTCTCAAGCCAATGAGCCTTTGGCTTCACTTGTCAGAATTTACCTACCATTGCTTTGCTTTGACTTGGCATAGCTTGCTCTAGATGACTTTTAGATTGGCACTGTTCTCCAAACGTGCCATGCCACTGCTTCTCAAGAATTTTTGATCGGTTCGTATTGACTTTGGAATGTTGACCTGACAGGCGGATGATTCTAGCCAGTGGAGTGGAAGGTGTCGAAGGGTTTCGACAGCGCTGGAGCATTCATGGTCGCCTCTATGATACCAAGTAAGTTCAGACTCCCTTCCAATGACATGGTTTCAAACCAGAGCCAAACTAGTTATTGGTAATACTTGCTAGAGTCATATTTGCCTCACACTTCTGGAATGGGATGCGTCGACACAATCTGATTTATCCTCGAAGTGCCAATCTAAAAACAGAAAGACCACCTTGGAATCCAGTATTCAAATATTGCAACTTCCAAAACAAATTTCTGTTTGAAATGTAGGGTATGATTTATTCTTTCTATTTTTGTAAATTTTCTTACCTTTGAGCTTCATAAATGATTTATTTCACTTGTAAATATGAACGCAGCCACTTCTGGTCACTGTGAGGAAAAATACGGTGTATATGACTGTAAATTACATGCTATAACATTTGCCTGTTGTTGCAGCAAAAGGATAGAGAGCATTGATTCGGGATTGCAAAGTAGAGTAAAACAAGAACCTCAAACTCAGCATTCAAGATCATGGTGGAAAAGGTGATCGGGCTCAGGCTCTGTATTCATGGAACGTAAGTACATTTAATTGCAACCCTTATCTAAAAGCAACCCGTAAAGCCTCCCCTATAGGGTTGTGACTTCGTTTTGTGCACCTCCAATTTGCATGGAAGTAGTGAAACGTTTGAACGCAATCCGCTTCTATCAGTTGTCGGGATGTTGCAATCTCTGAAAAGATCTACATGGACCGATTTTCAAAACCTTGTAAGATGTACACAATTTCTATTTCATACACTTCTAAGATTATGGGCTGAGTCACATTGATATGTAAAGTTGTTCTACTAGAAAAACAATTTGATTTGGATAAGATTAGCCATCCTACCTACATCTTCATTGTGCAACTTATATACAAAACTGTGATTGCATAATTTGCTTCCATCAGTATGTTAGATATTATGATGCATGCATGTATTAGAAGTCAGTTTCGGACTGGATAACCTTACCGAGAAAGGAGGCTCAAGGTCATTGGGCATAGTGCCATTTCGTTTCATTGAATCTCAATCATCTCAGGGAAGACCACATAATTTATTTTCAGGAGTTAAGGTAAGTAAGCAAGAAATTTGGTCAGACTTAAAAATGATAAATTTGTTACTAATTCTTAACCTATCGGGACTTCGATCTTAAGCTGATTGTTTGTTGAAACCACCACCCAGATGATGCTGGAAAAGGGACGCCATCTCAAGCTGCACAGTAGAACACACGTAAATTAGTGAAAAAAAAGCAGTACACAATTAGTTTTCAATGGGAAATATACCATATATCCATTGCTTCCAAATGCTCACCGCAGTGATAGCAGCTTCAGCTCCCTTGTTACCAGCCTTTCCACCCGCTCTGTCAATGGCCTGCGTAAGATTAAAAGGTGTGGCGTTTCAGCTGCATTGCCACTGCTTCTATGAGTACCAACATGAAAATGCTAGAAAATTCTGAGAAATATATATAACGGTTAAGTGGGTAGACCTGCTCCATGTCCTCAGTTGTGAGCACGCCGAAGATGCAGGGCACCTCTGCAATCGCAAAACCCCGCACATCATAAGAATTAACTCAAATTACCAACTTTCAAAGAGCATCTTGAAAATAGGATTAAGGGTCCTCATTTGCAGGGGTCTTCAAAGCAACGGGCAAGGACTGAAAAGTCCTAAAGTTAGCTAAGTTTCCTTCTCTAGATTCTCTAGCAGTAATAAATAGACAGCACAAGCTCCTCACTGTGTGCTAATAAACCATTTTGAGCTCAATTCAGTCTTACGCTAATACCGCGAACCATATGCTCTTGATCCTCTAGAGAACAGTGAGTAAACTGGCAATCAAGAAATTGACTTACTTGACTTCAAACTCGCTGACATAATCCCTGATGCAGCAGAGTTAGCGACTGCATCATAATGCGTAGTGGAGCCTCTTACCTGCACATAAACCACCAACAAGGAACATTGGCTAATCAGACTATTCAAAGTTCAATAATGGCCACACCAGAGACGCAGGCGGTTGCAACTTGCAAGCAGTGGTTCCAAATTTTGGCTAAATATCGCCAGACATCGACAAATTGCTCGGTTTACCTACAAACCTACAAACTAACAAACCTACGGTAAAACCTACAAACCTATGGGAAATTTAAGGACGAAAATGTGATTAATTCGTCAGATTTTATTACAAAACATATTATATTTTTTTTTAAATCGCCAGAAACTAAATTGTAGCTAGCAAAATAAGAAGATTATAAAAAAAATTGTGCAAGAGATTATGCAAAATTCCTCAAAATTGGTAGCCTCAACCAAATTCTTGGAGCCACAATATTCTTGGAGCGAAATCCGCAAAAAAATATTCTCGAGATTTTTTTTTTAACTTATTACTACTTTTATTGAAAAAACTCTCAGTTACAGGATGCTTACCACAGCTCCGATGCACAAGATTGCATGGTACTTTTCTGACAGTGCCAACTGCTGTGCAACCACCGGAATTTCAAAGCTTCCTGGCACCCAGATCACCTGCATTTAAGATAGTCGACACCTAAACCATTAGGGAGATTATTTGGGGTACACGAACTAAACTCTCTTTTTAGGGAGATCGATTTTTTCTCACTCAATGTTTTATGATTTCTTATGCAATTATTTCAACAGGGAGATTGTTAAATCACTATTGAAGGGATAGCAGACAACTCCATTTTCATTCAAAGATTAGTGATCTTAGACATTTAGCCAAGTCAATATACACCCAACGTGCTAATTGAAGGCTAAGTGAAGGATAAAGCGAAGTGTATCGGAACACATGAGTTACTGGTGGTAGCAGGGGTCAGTCAACAGGAGATTGCATCAGTTCTCCAGTTAGCTCTCCAATGATCTCCCAATGAAGTCACACTCCACAATGTATTGGTTAAATTGCTGCAAATAATATAATGCCTTATACAATCTTCAAAATGATCAACTTCCTTATAAAGACCATTCCCTCAACACAACCAGAGTTACAACCAGGGTTTAGGGTTTAGGGTCTCCGGAAAACATACGTCAATATCCTCCTCCCGCACTTGGTATCTATGGAACGTTTCAAGAGCTCCAGCTAGAAGAGGTCTCGTAATGATTTCATTGAAGCGACCAACAACCTACACATGATCACAGTGTTAACACTAAAGATATCACGAACAATTATGAAGGACACACCAGAACAAAATTTAGAGAACATAAATTCGGAGGGCGTACCACACCAAATCGAAGACCCTCGCCCTTCATCAAGGATCCAGTCATCTGTTTCACTCCTGCTGATACCTGCAGTCTCAGGTTGACGACGCCAAAGTGACATGGAGATGGCCTCTGCCACAGACTCCCTAAATCAACAATCGCAAGTCAATTAATTCCTTTCAAACCATGATAATAAAAAAAAATAGAAATTGCATGGAGACCCACACTAATTAAGCAAACAAATGCAATGCAAGCAGGCAAAGAACTTCACGGACTTGCATTAAGTTCCACTGGCGTTCCACGAAACGATACGCTGGAGCTCAAGGCGCGCGGAGTGTCCACACGCGATGCGAATCTCAGAGTGCCAAAACTCGGAGCAGAGCAAGCCTTTGTAAACAACGTCGCCATCTCTTCGATTCCCTCTCCACAAAATTTGTTTCTCCCAGCAAAAACAAGAGCAAATGTCGAATTTCACACTTCCAAGGAAGAGTAAGTTATTAATGTGATAGAAAGGCAGGATACCAAGTCCGCGAGCGTAGTGAAGCTCGCTAACCAAAGCTTCATTGTCATAGCGGAATTCGAGTTGTACAATTGCCGTGTGTCAGAGAGAGCATGAAATAAGTGGAATAAGTGGGTATGCAAGAAATTGGAACAAGCTGATTGTGGGTAAAATTGTAATGGTGGTGTACATTCAAGTTCTGAAATGTACACCACCATTGATTACAATTTAGTCCACAATGGGCTGGCTCCCAATTTGTCCGTAATGGGGTAGTTTACCTTACATAGGCACTGAGTAAATTGTTTACAGTTGCAGATGTTTGTTTCTTTCTCTCTACTATTCATATAAATAGAAGCATGAGCAAATTCACTTCCTCTATGACACAAAAGATCAAAGTGTAAGCAACAATATTGTAGGGCCTTTTTTTACACTAAATTATGAGTAAAAAGGATCACCAATGTAAACGAAAAAATAATCTTGAAGTATGAGGAGAATCCAATGAAGCAATGTCTTCCAAAGTAGTGGGCTACTGGTGTAATTTCAATTTGCATGGGCTAAAAGGATTCCATTAATCCTAGGACTTTGTAGATACTAAATGTCCAATGGATGACATAGAACCCTTCCATACAAGACTAAAGCAATGTACAAGAAGAACCAACAACTAGGTAAAATGAGCTAATCAAAATTGGAACTTGTCCAATTGAAATTCAAATCATTGGGCAATAAAAACACATGCAATCAAAAAATAAGGAAAAATTAACTAGGTGTTAAAAAAAATAGGCAAAAAAATTACCTCCACTACTTCAAAGTGGGTTGGAATTGATTCTTTGGATGTAGTAGAAAACCAATATGGGAGGGTCTCTCAAGGATATGGCTAGTTTTGAGCTGAGATACCCAAAGATAGTTAGTTATCGATGGTAGGATTAGTTAAAGCATTAGGTCCATTGAATCTTCAAGATGTAGAGGCTAAAGTTTGTTTGGTCACCAATAGTTGTTGGCACCAAGAAACTATAGTGTGGCACTAGATCAAAGGGGTTCTCCCTCCTTTTCTTAGTTTTGTTTCTTTATAAACCTTCTCAAAGTCTCTCCAACTTTCTCTCAATTTTTATAAATTCTTAGAACCTCTCAACTTTTGCATGTTGGATGACTAGCTTGAGTGGTATTGAACTAAACAAATTTGAATACAAAAAAAGAGACCTAATTGAATGGGATTAAAAATAGTGGTTGGTTTTGGAGTTCTAAACACATAATAAATGAACCACGAGGTCCAAATTTCCACCATCACAAATGTCTAAGCCAAAAAGAAATACCAAAAGTTGATAAAGGGATGACTAAAATTCTACTTGAAATATGACATTCTAAATCAAAGCTTCACTGTGTAGGCTTTATACAATATATTCAAACCATTACTATAAATATTATGTTACGTAACTATTCATTACAATCTACACTACTTAGGTAATATATAGATGAAGTATATATTGAACAATTTTGTGAAAGAGACTTGCCTATCATACTTCATGGGAGCCTCATCAAGGGCAATGCTTACAGTCTAATGTCCTCAACAAAGAATAAAGATGGGAATAATATTGGGAACATTGAACATTTTGTTATCTAAACCAATACTTTTCACTTCCAAGTTAAATTCTAAGTACAAACATTGTTTATTATTCCCTCAAACATTGCTCATCTGAGAAAGTGTTGCTCAAAAACTTTGAAAAAGAGCCTCATATGTAGAAGTGATATTTAACAAATAAAATTAGCACAATTAGTGTTAGGATTGGTGATAGCAAAGCTTGAGTTTAGTAAAAAGGTATTTCTAAATTCATTGGATATATAAGATCCTCTTTAATCCAAGTGAAAACTTACCTTTAGAAGATTTTTGGGGCCTTTGGATGCCTACGAGTAATCACAGCTTGCGAACGCAAGAAATAGGTTCGACACAGCGGTCTAACGTGGCCGAGACCCTACCACGTCATTGACCAAATTTTTTTTAATTTTTTTTTTAATTTTTTTTTTAATTTGGAGACTAAATTTTTTTATTTTTTATTTTTATAAAAAAGAAAATTCTGATAGCGAGCCGTTCCCCTTGCTACGGGGAATAGCTGCTGGGGAACAGGCCCAAAACAGGCTTTTGGACCCCCCCAAATTCTTCTAATATTCCATGTATTTTTCTAAAAGTGTCTTTATGCCATACACTTGCCATGTGAAACATGACTTTAAAAATCTCAAACCAATAGGGGACTTGTAAACCTTTCAAATCATTATTACTCAAATCCATCATGAATCCAATAGCATGCAACACTATGATACACTAGCCCATTATTTTTTGCATCCCAATTCCATCAATAGACCATTCCAATTTTGTCACCTACTTTTGACCCCAATTCCACCTATAATCCCCCCAATTTCCTTCATTAGTTCATTTTATGACAAATCAAAGAGTTCTATGACAACAAGGGATAATGTATCACTCAATTAATAGAGAATATCTACTATTACTCATTAGGTGGTTATAGATTGTTTATAAGTTGCTTATGACTCTTGTCTAAAGGCAACTTTCTAATTTTAAATTTGACCACTTGAAAATTTTATAAAATTACAATTTTGATCAAAAAAGTAAAATTCGACTTGGATTTGACTCATGAAACAAGCGCACACCTCTGGAAAATATGTGCCCTTCTTGGAGTTGACCCCAAGATAGTTAGATTGCAAATCAAGGTGGCAATGAGCTAGTTTATTTTACCATTACAAAAAATTTCAGGCCACGGGAGGGCTGTGAGTTTTGAACTACCCACAACTATCCCGGTGCAATTAGAGAGGAAATTCCATTGTTTTTTTATTTTTTAATGAACACTGCTGATGTGGCACTACTTGTGCCACATCACCGCCACATAAAAAATTTCATACTTTTTAAATATTTTTTTATTAAAAAAAAATTCCAAATTTTTTTTAATTTTTATTTTCCTGTAATTGCATTGCACAGTGCCAAAAACAGAATCCTTAACGGCCCTCCACAGGGCTCAGATTTTTTCTAATGCACATATTGACTCTAAACCAAAGAGGGTGAATCATTGTATTGACAAATGCAACACATACAATGAATATGAGAGAATCTCCAGCACTATGCTTTGAAAGCAATGCGCCACCTTGTTTGTGCAGTGTGTCAAGTGGGAGGAAGGATTTGGCGTGTTACCATTCCCCCCAACACCAACACCCAAAATTTATCAACAAGTCAACAAATCCCACATTGCAAGGCATAGAGTTAATTATCAACTAAAATCCAACACGTCCAAAGAGCTACAACTAGTCACAATACCTCAAAATGAGGAATTTGAGGCTAAAAATTCACTTATCTCATCAGTAGCGCTTAGCATGTCAACCATGCATGTGAGACACTGCAAAGTGAAGTGTCGCCATGGATTTTTGAAGTGGCCTGCATTGAATATCGACACAGGCTGCAACTGGAGGGATACTAAAAACTCTCCATGCACGCCACACCATTTGCAGAGGCTCTGTGGCGCACCCCAGTGGAGATGCTCTGCGGGAGTTTGATCGAGTGGGTCTGTCCTCGACAGAGCGTCAATCTCGTCGAGGAATTCTGGATTCCGGAGTCATGAAAATACTCACCTGCAGGTGAGCGTCAGCATCTTTGCAGTAGTGACCAAAGTTGAGTGAATGATGTGACGTACATCTCGATCAAGAGATATTTCGTTAAAATGGTGCCATTTTTCCCCCATTTTTTTCAATTCATTTTCTAAAAATCGGTATAGACTTCAGACCTTGAAACCTTGAAGTTCTGAACCTAAAAGTGCCAAGTTTGTGGAATACCGCCATTTTAATGAAATATCCGTTGATCCATCATGCACAAATTGAATGTCTTTGCTTCCCCAAAACTTTATCTTAACATATCTGACTCTCAGGATGTCTGATTGTGATGAATGGAGTATCTTCGAAATTATCATCCTTTCCAGACAATTGCAACAATGTTAAGCACTCTGCAGCCCACTCCATTATTAAAAACACCTACATTATAAGCCATAAAGCATCCATAGTAGTGTCAGTCTGGATTATAGCATCTGGCACCTACCTACTGTAGTGCCTGGCACTATAACGAGTGCCAGATGATATAATCCAGACTGCTTTATTAACGCAGCGGGGAGCCCCTCATCACCTCAGCGGGAGTACCTTCCATGACATCACACACACCCCATTCAGATGACACTGACTCTGGTGAAAAGTGGGCATCATCGTACACAATATTCAGAACTTGACATCGATTGATCTCAATTAACTTACACTTGTCCAGTGCTACCCACTCCAAAGAGTCAGGCCCACATGGCAGATCGACTCCATGCCAGAACTAACTAGCCATGAGACTAGCTCCACTGACAAAGAAAAAAGAAAAAAAAGCTTGCACAAGAAAAAGAAAGCACAACTGAAGAAAACTTCCAAGAGCGCAATTTGAAGGAGCGTGCACGAAACGTGCGACTGAGGCTTAGCTTAACTGTAGGTCTGGAATCTGGATCAGTTCCACCGTTTGGGAAAAATGGATCCCGGCACGTGGACACAAGCTTCTTCTACGAATGAGCTCTTCGTTGCACTGGTTGCTGCAGCTTTCGCTTCGATTCTGCTGATTTACTACTATGCTGAAGCCAGGAGGATGTGTCCAGCTTAGAACTTGGGGAATACAGTGGCGACCTGGATGTTGGGGAACTTGTTGCATTGCTTGGATTGGGAGGTGGCAGAGGGGAAGGTGGATGTGAAGGAGGTGAGTATAGGGAGGTGGCAGTGGGGATGAAGGTACCATTGTGGTTGCATGCCAAGCCCAAGTTTAAACTGTCGTGACACAGTGGTGTGTGTTGAAACCGTCCTTGTTTGAAACTCTAAATGAGTGTCAATTTTGGACACTCAAACTCCTTTGTTATGTTATGTTATGTTCTTCTCTTTAATGATGGTATCATCAATCTCCTATGCACTTGCTACACTATCATTGCTTACAGTACACTAGTCTCCTGTTCAAACCATTTCATTAATAATGAATATGATTGTCTTCCAAGCAGCCGGGTTAAGGGGTATTTCCAAGCATATGGGGATGTTATTGGAGTTTTCAATGCATTCACAATGAACAGTTGTTGAAGCAATTGGATACCTGAACATAAGGTTTATCCTTCAATTGTCGCAAATCTGTGATTGTTCAAATCAGATGTGACAAGGTTAAACTACAGACTGTAAATTCATTCTATCAATAGATTCATCCTTAATTTAACGATGTGCCTCCAAATTGATACCTATTGTCCTGTAGGACAAGTTCGCAAAACCAACAGTTGATGAACTTCTTTGAATAGTTGAGCACATTGGTTCCTTACAATAGTCTACTCTAAATGTACCCATGCTCTAAAAGTGATCATGACACAGAGGTACATTTTGCTTTCTTCAATGTACCAGAAGTGTACATTTCAGGAGGTAGTCGCTTCTAACGACCCTCTGCATTTCAACTTCAAAAATCTGTAACTAATTCCACAAAGGTCCAAAAAATATGAAACAACTTGGGTTGGATGTCATTTCCATATTTCTTCCTCCTAAAATTTGCTGAAAATTGTTTCAAGGAGTTCAGCTTCCCCCAAAAGGCAATCAGCTCTTCAATGGTCCCTTTATGAGTAGACTACCTTACCTGCAAAGCTTTGGGCTCCGTAAATGTTTCGTTTCCCAGGGCTTCCATTCCATTTTGGCCAGAAGCCAAGCAGAAGAATTCAGCTCAGGGGACGGCATCTCTTACCTTGAACCTGCACTCATAGAAATGCAACAAACTTTAAGATGCCAAATCATCAGCAAGACACTTGACTGCAGACTAGCAAAGGAAACTGCGGAATAGAGGTTGGTTATTATAGTTATAGCATTATAAATAGACAATACAAAAACCATTAGGGCCCCTGTTTTTGTCTCCCTATAAGGTGGAACTATCCAATACCACCCATTTACCCAATTCTGCCACCTACAGGTGCTTGCCATTTCCGTCACTGGTCCCATCTATTACCAATCCATTGTCATGATGGCAATGCATTGAGGAGCAAACACATCAGCCCACGCTCCAACAATGGTCTAATCATGTTTCAACAAGGGTCTACTCACAGTTTTACATTTCAGCTTTGAAAAATCACAAAAAATTCAATTCTTGTCGAAATGTCTTCATTCTTTTTGCAATTGACTTCTCTCAAACAATTCAATCTCTGTTAAATAGAAGAGCTCATAAATATCTTCTCCAAAGTACCTAGATTGCAAATATGTATAGTAATGGGTAGTTCTATTTTAATGACTCTTGTTACCAATAGCAACTCATCTCTTCCAATATACGTGATTAGCCTTCAATTAGCAAGTTGAGAATAAACACAACTTGACTAAACATCTACGACCATTGATCTTCGAATGGAAATGGGGTTGTCTACTTACTGTAAATTAATTTAGTAGTGCCAATCTACAACCTTGCACTTCAATTGATTGCATGTATAAGAAAACATGCAGTACAAAAGAGTGAGATTCAAACAATTTCATCTCAACAGAGTTTGGCTCGCTCTTGCCTTTTCTACTAGGCTACACTACTCTGGCTTTAATACGATCATTCCATTTTTTGTTCCATTGTCAACCTCAAAAGTTGTTTCTGTAATTTTTGTCATAAATTTACACTTTTTGTGGTAACTCTTTGCGTAACTAGTGTACACCGACTTTGAAATCAGAGTCCTATTAAGGTAGAGGATACTAAAATCGTTAGGGACTTGATCCATCTCCTTTGTTGATCCCTGTTACCATCAACAACCCATCTCTTCCAATACGCTTGGTTGATTGGCCTTCATTTAGTAAGCTGGGCTTGAGCATGACTTTGTCAATATATGCATAGCCACTGATCTTTGGATGGAAATGGGATCTCCTATTGTCATTTATAGTAGTCTAGCTATAACCTCCCATTTTGATATTGCATAGAAATTTGTGTACAGTGATAAAATAAAATTGATTTGAATAGATTTGGTTCTCGTACCCTTTGATCTCATGATTGTACTATACATTTTTCAAAAGTCAAACATGCTTCTTGCATATGCCAAAGTGCTTATAGTGATGCAAATAGAATCTCCAACCTTTTGGGTAACACAATTTCTTATTAGGTTTGGAAGTTGGAGACGCAATGAGTCATATTGCAAATATGGGCAGCATAGTAAACAATGTCATCGCTCAATCAATCTATTCTTTCTCATTGTACTTCACTTCTCCTTTACACACGTTGGAATTTCTAATGTACAAGTTTTAATGGCATTGATGCACATGTGTTAACAAACCACTAATGATTAAAAATATATTCTGATTTTTGGTTCCTTCATGTAGTTCTTCTATCTTTAAAAGTTTTATAGAAGTATGGTTTGAATAGATACCATTAAGGTTTTATCCTAGGCTAAAATAGATATTTAAAAGCCATGTTGTTCCTCTATCTATAGTTCTTTTAAAGCTAATGGTTGATTATAATAATTTTCAAAGCATATTTCTATCGTATAGAGCATGTTTTCTTCTTTCTATATATAGATTCATTATGTTACCTTCTTTGAAGCTTAAAATTTCTAAATGATTTATTTCAATTCCTACAAAGAGGATCCATTTCTATAGGTGTTCTATGGTTTCATTTTTCTCACAGATTAGGAGTGCGTCAAAATCATATATAAAGAGTTCAAGAATCACATCATGTTTGACTTTTATATTTTGTATTAACATTATACAATGATATATGGTAGTAGGTGTCTTTGGGATTCATGCCAAAAAGGTGTTTTATTCATCATTATGGAGGAATTCATTAGTAAAGAATATTATTTCTTATCGGGTATAGGTGCTCCTTCATTGCAAATACTTGGCTCACATGCTCCTTGACTAAACGATGTCAATGTTCCAATCCATTTTTTTCAATTTTCCACTCTCAACAATTGCAAAAGAATGGACCTCTTTTTCATTAACCCTTGAATGTCAAGGTGGACAAGGAATCAAATTGTATAGAACAAAAGTACAACTATTCATCCTTAACATTGGTTTTGGAAAGGGAAGATCTTCTATAGCAATTTGACTTGCAATGACTACTTTTTCAATTTTGGAGGCTAGTAATTCACATGTTAATAGCAAAGGATGATTTTGAGGGTCGCCTCTTTGACATTTAAGGGTAAAGAGAGCTTTTGCCATGCTACTTTTTTTAAATAAAAATATACCCATTACCTATTACTATGCATATCAACTATTTGCTTGACAAAGATGTAAATAATTTGAGGTGAACAAATTCATTGCTTTGCTTGAAAGTAAGCCATTTGATTCCATTTTGTTCAATTCCATTAAGGTAGGGACAATTAAAACTACCACATTCTCTACTATGCACGTTAGGCTAGTTAAAACTTTATATTATCTAGTTGGCAAATGAAAACTCATTTCAATGCACCAAAGAATGCATCGTTCAGATACTTCAAACAAATATTACAAGGGATAAAAAGAAATTGGTAGATGTTCTAAAATCATTTCTTCAACAATAGGTACACATCGATCCTGGAGATGTACACAACGCGAGCATATGATCAAGTGGAAATCTTAGGCACCTGGCACTTTGAAGTGTTCCTACCTTAGCTTTGAGTCGTTGTATCATATTGATCACCTAGTGAAGCGATAAATCCGAGCACATCACTCTTTGTTTTAATACAGTATCAAGCTACAAAATTTACATAATGGGTACACAAGGTTTCTCTATTTTGGCGTCCTTATTATTGAACCCAAAGGTATCAAAAAAACCCTGCACAGAAGAAATGGTATAATAAAGAATTAGATTCTTCATTTGAAATTAGATTCCATGCCACATCATCAAACATAACCATTTTAATTATCTCGTTTTCCAAGTGCAAGAGGGTTATATGACATAACCTAGCTACTTCTGACAGGCCCTGGCTTTCTATCAGAAAGAGAAATCTCAAAGGTTCACAATCACATACATGCCAACTACACTGATTTATCCTTATCGTAGGAGTGCAAAATTAACGTCACTACAAAAAAAAAAAAATAGGGAAAATAGTACAATACAGTATTATTTCTGCCTGCTGAGTACATTAAATTTAGTGTAACTTTGGGAAATTAGAGTCACACCCACTAATAGGACACCAATAATCTACTGTAGTCCATACCCTCTTAGACTTACGGATTGCAATGGAGATAAGGAAACAAAGACTTCTTAACTATCATGCAGATTGAACCGCAGAAGGTATAGAGAAATACTCACAGTTCTATCCTTGATTCCATAAGCAACACAATAGTGTGCCTGCCAGATATTCCACAAATGATTAGATACGCATACAAGCCTTAATCCACAAACAAAGCATTCTAGTACTATATATTCTAGTATAAGGTATCCAGTGCAAAATAAAGATGTGAATCTGACATGGTCTATTTCCAAAATATCTCTGGACTTTCACAACTCTTAACCCCCTAAGCGAGCTCCATATTCTGGATGGTGAACAAGAGTGCTTTAAGGTGTTATTTTATCCCAAAAAAATTTCTAAATCATACAAAGGAATGCTTGAATCTTTGAAGAACAATCTTTCTTTTGTGAACAAATTGATTCATTTGAGGTAAATAATATATCTGTACGAAGATATAAGCAAAAATGTACATAAGTTCAAAAAAGATTCAGCGGTTGAAGGGTTAGGCAAGAGAGACATTTGCATGTGGATATGGGATTGTAGCTGAAAGCGCCAAATCCTTCACCGAAATAGCTCTAAAAGTCCCAAAGGCTTCCAAGAAATGATATTATAGCAGAGATTAAAGTAAGAATCACAGAAGACATAGCATTAATTTTACGCACCTGCATAATATTCCATTCCTCAAATTCATCAAAGATCTCAAGACGCTCAATCCTGCACATTTGCCAGCACAAACCGAGAATCATCATATGAAACCTTATAGTTCTCAACTCTCAGTTTCAATTTCAGACACCCATGCCATTGTTCAAAGTATGAAGCGCTCAGCCGAATAAAGGAGTAACTTTCAAAACATTGTCATTAACCCTACAGTGTTCTATAATCGTTAAAAGTAGCCACTTCCATATCTTGAGTAGAAATAAATCGTTGATAAAGCTTCAAAGAAAGTAACAAAATGCACCAATTAGAAAGCAGAAATTGAACCCTAAATTTTGAGGTAAAAACGTTTTGAAGGTTACTATAATCAAGAATTAACTTCCAAAGTGGACTTCTATTTTTAGCTTGACATTTAGGGCTTGAGGGTTTTAATACCCATTCCTGTAGTTTAGGGTTAGGGTTTAGGGTTAGGGAATGTAAAACCAGGAATGGGAATGTTAAAACTCTAACCCTAAGCCAACCAGGACTTACGACGTCAGCGGCATCTTACCTTCCTCTATCAACAGGATCGATTTGTTGATGATAGATGGCATCCATATCCATTGCAAGTGCCCTCTGCAGCATTCGACAAGAAAAATCAAAATGAAAAGCCTTGAAGCCACTATTCAACAGAATCCGCTCATATCGAATTTGCAAGCTGCGAGGAGGCCTCAAACATTTCAACCCAAAAATCCAAGAAGAGCTTTAAAAGTCCAACCTGCCAGCCAAGATCAGTAAATCTTCTCTCCTTTGACTCCAGTGTGGGAGTATCATGAAGTCCTAATAGAGGGCAACCTCGACTCTGCACATGTACAAAGTCATCATAAAAATGATCATTTCCCAAATAGTTACGTCCACTATTTTCAAGGAAAAAAACAAGACCGAATTGACTAAATTGTAGAATAGAAGATTAATGACTAGTTACAGAAGAAAGCAAATCCACGATGAAACATCCCTGCAAGGACTGTTGAATTACGACATAATTCCCACACAAGATGCCTCACACTTAAGACGTGACTTTAAACAGTAGTAAGGCCCCAGTGATGTCTATTGACGATCCAAGAATCTTCACAATCACATGCATGGAAGTAACATGAAACGCGTAGTTTGAGCTTCCGCGAACAGGTACCCAAGGATTTGAGAGAACCACTGAAGGAGGTTCGCAAAGAAAAGGGTCATGATGATACCTCCAGGTTCCTTAGCATTTGCTGCCCAAATGCATCATCTGGATGAATCTGCTCAGTCACATGAATTGTATCTTTCATTAATAGAACATATCATTAACTTGCATGCTACAATTATCAAGGTGCCATGCAAAAGAACCTCCAGAGTGAAACCCGCTGCAGCAAAAGGGATACTAAAGAAATCATAGAATCATGAGGTAGCAAAATAAAATTAGAGAATAAGTCCATACTATCACTGATCAATGTTTGATCAAATTGGAGGTGAACAGAATGATCAATTATAGACTTCTGATGCAATGCAAGAGCTCCACGAAGATCCCAGACAAGGGCAGAAGAATAGACCTCACCTGCTCATAAATAATAAACGATGCAGTCTCAAACTTATCAGCACACCATTTCACGACTTGACGGCTTGCAGCTGGATCGATGTAGATGAGCACACATTCTGCGAAAATCAACGTCGGCAGCCTACGCACCAGACCCGCACATGATGAAAAAAAAATTTCAATTAGAAAATTTATTAGCACCTTTGCATCCTATCCATGCATCTAACAAAGAAGACCGACACGTATGCTATTGCTGTTATCAAAAAAGTCCAAATGACAACTTATAAATCATACAAACATATGACCTTAACAAACAAGGTTAACAAGATGCAACAGTAACACAAATAATCAACAGAGACATACAGTCAATGCTTAACCCAAGTGCCCAATGGCCAAAAGTGGCCACTTCCATATCTGCTGAAATGAAATAAACCGTTAAGGAAGCTCCAAACAAGGTGACATAACGAACTATAGAAATATGTTTCGGAAATTACTGTAATCGAGTATCAGCTTCCAAAATGGTTTTCCTATTTTGGTCTTGGGCACTTCGGTAGGGGTTCGTACAAAAAGGAAGGAGTGGCACAGATGTACAAACTTGTATAGGCTATTGCAAGAAAATTTAGGAAACACAGTCAAAAACAAGGGAGTACCCGAGCAAGTGTCTTACTTAGCATCCAACCCAGCTTTAGCGAAAGCAGCGTCTAAATCCTTCAACGACCGCAAGTCACAAGGTAGGAGACAGTAATGTTTGCTGACGATCTCCCCTTTCCCTGCATCCACAAAAGCCGTCTCACAATCATATTGGCAAGTGCACCAGTAAACATGGTCTGCTGCAAGTTTATGCATCCATATAATGTTTCGATCCGAATGATCACACATATAAATAGTGCGGAAGTAGAAAAAAGAAAGAAAATAGAAGAATTGTCCACAATAACTAAATTCTCTGAGTCACCTAATTAAGACACAATACTTATAACTTTTGCACATAATGTCCAAACAAAAATTTGGAGAATTGGAATCCTCTTTAGTTTGCTAATAAGATAATAACTTATAATTACTTGACCATTCAAATAATAGAAACTATGCTCTCAAAGTATAGCATTTAGCTGTGGTTACCTTACCTGGGTCAATCTCTGGTATTTCGGGACCCAATTTTGAAAGTAAAACTTCTTTAGAAGCTATCAACATAGTTTTCTTCTTCGTCACCTGCAAATCACCCCCACTCGCAGATCTAAGACTCAAATCACACAACACTTGCATGAGCGTTGAAAACAAGGACTGCAGTAGGTATTTGATACATGGGACGAGGTTTACCTCTCGAAAATCCACCTCCACGAACTTATATGGCGCTAGCCCTTCTGCCTGGACATGCATCATATAAAACTCGTCACTGCTCCTGACGAAAGTGTGAGGGGACTACGACACAATGACTAAGACGAGTGAGCGTCTAATGACAATCGTAGAGAGCCAGGGACTCATTTGAGTGAGATAAATCATGAGAACATTTGAATTTTTCAATCACCGGGTGATTGCAATTCATTAGTCACTGGTCCTATTCTTGTCATATTTTAAGCGGATCATATAACTGAGGTGACAACTTCCTTGTCTTACGAAGGTTCAAGTTAAGTACAACCATTAGAAAGTCCTTATTACCAACTTCAAATTCATTAACGCTTCTTTACTTTTCTGCATAATGATTAAGCTCTTTCTTCAGCACACTTCATTTATTCATCTCTCTAAGAATTTGATAAACAACCTCAAGGCTTGAATTAGGGGTTGAAATAGATATTGAATCCTAAATTCTTCCCCGCACAAAGCATAGAATGGACTTACACCAACACCACAAGGAACCTTATCATCGAGAACAAACTCAATAATTGACAGGCCTTACCACTAGCTGAAAGAAAGTGGTATCAAAGCCCGCACCAAGAGAGAGTATCTGCTTCCTTTCAGGGTACTCGGATTTTAGAAACTGCATTAATAGCAAGCGCATGGTGGCCCATCGAGCGTAATAACCTTGTCCACAACACCCAGCTAGTTCAGTATCCTATTCACGGAAATAGAAGAATCACTAACACTCAACAATTGGAACTACTCATTCACAAACATAAAAGCTGTGTTCTTCTCAAGCTCTCTAAGTCACAATTTCAACTTCTTGATGACATGCTCCACTTGGAAAGAAAACAACAGAAGTGGAAACATAGTTAGGGTTTAGGGTTTAGGGTTTAGGGTTTGGGGTCTGTCACAGCATTACCATTGAATTATCACTGAAGGCATTGCAGAAAGAATTATGTATGTGTAGCAAAGGAAGATACCTACCACGGTTGATAATGGGAGCTCGTTTGATAGACCGCCTCACAAATAAATGGACGAAATCATCAGAGATATAGCCTTTTGTCACACAAGACCTGCACCAACCAAGAAATTGCATACGCCATTTCAGAAAACAAGCTGTTGAAATCAGGAGGGCAATCCATGAGTGAATGTAATCACCATAAGCCAGAGGTACCTAATTGAGACAAGTCCCTAAATGCGACACCTTCAAATCTTGCACAATGATTTTGGAAATGTAAGCCCCCGTTCCAATAGCTTTAGGTCATCCACCAATAAAGACTTCGATCCCTTACAACTTTTGCATATGGTATCCAAATAACACATTCTCTGGTGTATTGGAATACTCTTGGATTGGCTAACAACAATAAATAAAAACTGAACCATTTTAATAATAATAGACACAGCTTTAAGAGTCGAATTTAGGTGTGGTTACCATAGCCAGAAAGGAAAAGAATTATACAAAGTGTACCCACAGCAGCACCAAACCAAAACACATGAGAAATTAGCCAGTTTGCCGATCTGAATTGAACGCCCTAAAAAGTTCAAAACAGAACCAAAACGCGAAATTGGGAAATCATGCAAACCCCTAAACCCACAATGCTGGCATGACAATGTAATCACCATTTTGAAAGAAAAAAATAAAAGTTATACAAGAGATCCACGGCAGCACTAAACGAAAACAGAGTGCAGTTTCAAATTGGCCAGATTGCAATAGAACGCCCTCAAATGTGCAAACCCGAATCAAACCACGAAAATTGTCAAACCAGGAAAAACCCTAAACCCACAATTTGCTGAATGTAATCACCATTGCCAGAAACAAAAAATTAAAAACCATACGAAATTCACCAAAAGAAAACCCAAAACGTCTGTGAAACTGGACAGCTTTCTCACAAGTCAGAATTCAACACCCTAAAATGATCAAAATCGAATCAAACCACGAAATTGAGAAATCAGGAAAAACCCTAAGCCTACAATTTGCTGGCCGTGGCGTCGTCGTTGGTGGCCTGCACCGCGGCCGTGCTGCCGCTGCCCGGTGGTCCCATGCGTTCCATGGCTCCCGCTCTGAAACAGACGCGATCGCGATGGCTGAGAATTTAGAGTGAAGGGAGAGATGGGACTGGAATTGCAGAGAGAAAACTGCAGCTTCGCTGATCAAGAGGAACAGAAAGAAAAGGAAGCCACGAAGAAAGAAAAGAAAAAGAAGAACTGAGGCAGGGCTTTTTTTTGGACCAGTGTTGGCCCCCTCCTCTGCCCTCATTCCAGAAGTCAGTTTTTGGAGGGATGAAGCTAGAGAGGTCAGATTTCTGACAGTCTGGCGAAATTTCGCCAAAAATAAAAGGCCCCTGAAAGAGGAAGAGCTCTGAGAGGAAGAGGAATCTAGTGTGAAGCTGGACAAGGGTAGGGAGTCAAGGCTCCTGTGACCGTGAATGCTTTGATCTGGGTTGTCAAGAAATTGGGGAAAAGTTTTGGTAAGGTGGGCACCTCAAAATCCACCACTTTTTGATAATGGGCATATTTTATATTATTAGACCTAATTAAAATTTCATATTTTCTTGTTGGTAAGTGAGAAGAAGTTCTAATGCACCAAACATTGTGACATTTGGATATCGTATGCAAAAGTTATGAAGGGTCAAAGTTTTTTTCATAGATGTTCAAAACTCATTTCTTCTACACAAGTACATATTAATTCTGGAGATGTACACAAAGTGATGAAGGTGCTTTTAAACAAAGGTGCGGTGGGGGGGATGCCTATCCTATTTTGGACTTTAGCTTGATTTGAAGTTGGCTCAATTTACAATTAATCCATGGACCAACTCATTATGGGCTAAAGTTGGAAAATTGAGTCAAGGACTATAGCCACCCAATTATTAAAACTTGAATTCAAGTTTTGGGCACCAAAACACTACTACAAAAAGGAATTGTCACATCAACAACCATTGGATGAAAATCAAAATTTTCAATAGAAGGATGGAGTATGTGAGCCTAGAAGCATGGGTCCATGATCCTAGAAGACTACATTCCTATATTATAGGTATATATTATAGAAGCCCATAATAGTTATAGTATAATTATATTATAGATAGGCATGTATTATAGGTGTTTATATTATAAGCACCTTCAATGGTTGTAGGATATCTACTTATACATATGCTCAAAGCTTATGTACTCACACACTCGCATAATTGTTTTTAATATAAAGTTTGTGGGCCTAATCTATGGCCCAATTTAATCATCTCTAAGCATTGCTTTTCATTAATTTGGGTTGTTATTACTAAAATTGACATTAAGCCCATTATTGAATGTTAATATAAAATAGCCTAGCTTTAGTATATAACCATGGTTACAAGTCTCAATCATAGAGTCTACCTTTAAAAGAAGGCACCAAAGATAGCACTTGCTACTTTAGCATAGATGGCTTAGGTATAGAAGTTAGTAGAACTACCTCAAACAAACTCTTCATTTGAGGTGGTGTTTATAGATGAAAGTTACCCTTCATTTTTTATATTCATAGTCCAAAATTTAGTAACAAATCTTCTTCTTTGTATGTATTTTAGTTTAGGCCTCCTTCTATTAATTCATTAAGTCAAAAAATAAACAATTCAATCTTTCAACTTCACAAAATATTTTTAAAATAATTATTCACCAAAAGATGATAAAATTTGGAAAATAGGAATTCATATTTAGAATGAGGCACTAAAAGTGGCTGATAGAGGTTACAAAATGCAATTTAAATGACCACTCCAAAATAGGGGTCAAGTTTTTATATTTATTTACCATATTGAAAAGATAAGAGTTTTACACCTATATTTTTTATTTAGTGTTGTTAGTACATGGAGGTTCAGTTTGGCACATACAACTATACAATAATTGCACTTGAAATCTTTCTAACAATTCAATTCGAGCATCGACTAGGTGGTTTCCTATGAAATGTGGATCTAATTGTGGATCTAATTTGGTTTACCAAAATGTACTAAAGTATGTACATCTATAATCATCACTAATTGTAATTGGATATAGTTATTATTATAAAAAAATATAAATCATTTTATTAAATATTATTGGCAAATAAAAGAAGAGTCCAATACACTTTGACATACATTATTTGGACATCATATGAAAAAGTTATCAAACTTCAACAAATTGTATCTAGGTGTACCCAAATCCAATGATAGACATATGTTTTGATTGTGCACATTTTGATAGTCACCTTGTAGATTCAACATCTTGGTTTTAATGACACTTTTAGATTTGCATGTAGGATTTTCATTTTATATAGTGCTAATTATGGATGTACATACCTTAAATGCATTCATTTTAGAAAGTCAATCTAAAACAATTGATGATATTTATTAATAGAATGCCCTAATTAAACATTGTTAAATGGGCATTCTATAAATTTGTGCTTTCATAGATTTTTAATGGAATTGGATCATGGTCGATAGTTCTACAAAAACCTACCAACTTAGTTTTTATTATCAAATCCTTCAAGATGAAAGATAGTCTAAATTTCCAAAATCTCGAAGATGTATTATAAATTACAACTACAACTCTACAACCATTGTCAATCTATGCTCAACAAACAAACACAAATATGATATAATAAATTATGCACATTGTTTGAAAGTTTGGGTGATGTTTAGTGACCTTTGGTAGCCACATGTATCCAAACCAATAATAAAAATAGGGGTGGTAAAACAATATACTTTGCATTTATACCAAAATTTTATTCAATATTGATTCTTGACTCTATCCATATACCCACTACTCCAAAGTAAAGCTAGGAACTAATATCAAGTTTACAAAACTAGGATCTTTGTATATTGCAAAGGATTCTTATTAACTTTGTTGTCATGGACACATGGAGAGTAGAGCATTGTCATACCATTGAGAGGGGTGCCAACAATTTTGATAAACAAATGATAAATTCTTTGATACATGTGACAAAATTAGAATGTGGCATCTAGGTACCCTTTTATTTAGGTTATACTCAAATGTGTTGCTATCTTTATTGTAATGATGGCATCAAACTGTGACTTCAAATTTAATTTTGTTGTCTAAACTAACTCAAGTATTGCAACTAGATTAAAACTATATGATTTAATTAAGTTTATTCTTTATTATAACTAGATTCAACTATGTGGCCTTTAATTAGACTTGTTGTCAAAGTCTTGGAACACAAGTGTATTGCCACCTTCATTGAGATGGGATCAAAACATGGAAATCATGGCCTTCAATTAGGCTATACATTCAAATACATGGTTCTAATTTGAAAGTACATTAATTAAGTAAAATGGAAATATTGTTGCTACATTGTAGATTGTAGAGATGTTATTTATTAGAGATACATTTGATATGGAGAATGAAGGATAAGCACCAATGAAGTTCAAAAACCTCCATGAAATTGTAAAATAGAACATGTGGACTCCAAAACATTGATGAAGGCCCAAGATTATTGACTCAAAGAAAGGGAATTATCTTTAATATGAGCCAAGAAAGGTAGACCACCTCACAATATATTTTTCTAAATACTTAGCTCTTCTTCAAGTTAAAATGAGAATAAGGTATGCACAACTACTATTGTCTTTGATTACAATTGAGTATATTTATTATTATTAAATATATAATACTATTTTTAGATCATATTGGCACTTGAAAGAAGATTCTAATGTTCTTTAGCATGCATTATTTAAACAACAAATGAATAAGGTATGAATTTTCAAAGTGTTATTTGTAGGTGCATCCAAAATCAACTGTTGACTCCTCAAGACTTTCATATTTTGATTGTGTACATCTTGTTTACAATAATCAATATTAGAAAGAAAAGAAAAAGCTTTTGGTCCTAATGAAGGTGTTGCAACACCTACTTTAGTACCAAATGTGAACATTTGGTGAACAATGGTAGAATGGGTATTCCAAAATCCACTACTTTTTGCTATTGTGCCTAGTTGCTATTATTACATTGGTTCAATTTTCATACTTTTTTATTGGTAAATGAAAGGAGGCCTTCCAACACATACCAAAACACATCATTTTGATACCATATACAAAAGTTATAAAGGGTTTTTAAGTCTTTTTTGTTAGAGGTTCTAAAACTATTAATTTCTCTACTATTAGACACATACTAATTTTAAAGATGTACCCAAAGTGATGATGGTGGTTTTGTGCCAATGGGCGCATTTGCGAGTGCTTACTTTACATCCCCAAAACTCTCCCAACATAAAAAAAGAAAGAAACCCCAAAAAATTATTTTCCCAAGGTTGACATAAAAAATTCATTTTTTTTTTGCCATAACGTTTTAACTTTCACAAGTTCAAACTCCCTTTTCTCTCAGTTTTTCATTGAGCCTCACCCACCCACTCACTCACCATGCTCCCTCCCACACAGAACAAAGGACAGGTTGGTCTCCGAAGAAATCATCATTTTCTAACACCATGAGAACCAATTGCTTAAAAAAAAAAAATGAAAAATATATTCATTGGAAGTCAAACTACTGTAGAAAAAGATGTTGTCCCTTTTCACAACAAAACTCCGAGGATGAACAGTTGCACTTCTGTCCTACACATGAGAATTCTCTATCATCCATTCGACACTTGGAGTGTCCTTGGTGTGCAGCGTTACAACAGGGACACAGGGTTAAGTGACCAGCCACAAACCAACACAGAGGCGGCTCTGATTGTCCCTTGTCTTATTGATTTGGAAATGATTCATAAATGATGCAAGCTAGCTAGCGCGCGACCATGATTCATTGCTACCACCACCACCAACACCCACACACCCACACACACGCGGCCTTTCAGAGAAGTAGTCAACTGCGTTTTGCAGTGGATAGGACGTACAATACACTTTTCCTCCGCTCGCTCTCTTTTATTTTGCCAATCACAAACTCATGACGAAAAATTGAGGGAGAGAGAGAGAGAAATTTTTTGCAACAACAGTTTGAATGTTTCTTCTTCAATTCTTCTTCTTAAGTACCGTGGAGTCCATGCATGATTGGAGCTTTGTTTTGTTTGCTTGCACTCGTCTTCTTGTCCAGGAAACGAGGAGCGAGGCAGCTGCTGCAGTGCTGCAATGCTGCATGATTCCATGATTCCATGATTTTCATGCTTTTTCATGCTTTCCATGATTCGAGCTCCGGGTGTGGGAGCTTGCACAACATGAATGCTCCCCACATCCCCCGCCGTTTTTTCCCTTGACAGCATTCAAGGCAATGACTGAGATCTGTGAGACCCTTAAATTATTATTCATCGCTTTTGGTTGTACTGGATGCAGGTACTATGAAGATGGATCGTAGCAGCAGCTGCAGCAGCAGAGGAAACCATCTGCCAAGTGGTGACACACAGCTAGCTTATCATTATCTGTGCTAAAGGAAGGGAAGGAGGGGAGGGGAGGGGAGGGGGAAACGCGACCTTTATGGTCGGCGCCGGAATGAAGAGGTGAGAGAAGGAACGACGTCACGGGGGTGTGGGCTTACTAACTTACACTCGAACCTCTTCAATCGAACTGACCCTCTCTTCAATGACATTCCTGGAATATCATGTACACTTGCCACACTTTCATTGCTTGTAGCGCATTTTGTCTTACATTCATACTATTCAACCATTCCTGGAATATCACTGTGTACACTTGCCATTCTCTCATTGCTTTGTAGTACATTTTGTCTTACATTGAGACGATTTGACCATTCGGGGAATATCATGTACACTTGCTACACCCTCATTGCTTGTAGTACATTTGTCTTACATTCAGACTATTCAACCATTCCTAGTATATCATGTACACTTGCCACACCCTTATTGCTTGTAGCAAATTTGTCTTACATTCAAACTATTTGACCATTTGTGGAATATCATGTATACTTGTCACACTGTCATTGCTTGTAGCATATTTGTCTTATATTCAAACTATTTGATCTGGATTGGAAAGGAAGTTGGGGATAGGAGTAGGGTGTCTTTTTTTATAGTGTCACTATAAGAAGAATTGAATTGAATTTGTGCTATTAATAGTGGCTCACAACTCATGGAATAGCTTACATTTAAGAATTTCTGCAATGAAAAGAGAGAGCTATCCTTGATTTGTGGGAAGCAAAGGCCCCTAGTCTTGAAGCTTAAGAATATTGTGTACTATATATATCACTCTCAAAAGTGTGAACTCTAACTTTATGGTTGGTGTAAATGAAAGAGTTTGTTGGAGATAATTGAGCCTCGTAGGCTTAATCCTTGTAATGTTGTAGAGGACACTAAGTGTTTGATGCACGAGAAAGAATCCTTTCATGTAAGACAAAAGTGCAAATGCTCATCCTTGGAATTTTGTACAAAAAAGGGAGGTCTTGTACAATAGTTTGACCTCCAATGAGAGCTTTTGTTCTTTTGATTCACATTGTACCCCAAAAGGATTATCTCTAGGGTGACCAGGTTGTCCTTCCTTACAAGGTTAAATATCGCACTCCCTTTATCACATGAATGAAGATTGAAAAATGTAACCTTAAGGCAAGGTGCACAAAGAGTGGGATCACTACAGTAAGAGTTTTGGGACTTACATAGCGAGTGCTGTTGTTGGTGTCTCCTTTCGAAGGTAGAAATCACCGTATGTAAGTCATTAAAAATATGTTGTAAAATCGTGACTGAAGACGAGTTCGGAATCAGAATGAATGGAGAAACGAACCAAGGCACAGGATATTATTTCCTTCAGTTTTAAGAGATTCAAAAAACGCACAAGTGCGCTGTCATTGGGAAATCACTACAGTACAGAGCTCTATCGAGATCACTCGTGAGATTAAAATATCTCTTTTATCGCTCAAAGCATAGGATGATTCCTTAACGATCATTCACAGCAAATTTCCATTCAAAGTGGGAGGTTTATCGAAGGAAGAGTCGACAATCCCATGTACTGTACTGTACAATCCAGCTGAGAGTAGTCCCTGCAGAAACTAGTAAATGAAGGAAACAAGAGTTGCTGCAAAGTCCGCCATTTATACAAGTTCCACTTGTTGAATAATGTACAAAGGAGACACTCAATCAAAAAACCAACCAGGAGCGTATTAACTTGCTAACAAACTCCCAGTTTTTTCCTTCTCTCACTAATTCTCTGCAAGCAAAAAGCTGGCAACTCTATCTACAACATGGACAGCGAGGTTTCATCACCTGGACAGTATTTTAAGTCTCCACTAATTGGCTAAGTTGGACCCAGTTTCATATACTCCTATCACTTACAAGTACATGTGGAAGAAGAAGTTCATCTGAATACACGCACGCGTTCTTCCTTCTGAAAGAATCACACTTCCAGGGTTGGGAGGCAACTGTACAAGAAGGGTAGAGGGTGAGGTTTAGGGTTTAGGGTGATGCCTGGACCATTCCATTACACCGGGAGTGAAGGAGCCGGAAGTGTTTGCGGGGTGGGTTTGTTACCTCCTGCAATCTTGCAATGTAGGGTACACCCAAATACACGACTCGCACAGCAATTAGGGTATTTGGACAGCCTGCTATTTATACTTGTACACCCAGTTTACGAGATGGAGTTTCGCCATGCTCGACTCCACCGCGGATGTGCGGGAGAGGAGGAAGTGAGAGCCTCTCCATTGTCCTTGGATTGAAACAACCGCTTCACCCATGACCCTTTCTGCTTTGTTAGCTTCTCCACCTGCCACCACCACAACACACTCAGGGGTCAGACGAATGAAACATCGATAAAATTTTCGAAGTGTATTTTCCGGGACAGGTGAATGAAAGCCGCATCTATCCCACTTTGATTCATGTCTTTTGGATTCGTGTGGAATTAGTGATGAATTATTGAAGTTGGAATGACATAGGGCTCTAAAGGCGTCACGTTCTCAAGAGGGTACATTGAAAACTCCAATAAGTACCTCAATGTTAGATGACATTTTTAGAGTAGGGACACTTTTCACGCCTCCTACCTTATGCATAATCTCAATGTGGCCCGTAGCCATTCAAGAAGGGGAGATGGGCTATAAGTCATAAGCACACCCCTCTTACCAATTTATATTCTAACACTCAGCTTTCCAAACGGTCTCTCTTGTGCCATCAGATCACCAAAGATTGTACCGTCTTAGGTTATGCTAAGTAACTAAAGCCTGGAGCCAGTTTGTGGAGAAAAACACCCTTCATCATTCAGTAAATACTATTTTCCACAACTAGGGGGTCTCCAGATTTGAATTACCCAGTGTATTTTGACCTAAATATTGAAACAGGTATTTGCAACATAAGAGTATTCTGATACCTAAAGAAAACCTTCTCAAAATGAGAAGAAAAAGAAGCTTTGTTGATAAGCAGACGGAGATTCTTGACACTGCAGAGCCCAAGGAGGGCTAATTCTAAACATGCGAGAAGTATTTAACGTGCTTGAAGAGGAGGATTCTACTTAGAAGACCTTAATTGAAGTCTTACTGGATTAATCGAAATTAGGGTAGTAACGATACTGGGAATGCTCCGAATTCCTCAATTGTAAACCACATAGAACTCCAGAACTTGCGCCACTGAATTTCAAGCGACTCTTTCCAAAGACAGAACTTGATTCCACGAGTGATAGGATATAAGCTAGAAAATAAGATACCACATGTAATGGAACCCAGTGTAAGCCAGGCCTTAAACACGAGAATGTGCAATTTTCTCACAATTTCTGCGAAATTTTCTAACAAAGTCTGCAAATGTTAAAGTGAAGAGATTGCGAAACCCAGAGGCTGAGATGGGGAGAGATCAGTACCTGTTGTGTGACTTGAGTATAATCTTTCTGCAACTCAGCAAATCTGGCCTTCATAAACATAACATCCTGTTGCAAAGCCCTGATGTCCATCTGGGAGCTAACACCATCTTGCACTGGCACTTGTGTCGGCCGCGACGCATCATGTTGTTGTTGTAGTTGCTGCTGCTGCTGCTGGTGATGGTGATGTTGATGCACAGGCAAATCTGCAGTGCGATCAGCACGTGCTAGAGGGGTACCAGAGATGGCATTCCTTAACTTCAGCTGCTCACTAAACAGCACCTGCACCAATGAACACGGAATGGCGATTTTTAGTTACATGGTAACCAATTGAAATAGCCATCAATTCGTCCACCTTGCGCAAAGTGTTGATAATTTGCACATGAACATTCCTAACATGAATCTGTATCTGAAAATGAGGTCTCAAAACTCATTTAGCAAGTTTCTTCCAGATGAAAATACAGCACACGTTCATTATCAGTGAAGGGCATTCCCACCAACAGTCGGTATCTAGAAACTAGGTCTCAAGCCTAATTTTGAAAATATTCTACAGATACAGAATGGTCTCATGCCTGCAAATCTAGCACTATCATGTTCTTGTTGGAAGTCTGAAGAACAATCAGAATTGGAGATACTGAATTGATGGGTTATCACGTTTTCCAAAATAAGGACATAACACAAGTGGGAGTGCATAAAAGAGCTCGCGTTTCCTGAAACTTGATAGATTGCTAGAAAACAAATACGTAAATCTGATTCCAGTTCCAGAAACTCGATAGATTTCTGGAAATGAAAAGAATAAACCTAATTCCAGTTCTATAAACTCGATAGATTTCTGGAAACCAAACGAATAAACCTATTTCCAGATTCCAAAACTTGGTAGAATTCTGAAAAACAAATGAATAAATCGCAATCCAGTTTCCGAAACTCGATAGATTGCAAGAAAACAAACGCATAAACCTAATTCCAGGTTCAGAAACTTGAAAGACTTCTGTAAACCAAACGAATAAACCTAATTCTAGTTCCAGAAACCCGATAGATTTCTAAACAGCACAAGAGAATGAAATAGAATCCAGTTTCCGAGCCTTGATCTGTTTCTGAAAACCAAACGAGCAACCCTAAATCCAGTTTCCGAAACTCGATAGATATCTGAAAATCAAACGACCAAATCTGATTCAAGTCACGTTAGACCTGCAGGGACAAGCAACAGTAAAGATCGACAATTGCAAAAATCAAAGCTCGCCACCTACTGGACTGACCTGCACCACAATCCTCAGCGGCAACCTTTCATTCTGCGCCGCATGCACACACGCCTCCAAGCTCAACCTCTGACAATCCATCATCCGACACAGCTTCTTCCTCTCACTCTCACTCAACCCCGGATGTGCCTTCAAAAAAGTATCGATAGCTCGATACAGCCCATCATCTGTAATCCTAGAAAATTCGGGAAGCGCTTCCGCCAACGCCTGAAACTTCGCAAACGTCAAGTTCGTATCCCTCGCAATCTCCGCCAAGTAGCTGTCCATGAGCTTGGCCACTTTCATCTTCGCCGTGTGCGGTCCCACTGGTGGTCGCAAGTGGGAAGTATCATACACATCCCCGTTCTTGTCACGTCCTGAGCTCGAGGGCAGCTGCATCTCCCGTTGAGAGGAGGTTGTTTGGATGTGGTCTTGCACTAGAAAATGGTCCAAACATCGATGCACTGCGCCCACGTCGTAGAAAGTTTCACTACGAAACGGACAAGAAGGAATCAGAAGCTCAGGGAGAGTAGCTTGGTCGAGTTGCATCCCTGAAAGAGCTTCAAGGGTTTTTTTGCACGCGGGGCTGGCGTCGAGAAGAATGGCGACGCGGAGTAAACGAAGTAAGCCTGTTACTGGAACTGAGTCTTTCTGTGACGGCAAAAGCTTCACAATGCCTTCAAGAATGGCGCGCTCGGAGTCCAGTTTCGTGACTTTGTTCTTCTTCTTGTCTGAGATCTGTGCCTCATGTTGCGTGGATTCTGTCAAAGAGGGTAGCCAGCGATACGCGTACGAGAGAATTGCGGATCCCATCATGTCGTGACGCATTCCTTTGGTTTGGATGGCTTCCATGACGACCTTGAAGCTGCGAAGATCAAGCTCCGCGACGTCGGAGAACCACCAGTCGTGGGGAGTGAGCGGGATGAGAGAAGTTGAGCTCTTCGCTGAGCTGCTGTTGCTGTTATTGCTGCCTTTGGGGGAAAGCGAAGGAGACTCACTCCCAGCGCTGGAATACGACCAGCGAATGCCGCGAGGGTCTGTGCAAGCTTTCCAGGCGATGGACTCGCTGCACATTTTCACGATTTGAAGAGTCTCCGCCATAGGGAGGAGAGAAGCGCAGGTGCGGAGGACGATAATGGAGTCGGACCAGGAGGTGAAAATCTCGGAGGAGAGAAAATCCTCGGTTTTGGAGACAAGGTTGTGGGGCTCCAGATCTTCCGTCATTTCGAGATAGTCCGCGGCGCAACGGAGGGCGGCGACGTTGAAGCGGGTGATCGTGATGGGGATGCCGTAGCAGAATTTGATGCAAAGCTCGAAGGCGGAGGGGCCGCCGGGAATGTTATCGAGCTTGATGTGGTCCTTCTCTGTGTCGCGAGATTCGAAGACGAGGCGGTTTAAGCGGCCGCTCCGGGACAAGAGGGGAAACTAGCACATAGGAACACAACAATGAGGTCATAAATCTACGACGCATTTGCAGTAATAGAGCACCAAGCATCTCACAAAATGAATGGAACCTCTCATTCTACGACGCATTTGCAGCGACAGAACAGCACGGATCGCACAAAATGAATGGAACCTTCGCGACGTAACAACAAGCACCCCACAATATGAATGACACCTTGTCACCGTAACACCCGCGCGTCTCACAAAATGAATGTAGCCGTAACAACACGCATCGAATGCAACCTTGTCACCGTAGCACTACACGTCTCACGAAAATGAATGTAATCTTGTCATCGTGACACCACCAATCTCACAAAATGAATGGAACCTTGACACCGCAACATCACCCATCTCACACAACGAATGCAACCTTGTCACCGTAACACCGCGCGTCTCACAAAAGGAACGACACCTTTGTCACCCCGTAACACCACGCATCTCACAAAATGAATGTAACCTTGTCACCGTGACACCACTCATCTCACGAAAAGGATTGACACCATCTTGTCAAGGTTTCACCACAATCAATTGTCGTTCCGAAAGCACGCCAGGAATCGTGCAAGTTGCAGACGTAATCCCCTGATTTCACGAGAGATTCACGGCACTGAAGCCCAAAATGTTGATAGTTCTGGGTTACGAATTTGAGGGTTATGAACTTGAGGGTTCCAGGAGGGGGAGGATGCGATTGATACCTTGTGTAAGTGGAAGCTCATGTCGGCGACTTCCACCAAGAGGTCGCTCTGCAGCATCGTGGCGGCCACCCTGCAACGCAACGGAAACTGCATGTCAAACATTTTCATTGGCAAGTGGAGCTTTCAACTTGGCTATGGCGGAGAGATCCATACCCCCGCGAACAATGGCGTGTTTACCCCAACGGCACAAATGCATCCCACATTGTGTAGCGTAAATTGCGACGCTGAATGGGAAGGAAGGAAGGCGCACCAGGTGGGTCCCTTCTTGTCGAAGGAGCTGCTGCGCGCGCTGCCCGATTTCGCCTGCTGTCTTCTCACGGGGCTGGCGGACGACGACGAGAGCGTGCGCAGCCGCGGGCTGCAGCTGTCCACGACGTCGAACTGCTGCGACTTCGAGCGTGGATTCCCACTTCTCACGAGCGGGGGACATCGTGCATCCACGCCCCCCGGAAACGCCGATTCCACCGCGTGCCGCGTCAGGATGGCCATCTGGGGACGCAGACTACTCCGCGGGCTCCTCTCGTCACCGTCGATGCGACGCACTGTCATACTGTCATAGCCTCAATGCACATAAACCACGAAACGCCCTGTCAAGCCACTGATCCCACGCAACCTGCACTCGCACAGACACGCACAGACACGTCCAATTCCGCTCACCCTCTCACGCCCTTATTCACGGAGATTACGAGCTCCACTAGCCTCCCCTTGCACCCACGGCAACTAACTTAACCCCAGAACTCAACTGCGTGCACGACAAAGGCCGCCAGACGGATCTTCCCACCTTGCCCTCCGTCAAGCTGTCATCTCTGCAACGCCCCAAGTGCACTGCAGCAACTTGGAACCCGCAGAGACGCCCCAGTGTCAGCACCCAGACAGACACCGTTCATTCACTCACTCAGTCACGAGGCTCGTTCGCGATTCGGGAGCTCCAAGTGCTGCAACCCAAGCGCAAGGAGGAATTGGAAGGCGAGTGCGGGAGAATTAGTGGGAATGCTGTTAAGATGAGCATATGAGACTGTTGTTGTGGGAGCAGCGCTAAGTTCGCTCCAATGGCCAGCGCGTGCGGCAGCAGTCCGTGCGCGGTGGCGGTGAGCGGTCGCAGCCTCGCGGGCCTGACAGGCGCGGCTCCTCACTACTACTGGCTCTGCTGCGGCCATGCGGCCGTGATCATGAGCATGAGGGCGGGGGGGACGGCGGGCCCAACGAAGTTAACGGGGAGAGAGACCAAAAGGGACGGAGCGGGGCGAGAAACGCTCGCGTTATGGAGCGTGCGCGTCCGTGATATGACGCTCGTGGTGTCCGCTGCCGCCCGCGCGTAGAGTCCAGGCGTCCAGGGGTCCAGGGACCCGTAAAGTCCAGGGGCCCTGCAAGAGCAACTCCAGTGGAGCCGCTATCTATGGCCTGGGCGGGTTTGGGCGGGTTTAGGCGGGTTTAGGAAGGGTGGGTTCGGGCCTTGGAATTTGAAAGTTATCCTCGCATGGATGTGTGCTGTCTCTAAGGTAGTGTCGGCACCTCTCTATCAAATATTTATTTTTTTCCTAAAATTAAGGTTCTCTCAATGATAAAAATAGGTTTTTGTTAAAACTATTATTTTTTCATCACACAATTTTTTGGTTTGTTGAAAAAAAATAATTTATCCTCAAATTTTGGCATCTATTTTTTTAAATAATTTTCCACCAATCTTGCCCTACAACTATAGTACTCTACTTTTGCACCCAAATTGTGTAGTGCTTTGAAGAGCCTAAATCTCCTTCTTCCATTGCTCCATTGTTGTTGCAAACAATTAAAGTGCAAAACAAACTTCTCCTACTTTTCTAACTTAACATAACAACTAGATTCTCTATCTTGAAGGCATTGAGTGTCCAAAATGCGACCAATATTAGGATGTAGTAACAATATCCAAGGCAATCAAGGCCTTACTTGGGATTGTTCTAGTTCATTGTGTAGCAGTAGGGGTGTCCATTGGAATTGCCAAAAGGTGTTTACATCCACAATCAAAACTTATCAAAATACTACACCTACATTTGAATTAAAAAAAGAATCACAAAATCATATATATTATTACACAAAATGTACACAAATAAATAAATAAAATGACAATCTATGAGAATATAGTATTGCTATTGATACACCTAAAGACATTACTTTAACCCCTAAAGGACCAAGGCCTTATCTTTTGCCAAAAAAACACCCAAAACTGCCATTTTTATGGCAAAAGGTAAAAAAAACATTTATTTTATTTTTTTCACATCTAATCATAGGATCTTATACTTAACTATTACGAGAATATGCAGAAAAAATTTCAGAATTTTTGACCCCAAAAATTGCATGATATATGTGTTTAAAGTAGAAAAAACAAGTTTTTCAACATACTGCGGGATTAGATTTTTTAACTTTGAACATTTTTAATTTTAATTTTTTGCACTACAACGTTTTGAGATTTAATTCTTTATGGTATAAAATTGAGTTGAGACTTTAAAAAAAATTCAAAATATTTAGAAAAACTTAATTTTTATTCTTTAAAAAATTGCTAAATAGAAGTAGGTATGAAATAGAAGGAAAATCTAAAATATTCATATCTCTAAAATGAAATTAAAATGCACCAATCCCAATGGTGAGATTTTTCTAGAAAGAAAGATTGACCACATGAAATTTTTTATTTTGAAGAATTGTAAAAATTGCATTCAGAAATGAATCCTACAAGTTATTTTTTTCAAAAAGATGCTCTAATTGCCCAAAAAACAAGATTGTCCATAATTGTCTTATAAAAAATCCGTATGGAATGAATCAAAGCTTCACATGTACACAAAAATATAATCTATGAGTTAAAAAAAAATTTAACTTTAAATTCAAATTTTTGAAATTTTTTTTGCTACCTCATGTCCCCTATTTTGAGCTTATTTGGGCATAACTTTTGTTTCTGGGCACAGATCGAAAAAAATAATTATATTCCCATGAAGATAATCAATTTTTCTATCTTCAAAAAAAGTTTCAAAAAATAAGGAAATAATTTCAACTCGTAAGTACTTGCTCAAAATCCCATTTATCCTCCAAAGCGACGATGGTCCTTTAGAGGTTAAAAACTCATAATTTATTCATATGATGTCCAAATATTGTCCACCAAAGCGTGTTCGATTCCATCACATTGTGTAACCAAGGAGTGTTCCTCCCCACACAATTATCATACTTTACTAAATTCCTAAAAAGACTTGCAAATTAAATGAAGGATTGTATTTTGTGACATTAAGAAGCCATACAAGATAATTTTGTTCATTGTAAGGATCCCCTTTCCATGGATGCAAAAAGAACCGTTGCCTCATTAGTAAATGATGCTATGTCTTGTTCTAATTGTCAAAACAATTCAATAAATTAAAAAAAGATTCATACTATTCAATAATAGTAACTATGCTCCGTTGCAATTACGTGACCATTACAGGTTGCCCATACCTCAAAGTGCAAGTCCAGTAGAACCCGTGGATACCAGGCCCTGTAAATTAGGTGTCCCATACTGTAACAGTACGGTACCTCCGTCTGCAGTGTTGCAGGTCCTGTCGAGGCTGCGTAGAGACATAGCTCCTGTAAAATTCAGGGTCAAATAGATACAGTACTGTACGGTGACTTCTGCAGTGTTGCAGGCCCTGTAGTAGAGGCCGCGTGTGGAGAAATAGGATAGGCCCTGTAAAAAGTTCGGGCTCAGTAGGTGACTTATCCTACACTGTACAGTGGCCTCTGCAGTGAGTGCTGCAGGTCGCTACAGTGCAGAGCTGCCCCCCGCTATCCAAGAGCTACAGGGGCCACTGAGGTTCAGTTCATATAGTGACTGAGATTGTTGCGGAGTATCTTACTCAGCATTAAAACTTCTGACCCCATCCCCAGTCGGACTGCCCGAGCTGCCCGAGCTGCCCGGAATGAACTGTAGCGCTGGACAGAGAAATCAGTGACTGACTGCGGTCCGACGATGGGAAAAAATTCCTGTGCAGGTTTTTCTTTTTCTTTTTCTTTTTCTGATTTTCTTTTTCGTTTTCCTTGGGGTTTTTTTGGAAACATGGACAATTTCCATTAAAAGGGGGTACAGGGCTTTTTGTCCATCCTGTGCTTTTTCAGTGCAATTACTGTGGGCTACAGTATTTTTAGGCTAGAGGATAGTCCAGCACACCATTTGAACTAAAGGGAGGGGCTGTTGTTCTTGAACTCTAAAAAAAAAAATTGACTATGTGATTCCATTTACCTGAGTTTTCAATTTTAGTGGGACAGGTAAGAGTGGAATTGTACTACTATGGTTCTTAAAAAAATAAGAATAGGAATAGGAATAATTGTACTATGACTCAAGGTTTTAAGAAACAAAAAAAATAAAAATAAAAATTAATAATAATAATTAAAATAATTAAATAATAAAAATAAAAATAAAAATAAAAAATTAATAATAATAATAATAATAATAATAATAATAATAATAATAATAATAATAATAATAATAATAATAATAATAATAATAATAATAATAATAATAATAATAATACCATGGTACTTTTGAGGTTCATGTTGTATAGATTCTTTCTTTTAACTTAACCCCTGAGTTTAAAAAAGTGATGATTAAGGTACACCTAAAAGGGACTGGATAAACTTTGGAGCATCTTTCCTGTTACTAATAAGGTACCGGTTGTCTGTTCTTTTAAAAAGTGACCTTTAAAGAGCTGATTGAATTTTGGGGGAAGCTAAACTCCTTGAAACAGTTTTCAGTAAATTTTAGTAGGAAGGGAATTGGAATGGGCATCAAAGGCAAGTTGTATTGAATTTTTTGGACCTTTATGGAATTAGTTACAAATTTTGGAAGTTGAAATGTTTGGATTGTCAAAAGTGGCCCCCGGCTCTCCCAAAAGAGAGCTACATTGAAGAAAATAAAATGTACCAATGCTTTCTTTTTAAGGTACGAATGTTTTTTTTGATGTACCAATGTACCATGTACCCTATTGGTACCTTAAAGAAAGCAAAATGTACCTCTATGTTAGAGGTTGCTTTTAGAGCAAGGATTCTTTGGAGCACCATGCCCTAAACTCTCTTAGTTTTTGTTAAGAGTGCAAATCCTAAACCATTTTTGTTGGGTCACTTTGATATTTGAAAGAAGATTCTAAATTTTCTTACTTTTTGATTCTGCACATTGTATGAAAAAAATATTACTTTTCAAAAGAGCAAATTATAGGAATAGATGAAATTTTCACCATTGTCCACTTGGAAAGCTCATAAGTGCTTTTCAAGAATGTTTATGATTGGTAGGCTATTGGCCTTATTAATTTCCTCATCCATGGAGGCAATTTCTTGACCACGTTAGATTTATTTCAACAACATAACACCTCCAAGAACACCTTAGCGTCTTAGGGACTGGAAGTCTTCCACTGACCTCATTAATTTTCTAATGCATTAGATTAAATTTGAGGGATCAAGAAGACGGCAAGTTATCATGCAATGGGAATAAGCGAACTTAACTGTTGCAACAATACTAAAACAACCCTACATGGCCAAGACCCTACCACGTAGTTTCTCAAAAAAATCAATTTTCTTTTTGTAATTAAAGAATTTTATTATTTTATTTTTATTTTTCTGAATTTATTTTTTGACAACCATCCGTTCCATCACTACAGGAGGAACAGTGAAGGGAACAAGCTTGAAACGGACTTTTCTTGCCCTCAAACCCCCACTAATCAAAATTGGAATCTCTATAGTCCTTTAAGGGTTAATTCATTTTATACAAATCCTTTAGAAGTTAATTTAATTTTATGCAAATCCTGTAGGAATTTATTTGTTTTTATGCAAATCCTGTAGGGGTTAATTTATTTTAAGCAAATGAAAAGGACTGTCACTGCAGTTCATGAAAAAAATGTGAACAATGGTGAGAATTCAACTGGAATGTATTTCTATAATTTGTACCATACCTGCACACAAGCCAAAGAAGCCAGGTGGATAAGAATTAAGGTAAGAGGCTCAAAAAGCGACCCTTTAAGGTCTGATCCACCTTTTTCACAAGTTTTCATGAACAGAAATATTTTTAGCTCGTTTTCAGAGCAAGAAAAATGGATGCCTAATGTAACACAAGAGGTTTCATATTTTTTGAAGCATTTTTGAATTAGTTATGAAATTTCAAAGATTTATGTAGGAGGTACCTATTTGTGACCATAGGTCTCCCAAAATCTGTCCCCTTGCAACTTCTAAAGCAATTTCTAAACCATGGAGGAAATGATTGACTCTTGGAATAAAATAAATAAATTTCTTTTTTTATTCATTCAATAGCAATAGTGGTTTGCTTAAAGATCACCTCCCATCCATATTACAATTGGCTATGGGGCAGTTGCAAGGATAGAGTCACAATTACAGCCTCCTACCTTGTAGCGGAACTAAATTTGGATTTATTTTTTCAAAATTTATTTTCTATGTAAAGAAAGAACAAAACTATTGATTTATACGAGCCACACAAAGAACAATTTAGGTTTTTTTAACCCCTAAATATCCAAGGGCTTTCTTGAATCTCTTGGAATTTACTCAAAACTAAATAAAAAGCTCAAGTTCTAATTTGTTTATTATTATTTTGTAAATTGGATTTTTGATGCTTAACCCCTTCAATTCCACAAATATGTTTTCATTGAAAATCTCGAAAATTGCCATTTTTAGTACAAATACCGAATCTTTGAAAAGAAATTTTTTTTGACACATGAAATCGTAAGATCTTGTAGTATGCTAATTTGAAAACATATGGTAAAAATTTCAGACATTTCCACAATGTGGATTGCAAGATATAAGCATTCAAATTCACTAAAATAATATTTTCTACCCTTCAAAAAGTAGGGCAATTGCACTTCACAAGCTAACTTTTCTATGAAAAAAGGTCCCAAATGGTGGTGCTTCTTTGGATTCTTTTTTCTAAATAAGTTGGACACATGCTTGAAAATTTTCAAATCATTTTTGAATTGTACAACATATAGGAAAAAAATAGTAAGCATGTAGTAGTAGAGAATGATTCAAAATACTAAATTGTTAAGAATTTAATTATGGAATTGAAAAATGTCAATCCCAATGGTTGCAATGTTGTAATAAACAATCTACATCCTAGGATTTTATTTTATTTCTAAAAATATTGAAAATTGACTGAGATAAAGGACTTCAAAGTTTATTTTAGAGTAGAGAATCTATAACTACCCGTAAACAAAAAAAAAATCCTCATAATTTTTGACTCATTGATCGAAATGGAATAATTCAAAGCTTTTCATGTATACAAAACTCTAGAAAATCAATTTCAAAACTTTGTTTCTAAAAAAGGTGATTTTTTCTGATTTGCCCGGACTGCCTGTTTATAAAAAAAATTAATATATAAGGCCATAACTTTTTACTCATGTTTCCAAATGTCATGAAATTTTGTGCTTATAAAAGATATTTTTTGTTCCCACCTTCTATTAAAATTTGGGCCAAAAATATGGACATCTCTAATCACATGTACTTGCCTAAAATTTCTATATAGCCTAAAAACGCATAATGGTTGTTTAGGGGTTAAAATAAACTTTAAAGGATATTCAATCAAATAGGGAATTACCAAAAATAGTACTTTGGTAAGATTTGATTTATCTTCAAAGTTTAGCTAACGCCTAAAATTGGTGCTTAAGGCATTTAGGGGTTAAATACAACTTCATTATATTGGTGAGTTTCAATGACATATAATCGTATTTTAAAAAGGTAGGAAGTGTTGTGATCTATTTAACCCTAAAAACATTAGTGTTTTTGAAAATAGGTTGAAAATCTTAGTGCAATCCCAAACATATAAGTTGTATCCTAGTTGCTCCAACTTTCGCTCCATTTTGGACCTTCAACACCTTTTTGTAAAGAATCTTATTGCTATGACATTAGAATTGCAAGAGAGATTAATTTCTTTAACGCTAGAGTATACAAAGACTATAAGCATTAGTGAGGATAGTGGTGCCATTAATTGGATTGCTAATCAAATTTTAAGGCCTAGACCCACCTTCCTAAATCAAACTAGGGTGTGGACAGGATTGCTATTTTGTAAGCATGTCAGTATGAGCTTGTGAGCATGTAAGCATACAATTTCTCAGAGATTCCATCTAAATTTTTTGGTCAAAATAAATTATTTTCAATAAAATTTTGGACCTATTATTGTGGTCTCTTCAACAACCTAACATGTGATAAGAAAAACTCTCCTTTTGTTGTTCAGTATCTCTTGGTGTTGAAAGGAAGATCAAGCACTTGTCATCTTGATGTGTTACTTATTGAACTTCATTAGATTTAAAAAAAACAAATATTGGTGATTGATATTTTTATGATCACTCCCCTCTTGTTGCTTAGTACCTTTCGGTGCCAAGGGGAGTGATCAAACGGCAAGTGCTTGATCTTTCTCTTAGGGCTAAGGAGAAGAATTGTATAGCAAGTCTTTGATCTTTCTCTTGGCACCAAGAGATAATTAAAAAACAAAACAAGAGGGGAATGATTAACTAAAGGACTTAGAAATTAAGACTGAAGGATTGAATCATTGAGTAGTTCCACATGAGGATAGTGATCAACTAATCAACATTTTGGTCTAACTAAATTTATTCCTTATACAAATAATCCCTATCAACCAAATATTTCTTTCCAAAATCTTAATAAGTCTAAGTACCATCACATCAAGACAATAAGTGTAGGAAGCCTATCGGCCTCAAAAGGCCCCAATGATGCCAAAAGACAATGATCAACCAAAAGAAAATTTAGTTTGACAAAGATCATTAGATACAAAAATAATTTTTATTAACAATTTTTTTTTAAATCTAGACAATTTCAACAACAATACATCAAAAAAAATTATTGGTATCCTTTCATTAGCCTTGAAAGGACCCATGTTGCTACAGGATTATTATCAACCAATATTCCATACAAACTTATTTCCATCTCCATTCGTCTTTTACATCAATTGACTTCTTCATCTTCATAATGTATACTTCTAATATTCTTGACAATATTAAAATTAGAATCATCATCAAAATTCTACATAACCACATTAGTACGTCCACCATAATAGGTCTATGATAATAGAAGTTAAATTGTACTAAATATAATAAAATAATAAATTATTTGTACTCTCAATTGATGAGCCTACTCTAGGATAGCTTTTTAGAACGAGATATAAATTTCAAAACATATGATAGCATCAATTTACCAAGCTTCTAAAACTAAAATACACGGTCATGGGTCCCATGGTAATATGTCATATTTTTCTAATTATGATAAATTTTGTTGGAAAAACATTAATCTTTTTACCTTTTAACCAAAAAAATTTAGAAATTACATCATGTTTTAATTTCTAGGCTTTAGGCTCACACAATCCCTAGTCACCGTTCATAGACTCATGCTCGAAGGCTCATAATCTAGCACTGCTAGGGGGGTGGATAATAGCTCCGTTAGAGAATCTTTTACCCGAGGACCTACACAACATTATTAACCACTATTAAGGGGAGTCTTCTATTCCCCCCAAAAGCGGGAGCCCCAAGTATTGCAACTTCCCAACTAACTAGTGAATCTTTGCAACTTCCCAATCAACTAATGACACTCACATTACAACTTTCCAACCAATTTATGATTCTATAGATTAAACTAATTTACTCCTAAGGTTCTAGGGAGGGATTATTCTCATCTCTAGAAGGAAGTGTTTTAGGTTGGTTAACAATGTTATGTAGGTGTCAAGTTTGAAGGTTAAATCCAATAAACTTGTGTATTCTTTGAAGAGAATAATCCAAAAAATAATAATAATTTTACTACCTCATATATAATGCCAAAAAAATCTTAGAAAGCCAATATAGGAGTCTTTTTTAGGTTGAAATTTCAACTTCACAAAGAATGGTTTTAGAATTGAAGTACTCTATAATATGACTGGGATATTGTAGTATAGAATTAACCTTTTGCAAATGTAATTCTTGTACGTAAACTCTAGTATTGTAGATACCAATGTAATATTTAGTACGGCTCATTTTAGATAGTGGTTCAATTAGAATTTGCATTTGATTTCCACCACCTGCCATTATATTTTTGAATTACACATCTTAGTGAAATGCAAGAGATGTAAGTTCAACACTTTTAAGGTAATTATACCTAAATGCATCTAAATAATCAATTGAAAATTATATATATTATTGACTTTATTAATTTTGGTTGAATCTTGTTGGAAGTCAAAAGATTCTTTTAGATTCTTTTCTTATGAAATTATTAGACATTAGATGAATGAATTGTGGATTTATTGAGTGTTAAAAAATAGGTGTTTTTAAAATTGACACACTAGACTCTCATAAACAAAGAGAGTACATTTTGGCAAGACTATCTTAAGGGGTCAATTTTAGAAAGGAATCACCAAATAACTAGTGTAGTTACCTTATATTCTTCTATTTATCTTATTTTGATATGGCCTCTTGAACAATTAGACTATTGATTCACATTAGCTTTATAAAAAAGAATCTAAATTTTTTCTCTAAATCTTTGAAGTGTTGTGATATTTTGCATCATGAAAGTCAATGATAGCCTATAGACAATTGAACTCCTAAGTGCTCTAACATCTATATTTCAAATATTGAACGCAATGCTTCAACCAATGTTTTGTCTAAATACCATTCCATTCACTTAGGACAATTGTTTGTTGAAAAATTAATTGAATATTTGGATAGGTTTCTAGAACAAATTTGAAGAAATGATTTTGAAATTTTGACACAAGGTGCATACACTAACTACCTTTGTTTGGGAGGGGGAAATTCCAATCACATGCTTGGATGAAAGTTTTATAGCTTGAAAAAAATTGGACAATTCAAGGGATTTAGGAATTTTTTGCTAGACCCCTCATTTACCGTTTTAGAATTTAGCATGTACATGGATAATATATTTTGCAATTGTAAAAATAGTATGAATTTCTATTTAAAAATCACACCCAAAGAGGATTCAAATTTTGTTAACTATGTGAAGCAAATTTGAAAAAAAAATTCTTCTACCTTCAAATGTTATTATCATACAATTTGTATACTAGTAGTCAAAGATTTTGAATTTTTTTCTACAAATTCTAAAGATTTGCCTCTACATTTTCATTGTTTGGATTTCAAAGATTCAAATTCTCTAGTGCCCAAGTGCATAAGGAATAATAAAGAAACATTAGAAGAAATTTGAGGGCTTTGAAAGCCCATTTTGGGCTTGTTCCCCTACAGTTGTTCTTGCATCGAAGGGAACGGCCCATTGTGAGAATTTAAATAAATAAATTAAATTAAATTAAATACTTCAAATGAAAAATAAAGTTGAAAAAAATTAATTTTTTTTGGACAATGACATGGTAGGGTCTCAACCATGTCAAACCACTACACTGTTACTACATAGTCGAGTTTCCACATTGCATAGTCTAGTTCGCATGGTTGATAATTTACGCGCTTTTAGAGCCTTGGAAACTCTTTTAATGTGGCTATTGTGTTGTCAAATCACTTAACTTCTTTGTATTGCAAGATGATTTAGACTTAGTTAGCCCTCTTATTTGCTTTTAAAATTTTGCATAAAGGAACCTAATAGAATATGTTGATGAATGGTATAAATCCTCATTTTTGTGTGAGAATTTGTTTAATCATAGAAGCCTTGAAGTTTGTTGTTGTGAGTGGCAAGGGCAATTGTTTTCCTTTCAAACTTCGAATGTTATAAACTTGCAATATTTTTAGTCAAATGGGCTGAATTTTGTATAGTTTGAGTTCCAAAAAAGAATTATAATTTTCAATTTTGGTCAATACTCCAAAATATGGCAGTTTTTGACAATTTCACTTGAAAATCATCATCCATTTACTAGTAGATAAAAGAAAATCTTGACTCTTTAATAGATGACTATTCTTTATGAACAATCATTGATGAAATCGATTTAAATAATTTTATTCTTATAAAAATATATACATAAACTAAAATGTGCAAAAATCCAAAAAAGAATTCATTTGTTAAGAAACTAATTGCATGAGTAAAATGCCAATTGAGATAGAATAATCCAATGCCTTCAATCACTTAATTCCAACATCTACTAGACCCTTTCATTTACATCAATTACCCACCCATTTCCAACATCTATTGGACCCTCCCATTTCTACAAAGTGTATAACCCATTTTCTTTAGGCAAACAATTGGGTGCTATTGTTAGAGAGTGATAACAAGTTCACATCTATTTATGGACAATTCAAAGTCGATAAAGATGTAGTTCATTAAATGTTGGTTCATGTGGGGCTTAACTACCAACAAATACTTGTCAAAACAATGTGTAGCAGCATGTAATAAAAGAGGTGCTTTTAGAATGTTCAACTTGTAGTTTCCAAACACTTATACAATGGGATTAGGGCGGTGGGGCACAAACCTTGAACCTTTTTAAGAAAGTCATGTCCCCCCACCCACCTACCAACATTTCATTATTTTAGGTTTATACCAAATACATTTGAAAATTCATAACAATTTCAATTCTTATCCAACTATTATGTTTCCACTTGTACTTGAATCCACTCAACTATTTGTATTTTCAAAATACTCATTCAAAAAGATTAGGGCAATGGGACACGGATCTTGAACCTTTTTAAGAAAGTCATGTCCCCCCACGTACCGACATTTCTTTATTTTAGTTTTACACCAACTATGTTTGAAAATTCACATCAATTTCAATTCTAATTGGATTACTATGATTCCACTTGTCCTCAAGTCCACTCAACAAATTCTCTTTTTTTTTTCAAAATTACGAGCAACAATAAAAATGCATTCAAAAATTCATACCAATTTCAATTCTTATCAGATTACTATGACTCCACTTGTACTTGCATCCACTCAACAAATTCTTTCTCTGCAAATCACACATGACAATAAGACACGTTCAAAAATTCATACCAATTTCAATTCTTATCAGATTCCTATGATTCCACTTGTCCTTGCATCCACTCAACAAATCCCTTCTCTGAAAAATTACAGACAACAAAAACTGAAAACATATTTGAAAATACATAACAATTTCAGTTCTTATCGGATTCCTCCGATTCCACTTGTACTAGCATCCACTCCATGAATTCTTTCTCTGCAAAATTACAGGCAACAACAACAAGACATGTTTGGAAATTTCATAACAGTTTCAGTTCTTATTGAATTCATAAGATTCCACTTGTCCTTGCATCCACTCCACGAATTCCTTTCTCTGCAAAATTATAAGCAACAGTGAGGCGTGTTTGGAAACTTCATACCAATTCCAGTTCTCATTGGATTCCTATGATTACAACTTGTACTTGAGTCCACTCACTTGCTACCTTGAAGTTCTTTCTCTGCCAAAATTGCAGAGAAATTACAGACAGAGCAACAATTAAGCATATTGCATAAGATACCCAGATTGCAAATCCAGGTCGTCATAAGATAGTCTGTAAGGTCGTTTCTTACCTGACAATTCCAAAGCTCAGACGCGCCATCGCCACTGAAGAAGCGGGGCGGCCTGGCAAATTATCCTCGGCGGCACCAGGCAGTCTGCGGCAGATTGCTTGAGGACTTCAGTTGCAGCAGCAACCAAGCGCCGGGAATTCATTATCAAACCCTCTGTAACTTCCTGTAGCTGCAGTCGTGCCAAAAGGGAGATCACCACGCACAAGGGGCGCCTGGCAATGCGAGATCTTGCACAGGAAATTTTTTTTGCAACTTAAAGATTAGATTAAGGGAGCCAACCCATTTCCAGCCACTTAAAAGCAATTTCACATATCTGGATGGAGCGCTGCTTTTTTTGAGTAAGAGAAATTTTCCCATCTACAGAAATAGAGTTTAGAAGGATTCCATATTTTTCCCGAATTTTATTTCTCAGAATCTAATTACTATAAATTTTCTCGTTGAAGATTTTGTTTCATACATTTTTGTCATGTAGGCCTTCCTATTTCCAACCATGGGTTACTTATAAAATAAACAAAGCTTGCAACCAATCGTAATGCTCCACAACTGCATTGGAAATTGTGCCCTCATTAATCTCCTATTGATTGGAAAGAATATAGTCTGTATGATGGGAATGGGTCTCTAGTAAGGAATGGGTCGGCTCCTTTAAGGTGTCTAAGATTCAAAGAAGAAGAAAGGAGATCATAGTAGTTTGCTCTATATGCACCCGTGCTCTAAAAGCGATTATGACACAGAGGTACATTTTGCTTTCTTCAATGTACCACTGGTGTACATTTCAAGAGGTGGTCGCTTTTAGTAACCACTACATTTCAACTTCAAAAATTTGTAACTAATTCTACAAAGGTCCAAAAAAGATGAAACAACTTGGGTTAGATGTCATTTCGATTTTTCTTCCTCTGAAAATTTGGTGAGGATTGTTTCAAGGAGTTTATCTTCCCCTCAAAGGTTAGCTTCCTCTTAAATGGTCGCTTCATGAGCAGACTACCTGACAATAGATAAGGTTTTTTATTTGTTAAAAAAACAAAACAAAACAACAGAGAAGAAATTTGTAAAACCTTTTGTGTGTGTTTTTAATCATTTTGGACTCCAACTTATGAGATTGAGTACGATGCTGACTCGTGTTTTTTGTGTCAGAAATGATTCAGTGTCCATGTTCTTTGAAATTCTTTCTAAAAACAACTGAAGGCTTTGGACACTAGTGTGTGGAGTTATTGGATTAGGATATAATTGTTCCCATCACTTTGGTGTACGTCAGTTGGGGTCTTGAATAAAACAAAAAATAAATGGAACGTTATGCTACCTTACTTTTATTTCAAGTCAACACACATTGGAGTTGGGGTGACGACGACAATGGAAACATTGTTTAGCACTGAGGCAGGGGTTCCTTTTTTGCGTCCTTGGGAAGGAGACTCCTACAATGAACAAAATTGTCTTATTGATGGAGTGGGTCCTCAGGCAACCTTAATCCTTGAATTAACTGATAAGTCTCGCTTCCTACCAGGTACTCTGTATAAGTAATCTGGCAAAGCATGATACCTTCTTAGCATGGGGAGGACGAGGGGGTTATACAATGTTATGTTGTCTGGTTATACAATGTTATGTTGGGTTCTTCAACTACTTTATCTTTTGTTAGAGTTGGAACGAAATTAACCTTTGTCCGAAGGTTGGCAAAAAAAATCCCTTGCCCGATGTTCATTGCAAGGAACATTTTTTCTAAAGAAGAGGTAGAAGCCTATATGAGAACATCGGTGCTTAGTAAATAATATGGTGCATCATTGTATTGAAAGCAATTGTTTTTGTTGGCTTAAGATTCTTTACTACCACTAGAAAAAAGTAATGAGTTCATTGAAAGTCATAGTTGGTACCACTTTCCTATGCAATGAATAATACTTCATCCAATTTTTAAGATTATTTGAAGGGTTGCTGAATATTAACCCCTAAAGTCCAAAAAGTTCCCTTGGAGAACTCTTGAAGGTGTGGATAGGTTTGGGTGGCTTGGTTTGGTTTAGAAGGTTTGGATAGGTTTTGATGATCTCAAATTTTGGTAAGATTTTTCAAATATATTTTTTAAGATAGAAAAATTGATTAGTTTTCTTGGAATAGGATTTTTTTAAATTTGAATTAGTGATTGGTAGCAATAGTTATTCAACAATGAGACCAAAATAGGTGAAGATGGCCAACCAAAAAAAACTCAGAGAAAATTGGAATAGTTTATAGATAATAATTTGTCTCTATCAAAAGATAAGATTCATTCCATTTGAATAAGTGATGTATGAAGCTTCTTATTTTGCAGGCAATCTTAGCAAATTCTTGAGAAAATAATATATTGTATATGTTTATAAACTCAATTTTAACAATTTTTCAAAGTAGTTTAGTTTACTTTCAAGGACCATCACATTATTGGGAATAGTATGTTTCAATTCCATCTTAGAAAAATCAAAAATTCAGTTTTTCTTTCTATTTTTGTATCTATTTTAACTTAACAAATTTTTAAGGAAATAAATTATGATTTCAAAAAAGAATCATGAACTCTAAATTCTATCCTTCAACATAAAAAATTTAAAAAAAATTACGATATGTAGTAAAAAAGTTTTGAATTAAAAAGATTCAAAGTCTTATAATCTAATCAAGCTAAGAGCAAAAAAATTATTTTTCATCACTTTAAATGCTTATATCTTGTAATTGATATGATCAAAGTTTCTAAATTTTTTTTCAAACATTTCCATAACAGTCTAGTGCAAGATCCTTTGGTTGGATATGCAACAAAAGAAACAAGTGTTTAAAAATTTTGTTGTTTGCATTGAAGATGGCAATTTTGAATGTCTTTTGATGAAAAAATTGGCCTTGGGATTTTACGGGATAAGAAAAATTATTTAACAATTGCCAAAAAAAAACATTTAATAAAAAATGAGACACCAAACCACCTATTCTAATTTTAAATAATTATTTGGCAAAAACATCCTAAAGGTGATTTTAGGCTATTAAGCTTAGACAAATAATCATCCATATCATTTCAAATCATATCCTAATCACTTGTACAAAGGACTTGCTATATAACTTTGTCCTTCTTTTGAATGCTTTCAAGAACTTTGTACCAACTTTTAATGCTATACTTGGTGGTTAGGGTGGACAAAAAACATCTCTAAAAGGAAATTTTAGGAAATTTGGGAAGTTATTCTTTAAGATAATATTTTAGTATGGGAAACAAACTTTTGTAAAATATTCCTATTTTTAGCATATATTGAACTTTAATTTTTGAGAAAAAAAATAATGTCAACTTTGACCCAAACACAATAATAAAAACTTATGAATAATATTAGATTTAGTTGTTGAGGATTAAAAAGTTCTAGTTCTATGCCATATCACAAATTCTATGACATACCTATACTTGAAATTCTCGTAGTAATTGTCCAAGCATAGTTCTTATCATTAACAATCTTACATCAATTCAATTTGTTCAACATTATTCAAAATTGTATAAATAAATTGAGAAATATTTTGAATTATTAGTGTCTTGGAGGTTGACTATAGATTTGTAGGTTGACAAGGTATATATATATTTTTTTTAATATTTAGAGATTTGCTTTGCAAATAGGTTACAAATAGGTGTTGTTATAAGTGCTCATTGTTCACACGGGATAGTGTTAAGTAGACTTATAAATAACTAATGGATGAATGCAAGAAAGGTCGACACTATTTTGCATCACACTTGAGGTGGTTGAGTTTTCATTGGCCATAATTTTTGTAGATTGAAGTTTATGTACTTGAAGTTTTTTAAGATCAATAACTAGACAGTAGTTAGAACACTTATTTTTCAAAAAATAAATAAAAATCATTTTATATTTTAATTTAGCTAATTTGTCACAGTTTGTGGTTAAGAGTTTTTAAGTATTGGGGACTATCCAAAATTAATGATCTAAAGATGAACTATGTGTGGGCTATTTCCACATTGAAAACGTATGTGTCCATTAAAAAGAACTTAAAACAACATTATTTTATGTCCTCTACATTCATGCAAATGGGGATCCCTTGAATGCACAATTTTAAGCATTGAAAATGGTTTGAAGATCATTCTTTTGGTGAAATATCTTCACCATGAAGTCTTCCCAAATTGACAAATTTTCGTTTTCTGAAAAAAAACAAAAAAACAATTTTTTACAAATTACAATGTCAAAGTACCTATTTTCATGAGATTTTGTACTTTTTTAATTCTCCTACTTAGAGAGTGACTTTACTATGCTTTTCTTTTTTAGGGTACCTTCTTCTTAAAGGTGTATATATTAAATGTATATTTTGAATTATTTTCGAATCATTTTTAAAATTATAAAATACTCCCCAAAAAATCATGAGTACTATAGAAAATGCTATATCAAATGGTCAGTCTTTCTTCCAACCACCCTAATTCTTCATTCAAGATGGTCTAATGACCAACATAACTTTTTTTTTTAAATTCATGTAATATTCTTCATAGTGAAATAAAAAGTTACTGAACAATTTAAATAGTTTCCCACACGAATGTCTATATGAAAGAACATTCTACTCTTACAAAGAAATTGGTCTTGATAAGCTTATTACAACTGCAAAGAACTCAAAAGAAGATTGGTACAACTTGAACCATCTTTTATATATTTTATTTTGAAATATAGGCCTATTTATGTGGTTTCTTTTTCCTCTATTTTCTTGCCTTTAGCCCATGCTTGACCCCTTTTCTTTGAAGCATTGGATGTTGATATACATTTCTTTTGAAGCATTAGCCTTGCTCCTCATGTTTCAAAAATAAATGGTGCCAATCTGTAACCAACATAGTCATTAAAAAATGATAAGATTTTTTTGACCTATAGATGCATTTCAATGGATAGTAGTATGGAAAGTCATCCATTGGAAACTTTTTGCCCTCAACATCCTTACAAGTTAATGCCATACTAACTTCAATTCCATTGTTGAATTGGTGTTCAAAGAGTTTTATTAACTTTGTCAAAAAATATTTTATGTTTACAATATTCAATCAATTCTTTGCTAATGTATCATCATTATTTCCTCTATTTATACTATATATAGATATAGTAGGGTCCCTTTTGAATGGATAGTCATTTTGGACCCCCTTGAGTCTTCCCCCAATGTTCTTGTCACCCCCAAACTCTAGACAACATTATTTTATGAAGGCAATTCGAATAACAAACTTTCATATGTCATATTACTTTATCTACTATACATTGCCATATATATCCAAGGATATATAATATTGTATTTGTATCCATTATTATTCATATTCATATCATATATCTCACGTAGACCCAAATCATTAAATAAATTTTTTGATTTATTTAGAACAACCTCATATTTTTTGATAGAAAAGTGGGTCCTTTTTGAGAGGATAGTGAGGGGTCACTACCCAACTTACTTAATAAGTGAGGGAATTCATACCCCCATATCTAAAAAAAATTCATTACCACTACACCCCATCTATATTTTTTTCTAAACATATATGTTATATCATATACCATACCATACTCATATATCATATCAATATTCCATGTAACATCCATATGCAATATATTATATCCACATATATTTCATACTATTTCACAAACATTCTACATATTGTACATGTATAAAAGATTTATTGTTTTTGTATCTAGATGGGTGCAAGTTTGTTTTTTTATCAAATTTTTACTACAAAGCAATGCAAAATATTGTATAAGAAATATTTGGCGAGATATTCTTTCCTTTTTAGTAAATGATTGCAAAGTACTACCAAATTTTAGGATTTTAAAACTCTAGTTTGGATGAATGCACACTTCTAGAGATGGATAAATAAAATTTCATCTACATATACTCCCTATGTCCCTACTAAAAACTTCTAAATTTTTCCCATGAAGAATTATTTGTATTTTTAGTCTTAGTGCAAGCGATACATGCATTCAAGAACTAGTACCCCATCTCCTAGATGTATGCAAAATTTGCAATTGAGGCGTTGTCGTTTAGGCATCTAAAATCAATGTGATTTTTATCATGTTTGAATACAGTTCGTGAATGTTGTTGACAATTTGTGAATGTTGTTGGCAGTTCATCAACATTCAATTTCCAAGAAATCTAGCCTGCAATTAGATTGTAAGTTTGTCTTTTGTATTTCCAAATTATTGGTTTAAATAGAAGAAACTTAGTCCACAACCACATAACAAGTCCATTTTCAAAATTCACAAATTGTTGCTTTGGATTGATAGAAGTGAATACAAGAAAGTCATGATTTGGGAATAGAGATTGGAGTATGAGAGATCAAATTTCACATGGAGTGTTGGTCTTTGAACATAGTGTTAAGCAGAAGTTGAAGTCATTGTTACATCCTATTGCATGATATGCGTATGTCAATATGACTACATGAGCAAAGCACATTGACAACATCATCAAGAGAGGGTAAGATGTATAGGGTACATGAGATTGATTCGGATCATTGAACTTGCCACCTTGACTTAACTTGTCTCCACTAAGTCGTTCAACATGGCCAATGCTTACTAAATGATCAAAATCAATAAACAAAGTTAGAGTTTTTTTAGTGGAACACAAACTGTGTACCTAATTTGGAGTTCTTTTTAGTGAGACAAAAGGAGTATATTGTAAGTTTCATCACTCCAATGAAGATCATCAAGTAGGTAGACGAACCAAGTGTTTTATTGATCGATTGATTGTGCAAGGGTGGTTACAATAATTAACCCCTAAAGGACCATTGTCCCTTCACGAGACAAATGGGATTTCGGGCAGGTACCTACGGGCTGAAATTATTTCCTGATTTTTTAAACTTTTTTTGAAGATAGGAAATTTGATTATCTTCTTGGGAATATAATTTTTTTTCCAATCAGTGCCTTGGAAAAAAAATTATGCCCTGATACGCTCAAAACAATGCACGGAGAGGCAGCAAAAAAAATTTCAACATTTTTAATTTTAATTTTTTTTCCCTTGTATATTATATTTTTGTGTATATGGAAAGCTTTGATTCATTACATTTGGATTCTTTATGAGAAAGTTATGGACAATCTTGTTTTTCGGGCAATTAGAGCATCTTCTTGAAAAAATAACTTGTACAATTCATTTCTAAATGCAATTTTTCCAATTTTTCCAAAAAAAAGTTTCACATGGGTTATCTTGCTTGCTAGAACAATCTCACCATTGAGATTTGCGCATTTTAATTCCATTTTAAAGACATTAATAATTCAGATTTTCCTTCTATCTCATACCTACTTCTACTTAACAATTTTTTTAAGTATAAAAATTAAGTTTTTTTGAATTATTTATTTATTTCCTAAATTCTCAACTGAATTCTATACCCATAAGATTTAAAGCTTAAAACTTTGTAGTGCAAAAATTAAAGTTAAAAATGTTCAAAGTAAAAAAATCTAGTCCCGTAATGTGCTGAAAAACTTGTTTTTTCTACTTTAAATGCAGACATCTTGCAATCTATGCGGTCCAAAATTCTGAAATTTTTTCCACACATTCTCATACTAGTTAGGTGTAAGATCCTACGGTTAGATGTGAAAAACAACAACAATTTATGAGTGTTTTTTGGCAGAGAAAAGACCTTGGTCCTTCAGGGGTTAATTGATAAGATCTATGTTTGTCCCTTTCAACTTGAGGGAAGAATAGTGGATAGCAAGGCTTTTTTTGAACCAATGTCCCCCTTGCTGCCCTCACTCCAAAGGCTAGTTTTTGGAGGGATGAAGCTAGAGAAGTCAGATTTCCCACAGTCTAACCAAATTCCGCCATAAATAAAAGCCTTGGTGGATAGTTTTCACAGTGTCCATCCGATCAATTTCAAATTCAATTGTTTTGTTTTAATTTTAAATTTTAAATGAATTTTTGTAATAAGAAAAGAAAGAAAATTCATTGAGAATCAATTTCCCACCTACTGTATTTTTAAAGACTAAAATTTATTTTTAAAACCATGTCAGTGAGCCAGTCAGTCCTGTACTAACTACCAACTTGGAATGAAACATGGGGCATTTCATTTCATTTCATTCCAACATGGGTGATGCGGAAGATTGGAATCTTAACATGGGGCAACATGGGCAGCAGTTGGGGCACCTCCTTTGAGGACTTTGATTCCAAGAAGATATGATACTCTCGCACTCTAGCTCACACATTCAACGGAACTCCTTTACAGCAGCAGCAGCAGCAGCAGAATGTTGCCGGTAGTGGGTGGCACAGTGAAGCCATCTGTTGCCGCTTTGTTTTACATTATTTAAATTTTTTTCCCCTCTTGAAACACATGGACAAATTTATATTCTAATCTTCGCTCACTCACCCACGTGACCATGTCTTGAAATATGAAGCTCATAACTCAAGTTTATTTGGTGATCCCATTCCGTTGCAGTGACGGAGTTGGTGGTGGAGTCGAAGTGAGTGATGATCTAAAGAAGTTGCAATTCGGAACTGATAATGAATAATTCCACTGCCAGCAATCAGTTTAATCATCTAGTGTTGATGCAACTACACTTACTGACAAATTTCTAGCAGAAAATTAATATTTAATAAGCTTCGAACTGGACTACTTGCATGTGCATCAAACTGCAACAAAAACATATAAAAAAAGAGAGATATTGTATCACCTGCAGAACGAATGGAGAGTAATGAGATCCAAATAAGTTACAGTTTGGAACTGATAATGAATTCCACTGCCAGTAATCAGTTTAATCATCTAGTGTTGATGCAACTACACTTACTGCCAAATTTCTGGCAGAAAATTAATATTTAATAAGCTTCGAACTGGACTACTTGCATGTGCATCAAACTGCAACAAAAACATATAAAAAAAAGAGAGAGATATTGTATCACCTGCAAAACGAATGGAGAGTGATGAGATCCAAATGAGTTACAATTTGGAACTGATAATGAATAATTCCACTGCCAGTAATCAGTTTAATCATTTAATGTTGATGCAACTACACTTACTTACTGAGATTTCTAATCACGAATTAATATTTTATAAGCTACGAACTGAACTGGACTACTTGCACGTGCAGCAAACTGCAACAAAAAGATACAAAAGAGAGAGAGAGAGAGAGATTATATTGTATCAACTGCAGAACGAATGGAGAGTGATGAGATCCAAATAAGTTACAATTCGGAACTGATAATGAATAATTCCACTGCCAGCAATCAGTTTTAATCATTTAGTGTTGATGCAACAACTACTACTGAGGTTTTTAATAACGACTTAATATTTAATAAGCTTCGAACTGGACTACTTGCACGTGCATCAAACTGCAACAAAAAGATACAAAAGAGAGAGAGAGAGATTCTATTGTATCACCTGCAGAACTGAACGAATGGAGAGTGATGATCCGAATAAGTTACAATTCGGAACTGATAATGAATAATTCCACTGCAGACAGGCAGTTTAATCATTTAATGTTGATGCAACAGCACTTCCTTACTGAGGTTTCTATTAACGACTTAATATTTTAATAAGCTTCGAACTGGAGTTACTGGACTACTTGCACAGTTGCACGTGCAGCAAACTGCAAGAAAAAGATAGAAAAAAGAAGAAGAGATTCTTGACACCTTCAGAACGAGAGAGAGAGAGAGATGATCCAAATACATTTCGGAAATCGGAAATGATAATGAATTCCACTGCAGGCAATCAGTTTTAATCATTTAATGTTGATGCAACCAATGCTACTGAGATTTCTTAAATATTTAAATAAGCTTCATACTGGACTACTTGCACGTGCATCAAACTGCAACAAAAACATAGAAAAACGAGAAAGAGAGAGATTCTATTGTATCACCTGCAGAACAGAAGGTAGGTCTGAGCAGAAAGCATGATTACCGGTGGTATTGGTTGTCATAAGGGAGCCACACGGCGAAAACCCCGGAGAGAATGATAAGAGCATCCTTCGTTTTTTAACGGTATTAATTTGACCCTCCCAATATAATAAACTACATATATTCAATGCATTTGGCTAACTTTTGGAATGGTATGTGTAATTACAATTTGAAATTTTCTATCATTCATTGGAAATGTATCTAAAGAGCACTTTGAGTAGGTTCAAGAAAATTCAAGTTTAGACATTGAACAATCATTTTGGAAGCAAGGTGAAAAGTCTGAAATTACGGAGGTTCTTTGCAAATCACAGTTATCAAAAGCAAATTTCAGACCATTGACATTCAACGTTTGGCTACATTTGAGGTGTGAATAGTCAAATTTAGGCTTTGGTTATTGTGATTCACAAAGAGTTCTATCAGTTTTTGATTCTTATCTTGCTTTTGAAGTGGTTTTAATCAAATGTCTATTAGTGGAATCTTTTTTCATGTTTTAGTTTGTCCAATGTGTCTAAATTTGAAGAAATTGGTAGAATTTAGAGTTTGGAATATAGCTGTGAGAATCAACCCTAATTATGCCTCATTATCTTACCAACGTGGCTTCTTGCATTCATCCCATAACATTCTTCAACTTCAAGGCAAGGGCCCCTTTGCTTCTAATGAATCAAAGTTTCTTTCTTCATACTTAGAAGATTGCCTATGAATTATGGGCTCCTACTTTAATACAAATTATTCTTATTGCAATGACCACTATAGAAAGACCCTTGAATCTTAATATTATGGCTTGATTCTCAATCTACATTGATATCATAAATGCTGCATGATATGCAGTTTTTGAGAACCATATATATTTATGCATGTCTACATTCTACAAATACCTAAATTTCTTATTAGGATCAAACATTTCCTAAAATGTACATACAAAGAACCCTACCATACATTGGGTGGATTATGAATGATTACAAGTACTTCCAACATGAGCTACATAAACAAGATAAAATACATCCAACTCACCTACATTTTTCCCAAAATAAAAATTTGAACCTCGAAAGTCTTGCCTATGAAAAGAAGGCCTATAAGACTAAATAATGTAAGACTAAGAAGACTTGCCTATTATGGACCAACCCAATTCAATACAAAATTCCATTACTTCAACATTTGAGGCCCTAAAATATTGAAGTTGTATAGAGTTGTCTCCTACGATAGTATAAGCAAGTCCTACAATAATGGCCATAATGCAATTGGGTACAATATTTTTTTTATACACAATTTTTCACTTGTTGGCTACAACCAAAAGATGTTGATTATTTTTTGCAATTTTTTTTATTTATTTATATCAAAATAGTCAGATTACCATTGTTTTTTTATAACCAATACCCAAGTTTTACCGAGATATCATTTAATTTTGCTAATAGATATCACCAAGTATCACATGACTATTGATTAAAGAGTTACTAACTACTTCTCCATAGCATTCAAGATAATTTTTGAGTTTTACTAGCTATTTTCCTTTAACTCCTAAAGGACTAAGGCATATTTTGAATAAAGATTGTAAAAAATTGGAAGTTTTGGAGGATAGCAAGAAATAAATGTAAATTTTTTTTCAAAATTCAACCGCATAAAATTATACTATAGTTATTTAAGAATATCTCAAAAAAATACAGAAACTTTGACTATATTGATTGAAAGATTATAACATTTGAAGTTAGGAGAATTTTTTTTTTTAACACCTTCGAAAGTGAGATTTTACACTATACATGTTTGTTTGTTTTTACATTTGCATCTTGTATCATATAAGTTACACATTCCCTTTGTCTCAAAATAAATCTATGGTACTCCTACTAGTTTTCCATTAGAGCCTATAGATTTATTTTGAGATGAAGTGAGTACCTCTCAAATTTCAAAATTATTGGAGGACTTTTGCATATTCTATCTAAAGCTACCCGAGTTACCTCAAAAGTTTAGGGTAGCATAACTTTTGATTCAGAGACCCAATCGGAAAAAATTATATTTTCACTAAAGAAATTACATATTCATACCTTGAGTCAAAAATTTAAGAACATCCATTAAAAAAATAACTTTGTATGCACCTACATGAGATTGCTTGTGTATGTTCAATGGTCATTTGATCCTTTAAGGATTACTTCCTTTAACCTTGAACCGTTTTTTGTTTTGTTTTAAAATTTAAAAAAAATTGAACAAATAGAAGAACCATTGCATTAAAAAAACCAGATTGAATTGTTTTTTCAAGTACCAAGTTTGGTTGTTTTCTCTATTTTCCACTCTAAATAGAAATTCTAAAGATTTTTCTCTAAGGTTTTCAAATTGCAATGTTTTTTTTTTTCCAATTTTACTAGCTAACTTTGGGCTAGGGAGGATTGATTCCTCTATTGTCCCATGTTTTATCCTTGTAGAGAACACTAATTTTTTTTATTTGCCACATATGATAAAATTCTGAATTCATATTTGCAATCGAAGACTCCAAATTAGCTGAGGATGTGATGAATAACAAAATTTAAGTGACACAAAATAAAGGGCAATTTATGACATTTACCCTCTCGCGGGGCAATACAGGGGTCAATCCTCCCTGGCCTTAACTTTGAACTAGCTGCCCGTTTTTCCAAAATAATAAATTAAAAAATTAAAAGAAATCACTAATTGGGTACTCAGTCTTTTTCCCTCCAATCAAGACTTTCCATCAACTTTTTCTATATTTACACCGACACAACCCTACCATTCTCTTTGTCTGGTCAACTCCTGTACTTCCACGTGGTAGTTGTGCACAACCCATTTGGTAACTAAATTTCTATTTTATTTCCATCTATTTTTACACAAATATAAAGCTATGAAATCCCAACGCCAATATTAATCATCCCATGAAGCTCAGTCCACCAATGAGATCATTTTCACTTGTTGATTACTATTCATTGGTGGCATAATTGTACGGTCAAATTAACCAAAAAATATTATTAGTGTATATAATTATTTATTATTTTTATCATTTTTAACAAAATTAATCAAGGATTGACGCCTTTTTTTTTCTGCATTGTGTCTTTTCATGTGTGTTCTAAGTTATCTGTTAAATTGATTGAGCTCCAGGTTTTAAGTTCAGTTGGATATCATTAGGAACTGAAAAAGTACTTAACCCCTTTTTCAGTTTCCCAAAATAACGAAAAGAGAAAACGAAAAAGTAGAAAGTAAAACAACACCTTTTTTTTTTTAACAAATGGAAAGAACCATTGCATTAAAACACCTATTTTTTTTCGTCCAATGATTTCATCATGCTGACAGACTGGCTCTATAAAGAACACTGTTAACGGCCTTATTTAAAGGACATTTCATATCCGGGGTTGGTCAAATTTCATTAGATTTGTAAGTTAAAACACATGTTTCAAAAATACGATATTTTTCATACTCAGTAATTATATGTTTGAAATTTCATCTCATTTTTTCATAATGAAAAACATCAAATTGTATTTTATATGATTTTTTAAAAGAATATATTTTGTATAAATCATATTAAATATAATAATGGCTAAAATAATATTAAATTTTAAAAAATTGGAAAGTGATAGTGACAAACATCATGGCATAATTGATGTACTCTTTGAGCTTAGTAGAAAAATAATTCAAAAGCAATGTATTTTTAAGCTTTCAAGATGCTATCTTTAAAGTATCACAAAATGCAATTTGAACAATTTGGAAAAAACTCAAATGGAGTGAAATGTAGATTATTATAATCTATAGAGAATTATTGGTTGGCTTAGAAGTTGCAAAACCAATTTCATTGGTTGAGTGGAAAGTTGCAAGAGAATCATTGGGTGGCTAAAAAGTTGCCAATCTATGATATTTGATATTATTGTGTTTTATTTCCTCATATAATCAATATGATATCTAGTTTAAGATCCTATGGTTACAATTTGAGAATATTTGCTAGAATTTATCACAATTGACACGTTTCTTTCATTAACCCCTAAGGTTCTAAAGTTCATTCAAGGATACTTAGGATATAAGGTAGGTTCGTATAACCTCAATTTTTGACATGATTTTATGAACTTTTTTGAAGATATAAAAACACATTAGTTTTATAGGAATATAATTTTTATTTCAATTTGTGACTCAACAAAAATTATGCCCCTTTAAGACCAAAATGCAATTCAATATGCAACAAAAAACTTCACAAAAACTTGAAATATTAATTTATTTTTTTTATTTTTTATCATAGATAATATTTTTTTGCATGAAAAACTTTGATTCATTTCATTTGGATTAGTAATGTGAAAATTATGGAGCTTATTCAAAAATAAATAAAAAATTATAGAGCTTCTTGTTTTGCAGGCAATCATTACATTTTCATGAGAAAATAATTTACAGTAGATTTTTTTTTGAACCCAAGTTTTACAAATTAAAAAAAATACAATGTTCAATTTGCTTGCTAGAACAATCCTACCATTGGAATTAGTGTATTTCAATTCCATCTAGGAGCAATTAATGGTTTAGATTTTTCTTCTATTTTGTATTTGCTTCTATTTACCAATTTTTTCAAGAATGACAATCATGTGATTTTTTTATATTTTAGACCCTCAACTCAATTCTACACCACCTTAAACTTCATAGTGCAATATTCAAAATCAGGGGGATTCAAAATCTTACATTCTAATAATTCAAGGTACAATTTTTTTTTTCACTAGAAATGCAAATATCTTGCAATCTACAAGGTCAAAGTGTTTGAAACTTTTTCCATACATTCTTGTAATAGTATAGTTCAATTTCTATAGTTAAACTTGAGAAAAATTCATTTAAAATTTTTTGTTGCTCTTTGCAATAGAAATGTAAGCTTTGAGTGTTTTTTTGATGATAAAAGACCTTTGAACTTTAAAAGGCCAAAGAAGATGCTTCGAGAAGTTTAAAAAAAGCCTTGGGCACTTACTTAAGCACTTAAGAGTTAAATCATTTGCATGACTCACAAGTGAGGGCTACCAACCTATAAACTTTTTTTCTTGCATTCTCTTTTTGAAATATGTGAAATAAAGTGTTCTTTCTAAGTACTTTTAAAAACTAATGCTGGCTTCAATGATGACAACAAAAATTCATTATGTAGCCATTTTTACAAAGAAATATTTTTCATCTATTTTTTGTACTTTATTCATTTCATTTTAAAATTTTCATCTATTTTAATAGTTATCAACCATCATTTGTCATCATAAAAATAATGTGTTGAACATTTTTTTTACAAAGCCCTCAAAGCTTTTGCAAATAGAAAACCAAAAAATAAGACACTTTACCTGCCAAATTGGTTAAGGGAGATGTAAATAATTGTCTTTGTCTTTTCCTTGGAGCGTCCTTTGATGACTTGTCATCACAATCATGGGCAATATTGGGTGGGTTGTACATGTGAGCCCACCCACCAATCTAAATTTTTTTGTTTATCAAAATTCAAAGAGTTTCTTAGGAGGCACTTAGGAGGCACTTAAGGAATATTGACAAGAATTTTATAACATTAAAATGGTTTGTGGAAGGCTACAATTACATTCATAGGTTTACTTGCCATCTTATCTTGATAGCTTTATGTTCTTTGGAGAAACCTACCTCTGTAATGTCGGCTTAAGTTGAAGTACTAGTACATTTGAATGTTTTATTTTCTTTTAAAATGTTAGAATGAGGTAAATCAAGTATTTTTTTCAATTAAGGACTTTAGAGAATTACAATACAAGGAAGCAAAATATTTTTAAAAGACTTCTGGAATAGCATTATTCTCACTTTAGTCTTGTATTTAATAGGAAAATTGTATGGCCTTCCAAACAAGCTCCTATAAATTTCATTTTTAAGAGATATTTTCAAAATTTTGACACACAGGATTTGATTTTACCTCTTTGGTAGAAACACAATTTCTTTTCCAATTGATACCATAGTGAATTGAATGTTTTCCTAAGGGGTGATTGCAAGAAACACTTGTCTTTTTTGGCTTAAAATGGCCTTGTTTTTGTAGTACTATGACTTTTGGAATAATTTTTTTTAATACAATAAAATATGAATAATTTGTAAAGCATTCATAATAGTATATGTGAGAGAATTTAGACCCAGAAAAATTTATCTCTAAAAGTTATGCACAACAAAAGAGGTCTAGAAAAATGCAAGAAAATAAATGCTTTTGAATTTGATTTTTTGGAAAATAGTCAAAAAATTCAAAAAATTCAAAAAAAAAATCTATTTTTCTAACCTTTTCTCTGGTTCCATGTAAACAAAAAAATCATCATAAAGTTTTTCCCCTCTTCATAGTGCTTGTGCAAACAGTGTCCACTTTCAACCCATGTGCAACCCTTACACCGGATTCTTTGCCAAAAATCTCATTAGATGTTTTTAGAATGTTAGCCCACCTATAACATGGCAAAACCTTGGCTTCAGAATTGCATTTTTGCTCCCCAAATAGGACTAAGAACCCTCAAAACAACCAAGGTAGATACCCAATTAGGGCCATCTTCAAAATATTAAATTATTTTTAAAATTTTTTTTAAAAATTACAAAATTTCTAGATAAATAATACGCACCTCTCCTCTGAATTCCAGCTAAAATGGAGTTAAACTGCAAAAGTTATGAGGAAAAACAACTCCAAAGAGATCAAGGGGACACACAAAAAGGACAAGTGTTTCTTGCAATCACCCTAAGCTTCTACCTAAACTCCCTGAGTTGCTATCAAGTTCAACAACTTTCAATCAAGAAGCATTATAATTTTCCAATTCCATGACATTTATAAGTATATCAAAAATACGATTTTTCTATGAGTGATTCATAAATGTATTGTCCTATACAATTTAGATAGAAAAAATATCGTTAATTTTATAAAATCTATATGAAGAAATTACTAGTCCCAACAATGCTATTTTGGCCCTACTTCAAACATGTATTCATCTTGATGCTAGGGCTAAGTAGAGATTTGTTAGGAAATTGTGTAGAGATGTCAGTTCTATTAGTGAAAAATGCTTGAATTGTGTGAATATTCATAATGAAGTTTTGGAAATCTATGGTATACAAATTATGATGTATGGAAGACTATCTAGTGAAAAGATGCAAACATCATGTTTTTTATTATTCCCCCCACTTTCAATTTTTGAAAATCATAAACCATCGATCTGCTTACAGAAAAAGAATTAAAATCAATTCCTAAGTTGTTGATTTAGGATATGGATATTGACTACGAATACAAAATATAGTGTATATATATATACACACACACACATATATGGTATGGAATATGAATACAAATACAAAGGATGTACATTGACACATGAAACAAATATGGATACAGAGGAATAGAAATCCCATATCGATTGCAAATCCCATTTTCACTATGGAATTACAAATAGGGTAAGTGGTTGGTTGGGTTTGGATTTGGGTTTGGGTTGGGAATTTAAAAAAATTATGTTCTAGTAGGGGGTTGGGGGTCTATTGAATTAAACTAATTGTCTAAAAACATGTTCCTTCACTATCCACTCAAATTATGATTTATGGAAGACTGTAACCCTAAAAGTTGTGACTTTGAATGGGTTCTACAAATTAAAATTGGTAGTATTTCATTTTCACTTCATTATAAAAAATACAAGTTAAGTATCATTTGAGTTCATATAATAGAAATTTATATATTACTAAGTAACTTACAATTAGACTACCATATATATAGAACATATTTGGTGGAAATAATTAAAAAAACAGATGCCAAATTTTTGGGAAAATGATTTTGTTCCAAAAAATTGTAAAAGAAAAAAGAATCTTGCAAAATTAATCTATTTGTCAAATCTTATTTTTTGAAAATAATTAAATATTTGATAAAAAAAAAGTGCTAACATGGACCTATATTTATGGTATCACTACTCTTTTTGTTTAAATGCAAGGTACAACTTTACTTCAAGACAATTTCTAGACTTATTTTGTGTGCCTTCTTCGTTGTATCAACCCCTCAATGCCAATCTCCCTTACATTTTTTTAACTTGTTGGACAAATTTTAAACATTTGACAAAAGCAAAAATGCTATAAATTTTCAACATTTGCCTCTTGGTATTGTAAAAAACATCCAACATTGTTAAATAATGATGTAACTAATATGAGTAAATTAACACTCCAAACTCATGAAATTTTCAAAATTACCCCAATGACTTGAATAATTTACCATCAATTCCTTAAAAAGATTACTCTTGACAAAGTGATTGAAATTTCCAAAATATTCAAATATGTTTGAAAGATTGTTCAGGATTCAAACGAATTCAGAATATTGATCTGCAACCAGCTCCAACTCCGCCTTCAAGAAAAGGAGGTTCAGCAGAGTTGCACTAGAATCACCTAAAAGCTGAAAGTGAAATGCCCAGACAAAGATTTGCATGTCCTGTTCATTCCCATACAAAAACACCTCATTTTCAAATGTCATCCTTTGCAATTCTTCCATCATCATTGCATTCTTACATACTCGCAATTGTGAATATCAAATTTGAACTTCAAAAAATCAAAACTCTATTTCTAAGAATTTCTTACATGAAATTTCATGATATTACATAATTATTGATTGAGAGCCATGAACCATGATGAATTTTCAAAATTCAATTGCATGTACATTTTGGAATTGTTCACAAGTGCATCTTTCCATTTTGAAAACTTTCTTGCAAACTCTTCTAAATGGAAAGACATGCTTGTGAACATTTCCAACATGTTTATGTAATTGAATTTTGAAAATTCATCATTGACGGCTCTCAATCAATTATCATGTAAAATCATGAAATTTAATGCAAAAAACTCTCCCAAAATAGAGTTTTGTTTTTTTCAAAATTGAAATTTGGTATGCATGATTGGGAGTATGTAAGAATGCAAAAGATACAAGAATTACAGAAGATTGAGTCTGCAAATGGGAGTGTTTGTATGGGAACAAAGGGGCATGTGAATTTTTTTGGTAGAGCACTAAACAGGTAAATTGATTTTATCATACTAGCATGTGACACTAATTTATGAAAGTCACAATATTATACATTCAGTTAGTGCAGGCTGAAATATTACCGTATGGTGCTAAATTCCTCCAATTCTGTGCCCTCACCAATATAATAAGTCAGTGTTGTCCTTTATGGCGCAAGTATGTATAGGAATTGCCCTGCACATAATCCCACTTCCAGCACAACTGAATTGCACACAAAAAGAGTCCAGCAAAAAGAGAATCCTTCGAATTTCCACAAGGCCTGAAGTCTAAACCATCTTCCTGCACCACATTAAGTCGCAGCGTTGTTTCTCGAGTATATGGAATACTTAAACATACCTGCCACGTTAACGGGACCTAGTTTGTACAGGTCGTATCTTTTTGTAAGTACAGAATGCCAAATTGGCGAACACAATTTGCTACGGTAAACCTAAAGATTGGAGGTCTTGAACATTCAACGCTCATTATCGACTCACATCACCACAATGTTACGATCGTATGCGCATTGAAGTTCCAATGCCACAAGATTGCAAGCTCACAAGATTGCAAATCCGAAACCCTAATTCTCTCCACGATCCGCCACAGATTGTGTCCACCACGATAGGCCACGATAATAATGATCGATGAAAGTATCACGCAGGGTGTAGGACCATTTCTCCACTGTATCCAACACTAAATTCGCATTTCATTTTCTCAGCTGCTTGGTTAGTGAAATCAACCAGTACAAACCAGGCAAATTATCCCAGCTAGTTTAGGTTCGAATGCCGAAATTATTTGGTTAATTCGAGTTCAAGCTCAAACGTTAGGAAGTTCAAGGCTTCAGCTACAATATATTGTCAATCGCTACAGTAATCGACCACTTTCATTAATTTCAACGCAAAATGGAATAACCAGCAAAACCAAACAATCGTCATACTGATTACCAGGGAGAATTTACGGTGTGAACCTAATTCGGAAGGTGCTTGTGGAAATGTTGGCACTCACACAATGGATTCTAGTCACGAACCCGTCCTGTGTTGTTTGCCAGTATATATGAGCATGCAGCTGCCGCTGGAGACAAAACAGGTTCACAAACGGGGTTGGAAACGATTTTGATATGCATGCCTCAAAACCTCATTGCCTCTCCGTTGCAGCAAGGGTTTCGGTACAATGAGAGAACTCCAGTATCGGTCCCCTAAACCGTCAATTATGTAATATCAACTAAATTTCCCGAAGTTCAAAAAAAATATCCTTGTGTGCTCATATGGAGTCACAGGTCACATCCTTCGGAGATACAGATGTACCAGTTCGTCTGAAAGATTAGGAGATTCGTCAGTCCAAAATGACTTAAACTTCCAGCTACTGTACCAAGATAATTCATCACTTGTGAAAGCCTGTCATTTCAAACTGTAAATGGACATAGAGAAACCAATATCATCATTGTTTTGCCTGGTAATTGTTGTAACTTGCCCGCTAGCATTAACATAAATTAATATTCAAACACTTGGTGTTAGTATTTCAAGGAAAGTACAGAACGAGCCATGCTCCTAGATTCAAAAAACGTGGACAAAGCGGAAAGATAAAACCGAATATCAACATTTGACTTCAAGAGTATAATGTAGCAGACCTCTCAGCATATATACTTCTAAGCACATTTAGAGAGCCCGTTGCTGGACTCCAAATCGTGATGTCAATGGACTTTGACAGATACAGTTCAGAAAGAATATGAACTGGGTCGAATTGAATAAAATCCAGACCTGTAGCGAGAACCATGCCAACTGCCGTTCGTCAAGAGCAGCCAGAAGTCGTCATAAAACGAGCGTGCTAAGGTTACTCGGCTAAAAACTTGATGTTCTGAGTTTAGCCATCCAATGCAGCTTCCTCAAAATTGCAACGTAGCATACAAATTACAAGTCAGTGACCGCTTCAGCCACCTTAGTTCCCGGCATCCGCTGCCTAGATTCCACGTACGATGAAGGAAACCACCCTGCATTACCTTTGCACTCTCCCTCCGACCAGCCAGATGAGGCCACTTGACGCACAACAACATAGTCTCCAACAGCTAACGAAAGTTCACCAGGGCTCTCGGCTTCGAAAGGCGCTGTTACTTCTGCAAGGAAGTAATTGCTTGATTGGCTGCGTTTAGTTTTAGCTGAATCAGAACCTAAATTAGCATCCTCAAAGGAGGATGGGGCGATGATCACATCTGCACCAGCTGCACCAGCAGATGGCACGCTTGCCTCGCTCCGTTGCAGTTGAGATACTAGTTGATCCTGAAGCTGATCCAGTATCTCAGCAACTCGCTGGTGATAAGCGTGCTCGGCTTGCACCAGAGCAATCATCCGCTGAAGAGTAAGGCGCTGCTGTTGAATTTCTACGGCAGTCATTGCCGAAGCAGCTTCTTTACCTAACACTGCCATTGATGATGATAATTGCTGCATCTTTTGTTCAGCTGCCTGCAGCTTTACAACGGTATCAACACCGCCTGCCTCTTTCGTTCTCCTCTTACCGACCTCGACCGCCTGTAATTCTGCTTCTTGACGCATGCGATCATATCGCTGTGTCAACTGCCTAGCATCTTCCAAAGGTGCGCCCAAGACCATCGCCTTCAAGGGCTCTGCCACCTGGGTGCTTAGGACCCGCTGCATCGTATCCCGCTCTTTTTCCATCTGAGTCTTGGCTGTGCCATACTGCAAAGAGGCTTGGGAAAGAGCCCCACCAATCCCAGGACCCTCAGTTCCATACTTTTTGCACTCGTCTGCAAGCTTGGTGGCAACTTCTGATTGCTTGCTACCTGTACTGATAAGCCCTTCCACCCCCCTTACCACCTCTCGCTGGAAATGTTTGGCAGCCCTGGTAGAAGTGTATAGCTTCTGAAGTTGCTGATGTCTTTGTAGCTCCGCCTCATCGATGATCACATCATTGTCTGAACCATGCCCTGAAAACTGCTTCAACACAGCATGCTGTTGCTTCACAACCTGCTCTCGGAACTTATTGGCGCTCTTCCTGAAAGCATCCATTTCCTGCTGTCAACTAGGGTCTACCTCAGCACGATCTTCAGCCTGGCCGCTGCACGTGATCCATCATCCACAAAATCACTTTAGACGACCTTTGAAAATCCCTACAGAACTGCAGCCTCCAGAAAATTTGGAGAAGAAAAATAAATAAAATTTCAATCTTCGACAAAGAACTTCCAGAAAACAACCATGTAAGAATTCGCATGTACACATCATAACTAATCACATTGATAATTAGTACAATATGCGATCCAAAAAACAAGTTAAAAGAGACAATCACTGCATCTTTAATCACATAAAAATCAAGGTCGAGAGCACTTACCGGCTCTACAATCTGTACATGTCAACCTCACAAAATTCTCCTTCACATCAATCTGCCGCACGAACCACGACAGATTTCCTTGTTGAGAAACTTTCACACTAAAAGTTCTATGATCTGACAGTCAAGCTAAGCAGTAAGTAGACAATCCGAAAATCTACAACTTTCGCTTCAAGACAGTAGATACAGTAGTGACTCCCATCATTTCCGAGTCTGAAAAGAGGCAAAAATCAAACAAAACATAACAGTGCCTCACGGATCCATCACATAGCAAGCGAGAGTGGTTCGACTTCATAAAAAGAGTAAGAAATCTCAGGCTACTGTAGAATGCACCGACAAGAATTTCCAGTAACAGCGCAAGATAGGACCGTCTGCTCAGCATCGTCTGTATACCGATTGAAATTGCCTCAAAAGTGGCACACATTAGAAAACACGATATAACCACCATAAGATGATTAAGTTAAAACAAGCCTCCAACGAGCCTAGCACCTTCTATCATCCAGTCAAGATCTGCCGACACCTTGTCCACTATCAAAAGCACGCTCGCGACACTCGAAACCTCAAAAATAAAGCACCGGATCACACTGCAATCTGGAATATGAGCAAACTGTGCATTGCACCGACAAGAAATTTCCAGCAACAGACAAAATTGTCTGCTCTTCGAAACTACCGGATGCCAAAAATCAACTCAAAACTGAGCACTATAGCACACATAAAAAACAAACAGAGTAATCATTTAACAAAACCCTAGCATTTCCTGTCACCAAGTCAAGAACAACGACAATGCAAGCACCTATTCCACAATCAAACACACTCAAGCCACTCGAAACCTCAAAAAAGGAATGCCACGAATCACAAGCTCACAATCTCACGCAATATAATCCGGATCTAAATTAAATTACATTAAACCGTCAAGAATATTCAGTACGAAGACACGCCTATCAACTGTTAGCGTGTTAGCTTCATCCTAAACCCGGCCGAATTACCTCAAACTAAACAGCATAGCGCACATCCAAAAAACAACACGGATTAACAATCATCAAGAATTCCACTTTAAGACAGACCTAGATAAATCAGGAGCGTCCACCAGCTGCAATGCCAAGTCCTAAACGACATAACAATCAACCAATAATAACATTGCCTCACAGATCCATCACACCATACGCAACTTTCGACTTCATCAAAAACAGATACTCAGAAATTCGTCAGCTACTGTACATTGCGCCGACAAACAAATTTATGTCCAGTACTGTCAGAGCTTCCTTCTCTCAGCATCGTCCGAATGCCAGTCCAAAATTACCTCAAAACTAATCGCAAATCACGAAACACGGGAGTCAACCTTACAACAAAACTCCAAAAGAACCTAGCCCGTCCATTCAACCCCAAACGGCGACAATGCCGAGACGCACTCCCCGATCAACGACACACAACCTCCGTCGACAAGAAAGCACCGAATTATAACACAATCTGGAATGAAGCGATGCAAACGTAGCAATGGAAAAAAGGTCGGGGGCAGGAAACCCCGAGATGCACTACTTACATGGAAGGGGCGGTTTGATCGAGCACAGCACATGCAAATGATAAAAGAAGAAGCGAACTGAATTGACGCTCTCTCAAGATGATTGAAGCTGCAATAGGACGGAGCCGGGCCGCAGAGAAGCGAGAGTGATGAGAGGGGGAGTACGCGAGTGCGTGTGTGTGTGTGAGCGAGAGAGAGAGAGACATAGAGTTTCCGGCTATGGCGGATACGCCATCATTATTTAGAAGCAATAGTAGACGGAAGCAGAGCAGGGACAGGCTTCCTCGTTCTGTCGCAGGACTGAGATGCTGGCTGATGAGGTCTGGCATTATTTCCCTGCCCCGGTCTGTCTCTGCCGTTGCCAGACGGCCAAACCGACATTACCGTACGTGAAGGTCTGATTCGGCACGCAGGGTGCCCAAATTGAATTTCCACGTCAGATTCTCACGGGTCCAAGTCACCTCACACCATTCACAAGAATACATGTGGCACTTTAAATAAAATAAAATGACTTCATTTATATGGAATCTAATCTATATGTAGGATATTTACTTGATTCTATTAAGTTTCTATTATGTGTAGTACATGGAAGAATTCATAATTAATCTTCACTAAGTTAATAGTCCCTATTTGTGCCACTTTGTGACTGCTATGCTAGTAATGATACTTAATATAAACCATACTAATTGATTTATAAATGCTACAAGTTTTTACTCCTGATGAATATTGTTACCAACTATATTTACAAAGATTGGTCTCCTTCTTCGAATAGTTGATAGATATTTTTGATCTTGCTAAAATTCTTCATCAAAAGTAAAAACTTATAGTATTTCCAAATCAATTAGTGTAATTACACAAAAATATTATTATTAGTGAGATACATATATATATATATATATACATACACATAATAGACTATATTTGAAAGTTTGAAATGTACTTTATTGATATATAATGGCACAAAAAAGGACGCTTCTCAATTGTGGCACAAATAGGATCTTTTACCTTATGTGTGTCCTTCCTACATGTGCTTAGGCTTGTAGCCATAGTGATTGGCCCTTGAAAACTGGAACCCTGCTCAATCACAAAATATGGGCAATATTTATGTTATTAAATCTAATGACTTGTAGAAAGTACACATGTAGAACAAATTTCCTCATGAACTTTTAGTCATCCAATTTTTCTTGTATCAACTTTAGTTTAGGACTGGATGGCTTCAAAAAATTTGGTTGCTTTACCAATACTATTTCTTTCATTTTGCCTTGAATATAACTAGTATCTTCAAAGAAATGGAGTATCTTTGATTTAGTCCTTCTTTTTTCCTCTATTTAAAAAAATTTGGATGGCTCTAAAACTTTGGTTGTTATTTAGTTGTTGAGAGCACCATGACACTAGTAATCTACAATAGTAGAAGTGCACAACACTACTTTTGTTAATTTCTAAAAGAAATTGGTCTACAAGTATTCAAATGAAAATTTGGATTGGTCCATGTGAAGTCAATTTTGAAATGATCTTTCCACCCAAAATGTGATAAGATGGAGGGATATATCCCTATCATACTAAAGAATGCAGTTGTTTCTCAATTGAATATTCTAATAAAAAATTGTGATGTTCAAATCAAACTAAAAAGGTTGGATAGCTTTGGGCAACACATTTTTAATTCTTCTCTATAGTAGTCTAATATTGTTTTGTAAGGTTGAATATTGATTTTTAAATTATAGAAAAAAAAGGTTCTACTCAATACACTAGAAAATGATAGTTTTGATAGTTTTTGCCTAAACATATCTTGGTCCTTGAGGAGTTAAGTATGATTTGCATGCATCTTTAATACTAAATTAAACTTCTTTATTCTTTCCATTTCATATTTTTCAAGCAATGGTATCTCAAGGAAAAATCATCTAAATTTTTCGTTTGCCTTGTCATCTTTTATGTGTGACAATAGATGTTCAAAGGATTTGGATAAAAATGAAACTCTTCAATCATTCTTGTTGTTAGTCTAATTAGAGTAGTGGCCACTTTCATAGACAAGCCAATGACATGTTTCCACTTCATAGCCTTCTATCTAATTTCCTTTTATTGAATAAGCTTGTTGATTCGTTGTAATTGTTGTGAAACTAATTTTTTTTAAATGTCTTTTCTCACATCACATTCTTTTGTGGCTGTATAAAATCCTAAAGAAAAGCATACCAACTTAAAAAAAATTTCCATATAATCATGAATTTATAATTCTATTGTCACATTTTGATACTTTAAGTTATAAGATTGAAATAATATTGAAATGTGAAAATTTGGAGTTCAACAAATAGGAATGACTTTGAGTTTGTAGTTGGTTTACATTACAAATTAGTGGTAAATTTAGATTCAATGTTATAAAATTGCTTTTCAAAATTCTTACTTAATATTGATGTTTTATATTGAAATTTTGTAGTTTTTGTTTATAATATTGTTAAGCTTGAATGTCAATGGTTTAATTATTGTTAAGATTAGAATTAATAAAAAGGTCTAAGAAAATAATGAAGTTCCTTTCAAATAAATGTATTGCTTTACTATCCCATTGCTTCATCAATCTCACATCCTAAGCAATAAAGGTAGACTAACATTTCAAACATAGATTTACATAGATTCAAATGTAATTTGTACCAGTACAAATCCTTCTATCAATATAATTTATAAAAATAAAAGGCAAATCTTTTAATCCTATCAAGTTGGGTTTTAGATTCTTTCAAGTTTGAGGCTATTGCAAGATTGAATTCAATATTATTGTTCGTAAATTGTTTTTAATCTTCAATTGTGGAATGTTTATCTCAAACTTAAAAGATTGTAGAAAGTAATTTCATTTTACATGTTTTAGTACATTGATGGAAGGGTGCATTAGATCAATATGGAAAACTTCAAACCACAATAGTTTGTATGGATTCTTGTAAGTATAATTCCTAGATGTCTTTAACATGTGAAAATTAGACTACTATAATAGAGAACTTTCACATTGATAGCTAACATAAAATAAGTCTTTTACAACAAAAATATACAATTGAAACTTAAAGACATTTTAAAACAAAATTGAAATCAATTTTTTTTTACCATATAGAGATGGAGTTGGTCCTTAATAGGTTAACCTACAAATGACAAGCTAGGTCTTTGAATTTGGTTTCAAGTAAGTCTTTGATAAGAAGTGAATCTAAGATGTTTTTGGAATGTTTCAACCTATTGGACCCAATTCTATAGTAGATAAGACTTGCTAAATACCAAATTTAGGCTATAAAGTTAAAACTTTGTTCAATGGTTATTTTTATATGCCTTGACCACACAAACTTTGAACAAAGAAAAAGACTCATGTTTCCATTTGAGAGATTTTTGATTTCCCTTTAGACTCCCTAGTAGATTAAAAAATGGATTTTTGAAAGAATGAGACCTAGCTATTACCAAACTTTCCTAAAACATCCTAATTTTTAAACCATTAGGTACATTATCCATTTCTAATGATTTGAAAAATCATCCATTGATCATTTTTTGAACTCATATCCTAAAAGACCTAGGAATAGTTTAGATTTTCAAATTGTGGAGATATATTATAAAATTTAGTCTAAAAAAAACATAATGGTGCCTTTCAAACAAAAATTATAAAATACAATGCATGGAACATATTCATAAGGTTAGAGCTACTATGAATTAACCAATACTTCTCAATAAAATTTGAAAATGAAATTTGAAAATCCTTTCTAAAACTTATAATTGTACATTGAATATTAGTAATTTTTTCGAGATTATTTTTTCTTAACTTCAAAATATTAAGCCTTCATTGCAGTGATTTTTTTAATTAATTAATTTATTAAAGTCATTTTCAATAGGTCATTTTTGAATTAAAAAATTTAGTTTTTGAGGTCAAACTCACTTATATTCACTTATTCATTTTTTATGGTTGAACTTTAGAAGATTTGTAAAGGAAAGTTGTGAAAAATCTATATCATAAAAGTATAAGAGAAGTAACATAAGAATCTATAAATATTTAGATGGATGGAAAATTGAAGATTGTAAATGCTTCAAACATCTTTGCATTCATTCATTGTTTTAAATTATTAAAATAAATTTGAACTGTGCAAAAGGTTATTAAGGATGTACTTTTTGAAAGCTTGTAGTGCAAGTACAAAAAAGAATTAATTAAAAAAATATTTAAAAATATTAAAATCTTATGTGGCACTAACGTGGCACAAATAGTGCTACATCAACTACTTTCATTAAAACAATAATAAAAAATAAAAAAGAGTTTAAATTCCTTTCTAATTGTATCCGAAGGAATTTGGGAAGGTTCCAAACTCGCAACCTCTGGAGGGCTGAATTTTTTTGTAATGTTGAACATTTAATGTGGTTATTTAGTCTAAGGGAGCCAACCCATTTCCAACCACTTAAGCAATTACAAACATATAGAGGGCAGATTTCCTCAATGTAGTAATTTTTCCTTATATAGAAATAGAGTTTAGAAGGATTACATAATTTTCTAGAATTTTTTCATGAATTTTTTAGCCAAACTATACTATACAACCTATACAAGTCATATAGATTGTTCTATTTCCAACCATAGGATGGTTGCAAATCAACCAAGGTTGATTGTAGCATTGAGAGCATTGCAACCAATCATCATATGCAACAACTACTTTGGGAACCATGCCACAATTTCACAAAAATAGAACAAGCTATAGGTTGGAAATGGAAGGGGGGAGATGATCAAAAATGGGTCGGCTCCCATAGTTCTTCAAAGTGCATACCCCAAAATGTACCATTGACCTAAAACCAACATCATCACTTTGTGCACATCTCAATAAAAATATGTACCTCTATGGAAGAAATGATTTTAGAACCTCTACCAAAAAAACTTTGACCTTTCATAATTTTTGTATACAATATCCAAATGCCACGTTTTCTGTTGTGTTGGAACCTTCTTTCATTTGACCAGTGTAATAATAGTAACAGTAGAAAAGAAAATGGTGGTGCCCGACTGCCCACCTTTAAGTAGGGGTTAAGGTTCACGTCATTATTGCACAATTTTGTCACACTGTGATTAAAACTCTGCAACGTTTAGACACTCAGGCAAAAAATACCCATTCAATAAAGCCATCACCAATAACGGCATGGCAGAGATAAATTTTAAGTTACTACTATTCGCATCTAAAAATTAAGGCAAATTTTAGTACAGGAAACCCGATGCTTGCACGGCAAATTAAAGCTGCACTGCAGGTGCACCATGTACACCGTGAACAGTGCACTTTGCCATGTTCCTCTCATGTAAAATGATTTGAGATTTACAAATGGGCTCCCAGAAGTGGACAAGCAATGAAACATTGCCTTTTCATGTTAACCCAACAAGCTCTCATCTTAATCCTAAACTCAAATAACAAGATGCAGATGAACCAAACTCAGGCATTGTAAGAGTTTGCAACTTCTTCAATGCAATTCTGTATTTTAGGGTTTAGGGTCTTCCCTCAACCCCCTTGTAGAGATTTCAAATCACTTCCATATTCAAAGCACAAGTCCCTTGACAGTTGACACCCCCACAAGGAAATTCAAGTGTGGAGCCACACTCGGTCTCGTAATCTTTGAGGTCCTGTACCGTAAAACTCATCCACCTTCTCCCCGTCTCGGAAGAACCGGAATGTTGGAGTGTACCGCACGTCCTGTGTGGTTTCGTAGCACTTATCCACATCGGCGTAGATAAACATCGCTGATTCGTAGTCGTTGCTCAAGTTGCAAAATGTGGGCAGCATATGCTGACAAGCATGGCACCTTCATCCCCAAGTCATAACACCAAATCAATTAACAAGTACAATACTCAGCATCTGTCTTCCATTAACCGTGAAGGACTAGGGTTCATGGCTTTATTGGACCAATTGATCGTAGCGTGAGATATTTAATTCAGATGGAATCACATTTAATATCACCAGAACATTGCATTTGAACAAATGAGAGTCCCTGTATGACCTGTTAAGAAAAACATAAAGTCTAATTTGTGTCTCTTGGTCCTAAACCTTCTGGTGTTACAAGATCCAATTCTGAGAAAGACAGTGAGAACGGTGATGTAGCACTTTCACGAACCAAGAGTTCGTTGAGAGTAGTTTCTACCAACTTCACCACATGGACAAAGCAACAACTCCTTCAACTCCTTCACCACATCTCTTGCTACAGATTCAACTAATGTGGAAAAAATACAAATCCAATAACCTTTTGTATATCGGTACTTAAACAATGCGCATTTTGATTAAAGGTAGAAAAGACTCTCACCACGGGGCACCATAAGTAACGATAGCCTGCGAAAGCACACACACACAGACGTTCGTAAGACAAACGCAAATGCAGAAAAAACATCGAATCGAACATGCAAATTCTTCAAATCACCAGAACAAGGGAAGGTTCGCAGAGTGAAAAAGCTCCAGTAGATTAGAAACCGCTGAAAACAATTTACAAAAGATTGCCATGAAACCCTAATTCTGAACTCACCGGTCTTTTGGAGATTTTCGCTCGTTGCAGCAGAGTCAGAAGCTCCTCGTCGTTGTGAGCACTGGCCAGATTCCCATGGAAGTTCACGGGCAAAGACGAATCGTCCAAGCTCATGGTTGCCGACGACGAGGAAGACGAAGACGAAGCCTCCGCTAATCCCTGTTTGTTTACTGCTGCTGGTGCTGCCATATAGGCGCTTGCAATTCCTAGCAGATTATTGAGGTGAATCTCTACTCAATCTGCGACCTCTTTCTCCTTCGTACTACAATTTCAAAAACCCTAAATGAATCTCGTCATCAAGCTTGAGGCAACGGAGGAAAAAGAATAGTGAATTCAGAAATTGGTAACGGGGAAGATCAGTTTTCCAGAACAGGGCACAGTGAAGCCTTTCGCTGGGGAACTCAGTTTTCCAAGTGGCAGTCCTTGACAGTCCTGCGAACCCTGATTTTCTTAACCTCTGGGCAAGTGCTCCCATAATCGACTCCAACGTAGGATCACGGCCAAAGTTCCCAACCACGTTTTGGGGAACATGATCACAACCATGTTCCCCAAAACAAGCCCTAGAAAAACCAGAGAAAAGTTCAATGAAAATAGGGCATGGTCTTATTGGTAGGATTTCAACACCCTTTAATATGCATTATCATTAGTGAAAAATATACCTGCATTTAAATGGCAAGTTATACCGAGTGCCCTTAAGATCCATACTTGGTTTAACTTGCCATTTTACGTTGAAGTGGACATGTTTTTTACTAATGTATTTGGACATTGTATAAATGAATTATGAAGTTTTAAAGTATTGTTTGCCATAGTATTCAAAATTGACATTGGACTCTTTGAGGCTCTTATGTTGCAATTATGTGCATCTTGTGTCAATAATATCTAGGTTTTTAGTGTTTCTTTTTTGGTTTGAACTAAGGTGTTGACAATGATGATTATGGGTGCAAATATCTTAACCCCTTAAGTTCCTTCACTATGTTTTCCTCCTAAACGCTCAAAACTGCCATTTCTAATACAAGTACCAAATTTTTGAAAAAAAATCTTTTTTTGACTTATGAAACCATAGGATCTTGTAGTATGCTGACTTGAGAACACATGGTAAAATCTTCAAAAATTTCTACCATGTAGATTACAAGATATAAACATTCAAATTCACTTAAATATTTTTTTTTGGCCCTGCCAAAACCAGGGCAGTTGCACTTCACAAGCTCACTTTTGTATGAAAAAATGCCCAAAATGATGGTTCTTTTTTGGATTTGTTTTCCTAGACAAGTTTGCTACATGCTTAAAAAATTTCAAATCGTTTGGAATAGCATAACATATAGGAAAAAAATAGTAAGTAGAAAAAAAATAGAGAATGATTCAAAATACTAAATTGTTAAGAATTTATTTATGAACTTGAAAAATTTCAATCCCAATGGTTGGAATGTTGTAATAAAATTAACAATCTACATCCTGTGATTTAATTTTTTTTGAAAAATGGTTGTGTGTGTGATTTTGGGTGAATTTTTTCAAGAATGGAAAAAGGTGCTTTAGACCATCACTTCACATCCTTGTATCTTTTTTTTATCTACACTTCAAAATGATTTAAAAAAATTACTCATTAATATCTTGATAATATGTATGGTATGGAAAAAATAGAGGTTTTGAAGTACTTTTGAGCATTTTGATTCTAATATTCTGATTTCAACTTATGTACACTAAAGTACCACCTAACCTAACATCTTTCATCAATCATGTCAACTGTGGGATTTTCTCAAAAGTTGTACCATTTCATTGCTTTTTTTTTCCAGAACAAAACTATATATTTATATAAGTTTTCAATGGTGGCAATCATCAAGATTATTTCACACAAATGAGGAATTATACTTGTTATAAAAGGCTCTAGTCATGAAAACAAGAGCTATGCTCAAAGCCCATTGGCCCGGTTCTTTAGGAGATAATGCTTCTATGCCTAGCAAAACATGCATGTCCTCTTTGTCTATTTTGAACATTGTTTTCATGTAACTATTTAGAAGGTTTTGGAAAATTGCATTTGATTTATTTGAATAAAGTACCAATTGAAATTACATTTGATTGCATGTACTATTAAAATTTGAAGTGAAGTATCCAAAAAAACATCCTTCTAGACATTGATTTGGATATTGAAGGGATTTGTACATTCCAAATATTTTTAAATCAATTTTTTTTGGAAAATAAGTTGAAGACACATATAAACCACTTTGATTCATATTTGAAAAATTCTTATGAAATTTAGTGTGTTCAATCTATGTTCTTTGTCCCAATTTTACAAGTCTTAAATCAAGGTTAAAATCCAATATAGAATGGCAATTAAAAAATATTACATGCAAGGGAGGGGGGAAGTTCTATATGTTAAAGTCAATGTTTCAACTCCAAGTCCAAAGTTCTCTCATATGTATTATCTTATAGGAATAATTGCCTCCCCCCCCCCCAAAAAAAAAGAAAAAAGGTTCAAAAAGTCAAAAGCCTATACTTAGTTTGGGAAACTTGTATTGACAGAATCTACAATGGAGAGATTTGAATATGAAATCAACCTACAAGGAAGCCTCTTTGATTTAGTATTATTGTTATCATATTATACACAAATCAATAGATTGGATTTAAAGTAAGAAAGTATAGTCTAGTCAAATTCTTGTTCTAAGTTTCAATTCCTTGACACCAAAACTTCTCAAAAAAATTGCCATGTAGGCATTTCTAAGTTAAATTGAACTTAGGACTTGGTGTAATTTAGCTACAAATTCAAATGGCTTCTTTGCTCTTGACTAATCAAATTTAGAGAATGAAGTGGAATTTGGGACATAGCGAGAACTAATCTTTACTTGTGAATTTTCAAAAACACTTTTGAATCATAAGTAGTTTCAATGAACACCACTTTAACACTTCATTCAAAGTAATATCACTTGAAATCATACAACTATGGCTACCCAAAAATATTGTATGTCAGTAGGCTTTCATTTTTTTATCTTAGAAAGATAAATGCAACTAAAAATGATTGGCTCAAGTTCAAGTATTTCATTCAAATATAATATGCAAAAGTTATAGGAAATCAAAATTGAATTTATTAATTTTCTGAAATTGTGCCTTGATTTTAATGTCTTCGTTTGAACAATGTGCAACAAACACCTATTTTTCTTTGTCTCTTTAGGTTGCCCTTTTTGGAACATGCTAGATTTTGTGTTATCCTACCTTATCACATTGAGCCTATCTCATTCAATGTGGAAGTACTTGTAGTCTTGATTTTGCCTATTTTCCCAAACCCAGGACTATAGTATAGGGGTTTCAAATCTAAGAGGAATGGTCAAATAGTCTAATGTTTTGTACCTAGAAGTCACTCATAGGTTAGAATAATGTGGGATCTACTTAACAATTTGTCTAAAATTCAATTATACAACACTCTTATTCCCAAGGTAAAATTTGGTTGCCAATCCTTTAGATAATGCTATGGATGCATGAAATGTTGTCCTAGTCTTGCCTAGTATTTTAGGGGAGTTTTTCAATGATTTGTTAGGTTTGACTACAATTTGTCAAGCACATGATCTAGTGCTAGACCAATGCAAATATATAGTATAAATATATTTATATAGTGATATACAATTCCGTAATTACTGGTGATTTGTATTACCAAGACAATTTGTCCAGTTACTAATTATGTAGCCTCATTACTAGTTATATGAGTATCAAACCAGTCCTAGACCTACAACAATTGGTCTCGAACTAAGTGCAAGGTATAATTACAATGCATTCTCCAAGCTCAAGAGTTAGTTGTACAATTACAACAATTTGTCAAAGTGTACCATTCACTCAACCAGAGAACATACCAATACTCCAAAGCTATACTTAAATCTAATATTTGCTAGACTAGTTGTCTTCATCATCCTAGTCATCTGTTATTGAATTTCCATTTTAGACTAATAGTTACTTAACTAAAAAATGGATTGTAAGTAGCTTCAAATAACTATTTACAATCCCCGAGAAAGACAATTGGTCCACATGTTCACCCACCCATAGCAAGTAGTATTCTCTCACTTCTAATAATACACAGGTTCTAATACTTCCAATATAATTATTCACCAATTCAATTTAGAATCTCTGACAAATTGTCTATCCTAAAGATATTCATCCACGATTGTAATCCAATTCAATACTTCTTCCCAATCAATAACTAATAATTAGTAATCAATTACTTCTCAACAACATATTGTCCAAATTACACAATCCAATATACAAGAATCCAATAGGTACAAAGGAATATCTCAACTTTTCACATACATAGGAACACAAAATAAATAAATCATTCACAATTTCATTTAATTAACCGTGACAATTTATTTACGATCAACTGGTCTTTTTCGGCCTTCTACAACAACCGGTTTAATAAATGTACATTCCACTACAATTAGTCTTCCATAGAAACATAATTCACAATTACAAACATATACATCACAATGACAATTAGTTTGAGTGATTCTTAAATTCACTTTTAATTTCATATAGAATCTCAGCCATCGATAGGTAAGGTCTAATTATAAACAATTTTATATATAGTCCAATATTATTGGTGTTCACTGAAGCTAATGTGACAATTTGTTACTTGGTATTTCTTTCCAATCCAAGAAACTAAACAATTCATTTAATTCAGCAATCACTGTATTAGACTTATTGACAATTTGTCTCACCTATCATAGGACTTATGACAACCTTAATCCACATACAAGTTCCAATCTTTGAACTCTTCACTACTTCAATTTATAAACTATTTGTCACACTAACTTTGAAGATTCTGAGCTATACTTATCTACAGTTGAATCTTAACAAAGACGATTTGTCGTTAAGAATTTAGTAGATCAAGAATTGCTCCATTGGTTGTTTTAATTCACTTCATCTTTTATTTGCTTTACTTTCTTGATTGATGATTAGTTAAGCTTGCCTTCAAGCCTTTACTCCAATGGACAAATTGTTTTGAATTTGATAACTTCTTAAGACTCACTAGTTGATGGTTGTACATGAGCTCATAGACTCAAATAAGAATCATAGCATACATAATCACACACTCAATACAACATATATGACAATTAGTCAAGCAACGGCAAATGCAATTCATTTAATCAAAGTCACCCACCCTATCATCTGATCACAAACAAGCACTGACAATTTGTCATAGCCAATCACTAGTACAATTACACACATAGAAAGGAAATAGATCCGAAATCAACTTCGTCAAATTGTTACAATCATCAATTCTACAAATCCAATCACTAGATAATTTCACAAATGCAAAGACAATTTATCACACACATAAGAAATTCAATAGACTCAAACTAGTTGTCCAATCTCTAGATCACAACATTGCATAGCAACATTGGCAAGAAAGAATAACTTTACAAATTGTCTACAAATGCACAAATAGTAAATTCTAATTGCTAGATTACTTTCACAATTCCGATACAACCAGATCCAATCACTAGATCAATAGACTCATACAAATGCGCTGCTGTGTATAGACAATTAGTTCAAAAGACAATTCACATTACAATATTTGAAGGAGTTCACAAATTTACAAAGTAGCTAGATATTCAACATAGATTGAGAGAGAATAAGTGAGAGAGAGAAAATGGACAAATTGTTGAACTTAAGCTATTGAAAAGGTGTAAAACTTTAATACCAATCGATACCAAGACAATTTGTCACTCTTCCTATCAGCTTAGATACATCTTTTAATATCCTTCGTCTAATTGTCATTTTATCATTCATTCTTGTTCATTTTTCAAAGACTAATAGTAATTATCTACCTTTTTAACTATAGTAGACAATTAGTCAAATAGTCAAAAATTTCAGCGCTTACAGTACTTTAATGTAAAGACATAGCATTTGAAGTTTATAAAACTCCATGTAATAATACATTCAAGATTAAATTTCAGCATTCAAGAGTTAAAATAGAGAAAGCAAAAATAAAAAGATTTTCCTAAATCATGTTGCACAAAATTTTTGCACTCCTTACATTTGAAAACTTTTGAAGTAAATAATGATAACTTTTTGAGTTAACCTTTGAAGTTCAATTCTTTGATGTTTAGAGGTCCAAAATTGCTTCAAAATACTTATCCCCAAAGTAAGGCTAAAATCTTCATCTATTTTTATTTTATAATAAATCTAGCCATAAGATCTCTTCATGGTTGTCATAGTGGACGGACGTCCGATTCGCCCGTCCGTTAGAGGTCCCGCCCGTCCGATACAGTCAACACATAGTTGACTTTCTGATAACGGAAAAATAGGCCACGTGGATGCCATGTGGATTAAGGAACATGCTGGGCGCGGACGAGATCGTCAGGTTACAAAATTAAAGCCGTCCGGACCGTCCGTCCATCCCATCCGATGACCCTAACTCGCCCGTTATGACAACCATGGATCTCTTAGTTAACTTGCTCAAGTACATCTTTTCAAAATTTAGAGAAAATGTCTCCACCAGTTGCAAGTTCAATGTGCCTAAACTTCAAAATGTGTGGGGTTCTAGCCTTTCCAAAAGGCGAAGTTGTCTTTCAATATTTTTAGGAAAAAACAAGTATTTTCATAACTAATATGTTTTAGTCAATATGTTGGAAAATGGGTATAGAAAATATGTAAAAAAATTACACAAATGATCTTCCATCTCCATCTTTATAAAAATCATATAGTGAGAATGTTCTAGTAAAGTAAAACTCTTTTATAATTCTCATCTCATCATTTGGAATTGAATACTTCAATTATTTTTTTGAGTATGTATCAATCTACAAAGTTGAATAAAATGAGTAATCTTTTTTAGAATATATTTATAGCTACTCACTTTGATATTGAAAATGAAAATAAAACCTTTGAACTGTTTTACAATATTTATCAAAATGTTGTGAAACAAAGCTTCTCATAAAGATTAAGATGATTAGCATCTATACTAAAAAATTCATGCAAAAATTCCAAATTATGAAGTCAACAAAACTTGCTTAAGTTCTCAAAAAATCCAAAGAGGGCTCTTTAGTCCTTTGGGATTTAAGTCAGCTTTGATATAAAAAATAACTACACAAATTTATCCTAGTAGTATTATCCTATTAGTATCACTTGTAATACACTAATATTTCAATGTGCACTAAGGTAGGTACTCCCAAAACCGCCACTTTTTGCTACTAAGCCTAATTGCTATTCTTAAATAGGTCAGATTTTGGATATTGTATGCAAAAGTTATTAAGGAACAAAGCTTGGTTCTAAAAGCGTTTCTTCCACATAGGTACAAAATTGACTTTGGAGATGTATACATAGTATAGATGGCGGTTTAAGGTCAGTGACACATTTGGGTGTACCTACCTTAACACATAAAAGTATGAATTATGTAAAATAGTGTCACAAGCACTAATAGGATAAATTAGTGTACTTAGAATAAGTATTTCAAGTCTTGTAGTTTACAGTTTCCACTCTCCATTGGGTCGACTAACTTACCGGGTACATCAACAAAAGCATTTACAGGAACATTGATAAATCTCAACGTTCACTATTGTGGTTATACATCAGACCCAGAAGGAGCTGGTTGCGAGGTTCCAAACTCGCGATTCAACTTGAATTTTGTTGAATCATCAAGACTATGATACAGGGAACAATAAGCTAATCATCTACTCCTGCTTAAGAAGACCCTGCCAAATCTGAGGTCAAAATTGATCATTCCAACCACAATGTGAAATAACTAAGCCAAATATATCTTAAATTCGAAATTAAAATATACTCCAATGATTCTAGCACGCATATATATGCACAAACCAATCCTTTCCTGCCATGGTTGAAATGTAAATAATGAGCGACAATGAATGAAAACTTCCTCATTTGCTGACAGCCTTCTCTTTTCGCTTCTGGACTTGATCATGGGGACTCATGACAGGCATATTCAATTGCTGACACGCTTCCATAGTTTTCACATGCTCCATTTCGTCCCCCTGGCACGAGAAAATCGACACAAACTTAACAGGATAAAATGAAATCAACAAAGTCAAGTAATGCACAACCTCATGCGAACGTGTGTTTCCCTGCTCGATAAGAGAGGAGTAAGATATGAGCCCAGATGTATTGACCAGATATGTCACAGGCTTGTGAAAGCCATGACAGAGCAGCACTTCAACTGATACGGGCCCAGGCTAAAACTAAAAGATCAATTTAGAAGCTAATAGTCGAGGACAGTAACATTCAAAACATCTTCCTGTAGGTGAAAGATATAGGGTACCGTTTCTTCTTTTTACTGGTACACTTTTTTCCCTTCTTGAAGCTTCCTAAACGATTTGTATCAATACCCATAGATATGGGAGTGGAAGAGAATGTAAATATACACTTACACAAATGGCTTTGAAGACATCATACAAATTGTCGACCTTAGGGCGTCGAGATTCAGGCGCTTGACTTGTTTGGAACTCATCGTACCTACACAATTCAAAGTTCCAAAAATCACACGTGTTCAGATTCTATGGATCAATAGAAGTTGTTGAACGATTATTCGTACTTAGGACTGTGAAAGATGACTTACATAACAAGAAAACCTCTGAAGAACAAGAATAAGCCTGTAACAAGTCATCCGACGCAAGAGCAAGGATATTTCAGTGGTGCAAACCATTTATGAAAGCATAAGTTACTTATTCAACCTGCAGTGCGAGGAACATGCTTACATGTAGAGGTCTTCGCTCTCGTAGTAAGTCACTGCTGCTGGGGAAGGTGGTAATGTCTTCAACAACTCCTCATTGGCATCCGCAAACTCTCCATAGGTATCCACTGTTTGGTAGTAGAATAAGCATTTAATGTGAGATTCATTAGTCTTGAACCAGATTTATGTGAGACTCGCTACTATTGATTCACCTGGTACAGTTCTAACGGGATCAAGGTATCATCTCAGATGGTTACGCAAAATGCTTGACCTTGTTGCGTAGAAATACACCTAAATTTACAGAAATGCAGATAAACTTACCGGCGTGCATCTCAATAAGCTCGGAGAAATTATAAGCCACTTTTGGTGAGATCAAGAACATGACATTCAACACCTGTCATCCAGACCCAGACCCACGTCTATGAAGCTCATGCAATTATTTTCTGGAAATTCAAGAGTTTTCCACAACTACTAACACAAGTTCCAGTACTTGGTTCCTGAAAGAATGTGAGAAGAACAAATTCACCAAAAACTATGCTCATAGTGTATTGAAGACAAACCCAATAATAGAGGAAGGCAGCATGTTGACCGAAGAAGCGATCCCCCCACTCCAAGTCTCCTCCCAGGGATTCCATTATCTTGAGATGATGCATCTCGTTCCACTCCTACTCATACAAACGCAACACGTGTCATGTAAGTCACAAGTCGGGAAATGTTAAATTAAATCTCAACTTACGAAAACCCCCACTGTGTTAGCATGTCATTGCCCCCCAGTGCATTCCTGAAAGGAAAGAACGCCCAAAATTGTCTCAAGTTACAACAAGGTATAATAAGTCACAATAAACATGATCAAGAAGTTGTTACCTCTGCAAAGTGAACCTTGCGTACTTCAGATCCAATGCGCCACCTGAGAATAGTTAAAAAAATAAACATGAGCAGATTAAATGATATTATGATCAAATCAGGAGCTTAATTACACTTTATTGCATCAGATAATCAGCAAGAACTTTGCCAATTTAGCTCCTCTCAAGGACATGACGTAGCATCCATTGCAGATCCTGCAACTACGGAAGAGACCCTCCTCCAATGGAGCAACTCTTCGAGTTTAGAATACGTACCATCCAAGCGTCTCATATAGGTGAAGCATTGAAATATATCTTTGAAAATTGTCAAGGACTGACAACACGATATTTGGGAAACGTCCAACGTCCTTTTTCATTCAAGTACTATGGTGGTCACCTGCGATGACCAATCTGACATCTATTTACCTCAAAAATGACAAGGCCCCCAGCCAAAATGGAAAGGTCTACGGGAAATCGTCAACCACTAAGGACCAGGATTCATAGTTATAAAATGACCAATTTGATAAATCATGTTGTGAAAAGTACAATTCGAGTGGGTTCAAATTTCATATCACTAGAATCAGTGAAGAACATTGCATGCGTTGGTCTACAAAAGATTCAATTTGGACAAAATTGAGTTCCCATATGACCGACTCAAAAACGTTATTAAAACAAAAAGCCCACTTTGTAATGCCCTCTCAGGCATTGCAGAGGATACGAGAAGTAAGGCATTCTAGCAACAGTTTCCAAAAACCAGAATCGTTGAATGGGCCTGCCATCAAAGATCACGTCCAGCATCTGCCACAGTAAGAAAGCAAGCAAATTAGTTACTATTGCATAAACAACTTCAACAACAGTCAGGAAATGTCAGCAGTTGGCTACTGAGAAGTATCAGAAACATAGTTCTAAACGTATCATGCAACAAGTCTTGGTTCTAAAAGAAAAAGAAAAGGAAAGAATACAAACCAGACACAGAAGATAATAAGGGCCAAGAATCCACCAAGGAGCTTTTACTGGTGGTCGCGCTTTCTCTCTCTCCCACACAGCCTTGTTACTCAACTCCAACTTCTTCAATGCTGCTCTCAACTCATCTTGCTCTAGGTTTTCACCTTTCTGCAAAACCACGTCTCATCCTCGGCGTGAGACTAGAGATCTAGATAGCAAAGACTAAGGTACGAGGAACAGAATGTTCTCAATCTCCAGTTTCTAATTCAGCAACAATTCGAACGTTTTTTGAACCGGATCCAATCTTCAATCTTCGTATGTGACCTTACAGCCTAAGAACAGTCTCTGAAATCAGAAATACAAAATACGAAAAGTATGGCAATCACAAACTCAATTGAAAAATTGCGATATAAGATTATTCCGATCCAAAAACCCAGGGCGAAGATGCCAAAGAGGGCAAGATGTCATAAAATCATAAGAGAAACATCCATAGCTTCATGAAAACCACTAAACACTCACAGAATTCCACCCCTTGTAGTCAAAAATCACACTACATCACATTAATCTGGATGATTCTGTACACGGTAAAATTAATTGAAGGGAAGAGTGTGCACCGTTTCAAGAGGCTTCAACTCCACCAAACCATCATACAACGTGAGAAACTTATCCAGCCCTCGGAGAAACAGGAAAAGACCACGTCCAGTGTAGGCGAAGACAACTTCAAAAGGGCCATTCAGTTCCGAGGCTGCAAGAGAAGAAAACCATGCAATGCAAATCAGTGAAACAATTTAAGAAAAAACTGAAACTCAATGCTAAGCTCAAGATTTCCATGTAGTGCAAAGTTTCCATTCACCATACAGGTCAAGTTTGAGCCTTTGCCTACAACAATCTAGAACCTTGTGTCCCCTCAAATTTTGCACACTTATTCTATGTCAAGTTAAAAGCAATTGCAAGAAACTAAATGTCAATAGAATAAGTGCTTACACACTTACCCAAAGTCAAATCTCACCTGTATGGTCAATGGAAGCTTCTAATGTCATGTATGGTTAATGGAGCCTCTACTTTACATAAAATCCTGGCACAACTTTGTAGCAGGCATTCAGGATAAGGAGAAAGCGAGAAAGCTTACGCTGAATCCTCTTCAAATCCGCATACAGAATCGTGCGCCGCAGCGACTGCAAAACGGAAACCACATCTAGGGTTTAGTGAGCATTCCAAGGAAAAAATTCTCAGACAAGGGGATACCATTCCGCAACGATGTTGAAGGAGAAGAAGATGGAGATTGCGAAATTGTGAGATTGTGAGATGTTCAGATTTCCAGCTTACCCTCCACTCCCTGCTGAAATTCTCAAATGCCAATTTGATTACGTTGCCAGGAACAGAGGGCCCTGTTCTCAGAAACTTAGCTTGGAAGCCATAGTCGAAGTTGATACGCTTCGGTCGCACCACATCATCAACAGTTTCCATCTCCAAGTGCACGGGCTCCGTCGATGCATTCTCCTTGAGCTTGTATCCTTCCATGCCTGTTTGCTCTTCCTCTCTCGCTTCGGATTCCGCCCCCTCTACCGTTGGTTCCTTCTGAGCCTCCCGCAGCTTCGCAACACAGGAAACTCGTCGTCGTCTACTTCCATCCTGAATCTTTATCTCGTTGCTGTTGAATCTCAAACCTCGCAAGGAGAACTGCGGCTTCACGGAAACACTCTGAAACGAGGAAAGCCCCCGAGGAAAAGAATTTACAAACGGGAGCAAGGAACTTGACGCCATTGCCGTCACCATGCCCATGAGGCCGCCAATTCAACACGGAATCCACAGATTGGAGACAAACCCAAGAAGAATTTCACAACAGCTCAAAATGAAAATGAAATTATAGAACTCAAAGGCACAGAGATTGATAGAGATTGACTCAGAAAATCAAAATCGAACCAAAATCAAAAGAAGAAGAAGAAACTCTGTCGTGGTAGCCACGAGATCATACTACACGTGCCGAAAGAACTTTGTTCCAACTGAAGAGTATCATGACGGTACACATTAGAAGCTCATTCAATCGCAACCATCACCGTTCAACGACAGCGATGCAATGGGTACCATCGACAGTGGAGATGTTGCCACTGCGAAGCTGCAATTCATCCTTGTCACTTCAAAAGCTTCACTCTCCACAAATCATATGAATCGGCATGTTACTCACTAATCGAATCTCCAATTGTCCTGCAACATCAATTCTCCGAAATAAGCTTGAAATTTCAATGGACACAATTTGCGAAGAAAAGCGGAAACGATGTGAGTGGCGTGTGTGGTTTGGATGAATTTCTGTGGATGAACAGAAAGTCGTGGATGGCATGAATTTCTAAAATACTAATCACTCAAGCCGCCACTTCAGTTGCCAAAAAGTTCAAACGAACATGTGCTCGTCGTCGTTCAATTTCTGAGAAGGATTGGTGAAACTGAGAACGCCCAACAATTTTCTCGGAGGCGCTTGGATGTTCAGATGCCAGGGATTCAGGGTTTTTAGGGTTTGGGGTTTAGACGATTCCCTGCGGATTTGGGTTTGTTGAATTGTTGGGATTTTAGGATTCGGCGATCTGCTTGAATCATTCGGTGGTGGATTGTATCGATGCGCATTTGTACATTGCTTGATTGACGAAGTTCTCGTCCATTTTTACTGCAGGTACGCTTCTGTATTTTATTTTTTCTTGCTTAGTTCTTTGTTGTCGGTGTTGTTTGGTGTGGAGATTCAATGTAGGCTCTAAGTTTGAAAGCAATTTCGTGTACTGTACATGGCTGAGTAGGATATTCTGGGGAGATTCGTGACTGGGAATTAGGTACTTCTTTGTTCAGGTTGTTATTGTCATTTGATCTAGCCGCGTAGCTTGTTCTCCGTGTTCGATGGCGCATGCATTAGCGGTCATAGGTTAGCAGGTTTTTCTCACTGCCGACTGTTTTGTCCGCACCTCAATGTAGGTACACTTTGTTTTGCAAAATTAGAATAGAAATTCAAGTCAAGTAGTGTTTCTTTTCTGGGAGCTTTTACCTTCTAACAGGCGCTTGTGAATGCTTCTGTAGTCTTTGTGGTTGCACATGCATCAATCAACTCCTCCCAGTCCTTCAACTTTAGGTCACAGATGACTAGGGTTTTTCTCATTGCCATTTCACTTCTACTTTTTTGCTATACTAGAAATGTCATTCCCCCTATTCCATGCACTAATCTGTACCAGGTTCCAAGAGTTTCTATTTCATATCATAACAAAGGTCGTCCTTGATTTTGCATTTTCTCCACATAGTCAACAATTGTAGAATCTCTTACTGGTTAAATCCAATCTAGCAATTGCTGCAATTGTAGCGTGAAACGAACGATGTTCGGTGAAGAGGAAGCACAGACTTGTTTCTAATGCAATTTCGTTGTTTATCACTGAACGCATGCACGGTTCATATGAACAATTCTACTTGCTGTTTTATGAGGTTTTATTGTGATATATTGACACGAGCCTAATTATGCCCTGCGTTGCATCAGAGTACAACCAATTGGATGGCGCGGCGACGCCGAGCCGAGGATGCCGACCTTGGAGAGGACGCCTCGGCACCTTATTATCTTGAGGAGACAGCCAGTCTCCTGGAGGAGAAGCTGGCGGAGTTCACAAGGAGTGGTGGACAAAGGGAGCCTCCCGCGTCTCTGAAAAGGATCCTCAACCTAGCGTCCCGGTTGTTTCAAACAGGGTTTTCGGCATGCAGTCACTCGTGTGAACATCATAAGATGCTCATGGACCCAAGCCTCTGGGGGAGTCTCCCTGATCAGCTCTTATTCCAGATCTTCGTCAAGCTGCCTCTGCCAAACCTCATGAGCTTGCAATTGCTCTCTCGCCACTGGAAGGCAACGTTTTTGGATGAGGCTCCCAATTCTGAGTTTCTCAAGGCCTGCGAGGAGTTGCATCCTGTGTTTGCGCTTCTCACCCATGTGAAGTCGAACAAGTTTGTGGTTCGTCTCTTGGACGTGAAGCTCAACACTTGGCATCGATACGAGCTCAAGGCCGGGGACGCGCGTGCACAGGCAGTCACGGCTGCTTCTGAGGATGGAGGCTTGGTGTGCTTCGTTTCCAGTTTCAAGAAGACCAAGAATCGCACCTTCTTGGTGGATGTGGTGAATCCTTTGACCAAACGTGCCTGTGCGCTTCCCCCTTTACAAGATTTTCTTGTGGTGGAGATGGCGCAGATAAAAGTGCACCCCCAGACCAAGCAGTACATGGTGTTGGTGGTAGGGGTAGGGGTAGGGGAAGTAACTGCTGGCACCAAGTTAACTAAGCTCTACGACCAGAAGATCTCTGTGGAGAAATGGGTGGTGCCCACGAGACAGAGGGTGACTTATTATGGGTATGCATTCCATATGGGGAACTTTCGGTTCAACCAGAGACGAGATTGCCCGAGTGTGTATGATTTTGCAAGGGGGCGGTTGCATGATTTGAAAGCCAGGCCGAATCCGATGGAGAATGAGAGTGTGAGGAACTTGGCATTGGCGGGGGATCGTATATTTGTGCTGTACAAAAACCGAAAATATCCTGGTGATGGGAGTCGTTGGAATCGTCCGTCGTTGTTCCACATTGTGGAGTATCGTCTGGCGTTTGGGACCGCGCAGGAGTGGGTGGTAGTCAATAACATAAAGTGTGAACCTTTTGAGGTACCGCCCAGGGCCAAGTATGAGTTGTCGCTGTTTGCGTGCACGGGCTTTCTCATGGTGTTGGCGGTGCTCGCGGAAAGAGACCCGTTGAGGAATGAAGTGGGATGGGTGTATGATCTGGCGACTCATCAATGGTCGGATCTGCCCACTCTACCCGGGGAGATTCCGTTTCATGTGGACGACTTGATGTGTCGGATGCGCTGGAATATTTCGGTGTGATCTCAAGGTAATTTAAAGTCTCCATTCACCATACAACAAGGGAGAGGTTCCATTCACCATACAAGTGAGCTTTGAATCTTTCCCAATAACAATCTAGAAACTTGCACCATTCATTTTATGTTAAGCTAAAAATTAATTTGAAAAAACTGAATGTCAAAAAGATCATGTATTTCACATTTAACAGAATTTAAAGCTCACCTGTATGGTCACTAAAGCCTCTAATACATTGTATGGTTAATGGAGCCTCTACCTTACATCATTGCTCTCCTTCAACTCATGCAAAGTCCGGGGGTGTTCACCTTGTTGCATTGGAAATGTAGGAGTGAATGAGGCAGAATCCCAAACCAGGGGAACGTGTCATGCATATGGCCAAATGCAATGCAGGGTGATTTTTTGTTGTTTTGTCCCTGTTTGGGGATTTTGCTGTGAATTTAATGATGAATGTCGTGAGTTGGGAAGCCTTTTTTGGGTGGTGGAAGCACGAAGCACTAAGTACTGTTGAGCTTAATTCGAACTTGAACATCTGCTTGTTCTACATTTTACATCTCCCTTAAAGAGCCAGGGTATTGTGTTTCGTTTCAAGTGGAGACTCTTGTCTGTCGAGTCTTATTTTGTGACCAACACCTGCCATTCATTTGATTCTTCATGTGGTTCTTCATTTGATTCTAGTGGTATCAAACTTGACCCTTATCTGAACGACAGTATGATCAATTGGTTAGTGAATCAGGAATCTTTGGGGGGTAAATATCGACCTGTTCTTATATTTGACATCTCACTTGTTTAGCAACGACGTTGATTTGCTTAATTGAGAAAGTTATGGGCACATGGTTAAGGTGAGCATTGTCGGATTGAACTTTGGTTGCGGAGTCACCGCCTGAGTTTTGGTTTATGAACCGGAATTGGAAAAGCTTCTGCAAAGTCGTCTATTGTAGTTTAAGTAAGTGAAATTGAATTTGCCTTGTTACTGTTGCAGGGGATGTGCGGCTGGATGAAGTGCAAGGCTTCCGAGGCTGGGATAATTTTACACTCAAACTCTCTCTAATGACACTGCCTCAAGGAGAGATTCGCAAGGTATGCAGGGAACTTGCAATTCTGGAGAGTGTCATTAGAGAGCGTTGGGAGGAGTAGGTGCATGATCGAGTGCTTCAAGTGTACAGATTCCAGGTAGGCTATTTGTATAGAAAAGTGATGTTGATACCTCTCGAAGGAGAATGGTAAGTCGGGAATTGAAGACGGTGGGGTGGAGTTGGAAGGGCATCCAGTTAGTTTTGATGTCTTCCAGATTTTTGGTGGTCGGTGCAGTTTGGGATAGGAGTTCTTACACTCTATCGTCAACATTTTTTCATTACTCAACAATTGTACATACTGTGTATTGGCGAATTCAACATGTTGGGAAAATTTTGACATGTTTCAAACTTGGGTTGTCTTTTTAGTCGAAAATGAATGGAACCGATGGTGGTGCTCCAGTAGGTGTTACTTTTGCTTAAAAGGAGATGAGATGGGAGAGGTCTGAAATATGTCACAGAGTTGGAGTAAAGTAAATACACCAACATGTGTCCAAATCGTCCAAATCTGAAAATTCGCAAATAAGCATAATTTAGGTAAGTATTCCTAAAATTGTACAAATCTAAAACCAAAGAAGCATTTGAGCAAGGTTTATATCATTAAATTAATCTATACTTTTGTTGGGGTCTTACTGGGAGCAAGAAGGGGATTTCAATTTCATTTAGCTTTCATTTTTTAGATAGTGTTTGAATACAAATTTTCAAAGTGATGAAAGTAGGGGTATTTGAAATCAACTCTAAGCTCGAGAATCAAGGCTATATTTTTCAAGCAAGAATATGTGGGGTTGATTTTTTTTGCACCTTAAATTCTTTACCTACTTATTTGCAAGTATTTACCCCTTGGTGGGCTCTCCATTTGCACCTCAAAAATGACCAAACTCAATTTAGCATTTGTAGTTGAGCTTGCAAAAACTTTAGAAGTCAAAACTATTTATGGAAGCAAAAGTAAACATTTTATAAACGATGTAGTGATAATGGAGTATATCAAATAATGTAAAGAAAATTTAATACTAAGAGTTTTAATCCAAAATAATAATGAAATAAGAATGAAAAAAATGAATACAATCTAGTACATCTTGTTATGTCTAAACCAATAGAGTGTCCTTTTCATTTCCTTATGATTTGAATTCTATACCATTACTATGCATTTTCTAATTCACAAAAAAAATAATAATGTTTGCAAAAAGAAGGCTAAATTCAATTGCCATTGATGCCATATAGGTCAAATAAAATATTGAATCTTGCTTGCTTTCATATGCATCACATCCCCTTTACTAAAAAGGACCACTTCTAGGAGATAAAACCCAATGTCTCTTTTATTCTTCATATACTATTGGAAACTTGGATTGAAAAGTCTACAGCAAAAAACAACATATAAAACAGCAAAAGGTCTCATAAAAAGGCTTAGGCCACTACTCATCCTCTACTATGGCTTCAAAATTTTCTTCTATCCTAGTTCATTGGTCTAAACCAGAGCCCCCAATTACAAATCCTTTCTATTCTCTTTATTGTTTGCCATGTCTATGCTCTTCTCAATGTGCTTGTCTTCTTCCATGACTTAAACTAAACATTGTTGTTTCCCACTTCTTTCGTCTTCTTCCATTCATCTATGTTGCCTTGTTTGCCTAAAGTTCACTTCTTCCGGAAACCTCTTCTCTTCTCTTCCCTTCTCATATGATCCAAGAAGATGAACAACACACTCTTATAGATAGAAGATCACACACTTTCCAATAAAATAATTCTTCTTGTAGCCCTATCCATTCTACTATTGTGTTTTGCCCTAGAAGAAATTTCCAATGCCATCACAACCTTCTTTCTTCTAGCTAACTACAACTTCAAGTGCAAGCACTTTCATTGTTGCTTTGAGTTTACAATAAGGTTGGTGGTGGCAAAATTTTACTACAACATATGTACGTCTACTAAAATTTTGCTAAAAATCTTTTAAAAGGTCATGAATTGTAGGATCATACTACTAGGACTATATTAAAAACACCTCTTTCTCTTGTAGTGATACCAACTCTTTAATTTTTAACCTTCTCTCTTACCATCACAATTCTAAGCACAACGTGCAAAAACAATGACCACATGTACTTGTAAATACCAATAATTTGTACCTACATAAGGCATTGTATCTCTATTGATACCATTTTTTTAATAAATTGAACAAGTATCCAATTGACTAATCTTTTGTCCACAATGTCACAATATTTGCTTTCCTCCATTTATTTTAGAACATTCAAGGCTTTGGAGTGGGGGGTAAACCTAACTAGCATTCAGATATAGATTAAATTTTATAAAACATTAATTAGAGATTCTACAAAGTTAAGGAAGTGGATTAATGGGCTATATGTATGTGTTGAATTTTAGCTTTATAACTATTGTTTAGAAAAATGATTTAGCCTTGAGGCTAAGTATATTTTTCCAAATTAATTTGATGACTAATAAATTCAAGATTTAGGAAAATTTATACAATGGTGTCTTTTGTGATGAAAACTACATAACTAAAGTACTACTCTTTTGTTCAAAAGGTTTTTGTGCTCAAAACAAATTTTGTCTAGAAGCTAAACAAATTATAAATACAATGTTTAGTACCCCTTTTATGATTGAAGAGAAAGAAATGACCAACCTCAATTAATATTAATGGAGGATTAAAACTAAATTGTTTGGTCATGGCAAGGTAATTTGTAATCACAAACTACTAAGTACCACCTATAGGGTTTGTTAAATGACATGAAAAACTCTATTATTGGAGACAATGGAAATCAACAAGTTGCAAATGATAGAGGAACATAATATGCAATTAGAAGTTGATTGAACCAATTTCAAGTAGACTCATATTAGGAACAACTAGGTTGAAAATCTCACTCCAAACAATACTAAAAAAGATGCACTGAATTATTGCAACCAATAGCTATAGTTGAACATTCATTCAATGCATGACTTAATTTTCCTAATGGCTTCACAAATCTTCAAGATAGAACATAATTATACATGAATACTATAGCTAAATCAAGCATGAATATTCTTGCAATTCAAAATTGAACCTAGAGCTTAGAACATCCATATTATCAAGTTAGACCTAATGCCATAGGATATGTAATTAGTAGCTGAAGAAATATGTGAAAATATAACAAATCTAATTCACAAAACAAGGTGGTCACATGCTTCCAAATACCAAAAATGCAAATGCTACAATCAATATCTAAGGTTGAGGATTTGTATGATGTACTACTTTATTCCTTCATTGTGTTCATGGAACTATGTGATAGAATATAGTTATAGATAAATGGTAAAGATTGAGCACAACACTTCTACTCTTGCACTAGAGTGACTAGACTCATATAAGGCACCATCTACTTGAAACAAATGCTTGTCCAGTTTAAAGAGAATAGAAGTGAAGGACATGCACGTACCTTACTTAAGAAAGTCTCCATACTATGTATTTTATTTTCCTACTCAAATACTCAAATGTGCATCAATGATAGAACAAAATTAGATTCACGAATGACATTCAAGTTGAAAATGGTTGAAGGACAAAGAAGTAAGGTCATAGCATACATGGTCTTCAACAAGAGTAGGCTCTAGGCATGGTTGTCATAGTGGACGGATGTCCGGTTCGCCCGTCTGTTAGAGGTCCTGCCCGTTTGATACAGTCAACACATAGTTGACTTTTTGATAACGGAAAAATAGGCCATGTGGATGCCATGTAGATTAAGGAACATGCTGGGCGCGGACAAGATCGTCAGGGCGCGAATGAGGTGACATGTCATTCCGCAAAATTGCACAAGTTACAAAATTAAAGCCATTCGGACTGTCCGTCCGTTTGGTCCGGTTTGCCTATCCGTCCGTCCCGTCCGATGACCCTAACTCTCCCGTTATGACAACCATGGCTCTAGGTTGGATGATGTTGCAATGATTATGATGGTGGCATCACAAATTGAAGGCATTTCCAAGCGAATTTGTCTTCATTCTTGTTGCAGGGCAAGCGCAACATTGATTTTACATTATGATGACATCGGAAAGGCTAAAATTGACATCTTGAAGCTCCTCTAAACGGACAAGGTTTTAAAACCTAAATTTCACTTTACAAAAACAAAAGTATAAGAGAGAGGTGGAGTATGCCAAAAGATCAAGCGGCAATCCTAAAATTGGATGATGCAAAAGTTACCCTAGAAGTCCTTGATTTCTTGTTCAATGGCAAGATTGCAAAATTGTCGTTGGCCATGTGCCCATGTGAACGCAAAGACAACATTGCAAAGATTCTATTTTAAAAAAAATCTTTTACATTAAATTGCCAACCTTTGAGCTTAATTTGTCACCTTTTGGCTAAAAAGTGGGAAATTTTTTTTGTTGCTTGCATAGTTGCACTTGTTTATGTGCAATATGCACTGCCACATTTCTCATACACCAAGGTTGACATGCATTCTTGGCAAAATTGACATTGTTGTCTTCTTCTACTTTTCACAAGCTTTTGCATTCCGGAAAAAGCCAAACAATACTTTGACATGCAACCTCTTTGACTTGACAAGGGGCTAGACAAATCTATAGACAATAACAATTGAAAATCTAAATGCTTCATTGGAGATTTTCCAAGACCTTCAAAAATGAATTTATACAAAATGTTGGAATTTACAACTAATTGCTAAAAAGTCCAATGACAAAAAACCAACCACAAGTGAAAACACAAGAATCAAAATCTATGCAAATTGCAACAACAATATATTCAATATAAATAAAGTTTGATAGGTACAAAATCACGTTACAAAAGTACACAATAGGACTACAAGAGAAGCCAAAGAGAGAATGTGGCAAATTCAAGAAGTTGGTGCCATTGAAAGGATGCCTACAAAGAAAGAGAAGAAGGCAAGGAAATTATAAGTTGTATAGTGTGATGAACAATCCTACTACACCATTGATGGTGTCAATTAGAAATGATTTGAATCTGAACTATTATTGAAAAAATTGAGGGGAAGAATATTTATTGTGCCAAAAGATTAACTTGATGGACTAAATTATTAACCAAGTATCCTTTAAGTGATTCAACTACCAAAATGGCAAATTTCGTTAAAATGGTGGTATTCCGTTAATTTGGCACTTTTGGCAGTTCAGACCACATGGTTTGAACCATTTTTTCTGTCCTAAGATCTACATGAGTACTAGATTTTGAAATCTACAACTCTCCTAGACATTTGAAATCTATACCAGCCCTAGATTTTTCAAATTGCTCAGTCTAATATCTATACCAATTATAGATTTCTGAAATCTAAAAGTGAACTAGATGTTAGCAATATATACTTGTCCTAAATGTCAAGGTGTGAAAATGGCATATGGAATACTGCCATTTTAACGAAATTCGAAATCAAAGTTGTATATCTCTCCTAAGTAATAAAATCACTGAATAAGGAATTGGAGAGAGAAAGCAAGGATATAGTAATAGAGCATAGGAGCCAAATTGATTTCAAAGACCATGAGATTACAATTATCGTGAAAAAACTTTCGAACCTTCAAATACCATGAATCCAAGTTCATACCATGTTTAGTGAATGGATTCATAAAGACTTATAGCTACCTTTATATTATTAGTTGTAGGAAATAAAATATTCAAGCAAATTCTTATAAGCATGGTTGTATTATTCAATATGGTGACATGCATCAAACATGACATCTATAACATCTAGTAGACTCCTTGTCTAATACAAAAGAATATTTATAGAATATATATAGAATATGTTAAAAAACATTTGAATATTTTTAGAATATTTGAGGATATTTGGGAATATTTGAAGAAGGTCGTCTAATATACTTAAAATACATGTTTAATATGACAAGTGACATGATACATTTAACACTTTGCCTAGAACAAAAAAAATGTTAGACAATTCAACTCCATTTGTGAAGTGTTGCTAAACAATAAAATTTACATTCAACATATTCCAAAAGAATTGTAACAAAATTAGATTTAAGTCAAGAATTTCAAATTATTTGCACTTCTATAGTGTTATTTAATAATATTTAACAATTCTTGTTTTTCAATATCAACAATGAATGTTTGAAGGTGCAACTTTGACATTCTACTGTGGGTTGAAAAATGCTTGGAATTGAGAGTCACTTTTTGCAACTAAGGGATATTAGAGTTAGTTTCAAGGTATTACAATTGAAAATATACTAAGATTTCAATTAAATTTGTAAATCAAGAGAGCAAGAAGGTAGGTTGGTATGATGCTTCTATAATCTTAGGAAACTATGTCACTTTTCTAAACACTAATGTATGGTTCACTAAGTTGCTTAGGAAATCTAAAGCTAGCATTGAATCTTCATAATCAAGAATACTTATAGCAATAATTATTCAAAACAAAAAACAAAAAACACAAGCAATTCTATAAATTAAAATTTGGCAAGAAGTTCATCAATCTCTTAACCACTCAAGCCCTATTAACTTTCTGACAATGGAGGTTTTTAATGAATTGTCCCACTCTAATATTTTTTTGTAGATGGATGTGCTTGAAATTTTTAATTTTAATCATATAAAAGTAAAAAAAAATTTGTCTAATATGCATGGAATTAATTGTGGAAAATATTGACCATTGGATTTTTTGGAACATCTTCTAAAAATTTGGAATCATTTTAATTATTTTTGGTATTCTTAGTCATACCAAATTGAGCCTTGTATTTTTAAAATTGCTAAAAATACAAATTAAAATTTTATTCTCCAAGATGAGTTTGTTTGTGCAGAGTAAAGACTAGAAATGTCCAAGAATATGTTTTTTTTCATCCCTACTATTTCTTTCAATGTATTAGACTACATTTTCTAAATAAAATTTTAAATACTTTTCACATAGAAATTTTGAAAATCGAAAATTGCAACACGTATGTCAATTTGGAGAAGACACATTGTTAACCAAGTAATGTGCCAATGTTCATCGCTACAACCCATGATGAAATGATTCAAGCAAATTGTAGTGAGTTTTTGAATCCCAAAAATTCAAAAAATACACTTTTTATAGGATTAGAAGCGAAGTACAAATAAAACTAGGGCCTTACATTGCTCCATACAATTGTCAATGATTGTATTACAAATAAGAGATATCAATTTATTTTTTATTCTCTATCCGAAGTGTGTGAACAAAGCACTTTTAATTACTTTATTTTTATTCTTATTTTTTATCTTTATGTCCAATGTGTAAGAACAATTTTAACTACTATACTTACATATCATATACAAGATCAAATTATTGTGCATACAATTATTTTTTTTAATATAGGAAAATATTGTATTACTATGTATTTGTAAGTACTACATGTAGGTGTCCAACATAAGTTCAAGCTAGTTTAAGCAAATCACTATAACTTCTAAAATCCCAATTATTCAAAAAACTTAAACCCACAAGATATCCACTATACCCTAAATCATTGACATTTGAATATGCAATGACATCCAACAAAATTGTTGGGTGTTGTCAAATTCACCAATCTTTGTCTTTATCACATATTAAAAGACAATAACATATTAAAGTACACACATATTCTTTTCAAAGTTTGAAGTGAGCTTGGGTGACTTTCTTCCAGGTACTGTACTACATTACACTCAAGAATAATATATGAAATCTTGCCAAACCATAGCATCATCAAACCTTACCACATGGTACACAACATGATTTCATTGCTAACCTTAATAATGATGGATTACAAAACAACAAGCAATTGAGTTTACAAAAGTTCAACATAATTGATAAGATTCTAGAAGGAAAGAAAAAACCCATGAGATGGAACAATGGAAGAAGCACAATGAAACAAAAAGGCCAATCATGTCAAAATTTGAAGATTAGAACTTGACTACAACATATGTTTGTCTTCACAAAACACAAGCATAACACTATCTTTAGGCCTAACTGAAAATGCTGAAGCTCCTCCACATCCCAAAATTTTTGGGAAATGATCTATAATGGTTACAAAAAAAATAAGAAGTTACACCTACCACTCTTCAGTAAATGGTCCAGTAAATCCTGGTCTTGAAACCATCTCTATACTCAAACCCAGATAATCAATCATTTCCTCCCTGGATGGAAACTACAAACATTTACATTTACATCCTAGCTTGTTCCTACAACGCTTTTAGCTCTCTTTTCTGCATACTCTTTAGTATGACCACTACATCTAACTAAGAAATTCATGTGAAGTGTGCTAGTGAATATCACATGACCTCCATCATCTCCACAATTCCAAGACAAACCTCAAATGGTTGCTTTTACTAGCAGTTGTTGGAGACTGTCAATGACGAGAATGCATTGATTCGTTGCCTACTCCACTTCCATAGGATCACTCAAATCAAAGTGAAAACACAGACTGGTTGTGCGTATGCTTCACAAAGGCATGAAAACAAAAAGAAGAGGCAGAAAAGAGGATTTAACTGTGAGGAGGCCCAGAAGGATGAGAGTGCGGCACACCCATGCCCATTCCCATGCTCACATTCATACCATGGGCACGCATGTCCATCATGTTTGGTGGTGCAACCCCCTGCAGCAACACTTGAAGTGTAAATTCTTTCTATTGGCATAATATTAACTTACAAGAAGATAGATACCTTAGTGAAAAAATGGCATAAAATTTTTCTCTGCTTAAAGTAGTAGAAATTCAGATACCTGGTAAGGTAGGGGAGGTGGTCCAGGAATCATTTGACCAGGCATTGTCATGTAGGGACTAGGTACAACTCCGACACCAGGAGACCATCCCATAAACCCTTGCGGTCCACCTTGGCCTTGGTAAGGCATAGATGGTGGAGGTCCCAAAGGTGGAGGTGGCCGAAGCTGCTGTGGTGGACCTTGAGGAGCTTGACCTTGAGAGTTCACTTGATTCTGCATGTGCGGGTTCGACATCATCATATTTTGCTGGACTGGTCTACTCAGAAGGGGTTGGGGCTGCTGAGGCTGGAGCTGCTGGGATTGGTTTTGTACAGGACGTGCTTGAGGAGGTGGTGGAAGGGATTGAGGCCTTTGTTGAGGCTGTTGTTGTTGCTGATGTTGTTGAAACTGCTGCTGCTGCTGCGGCTGCGGCTGTTGAAACATACTGGGGTAGGGTGTAGAAGGTGGATGAGGGCCCCGGAGATTTGGATTTTGGTTTGGTGCAGGTGGTAAAGGTAACCTCCCAGCCACCACTGGTTCCAATGCCATGCCCACACCTGGAATAGCACCCTCAACACGAGCAGGACCACTAGCAGTAGTTGAACCTGTTGAATTCTGGCTTTGTAACTGCGAATCATTTGCACCTGTACCTGTTTACACCATATAAATTGTAGGTCATGTTTTACAAGAACTTCTAATTAATCTAAATCCCAACATACAGCAGTAAATAGAATCTCAACGTCATAAAATCCTTTTGGGACAACGATGACTTTGACAAGAAAGATTGGATTTTGAAGCATTCTGATGCCTAAATGTACTCCACCAAGACTCAGGTCGTCATGGACTGGTACTAGCAATTAAAACGATAATACTAGTGGCTTCATGCAACCTTAGGAAGGCATCGCTCAATCGATCACAACTGTATCATATAAATTGCTTGTTCATCACTTCTGTAGCACTCGAGGCATTGCTTGACCATTGGACTTACCTTGTGCGTGGGCATTACTTTGTCTGTGTTCCCTAAGGGTCTCTCCAGGGCGATTGCGGCACCAGAATTTTGTAGTGTGGTCGTTGCTTCCACTGCCACAAGCGTCCAACATTCAAAAAAACAACGAACTCTCCTCTCTCTTTACAGATGACAAGACAAGAAGCATTTGCTGAAGTGAATGAAAATACTTAGCTTTAAACTGCCCCCACCTACTATTGATCTGATCATGCTCACATTGCATTGAACCCACTCTTAAGAAGGACAGCAAAAAACAAAGTACATAATACCTGCATAAAATATGCCCCATTGGATGCCAAGCCAGGTCCCAGACGCTGGTCTCGTGTGCATTTGCTACTTCTGCTTGTGGTCCTTCATGCCTATTTAAACTCAAAAAATAAATATAAACAGCTATCAGGAAAGAAGCATACAGAGACTTTCGGTTCCATTGTTCCTAAAATTGTGAGTAAGCACTAGTTTCAAAGTTATAAGATTTGGATCTTACCCTACAAGCCAATGGATAATGCTACCATCATAACTTCCACTGACAAAAAGATCCTCGTGAAATGGATGCCAAGCCAGCGCTGTATCCAGGCAAAGGCAAATGTCAGTTAGCCGGGAATAAGACAAGGTTTCACTACTTGTACAAAAGACAATTTGTATGTATTCGAAAATACGCAAAATAACATGCTTTTCTAAAGAAGATGGCATACATGTGACTTCCTTCCGATGGCCTCGGTAGGACTCCAATTCCTTCAAAGTGCGTATATCGTACAGCTGTCGATACAAAAAGAATCATCAGAAAACAACACACTGCGCTTGTCTGTCAAGAAGCTTCATTACGACAATAGTGCTCACTAGAACAAACCATAACCAAGAATGATACCTTAATAGTTTGATCTCGAGAAGCTGTGAGCACCCAGTTGCCGTTGCTGTTCCATTTCACTGATAAAACTGTGTTTTTGTGGCCATGTCTGAATAAGAAGACCATCATCAGTGACTGTTTCGGAACAGAACAGACAGATTCTGAAAATGCTGTGCAAACTCTTGCTTCGCACTAAGACAGCTAGTAATAAAGCACCTTCACAGTCACAGAATCATTGTGCTTGAGAGGAAGAAAGTTCTTGCATAGCTCACCACCTCCGTATTCTTGGTACTAGTCAAACAAAATATGACTAGGCCGGCATGACTAAATTGTAACACACATAAGGAGAGAGCTTACAGAGTACAGAGTTCTCGTCCAGTCTTGGCATCCCAGAGTTTAACTAGATTGTCCTTTGCACCTGTTCAATTTTCCATATTTAATTAGAATACTGCTAACAATTTTAGTAAGCAAATGTTCATTATTACCACCAGGTAAAAAAGATAAGCGTCAGCCCACCAGATACAAGAAGTGCTTTTTGAGGATGCCAGTCCACACTCTTAACATCCCAGCCATGCCCTGCAACGAGAAACCCACAACATTCAATCAAGTGCATCTATTTCCCTGAAAGACACAACGCAGTCTGCTGTTTCAATCCCAAGATCAGCATCCAGCAAGCCTGTCATAACATAAAGCCAGATACCTTGCAGTCAGCCTTTTGCAGGAGAACGAGAATATATCACGCTCAACAATAGATATTAAATCAAATTTTTACCAGTAAAAGACCTTTCTTCTTGACAGCGAGCAAAATCCCATACTTTGACAGTAGTGTCGTCTGAACATGAACAGAACTTTAGGTCTGTACTTGAGAAGCTGTCATGTGCGTCATGCAGATAAAGATTAGAATAGGCAATGGTCTACATGCTTGTGGTGTGATCAAACTATAGATTTCGAATTTCGAATCTTGTTTCTACGAGAGCTTGTGCATGACTCTTTCAGTCAAATGAACTAGGCAACTAAACTTCCTCAAATACTGAAAAAAGTTCCATTCAAAAGTCAGAGAATACTAAAACCCTTTTTCGGAAGATCTCAAATCATATTTACCTTAAGTCTCGCACTGCCTCCTTGTGCGCAGTCTTGTTGGCCTTGACATTGTTCATGTTTGTCTGCCAGTACCTGCAACCATGTCTCGTGAATATAAAAATTACAAATCATAATCTTCTACAAATTAGAGTGGAGTGAACTTTGACTTCCGAATTTCACATTGGATCTCAAACAAGATAAATCCTTCATCGTTCTAGGCAACACTCACTTGATGCAGCCACCATCATCACCTGTCACCATCCAATTCTCGTTGTGACTCCATACCATTGATCGCACAGCAAGATCATGTGCCTGCTCTTCCAAACAGGGGATAGTGATTAGTGTTCATCCGATTCTTGTCCAAAACAAGAAGCCACCGATGCACAGCCACAACAAAGTCACAAGTAGGTAGCTACCTGTAAAATCATCTCGAAGTTGAATGATTGCCCATTCCAGAGCGTGAATTCTCCACTCTGTGATCCCGTGATCAGCCTCCGTCCATTGGGTGTCCACTGCAACCAACATACAGCCATCAGTAGATGCGGGCAAATCAATTTTTAAAGACGCAACTTCCGGTAGCAGAACTGGAGAACACCAAAACCTAGATATGTCACCAATTGGATGCATAAGACTGTCTCTATCTACTGCCAGAATCTGTGTCTGTTTGACAAAAAAAGCCAATCCCACGCCAAAACATATGACCAGAATCCGAACCTTCTATAAAACTAGTAAGAACAAAAACTATATAAATGGAGAATCAACAGAAAATTATGCTACTGAAACAACAAACAACCTAGACATTGCACATAAAGTGACAGTTCTAATCTGTGAAGATCACTGAATCTACCATCAAGAATTGAACAAAACAGTCTGTGCCATAAAATGTGGATTGGAGAAATTAATATCATATTTGGGTGTCACTAGCAGAGGAATATACCAGCACTCGATTGATTGAACACCGCACTTTATTTGTTGATGGGTGCACGAACTTGGTAGTGAAGCTGGTCGCAGGATTGTCAGGGTATGCTACTGTCGGAAGCATCTGTCACAAAGGGATTCATCGACATTAAATTTCATACCAGTCACTAACAGAGCCATAGTACACTTAAAATCAAATGCTACTCAGAAAATCCTAAACGATTATTCAGAAAATAATATTTGCAAATTTACCAATACTGTATATGCACTGCACAATAAAAAATGCTACTTCAGAGAAACAGCAAAGGATTGTCCACACATGTTGACTGACAGAGGCATTGTGTTTACAAAACTCTCCTCTGAAATTCCATTCACTAATCGTAAACTAATCCTCAGAAGAAACATTCAACGCCACCAGAACCCCCTCAAAGTGGAACTCGAGACTGCGAATGCAAAGTTTGTTTAGATCATATCGCTTACATCAACAGCGGCAGCTGAGGTAGGTTGCAATGCAGGCGCATCCTCACAGTCGCGCTGCCATGTCCGCATCTGCAATCTTCACTTTCATTTTAGCACGCGCGTACGCAACTCTTCGCAACGAAAAGCCCTAAACCAATACAACTTCCTTCCCTCGTTACTCCCAGACTCGTAAATAAAGCCTCTAAATAGTTCATAAAATCTAAATTCATAATCTAAATTTCTGGTTGATAGCAAAATGGGACTTCTAACCTAAAATATTGCCAAAGCAAAAGAATGCATGTACCCCCACAGATATATTTTTGGAAAATTAAATATAAACGAAAAAAGAAAGTCCAGCCAATGACCTGGATGTAGCGCACAACTGTGGAGCTGTAATCAACAGTTCGCCGATGAACAGGTTTCCGCATCCGTTTCCCTACAGTCAATTCAACTCTCAGCATAAGAAAACTACCAGAGCAGTCGAGAGCAGAGTAGAGCTGCGAGTTTACCGTCCGATTATGTGACCTGCATTAAAATGAACTCCCAGTGGCAACGTAATTAATATATTTAACTCACAGTTCTGTTACCAATTAGACGAGGATTGGGAGAACGTTATCTGAGCGCACGGAAATGGATTAATATCTCGTATGTGAATAGATATTCAGAATAAAAGGTTTTGCAGCAGTACAAAGAGCCAAAAGACCCTGCTCTTCATCGCATGATCCACTTCTGCACAACGCGGAACCTCCTGCACCGCAGCAGAGCTTGCCAAGCTCCTCTGGATCCTCACAAGTAATCACAGTGCATAAAACCATCGAACAAATCCATAGCTTGACACCAAAACACATCGCAAACAAATTGCCCAAGAGTAAGCAAATACAACACACGACATTCAACCAACGAGCATCAACCCTTTCGTTCACAAGCTACTGTAATATATTCTGGAATAGTAGGGTTTTAGGTTTTAAAGTGCTTCAGAAATCGCATTTCTAGTCATTTTTATGAAATTCAAAACGGATCAGAAAGAAGTTAGAGGGGCTACATTTTGAAGTCACTTGCATTTGACATCAAAGATTTCTTAACCCTTGCAAATCAACTAAGAAATCAAGAATTCTTAATTCTTATTTAAAGTTCAAAGTTTTAGCCCAAAAGTGACCAAAACATGGTTGTTAAAACCTACAGAGTGAAACGAAGCATCCAATCGCAGCAACAATACATCACAAGCAAGGAGAATCCGGAAAAAACTCTAACTCGAACAACCTTTTGAAAAATGCGGTTCATAGATTATGAATTGACGAAATAAGAATGCACGATTTCATGGCGTACCATCGAAGATCACATTGGGACGACCGAATTCAGCTGGCGCGGCAGCGGGGACAGTGGTGGCAGGAGGGGCCGGAGGAGCGCGAAGAAAATCGTGCCCCTGTTGCATCTGCGGCCCCTCCATCATCGTGACAAATTGCGTAAGAAACTTCTCGCCGGACGAATGCGTTCTCCTACTAAGATTGCTGCGCCTCCGCCATACCCTCGCGTCTTCGTTTCCTTCTTCGTCTCCGTCTTCGTCTTCTTCGTCTTCTTCGTCTCCGCAAAGACGAGCAATGTGCAAATACGAAACCTGGCGATCGCTGCAGCAGGAAATTAGGGTTTGGAGATTGTTCCTTCGAGTATGACTGAGCAGCTTGCTCTTCTGCACTGATTTTATGGAAAATAATTTTATAAATTGGTGCCAAAAATTCTGAGAAAGGAAAAGTTATGAAAATGAAATTTAATAAACTTTAAAGTACTTCTATGTTTAGAACCTGACCAATGTTGATGTTGAATTAGGAAGCCCTAAGGTAACTTCACCTAATTTTGACCCCTTTCTAAAACCACAAAAAAATCAACTTTTGACTAAGAGAATCTAAAATCAACTTTTGACTACCAATAAAATCTACAAAAAGTTTTCAATAGAATAATGGAAATTCTATCAAATTGTTTGTTTGTGCAATTTTAGGTGTAGTTTCTTTACAAAATAAGAAATAGATTTTACCTTAATTTGTCAAGGTGAAAAAATTGAATCTTCATTTATCTATAACTGCTTTGAAGCCAATGTGACCAATACATAAAGGAAGGATTTACTTTTCATGAGTTATATGTGAAAAAAATATGAACTAAGCCAATATATATTTGAATTTTTTCAAAAAATACTTAGTTATAATGGCTTGTTAGTTGATGTCCATTTATTTAGATGTATTATCAACTTTACAAGTGAATTTGGTATTAGAATCAATCATAAAGTTCTCTCCAATTTGTATTAGGGTTGTTAGAGGAAGGCTTAACTAAGAATAGTACATGGAAAAAACAACTCCAAACTCCATCAAATCTCAATTTTGGTGCTTTAATTAAAGAGTCTCTTGTATTTTGTCTAAAACTCAGATTCTTGATCATAGACTCAATTTCACACACTTCATAGTCAACTCTATTATAGCATCCAATCCTCCGTTCACTCTCAAAGTACTATAAAAAACCTTTCTTTTTTATGACGAATTTTTCTAGACATCCACTTGGTTTCTTATTAACAACAATGTCAAAAATAACAACAAGATGTTACATTTGACATTGTTGTTAATGTGAAAAGAAGTAGATGTTTAAAAAAATCCATCATATAAAACATGAAATTCTTATAGTAAAGTAATATACATCACCAATAATACATCAATACTTTGCATTGATTTTGTCCCTTTGAACACACTATCATCAGATAATTTTAGACAAAACAAAAACAAAAACTCAAGATGTTCCTTGAATGAATTCCCCATGTTGCTTGTCAGGTACAATGCCTTCAATTCTATTTAAATATCTCAATCTTTGGTTAGGTATCATTTGTCCAAGTTGCCATCTCATCACACGTACAACTCACAACATGGGCTTGTATATTCATTCTTATAAGCTCTTGGGTAACCATTAGGGGAGATTGGAGGCTTCCAAATGCTTGTTTAATTGTTATTCTAGTTGTTGGAAATAGTAGTGAGATAGTCAAATTATTTAATAATAATAAAAAATTAAAAAATATTCAAATAATAATGAAATATTAGTATCTAACGTGGTAGGATCTCAACCACGTCAATAAACAAGTTCATAGCATTCTCACAACATTCCCAAAGTCGAGAACTCGCAATCTTCCAGAGGCCTACAATCTCTTCTAATGTTAACACCAAGTCATTGACAATTGAACTTCTCAATCAGAGGCAAGGCTGGTTTCAATTCAGTTTGAGATTCACTCAATAGAGGAAATCTGGAGGGTGAGGAGGGCTGTTTCAGGCCTATTTCCCTAACCTTGTTCCTGTTGTCAGTTTTGTTTTTTTTGAAGAAAAAAAAAATTGAATTTTTTTTATAACTTAGAATGGAAAAAAAAAGCAAGAAAAAAAATTTTGAAATTTTTTTTCTTGGTGATGTGGCAATTGCAGTGCCACGTCAGGCAGCAACTACGAGGTTGTTCCCCTGACATTGGTAGCCAGGGGAACTCGCAGCCCTCCACAGCTACAAAAAATCCTCTAATGATACTTCGACCAGAATTGTTAAGAGCCTTGGTGTCTGATTTGGTGCATTTGAAGGCACCATCAGGAAGTAGAATGTGTTGCTGCAAGAATATGACTGATTATGGAGCAGAATTGGCAGGGATGACTGATTCTGACGTTCCCCTCACCTCTTAACGTTAGTGAACGTGCCTCTGGAGGCATATTCTGCATGGGAGCGCACCTAAAAGCTCGCCCTGCTGTTGACGTCCAAGGTTTCTGCCTCTGTTCCTTCTCCAGAGAGATGAGATGATCAATTCGGCCACAATTTCAAGAATTGAAGTAGTCCATAGAATTGGAGTGCTGGAATTGCTTGCTAGCTAGGTATTACCATCCATACAGGAGGATAATGATACATATATTTTCACCGGTTGGGCACTGACTGAATTTCCACTTGGTAAACAGGATCGCCAGTTACTGGATTTGTGCAATTCCAGAGTGCCAATGAAGAGGGCAACTTGCCATTCATTTGGGTTGGACGAATGGTTCCAAATGTGCTAAATTCTCAAATTTCACACTCTTGTATTCACATTCTTTGTAGCTACAGATTGGTTCTGGAAGGCACCTTTGCCTAGGTCTCTGAAAGCTAGAACTTAAGCAGGAATTTCAGAAGCTTCAATTCCCAATTATCAGTTATGGATTTTTGAGTTATTTTTTTGTTTTAAGAAAAATATAGAAAATTACTTTTATTTTTATTTTGACTATGGTAGTGGCGTAAGGCACACTAGTCCATCCATATCTTTAAGATAACTAAAGTTGTTTGTTTTGTTTTGTTTGTTACGTTGAGATCTCTTGAACCATGCATTTGCTAGATGCATTCTTGGTACCATTGAAAAGGCCTCGACAAGGAGAGGTGCATGGACTTTGTTTTGTGGCGTTAGAAAATTAGAAACTTATATTTATTTTATTTTGGCCATGAAAACAGCACAGGGCACACTAGTCTGCACTAAGAAGAAGGGAAAACAGGGAAACCAATTTTAGGCAAAGAGAAACAACCAGTGGAACATCTAATTGGCAATTGGGGAACCAGAGATCTGTGGTAGCAATGGAGGTACTGTGGGAGCAATCTATATGGATTATATTAAGATTCTTTTTTTCATTATAATATTGTACCTAGTAACAGATTCAATGTTGAATTTCACCAAAGCCACTGTTGTACTGGTCTCCTCGCCTCCTGCTTGTGTTTAGGCTTTCAACTACCACATACTGCAAACACACAAATTACCGTTTCCCTCGGGCTTCTCGACTCATGACGACGATGTATTGACCCTCAGAGATGCAGCGTACAATGCCGCCCATCTTTCCTACATCATCGACGCTGGTGCCAGGTATGAAAATTCACTGTTACTCCTCAGCATGTATCAAACCAAATAGATCTACCCCTGGCTAATTATGGTTCAGCTTAACTTTCGTTCAAAACAATTGATCGAGTCCTCCAAGATTTGAAGTTCATATTGACACTGATTGTAATTATAACCCGAATCACTGCTTGCAAGGATCCCAACAACAACTTTATCCGGGTGGCTAAAACCCCTAGACTACAAATATGATGTCGAAGCGTGCGTACACTCACAACCTGTGTGACCAGGACACGCGTAGCTCGTATTTCTCCATTGGAGAATTTTCATGGCCTGGATTGATTGCATTAGCTCATACGGAGTACTAAACACTAGAATGGTGAGGATTGCAAATGGATCAAATTCTCCCAAACCCCGGCAACCTCTGCATGCTGCTCATTACCAATTACCAATTTCCAAAGTCGCGCGGAGATGAGGTGTACCTCTCGTTCTGGGGAACCTCCGATGTCAACCCACGCCAGTAGGAGAGCATGAGCTTTTGTCCCGGAGCTTCTGCAGCAGCGAGATATCAGAGTCTAAGAAGTTCCAAATGTTGCTTCACGATTTGAATTTTGAAGTCGAAAACGTGGGTTGGTAGGATCGTTCACTTGAGGAGTTCTATTTGGAACGGTGACTGCTTAGTTTGTTGATTCTCTATTTCATCTAATATTCATTTGCAATGCCATCCATCAGTCACTGCGTTATATTATAATACAGGATCACATGTGTTCTCGTACAATGAGCTCCGAAAGGCGGCAACCGAGAACTTGGAGGAAAGAAATCTGCTCGGATGTGGCGGATCAGGACTTGTTTACAAAGGCTCGGATGTGGCGGATGTGGCTTTGGAAGGTGAGATTGAACTGGAGTTTCCGTCAAATTAGACATTCCTTTTCAAGATTTCTGGCCATCAATCTTAGGGAGATGTGTGGTGGGATTGGAGAACCGATGGTCATTATGCAGGCAATCATGCATAGGCTTGTGCACCCATCTGTGTCCTTTGAAAATATTGGAAGACTTGAAATTTACAAAAATTATAATACAAGGACTAAAGCTCTATCTTGTGGAGACTAAACCTGTATGCAAATTCCACATGATTCATAAGTCCCAAGTGATGAATTGGGGGCTCAAAAAGTATAGTCATGTAATGTGTATCTATCGCATATAGAGGGTTTGTATAGGTTTTGTATTTTGAAAAGTGTAGGCACACAAGACTAGGTTGATCTTGAAGGAATGTATATACAACACAAGATTTGGTTGTAGCACGTGTGTGTGAGTATAACTTTGTAAGTTAAAGGTCAATCTGAATAAATACAAACTCATGCAAGTGTCTTGGCTTTCCTTTTGATGTTATTGCCATGAGTTTAGAGTAGCTTGGCTATGGATTCATTTTGCAAAGGCAAGTATGAATCAAGGAGGACATTTCTTACACAATAGGTAGTTCCAAAAAGGTCATAGCAATAGTTGATTAACTTCCATCATAAATCTTTTTTGTATTGGATTGGATTAAAGATGTTTCGGACTATAGCCGTTTCTTTTTATTTTGACTTGTTGATTAATAAGTGAAAGTGATTTTTGTTTGACTCTCTTCTCATACTTAGTATAAGTAAGATGTTCTTGACATTGAAAGTATTAACATAATACAAGTTTTGTGAATGACATAATTGAATAAGACAATAAGTAGTCAGATCCCATATGAATTTTGAATTTATACTTATTTTGTTAGTGGATTTTGAATGTCATGACACTTGAACCCCAAACTAGCATGTGAATGGATTAAGTTTTTTGTAAAATTTCATTGGGTTGGGATAATCCTTAGTGTGTAGTGCAATTGTGTTAAAAAAATGGAAGCACCCTAGAACTATTATAAAGCTTTGTATTTATTTAGTTCATTGTACTCTCAATTGGTAAGACACTTTTCTAGAGGAAAGAGGGGATGACATTGAATCTATTGAAGCCATTATTGCAAAAGGAGCATGAGTGAATACTCATTGTTGTCTAGAAGAGATGGCTCGACAAGATTGACGATAGATAATTTAAAGGTGTTGTGGATGCTTGGGGAAGGAATAACCCTAAAACAACTTTATTTTGGCATGACTAATGCTTGTTGTTTGCAACAATTGTTGTAAATGTCAAGATTATAATGAGAGTGTAACCATTTTTCTACATGGTGAAGTAAGGTTTTTTTTCACTTTGTAAAAGGAAGTCAGTAGATGCACTAAAAAAATTTCATTTAGCAACAAATAATGAAATGATGTTGAGTGAACATAGTTATAGATGATTGATGTAAGTATCATAAATCTAGAATGTGTTAGAATATTTTATGGGACACTTAAAAAAAAGAAATATTTGTATCTAAAATTCATATAGACTAAAGTATTATTGAGCCAAGTCAAAATTTGATCTAAAATCCACTATCATATTGTACCAGTAATTTTGAAGGTGACACTAATTTTCTCCTATATCTACTTACCAATATAATGTTGTACCCTTAGAAGCCTAGAGTATCTAAAGCACTTCAATTGCTCACACTACAAGAAATTGACTACATTTATGATTGCAATAAATGATAGTTTCACGACTGCTAGAAGTCATTTATATGGTTTATGACTGCCTAATGACTGCAGCCAATGGAATCGTGATTCTCATTGAGCTAAAATCTACGTGAACAAAATACATAATATCATCATCTTTTTCTTTCTAAACAACAAAGAAGGATAAAGATGGATGAAGAAATCTCAGGTTTGGAAAGTGCTTTACCAAATCTACGTGGCTAGTCATTTGGCAATCATTTTGAAGTTGCGCAAGACCCATGAAAAATCTAACGTGGACAGCCACATGTCCTTTCCAAATCGGTTGGGTTGGACACGTTACAAATTTGATGTGGCAATCTATGTCAATTACATGGTCGTTTGTTTGTGCCAATTGTAACATAGTCATGCCATAGTTCACTTTTAGTTGCAAGTAATTTTGAAATCTAGAGAGAGGTAGATTTATAATTGAAAAATCTAGAAAAAAGGTAGTTCAAAAATTCAAAAATAAAAAAAGAAGTAGATATGAAATTTTGAAATCTTCAAATTATTGAGATTCATATTTAAAAATATACAAATATACAAATCACAAACAAGTCACAAATGAGTCATACACAAGGCATGACTTTTGCAATTGTTGCATCTCTTTCTTAGATTTTAGGGTGTCTACTACAACCACTAGTTTCTAAATTAATACCAATCACAAACCGATTGGATGTATCCTATGCAATTAAAAAACCAATTGTATAGTATAATCACAAAATCCCTCATTTTCTTCTAGTGAAGGAAGACAAATTCCCCTTTTCCATTGGCAATGATAATGAACTTGAGCATTGAATTTCAGTGAAATTAAGAGTTGTCAAGGAATCAAGTTTTCCAATTCCTTTCATCCTTTGGCAATGCCAAAAAGCTTAAACACCCACCAAAATGGAGAGTTGCCAAGGAATACAAATTCCACACTTCCTTTGACAATACTAGGGTTGACAGGACGTCCAGACGTTCGGACACGGACGCTGCGTCCGCAACGTCCGCTGACATTTGCAGTCCCGGCGAACGCAGCGTCCGCCTATTCGCTTTGACCAGGGTTGACACGATGTCCGGACGCGGATGTTGTGTCCGCAGCGTCCGCTGACATTCGCGGTCCCCGCGGACGCAGCATCCGCCGAGACCGCCCCGTCCGCCCCGCCCATTCGCCCCGCTCGTCTGCCCTATCCGCCCGCCCCGTCCGTCCACCCCGTCCGTCCACCCCGTCCGTCCGCCTCGCCCGTCCGCCCCGTTCGCCCCGTTCGCTTTGACGGCCCTATTTCCCCCAACCGCCCTACCCAAACTGCCCCGTGGTCACTCCCTTAATCTTTAAACAATTAAATGTTAAATGAAGTGCAATGGTTCAGGATTTGTCATTAAAACAATGTCTCTTATAAGTTAAAAGATTATAAAGTTTGACCATGAGTCCATGATAGTCTTGAAACTATGAAAAAATTTCAATTCATTTTTAAAAGGCAAACTAAAAAAGTTTGTGACTTCAAATATATATATGTCTATTTAAAAAATCGAGATCAACACAAATACAAACATAATCAATATGGGCAAAATATATTGAATTTAATATAGAATACCATACATTGTGCACATTTGGCTAATTGCACATATAATTTTATTTATTCCAAGTTTTCAATTCTATATTTCTAAAGTAATTTTTAATGCCTATATAACCTAATCAACTACTACTTCTGCACTACCAATCTAATATAAATGGCGGAAATGTTCATTTGGCATCGCCCAACGATATGTATTAAAAAATCGCGTAATCACATGGGCCAAACTAGTATTCTCATCGTCACTCTTCGAAGAAATGCGCTTCAAGTAAGCATAGAACACTTTTGCAAAGTCATGAAAGGCAAATTGTGTTGCACTAGGTGTTTTAAGTAGCACGTTGAAATATGCCTCTGATATGTTGTTTTTCCATTCATCCGCCGAGCAATTTTTCGAATGGCATACTCTTCCGACTTACGTGAATACATCGGAATGACTTCCACATCTGCACCTGCTTTATGCAAATATGCAATACGTGGATCCACCCACCATTTCCTCTGCAAAGTTTGTTTCATCTCATCTGTTGATGTGAATGTGTACAAAGACTTCATTGGCTGAGAAGCTAAGGTGGTCATGTCCCAATCGCAAACTCCAATGTACACACGTGACTCATCCTTTGGAAAATGCAACAAGATGTTATCCGGAGAAAGGTCATTGTGCAAATGTCCAGCAAGATGCACTCCATACATTATATGCATAAAGGCCCATGTCAGCTCTGTGCGCTTCTTCCGATATTGTTCTAAATGGTGAACTTTTACAACCTCCTCTTCGGTTGGATTCGTATACATCAAACGGATTTGAATGTTGTCTAGAAAGTCCTTATCCATATTCAACATTTGTCGAAGAGTTCCACTATTCCACCAATACGCATAACCTTCACACGTCGTTCCGTACACTGCAGCAAACCGTATCACACCCGCGTGTGGAATTCGAACAACCATTGATTCGTTTTGATGCTCTAACTTTGCAAGATCGGGTCGAGTTTGGTGATGAATGAAGTTCTTTGCCGCAAACTCCCAATAAGGAAGTACTCCTGGATATCCTTCAATACGGACCTTTCGAATCATTGCATATCCACCTCTCATCATTCTATCATCAACAGCAATCACGCGTGCTGTATCTGGAAGTGCTATTAGGTACTGTTTGGTCCTTTCCGCTTCAGCAACTCCATCATTGCTTTTCCACCAAGCAATCGAACCAATTCGATTGTGCGTTTTGGCGAATGGAGCACATCGCCCCCTAAATAAGTCTGCTTTCAGAATCACTTTTCCAAATTGGGCGTCATTGGGTCGATATTCCTTGCCATATTTAACCAAAATGACTTTGGAATTCCACAAAGCGTCATGAACCTTGTTCTCCAAACATTTGGTGAAGTGCGTTTTATGCATTTCGTCATGCCACTTCGGAACATTCAATGCATCCAACAACATGTGTGTCATGTCTACCTTGAATTTAAACACGCACTCCTCTTGATATCTGATGTACTTATTGTCTAAAGACAATGTTGTTTCCGATTCATAAAATTGAACGATGCGCTCAATCATGAATTTTTTGCATTCCTCCGAAGGACTTTGGCGAGTTACCTCCAAGTTTGATGGTCCCTCTTCATATTTAAGCTTCGCAACCTTCTTCTTCCCCTTCGTCATCGTGACAAATGAAACTGATATAGATGAAATTTTCTAATTTAAAATTGAATTCACGCGCAAGTGTTCAAAAAATTGGCAACAAGGAGGCCCCAATAAATCACTCTTGCCTTGCCTCGGAAAGAAGCCAATGGAAGATGAACCACCAAGCTCTCCACTCCACCTTGCATTCACAAGGGGCAAAGCAAAAGTGACAATGCGGACGGCCCGTCCGCCCTATCGGACGGGCCGGGGGTAGCGGACGGATCGGCCATCCGCCTCCCCGAAACCCTAGAGCCCCGTCCACCCGATCGGACAAATCTAGCGTCCGTCTGATCGGACGGTCCAGGGGGGCGGACACATCGGCCGTATCGGGGCGGACGGGTATTGGGGAGGACGGGGCGGACAGGGCGGACGCCAGATTGGACGAGCAGGGCGAACGAATATCGGGGCAGACGGGACGGACATGGCGGATGCCGGATCGGATGGACAAGGCGAACGGGTATTGGGGCGGACGGGGTGGACGGCGGACAAGTATCGAGGCAGACGGGCGTACCGGGGCGGACGGCGGATAGGTATCGGGGCGGACGGGGGTCTGGACGGACAGGGCGGATAGGGCGGACGGCGGACAGGTATCGGGGCGGATGGGGCGAACGGGTACGAGGGCGGACGGGGCGGTTTGACCCTAAAGCGACCCTAAACCCATATTTTGCACGATAAACAGAGGTCTTCATGGCACTGTATAGTTCAACTAACTTTTCATTCATTCAATGTAAAATTTGAAATTAAAAAAAGGTAGCTTTCCTTTATGACCAAATTTATGAATTCTTGGTAAATGATATTTTTGTACAAAGATATGAGCTAAAATGTGCAAAAATTCACGAAAGGATTGCGACGTTTAATATATGTACCCAAATATTCACGTTGCATTGTGTATAAAGCAATTGTAAGAAGGTAGTTGAATAAAAATTCTACTATTAAATTAAATTAGTTGACGTCTAATTACTTAGTAAACCGCTAAATGTCCAAGTCCTTACAAGTGTGTTTTGGCTATCGAAAAAGAGCATGGACTTATAGTTATCCCCAATGAAGCAAATTGTTCTTTTTTCAAAATCTAACGGTATAGATGTTTAACCCCTAAAGTTCTTTTCACTAAAAACACTTCAAAACTGCTATTAGTAGTACAAATACCAAGTCTTGGAAGAAGAATACTTTTGGGCATATGTAACCGTAGGATCTTGTAGTAAATTAGTTGGAAAAGATGTGGAAAAAATTTTAGACAAATCCACCATTTGGATTGTAAGATATTAGATATTGAATGTTTCATTTAAGGGGGCTATTCAATTATGTCTATTAATGAACAATTGGTAGGCTAACAAACCTAATTTAGCATGTATTTTAATATTTGTTGCAATTGTTTTAGAAATATTATAACATAACACTACTATAATATTCTTATAAATGATATAGTACTAAATCATTTCAAAATCAACAACATTCGAACACAATCTGTCAATCTTGTCTTCCATACTCCTTTAATGATATATATATATATAAATATATATACATATATAAAATATATTAGATAAATCAACATGAACAAATCAATGATTATATATTTCATAGATCTATTCTTCATCAATCAAATAAGAGTGCATGTTCAAATATAGACAAAGATGGTTTCTCCATTTGTTCCCAAAAATTAAATAAACAAATAGAGAAAGATATGAAGTGAATGTTACTTAGAGAATTGGAAAGAAAGAAATTGAAGTACTCAATTGCATTTTATTAAATTGGAAAATTGCATGTGGATGGCATGAATTAATCTTCATAGATGCTAAACTCATACGAGTTGCATTTCAACATTTATGATTTATGCAATTGATTGAATTGAAAGCTCTTGTAATTACATTTTCAAATTTTCGATTCAATCATTCAAATTTGCAAGAGTGATTTATGATAGATTTATAACTTTAAATGTGAAAGCATTCAATGCTTTTATGCGTTTGTTCATCAATATATTAATTTTAAATAAATAATATATATTTTTTATAACATATGCATAAACCATTGCATTAAAAAAAACAAAAACTAAGAGCCAAGCCAAATAGGCTGGTCAAATGAAGAGAACAAAAGAGCAAGAGCCCTACGAGAAAGCAAAGGAAAAAAAAGAAAATATCAAAAGGATTCAAAGGAAGGAGCAAGATGCATTCTTGCAAGACCGTAGAATACATAATGATTTCAAAATCCAAACACAAATATATTTTCTATTTCAATGAGAGTTAAAAATGAACTCCCCTGCTCTCAAAGATTGTATAATGTACACGTTATACAAAACGAACATATAACAGAAAGAGTAGAAGACATCGTTTATCATGATTGAAAACTGAAATGATTTTTTCTTTCTATGTAGAATATTTTATGAAATGTAATAATGTATTTAATTATCATAGTAATTGGTAGAAATCTTTGTGCAATACATAGAAACATTTCATTCATGTGGAGTTTTTTCATTTATTTAGGATTAAAATTGAAGTATTAGACTCTACAAAGTACAAACCGAAAACAATACCATATACCTAAGTTCAAAAGTTTGCAATTGTTTCGTGAATTCATTTTGAAAACTCAAACGAAGAAATATTTTATAATCAATATCTTGTTCATTTGAATCATTTCAAAAATCGAATTCCGAATTCAATTCCTATTTATAATAGAAATTATGTTTGTCAATTTTTTAGATCTTTAAACAATGAACCCTCTTTTTTTAAATTAATATTTAAAAACATTTGAAATAAGAATATTGGAATTACCCTTCAAAATAAATATAGCACATGTATAAGTGTATAATGTATTCTACTCAACCAACTCAAGTAACGAATTTTTCTATGTTTTTAAGGAAAAATATAGCCATATATGATTTGAAAGTTAAAACATTGATTCTTTTTCTTTGTTTTCAAATCTAATCAAAATTTCATTAAAAAATATAAAAGACTCGATGTTCATTTGAAGATCGTGATGCACTTCTAATTAGAAATCACAACCTTTCATTAAATATCATGAGGTTGAAATCCATTAAACTGTTATTCTAATTATGTATTGGGGCTTTTTAAAAAAAATTTCATTTGCTTACAATGAAAAAGGAATTGATTATTTCTGCAAAACATTTGATTTCGTAATGAACTTTAAAAAAATCCCCACCATCTTCAGATCTTCTTTAAACCTATTTAGAAGGATAATATGAGTAAATAATCCAAACATATTCAACTTAACCACATTCTCCTCATTCGTAAAACAATTTAGGGGAGAAAAGAAAAGTTTTAGGGTAATTAGGGTATAGGGTTTAGGGTTTACATTTAAAAATAAAAAAAAATGATAAATCAATTACATTGATCCTCATTTAGTAGTGATTATTAGGCTGTTTTTTTTTGGAAATGTTACCGCTCTTTTTGAGTAATATCGGCCTCATAGGATGCTCTGATGGATAGCTGGGCGGACGCCGTCGGCGGTCAGTGTTTAAGTGGGGCGGTCGGCATGTCCAAAGCGCGGACGGCGTCGGAAGGCGGACAATGCGGACAGTCCCGTTTGACCACCCCGTCCGCCGCGTCTGATCGCCCGTCCAACCCGTCCATCCGACCCGTCTGGCCTGTCCGCCCGCCCGCCCTATCCGATCCGTCCGACCGATCCGTCCACCCCTTCCGGGCCGTTGCTTGTTTTTGAACGGAAACCCTAAAAATGAACCTTTAATTTTCTGGAGGGGACTATAAATGTTAGAAGAGAAGCTTTGATATTTACTCTCGAAAAACCGAACGCTAAGATTTCCAAGGGTTATGAGCTTCAATTTATTGAGTCTCTTGCTTGGTAATGTATAGTTCAGTGGACGGGGGGCTTTGATTTTCAAAGCTTTGTGTGACTAATTTCATTGATATTGTATACATTGTCACGTTGTGGGTTTCAAATTTAAAACATTTTATTGGTTTCTTTTGAAATTGAGGTAAAACATACACTTGTCAGTATGGTGGCCAAACCAACGGGGGATTTTTCTCCTTGGTTTAATGTGCAAGAGGGTGGTAAAGTAAAATGTAGGCTTTGCAAAGCGAGCATGTCAAGGAAGCTCTGCCGTATGTTCAGCCACTTAGGCTGTTCTGGGCCTGAAGGTGTACGTGATAAAGGGGTGAGCCTTTGTCCACAATTATCAATGGCAGTTCGAGATTTATTTCAGCATTGCGAAGGAGTTTTTCCAAAACGCGTTGTAATGGACAATGTGGATGGCAACCTTGGCCCTTCAGGTGTCCAAGAGTTTTTGGCCGGAAAGGCTGTATCACATTCTGACCACGAAGACTCTTGTCCATCGTCCAAAGAATTGGTATCAATGGTATGTGCCACAATTGAAATGACTTTGAGTACGGAAGCTTTTAGTGAACGTGAAACCCCGAGGGCATCAAGTTCTAGGCTTCAGAGGCAAGGCAGCTTAGTGAATGGGTTTGAAGAAGGTCATAAACGCAAATTACATTCAATGTGGGCAAATTTTTTTTATTCAGCGAACATACCATTTTCCGTGGCTCGAAATCCAGCTTTTAAAGAAGCAGTGAAGAAAACGGCTGCGTTCGATAGGCCATAAATTCCTCCCTCATACCACGACCTTCGGTACAAATTGTTGAATGAGGCGAAGACCAACATTCAGACACAGTTGAATGCACGGACCAAAGATAGCATTCGAAAATTTGGAGCAACATTGTCCATTGATGGATGGAGCTCTGTGACTAATCGACCTCTCATCAATGCCATGCTTGTATCATCCGCAGGTGAAGAATTTCTTGGATCTGTGGATACAAGTGGTTGTGAAAAAAATGTGGAGTACTTGGCAGCTGTGTTGGAAAAGTTCATTGAACAAGTGGGGTCCAAGAACGTCGTGTTAATAACTACAGATAATGCTCCCGTGAATCCGTCCGCATGGGATGTAATATCTGCAAAATATCCTCATATTTTTTACCAAAGGTGCGTGGTACATGCATTGAATTTGTTGTTGAAGAATTGGGTTGCACAGAAATGGATTGCCTCCAAATTGGATAAAGGAATTCTTGTAACTAAATTTATCAGGAAGAGACATATGCTGCTAGCTCTATTGCGAAAGTATTCGCCAAATCTTGGTCTCTTGATGCTTGGGGATACAAGGTTTGCCTCTAAATTTATGATGATGGAGCATTTGACAAAATTGAGAGGAGCATTGGAACAAACGGTGGTAGATCCGCAATGGGTTGAGTATGTACATACTCTCAAAAAGAAACATGGAGCCAAAGTCCAACCAAAAGACTTGGCCTTAGCGGTGAAGAAAATTGTTCTTGATGACCATTTTTGGAATCGGTCCATCAATTATGTGGAGATGGTTGAACCAATCATATGTGCACTCCACGATTTGGATTCAAAATCACCATGCATGGGGAAGGTGTTGCATATCATGAGGAAGTTAGAGAAGCACGTGAACGGATTACAAAGTCCACCATGCTGTTTGCTAGAAGAACTTGCAATGCCATTGGTACAGTCTTTTTATGCCCGAAGAAGAATGGTGGACAACGATCTTCAATCAGCTGAAGCTCTTTTGAATCCATACCTTCTTCATGACAAAGAGCTAGCGGATGACGCAGATGCAATGTCAGGATGTAAGAGAGTTTTGGAGAGAATATGTAAACCGAATGAATATGCAGCAGTGGTGAAGGAATTTGTGGCTTTTCAACACAAGGAACCTCCATTCCAGAATATGTTGAATCCGGGAGATCAAATGTTGTCCGCACATGCTTGGTGGGATTTTGATGGTGCATGTGGCAAGTTTATAGCTCCATTAGTGAAAAAGATATTGGCTCAACCGGTGTCATCATCTTCATGTTAACGGAATTGGAGCAACTATTCTTTTGTTTACAACAAATCTCGAAATAAATTGAAGCCGGAGAGAGCAACGGATTTGGTGTACGTGTATACCAATTCCAAAGTATTAAACGCATCGAAGGAAAAAGATAAAAAAAAATGGTATAATGATAATGTGGATTCGATGAAATCAGAGGATTCAGATAGGCCGACGTTAGAAGACGATAGGGTTGACAGGACGGTCGGACGTCCGGACGCAGACGTTGTGTCGGCAGCGTCCGCTGACATTCACGGACTCCGTCCGCCCCGTTTGCCTATCCCCCCATCCGCTTGTCCGCCCATCCGCCCCGTCCGCCCCGATACCCGTCCACCCTGGTACGGTTGTCTGCCTGGTTATGGCTATCCGATCGACACGCAGACTGATCAAGTCCGCATGATCTAGGCGTCCACCTCGGGCCGTCCGTCCGCCCCACCCGTCCCCCTTTTGATGGCGGGAGGTACGCTGCGTCAGTGCGTCCACTGGCATTTGTGAGGACGGACGTCCGGGTTACTGATGCATTTTTCAAGCGGATGTAGAGATTCGTCAACGCTGGAAGACGATGATGACGAGGATTTGGAAAGGGCCCTTTCAACTGTAGATGGAAGAGATGACTTCAATCATGCGACAACATGGGGAGATGAAGACGTTATGCAAGACTTTTCCGATTTGATGAATGATACGCATGATTATCATCTAAACCGCAAGGATGTCGTTCCCGACAATGCAAACGATGCATATACCTTTTGTGAAGACGAGGACAATGTAGGGGGAGAGGAGAATCTACCTTCTTTAGCTGCATATTGCAATACAACGGGATACTTGAATAGCGAAAACATTCTATCGGAAAAGGCAAACGCTATTGCCAAAGAGGTGAAAATCAATGAGAATGCTATTGGTGATGATGGGAGAAATGAAGAAGTTTTAATTTCTCAATCTCCATCTGTGGCATTAAATGTAGTGCAAGGAAACGACAAAAGAGAAGATGCGGTCATGGAGGTGGACGTTCCAAAAGATGTGGGCAACAATAGTGGTGATGAGGGGGAACCAAATATTGCGGTACAAAAAAATAATGATTCACTTGGGATGACAGTCACAAATTCGGCAATTGTGAAGAGTGATAAAGGAAAGGAGCCAATGAAGTCAATTTTTGAAGTACCGAGATCTAGTGCTCTTCCATCAATACCGTTGAAGTCTGTTAGCACACGATTGAATGATTCTCAGAGCTTTGGATATGGAAAACACCTAATGAACATTTCCAAAGAAATTTCTATAGGCAGTAATCTACGGAAAGTAGCGTCATCACCTACAAGCCTAAGTGATACGGATAGTAATCGGATGCCATTGGCATCTTTGCGTGCTCGCATTTTAGGAAAAGAAATGGCGCAAGAACCCATCAAATCAACAAACGGCACTCTATTACTTCAAAAGAAAGCCAAAGTGGAGATAACTGTTCATGAACATGTCGACCTTACATCGAGATTGATGGTTCAAGAATCAAGTAACGTGAAAGCGAAAAGAGAAATGCAACCTTTTGCTATCTCTCTAGTGAAGAATAGGACCCCTCTTGATGAAAATGTTGCTACTTTGTCAAATAGAAAGAAAAAAAAGGTTCCTATTCAAAAAGCCTTTAATCGTTTTGTCAAAGTAAAAAAAGAAAAATTAAATTCGAAAGAAAGGAGTAAACCTACTTCGAGAGAAGACTTGAAGGAGACAACGATATTTGATTCCAACAATGAAGATGACTCCGACAATGAAAATGACTCTGATAATGAAGATTTCGAACGGAGAGTTGCAGGAGAGAGTAGTGGGGCTGAGGTTAAAGGAGATGTGGATTGGCGTCCATAGGAATTGTGGAGATGTGAATTTAGATGTTTGATTGTTTAGTTGCTCATGATATATGGAGCTCATGTTGACAAATGACAATGGTTTCTACAATCATTTTATTATAAAATTGTTTGTTTATTGATGATATACATCTTGTTGGATTTTAAAGTGATTTTGTTTCTAAATCAAAATGAAATTCAACAAAAAAATTAAAAATATATTTCATATTTTAGCTTTTACATAAATAGTGATATACAACTCTATTGAATCGCAATTGCAATATAAGAAAAATCAAAATCCAAATGACTTCACTCTCAATCTCTCATTGGTGAAAACAATCAAAATAAAAAACCCAAAACGGGTTTTCTAAGTCGCCCCGTCCGTCACCCCGTCCGTCCGCCCCGCCCGTGTGCCTTCCGACGGCGGGAGGGTCGCTACGTCCGTTGGCGTCCGTGAGGACAGACATTCGGGTTACGGACGCTATTTTGGGGCGGACGTAGAGATTCGTCAACCCTGCCCCTACATATAGACATTGCTAAAACTATACTACTTTATTCTTCAAATGAATTCAAATTTTTTTTAAATACCATCTATTTTTTTTCCTATAGGCCAAAATTAGGGGTACTATAAGGGGCCACAAAAAACATATTTGGATTTGACTAAGGTATTTGACGTACCTTGCGATACTCTTGTTTTTGGTTCAGTGTTTAAAAAAAGGACAAAAAATTGAATGTTGAGGTACTCTAAAATCCAATTTATGAATTCAGACAAGCATAATTTTAAATTAAAAATAGCAAACATCATTTGCATAATACAATTTCACATGAAGATAGTAAAAGTATACATTCATATGGTAGTTGCAATTACCATTTGCATGAAACCTCCCCATTGGCAATAACGAAAATGCCAAAATGCAAGCCAATGGTCCAAGTGATGAAGAGCATCCGTAGTGGTAGCTCCAGATGATAACCATCATGATTGAATTGCGTAGTAACGAGTCTTTGCTTCCTCCATAGTCTTGGAATCTTTGTATTGCTTGCATAGTAAATTGTGTTGATGCTCAAATGATTCTTTGATGTGTTTCTAAGTGTGTTTTTGAAGGGAAGTACTCCAATGCTATAAGCATGTCTTCTCATGGTTTTCCATTTTTTCATTGGCAGAATCACTTCCATAGACAATGCAGACCACATTCCAATTGGTCATAGCACTGTTTGCCATGAATCCCTTGAAGTTCAAATGTTCCACTCTATGTCGTGATATAACTGTATTTATGCACCTCTAAAACTACACTTGGATCTTCGTATCTTTAGATTGCATGTCACATGTTGAAATGGTTATTACCTTTTTGTATTGAGGATCATACACATGGCAAGCCATTGTGGTCCACTCCTTCACACGCTTCACGTGATCAAACATCATCCAACCATTCTGAAGATCACCCTCTAGTTGCATGTGCCTCACGAGGTGCACTCCACTTTCAAGACCTTCTGTGAGCATTTTGAAAATGTACACCTTCTCTTTTTCTTGTCCAGAGAAGATACTATTGTGTATGAATTCAAACTTGGACTCTCTCTTCATAGTCATGATGTTGTCAATGACACCTCCACGATTGTTTGAGCGAAATGAAGGGATCACATTCTGTATGTTTGGGCTGCTCAAATATTGGAAGCAATCCATGACCTCTTCAAGTTCCTCACCCTTCAACATCTCTTTCTCTCCTTCTCCATTGTGAAACAAAAAATTTGTTAGGAAGTCTTTGCTAGCAAAGAGAGCAATTGTGGAGTTGGTGGTTGTTGGTGTCTTGGCTACCTGATTTGCAATAAGTTTGCAAATCTTTTCTACAGAATCTCTATACATGCCCTTTGCTACTGGGTGAGTATGATCTCCAAAATGAATAGCAGCCCTATTCATTTTTGAATTCTCACTATAGCAATAGTAAATCATTGCATCACATGTGTTAAGGCACATAGGTGTTATTTTGCAGAGCTTACAAACTAGAGTACAATATTTAGGTGGACCACCTTCTATTGCAAATGGGAAGGTTGTATATCTTATCCACTCTGTTTTATTACATTTTGGAGCCCTCTTCAAGTAATCACACTCTGGATTTATATAAGCAAGATGACCAACACAATATGACTTACAGAACTTGAATTTGTTGGAGTTGTGAATGTTTGTTGTCACCAACTTGCACCATGGGTGTCCATCATATCACTTGTCCATTCCTTCCAAGTTCCTTGTCGATGATGAAGAAGAAGATGAGTGACATGGAGGCATCTCAAAGATGACATCTCCATTGAAAATTGGAGGAAGAAATTGGACACAATGGTGCTTTACGTCGCTAAGTTCCATTATTGACAATTCATTTCGAGAGCAGTGCATATTGCATTATTGCTTAGCTTCCATAAGCATTCCATTATATTTACTCCATCAACTGGATTGGGATGCACTAGAGGACAGGACAATAGAGACTAGGCAAGACTATTTGATAGGGTCCCTGACAAGGAATTTGTGAGAACTTTTCCATTTGAGGCGGCTTGTGTTGAGCACTATTGCTTTTCTATTGTTAAATTTGGGGACTCTCCTTCCAACTCGCTTGACAAATCTATAATGGATTCTAATTTTTCAACCTTCATCATTCGTAAAATTGCATTGCTAGAAAAGATTGGGTCCTTTACTAGGAAACTTTCACGTGGACTAGATGACACTATGCATACAATGTATGGCATATCTACTATTGACATATCTAACTATCAACTTGGAATCTCAATAGATGCACCAAGCATGGATAAAGGGAGCCCATAAGCTCTATAGTTACAAGAAGCAAGATACTAGCAATGACCTTCTTCTTCTTTTGACTTCACTATGGAAATACATTGCAATAGTTTACTTGATTCGGACTTCCTTTCTTCCTCCACATAGATAGAAGACTCTACAAATTTGAAACAGACATGCAATAGGTGACTGAGAACACGAGCAATTCTTCCATCATCTACTAGAAACACAAGTGGAACATCATGACCATCTACACTAATTGAAGCCATGATCACAGTACTCACACAAGGACAATTGAAGGAAGGAAAATAGACACTTTTGCAATGTTCAATGACACTTGAACTTCATGAAGCAACATATTCTATATTTTATTTCCTCTTTCTAGAATGGAAAAAATAGGTCAATGGAATTAGGTGGCATAACATTTATTGAAACCAACCGTAATATGAAGTGACCACTTGCCAAGCTACTATCAATTGCCTTATAGAGCACCTCTGTTTAAAACATTAAATGTACAAAAATGACTGTATATTAGTGATATACTAATTGTATGCAAATAATTCTAAGTGAAAAGACACCATAGAGTGCCGAACTAGTTAAGCTAACATTTCCAATCATATTTTGAAAATCCTTTGAATTCATGCCTTCTAACAGTTGCCAACAAAACATAGCCTATATATAGTTTACTAGAATTTAGTGTACTGAAATATAGAAAAAATTATTTCTACAAAAAATATTCCAAAGGTCCATCTTTTGACATGCTTAGTTTCAACTTGAGGATAATATTGAAAGGGACCCTAGTAATTTTTCATTTGCATTTATAGATTATACTTAGTTGTCTCATAAAGTGTGATATTGCTAGAGTTATTACATGTAGAAAGATTCTCAATCATTAATTTGGCATTATAAAGAAGATTACTATCAAAGTAATATTAAAGACTACCATTCTTCATTCATAAATATTGACGGCTACCTATACCTCTTGTTAGTGTTTTGAAATTTGAAATACATTGACGACCACTTTAAGGTACCTACTCCACGAAATAATTTTATAGATCCTATGTCTACTGCTTGTCTAACTCTCTTAGCATAAGTACTTGCCACTCTCCAGAACAAGAGTCTTTCCAATATATTTCAAGTCTCACACTACATTTTGTTGAAAGTGAAACGTTTTGTGATCTCTTTAGTGACTTCATGCTACCATTGGTCATTAGCACTCTACTTACTATTCCTGAGAAGATAGCAAAGAGAAAGAGGCGTAGTTCTTTTCATTTTTCTTCTTCTAAGGCACTTAAGAGATCTAGAATGACAAAGGGAAAGAAAGTAGTGTCCAAGACTAGTCAATCACTATCTGGTGCACTTCGCAAATCCCTTCATTTTGTAGTAAGAGATCATGATGGAGAGGAGCATTCAAGAGGAAAGAACCTAGAGTCATTGCTGGAAGTCGACAATGAAAGTATTTGTGGATTTGAATAATTGCAAGAAGATATCACCCCTACTGGTGTACATATTCATTAGCCATTCCTTAATGCCACATTTAACTACTTTTAGACTATTTAATCAATTATGGACTATACATCAAAAAATTTCTTGATGTTAACATCAAGAAATCTCCCAATGATTATATAAATCTCCTAATGTTTGTATAGATCTCTGAATGTTTTGGACTGATCTCTTGATGTTTTGGATTATCTCATGATGAACATTTTTTTCCCTCGAGATCACTATTGTGAACAGGGTTGACGAATCTCAACGTCCACCCCAAAATAGTGTCCGTTTTCCGGACGTCCGGACACACGGATGCTAGAGGACGCAGCGTCCCTCCTACCATCGGAAGGCGGACGGCCCGAGGCGGACGCCTAGATCGTGCGGACCGCATCAGTCCGCGTGTCGATCAGATGGTTGTAACTGGGCGAACGGTTGGATGGGGCGGACGGGGCAGACGGGGGACAAGCGGACGAGGCGGACAAGCGAACGCGAATGTCAGCGGACGCTGCGGACACAACGTCCGCGTCCGAACGTCCCAGACGTCCGGACGTCCTGTCAACCCTGATTGTGAATTTTGGACTTTCAAAAGTCCAAAAGTAGTTAAATGTAGCATACATGGTATGATAAACCAAAAAAATAGGATAGTCCTTTCAAACCACTAAAGTTCAAGCGTATGAATGCTAGTGGAATATTGAATTTGTAGATGCTAGTGGAACATTTGAATTTAGAGTAACTATTAAATAGATTTATGTGTGTTCATATGGATATTGTTCATGGAAACACTACAAAAACACACACTCTAAATCAATGTCTTGGGAAGATCAAGGGACATTGTATGTTAAGAAGCAAACTTGTTAGACCCTAATAGTCTTAGATAGAATCCACTTGGCTTTTTGTGTGCTCTTCAAATTCTAGTGATGTCCAAAGATGCTTATAAGGCCATATTCGTTAATTTGAGACAAAATGGTCATTTTGAGACTTTCAAAAGACAAGTGCAACGTTTTTTTGACAATATAGTTGTTCAATTCAATGATAAATAAAGTTTAGTATTGAATGACTAAGCAACCTTGAGACTGTGATTTCAAACAAATGCAGCCAATGAAGGAAAATTACATTAGTACACCGTATAATTAGAAATTTTTGTTCACATCGAAGGAAAAATATTGAAAGAATTTGCACTCAACAAGTTCAATTTACTTGGAATATTAGACTATATTATTCTATTCTGAATGGCTTGTAGCATTTCTTCATAAATGAACTTCTAATTTCTTAGAGTTTGTGTATATATACAAAGTGGTTGCTTGCTTTGTTTTTCAAAATACTAGATTTTTACATTATATCTACCTTGTTATTAACCTATAAAGTCCCAAGGTATTTTTGAAGACAAAGACCATTCAAAACTGCTATTTCTATTGCAAAGAGGAAGAGAGTATTCAAAGTCTTGCAAAAAATACTTGAAAATGTTTTTATTTCTATTGCAAAAGAGCAAAAAATTGGCTTTCTTTTAGATTTGACTACAGGATCTTGTACTACACTAGTATAAAAATGTGGAGTATGATGTTTCGAAAACTTTCACCACGTGGATATAAAGATATTTACATTTAAAGGACAAGAAAACATGTATTTCCTAACCTTGCTTGGCAAGCTTTTTTGGCTTAGTTTGAATCTTCTTAACTTAAATAAATTTGTAGAATGCATTTTGATTTTATATTTTGGGATGTTGAACAATTGTGTTGAAAATGTAGACCATAGAAATTCAACAACAAAGTACTAAATTTTCACTCATTCAATTAATACTAAGCAGATGTAGATTCAAGGTTGAAATAAAAACTAAATTCTTAATAGTTCTAAGATGAAATTAAAACACAATAATTCCAATGGTCAAATTGTTGTAGCAAATATACCCAACCTATTTAACAATGTTTTTGGAAGAGGGTGTCAAAATTGCATTCGAATGTGAGTTCTATTAGTTGTTTTTTTCCTGAAAATGCTCAAATTGTCACAAAAACAAGATTGTCCATAACTTTCTCATTACTTCTCCAAATGGATGAACCAAAGCTTCAAATATAAAGTTAACACAAATGTGACATACAAGAAAAAAATATCAAAGAATTTATTTCAATTTTATTGGGAATTTTTTGGACTGCCCGGTCTCCTCTAAGATTCAGCTAGCATAATGAATGCTTTCAGACACCGATTGAAATAAAAATGAAATTTCCCTAAAGCTAATGGATTTCTCTATGTTATAGGAGTTTTTGAAAGTTTCACTAAATTTCTTGAGCTCATAGATATAGTACTAAACCACCCTTCTCTTGGGGGAACTATTGACGACCCCGTCCTCCATGTTTCCCTTCGAGTAGTCTATGGCCGCGGACGCTGCATCAGAGGCGGAGCACAACAAGTACGGTTTGGAAAAAGGTGCAGTGTCACAACTGCCATCCATGGACTCGCTACAAGTTGAAAAAGACTTTTTTGATCTGGAAAGGAGGCTCCACGTGAGCCTCCCATTTGTAGGAAGGCTTGCATCAAACGGGAGTCCAACTTGAAGCAAGTACAGAATATTTAAATACTTGAAACATGATCCTCCAACAAGCAACAACAATCGCTAATAGCACTAACCTAATTGGACACATAAGAAGAAATCCAAGGAATAGAATGAAAAATCTAAACTTTGAAATTTTTTTTCAATATTTACGAAACATTATTTACAAAAGATTATTTCATACACGAATATAACATACCACTGCCATTTTAAATGTGGGTACATGGGATGTTCACTTCCTACGGCGGCCACGCCCTATGACTAAACCTATCCCAGGAAGTTCATATCATATACCGAAGGCTTTGCTGGACTCTCTCATTACTGCCACAATTTGTTTCATAGAGAGATCACGAGCAGTAAAAGGGTTCACGCCAAGCCGGTTCTCTTGGACATAATCCCGTAATTCTCCATTTTGGCAGTTCAAATGTAGACGCCATAGCCATGGTAAAAGCTCCCCCATAAGAACATCATCCCTCCGTTTTACGTGATTCCAGGTGTCTAGAAAGATGGCATTTCCATTCTCATTGCAGACGCTCTTACTTGGAGAGTCGTCAGTACAAATAGTATTATTGTGAGTGAATGGATCGTCTCCACTAGAATTTGTGAACAAGACTTTTGACAGAACTTTCATGCAATGTACTTTGCCACCTTGATGAAAGAAATTTCCCTCGGAAACCTCTATTTTGGTACAATGCTCCTGACTTAGGATGTCATAAGGATGTCCGCAACCGTGAAAGAGGTGAGCAACGATGGGTTCTGCATTGTACTTCATCATTGTGGTCCACACTACCACCCTCTTTGCCATCATAGCAACCTGTTGGAGAAATTCGCCCACATTCTGTCGGGCAAATACGGCTTTAGGACCAATTATAGTGGGGTTTCGATGGCAGAGAACATGGTCTTTGACATTGAACGGCTTGTACTTTGCCGCATAGGACTTCAAAGCAGTGTAGTAGAGCACGCCGTTTAAGTCCAAGACAATGTTCAACCATTTTCTTTTGGGTTCTGGCACTACCGGTGGAACGTTCTTTGGGACGACCTCTCTTCCGCACTTCAATTCTACCTGACCAAAAGAAAACAACAGAGAAATGAAGTTACCTGTTGAAATGCAGTAGGAATTCCAGAGAGTGGAAACACGAATTGAATTCCACTAAGCAACTCTTGTCTCCCGTTAGAAAAAGCTCTCATTGGTAGCGGAGGGAGTACGCATACGAGTTTTGAAAGCTGAGCAACAAGACATTGAAGTGCAATTAGACGCAGTTGGCGCATTGTGACTTTCTTTACAAATAACGAAAATTCCATAAATTTGAGACAACAAGTCAACTAATGTTGTACACTTGATGCTATCACTATGCTACACGCATCCTCTCCTTAGATGCATTTGCCGTTAGCGTCGAGCACTCGAGCCATCAAGGATTGGCGTTGCCATCTTGTTACGCAACAAAAATTTATATAAGATTTAAAACTTCAATTACTTTGTTATTAGCCATGCATTTTTAGCTGAAACTAAGCAATCAATTCAATCAACAATCAAAAGAGTATCAATTACTTGAGAAGAACCTGCTATCGTTTGATTATGTGCCTTTGCATCTCCTTGTTCCTCCTTAGCAACATTCATATTTTCATAGATGACTTTTTCGCCTTCTCCATAGTCAACTGGTTCTTTTTCATAAGGCAAGGGAAAAGCCGCGCCCATCTTTGAAGTAGGTAATGCAGAAGCAATTGCTACAGCCGCAGAAGCCAAATTGGCTTGGGAGTTATCATTGAGTCCATGATAACTCTCATTGTTGTTTGTCTGAATCACATTGAATTGTACTTTTGGTTCTCTAGAGACCTGGTGCGCTTCACGGGATGCACTTGGCAACTCGGTCAGTGTAGTTGAAATGCCTGTGACAACGGCCTCCAAAGGAACAAAGTCAATTTTATCGTTCACTCCACGATATGGCCACTGTGGAACCAACTGTTGCACCTCTTGAGAGAGAAGAGGGGACAATGTGGGTGCAAGGCATTGTCTTGGGATGGAGGCAGGTGACATTTGAAGACTGGTAGATCCCCCTTGCGATTGGGATTTCAAGGCCTTAGCAAGCATTGCAAGTTGGGACCTCATTTCACTAAACTGTTTGTCTGACTTTGCTTGTTCATCTATGTATCTCTGGTTGGTAGCCTTACTTTCTGCCAGCGCAGCAAATAGAGCTTTTTCTGTTGCTTCCCTCTCAGCATTACGTGCCAACTTCCGCTCCTTTCGTTCCATATCCAATCTCCACCAGTCCTTTTCAACCTTGATGACTTTTCCATCACTAGCAACCACTGGTTTGCACTCCGAGTTCATAGTCACCTTGTCAGTAGAGTCGTCGTCTTCTGGCTGCATCACCTCGTTGTCGCTGCTCACCTCAATAATATCGTTCATATTCTCTTGAATCACGACATCGACTGCCCTACTAGCATCGACCAAGAACACGTCTTGTTGTCGCTTCAATTGCAACTCTTGTATTTGTTGCTCTAAGTCAAAATCCTCGTTAGCTTTGTCATCCCCACTCTCATCTATTTCTTGCGGGTCACTCTCACTCTCATCTTCAAAATCTCTCTCTCTGTCGTGCCTCTGTTGTCGTTGCGCTTCAAATTTAGGATCTGCTTCAATGTCTCCATCATCCTCACGAGACTCAACAGGAGCATTGATGAGAGACGTTTGTGTTGCATTTGCCTCCGCCACGTCCCTTTCAAGTTTACCAAATGCCTGCTCGTCTGGATCAGACCCTTCTTCACCAACCTTTTCTTCTTCTTCGGATTCATCTTTTGTCTCAGAGGGAACGGATTCGAGTACTCTTGAAATAAGATGGGGTGGATTTGTATACGACGCCGAGTAGGGAGAGTTTGAAAATAAGAAATCATTAAGATCCATCTGATCAGCAACACTTGATATATTCCTGAACAAGTCGACGTCTTCTTTCTCGACCATCCCATAAAAATACGCTCCAAACATCTAACCCACAAGCAAAAGGATGTAGCTCAATGAGAATGACAACAAATGCTTTGGACAATGGACCATTGTCAAATCGATGATAATAGTATACAACAATGGCAATGTACAAAACAAAGAAGTTATCATTGAGTCAAGGATAACTATTAGTAGAATGTACATACCTTTGAGGCCATCATGAGCTTCATGCCTGAAAAAATTCCAAGAACATTTTTTTGGGGGTTGGCAAAGCTCTGCAAGATCTCCAAATAAAACTCCATTTGGAGTTCGCCAATATGTACTCTGTACTTTGCCTCCGTGTTTTTGGCAGGTTCCTTGTAGTACACACAATCAGAGGGCGTATCATACTTGATTCGCATCAATGGACGTACAGAGGCAACAAAATCGTTGTCTTTCTTGAAAAGGAAGAGAAGTGGTACATCTGGAGCAGTCGTTTTACTACCTATGTTGTTCAGTTGCTCGCCCTTTGAAGGGACATAAGTAGAGTGGACAACATCGTAGTCTTTTAGACTTGTAGCTGCAAACTTTGTTGCAGCTTCAATGTCATCCGAGTCATTTAAGATGACGAGCCACACGTTTGGCTCTGTAATGGCAGGCTCCAATTTCTCTTTCAAAAAGATAAAAAATGGGTCAATAGCAGCTTTAGTCTCTGTGGGTGTGATCCTGACGACAACCCTAGCATCAAAGACTACCAAGTTGAGCTGCTTAGGGGAATACAAGTAGTTGCTGTGCGTTACTAGCGTCTTTCCAACACTGTCAACTCCCCGCATTTGCACTCCTCCGATATTCACCGGAAGCTCAGACTTTAGTTGCACAAACCTCTTGAACATGTGGAGCACTTCTGGGAATTCTGTCTTCAAATCTGTCACTCGCTTCAGGCGTGCTTCGTTCCTCAACCACTTCCTAAAATACTCTGATTTTGGATGCGAGAGTAAGAAATCCCATGTTGCCGATGAGAACCTGCTTTTCACCTTCCACGTTGCCCACATCTTATTTTTCACATCACCTACGCTATCCAAAAATTTGAAACTTGGCTTCAACTCCATCAAATCCTGTATGATTACCTTCTTACGTTTTCTGCGCTCCATTCAATCGGATGCAACGTGATTGTCGGCTACTGGGATCCTTGTCTTGGAAACAGACACCTTCGGATACACCACACCGCGATTTGTTCTGCCAATGAGATGCTTTGCGAATTCCTCAAAGTCAATATCAGTGAAGTGCCCAAAATGTCTGAAGAACTCTTGCTTTAAATTTTGATTGTTCACCTTGAATCCTTTCTCTACTCTGAACGGTTCGTCGGTGAGGGGATTAATCAATTTGCCTTCAGCGTGCATGGTTAGGAATCATTCCCAATGCACCCATTTCTTCTCCGGCAATGTTATGATTTGGAGTTCATTCTTTAGGTCTGAAGTGGAGTTAATCTTGGAGCCATCTTTGTCAGGATTTATGTTTTGGAACCTTTGAATAACAGCTAATGAGAAACTCTGCAGTTCAAAATTAAATGTCTTTAGAGTAGAGCACATAGTTCATTTCTTGTACATCAACTTATCATTGACTCAAGGATAAGTCCTGAATGCTAAAGAGAATGAAAAAATGTATGACTTCTAGACTATTGTAGTGCTCAAAAGAATGTATAGGTCAAAGCTAAATGTCTTGAGAGTAGAGCATGTCATTCATAGCATATACCACAACTTATCATTGACTCAAGGATAAGTCTCAAATGGAAAGAAATTGTAGCCATGACAAACTTCAAAACATTCATTATGGCTCAGATTTTTAGCAAAGGAATCTGTTCTTCACTACATAAGTTTGAAGGAATTGAACCTTACCTTGTAGTTATTCTCGTTGTAGACCGAGCCGTTGCCTCTGACCTTTGGCTCCAAAATATCAATCGCTGGGCATTTCAAAATGCTCCAAATGTTCCAACACGCAATTAACTGGTTGCCCCAAGTTGGTTGGGCATGATGTAGGTGGTTGATGAGATTGTAGAACTTTGAGATGTTTCGAAGTTTATTTGGGTCTTGAGTCCAAACAATTAAGGCATCCCAATTTTGGAGGTCGGCTTTCTGGTCTTCATCGCATGCTTCATTCTGAAGTTGTTTTGAAGCCGTAATGCTATACTGACCGTTGATAATCATAAATCGCATATTTTTAATGTCCTCCCATTTCTTTGGCTTTTCCTTCAAAAGCATTTTCCGATCATCAATTGGAGTGAGACACACTTTTTGGCATTGACCTATTTCCACCATTTGAATAAGAACTCGCTTCATGTCATTCACCATATTCTGTTGCAATGTACGAATGACGTATTCGTCGCTCGCTATAATACACTGTTCGATGTCGACTGTCACTGTAACCATGTCAAAGAGGAAGCAGTCCCTATGCTCCTTCCAAAAGTCTTTTCGGATTTTGCCAATTTCCTCAAAGTCTGGAATTGGACCTTCGAAGGCTGCTAACCCAACAGAGTTTGTAGTCAAACTTGAGCCTGAACTAGCTGCACCTTCTGTACCAACCATGAAACTCTTCCTTCTCTTTCGACTAGTTTCTGCTCCTACTGGTGCACCCCTCTTCTTTGGCTCAGATCTTGTGTTCCCTGGCTTTGCTCTACTTCCGGATGTTGTGGGAGCAGACGGCCATGGTGTTGCAAATCCAGTTTTTTGCCTCCGTCCTTGTGTTGTTCTTCAACCCACTAAATGCTTCATAAACAGTCTTCTAATATGATCAACTCTATATCACATCAATATACTGAGGTTCATATTCTAAATTTCTAGAATTGTTTAGTTATCGGTGAGTTGACGATAACTTTGATGATAGAAAATAACATACAAAGTGATCATTTATATATTTCAGGCTAGCAATTACAATTGATTATTGTGAAATGAACACACCCTCAAATTTGAGTAAAAGTCATCATTGACTCAACGATAACTTTGTATATATTTCACAAAAGTTGATTATTGTGAAATGAACGCACCTTTGGATTCTACCAAAAGTTATCATTGACTCAACGATAACTTTGCATATATTTCTCGATAGTTGATTATTGTGAAACGAATGCACCCTCGGATTTGAATAAAAGTTATCATTGACTCAACGATAACTTGGCATATATTTCACAAAAGTTGATTATTGTGAAATGAACGCATCTTCGGATTTGAATAAAAGTTATCGTTGACTCAACGATAACTTTGCATATATTTCTTGACAATGGATTATTGTGAAATGAACGCACCTCTGGAATCTACCAAAAGTTATCGTTGACTGAATGATAACTTTGGATATAGTTCACAACAGTTGACTATTGTAAAATGAACGCACCTTTGAATTCTACTAAAAGTTATCGTTGACTCAATGATAACTTTGCATATTTTTCACGACAGTTGATTATAACTAATACAAAGTAGTATACCTCGCGATTATAACATTCAAAAACACAATGCACTTCCAGATGGACCTAACATGGGTTCTTTTCACACAAATTTTGCTTCAACAACATCTACATGGGGCTACATGACCAAAGACTCTTTTCCGATTGAGAAAATATGAGAAAGCGTATTTTGCAATTGGAACAATACAATGGATACCGCACTTCCTAACATGAATTCCTTTCATATTGATTTTGTTGAAGCGACATCCACATGGGGTTGCATGATCGAAGACTACAATGTGATCTACAAAAAATACGAAGTGTACTTCGCGCTTACAACAATGCAAAATACACCACGCTTCCTCATGGACCCAACATAAAATTTGAATACTAATTTCTTAAGAGGAATATCTACAGGGGGTTGCATGACCAAAAACTACAATATTCTCCGCACAATAATTGAAAAGGGAATTTTGCAATTGCAACAACGCAAAAGACACTACGTTCTTCATACACTAAAAATGAATTCTTCCTATATCAATTTCATAAGAGCAGCATCTACATGGAGTTGCATGACGAAGGACTAAAATTTCCTCCGTAGAAAATATGAAGCGTACTCCAATTACAACAATGCAAAATACACTGCGCTCTCATGGACTCATCATAAATTCCGTTCATACCAATTTCTTAAGAGCAACATCTACATGGAGTTGCATGACCGAAGACTACAATTTTCTCCAAACAATAATTGGAAGCATACTTCGCGATTACAACAATACAAAGACACCACCTTTCCTCATACACCCAACATGAATTCAAGACATACCAACTTCAAAATAGCAACATGTATATAGGGTTGCATGACCAAAGATTGCATTTCTCTCGGCGGAAATGAGAAAAGCAGTTGTGACACTTGTGATTACAACATTGAAAACCTAAATGCGTCTCCTCACAGATTCAATATGAACTACTTCCACACCAATTTCTTAAGAGCAATGGCTACATGTATGCAGATGCTTCTATGTTTCAAAACAAACAACAACGGCAACACATTGGTAATGCTACAACCTATTTGAGGATAATGGCACTTACTCGAAACTCATAGCAACGTCCACGCTCGCCACTAAAACTGTCAAACTTGGGCCAGAAGATGTTGGAATACAATACGCCGCAGTCCGCAAGAGTACAAGAAAGCTCAACAAAGGAAAATGAACAAGTCAGCTACAGAAAGATTGATTAATTTTGATGTGAAATTGGCACAAAAGATGGAGGTTCCGGAGAAGGTAGACAGAGCTTCTAGAGAATAGGCGCGGAAATACTTGAGCAAAATGTTTTGGATTTTTGTATTTCCCTCAAATTCCTCAACATCATTCCACATTGGCGTACAACTTCTCTGACATCACTTAACGCTTTGAGCAATGTCAACACATTCCTTGTCAGGTTTACACCATTGGAGTGCGGCGCCTTTAGTATGGAATCAACAACAGATTTGCCAACATTATAATGTTTATTAATAGTGTATATATTTATTCAAATTCTTTGGATGATATTTGATGAATTTATGAAGGGCTGACATACCATGAAACAATACTTCCCAACAACTACACACTTAAAGTAGGGGGCTCAAAAATCATTCATCTAAAGAAAAAGATGCATTTTTATTATTTTCATTATTTTTGATATTTCGTTACAATATAACAAAATAACAAAATAACATAAATAACAAAATAACAATATGACAAAATTAAAAAATTAAAAAAACAAGTATTACTCAAATAAATACTAAAAATTAAAAAAATTTTAAATTTTAAACTTTAAATTTTAAATTTGAATTTTAAATTTTAAATTTTAAACTTTAAATTTTAAGTTTGAATTTTAAATTTTAAATTTGAATCTTAAACTTTAAATTTGAATTTTAAATTTTAAATTAACAATATAATAAAATAACAATGTAAAAAAATAACAATATAACAATATAACAATCATACTACTAAAATCATAACTCCCATTGTAATATTGCAAATGCTACCATTAATACTAAGGACTACTACTTGTTATGCTACGCATTCATTGTATCACATTGGTAAAATTATGATACATTTCAATAGAATGCATGATAATGATTTCAATAAGTCTTTAAAATAATTGTTTTAAATTTTTAGTAAAAGTACTTTCAATTATGCATACGTAGATATCATATTTTTTCACAATGTGATATTTCAGAAATACAGTAGCAATTTGCATCACCTTTGTAATATCACTTATTACAAAGAGTGATATTATAGAAATAATATAGTTGTTGCAATTAAGGTGATATTAAAGAAGATTTGTAGGGTGATATTATAGAGGTAGCAATTCCATTGCTTCTCTTGGCTTACATTTCTATGATTTTGTGCTTTTGTGAGTTTTGAGCTTTCATGATTTCCATTTTCAATTGCTATTATCAAATGATTTTGAGAAATTTATTCAATTCAAGCAATTTTGAATTTCACAACAATTAAGCTATTTACAAAGTTTTTGATATTTATAAGTTTTTCTTTTCAATTCTTCAATTTGAGGTGCCATTTTTTGTAAAAAATTGAGTCAAATTTCTAATGCATTCTAATATACGTGTATCCCTTATAGTATTCACTATTGCATATATTTCATTCATCATTCCATAAATTCCTATTGTACATTTCAATATATGCTTACTTGTACAGGAAATTATACAAAGATTTTTGTAAATTTTAATTAAAGATTTATTGAATTTTTTTCGCATTTCAGGTGGAAAGTGAATACGCTCAACGAGACGTAGTCAGAATTGAAATGGAGTGTTTTTTTCTTTGGAAAATGACGGTGCTTTCATGAAAACACAAAGAGAACAAACAATTAGGCTGGCTCACTCAACAAACTAATTAAATGAACCGGTAACTAAATTAATAAAATGAAATATGGTGTTAAGGCAGGTACCCCAAAAATCGCCACTTTTATGAATTGTGTCTAGTTATTATTGTTAGACTAGTCAAATTTTCATATTTTCCTATTGGCAAGTGAAAGGAAGTTCTAGTGTACTAAAAAACATGACACTTGGATACCATATGCATAAGTTATGGAGGGTCAAAGTTCTTTTTGGTAGATGTTCTCAAATCATTTATTCAACATATGTACATATTGATTTGGGATATGTATACAAAGAGATGGTGATGGTTTTAAGTAGGGTGCAATTTTGGGTGTACTCACCTTAGTTCTTTATATTGATGAAGTGTCCGGAATTTCCCAATCCTTAGAAGAAATCCTCTCTACAACCCACAATCACCAACATGGGTAAATAACTCCACAATAGTTTGTCAAGGACTTGGGATTATAAATTCATTTTCAAGCTAATTATGTAATTATAAAGAGTGAATTATTATTGTTAGTAATTTTTTGAAAAGAAATAGGCTTTAGGCCTCACCTTGCCGAATATCATATTCATGGTCATGGATTGGTGGCAATCTTTGCACTCCAAGATGGCCTTGTTGGTTTTGAATACGTTCAAGCCGATACTTCGAGGAGAAACGTATCGATTGTTTGGATGGTTGAAAAGTGTTGGAGTGGATTTAGCTTCTGATGAACTCAATTACCTGCCCAAATCAATTCCTATTAATAGTACCAATTTCTTCATCACTAGAGAATGCTTCCTAGCTTTTAGAAGAGCAGGGTTTAATAATAGGGTCACACTAGAAGATGAAGAGCTTCAAGGTACATTCCCTTACATGTTTCACACTAGGTGTACTGCCTTTGTTACACAATATGAAAATGAGACTATCTTTGTTCATCAGGTGAAGTTTAGTAGGAAATTACAGGATCTTTGGGGCAACTGTACACTGACATATGAAGATTTCGTAAGTCATCATTTATTTAAGTTGAGTTTGATAAGAAGTGAAACTTTCAAGAATTTGGATATATCAACGGCAAAGCACTTAACAATGCGATTGAAGAAAATAATTGGCTCTGAAATGCCTATCCTTGAAAATTTCGATTGGAGACGGGAATGGTTGTATTTTCATGCAGCTTCTACTCTTGACTACCTCAAAAAAGACCTTGTGCTCCTCCAAGGTGATGGAGAAAACATTGCAGTGCGATAGTATGTTCTTATTCCATCCTCATTGTCATTGGGCTTAGCAGAAGGCCATGTTGAACAGAAGATCTAATGCTTCATATTGATGGAATTGAAAGTAGTTGAAAAAGCTGATCGATGTTGCTCTTTGGACCAATGCTTATTAGTACTTCCTTATATATCTCTGCTTTTATTTCAATTCCTTCATCACCGAATCAGATTCATGGAAGGGAACAAGATGCACATTCTCGTTTAGTATTGATTAGGCGACATTAAACTTGTTGTTGAGGCTAGGTAGTCAACACAAGGTCAACTGGGAGATTAGTTTTATGAAGAATCCATTTGGATGGCTATTATGGGAGATGTAAACTTTTTCAGGATTAAATGCAGGCTTTGCGGAGTATGTGCAGACTTTGTGTTCTTAATTGAATCTATGTATATTCAAATCTGTAGATTCAACTTTCTTTGGTGTGTAATTATTGTTGGTGTGTGTTTATTATCAAATACAAGTTTCGTGTTCCATATAGAACATGCTTAGGTTAGATTACTTCTCAAGCAGTTCGATTGACTGGAACTGATGTCCTGTCCTTCGAGCGATGTAGTTCCCCTTGCTTGTAATGTAATGTGTTGGAATGTTGATTTTCTCCAACCCTAAATTCAATGAGTAACAAAAAGGTGTTGATGTTTGAGGGAGATTCGAACACTTGGTTGCCTGCGGTTCCCTTGCTACACTCGTATCCTATCGTTACGGTTGGGGGTGGGTTCTAATGTGATGACAGTGCACTCATTATGCAATTTGTAGATGCTTTAAGTCATCAGGATTGTGAAGGAAGCCTTTGAATTCACTTGCAACGGTCTCTAAACTCTGTTTCCAGTGGGAGTGGAGATAAAGTTTTCCACCAAGGATTGCGGAGTTCCAGACATTTAGTCAATGTAAAAAGCAAATGACAATGTAGTTACGTCGAGCTTATTATTTTCCAGGGCGGCTGTACCCAGCTTCAAAGGCAACTATTTTGTACCCTCAAAGATCGATTCAGGTGTTCAAACCGGCCAATTTCAACCATATTCTGAGGACGATAACGCACATGTTTAATTGCGGCAGTGAATTTCTAGCTCCTCCATGTTTGATCTATAATGATGAGCCCGATGGCAATCTTCTTTAAGTTGTTTGCGAAGGACAGGAGGGTTCGATCTAGAGTCTCATTGGGGGATTACAATTGCGAATTTTAAGAGAGAAAAAAATTTGGGCACAATGGGAGATCCTGAACGTCAATTTTGATATTCCAACACTTTAGTTCTGAATTGTTAATGCCTACCAGTCCTAGATTTTTGACCGTTATGTGCATATTTGTCACAATTTTTGGAGCTGGAATCATGCCAATTTAATTAATGAAGTTCACCATTCCTTGTTATAACTTAAGAAATTTGTCCTGTTTCTGGGTTTATGCTTTCCGCATTCTGATTGTACCATCTGTTGTTGTCGATACCTTGTTGCGTTGTCAGTTGAATGACTGTACTTGCAAGTGCTTCTAAGTTATAGATTAAGTTATAACTTTCCATCCCTGGAATTTATTGAGGAGGGTTAATTTGCGTCGTGAGTTCCTCACTAGATGATACGGATCGCTTCATCGCTAGGACCTACTTTGTTGTCAACCTCGAAAGGCTACTTGTAGGGCGGGTTTCTTCATAGGCTAAATTTTCACATGTGTAAAAATAGGCAACAGAAGGTAAGTATAATTTTCTGGATTTTTTTTCCACAACACAAAATCACTAAGAATTTTTTAGTGGAAGATAGGCTTTCTTGTATGCCGGTGATATAGACCTTCCTCTTTCCAACTAAGGGCTGGTTGCAAAATTCACCAAGGGTGTTTGCAATATTGATAGTCTTGTTAGCCAATTATAATGAGCCACAATTGCATTGGGAAATGTACCATAATTAGTCATCACTTTTGTGTTCTACACAAAAAGAAAATAGCTTACATTGCTAGAATGAGGTGTTAATTAGGGATGGGTTGCCTCCTACAACTTAACCCTAAAGTAAGCTTAACATGAGATTTTCTTATTGTCAAATGACTCTTAGAAGCAATGCAAATATGTTAATTATTCCCTCAACATCTAAGGGTTCATGAATAGATACATCAACCTATAACATGCAGAATGATTGGTTTCCTTTGTTGACATTATTGAATTTTTTTTTAAAAATTCCATATAAAGACATATGTGGAAAATGGAGAAAAAAATATATTTTTCTTTTACAAAGTATGAATTTGTTATAATTTTTTTGAAGTTTGTTGCCCAATTAGCCCAAAACAATCCTTAGACGATCCCCAAACCCCCCCCAAAGTGTATGTATAATGGTCATTTCACCACCTACAATAGTCACAATATTTTCTAACATGACCATGATATGAAGGAATAAAAAAGTTCCTCTCTTGTCACAAATTTATACTAAAAAAATGGAAGTTCCTTCTATAGTTACTAATAATTCCTTCACCATCAATCAAGACATTGATTGTGGCCACTAATCCTAACTAATTAGCTCAAATCTCTATTATTGTACATTTTTTGTCAAGAGTTGATATAAGCCACTAAGTATGTTGTGTCATTTTTTGGGTTTCTACATTGGACGTTTTGCTTGTCACAGTTTCATTTACCTTGCATCAAATTGTATAATGGAAAAGTGAGCTTGTGTGTGTGTATCCTTGAAAAATTCAACCTCTAATTTTTGTATCAAAGGAATCACTCTTATATATTATATCAGCCTATTTCTTTTCAAAAAATTACTAACAATAATAATTCACTCTTTATAATTACATAATTAGCTTGAAAATGAATTTATAATCCCAAGTCCTTGACAAACTATTGTGGAGTTATTTACCCATGTTGGTGATTGTGGGTTGTAGAGAGGATTTCTTCTAAGGATTGGGAAATTCCGGACACTTCATCAATATAAAGAACTAAGGTGAGTACACCCAAAATTGCACCCTACTTAAAACCATCACCATCTCTTTGTATACATATCCCAAATCAATATGTACATATGTTGAATAAATGATTTGAGAACATCTACCAAAAAGAACTTTGACCCTCCATAACTTATGCATATGGTATCCAAGTGTCATGTTTTTTAGTACACTAGAACTTCCTTTCACTTGCCAATAGGAAAATATGAAAATTTGACTAGTCTAACAATAATAACTAGACACAATTCATAAAAGTGGCGATTTTTGGGGTACCTGCCTTAACACCATATTTCATTTTATTAATTTAGTTACCGGTTCATTTAATTAGTTTGTTGAGTGAGCCAGCCTAATTGTTTGTTCTCTTTGTGTTTTCATGAAAGCACCGTCATTTTCCAAAGAAAAAAACACTCCATTTCAATTCTGACTACGTCTCGTTGAGCGTATTCACTTTCCACCTGAAATGCGAAAAAAATTCAATAAATCTTTAATTAAAATTTACAAAAATCTTTGTATAATTTCCTGTACAAGTAAGCATATATTGAAATGTACAATAGGAATTTATGGAATGATGAATGAAATATATGCAATAGTGAATACTATAAGGGATACACGTATATTAGAATGCATTAGAAATTTGACTCAATTTTTTACAAAAAATGGCACCTCAAATTGAAGAATTGAAAAGAAAAACTTATAAATATCAAAAACTTTGTAAATAGCTTAATTGTTGTGAAATTCAAAATTGCTTGAATTGAATAAATTTCTCAAAATCATTTGATAATAGCAATTGAAAATGGAAATCATGAAAGCTCAAAACTCACAAAAGCACAAAATCATAGAAATGTAAGCCAAGAGAAGCAATGGAATTGCTACCTCTATAATATCACCCTACAAATCTTCTTTAATATCACCTTAATTGCAACAACTATATTATTTCTATAATATCACTCTTTGTAATAAGTGATATTACAAAGGTGATGCAAATTGCTACTGTATTTCTGAAATATCACATTGTGAAAAAATATGATATCTACGTATGCATAATTGAAAGTACTTTTACTAAAAATTTAAAACAATTATTTTAAAGACTTATTGAAATCATTATCATGCATTCTATTGAAATGTATCATAATTTTACCAATGTGATACAATGAATGCGTAGCATAACAAGTAGTAGTCCTTAGTATTAATGGTAGCATTTGCAATATTACAATGGGAGTTATGATTTTAGTAGTATGATTGTTATATTGTTATATTGTTATTTTTTTACATTGTTATTTTATTATATTGTTAATTTAAAATTTAAAATTCAAATTTAAAGTTTAAGATTCAAATTTAAAATTTAAAATTCAAACTTAAAATTTAAAGTTTAAAATTTAAAATTTAAAATTCAAATTTAAAATTTAAAGTTTAAAATTTAAAATTTTTTTAATTTTTAGTATTTATTTGAGTAATACTTGTTTTTTTAATTTTTTAATTTTGTCATATTGTTATTTTGTTATTTATGTTATTTTGTTATTTTGTTATATTGTAACGAAATATCAAAAATAATGAAAATAATAAAAATGCATCTTTTTCTTTAGATGAATGATTTTTGAGCCCCCTACTTTAAGTGTGTAGTTGTTGGGAAGTATTGTTTCATGGTATGTCAGCCCTTCATAAATTCATCAAATATCATCCAAAGAATTTGAATAAATATATACACTATTAATAAACATTATAATGTTGGCAAATCTGTTGTTGATTCCATACTAAAGGCGCCGCACTCCAATGGTGTAAACCTGACAAGGAATGTGTTGACATTGCTCAAAGCGTTAAGTGATGTCAGAGAAGTTGTACGCCAATGTGGAATGATGTTGAGGAATTTGAGGGAAATACAAAAATCCAAAACATTTTGCTCAAGTATTTCCGCGCCTATTCTCTAGAAGCTCTGTCTACCTTCTCCGGAACCTCCATCTTTTGTGCCAATTTCACATCAAAATTAATCAATCTTTCTGTAGCTGACTTGTTCATTTTCCTTTGTTGAGCTTTCTTGTACTCTTGCGGACTGCGGCGTATTGTATTCCAACATCTTCTGGCCCAAGTTTGACAGTTTTAGTGGCGAGCGTGGACGTTGCTATGAGTTTCGAGTAAGTGCCATTATCCTCAAATAGGTTGTAGCATTACCAATGTGTTGCCGTTGTTGTTTGTTTTGAAACATAGAAGCATCTGCATACATGTAGCCATTGCTCTTAAGAAATTGGTGTGGAAGTAGTTCATATTGAATCTGTGAGGAGACGCATTTAGGTTTTCAATGTTGTAATCACAAGTGTCACAACTGCTTTTCTCATTTCCGCCGAGAGAAATGCAATCTTTGGTCATGCAACCCTATATACATGTTGCTATTTTGAAGTTGGTATGTCTTGAATTCATGTTGGGTGTATGAGGAAAGGTGGTGTCTTTGTATTGTTGTAATCGCGAAGTATGCTTCCAATTATTGTTTGGAGAAAATTGTAGTCTTCGGTCATGCAACTCCATGTAGATGTTGCTCTTAAGAAATTGGTATGAACGGAATTTATGATGAGTCCATGAGAGCGCAGTGTATTTTGCATTGTTGTAATTGGAGTACGCTTCATATTTTCTACGGAGGAAATTTTAGTCCTTCGTCATGCAACTCCATGTAGATGCTGCTCTTATGAAATTGATATAGGAAGAATTCATTTTTAGTGTATGAAGAACGTAGTGTCTTTTGCGTTGTTGCAATTGCAAAATTCCCTTTTCAATTATTGTGCGGAGAATATTGTAGTTTTTGGTCATGCAACCCCCTGTAGATATTCCTCTTAAGAAATTAGTATTCAAATTTTATGTTGGGTCCATGAGGAAGCGTGGTGTATTTTGCATTGTTGTAAGCGCGAAGTACACTTCGTATTTTTTGTAGATCACATTGTAGTCTTCGATCATGCAACCCCATGTGGATGTCGCTTCAACAAAATCAATATGAAAGGAATTCATGTTAGGAAGTGCGGTATCCATTGTATTGTTCCAATTGCAAAATACGCTTTCTCATATTTTCTCAATCGGAAAAGAGTCTTTGGTCATGTAGCCCCATGTAGATGTTGTTGAAGCAAAATTTGTGTGAAAAGAACCCATGTTAGGTCCATCTGGAAGTGCATTGTGTTTTTGAATGTTATAATCGCGAGGTATACTACTTTGTATTAGTTATAATCAACTGTCGTGAAAAATATGCAAAGTTATCATTGAGTCAACGATAACTTTTAGTAGAATTCAAAGGTGCGTTCATTTTACAATAGTCAACTGTTGTGAACTATATCCAAAGTTATCATTCAGTCAACGATAACTTTTGGTAGATTCCAGAGGTGCGTTCATTTCACAATAATCCATTGTCAAGAAATATATGCAAAGTTATCGTTGAGTCAACGATAACTTTTATTCAAATCCGAAGATGCGTTCATTTCACAATAATCAACTTTTGTGAAATATATGCCAAGTTATCGTTGAGTCAATGATAACTTTTATTCAAATCCGAGGGTGCATTCGTTTCACAATAATCAACTATCGAGAAATATATGCAAAGTTATCGTTGAGTCAATGATAACTTTTGGTAGAATCCAAAGGTGCGTTCATTTCACAATAATCAACTTTTGTGAAATATATACAAAGTTATCGTTGAGTCAATGATGACTTTTACTCAAATTTGAGGGTGTGTTCATTTCACAATAATCAATTGTAATTGCTAGCCTGAAATATATAAATGATCACTTTGTATGTTATTTTCTATCATCAAAGTTATCGTCAACTCACCGATAACTAAACAATTCTAGAAATTTAGAATATGAACCTCAGTATATTGATGTGATATAGAGTTGATCATATTAGAAGACTGTTTATGAAGCATTTAGAAAGTGCCAATGGCTTTTTTTACCTTAGACTTACTACAAGCTTATAGTATTTATCATTGACTCAATGATAAACTATTCAAAATCAGATTACATTACTTTTGACATTAGATGAAAGTTGACACGATACATTTTTAAATTCTTTAGAGTCAGTCCATCTATATCTTATCTATTCTTACTTTTCATCAAGTTGATGATACATTTCTAATACTCTAGCATCATCGGTTGTTTAAGGGATGTGTATTTAAATTAATATTTTGGGTACTTTTTCTTGCAGAACATTTCATACACCTGAAGAGTTTACAACTTCTGTACTTACACTATCTGAAGGAGTTTTTCAGTGTGATGGAATTCCTCGAGCAAAATGGAATACGATGCCAGTCACTATCAGAAACAATGCTGGGGATGATGTCGCAAATGCAATTTGTTATAATGTGGATCCTGAGCTCGTCATCGGTACAAATGGAGAGCCTTTGGGTGATGATCGAGTGGCCATTCAAATTGCAGAGTTTTTATGTGAAGAGGAAGTTCCGTCCTCTTGGATGTGGTCAATGCGATCTTGGCACATTAAACAAGTATTTCAGAATGGTGCCAGTTTGTATGACCATGATTAAACGTACATTTACAATACAGTTGTGTCTAGCGCGAACAGAAGAGTTCGTAAAGGACTTCGACGGTATGAAAGCATGCGTGAAAGGCTTGAGCCTAATCTTCCTCCAAAAAAGGAATCCCTCCTCACAATGCAATCTATTGTTGAAGTATCAACTATAACATGTTGTGTGAAAAATTGCTTACAACCTTTCCCACATGGACAAATTCAAGCCATCCGGTGCCAACTTCATGTGAATGACGGAGTGTGTCGCAGCTTAAAATTTTGGTTTTCTTAGTATGTACCAAAATAGGAACGGAAACTAGCCATTTGGGAACCGGATCCGATTAGGTGAAGAAAGAAAACTCAAAACTAGTACAAAACATGAAGTAGTGGGCCTCTTAGATCTAATCCGGTCAGGAGTAACTATTGACGGAAACGGAATGCAACACGGATTAGGTCTAGGACCGGATTATGGGTGAACCGGATTCAAGACGACCAAACCGGAAATGGTCCAGAGACTATATAAGGAGGAGCCTTCGCAGTTGCACCCCTTTTTACAAACTCGACCTTGAGCGCGCGTTGTAGAGTTTTTGCGTTTGTGTGCTGCAGGCTTTGATTCCGGTTGAGATCGGAGAGAGAACGTGAGGAACGGAACCGGAACTTGAGTGAAGTCTTTGAGCAGCTGGATCCGTAGAGCAGAAACCCGACAATAGGATCTAGGGTTGTAGAGTAGATAGGATTTTGATTTGAGTTAGGAGTAGGAGCGGATCCGGATCCAGATCCGGCTCAACAGTATTAGGTTAGACCGGAAGTTGAATTAGGGTGGCGGCGGACCCCCACGGGTTTTCCGCTCCGCTTTGTACTTTTAGGGTTTTTACATTTGGTATATAAATCGGTTCCTGCGATGGGAACTGGGAGTCTTCATTTTGCAAACCAGTTGTACCTTCCCCTTCTCCTCATTGTGTGTCTCTCTCCAGCGCGACATGATTGTATGATGTGGAGTTAAGATAGTGTGAGCCGGTTTGCAAGTGATTTCTCCCCTTGGTGTTTTCTTTTCCAATTCTATGTGCATGTGAGTAGGTATCTAAGAGTTGGGAGTGAACTTAGTTCCTCAGCACCTCTAGAGTTCCAGGTTCCGGGTGAGAAAGCCGTTGTTAGGCTAGGCAAATAGGGAGGGATTCCTTAGCTGCGCTAGAACTCCCGGGTGGGAAATCCGGTCGAGTGTCCGATCTCCTGTGAGGTCTTACCGCCTTAGTTGGCAAACGGAAGAGCTTTAGTCGATGTTGGAACGGACGGGTACACTTGTTACCACCTATCTTCGCATGGATCGGAAGTAGCATCAAGGTCGTTGTAGTATGAGAGGGTCAAGTGTGGGGTCTTTGTGTGACCTACAACCCGGATTGCTATCTGGGTTGTTGTGAAGGACCAAACCGGATCCGGATTAGCTTAGGAGTTTAGGAAGTAGGATAGTGGGTCTTCAGCCACTATAAGTCACGGAAGGAGTGGTGGGCCTACCACTCTCAAATGTAAGCGACGACCCCTCTGATGGTGAAGCAGAGGCAAAACCAAACCAGATAGGATTACGGATACATGATGACCATCCGGACCGGATTGGTCAGGACGGATTTCCAGGACCGGAAGTTGTAAGATCCTGGGATTTGGATATTTGCACAGACCGGATAGTTAGTAGGATCGGAAGAAGGAGTAATCCGGTCTATAGTTATCCGGTGTGGTGGTATTTCTGGTTCTAGATCTAGGACCGGAAAGTAAGATTGGGATACTGACTGAGCTTAACTGCTTAATAGAGCTAGATACTTCACAGGATCTCGTGGGTTCGATCTTTAGAGTCACTTAGTTATACTCTAGAGCGATTTTTGTGAGTATAATGGGGAATTTACCTGCCCTGTGCTGCGACAGAGTGTATGCCCGCAAGAAGTGTCTTCTTGAGGTACATCGGCAAATCCACAAAGACAATGACGGCAAGGATTGTATCACCTTGAAAGGAAGGGAAGTGTGTCCTCTAGCTTGGTACACCATCCACGGTATATCAAAAGCAACTTTCTATAGGTACAAGGAAATGGCTAGAGCTGGGAAGCAAGCAGAGGGGCACGGGAATTCAGGGTCCAAGAAACCCCATAAACATACCTTGCAAGCAACTGCCACGCTTCGGACATTGCTTGTGTCAAATGCAGACAAAATGCCACATAAAACTAGGACAATGGAGTCTGGAGAGAAAATGACCGCAATGGTTTTGCCATCACCATTTCGTTGGCGTGACCAATTGCCAATCCTCAATGAGGCCAATGCAATGTTGAATTTACAGCCAATATCATCTAGTGGCTTGAGCAACATTCGGTGTGCTTCTTTTCCAAAGTATGCACCAAAGGCTCGAGGAGACACTTTTGCACATTGTGGCTTGTGTGATCGATACAAGCAACTCAGATGTGCATGCACTCCATTTTCGGTTGCACAAGAAAAGTGGTCTACACTTTTAAATATTTACCTTGTAGGCCAAAGGGCACATAGAGAATTGTACTATGCAAATCGTTATATATCTGAAAAATACCCTGACAAAATGCTCACTATCATTCATGACAAAATGGATCACTCCAAGACGGCTTTGCCACACTTCTCTCACAAGACCAAGTCGATAGATCCTTTTATGAAGATGCCCATTGCTATGACGGGTATGATAGCACATGGTCATGGTGATGTCCGATATGCACACTATGGCCTCAACATATTTCCAACAGACTCAAACCATACTGTTGGATCCATTGCAAAATTATTGCGTGATTTAGAAACACCTCCAAAGAATTCTTCCCGCAATTTATTTTCAGTAGAAGAAGGGCAATCCTTGTTAACAAAGGTGCTTTTGAGTGGTTCAGAAGCTTGCTTGGATTCACTACTTCCCCCTTTTGATGAATCACTTTTGGCTCATCCTCTTCCACCAATATTAACTTTGCAGCTTGATAATTGCTCTGGAGACAACAAGAACCGATGGGTTTTTGCCTATTGCTCTTTGCTAGTGTACAAAGGCATTTTCAAGGAGGTATACATAAATTTCCTTATTGTTGGGTATACTCACGAAGACATCGATGCTCTTTTTGGTCGATGGAGCACGAAGTTGAAAATGAATGACTACCCAACACTTCCGAAGTTGATGAAATCATTTATGGATTGTGAATCACACCCCGTAATTCCTCATCTTATAGAGGAGGTTCCGGACTTCAAGACATTTGTGCATGGATATTTGGGCACAGGTGGAAATTTTTTAGAAGGTCATTCTTTTTCCCAACAGTTCAAGTTTTCTATGAATTCTGATGGATGGCCCATAATGGAGTATAAGGACCTTTGCACTGACAAGGATTGGTTGCCGGAAAATGGCAAAGGAATTCGGTTGTGGAATGAGACTGAAGATGGGCGTCCTAAAGTACCCAATGGTAGTCCACTACCTCTAAAATCGGAGCAGATTAAAGCCTTTGTTGAGGTAAAGAAAGGATTAAATGGTTTCATTGCTTATTGGAACCAAATGGCCAACGACGATGCCTCTGGAGAATTTAGACGAAAAAACGATCCCATCAAGAAGTATTGGGTGGGTGTTAGAGCTGCATTTGATGCACCTCTACAAGTGCGAGAGAGGCTATTAGATGCTTTTTGGCCTACTTCTAGAGTCACTCATGACGACATTGACCGAAGGCAAAGAGATGGCACAATGAATGAAGAAGAAGCAGAGGATCGCCCTTTTGTTGGACGTAGGCGTGATCGTCCTCCACCTTCATTTCGTATTGTACGTGATACGCATGCAGGTTCATTTGTTGTAGTGTGCCCTGCAGATGGTGACCCAAAGCCATTTTGGCTTGCAAGGGCGATTACAAAGCCGAATCCAGATCCATCGCACATAAAACAAATCCAAATTTAGTATTGGACACCAGCTTCAGATTGAAACATTGACATAGAGACTTATGGTGGGTGGGACACAAATGGAGGGATTCAATGGCGTGAAGACACAATAATATCTCCAACATGGTCGAATACCGATTGTATTATGACAGCATGGAAGCCTAGTTTTAGAAACGGAACAGCAAACCCGCGAGCATCAATTTCGAAAAAGTAAATTGAGATCATCAAAGCATCATTGGTAGCTTTTATGGTTGAAGAAGAGACTAGTTAGAATCTTCAATCCACGGATGAAGAATTCGTACTTAAATAAGTGAAGTGTTGTTTATTAAGGTTGTAAATATTATTTTTAGTTTTTGCATATTTTGAGCTCTACACATGGATATATGAATGTATTAAGTTTGTTATGATACAAAAGCAATCTAGCGCCGGATGACTACTGATTTCTATCAATGAAGTCATTTTTCTTATTATGATGTTTTTGAATTCTCTGCAAATGTATTGCACAATCATAAGGGATAGAAATAATTATGTTTCTTTTTATTACAATATGGAATAAAGAGTCTTTAGACCCTAAATCTAAACACATGCAAGTCTCAATTTAATGGATTGTCTCACTTTACTGTCTTATTAATTGCAGTATTTCTATACTCATAATAAAATTTTGTAAACTTTAAATGTTCAATAAGCACTTGCCACTTTCCAAAACAATAAGTAAATGATTACACATGGAAATTGACATTTGAAAGTCTCAATATTCTCCTAATGTCTCAATTTAAGTAGAGCTTTTTCTACTACATTTTCAAGTTGTATGAAAATGAGACCTCACTTTGTCTCAAATTAACAAATATGGCCTTTTATGGAAAACATTATATATTATGTATTTGGAATTTTTGTTATTGTTGTTACTAAACATGTGGACCATTTTCATTTTTGAAAACTAAACTCATTAATACCTTCAAGATAAGTGTTTAATGAGTTTGAATATAAGAATATATGTTAAAATTGGCCAACCATTTCGTTTTAGAACATATAGAGAAAATGTTCTTCATGAATAGAATTATAGAAAGGTTAAATTCTTTATTATATATGAAGGATAATCAATAACCTAAGATTAAAATTAGTCATCCTGAAAAGTTCCAAAGCCCTTGTATGTTTTAATTTCAACAACTATGTTTGAACTTATATCCTTGGTCTATGGTCTTGAACTATGGTCTCATAAATTATATTATATTTTTAAATAGATCATTCATGCTCTAAAAAAGCCCACTATCTGAAATGCACAATGTAAAGGCAGGTTGATTTTCCTTTTTATCAATAATGTAAAATGAATTTATATATTAGAAAGTGAGTTATTTAGAGCTCTCTCCATTTGAACTTCAATAATTCATAACTTATTATAGAAAGCTTCTTAAAATTTGAATCAACTTGGACTATATGCCAATTGACACCCCCCCCCCCCCCCCCCCCCCCACCCCGTGTTTCAAGGATAATTAAATAATGAATAATTCTTGAAGTTTCACCACCCCAATATTGTTTTCAGATATTAAATGGCAGACTAATCTAGAATAGGGTTGGTTTAAGTTAATTCCTCTTGCCTTCATCACGTATAGGGAAAAATCGACATGATCATTTTGTTTATTTTAAAAATCATCAACTAAAATAATGTTGACTTAGTAGGATAATGAACAAGAAATCAATGATTTAATCTAGGAAGATAATAGACACAAAATCAATGATCTTATCTAGAAAGATTGTGAAATTAGACTCTATGGCTCTTCCATCTCCTTGTCCAAGCCACATGCAAAGAGCTTGTTCAATTTCCGCATTCAAGTGGGCATGCAAAAAGTCTTGGAATTATCTAAAAAAAACTCAAAGATTTTGATTCTTAATTCCTATGCATGCCAAATATTTTTCATGCGCAGGGTTGTTAGGACGTCCGAATGCGGACGCTGTGTCCACAGCGTCCGCTGACATTCGCGTCTTGGCGGACGCAACGTCCGCCAGTCCCCCGTCCGCCTGTCCGCCCGTCTGTCTGTCCACCCGATTACGGCCGTCCGGTCGATGCGCGGACTGATCTGGTCCGCACGATCTGGGCGTCCGCCCCGCCCGTCCGCTTTCTGACGGCGGTCGGGACGCTGCGTCCGCTAGCGTCCGGATGTCCGGAAAACGGATGCTATTCTGGGGCGGACGTTCAAATTTGTCAACCCTGCTCATGCGCCAAACTCCGAATCTAGCCAAGCTGCCCAAATGTCAGGGAATGTTTCTAATGCTTTCTAGCCAGGGTTGACGAATCTCTACATCCGCCCGAAAAAAGCGTCCGTAACCTGGACGTCCGGACGCCAGCGGACGTAGCGTCCCTCCCGCCGTCGGAAGGCAGACGGGCGGGGCAGGGCGGACAGCCTGAGGCGGACGCCCAGATCGTGCAGACCACATCAGTCCGCTTGTCGATCGGACGGCCGTAACTGGGCGGACGGGCGGACGGGCGGACGGGGCAGACGGGTGGACAAGCGGACGGGGGACAGGCGGACAGGGCGGACAGGTGGACGCGAATGTCAGCGGACGCTGCGGACACAGCGTCCGCGTCTGGACGTCCCGGACGTTTGACCGTCCTGTCAACCCTATTTTTAGCACCAACCTTTACCATAACTTAAGATTTTTTTTAGAAAGGGATGGAAGAATTAGGTCTTTCTAATCATTTTGCGTCATTTCTCTTTCATTTTGCTTGCATCTTTTGGTTCAATGATCTTGCTCTTAAACAAGTCCTATTATATGTCTCTGTAGCTAGCAACAATGGCAAAGACGAGGAGTCAAGCTAAAGATAGTATGGAGACCTCCGACTTGTAGCATCCTTCGACAATTCAAGGAGTAGACAAGCAGGCTTTTCAAGTTAGATATTTCATATTTTATTTATTTATTTCAATTCAATGTTTTCAAAGGCTCATATCAAACAACCTCACGTTGGATTGTAACTTCTAATGCTCGGACCGATACTACACTTGCTTATCGTTTGTCATATCATCGATGTTGCCTGTTAGTCTATCATGATTGAATTTTTTGAGCCATGGTAATTTTCATGTTGTAAGCATGACCTCAATCTCAAAAGCATCTTCTAGCTAGTTCTTTAGGGATACCAATTCTTTGTTTTACAATCGTCAATGTAGTTCGTGAATCAACATGACGTCTTTGCAATGCAATTCGATTAATAGCTTGATGTCTTTGCAATGCAGTTCATGAATCTTAAATGTAGTTTGAAAATCTTCAATGCAATTTGTGAATCTTCAATGTAGCTTGTGAAACAATGCAATTCATGAATCAACTTGATGAAAGTAAGAATACCAAAGGGTACCTTCTGAACCTTAGTCGAGTTTGATTAATATTGAGCGGATACCTTAAGGTACTCTTACTTTCTATCACTATAGAAAGAGTTTCTTTTGAAATATTCGATTCTCTTATTTGTTTTGCCTAGGCTTCTCGTTGTTTAAATCGACTTAAAATTGTTTGGAAATGTATAATCACCTCATTGAATTGACACATCTTGTACACTTTACACCGATTAGTTTACTATCTCGATAGAATTATAAGGTGACAAGAATCTACAGTTAGAATTTTTTGAACCGATTAAACAAAGATTTTGCCTAGTATACTCAGGTACTTAGGGAGTCAGGGTTGGTGTCACGCCTCTATCCCCTTGGGGTATCCAAAGTGCCTTAGTGAGAAAAGAGGACCTTGGTGGTGACTACCCAAACCTTGCAATAGACTAAAAAGGGAGTTTTGAGACACTTTCGAACAAATTGGTCGCCCTAGATTTGAAGTTTATGTTAAAGTGTCATACATTCCTAGAAAGCTCTTGAGAAGACGCACCTAACAGTCTAAAGAAAGCATGATTTGGACTAGTTGGCTAGAAGTTATAGTCGTTCAAAGTTAAGGGTGTCCCGATGACATCGGGACACTTTAAGCCTAAGAGTAAGGGGTTCCCAAGGAATACTTCAAGGAAGTATGGCATGTAGCATATCACTAGAAAGATAAAAATACAAGGATGTCAAAATGACAAGAACTACGAGGTTCTAAGTTATGAGTCAAAAGTTATAGCCAAGAGAAGGGCTGTGGTGCAAGGTTGACGAATCTCAACGTCCGCCCCAAAATAGCGTCCGTTTTCCGGACGTCCGGACGCAAGCGGACGCAACGTCCCTCCCGCCGTCGGAAGGCGGACGGGTGGGGCGAATGGGCGGGGCGGATGGGCTAGGCGAACGGCTGGGGCGGTCGGGCATACAGACTAGATGGGGCGGACGGACAAGGCGGACGGGGCGGACTTCACATTGCCATTAGTCATTAGAAAATTTTATATTGTTATGTAATTTGAATGTTACACAATCAAAAATGAATGCATCCACGTAAAATAAGATGTACATATAAAAATATTTTTATACGCAAATGAAAATATAGCATCTTTATATATAAATATATATGCATAAACAAAATACATGAAAACATAGTTCCAATATTACTATTGAATCCTATACGATCTTTTTAAGATCTAAATCTTTCACATTCTTTTTTGTTTTTAAACAATGAAAGGACCATTGTTTTTAAAAAACAAAATTCTCCTCAAATCCTACTTTCCACCGGATGGACCACTACTTTCTCCCAAAACAAAAAGAAAATCTGTTGTATCGAGGAGTTTAGCAAATGATTGACGAGTTGACCGTTGTTGACTTGAACGGACTATTCGCCCTCCAGATTGAACTTCGATATCCACCTTATGAAATTGTTTCTTGGTTTCCGGAGAGAAGTCATCGTCCTCTTCACGCTTCCTTTTTTGTTTTCTTTTCGGTGATAAATCGACTTCGTCTGCCTTCAAGGTTCTCAAGTTGCTCTTCACATGATCTACCATCGCTTGAACAACTTCATCATCTCCTTTCCCTTGCTATATTGTGAGGCAGTCTCCATCCAATAGGAAAGCCTTGCAATGCCCTATAATATCGCCAATGCGCCTATCAAATGCTGCTGCCACATCTACAGATGAATGTCCTGTGTTTGTTCGTCCATTTGTATCGTAGACAGCACGACCTTTTGCAGCCTCTTCCAGCTTCGACAATAGAAGGGCCCTACCTACGAGGGTGTGGTCGTATGCCTTATACTGCTCATCGAACTCTTTTCCATGGTTCACCTCCACCCAACTGTCTTCTGGTCCTCTCTCCACTTTTTTATCTGAAAAACGAAAGAAGCTTTCGTGTTGCAAGCTCCAATGTCCCTCCATGTTGCGACAAAACATTTCACGGGCCGCGTCATCTACGATTCCTCGAGCCCGCAATTCCACCTCTCTATTGTGAGTCATCCACACATCCAAATCCAATGGTTGTTGAGATTCCTCGTACAAATCATGCCTCTGTTCATTTGCATTCCACCGGATTGGCTTCCCCCAATGTTGATAATTTTGAAATTTGTACGGCACTTGATCAAGAGGAAGATTCCAACGATTGTACTCGTGGCTTGGAGGCATAGTTTCCAAGATACCAAACATTTCGTAGAACCTAACACTCAATGGACTACGACACTTGGTACACACCGAACGAATGAGTGATGCTTTCACAATGCAAGTGACATGGAAAGTGTGGCGACATTGGCCCATGGTTATTGCACCTTCCGGTCCGAAGAGGCCTTGGCAAAGGCTACAACAACCATCCAAGATTGGAGAGGCTGAATCACAAGCATGTACCACTCGCTTGTCTTTCACATTGATGTGTATTGAAAGTGTGTTATAAGGGACCCATCCTTCCTCTACTTCCAAGGCCCAATTGATGGGTGGAGCTTGGTCCTTCTTTGTGTGGTTTAACCGCTCAAACATGACATCTATGTCTCCCCAACATGTGATCTCTGTATATCTCTTAGAAGGATTTTAGTCAAACATAGTCTTGAACCAACTCAAAGAGCTTTGAATGGCATCGCAATTTTCATTCGACTCCATTGCCAATGTTTGAAGACCTGCCATTGCTTGAGATACTACAGAGGGTCTGTTTTGGAGTCTTTGTATCCATGTTAACCATCGAGACTCCAAGCCGCTAGATGGCATAAACTTCTTCAAATCCAAGCACAATTGCAATCGATTCAACTTGGATTCAACGATTTCTTTTGCTTCAATTGCCTCCTCCAATTTATGCTTCAACTCTTCAAAGTCACAACTCTCCGTTTGCGTCTCCACATTCACGTAAACGGATGAAAGCTTTTCCATTGATGGTTGTTGTGTCGCTTTTAACATGCTCATGTCGTGATTTTCTTGTACATTCACAATAGCAGGGTTGTCGCTTGCTTAGGCCTTATCAAAAGGAAGAGAGAGCTTATCTTCACTCTCTTGAGTCTCTTGACTGTCTCCGAGTACAATCACTGGTGAGATTGCAACCTCACTCAGATTCTTGGAGGTCCCTTGTAATTCTGCAATCCGTTTACGCATCTTCATCAACTCCTCCATTTGCCTCGATGATTGTTGATTTAAATGTTCAACCTCACTCTCCGAAGTCTTTAATTTCAACTCCAACACTTTGCACCTTGCTTCCACTCTTCTAAGGTCAGCAATTTTTTTCTCATATTCCAGCAATTGTAGTATGTGAGCATCTCTTTCTTCGAAAAGTGGTCCGAAAGTCTTCGTGAGATTCTGAAATGCTATAGCACCTTTCAACATCTCTAGTGCCATGAAAGAAAACTCCTTGGCCAAATTCATAAAAGTCGGAGCAATTTCCGATAAAAATTCAGCTGACATCGTCATCTTGAAAGCTATATTAAGTATATGTCCAACATTCTTTGGATCTGCAAGTGGACTCATTGGAACAGCAGTAGCACCATCATCGGGGTTAGACGATTCGCCTATTTCTTCATGAAGGTTAGCAAACTGAACCGAGAGCTTCAAAAGATTTTCCAATTGTTTTGGATTGGACATGTCTTGCAAGGTTCGATGTAGAGGACTTGGCAATGACGTTGTAAACGGAAACTCCTCCGCTCGCTTTTTACGCTCGGAACTCCATAATGAGGATATATTATCAATCGTCACGCTTTGTCCACGAGGCGTATGTACTTTGTCTTCTAAACTTAACGCTGGACTAGATTCAATGCTTTGATGCACAGGCGGAGATTTGTAGACCAAACTATCAAAACAATTGTTGGCTATCAGACTATCAATTGTAGCATTAGCCTTTGCCACTTTCTCCGCCAAGACTTCGTCTACTTTACTTTTTGAAGTTTCTCCGCGTTCCGTGTAAACAGTGCCTTCGTTTACAGACTCCGTTTGCGTTTGTGCCGCAACATTTGGTGTAAAGGTCAAACGCATTGGAGCTGTGGAAAGGACTTCACCCTCCTGCGCCTTTACATCTTTCTCCACATCTTTCCCCACATTTTTCGAAGAGCTTTCATTGATTGCTTCTGTTGGAGATTGTACAGACCGTAATTCTTCAACATTTGAGGCTTTCTCCCAGGGTTGACAGGACGTCCGGACGCGGACGCTGTGTCCCCAACGTCCGCTGACATTCGCGTCCTGGCGGACGCAACGTCCGCCAGTCCTCCGTCCGCCTGTCCGCCCGTCCGCCCCGTCCGTCCGTCTGCCCGATTACGGCTGTCCGATCGACGCGCGGACTGATCTGGTCCGTACAATCTGGGCGTCCGCCCCACCCCGCCCGTCCGCTTTCCGACAACGGTCGGGACGCTGCGTCCGCTAGCATCCGTGCGTCCGGACGTCCGAAAAACGAACGCTATTTTGGGGCGGACGTTCAAATTCGTCAACCCTGCTTTCTCCACACCATACGTTTTCACCTCAATAGTATTTTTTAATACTTTTTCTGTTTCTCCCTCTGAATTGTACAAGTCGGGAATGTCCTTTTGATTGGCTTCAAGTAGAAGTGGGCAAGCTGTTGTCGTCGGAAACGTGCTCCAATCGATCTTGCGCTCTAATATAAGTTCAGCGTAAACCATACACGCCACGCTATAATTAATATAGCCTTTACTTCTGCGCTTGTTTCCGAATAGAACACGCCACACCTCCTCAGATCGATGGACAAAATGTTTGTTGTTGCAAGTCCATGGTTTACAACAAAAATCCCGTGTATGACTCTTGTGCGACTCTTGAGGCCACAACTTGTCAATGTGGTACATTTTAACATAGGTCCTGCACATTTTTTATGTCCAATATTCCGCATCTTCATCTTTCCACCCGCTCTCTGCTTTAATTGTAGGGTCATTTAAAATGTCAAGCCGAAGGTCATGCATAGCCCCCTTCACTTTGCTCTTTTTCTTCGCTTCGCTTCCCGGAGTCACCCCATCCATATTTCGATCACCTTCGCCGTTCATGATTGTCAATTGGATTCAATTGTCAATTGGATTTAATAACCAATTGAAGTGATTAAAAAAATCTCACGTGATAGCCAAAAGTGATGGCATCAACCGCAACACAGTAACACAAGATAGAGGACCCCAACTCTCCACCCCGTAGGAACAACTAGCGCATAAAGCAATAGTAGCACATCCAACTTGGCACCGAAGGAGAATTGAAGTGAGAAGAAATGAAAGTCACTCCACCCTTATATACGTCCGCCGCCGGACCTACCCTGGACCACGCGAAGCGGCCCCGAACCTCGCGTCCGCCGTGCGGACCGACGACGTCTGCTTCGGCAACGGACACGCCGTCCGCCCGTTGCCCCGTCCGACCGACCCGTCCGACCAGTGCATCTACCTGGACTGTCCGCATTCCGACGCCGACCGCTCCACTTAAACACTAATCGCCGACGGCGTCCGCCCAACTGTCCATTGGTGCATCCTATGAGGCCATTATTATTCAAAAAGAGCGGTAACATTTCAAAAATAAAACAGCCTAATAATCACTGCTAAATGAGGATCAATGTAATTGATTTATCATTTTTTTTTATTTTTAAATGTAAACCCTAAACCCTATACCCTAATTACCCTAAACCTTTTCTTTTCTCCCCTAAATTGTTTTACGGATGAAGGGAATGTGGTTAAGTTGAATATGTTTGAATTATTTACTGATATTATTCCTCTAAATAGGTTTTGAGAAGATCTGAAGATGGTGGGGATTTTTTTAAAGTTCATTAGGAAATCAAATGTTTTGCAAAAATAATCAATTCCATTTTCATTGTAAGCAAATGAAATTTTAAAAAAAGGCCCCAATACATAATTAGAATAACAGTTAAATGGATTTCAACCTCATGATATTTAATGAAAGGTTGTGATTTCTAATTAGAAGTGCATCACGATCTTCAAATGAACATTGAGTCTTTCATATTTTTTAATAAAATTTTGATTAGATTTGAAAACAAAGAAAAAGAATCAATATTTTAACTTTCAAATCATGTATGGCTATATTTTTCCTTAAAAACATAGAAAAATTCGTTACTTGAGTTGGTGGCGTAGAATACATTATACACTTATACATGTGCTATATTTATTTTGAAGGATAATTCCAATATTCTTATTTCAAATGTTTTTAAATATTAATTTTAAAAAAGAGGGTTCATTGTTTAAAGATCTAAAAAATTGACAAACATAATTTCTATTATAAATAGGAATTGAATTCGGAATTCGATTTTTGAAATGATTCAAATGAACAAGATATTGATTATAAAATATTTCTTCGTTTGAGTTTTCAAAATGAATTCACGAAACAATTGCAAACTTTTGAACTTAAGTATATGATATTGTTTTTTGGTTGTACTTTGTAGAGTCTAATACTTCAATTTTAATCCTAAATAAATGAAAAAACTCCACATGAATGAAATGTTTCTATGTATTGCACAAAGATTTCTACCAATTACTATGATAATTAAATACATTGTTACATTTTATAAAATATTCTACATAGAAAAAAAAAATCATTTCAGTTTTCAATCATGATAAACGATGTCTTCTACTCTTTCTGTTATATGTTCGTTTTGTATAACATGTACATTGTACAATCTTTGAGAGCAAGGTAATTCATTTTTGACTCTCATTGAAATAGAAAATATATTTGTGTTTGGATTTTGAAATCATTATGTATTCTACAGTCTTGCAAGAATGCATCTTGTTCCTTCCTTTGAATCCTTTTGATATTTTTTTTTTCCTTTGCTTTCTCGTAGGGCTCTTGTTCTTTTGTTCTCTTCATTTGACCATCCTATTTGGCTTGGCTCTTAGTTTTTGTTTTTTTTAATGCAATGGTTTATGCATATGTTATAAAAAAAAAATATTATTTATTTAAAATTAATATATTGATGAACAAACGCATAAAGGCATTCAATGCTTTCACATTTAAAGTTATAAATCTATCATAAATCACTTTTGCAAATTTGAATGATTGAATCAAAAATTTAAAAATGTAATTACAAGAGCTTTCAATTCAATCAATTGCATAAATCATAAATGTTGAAATGCAACTCATATGAGTTTAGCATCTATGAAGATTAATTCATGCCATCCACATGCAATTTTCCAATTTAATAAAATGCAATTGAGTACTTCAATTTCTTTCCTTTCAATTCTCCAAGTAACATTCACTTCATATCTTTCTCTATTTGTTTATTTAATTTTTGGGAACAAATGGAGAAACCATCTTTGTCTATATTTGCACATGCACTCTTATTTGATTGATGAAGAATAGATCTATGAAATATATAATCATTGATTTGTTCATGTTGATTTATCTAATATATTTTATGTATGTATATATATTTATATATATATATATATATCATTAAAGGAGTATGGAAGACAAGATTGACAGATTGTGTTCCAATGTTGTTGATTTTGAAATGATTTAGTACTATATCATTTATAAGAATATTATAGTAGTGTTATGTTATAATATTTCTAAAACAATTGCAACAAATATTAAAATACATGCTAAGTTAGGTTTGTTAGCCTACCAATTGTTCATTAATAGACATAATTGAATAGCCCCCTTAAATGAAACATTCAATATCTAATATCTTACAATCCAAATGGTGGATTTGTCTAAAATTTTTTCCACATCTTTTCCAACTAATTTACTACAAGATCCTACGGTTACATATACCCCAAGGTATTTTTCTTCTAAGACTTGGTATTTGCACTACTAATGGCAGTTTTGAAGTGTTTTTAGTAATGAGAACTTTAAGGGTTAAACATCTATACCGTTAGATTTTGGAAAAAGAACAATTTCCTTCATTAGGTTTAGGGTTTAAGATGAGCCGGCGGCCCTGTTCGCCCCGTCCGCCCTGTCCGCCCTGATACTCGTCTGCCCCGATACGGCCGTCCGATTGACATGCGGACTGATGTGGTCCGTATGATCTGGACGTCCGCATATATATATGGGGAGGCGGATGGCTCATTCTGAACAATCGTTCTCTTTTGGAGTGGGCGGACCAGTGCATTGGAAGCTCTGCGCGTCCCTTCCGCTTTGAGTGAACGATTGTTGTAGCATTGTTACAAATTTTCACAAAGTTCATGCTTGTAAAATTTTAATTAATTAATTAAATCAAAATTTTGGTTCTTAAGCTTTCTAATTGTTTCATTCTCTTTGCTTCGGCTTCATCATACCAAAAGATAGAACACCCAAAAAAAGTAGTCGAAAGGGAAGACCCCAATTGTTCGATTGGGATGCTTGGGCCGATCCATTGTGTGTGGGTGAACCGGGATGGGAAGAAGAACCAACAAGAGTGTGGGATTGCTCAATGTGCAAGAAGTATGTAAAAATGACTCACATTCAAAAACTTTGGCCACGTGAATGTGTAGAGTACCAAGCGCCACGTTGGGAAGGACAAATGTCTACGTGCCAAAGTGAGCACTTCAAACAACGATACACACAAGTGCATCGAGTTCTTGGCATTTAAAGCGCCAAACCAAATATAATGAATTATAATGTTATGGCAATGGTTTGGGCAGAGATTGTACTCCACAAGGACGTGGACTGGCGTACCGCTACAGGTCGTAGTGTGGAGAATTATACGCGCACGGATGCCGTTATAGATATACAGTGGAGGGGCGCAAGCGATTGCATGCTAGAGTGGTCCAATCAAGGTTATCTACAACAACCTTCAGTTGTTCTACGAGATGCTGAAGATGCATGGACAGATGACGATGATGACGATGATATGCAAGCGCTTGTCACATTTGGAGTTAGGCACGAGCGGGTAGAAGAACGAGAACGAATTGAATTCGAACAACAAATGCAAGAGGCAACACGCAGAAGCCTTCAAGATCGTAGACGGCAAGATAGGCATGGTGGGTCCTACGGACATGAACATGGAACGCGAGAATCTGAACAAGGAAGAGGTGGTTCATACTCTGGTTACGATCCTCAAAATAGATATGAAGGTGGAAGAGGGAGCTATGGATCCATGCATTATGGTGGTTCAAGTAGAGTTGGTTCTCGTTATGGCACTCCTCCTGAAATTGGCTCTGTAGGTAGAACAGGTAGCTATGGCAACACGCACTATGGTAGGTCTACTGAATGTGATTCATATTATATGACGCCCACTCAAGTGGGCTCCAAAGGTAGTGGAGGAAGCCATGTAACTCCGCAGTATAGTTGCTCTCTTCACGGAAGCGCCCAATACTATCCAGGATCAACTAGAAGTGATTCATACGGGCATCATGGGGCCTCTTATTACAGGGCTTCAAATGAAAGAGGATCAGAGCCTACTACTCCGGTTCCTCCTCCTACTTTTGGAGGTTCAAATTATGGACAAGGAGGTGCACCGAGTGGATATTACGGAAACTACGGAGGTAGTCCGTTCATTGGAGTATAAAGAAGAGGCAGCGATCAACAATTTGAGTCCGATTCAGATTCCGAATAAAAAAACATGCAAGTATATAGTGAGCATGTATTTGCTCGATTTTCTCATTTTTACTCTCACGACAAGTATAGAGCACTAGATTGATAGAAGTAGTACAAAATTTTAAATGAATAGAACAATTTTGAACAACAATTTTGTTCACTTTTTCAAAAAGTGTTGTGTAATAGTATACACCAAGTATGTATGTAGGCAAGCATATTATTGAAGACATCATTGTATTATTTTATAATAGCGTTCATGTATAAGGCTATAAGCGACTTTGATAAATAAGAAAAATATGAAGAAGAAATGTAATTTTGTAAGAGCCATATTATGTCCATTTTTGAATTTAGCATTCGAGGTTAAATATGTACTAACATGGTGTGTATTTTGAAATTATTGTTGTATGTTTATTACATTTAGAAACTCGTAAATCATATAAATGTATTTCTAATTAATTTATGAAGGATTGAATTATTTGAATATTTGAAATTTTTTATTTTTCATTCAATGATTACTAAAAACTAAAATGATTTCTTATTCGTATGAAGAAATGCCCAAATTAGACAATTAGTGGTTCTTCTTTATATTCTATTTTCAAATATGAAAAATAAATCGGATCTCGGCATCCGGCCGATGCGTCCGCCAACCGCAGCCCCTCCGATCGGGCGGACGGTTTGGGGCCGTCCGCTACTGCCCGTCAGATCGAGCGGACGCCAGATTTCTCCGCCCGTGGCCATCCGATCGGGCGGACGCGGCGTTAGGGTTTCGGGGAGGCGGATGGCTGATGCGTTCGCCAGCCGCGGCCCGTCCGATGGGGCGGACGGCAGATTTGTCCGCCCGTGGCCGTCCGATCGGGCGGACGGGGCTCGAGGGTTTTGGGGAGGCGGACGGCCGATGCGTCCGCCACCCCCGGCCCGTCTGATCGGGCGGACGGTTTGGGGCCGTCCGTGCCCCAATAAGATGGGCGGACGGGCCGTCCGCATTGTTACTTTTGCTTTGCCCCTTGTGAATGCAAGGTGGAGCGGAGAGCTTGGTGGTTCATCCTCCATTGGCTCCTTTCCGAGGCAAGGCAAGAGTGATTTATTGGGGCCCCCTTGTTGCCAACTTCTTGGACACTTGCGCGTGAATTCAATTTCAAATTAAAAAATTTGATCTATATCAATTTCATTTGTCACGATGCCGAACGGGAAGAAGAAGGTTGCGAAGTTAAAACATGGAGAGGGACCATTGAACTTGGAAGTAGCTCGCCAAAGTCCTTCGAAGGAATGCAAGAAATTCATGATCGAGCGCATCGTTCAATTTTATGAATCGGAAACAACATTGTCTTTAGACAATAAGTACATTAGATATCAAGAGGAGTGCGTGTCTAAATTCAAGGTAGACATGACACACATGTTGTTGGATGCATTGAATGTGGCGAAGTGGCATGACGAAATGCATAAAATGTACTTCACCAAATGTTTGGAGAACAAGGTTCATGACGCTTTGTGGAATTCCAAAGTCATTTTGGTTAAATATGGCAAGAAATATCGACCCAATGACGCCCAATTTGGAAAAGTGATTCTGAAAGCGGACTTGTTTAGGGGGCGATGTGCTCCATTCGCCAAAAAGCACAATCGAGTTGGTTCAATTGGTTGGTGGAAAAGCAATGATGGAGTTGCTGAAGCGGAAAGGACCAAACAGTACCTAATAGCACTTCCAGATACAGCACACGTGATTGCTGTTGATGATAGAACGATGAGAGGTGAATATGCAATGATTCGAAAGGTCCGTATTGAAGGATGTCCAGGAGTACTTCCTTATTGGGAGTTTGCGACAAAGAAATTCATTCATCACCAAACTCGACCTGATCTTGCAAAGTTAGAGCATCAAAACGAATCAATGACTGTTTGAATTCCACACGCGGGTGTGATACGGTTTGCTGCAGTGCACGGAACGATGTGTGAAGGTTATGCGTATTGGTGGAATGGTGGAACTCTTCGACAAATGTTGAATATAGATAAGGACTTTCCAGACAACATTCAAATCCGTTTGATGTATACAAATCCAACCGAAGAGGAGGTTGTAAAAGCTCACCGTTTAGGACAATATCGGAAGAAGCGCACAGAACTAACATGGGCCTTTATGCATATAATGTATGGAGTGCATCTTGCTGGACATTTGCACAATGACCTTTCTCCAGACAACATCTTGTTGCATTTTCCAGAGGATGAGTCACGTGTATACATTGGAGTTTGTGATTGGGGTATGACCACCTTAGCTTCTCAGCCAATGAAGTCTTTGTACACATTCACATCAACAGATGAGATGAAACAAACTTTGCAGAGGAAATGGTGGGTGGATCCACGTATTGCATATTTGCATAAAGCAGGTGCAGATGTGGAAGTCATTCCGATGTATTCACGTAAGTCGGAAGAGTATGCCATTCGAAAAATTGCTCGGCGGATGAATGGAAAAACAACATGTTAGAGGCATATTTCAACGTGCTATTTAAAACACCTAGTGCGACACAATTTGCCTTTCATGACTTTGCAAAAGTGTTTTATGCTTATTTGAAGCGCATTTCTTCGAAGAGTGACGATGAAAATACTAGTTTGGCCCATGTGATTACGCGATTTTTTAATACATATCGTTAGGCGATGCCAAATGAACATTTCCGCCATTTATATTAGATTGGTAGTGCAGAAGTAGTAGTTGAATAGGTTATATAGGCATTAAAAATTAGTTTAGAAATATAGAGTTGGAATGAAAAAAATTATATGTGCAATTAGCCAAATGTGTACAATGTATGGTATCAGGGTTGACACGACGTCCGGACGTCTGGGACGTCCGGACGCGGACGTTGTGTCCGCAGTGTTTGCTGACATTCGTGTCCCGGCGGACGCAGCGTCCGCCTATCCCCCATCCGCCTGTCCACCCGTCTGCCCCGTTCGCCCCGTCCGTCCGTTTGTCCATCCGCTCGATTACGGCTGGCTGATCGATGCGCGGACTGATCTAGTCCGCACGATCGGGCCGTCTACCTCGGGCCGTCCGCCCCGCCCGTCCGCTTTCCGAAGGCGGTCGGGACGCTGCGTCCGCCAGCGTCCGTGCGTCCAGACGTCCGAAAAACGGACGCTATTTTGGGGCGGACGTTGACATTCATCAACCTTGTATGGTATTCTACATTAAATTGAATACATTTTGCCCATATTGATTATGTTTGTATTTGTGTTGATCTCGATTTTTTAAATAGTATATATATATATATATATATATATATATATTTGAAGTCACAAATTTTTTTAGTTTGCCTTTTGAAAATGAATGTGAATTTTTTCATAGTTTCAAGACTATCATAGATTCGTGGTCAAACTTTATAATCTTTCAACTTATAAGAGACATTGTTTTAATAACAAATCGCGAACCATTGCACTTCATTTAACATTTAATTGTTTAAAGATTAAGGGAGTGACCGCAGGGCAGTTTGGGTAGGGCGGTCGGGGGAATAGGGCCGTCTGGGCGGACGCTGCGTCCGCATCCGAACATCGTGTCAACCCTGCTGTGGTGAAGGCGTGACATCTCCCTCAATGGACCCGAATCTGTGAAGGGTCATAATTTTATGAGAACTTGTCTAAATGGGACAAATGAATAGTCCATCGGCATTTTCTTGTTGCATAGATATCTGAAATGGACTTATATGTTGGATTTTGAGCTTTGAACGCAGAGTTAAGCCATTTGGAAGTTCGGAAGTCCAAATGGTGAGGAAATTAAAGGAGTTTGGGTTGGATTCAAGTGGTCTTCCAAAATCCAAGGTAGGTTGGATATTCCTTTTGATATAGAAGAGGGGGTTGCCAAATCCCATAGAAAGTACTATAGGAGGGGTTGATCTCCCTCCTCACTCCCTCTTAGAGCCTTGGTGAGTCTTGGTGAACCCTGGTGACTCAAAGTTGGTGGTGAATCTTCACTACCACCTCCAAGGCACCATAAGGCACTTGTGCAAATTGTCTCTTGGCATTGGTTGAGATGGAACCTCACCTCAAATTAGTCCTCATTCAATGTGTCATGAGTTGGAAGTCCTAATTAACAATGTCAAAAGAGTAACAAATATATTATGGACTAGTTTGGGATAGGGTGCCTCTCAAGGGCAGTGAGGACTGTTGTGAGTAGTGCCACCATGGGCCTTAGCACTCTAAAATGAAGCTCCACGACATATCACCAAGTGACATGCTTGTAGTATATTTTTCGGAATCTAATCTTATTCAACTAAATCCGAGTTCGAACACCAGGGAATGAACTATATAAGGCTAGCGTAATGTGTTTAAAGATCACAATGTATAAACGTGCAAAATTCAGATACTTATTTGTTCTTAATCCCACTAAAATTCAAGGTATCACTCAAGCTGTCCAATAGTAGATGCTATTGACTGATGTATGACGTCTCAGTCTTGTCTAGTGTACTACTGGCTCGTGACAATAGTTCTGGGACAATAGTTCAATGTGGACTGACTTGTGTATGGATGCAGTGTAGGACTTAGACTTTAGTATAGCCTATTATAGTACTTTGAAAATAGTCCAAATATATGTATTCAATATTTCAAAACAAAGTAGAATTAAGGGTTTGGAAAGGCTTACAATAAGTCACTCCAAGGGTCTAGGACAATATGGCCAATATCAAGGGTTAGTAACTACCTACAATACACAAAATCCAAACTTACAACATGTATATGCAATTTTCAATACAACACTCTAATAACATTGATGCAAGACAAATAATAAATTCCTAACTCTAATTCTAACTCTCAAATAGATCAATTCCAAACCAAGAGTACGGCCATACGGCCGTTCGAAAAATTTTGACCTTTATTTTAATTTGTTATAGTCACGGGCCAAAATAATCATTAAAACCCTGAAATTTTGATTTAATTGGCCGGTGGACCTGATACCGTGGTTAGAGGGCCTATATCTGTGCGATACCTTGGCAATACCCGATTGACACCCTTCCCTTGAGACACCAGGACAATAACCCTCCGTAATACCCAGCCAGTCCCAAACCAAGTGTCTACCTGAAATTAGCTCTCTGATCGGAACCAGCCCAGGTCCCAACCGTACCCCAAGCCCTCGTTTTGGGACCTCACCCTAACTTGTCACCTCAGTTCAAATCCCTAATTCGATTTCCACAGACTGCAACGACCTGCACTTGTTACGCTGCTTGCGATTTGAGATTTCTTGGTCGATTTGTCCAAATTTACTGAATTAGTTCATGAATCTCACTCGGTCTCTCAATCTTGATTCCCACAATCCTCTCTGATAATGAATTAGCACAAACTTTTAAAATTTTGAGCTTTGCCGAAGGTCAAACTAGACGCGGCAACAATTACTCCGATTCAATTTCGATTTGCAACTCACAATTTCTCTAATTTGATCATGAATGAATGATCGAGCAATGAATTACACATAACGAGCACAATTTGTATACAACAATTGAAAGAAACCGAGATTTGTAGCGGTTGCTGTGCCCGTCAAAATTGTCGAATCCAGGGATCTGTTGATTCTTCACTCCAGCACCCACAGCGATCAATTCACCTACACATAGAGTTGTGTAAGTCTTTCAATTTATTTTTTATTTTTTTATTTACGATCGTGAGACTGCTTCGAAAATGGAAAATCCTTGACACTGCAGCATCCCGGCGTTTGAATCACCACCAAGCTCCGATTCTTGTTCACAGTGCTGACAATCGTTTTGGCTATTCCCCCAATCAGGCTCAAATCCCAACAAATTGCTTGCCCAATCCACCGGCATTCAAGACTAAGCGACCTTAGACTCGGCACAATCTACAGTGTATAATTCCTAACAATTCTTCAAAATCATAAAACGAAGAAAAATGCAAGAGAGAGCAATTGTAAAGAACAACAAGAATATATGTTGAATTCCGGGGGTGATCGGAGGGGTCGCAGCTTTCACAATCAGTGCGACGCGCGCCTCTTGAAACCCTAAGTCTTTTTTTTTTCCTCCTTACTTTTCTTTATCTTTCTTCTTTTCTTTAACTTTTTGACTTTTTCTTTTATCAGCTTTTACTTTTACTTTGTCTTTTTGCCCTTTTCTATTAGTTTGTAGCTACTCGCTAAAGTATCTTTTACTTTTTAGACACTTTGATGCATTTAAAAGCTACTTTTACACTAAAATTCTAATATATATATATAAATAATGTATATAATGTCACAGAAATCGAAAAAGTTCTACAAAAACCAAAAGAGCTAGACTACAATGCCCGTTGTCACGTAGGGAGTGTGTGCTAGAGTTCTGGTGACTGGAACTTAGCAAAGTGGGATTGGAAATGGGGACTAACACTATGGATACGTAGCATGTGCAATGTTAGCTTGTTGTGGCTCAAGCAAAGTTGGAAACAAGGCGTAGTGAATCCATTGAGCAATGAAGTGCATTTTGGGTCACTACAATTGGAGTATGCTTAGTTTTAGAAGCTTATAGATTGGCTTTAGTTCGAGATCAATCTTTTGGTCCACCTTACATTAATTTGAAATCAAGAATATCAAGCTTTTTTATTTTTACTATATTCAGTTTTTGATTTGCTTCGATTGAAACTAGTCTATCAATTTCCAAAATTAGAATCTAAAAGGATGAACTAGGACTTTGTGATACTTATGGTCCTTTGATTTGATTTTGAAATTTTTTCTAATGCGGGAGTTTAGATGAACAACTTTGTAAGTTTGTGATAAATACGAGTATGAAAATTGGAATACTAGAAGATACCCTCTAGACCTCAATTGGGTCCGAATGGTGTCTAGTGGGTATCTTGCGGTACTGACACTTTCTATCATCCAAGTTTCAAGATTCTAGATGGACAAGTAGTTTGAGTACCGCAGGGTACTCGCCAAACATCAATTGAGTCCGATTAGTGTCTTGCAAGTATACTGTAGTACTCCAACTTTCCATCATCTTTAAGAAATATCAAAATTGTTTTATATTATCATTCATTTAGTTTGCTTATATATTTGATGCATGCTAAATTGAAATGACCTTCTATTTTGTTGTAGCTTTAGAGTTCTTAGTGATTGAAATAAGCATAAAATTTTGTTGGATGAGGATTTACTACTTTATTCTTTAAGAGTATGTAAGTAAATTGGTCTATTTTAGAAATAAACAGGTTGAAGGATAGGTAGAAGCTTCAAAGTAGAATGAAATTGTGCTTACGAAGTAAAATTCACTAAAAATGTAGTGAAGATGAAAACCTAGATACAAAATGGGAGTATTGCATAGTTACCCAAAGACTCTAGTCTAATCCAAATAGGGTCTAAGTGTCCCTTTCTAGTACTCCCATTTTCTATCATTGTACCTTTATTGTGTAGTCAATTATCAAGTTCTAATGAAGAGTTATATATTTTACTTAATATGATATTACCTCAAATGCCTTCACCTTTTCTAAGTACAATTTGTAATGATATCTGTTTTCTTAATTTTAAGCACTTCACTAGAAGTTTGATGAAAGACACTCATTTTCTATGCAAGTTTTCATCATTGTCCAAAAGTGAAAGTACTACAAGGTTTCTCCATGACTCTAGTTGGGTTTGAATTTGCATTTGGTGTCACCTTGTAGTACTCTCATTTTCTGTCATTCTATTATATGTCTTAGCAATTATCTAATTTTGATATTGAATTCTAAATATGATTTTTGAAGGTAAGATCATAAATTCCTCTTTCATGCAAACAATGATTCTCTTAAGATTTATTATGATTTAATCTAAAGTAATTCATGACTTGTTTGAATTTGTTTGAACATGGCCGATGTCACCCACTTTCTAACAAAGTCTTCACACTTGACCAAAAGTGGGAGTACTACAAGATACCCCCAAGACCCTATTTGGTTCCGACTAGGGTTTCGAGGGTACCTTGTAGTACTCCCACTTTTGGTCCCTTCCTTATTTTGTGGTCATTTCAATTTCATTTAGTATGATAAATCATGAATTAGATTCTTTTCTATTTTATTTTTTTGACACTTTCAATGATTGAACTAACATTATTATTTTTGGAATATGCAATTATTTACAATTGAAGAACACCCTTTGTTGACTCTACCTTTTGTTGACTCCACCCTCCATAGTTCAGAGTGCAACTATCTCGGGAATGGATGTCAGTGGCCCATTAGAGATAGTCATTCATGCCAAAGCGATTGCCCACACTAGATGTGAGATTGTTCATCATGAAGAAGTTGAATTGGACTTGGTAAGTTTGGGCACAATTCCTGATGCTTGTGACCGAGTGGTGGATGCATTTGAAAAGCCTCAAAACAGTAGGATTAGTGACCCAAGAAAACGCAAGTTGAAGCAAGTTTTGCTTAAACATGAGAATACCACTAAAAACAATAGGAGGAAGCCCGTGTTCTCACCTGAGAGTTTTGACATTGACTACAGTTTTGAGAAGCAAACTTGTATTTCAATTTCTAGTCTAATGTTCGAGGACACTTGTGACTATGCTTTTAGTGCTAGTGTGAAACGGCATGAGTTGGTGTTCATTCATTTGAGCTCGAGTTCAGATGAAATTGTTAACATCGATTCTATCTGAATGAAATCTTCCTATTTATAAATCTTTTTGAAATTGTATCTTGTCTATTATATGTATTGGTTGAACTTTTTCAATGCATTGCAATATTTAAAGAAATTGCCTTCATATTTTAAAAATTTATTCTTATTGTAGGGCTTACAACCAAAATGTAGTTGAAAAAATGAATAGAAGTTGTGTTTATGAGAAATTGATTACAACTCTTTTCTTTGTAGATGGAAGAGTCGCCATTAGCTTTAACTCAAGAAGAACATCATGGAATTACAAGACAAACAAACAATGCAATCTAACCAGAGATTGGCACGGAAGAAGATGAAAATCTTCAATATACAATTGGCTTCGATGAGGAGGAGGAAGATAAGGAATTATTAGACGATGAGCTTTGCTGTCTGCAACAATTTGACTCTGTGGCTTTCATGAAGACTTTGAAGATGAGGCCGGAAAAATATTTCCGTTTGCACATCCCTTTATGTAGACTTGTTCCAATGCCTATGGTGAGGCTGACATTGTCATATGATCTTAAAAAATTGAGCAGGAGTTTGTTTTTGGATACCAAGAAGGTGCTGTTGTGTTCTATGTGTTGACAACAAATGAAGCCAAGGAAAGTTTGGATTTCTCAGTTGAAGAGATGAACAAGTGGGGTTTACTATGGAAGAAAAAAAATGATGATTTTACTCAATATGTGGAATCAATTCAAGAGTTGAAGTTCATGACAAACTTGAAGTTCTTTGTGTGCGATGGGAACCACCAATATATATTATGGATTAATGGATGAATCACATCAACGATGTATATCTAGCGAATCCTCTCTAGCACTTTGCAGTTGACTGCATCGTTCTAGATACAAAAGGGAGAATCAAATTAGTCATGCAAGTAATGCATGACATTAACAAGTAAGAAAATCTATTATTTCATAAAAAAAACTATTTTAGTATATATATTTTTTGAACAAAATGTTATTCCTTCATGGATATATGTATACTGATTTTATTTTTTAATTTTCAGATCTATGGAGGATTCTCATGTGAAGACGAATTTGGTGTACATGCTTTACCAAGTGCAAAAATATGGGCTTCTTCCCTTAGAGAGGTTTCTTAAAATGTTAAAATCTTTTGAGAGAAAATAGTATATTGTCCAAACTTCCGCGAAAAAATCTTGGTACTCAATGCCTTGTGAAGTCTTCATAGCATTTGTTTTCCGGGTAAGAAGTTAGCATATTTAATTTATGACCTTATTGTTTGTTGAGTTTTTGAAGTCTTAAGTTTATTGATGTGCTTGATTATTTTAATAGAATTCATTTTTGACATGTTATTTGGTTTTTCTAGCAAGAAATTGTACAAAAAGTTGATCTATATTTGAAGAAGTACAACGAAGTGACACCCTTTGAAGAAAAGTGTCACTCTGAGGTTGCTAATGCGATGTGGGAAGGTGCAAAAGACATGATCCAGAAATTGTATAATAAAATGCAAAAGCTTTTGGCCGTGGCAAATCCTACATTTGGACCCGAATTTTTGGAAGAGGTGAGATTTTGTTGTAAATGAATAATTTATTGTATCATTGCTCTTCATCATCTCTTTTCAGTAGTCAAAATTTCTTTTACTTATATTAGAGATTGAAAAACATTACACTTCAAACGATTCACCAGAGATGATTTTGGAGAAATTGCAAAGTGTTGCAACGTGTAACACCTCCGCTACTTAGAAGATTAAGTTGTTGAAGCAATAGAACCTTTCAAACAACTCAAAAGAAGCTAGGTGGTTCCTTCCAAAGTCGGTTTCTAAAGACAAACTAGGGGCATTTCTCAACAAATTTGTTTGGTAGTTAGGAATAAGTGCTTCTGTAAATTGTATTTGAACAGCTTCCATCAATAGTGTTTGTTTTTAATTCTGTAAGTTAGTAATTATTTTTAATTTTCTTCTTATATTTTTTACAAATATAAAAAAAATACTTTGATTTTTCATACAGATTGAAGATTCTGCTCTAGAACACTTCAAGAATGTTGTAAAAAAGGACAATTTGAAAATCCACTACAATGTCCTCGTTCAGCTAGAATATCTTGCAGAGTACATCAAAGATTGGAGAATAAAACTCTAGGATCATGTATTCAGACTTGCTTTGAAGGGAACAAATACCTTCAAAAAGTCAAAGTCTTTTGCAAATTACAACAAATCAGATCAAATTGTTAAACAAGTTCTTTTTTGGTAATAATTTTAACTTCTATTATGGGCATGATCGTTTTTTTAGTTCATGAATCAAAAATTAATAATGTTCTTTGAAATGCCAAAAGTGGGAGTGTCAGTAGAACACCCCCCCCCTAGACCTAAGTTGGGTCCGAATAAGATTTAGGGGGATCCCTATGGTACTCAAACTTTTGAACTTCTCAAAAATAGAGAGCTCGATTTGTGTTGTATTCTGATGGATATATTTTTTTCCTATTTGCTCTTATGTATTGCATTTTAGAGACTCTTGCCTACATGCGTTCATTAGGTTGCATACATTGTCATTATTTATTGTATTCTTGGGCTCAAATTTTTAATTTGCATTTTATAATTATTTGTGTGGATGGGGCCAGTTACTACAAGCTTGAGTTTCTTACGAAGAATGCTATAGCATGAAGGGATCTTCCTCCATTTTTGTCGACATGGGTGGACCGCAGCTCGAAGGAATACATGTATACCATTAGCCAACTCCGAACATTCACAACAGCTCATCTCGCTAGCCGCTAGGGGAGGGTGGTATTTTGATTGTCCAATGACATTCACTCATCCTTCTAAAAGTGATTATCGTAAGTCCTTCAATGGACTCAGTGTTATAGATTTAGAGGTTCCCAAATTTGATGAGATAACTAAAGCAAGAAAGAAGAAGGCCATTGTAAGGAGGATGCTGGCTGATAAGAAAAAAGAAGAAAAAATACAAGAGATTTGAGCAACAAAAGAAAAGAGAGAAAGCTTAGCGCTTGCAAAAGCTAGTGGAGAAAGAGAAGGAGAAGGAGGCAGAGAAAGAGGCAAAAGCAAAGGCCAAAGGCAAAAAACAAGTCAAAGAAAGTGGCCAAGTTCTAGCATCTTCTATGGTAGATCAAGGCTCTCAGATATAGAGTAGATCTCGTAATAGAATGAAGAGGAAGACCGTATGGCAAGAGTTCACGGAGGACATGATAACTCAAGGTACACAAGTCATAATCCTTGGTGATGATGACATTAGAAGATTTTAGGGCCTCCAGATGCTTGCAAGTTATTACAGCCTATGGACGCGAAGGATAGGTTCGGCGCAGCGCTCTGACGTGGCCAAGACCCTACCATGTCATTGAACCAATTTTTTTTCATTTGGAGACTAATTTTTTTATTTTTTTATTTTTTTTATTTTTTTTATTTTTAAAAACAACATTCTAACAACAGGCCATTTTTCTGGTTGCAGGGAACAACTGTGGGGGAATAGGCCCAAAACAGGCTTCTGGACCCCCTAAAACTCTTTTAATGCGACGTCACCTCAAAAGAGTTGATTCTTAATATATCAATTATAGATGTTCAAGATGACATGGAGAAAAAAGCACCAAACCACCACTGAAATCATGGACTTCTTGAAAAAGGTAAATTTTTCCTATTTGAATGTTTTAATCACATAATATAATTGTATGATTTTATTGTGTTGAATGTGCAAATTCTAGAATAATGTGAAAATTTAATGTAGTAGTTATTGATTGACCAAAAATTGTCTTGTTCCTTTCCAGATGGTGCTAGGGAAGGCTCGAATACATGACAGTAAAGTAAACCATCATCCTAGAGTAGACCTCATCTTATTCGATTGCTACGAAAATTTGCCAGTTCCGGAGGTCTCCTTTCCAATGCATGCGGTGCCTAGATGGAACTCCGACCTAGAGTATGAGGCCCTCAACAATGCATTTTTCTTTGCAAAAACGCATTTGTAGGACAATGGATGCATAATTGTATTCCATTCAAGGTGTGTTGAATCAAAGGGCGTCATTGTGGGATTGTGTGAGGCTTACTCTAAATTGGTGGTGAAGGCCAAGTGGTTGGGCAGCAATCAAATGCACTTAACATCTACAATGGATAAGAGCACAACAATATGAGTTTCTAGCTTTTTAATTTATATTTGAAATCATTTTTCTATGCAAATTTTGTAATTTCTTTTAATGTGTATTATTTTCTATTACGTATAGACTATAAAGTTTGGAATCACCATCTTGGTGAAGGATCTTGGTGACAAAAGGAAATTGAATTTTTCTTACAATTTCACAAAGGCACACAAGAAGGCAAAAACTGACCTCCAATGAGATGACATGTATTTGAACTATACTACAAAGGACACTATGTTAGTAAACGAGGCAACATCAATTCCATGGTAGGGGGCGCGGAAAAAGGATGGAAGGTTTCTACAGTTCTTCATTGAAGGAACAACAGAAGAAGGAGATTTAGTTTTAGACTACATGGCATCTACAGGTTCATTATTTCTACTGGATTGTGCTTTCACTTGTTATTTAATGTAATGAATTCTTAAACTAATGAATCCCATATTTCAATATGACAGGTTCAAGCATTACAACATGTCGCGGCATTGGTCACGACATTGTTGCACTGGAGAAGTAGAAGGACCTTTTTGATGTTGTACTTCTACCCATGAGGAAGCCTATAGTCACCACAATGACAATTGAAGTCATACAACTGCCTCCTTCAATGGTGGCCTCACAAGATCCAGATGCCATGAATGTGGTGCCTTGGAAATTTGTTCAGAAGGATAGACCTAGTAAGTGAGTTTCTACAATTTTTAATTGTTTTTTTGTATAAAATTCTTTATGTTCTACCCACTTGACATGGTTTTACTTGGATTTGCAAGTGTGAGGGAATGACATATGGACTTGCATCAAAAATAAAACAAAATCTTTTCTTGAGTCCAAAAAAGTCTTTTGATCTTCCGATGTATGTTGAACAAATGGCATTGGCATTTTTCAGAGTTTGGTTGCTTTAAACCAAAACATAGGAAACTTACATATATGTTGAATGTTTTAGATTTTATAGATGGTTCAGCATCCAAGGGGTGCGAAACTTCTAATTTTTCTAGCACCGCAGATTCTGCAACTGAGTCTATAGCAACTTAGTCTCATGAGATATACATTTCTTTTGAGCAAAATTATTATATATTGATTTATATTATGATTTGATTTGTGTATTTTATGGCTACAATTTGAATGTTGGTTTTTTCCTTTTCTTTTTTGCATTTCATAATTTCTAGAGAATTTCTTTGTAATTATTTTTTATGGCCCAAGGCTTTTTTTCCATCCAAAATCACTACTAAATGCCATTTCTATAACTGTTTATCCTTAAAAAATTTAATTTCCTTTAGACATGTTTAAGTGTAGATTTTGTAATAAATTAATATAATAATTTGTGGTAGAAATTGGTGTAACTTTGACTATATTCATTACAAGATATTTGATTTAAAAAAAATTTATACTTAAATTGACTTAAGTGACTTAAATCTTTTTGAAATGAACTAATATTTTGTAAAAAAAAAATTTACATCCACCCACGGTCATGGGTACTTCATCCATTTTTTTTCAAAAAATTCCCGCTCACAAGCTCAAAAGTTCATAGGCTCATGTTCACACGCTCACATACTAGCAACCTTGTTGGAGGACGTAGCTATAAAGATGTTTGACTCCATTATTCAATTAGATGACATTCCTATCAACGTGTTCGTTCCAAAGGATCCGCTAACTTTTGAAGAATATTTGGAGAGTTGGAAGATGAAGCTATGGGACACTACGTATACAAACACCTTCAAGGGAACCAATAGCTTAAAGAAGTATGATTCATTCAAAGACTTTAGAGGGTTAGCTCTGGCAGTAAAGTGCCTTATATATAGGTGATTGATCTCGGTCTCTTTTTGTTTTAATTTGTTTAACCATATGTACAATACATTGATGTTTCTCCCTAAATATTTATTTCATTTTATGTTGAGAACGTCCTACTAGCTCATTCTTCATTTCCTCTTGTAACTCATTTTGAACAAGGCTTGTCTCTACTATTCTTTTTTTTGTTCATCTTCATTCTAATCATGGATTTTGTTTGGTACAATCTTTAGGTACATCAAGTTCGGATAGTATGCCAAGAAAGCTATTAAGAAGGCCGACCTTCTGCCATTCCTTATTACATGATTGGACAAGTCTTCCTCGGACTACATGTTCACGTCAACACAGTTGAAGAATTAGACAACTCTTCATCTTCAAGCTTGCCCGTAGTACCTAGAGTGCGAATTCAGAACCACACCACCTAAGAAAGAGATTCTCTTCCAAACATTGAAGGAGACCTTTGTCGTGGAGCCGAAGTTCGATGAATTTGCTGATCTAGATGCTGATGCCAAAACGATAGCAATCTCAAGGAAGGAAGCAACTAACAAGAAGGAAGACAAGTGGGAAGAGGCCAAGAAAAAGACTAAGGAAAACAAGAAGAAGAGGGAAGTAGCCAAGGCCAAGAAGGAGTAAAAAAAGGCAAAGAAGAGGGGCACTAAAAGGAAGGCCGAGACCCCAATGTAGGACTAGGCAACGAGTGGTGAGGACACAAAGGCCACATCATCAGGATTTTCACTTATTCAGGAGCACTTGGTGCATGGCCTCACCCCAACAACCGCGAACTTGGATCCCGTCCCTGACATAGATGAGTGCATTTTGAACTTGTCCTTGGCTAATCTTCCAACCAATAAGAAGCCCTTTAATAAAGTACTTAGTTTTTTGGACATGGTAATCTTTCGATAGCAATATGTTTGTATTTTTTTTTTTTCCAGATACTAGCTTTAAATTGAATCATCTATTTATTCTTTATAGTTCTATCTTGTTTAATACTATTTTGCCTTTTGAGATTGAGATGTCATTCTCCAATTTTCCTTTCATCTATTTATCACTAAGTTTTATTTGCCTTTCAACATTCCAATGATAAAGATTAATACTTTGACAAGGTCTTGGGTAAAGAACATGCAATGGACTTGATCATTGTGAATGTTCCCAAAGGTCTACATGTCCCTACTATCTTGACTCCACCTACACCTATTCCAATATGGAATGAGTTCTCTTCTAATTGGTTGGTTTCGGTCTTCGATTTTGCACAAGAGTATCTCCATGACAAAGTTAGCTTCTTGGTGGTCTATCTTGCCCCATCTAGACCGCATTGTAGTCAACTACTTGGATGCTCTGAGTCATACAGTTTTTGCATCCTTCTCACCTTGTTAGGAATGAATCATCTTCACCTCACCTTGCTTGCAGATCCAACAAAGAAGGTAATTTTTTTACCATTTCTATGTTAAGCTTTGTTCTCAATTACAATTTCCACTCTAAATGGTTTTAACTATGTCATATCTGACTCTTAGACAATGCGGTTTGCCATCTCCCTAGTGGTCAAAGGATTGAGACCTAAGATTGAGAAGGAATTCCCTTTTTAGGTTGTACTGTCACATCTTGCAATTGGTGTCAACATTGGTCAAGATGACATCCTACAGGACTTCTGTAACAAAAATGAACTCTCCATGAATGGTAACATTCCATGGTGGGGTCCTCGGGAGAAGGCAAGGCAATTTATGCAAATGCTCGTGGAGGGATTGACAAAACCCGATGATGTTGTTGTTGATTGCACCGTGGCTACAGGTTATTCTAGCCAACTCTTCTTTTGTGATTCACTGGTATTTGCAATGACATTCTCACTTTGAATTCTTCATCTGATTGTTATTATGTATCATTGTAGGATCCACCATTCAAGCTTGCCGTGCAACACGTCACCATATTCTTGCATTAGAAGAAGACAAAGCGATATTTGATGCCCTCATTGCATCAGTGATGTGCTCACATGTGGTTCTTCAATCTGAAAAACCACACACTGTAGTTGCTCCTATCAATTTAGATGAAGAAGATGTACCAATTCAATGTATTGTGAAGAAATCACAATTCAATCAGTTCCCCTTATTGTTTTTGCTTTTCTAATGCATGCTCGATTTAATTTGATTATGATCTAATACTTGACTTTATCGTGTGTGTAGGAAATCCCAAGAAGTGAGGAATTCTAAACAAGTTCCGTTTTTTGCTAGACTTAGCTTCTTCCCCAACCCCCCCAAACATTTCCACCTCCCTATTTTTGTTAAGGCTATTTCTAGAATTTTAGTAAGCCAAAAACCAAGACCAACATTCAGGGCACGGTTAGTAGATCTTCACATTCTATAATTTGTAGATGACTGTGCCTTAGAGTTGGATTCACAATCATGGCATACTAAGGCTAGTTTGAGCTCATCACATTGTACTTGAGATCTTAACCAATAGCACTAGGATTTTATTCCATCTTTTCTTTTCTATTCATAGGGATTGAACTTTACACCAATTTCAGCAATTTGGCTTTTTGTTTTCATTCTTGCATCTCATCAATCGACAATGTTTTTTATAAGAATCAATAATGCATGTAATAAATACCTCTGTTCTAATGAATTGTAACCAACACTTTCTAATTGAATCCGAATTAATTTATATCAGTGGGGGCCCAGAGGGCCCTTGAGGTCTCAATTAGCTTATTGCTGGCATAGTCTTGGTATCGAGAGGGGGACTTCATTCCCCCCTCTCGAGCTCACATCATTTTTAAAAAAAATTCCAATTTACTTTTGTTTGGTGGAGACCCAAAGGGTCCCTAAGGTCTCAATTAGCTTACTAGTGGCTTAGTCTTAGTACCAAGAGGTGGATTTGATACCCCCTCTCAAATAAACATACAAACTCTCTTATTTTTTGGACTCTAGTTTAGCTCCATGTCTATTTTTTCTATTACAATAGTATTTTAGAATCTTACTTGTTGCACTGTGGACATCATTATATGGTCACAAGTTTAGGCTTTTTTTCACTTGTATAGATATTCATGTAGGAGTGGCAACTATATGAAGTCATGTAGTGTTTGTCATTTTTACATGATATGCTTAAATGGATGAATCAGTACACTCGATTGCAATGATGCCTATAATTTTATGTGTGTGTGAGAACCATTCTCATTAAGTTTTTTTTTATTTAATGTCTTACATTCGGGAAAAACGGGATAAGGTTCAATCTGTCTAATTCCATTGAATTTTGGGAGGGTCATCATTCACTTGGTCCTAAACTGTTGAGATGGAGGCTATAAAGGGGGAACCATTTGGATTTTTGATTATTTTCTCTTTTTTTGAGCTTGGTGTTTTCCATTGTAGTCTCTCTTAGTGTCGTTTACGCTTGTTCATGATTGTTTTACCATGTCTTACCTTCCTAAGTTCAGGGTTGACGAATCTCTACGTCTGCCCGAAAAAGGCGTCCGTAACCCGGACGTCCAGACAGTCGGATGTCTGTCCACACGAATGCCAGCGAACGCAGCATCCCTCCCGCCGTCGGAAGGCGGATGGACGGGGCGGACAAGGCTGGACGAACGCGCGGGCGGACGGGGCGGACGGCGTTCACGAATGTCAGCGAACGCTGCGGACACAGCGTCCGCGTTCGGACGTCCTGGACGTCCGACCGTCCTGTCAACCCTACCTAAGTTGAAGTCTGAACTCAAAGAATATTTTGATCGAGTTGATCAAGAAGTAGAGCGACGTAAAGGCAAACTTCCATTCTTTGATACTAAGGTAGTAAGGGAGATTTTAAATTGAAGTGGCAGGGAGAATGTGGAGTGGACAAAGAAGGCAAATTTGGATTTTCGCCAAATGGAGATATGCATAGGGCTTGATTTTAAAGCAATGTCCTATAGTAGGCCTAGGGAAGGTGAGCATGATGCTCAGGTGGAAGATTGGATTTTCTATAAGTCAATAGAATATGAGGATTAGTTGGAGCCCGACCCCTCTCCCGAGCGCTAGACAACGTATTTTTTTCCCACACATCAGGACCCAACTGTAGATGGCAATGGCATGCCACTTGTGGAGCCAAACTTTGATTCATCACTAAATCAAATGGAGCAGAACAACTCAAGCAAAAATTAGGTGGGGCCCTGAGATGATGAAGCTAATCACGATGGCCCTTGGTATTAGGAATTCAGTGCCACTCTAGTAGTATGTTTTGGAGAGATTTTGGAAAAAATAAGTAGCAAGTCATGTGCATAATTTTCCATCCAAAACTAGGCAAAAACAACACTATTCATTGTAAGTAGCATAGCATTGGGATTTTATTTTGCCAACGTTGCTAGGAATTCAAAACTTTGTATACTCTTGGTGAAATGGATTTTACCACATATATATGAATTTTTCTATTGAATTTCTATTTTAAGTTGTTGCACTTGTACTACGCCTAATAGATTTGAAGTTTGAGTACTTGTCACCATTCCTAATTGTGGTAGTGTGTCCATTTCTGAAGTCAAGAGTGCTTATCACCATTTTTAATTTGTGTCACCATTTTTGCTTCGACATTGCTGATTTGAACAAGTGCCTGTGGTTGAGGGTCCATCCTCCTTGTACTACCCTACCTATGGTGGGGACCAGTATCCTTGGACCATGCTAAATATAGGATTTTCGACCATTGTGAATCCATTTTGGTAGGACTCTATCATATTGTGTTGAAATCACTTCAATTGAGGTTCATCAATTTTTGAATCTACTTCACCATCTACGTTTTTTATTCACTTTCATACATATATTTCATTCACAAGCATCCAAATCCCTAAATAACTTTCCTCCAAATACTTCATCCATCGGCTCCCAATGTTATCATCCACTCTCATCCAATTTTTTCATCCACTTTCTTCCAAATTTTCATCAACTTTCATCCATATTTTCATCTAATTTCATCCACTTTTTTCATCTAAGTTTCTCATCCACTTCCATTGATATTTTCATCCATTCATTCATACTTTTCATTTATGTCTTTCAATTTCTGTCATAAATTTCCTCCAATAATTTTCTTTCATTTTGTTCAACAATTTCAAATACTTTTCAGTGCAATTTCATCCATTTTTCTTTTTACTTTTGGAACTTTTCCTATTCATTTTTTTAAAATGTTTTTATTTTATTTGTTTAATTATTGTTCCCTACTCACTGCTCACCACTCTATGCTTACTTCCCAGCATTCCCCAAAGAAGAATGGGGTGGCGGTGGGTTTAAGTACCTAACGTAGGACCAATAGTTCCCAGTAGAGAACGAGTAGGAGACCGTTCCCCTAATGGTACCCTAGTTCCCTAGACCAGAACCCTAGGTGATAGGTTCCCTAAATCTGGAACTTTTTCGGATTACAGATCCATCTTGAATCCGGTTACATGTCATTTGGAATGATTTTAGCAATCTAAAAACTAACTATTCTAATAATAGTCCTAATGGAGTCGGAAACCCTATAGGTTATCAAAAAAAATAAAAATTTTGAGTCTATCTAACCCTATTCTAGTTTAATTCTATCCGGTTTGAGTTTTTGTGCTCCCAAAGTGCTACAAAAAGTATATGAGTTCCACCAACTTTATCCTAATAAACCGCAACCTATCTAAACAATAGCTTTTTGAAAAAGCCTTCCTTCCTAAAACTAAATATATAGAGGGGAGAATTGATCCAAGAAGAAACATTCATTTTAGTTGCTAGAAATTTCAATAATTTATAATTAATAGTCATAGCATCTCCAATATGTCTAGTTGGAGGGGTTTTAGAGACTCTTTAAAGCTTGGGCATGAGCCCAAGTCCGAGCCTAAGCTTGAACTTGAGCTTTCTATGTTGCAATTACCAAATAAACCTTTGCAACCTTTGACTTTTCTACCACCACCACCTCAAGACGAAGATTGATCTTATGCACAACGATCATGACCACGAGCCAAGTAGCCATGGCATGGTAACCTTCAAAGTAATACTCGAGCTCTAATAATCTTATTACAATTCAAAGACTTGAGCTTGATGGACCAGAAATTACCTTTGAAGGATGTTGTGAAGGCCTCAATATGGAGCAATATTTTGGTTTTCTTCTAGTGGAAGGAAGTCGAAGTCACAATCAATGGTTGGCCGATCTTATTCATGTTTTGCCAATAGATCAACACAAAACTTATATTGCAGATACTCTTCAACAAATTTTTGAATTCTGATAGATGTAAAATACGAGTTACTAACGCTCTTCATGGAACTTAGCGCTAGAAGGGGAGGTAATGTCACACACATAATAGATAGTACTAGCAACTTCTTGAAATTTTTATAGTCTTCTAGAAACTTCTAGAATATTTTGGAAGCTTTCATAGTCTTCCAAAAGCTTTCATGGTTTTTTGAAAGCTTCTATAGTATTTCCAAGGCTTCCATAAGCTTCCAAAAACCTCCATAGCCTTTCTTAATCTTCCAAAAACTTCCAAAGAAATCTAGGAGCTTCTACAGAATTTTACAAGAACCTCTTCGATAGTAGTATATAAGAATTTGAGGTTAAGGTAGTCTTGAGTCTCAACAACACATCTCTTAAGTGTCAATTCTCAATCTTGGCTCTCAGGATTGATAGGACGGTCGGACGTCCGGGACGTCCGGACGCATCCGCTGACATTCGCGTTCGCCTATCCACCCCGTCCACCCATCCGCCTCGTCCGGCGTCCGCTCGGTTATGGCTGTCCGATCGACACGCGGACTGATGTGGTCCGCACGATCTGCGCGTCCGCTTCGGGCCGTCCGCCCCACCCCGCCTGTCCGCCCCGCCTCGCCTGTCCGCCTTCCGACGGTGGGAGGGACGTTGCGTCCGTTGGCGTTCGTGTGTCCTGACGTCTAAACGTCCGGGTTACGAACGCTATTTTGGGGCGGACGTAGAGATTCGTCAACCCTATTGGCTCTATTCTTGTACCTTTTTTGACTCTAATACCAATCTTGTTTCTAGAGACCCATCTTGTTTTGTCTCTTTGGCTATTTGTAATAATAAATAATCTCACATATTGATTCCAACTCAAAGTATGTGGAATTGCTTACTAAGTTGGTTGTAAAGTAAACTAACCCATAGAAAGGAAACCACCCAATACAAACACTTAGGAAACCACCCATTATAGTCTTACATTAATCCAATATAGCAAACATTTTTTATGCTTTTGTTAATCCAAAGGACATGCAAAAGCGTGAAGCATTGAGCAATGTTAGTCATATGCAAGTACAATCATAGAAACAGTTGTTTACAATGTAGTGTAGAATTGAAATCCCCAATAAATTATAGAACATTGTCCTTGAAGAAGAGTATACCAATTCACTATTAAAAAATCAACAAATGTAGAGAAATGAAGAATTTTATCTTCCGAAAGAATTTCAATTCCTTTCATCCAAAAGAATTGTTATGATTAAGGCAAATGAAATTTTTTTCCATCCAAAAGAATCTATATTTAGTATTAGAACAATTATCAATGTGTGTTGTGGAATTGCAAAGTTCATCTAACAACAAAATAATGTGATTGAGGCAATTGGGCATTAGAGGACAATTTGGGTCTCAATATCCTTGATACTTTGGGCTTGAAAATTAGTTGTTTGGTTTCTATAAATTGGGAAATTCCATTTAGAGGTCATAATGGCACGTTTCCATCAAAGTGATGGCCCAATGGGATGCTAATGGTATTGATTGAGTTGGCACAAAACCACTCAAGAAATGCCCAAGTGATTATGGTTTAAGGGCTTGGGCTTATACAATCCAAGTTTACATTGGCAGCTTGCTACTTCTAGCAATGAAGAGGTCAATTTTCTTCATATATTTTATCTACTATTTTATTTAGAGTCTACTAGTACCAAGTGGCCTTGGATTTAGGTGTAAACAAGGTTTAGAGGTTGTAGTTTAAGTTGCTTGTATCTTCAATAATTGTACCCAGGGTTGACAAGACGGTTGGATGTCCGGGACGTCCGGACGCGGACGCTGTGTTCGCAGCGTTTGCTGACATTCGCGGACATCGTCCGCTCGATTACGGCCGTCCGATCGACACGCGGACTGATCTGGTTCACATGATCTGGGCGTCCGCCTCGGGCTGTCCGCCCCGTCCGTCCGTCCCGCCTGTCCGCCTTCCGACGGTGGGAGGGACGCTGCGTCCGCTAGCGTCCGTGAGGACGAACGTCCGGGTTACGGACACCTTTTTCGGGCGGACGTAGAGATTTGTCAACACTGATTGTACCCATATTGTACAATGAAGTTGACTAGGATGGGATGTAGAGGGAATGTCAACATGGAGATATGCTCACAAGTAGTATTGTCTCCTACCAAGTGAAGTAGGCTCTTTAACCTTGGCATAGTCAATGTTGAAACTGGTTTTAGAAACTCCTTGTCAGATGTATTGTCCTTGGTCGCCTTTACGGTGGAACCCTGACGACTCCACTACTAGTTTGGATTTGGGAAAGGTCTTGGAACAGTTCTGCTTGTAGTATAACCGTTGCCAACAATGCATATTTTACAACACCCAAGGGTCAATTTTCATGATGCCATCCTTCTTTATTATTTTTTGTTGATTTCCTACTACTAGTGGCAACCCCTCTAGAATCCTATGTCACCGCCTAAGGTTCCATGTTAAACATAGCCGAGGTGGAATTAAATTTGAATTTTTGTTGTATCTTTTTTAATAATAGCCAATTTCCAATTTGGGCATCTTTAGACCCCAATTGTCCACTAATGGCATTCCATCCAGTATTTTTGAATCCTATATTAAAATTGGAAGTGAATGCAAATATATAAAAGTAGCTATATAAATTTACCACAATATTATATAAGCAATTAAAATGGTGGGCTATTGAGCAACCAATTTAAAATACTATGATAATAGATGTAAAACCAAATGTACCATGTTAAAACCATTGCCACGTTGGGTGCTAAGTGGTAGCCTGCATTGGGTAAGGAAGCAATAACATGGATGAATTATACAACATATATTAATTAGAGTTAATTTGGATAAGCCAATTTGGACTACCAAATCAACAAAATAAGGATTAATTACTTTAGTGTCTTGATGTTGCAGACGGCAACTCTTGAATGGAACCAAGATCAGATTTGAGGGGATACCTCAAATAGAGACAAGAACAAGCTAGAAGTGAGGGGATTCCTCACACATGACTCAGAACGTGTTTCAAGATGAGAAAACTAAAAGATGTATTGATAACATGAAGTCAAAGAATGATTGGGTACAATTGGTGTTGAAGAGAGTGAGGGACAATGGCCCTCGACTCTCTATTTATACTAGACTAAGGAACCTTCCGGAATAAGGCCTTGGAAACCTTTGGAAATATCCGTAGGTCTTTCCGGAAGCTTGTGGAAGCTTCCAGAAACTAAGAGGATCTAGTAGAACCTTCTGGAAGCTTGTAGAAGCTTCTAGAAACTAGTGGAACCAAATGGAACCTTCCGGAAGCTTGTGGAAGCTTCTGAAAACTAGTAGAATTAAGTAGAACCTTCCGGAAGCTTATGGAAGCTTCCGGAAATAAATAGAAACTAATGAAGACTATTCGAATCTACTAGAGTCATTGGAAACAACTTGTACACTAGGCCACCGCTTTTGAGGAGGTTCTTTAGAGGCATCCTTGTTGCAAAGGCAGTGGAGACTCTATTAGGGACGAAACTATTGGATAAGGCTTGATATGGCATGTTCGTGACATCACCCCCCTTTCAAGAAACGAGTTCCACGAGTTCACCTGTGGGCCAATAGCATGAATAGAAAAGAGAATGTTCACATGGGACTTCACGTGACTGCGACAAAAGAAAAGAATGTTCGGTGTACAGAAATACCGTTAGACGAAATGGCGGCGGCAAAAAGGCGGCGAATGGCGGCGAGTCCAACGGTGGTAAGAAATAGTAGCGCTGCTAAACTGAAGTATAAGGCCGTGTGAATGACAACATGAGACATCGGCGAGGTGGTGATTACGATGTTATTGACTTTTTCGGCCGACGTAAGTTCGAAGGCCTGTCCCCTCAAAACTGAGCTAGTATATTGTTACCTCGTCGATACCACCACCGTTTTAGTTCAAAGTCTCTGCATCTGCACCAGCACCAAGAAAAATCTTGCAGAACTTGGTGTTGGTATTGGTCCAGATGCATTAAACTCAAACGCTCCTTGGTTTTTGCGGATACTGCCGATGAAATTCTTGAATCATTTCAGGGGCGTTGTCGAGATTAGAGGCAGGCTTCCATGTTCTTTCGCTGACTTCGTAGCCTTGCCAATGCACAAGATAATCAAGTCGTCGTCGATGGATGCGGGAGTCAAGAATCTCTGAAACTTCAAATTCCTCTTCACCTTTGATTTCAATTGGAGGAGGAGATTCTTGAATCCTTCCTGACAATGTTGATTCTTTGTAGGGCTCGAGGAGAGAGACGTGAAATACAGGATGAATCTTCATAGAAGGAGGTAGCTCCAATCGATAAGCCACCTTGTTGATTTGTTTGGCGACTGAAAACGGCCCTAGGCGGCGGTAGTCAAGTTTGTCAGATGGCCGTCGAGTCTTTAAATTTCGACGGAGTAGCCAAACCTTGTCTCCAATAGAAATCAAAGGATGTTGCTTGCGAGACTTATCTGCATTGGTTTTCTGATGCTCTTGGGCTTCAAGAAGTTTTTCTTTCATCTGCTTCTAGATATCAGATAGTCGGGTAGCAAGATCTGTAGCAGCTGGATTCTCTGAGATGTTGAAATTGAATTGATCAAACTTTGGATGATGGCCATAATTTGCAAAGAAAGGCGTCTGTCGGGTAGACCCTTACAATGTATTGTTGTATGCAAACTCCGCTAGTGGCAACAAGTCCGCCCAATTATCTTGATGGTAATTGATGGTGCAGCGCAAGTACTGCTCCAACACTTGGTTGACGCGCTCGGTTTGTCCGTCGATCTAAGGATGGTATGCTGAAGACAATTTGATCTCCACCCCTAGGATTTTGAACAAGGATTGCCAAAATTTGGATGTGAATTGCGTCCCATGATCAGAGATAATATCGGCGGGTAAGCCATGTATTCTGTAGACATTGTCTATAAAGAGTTTTGCCGTTTTTTTGCCGGTAACTGTTTTGTGACACGGAATAAAGTACGCCATCTTGGTGAGCCGGTCGACAACAACAAAAATAGAATCAAAGGTCTTGGACGGCGAAAGATCCACTATGAAGTCCATGGATATGGATGTCCATGGCTTCTCGAGAATTGGCAATGGTTGAAGTAGTCCGTATGGCCGATGACGAGGAATCTTGGACCTTGAACAAGTGTCACATGTCGTGACGTATTCTTTAATGGCCTTCCACATTTGGGGCCACCAGAAATCCCGAGATACGAGCTCCATGGTCTTGTTATAACCAAAATGTTCCGTCGATGAAAAATTGTGTCGGGATTGGAGCACTCGGAGCCGACATGGGCCTTTAGGGACATAAAACAATTCTTGATAATATAGCAGCCTATCTTGGAACTGGAATCTTGGATCATAATCATCTCGGGGGGTCTCACCTCCATATGATCTACGGATCTACGAACTGGACGTAGGTTGGTTCGGAGATTCCAAATCTACAACCTCTGAATCAGGAATTTGAGAGTCCATTCTTGGGATTTCTCTAAGGCTGGAATTACCAGCATTGTTCTTGAGTTTCAAGGCCAAAGGATCAGATTGCAAACTCACTCGGATTTCTTGGAGAAACAATGTATCTACCGAAGTTGTGGCGCGCATAGCCTTGAGCTGGAGTTGTTCGGGCTTGATTAGAGTAGACCGTTGCTGATCGTAAGCTATGTTTCCCTCTTTGGGTGCAAGATACACTCATCTAGAAAGAGCGTCAGACCGAATTTGCTAGGAACCGGGATGGTAGGTGATGACAAAGTTGAAGCGCGAAAGCGATATACTCCAACGGGCTTGTCGTCGATTCAACACCTTAGCAGACATGAAATACTCGAGGTTCTTGTGGTCGGTATAGACTGTAACCGGATGTTGAGCTCCTTCGAGGAAATGTCGCCACTCTTGGAATGAATCAACAATAGCTAAGAGTTCCTTATCGTGGATTTCGTAATTGATCTCTGTGGCAGTGAACTTTCGTAAATGGAATGCGACAGGATGGAGGCGTCCGTCTTTGCTAGATTGCGAGAGGACAGCTCCAAGGGCAAAATCAGAAGCATCCGTTTCTAGAAAGAACGACTTTTGAAAGTCAGGATGTGTCAAGATAGGCGCTGTTGTAAATGCCTTCTTCAGGGTTTCAAATGCTTGGCCTGCTTCCGTACTCCACTCAAGCTTGTCTTTGCAAGTCAATCGAGTCAACGGAGCAACAATCTTGGAATAGTTCTGGATGAAGATTCGATAGAAGTTTGTGAATCCCAGGAAACATTGAACGTCTCGAATGGTTGCCGGTCTCTTCCACTCGGTCACTGTCTGGATCTTCTTTGGGTCCATGGACAGACCTTCTCTAGAAACAATGTAGCCCAAGAACTCGACTTGGGGTTGGTGGAAAACGCACTTCTCAAGCTTGGCGTATAGTCCAGCGTTGCGCAGCTTTTCCAACACTAATTGAACGTGTTTTTTGTGGTCCTCTTCGTTCTCCGAGTAGATGAGAATATCATCAAGGTAGCAAACCACAAAATCATCCAAGAATTCACGGAAGATATCGTTCATCAAATGTTGAAAGATAGCAGGTGCATTGGTAAGACCGAATGACATGAAATTGTATTTAAAATGTCCATACCTTGTTCAGAACGTAGTCTTCCATTCGTCACCTTCCTTGATGCGTACTAAGTTGTACGCTCCGTGAAGATCAATCTTGGTATAGATTTTTGCCTGGCCAAGCTGATCGAGAAGTCCGGAGATGAGCGGTAATGGATACCGATTCTTGATTGTGACTTTGTTCAGTTCACGATAATTCACGCACATTCGAAGGGACCCATCTTTTTTCTTCACAAATAAGATAGGAGCTCCTGCTAGTGATTTGGAGTGCTGAATAAAATTCTTTGCAAGATTTTCGTCTAGGTAATCTCGCAACGCAGCAAGTTCGTTTTGGGAGAGACCGTAGATTGGGCCAAATGGCGGTTGCGCACCTTCTTGTAGTTCAATGCCGCAATCGTACGATCGATGTTGAGGAAGCGTATCGGCGTTCTTCTTCTCAAATACGTCCCGATATTGCTCATATTGTACTGGTAACTCGGTTGATCCTTGAAAGGGTTGAGGCGTTGGAATTGTATACACTACAAACATATTCTCCTTCTTTGCAGCTCTCATAAAAGCTCGGGCTCCGACCATCAATGGTGTTTTAGCCTTGGTCCTTTATATTTGATGTGAATGAAGTTTTGGGGCAACTATAGGATATCTAAGTGTAGTTTGGAACGTTAGCTTTCGCTTATTCCAATCTATATCAGGATTATTTCTATCTAGCCAAGAAAGGTCTAAAATGAGAGGATTAAAAGGGGAATTGATGATGTTGAAAACAACGGTGCTTTGATGTCCTTCTAGGCTGATGTCTAAGGGTTTAGTCTCGTGTGTGACATCTCCCGAGATCAAGGGTCTACCATCAATAACTTCTACTGCAATAGGATATTTTTTAGGAATTACAGAAAGGTTATGTTGTTCTATAAAGTCTTTATCAATAAAACAGGTAGAGGCTTCGGAATCTAGCAAGGCTTTGACCTTTATGATATGCGGATAAAAATTTATTTTAAGTGGAATATCAAAATATGGAGAGGCTTCAGAGGATAGGATAGGACCTGATGACTTGACAATATTTGCCAGCTGCACGGTCCCTACTGTGGCTGGCTGATGTCGTTTCCCGAGTCCATTTCTTCGCATCTCGACTCGGAAGTGCTTGAGGTGTATCGAAATTTGTGCGGCTTTGGAACTGCAACCTTCGCAGGACAGTTGTGTGCGCGGTGGTTCTTTCCTCCACAATACATGCACAAGTCTTCCTTTCGACGTCGATCTTTTTCTTCTTGAGTCAATCTCTTGACTCTTGAGGCGTCGATTGGCATGGGCTCCGGCATTGACATATTTGAAGATATTTGGCGAGTTGGAGCTGCATACTCTGCTCGATAGAATACAGGTGTTGATCGTTGCTCTTGTCGACGCTCAAACAGTCGATTATTGCAATTAACTGCTTGAGTCACGGCCTCAAATAGAGTGGTCGGTCTGGGCAAGTTCAATAGCAAGTCTTTTACATCGTCACGTAGTCCCCATCGAAACGCGCTAATGAGAGCGTTGTCGTCCCCAGGGTTGACATAATGTCCGGGACGTCCGGACGCGGACGCTGTGTCCGCAGCGTCCGTTGACATTCGCGTCCCGGCGGACGGAGCGTCCGCCTGTCCCCCGTTCGCCCATCTGTCCCGTCGGCCCCATCCGCCCGATTACGGCCGGCCGATCGATGTGCGGACTGATCTAGTCCGCACGATCTGGGCGTCCGCCTTGGGCCGTCCGCCCCGCCCGTCCGCTTTCCAACGGCGGTTGGGACGCTGCGTCCGCTAGCGTCTGTGTGTCCGGACGTTCGGAAAATGGACGCTATTTTGGGGAGGACGTTGACATTCGTCAACCTTGGTCGTCCCACTCTACGTCGCAAGCGAGTTGTCGAAATTCTGCAACGTATGTTGAGGTTGCACGCGATCGTTGTTGCAAAGTTCGAAGTTTTATTGTTGCTATGAGGGCTCGATCATTTTCTCCAAAAGTATTATTGAATTCTTCTAAGAATTGATCGAGGTTTGCCAAAAGTGGAGAATTTTTTTCCAACAATGGCGAGAACCACGATAACGCAGTTCCGGTAAGCAAGGTTCCAATGAGCCCAACTTGTATTTTTGCGGTTGGATATCTTTGGGGTTGAAGGCGGAAAACAAGCCGAATTTGATTCACAAAGCCTCAAAATTTTGCTCGGTTCCCATCGAACTTGTTTGGCAAACTTACTCGAGGCTCCTTTGACGCCGGCGGAATTGGATTTGTCGCTGGTGCCGAAATATGGACTGGAGTGTGGGCAACTTGAAGTTGTTCCAAAGTATTTCGCAGATTGGCGTTTTCTTGCTACAACTACTACAGCATGGCTAAGACGTCGTTCATCTGGATAGCAGGAACGTCACCCATCTTGGATAAAGTATTTCTTGAAGGCTTACAAGTAGATGAAGTAACAAATCCTTGCGTCGTATACTCTTGGGATGACTACAGAAAGTGAAGATCTCAAAAAATTCAAGTAGAATTCTTTGCCTCGCTCTCGAAATGATGATATCTCTTAGTTCCAGGGTTGACAAATCTCTACGTCCGCCCCAAAATAGCGTCCGTTTTCTGGACGTCCGGACGCACGGACGCTAACGGACGTAGCGTCCCTCCCGCTGTCGGAAGGCGGACACGCGGAACCAGGCGACCGGGCGGGGCAGCTTAGAAAACCCGTTTTGGGTTTTTTGTTTTGATTGTTTTCACCAATGAGAGATTGAGAGTGAAGTCATTTGGATTTTGATTTTTCTTATATTGCAATTGCGATTCAATAGAGTTGTATATCACTATTTATGTAAAAGCTAAAATATGAAATATATTTTTAATTTTTTTTGTTGAATTTCATTTTGATTTAGAAACAAAATCACTTTAAAATCCAACGAGATGTATATCATCAATAAACAAACAATTTTATAATAAAATGATTGAAGAAACCATTGTCATTTGTCAACATGAGCTCCATATATCATAAGCAACTAAACAATCAAACATCTAAATTCACATCTCCACAATTCCTATGGACGCCAATCCACATCTCCTCTAACCTCAGCCCTACTACTGTCTCTTGCAGCTCTCCGTTCAAAATCTTCATTATCGGAGTCATCTTCATTGTCGGAGTCATCTTCATTGTTGGAATCAAATATCGTTGTCTCCTTCAAGTCTTCTCTCGAAGTAGGTTTACTCCCTTCTTTCGAATTTAATTTTTCTTTTTTTACTTTGACAAAACGATTAAAGGCTTTTTGAATAGGAACCTTTCTTTTCATTCTATTTGACAAAATAGCAACATTTTCATCAAGAGGGGTCCTATTCTTCACTAGAGAGATAGCAAAAGGTTGCATTTCTCTTTTCGCTTTCACGTTACTCGATTCTTGAACCATCAATCTCGATGTAGAGTCGACATGTCCATGAACGGTTATCTCCACTTTGGCTTTCTTTTGAAGTAATAGAGTGCCGTTTGTTGATTTGATGGGTTCTTGCGCCATTCCTTTTCTTAAAATGTGAGCACGCAAAGATGCCAATGGCATCCGATCACTATCCGTATCACTTAGGCTTGTAGGTGATAACACTACTTTCCGTAGATTACCGCCTGTAGAAATTTCTTTGGAAATGTTCATTAGGTGTTTTCCATATCCAAAGCTCTAAGAATCATTCAATCGTGTGCTAACAGACTTCAACGGTATTGGTGGAAGAGCACTAGATCTCGGTACTTCAAAAATTGACTTCATTGGCTCCTTTCTTTTATCACTCTTCACAATTGCCGAATTTGTGACTGTCATCCCAAGTGAATCATTATTTTTTTGTACCGCAATATTTGGTTCCCCCTCATCACCACTATTGTTGCCCACATCTTTTGGAACGTCCACCTCCATGACCGCATCTTCTCTTTTGTCGTTTCCTTGCACTACATTTAATGCCACAGATGGAGATTGAGAAATTAAAACTTCTTCATTTCTCCCATCATCACCAATAGCATTCTCATTGATTTTCACCTCTTTGGCAATAGCGTTTGCCTTTTCCGATAGAATGTTTTCGCTATTCAAGTATCCCGTTGTATTGCAATATGCAGCTAAAGAAGGTAGATTCTCCTCTCCCCCTACATTGTCCTCGTCTTCACAAAAGGTATATGCATCGTTTGCATTGTCGGGAACGACATCCTTGCGGTTTAGATGATAATCATGCGTATCATTCATCAAATCGGAAAAGTCTTGCATAACGTCTTCATCTCCCCATGTTGTCGCATGATTGAAGTCATCTCTTCCATCTACAGTTGAAAGGGCCCTTTCCAAATCCTCGTCATCATCGTCTTCTAACGTCGGCCTATCTGAATCCTTTGATTCCATCGGATCCACATTATCATTATACCATTTTTTTTCATCTTTTTCCTTCGATGCGTTTAATACTTTGGAATTGGTATACATGTACACCAAATCCGTTGCTCTCTCTGGCTTCAATTTATTTCGAGATTTGTTGTGAACAAAAGAATAGTTGCTCCAATTCCGTTCACATGAAGATGATGACACCAGTTAAGCCAATATCCTCTTCGCTAATGGAGCTATAAACTTGCCACATGCACCTTCAAAATCCCACCAAGCACGTGCGGACAACATTTGATCTCCCGAATTCAACATATTGTGGAATGGAGGTTCCTTGTGTCGAAAAGCTACAAATTCCTTCACCACTGCTGCATATTCATCCGGTTTACATATTCTCTCCAAAACTTTCTTACATCCTGACATTGCATCTGCGTCATCCGCTAGCTCTTTGTCATGAAGAAGGTATGGATTCAAAAGAGCTTCAGCTGATTGAAGATCGTTGTTCACCATTCTTCTTCGGGCATAAAAAGACTATACCAATGGAATTGCAAGTTCTTCTAGCAAACAAAATGGTGGACTTTGTAATCCATTCACGTGCTTCTCTAACTTCCTCATGATATGCAACACCTTCCCCATGCATGGTGATTTTGAATCCAAATCGTGGAGTGCACATATGATTGGTTCAACCATCTCCACATAATTGATGGACCGATTCCAAAAATGGTCATCAAGAACAATTTTCTTCACCGCTAAAGCCATGTCTTTTGGTTGGACTTTGGCTCCACGTTTCTTCTTGAGAGTATGTACATACTCAATCCATTGCGGATCTACCACCGTTTGTTCCAATGCTCCTCTCAATTTTGTCAAACGCTCTATCATGATAAATTTAGAAGCAAACCTTGTATCCCCAGGCATCAAGAGACCAAGATTTGGCGAATACTTTCGCAATAGAGCTAGCGGCATATGTCTCTTCCTGATAAATTTAGTTACAAGAACTCCTTTATCCAATTTGGAAGCAATCCATTTCTGTGCAGCCCAATTCTTCAACAACAAATTCAATGCATGTACCACGCACCCTTGGTAAAAAATATGAGGATATTTTGCAGATATTACATTCCATGCGGACGGATTCACGGGAGCATTATCCGTAGTTATTAACACGACGTTCTTGGATCCCACTTGTTCAATGAACTTTTCCAACACAACTGCCAAGTACTCCGCATTTTTTTCACAACCACTTGTATCCACAGATCCAAGAAATTCTTCACCTGCGGATGATACAAGCATGGCATTGATGAGAGGTCGATTAGTCACGGAGCTCCATCCATCAATGGACAATGTTGCTCCAAATTTTCGAATGCTATCTTCGGTCCGTGCATTCAACTGTGTCTGAATGTTGGTCTTCGCCTCATTCAACAATTTGTACCGAAGGTCGTGGTATGAGGGAAGAATGTATGGCCTACCAAACGCAACCGTTTTCTTCATTGCTTCTTTAAAAGCTGGATTTCGAGCCACGGAAAATGGTATGTTTGTCGAATAAAAAAAATTTGCCCACACTGAATGTAATTTGCGTCTATGACCTTGTTCAAACCCATTCACTAAGCTGCCTTGCCTTTGAGGCCTAGAACTTGATGCCCTCGAGGTTTCACGTTCACCAGAAGCTTCCGTACTCAAAGTCATTTCAATTGTGGCACATACCATTGATACCAATTCTTTGGACGATGGACAAGAGTCTTCGTGGTCAGAATGCGACACAGCCTTTCCAGCCGAAAACTCTTGGACATTTGAAGGGCCAAGGTTGCCATCCACATTGTCCATTACAACGCGTTTTGGAAAAACTCCTTCGCAATGCCGAAACAAATCTCGAACTGCCATTGATAATCATGGACAAAGGCTCACCCCTTTATCACGTACACCTCCAGGCCCAAAATAGCCTAAGTGGCTGAACATATGGCAGAGCTTCCTTGACATGCTCGCTTTGCAAAGCCTACATTTTACTTTACCACCCTCTTGCACACTAAACAAAGGAGAAAAATCCCCCGTCGATTTGGCCACCGTACTGACAAGTGTATGTTTTACCTCAATTTCAAAAGAAACCAATAAAATGTTTTAAATTTGAAACCCACAACGTGACAATGTATACAATATCAATGAAATTAGTCACACAAAGCTTTGAAAATCAAAGCCCCCCCCGTCCACCGAACTATGCATTATCAAGCAAGAGACTCAATAAATTGAAGCTCATAGCCCTTGGAAATCCTAGCGTTCGGTTTTTCGAGAGAGAATACCAAAGCTTCTCTTCTAACATTTATAGTCCCCTCCAGAAAATTAAAGGTTCATTTTTAGAGTTTCCGTTCAAAAACAAGCAACGGCCCGGACGGGGCTGAAGCGGACGGGCGGGCAGATGGGGCGGACGGGGCGGGCGGGCAGGCAGACGGGTCGGACAGGGCGATCGAACTGGGTGGTCGGACGGGGTGGTCGGGTGGACAGGCTAGACGTGTCGGTCGGACGAGCGGTCAGACGCGGCGGACGGGGCGGTCGGACGGGACTATCCGCACTGTCTGCCTTCCGACGCCGTCTACGTTTTGGACACGCCGACCACCCCACTTAAACACTGACCACCGACAGCGTTCGCCCAACTGTCCATTGGAGCATCCTATGAGGCCGATATTACTCAAAAAGAACGGTAACATTTCCAAAAAAAAACAGCCTAATAATCACTGCTAAATGAGGATCAATGTAATTGATTTATCATTTTTTTTTTTTTAAAATGTAAACCCTAAACCCTATACCCTAATTACCCTAAAACTTTTCTTTTCTCCCCTAAATTGTTTTACGAATGAGGGGAATGTAGTTAAGTTGAATATGTTTGGATTATTTACTCATATTATCCTTCTAAATAGGTTTTGAGAAGATCTGAAGATGGTGGGGATTTTTTTAAAGTTCATTACGAAATCAAATGTTTTGCAGAAATAATCAATTCCTTTTTCATCGTAAGCAAATGAAATTTTTTAAAAAGGCCCCAATACATAATTAGAATAACAGTTTAATGGATTTCAACCTCATGATATTTAATGAAAGGTTGTGTTTTCTAATTAGAAGTGCATCACGATCTTCAAATCAGGGTTGACGAATGTCAACGTCCGCCCCAAAATAGCATCCGTTTTCCGGACATTCAAATGCACAGACGCTAGCGGACGCAGCGTCCCGACCGTCGTCGGAAAGCGGACGGGCGGGGCGGATGGCCCAAGGCGGACGCCCAGATCGTGCGGACCAGATCAGTCCACCCGTCGATCGGACGGCCGTAATTGGGCGGACGGAGGACAAGCGGACGCTGCGGACACAACTTCCGCGTCCGAACGTCGTGTCAACCATGCTTCAAATAAACATCGAGTCTTTCATATTTTTTAATGAAATTTTGATTAGATTTGAAAACAAAGAAAAAGAATCAATGTTTTAACTTTCAAATCATATATGGCTATATTTTTCCTTAAAAACATAGAAAAATTCGTTACTTGAGTTGGTTGAGTAGAATACATTATACACTTATACATGTGCTATATTTATTTTGAAGGGTAATTCCAATATTCTTATTTCAAATGTTTTTAAATATTAATTTAAAAAAAGAGGGTTCATTGTTTAAAGATCTAAAAAATTGACAAACATAATTTCTATTATAAATAGGAATTGAATTCGGAATTCGATTTTTGAAATGATTCAAATGAACAAGATATTGATTATAAAATATTTCTTCGTTTGAGTTTTCAAAATGAATTCACGAAACAATTGCAAACTTTTGAACTTAGGTATATGGTATTGTTTTCGGTTTGTACTTTGTAGAGTCTAATACTTCAATTTTAATCCTAAATAAATGAAAAAACTCCACATGAATGAAATGTTTCTATGTATTGCACAAAGATTTCTACCAATTACTATGATAATTAAATACATTATTACATTTCATAAAATATTCTACATAGAAAGAAAAAATCATTTCAGTTTTCAATCATGATAAACGATGTCTTCTACTCTTTCTGTTATATGTTCGTTTTGTATAACGTGTACATTGTACAATCTTTGAGAGCAGGGGAGTTCATTTTTAACTCTCATTGAAATAGAAAATATATTTGTGTTTGGATTTTGAAATCATTATGTATTCTACGGTCTTGCAAGAATGCATCTTGCTCCTTCCTTTGAATCCTTTTGATATTTTCTTTTTTTTCCTTTGCTTTCTCGTAGGGCTCTTGTTCTTTTGTTCTCTTCATTTGACCAGCCTATTTGGCTTGGCTCTTAGTTTTTGTTTTTTTTAATGCAATGGTTTATGCATATGTTATAAAAAATATATATTATTTATTTAAAATTAATATATTGATGAACAAACGCATAAAGGCATTCAATGCTTTCACATTTAAAGTTATAAATCTATCATAAATCACTTTTGCAAATTTGAATGATTGAATCGAAAATTTGAAAATGTAATTACAAGAGCTTTCAATTCAATCAATTGCATAAATCATAAATGTTGAAATGCAACTCGTATGAGTTTAGCATCTATGAAGATTAATTCATGCCATCCACATGCAATTTTCCAATTTAATAAAATGCAATTGAGTACTTCAATTTCTTTCTTTCCAATTCTCTAAGTAACATTCACTTTATATCTTTCTCTATTTGTTTATCTATTTTTTGGGAACAAATGGAGAAACCGTCTTTGTCTATATTTGAACATGCACTCTTATTTGATTGATGAAGAATAGATCTATGAAATATATAATCATTGATTTGTTCATGTTGATTTATCTAATATATTTTATATATGTATATATATTTATATATATATATATCATTAAAGGAGTATGGAAGACAAGATTGACAGATTGTGTTCGAATGTTGTTGATTTTGAAATGATTTAGTACTATATCATTTATAAGAATATTATAGTAGTGTTATGTTATAATATTTCTAAAACAATTGCAACAAATATTAAAATACATGCTAAATTAGGTTTGTTAGCCTACCAATTGTTCATTAATAGACATAATTGAATAGCCCCCTTAAATGAAACATTCAATATCTAATATCTTACAATCCAAATGGTGGATTTGTCTAAAATTTTTTCCACATCTTTTCCAACTAATTTACTACAAGATCCTACGGTTACATATGCCCAAAAGTATTTTTCTTCCAAGACTTGGTATTTGTACTACTAATAGCAGTTTTGAAGTATTTTTAGTGAAAAGAACTTTAGGGGTTAAACATCTATACCATGAGATTTTGAAAAAAGAACAATTTGCTTCATTGGGGATAACTATAAGTCCATGCTCTTTTTCAATAGCCAAAACACACTTGCAAGGACTTAGACATTTAGCGGTTTACTAAGTGATTAGACGTCAACTAATTCAATTTAATAGTAGAATTTTTATTCAACTACCTTCTTACAATTGCTTTATACACAATGCAACGTGAATATTTGGGTACATATATTAAACGTCGCAATCCTTTCGTGAATTTTTGCACATTTTAGCTCATATCTTTGTATAAAATATCATTTACCAAGAATTCATAAATTTGGTCATAAAGGAAGGCTACCTTTTTTTAATTTCAAATTTTACATTGAATGAATGAAAAGTTAGTTGAACTATACAGTGCCATGAAGACCTCTGTTTATCGTGCAAAATATGGATTTAGGGTCGCTTTAGGGTCAAACCGCCCCATCCGCCCTCGTACCCGTCCGCCTCATCCGCCCAGACCCCCGTCCGCCTAGACCCCGTCCGCCCTGATACCTGTTCGCCGTCCGCCCTGTCCGCCCCATCCGTCCCGATACCCATGCGCCCTGTCCGTCGGATCCGCCGTCCGCCCTGTCCACCCCGTCCGTCCCGATACCCATGCGCCCTGTCCATCGGATCCGCTGTCCGCCCTATCCGCCCTGTCCACCCCGTCTGCCCTGTTCGTCCCGTCCGCCCCGATACCCGTCCGCCCTGTCCGTTGGATCCGGCGTCTGCCCCGTCTGCCCCGATACTCGTCCGCGCCGTCCTCAGTCCGCCCTGTTCGTCGAATCCGGCGTTCGCCCTGACTGCCCCGTCCGCCCCGATACCTATCCGCCCTATTACAGCGATGCGTCCGCCCCTCTGGACCGTCCGATCGGGCGGACACCAGATTTGTCCGCCCGTGGCTGTCCGATCGGGCGGACGGGGCTGTAGGGTTTCGGGGAGGCGGACGGCCGATCCGTCCGCCACCCCCGGCCCGTCCGATCGGGCGGACAGTTTAGGGCCATCCGCCCTTATAAGAGGGGTGGACGGGCTGTCCGCATTGTCAATTTTGCTTTGCCCCTTGTGAATGCAAGGTGGAGCGGAGAGCTTGGTGGTTCATCCTCCATTGGCTCCTTTCCGAGGCAAGGCAAGAGTGATTTATTGGGGGCCTCCTTGTTGCCAATTTTTTGAACACTTGCGCGTGAATTCAATTTCAAATTAAAAAATTTGATCTATATCAATTTCATTTGTCACGATCACGAAGGGAAAGAAGAAGGTTGCGAAGCTTAAACATGAAGAGGGACCATCAAACTTGGAGGTAGCTCGCCAAAGTCCTTCAGAGGAATGCAAAAAATTCATGATTGAGTGCATCGTTCAATTTTATGAATCGGAAACAACATTGTCTTTAGACAATAAGTACATCAGATATCAAGAGGAGTGCGTGTCTAAATTCAAGGTAGACATGACACAGATGTTGTTGGATGCATTGAATGTGGCGAAGTGGCATGACGAAATGCATAAAATGTACTTCACCAAATGTTTGGAGAACAAGGTTCATGACGCTTTGTGGAATTTCAAAGTCATTTTGGTTAAATATGGCAAGAAATATCGACCCAATGACGCCCAGTTTGAAGAAGTGATTCTGAAAGCGGACTTATTTAGGGGGCGATGTGCTCCATTCGCCAAAACGCACAATCGAGTTGGTTCAATTGGTTGGTGGAAAAGCAATGATGGAGTTGCTGAAGCGGAAAGGACCAAACAGCACCTAATAGCACTTCCAGTTACAGCACGCGTGATTGCTGTTGATGATATAACGATGAGAGGTGAATATGCAACGATTCGAAAGGTTCGTATTGAAGGATGTCCAGGAATACTTCCTCATTGGGAGTTTGCGGCAAAGAAATCCATTCACCACCAAACTCGACCCGATCTTGCAAAGTTAGAACATCAAAACGAATCAATGGTTGTTCAGATTCCACACGCGGGTGTGATACGGTTTGCTGCGGTGCACGGTACGACGTGTGAAGGTTATGCGTATTGGTGGAATGGTGGAACTCTTCTACAAATGTTGAATATGGATAAGGACTTTCCAGACAACATTCAAATCCGTTTGATGTATACGAATCCAACCGAAGAGGAGGTTGTAAAAGCTCACCATTTAGGACAATATCGGAAGAAGCGCACGGAGTTGACATGGGCGTTTATGCATATAATGTATGCAGTGCATCTTGCTGAACATTTGTACAATGATCTTTCTTTGGACAACATCTTGTTGTATTTTACAGAAGATGAGTCACGTGTGTACATTGGAGTTTGCGATTGGGGTATGACCACCTTAGCTTCTCAGCCAATGAAGTCTTTGTACACGTTTACATCAGCACATGAGATGAAACAGACTTTGCAAAGGAGATGGTGGGTGAATCCACGTATTGCATATTTGCATAAAGCAGGTGCAGATGTGGAAGGCATTCCGATGTATTCACGTAAGTCGGAAGAGTATGCCATTCGAAAAATTGCTCGGCGGATGAATGGAAACAACATGTCAAAGGCGTATTTCAACGTGCTACTTAAAACACCTAGTGTGACACAATTTGCCTTTCATGACTTTGCAAAAGTGTTCTATGCTTACTTGAAGCGCATTTCTTCAAAGAGTGACGATGAAAATACTAGTTTGGCCCATGTGATTACGCGATTTTTTAATACATATCGTTGGGCGATGCCAAATGAACATTTCCGCCATTTATATTAGATTGGTAGTGCAGATGTAGTAGTTGAATAGGTTATATAGGCATTAAAAATTAGTTTAGAAATATAGAGTTGGAATGAAAAAAATTATATGTGCAATTAGCCAAATGTGCACAATGTATGGTATTCTACATTAAATTGAATACATTTTGCCCATATTGATTATGTTTGTATTTGTGTTGATCTTGATTTTTTAAATAGTATATATATATATTTGAAGTCACAAACTTTTTTAGTTTGCCTTCTGAAAATGAATTGGAATTTTTTCATAGTTTCAAGACTATCATGGACTCATGGTCAAACTTTATAATCTTTTAAATTGTTTAAAGATTAAGGGAGTGACCGCGGGGCAGTTTGGGTAGGGCGGTCGGGGGAAATAGGGCCGTCAAAGCGGACGGACGGGGCAGACGGGGTGACAGGCGGACGGGGCGGTCCCGGCGGACGCTGCGGACACAGCGTCCGCGTCCGGACGTCGTGTCAACCCTACTTAGTTCGGCCTTTGACCTAAATAAAAAACGTACTTCTAAAGTAATTGGAGTTGTGGAAATAGGAAGACGATTCAAGTCCATATACTAACTCTCATGAAGACTGGCTAAAAGGAAAATATCAGCTTAGAAGTGGGTAATCCACAACCTCTAAGGCGTCACAACTCCTTGAAAAAAAGGGGTAATCCACGCTCTATCTTGCAAAAGTAGACTCTAATATCAAAAAGAACTAGAGAAAGATGCACTCTCTTCAAACTGTTGCGGACGGCAACTCTTAGACGGAACCAAGATCAGATTTGAGGGGATACCTCAAACAGAGACAAGAACAAGCTAGAAGTGAGGGGATTCCTCACACATGACTCAGAACGTGTTTCAAGATGAGAAAACTAAAAGATGTATTGATAACATGAAGTCAAAGAATGACTGGGTACAATTGGTGTTGAAGAGAGTGAGGGACAATGGCCCTCGACTCTCTATTTATACTAGACTAAGGAACCTTCCGGAATAAGGCCTTGAAAACCTTTGGAAATATCCATAGGTCTTTCCGGAAGCTTGTGGAAGCTTCCGGAAACTAGGAGGATCTAGTAGAACCTTCTGAAAGCTTGTAGAAGCTTCCGGAAACTAGTGGAACCAAATGGAACCTTCCGGAAGCTTGTGGAAGCTTCTGAAAACTGGTAGAACTAAGTAGAACCTTCCGGAAGCTTATGGAAGCTTCCGGAAACAAATAGAAACTAATGAAGACTATTCGAATCTAGTAGAATCATTGGAAACAACTTGTACACTAGGCCACCGCTTTTAAGGAGGTTCTTAAGAGGCATCTTTGTTGCAAAGGCGGTGGAGACTCTATTAGGGACGAAACTACTGGATAAGGCCCGGTATGGCACGTCCGTAACACTTGAACACATATTTTCCTATTAGTCTATATATTTAGGTACATTTGCAATATAGATAACCATGACAACAAGTTCATGCATGCACCTAGTTATAACCTCAATGAATTAAAACTTTTCTATAGTACAAGCTAAGATCATCAATGCCTCTGAGTAGGCCATGATGGGTTGTCTAGGTTATTCACTTACTCTCTAGTATTAAAAAAGGTTTTAGTGTGTAGTGCTCTAATCTATGTGGACATTTTTTTTTCTTTATTCATTATTTATTAGACTTCATATCCATTGTCATTGGGGTTGAAATGACCAACATATCAATATAAACTTTTGACTAGAAATTTAAATTTTAGTGAGGAATACAAATTGTTTACACATATAATTGAACTTTCAAGTATTTATTCAAGTGGCACTGACAATTGCAAGTGACAAAGAGATTACAAACAAATCCCTATAGTTATAATAATAAACTTAAATTCATAACCATAGGTCCTAAAATTTACTATAACTAATAAATATTATAATTTATAAAATTTTCTTTATTTTTGGTAAAAATGTGTAGAATTTGATTTTATAGGCTTCTTCTCTAGTCTCTTTCTAGTTGTACACTAGTTGTTTCTCAGTCATTTTCTATAGCATTAGAAGATTTAGCTTTTCTATTGCTTTGGTTGTATAGATTTGGTTCACTTTTCTATTGATTTGGAAAGTAATTTGTTGAATTAGATAGAAATCAATAAAAAAGTGAACCAAATGAATGTGACCAAATCAAAAAAAAAATTAATTGAATTTTCTAATAGTGAAGTTAATTGTTTCCTAGTTGCTATTTAGTCATACACTAATTGTTTCTTAGTTGTTTCCTACTTGGTTCTAAAGTTCATTCCCATTTGTCTCAATAGAGGAGATTTCAACTTGTAGGAGGGCTAATGGGCTATGAGTCCCTCCAATTCTCAAACTCTAGGAATTGTCCTGCAATAGGTCGTAGACGTTGCAATGCGACTGCCATGTCTGAAAAAAATTTAAAAAAATTAAAATTTCTTTCGCATTTCAAGAATGAAATTTTTTTTTTAAAGTTTGTTTGTCAGGAATAGCTGTTCCCTAGAATTGCAAGGGGGGAACTACCAGGCACAATTGCTTGAAACGGCCTTCCCAACCCCCTAGAAATTCTCTAATGTATATCAATTGTCCCATATCAATTGTAAAGAGGATCATTAGCTGGACATATAAGACTTACAAGTTGTAGTCTTGTACAATATATTTTGTTGATAGAACTCTAAGATTTCTACAATCTACAAAAATAAAAAATATTTGAAATCCACAAAATTGTAAAATCTATAGAATTGTAAGGTATTCTAAACCAATGAAACATATTCAATTCCAATATTTGAATTTTTGAAATCTAGGAAGAAAGTAGATCAGAAATTTTGAAATCTAAAAAAGGTAGATTTGAAATTCAAAAATCTAGAAAAAGGTATTTTCAAAAATTCTACAATCTAGAAAGAAGGTAGCTATGAAGTTTTGAAATCTACAATTCATTGAGATTAATATTTTAAAATCTACAAATCTACTAATCATAAATAAATCCCAAATGAATCCCACATGAGGCATGATTTTTACAAGTGTTGCACCTCTTTCCAAGATTTAAGGGTATTGACTACAATTACAGGTCTTCAAATTATCACCTGTGGCAAACCAATTGCAAGTATCCTATACATAGTATAGTCGCAAAACCCTTCATTTTCTTCTAGTAGAGGAAGACAAAATCCCCTTCTCTATAGGCAATATTAATGAACTTGAGCATTGAATTTCAATAAAATTGAGAGTTGTCAAGGAAGTCAAGTTTCTCAATTCCTTGCAACCTTTGGCAATGCCAAAAAGCTTAAACACCCACCCAAATGGAGAGTTGTCAAGGAAGACAAATTCCATACTTCTATTGGCAATGCAAACAAGCTTGAACATCCACCCAAATATAAAGTTGTCAAGGAAGTCAAATTCCACACTTCCTTTGGCAATGCCACCAAGCTTGAACATCCACCCAAATCTAAAGTTGTCAAAGAAGACAAGTTCCCAATTTCTATTGGCAATGTTGCCAAGCTTGAACACCCATCCAAATGCAGAGTTGTCAAGGAAGTCAAGTTCCCTACTTCCTTTGGCAATGTGGCCAAACTTGAACACCCTTTCAAGTTGAGAATTGTCAAGGAAGTCAAGTTCCCTACTTCCTTTGCCAATACGGCCAAGCTTGGATACCCACCTAAATCTAGGGTTGTCAAAGAAGTCAAGTTCCACACTTCCTCTGGCAATGCTGCCAAGCTTGAACATTTGTACAAATTGAGAGTTGTCAAAGAGGTCAAGTTCTCTACTTCCTTTGGCAATGTTGCTAAGCTTGAACATTCATTTAAATATAAATCGATCAAGGAGTTCAAGTTCCCCACTTCCATTGGCAATGCCGCCAAGTTTGAACACTCATCCAAATAAAGAGTTGTCAAGGAAGTCAAGTTCCCCACTTCCTTTGGCAATGTGGCCAAGTTTGAACATCCACCCAAATCTAAAGTTGTCAAAAAAGACAAGTTCCCGACTTCCATTGGCAATGTTGCTAAGCTTGAACATTTGTACAATTTGAGAGTTGTCAAGGAAGTCAAGTTCCCCACTTCCTTTGGCAATGTAGCCAAGTTTGAACATCCACCCAAATCTAGAGTTGTCAAAGAAGACAAGTTCCCGACTTCTATTGGCAATGTTGCTAAGCTTGAACATTTGTACAATTTGAGAGTTGTCAAGGAAGTCAAGTTCCCCACTTCCTTTGGCAATGTGGCCAAGTTTGAACATTCATCTAAATTTAAAGTTGTCAAAGAAGACAAGTTCCTGACTTCTACTGGCAATGCCACCAAGCTTGAACATTTGTACAATTTGAAAGTTGTCAAGGAAGTCAAGTTCCCCACTTCCTTTGGCAATGTAGCCAAGTTTGAACATCCACCCAAATCTAAAGTTGTCAAAAAAGACAAGTTCCCGACTTCCATTGGCATTGTTGCCAAGCTTGAACATTTGTACAATTTGAGAGTTGTCAAGGAAGTCAAGTTCCCCACTTCCTTTGGCAATGTAGCCAAGTTTGAACACCCTTGCAAATTGAGAGTTGTCAAGGAAGTCAAGTTCCTCACTTCCTTTGGCAATGTGGCCAAGTTTGAACACTCATCCAAATTGAGAGTTCTCAAGGAAGTCAAGTTCCACACTTCCTTTGGCAATGTGGCCAAAATTGAACATCCACCCAAATCTAGAGTTGTCAAAGAAGACAAGTTCCCGACTTCCATTGGCATTGTTGCCAAGCCTGAACATTCTTGTAAATTGAGAGTTGTCAAAGAAGTCAAGTTCCCCACTTCCTTTGGCAATGTGGCCAAGTTTGAACATTCACCTAAATTTAAAGTTGTCAAAGAAGACAAGTTCCCGACTTCTATTGGCAATGCCACCAAGCTTGAACATTTGTAGAAATTGAGAGTTGTCAAGGAAGTCAAGTTCCACACTTCCTTTGGCAATGCAGCCAAACTTGAACACCCTTGCAAATTGAGAGTTGTTAAGGAAGTCAAATTCTCCACTTCCTTTGGCAATGCCACCAAGCTTGAACATTCTTGCAAATTGAGAGTTGTCAAAGAAGTCAAGTTCCCCACTTCTTTTGGCAATGCCACCAAGCTTGAACACCCTTGTAAATGGAGACTTATCAAGGAAGTCAAGTTCCCCACTTCCTTTGGTAATGCTACCAAGCTTGAACACCCATCCAAATGCAAAGTTGTCAAGGAAGTCAAGTTCCACACTTCCTTTGGAAATGCGGCCAAGTTTGAACACTTATCAAAATAGAGAGTTGTCAAGGAAGTCAAGTTCCACACTTCCTTTGGCAATGAGGTCAATCTAGAGCACCCTTTCAAATTGAGAGTTGTCAAGGAAATCAAATTCCCAAGTTCTTTTGGGAATGACCTCAAGCTTGAACACCATTGCAAATCTAGAGTTGTCAAGGAAGTTAAGTTCCCAAGTCCTTTTGGCAATGACTTCAAACTTGAACACCCTTGCAAATTGAGAGTTGTCAAGGAAATCAAATTCCTAAGCCCTTCTGGCAATGACTTCAAGCTTAAACACCATTGCAAATCTAGAGTTTGCAAGGAAGTCAAATACTCCACTTCCTTTGGCAATGACCTCAAACTTGAACACCATTGCAAATTGAGAGTTCTCAAAGAAGTCAAACACTTCATTTCCTTTGGCAATGTTGCCAAGCTTGAACACCATTCAAAGTCTAGAGTTGTTAACAAAGTCAAGTTCCCCACTTCCTTTGGCAATGCGGTCAAGCTTGAACACCTTCTCAAATAGAGAGTTGTCAAGGAAGTCAAGTTCCCAAGTTCTTGTGGCAATGCTACCAAGCTTGGACACCCATCCAAATTTAAAGTTGTCAAGGAAGTCAAGTTCTCCATTTCCTTGGGCAATGCCACCAAGCTTGAACACCCACTCAAATTGAAAGTTCTCAAGGAAGTGAAGTTCCCAAATTCTTGTGGCAATGCTTCAAATAAATAGCAAAAACTCAAATCTAGTCTTAATAAAGTATTGCTTGATGCAAATTTGTTTGGTAATTGTTTGAGGAATCCAAGTCCACTAAGATCAAGAATCTTGAGTGATGCACAACTACTACAAAGATTTGATATTGTTTTGTTTAGAGTACTTGCAATATTTGCTAACAATGTATGTGACAATTTCTTTGCATTTGAGTTTTTCACTATAAGTATCTCCAATCCTGAACATTGCATACCATATTGAAGTAATATGTTCATGTTGGCAAATTGTACTTCAGAATTGTCTAAAGTACTCTCCACAATCAATAAACGAAGATTTTTAAAATGGAAACTTTGGTCCCATTTCATCAAAGGCAAATCATGGTTCTTAGTTCCTCGCCAAGAAATGCCTTCAAGAATGTCAACATCCTGCATTGAAAAAAGCTTAAATTAAAATGTATGACATCATGTAGAAGCTTCAAAAGATATTTGATTTTTTCTAACATACTTCAAAAATCATGATTCTTAAAATGATATAGGTTTGAATGTTCACTAGTTATTGCATTCAAATATATATAACAAACATGTTATCAATGCTTAGTTTCACACTAGTTAGCACTATTAAAATATTACCTTTTTTGAAAATCCACTTTCTGGTATCATAGATGGATTCCAAACTCTTGTACCCTTGGCAATCTTTCGTCCCATATCACGTAATTGATCATGCATCTCTAAAATTTCACCATCTTTATTGAGTTTCAACAATGACATGTCAATCAATCTATCCAATTCCTGCATTGGAAGGATGCCATCATTTGACCACATATACAAGATGGTCTCTTTTGATAACCCAAAGGGATATACATCTCTACAAAAGAAACAAGCCACGTCCAAGAATATCCTCTTTTCAATATCATTGTTCAATCCATCAAAGCTTATTTTCAAGGTGTTCCAAATTTCTTCATCACCATCCAAATTCCTTCCTCTTGCCATCCTTTGTAATGCTCGTTCCCAACTTCGCAATCTCCTTTTATTGTGGAGAAATGCACCCATCACTTTCAAGCTCAAAGGCAAGCCATTGCAAGCTTTCACAACATGTTTGCGTAAAGCTACAAAGTCTGGTGACAAAGAATCTTCATTCCACGAAAGGTGAGTAGTAAAAAGCATGGTTGCTGCCTTTTCATCCAACGACTCTACATCCAACCTTCCCTCATTGCCCACAAGTGACTTTATTGTACTCCATATGCGTGTTGTCAAAATTATTGTGGTACCCTTGCTAGCTTGGACAATGTCAAGAGGTACGATTTCATGCACTAGAGATTCTTCGTTGACATCGTCAAGTATTAGAAGAATCTTCTTTTTAGTGAGGAGCTCTTTGATCATCTTTTGAGCATCTCTCAAATTCTTGGGTTTATGATCATTTCCAAGTTTTGGTAATATCTCGCACAATATTTCATATGAACTTTGATAGTTTTTGAATTGTGCAACAAAGCATGATGCATGGTAGGAGGAATTCACTGTTGCATCATCAAAAATTGCCTTTGCTAGTGTAGTCTTGCCAATTCCACCCATGCCAACAATCCCTAGGTAACCCATTTTCAAAAGCCCTTTGGCTTTCAATAGATGTTGTCCCAAATCAACAACAATTTCTTTTAGAGGAGCAATTTGTTCATGATTCATCTGTATAAATACAAGGTCACTTCAGTTATATCAATTTCATCTAAAAGTAAAACACTACAATTAAAACAATGTCAAGCACCAAAGATAAATACATAAAGCAAATATCACTTCTTGAATTTTGGTAATTTGTGTAAGCAATTTCATACCTTTGGAACATAGTCCATAATGGACTCAGAATCTCTTAAGGTGGAAGATGAACCAAATTGTGGTACCATTTTGTTTGAATATGTTCCCTTCCAAAAAGACTTCTTCAAACTTATGAGCCTTTCACAAATGCTAGAAAATGTTGGTCGTTGAAGAGGGTCTTGAGTCCAACATTCTTGAATTAAGTTTGTCAATTCTTTGCAATTGTTTGGTAGGTCTGGTCTCAAGTTTTTATTTCTGGTGCCATGTATACATGATATTTGATCATGGAAGTCTTTCAGTTCCAAATCAAAATATGGAACCTTTCTTGATAGAATCTCTGAGCATATCATAGCAAATGACGACACATCTGCTTGAAATGGATACACTGGAGTTTTACTTTCTTTGATCATTTCGGGGGCCATGTATCCAAGTGAACCAATTGTATACTTTGATGGCTTTGGATGTTGAGGATTACTACAAACTTCTAATTGAGAAGTCCCATAATCAGTGATCTTGAATATGTGATGAGGATTCAAATCCTCCATAGATATTGAACTTGACAAGATATTATCAGGTTTCAAGTCAAGATGTGCAACTTGCATGTCATGAAGGTAATACACACCCTTTGCAATTTGGTGCATGATATCAATTGCAAGACGATAGGATAAAGGTCTTTTTACTTCCTTCAATATGGTAGACAAGCTTGATTCCATTAATTCCATCACCATATGCATTTCACCACTTCCATCATCTTGAAGATTTTCATCAATTTTTCCATTAATCCCGCAACCAAAAAATTGAACAAGATTTGGATGGCTCAAGCCTGCTAAGATGCCTGCCTCTTTTCGAAAGTTCATGAGATATTCAAGATCGCCTTCCAATACTTTTGTTGCACATGTGAGGCCTAACCAATTTGATTTGTATACATGTCCATAATTTCCTGCACCAATTTCTCAGATCAATTTCGGTGTCTTGAAATCATTGGGAATTTCCAAAGCATCCAAGTCTCCACCGTCAACTCGATCCAAATTTCTGAGTCTCAACAACAAATGTTGTGCAATTTTGTAATCCTCTGACACTTCTCCTTGAAGTACAAATTGAAGCTTCTTCTTCAAGACTTGCTCATCATCAAGGACTTGTTCATAAGTAGCCGCATCAAATTGAATAGGTAGGACATCATTTAATTGATTTGGATGGCATATCAAATACATATCTGATGTTGTATCATAACAAGATTTCAAATCTAAGAGCAACTCACGAAAAGTTTCTTTGTTTTGGAGTTGAAACGCAACCAAATGACACCATCGATCTTGTTGAGTGCAACTTTTGCCAACAATCTCTATTTTACTTTGAAGACAACACAATTCTTCAAAAATAGATTGGAACTTGAGATCTTGAGTAGCACTTGACAACAATTTTTTAATCCCCTTCATAGCTTGTATGAGTTTGCCAAAAAGATGTACACATTGATTTTTGTTCAAGACTTTCAACTTTGAAGATGCTTCCATATCCTTCAAACATTTTTCAAGATTTGGTAAAATAGTGCATAGTCTTTTACAATGCTCACTTTGCACTTGTAAGAAATCCTTGTCTTTCCTGCAATGTATTTAATATTTGTTGTCAATGTAATTTCTTTATAAGATATAGAAAAAGAAATTATTCTATAATATTCAATAAAATAACCAGATGTATTTTATAAATAAAATGTCATTGAACAAAATCTAGTAATAGAACGATAACTCTATTGAAATTAGAGTGCATATTTTTTAATTGGATTATATAAATAAATGCATAATAGAAGACTATGTGCATAATTCTTTGTAGAATTTAAAGCAAATCAAATCGATAAGTATGAAACGAAGTTTGTAATTTGAAAAATACTTTACATAACAAGCACTTTTCAATTGCCAATACTTCCTATATAACATATATTCTCACCGGGTGGACCTTACAAAACCCTTGTATTTCCAAAAGATTGCCATTGTGAAGAAGCTTGCCATCCATATAAAAATGCGGGCCATTTCATTCAACATATCAAGTAATATAGTAAAGATCTACAGTAGCTTCAAAAAAATACGAAGAAGAAAGTTAGAAAATAATGTTCAAACAATTAAAAATAGCAAGGTTCCAAGAGAAATTCAATTAACCAATATATTTAAAACCATCTCATATAAAGAATCATATGAAAATTGCTTACCAATATGACAATACTTATACAAATCTTGTATCATATAAAATATATAAGAATTAAAAATGACCACGTTCTAACCTACATTTCATGCATGAGTCATGGAAGTTTAATTGAAATGTATAGATTCTTGATATTGCAAAAGCAATTCCGTAATCTACATGAATGTTTCAAGAACACTACTAAAAAATGATTATTATTTTTCAAATATACAAAAATTGATGATAGAAATTGAATTCCAAACTCTGAAAAAGAATAATCCTCATTATAGATCATACTTCATTCACATTATAATTCTCTATGAATTACCACAATTTTTAGAAAAATACAAGGATAATATTTGATAGGGTTTAGGGGACATTTCCTACCTCCTAATTGATAAGCCCTACAATCTCCATCTTTATAAAAGATCAACTCATTCTTTGTAATTGATTAATTTCATAAGTATTTTTTTTTTGTCCATGACTCTTGAACTAATAGTTTCTTGTAGAAGGATATAAGGAATTTTGAGGGATATTCAACCAAGGATTCCATTTCTAAGTGGAAAAAATCACCAAATTGCAACAAAGTCTTTGATGATTTTCAATGAATGTATGACATTGGATGAAAAAGATATACCTGGTTATGCTTCATCCACGTCCATGTTGGTAAATTCTTGCATCATGTTAGAGAATCATTTCTTGAAATATCCAAAATGAATGAAATAATGAGCTCCACTTTCGCTACCATCCTTTTTGATAATTCATAGCCAAATGCACAAGTTATAAATGTGCACACTTATCACCAATTAGTCTAATGAAGGATCTTAATCCTCTCTCTCTGCAGCCATTCCCATTTTGTTCATCCTTACAACACTAGAACATTCACTTATTGAACAAATACAAATTAGAACATTAGAGATACCTATTATCATTCAATGCTTTGAAAATTCAAAATTGGTTCAAGCCATGTCCAAGAATGTCACACTAGGACATGTTGAAATATATGTTTATCTACATGGCAAGAAGACTTAATCAAACTAATAGTATGGCAAATTAGAGATGAAATCACTAAATTGGTAATAAATTGTTTGCACAATCTTCTAGATGATTGTAGAGAGTTTTAAATGAATAATCATTTTCTTCATTAGTAATGTCATGTTTCCTCCAAGTCTCTAGATGTACATCAACCACTAAATGGAGATTGCTCCTAGCAATCTCTAGATGAATGAAATCCAAGAGAAACATCTTTCTTATCATTAGTTGATAGCTACATTTATTCAAAGCTTTCAATGTGCACACTCATCAACAACTACTAAGGAGCTTAAAACTTCCATCTTGGTAGTCACTCCCAATTTGATCATGCAACATTGTAACTTGTTATGTGCTAAGCCAAGCTCTTGCACCACTATGCAAATTCTACATGATTCAAGGTTCACTATTAAGACATTTATATTCACCTATAAATTAACTTTGACTTTACAATAACAAGCCTTGATTGCACAACAAGATGGTTAGGAATTTCATCTCATGCTACTCAAGTTCCACCCTCAAAGCTGAAGTACAAGAACAAAAAAAGTTTCAAAAGGAACCTATTCGAAATTGCCTCGCATAACCAAAAGCAAACACTAAGTAAAGAAAGATTCAATCATTAGAGGTGATCCTATGGGGAGAGCATTGAATTCATAAATTCATTCTCATCATGTTCAACAACAATATATTAAGACAAGTTGGAATGCTTGTTCTATTGCCAACAAGACCCAACTAAAATCATAGTAGTCTAAAACTATGAATCATTTACAAGTTATTGTATGAACAATGGCAGTAGCAAAGACAAGAAGTAAATTTTGGTGTATTTTGGATGGAGTGTTAGTGTGTGAGCATAAAATCTATAAGCCCATGGCCCTAATAGTCTTTACTACAAATATGATCTATAGTTATAAGTGTTTATGTTACATGTACCTATGTTTTAGACTCTTTTTATGTTACAATGTACCTCTGTTATTGGTACATATATTATAAACACCTTCAAATGGTTGTAGGTACATACCCTAGTTGTCATAATGGACAGGATATTATTGTTCACGGACGAATCAAACCGATTTAGGCTCACCGGTTGTCAACTTTGGAGCTCTGTAACTTTTTCAAAAAGTACCCGAATTGGCATATGAAATGTTTTTCAGCATCTACAGTTTTTATAGATGCCGAAAAACATCTCATATGCCCAATTTGGATACTTTTTGCAAAAGTTACAGGGCTCCGAAGTTGGCAACCGGTCAACCCAAATCGGTCTGATTCGTCCGTGAACAGTAATATGCTGTCCATTATGACAACTAGGGTACATACCTACAACTAGGTTCAAGACTCATATCCTCACATCTCTATACTCACATGCAGCATCATTGGTTTGTTGGTAGGAATGCCAAAGGATGGATGGTTGTGAGAATGTAATAATCCCTAATAGACCAAGTGTTCATTCAATGGACACTTGCAAACTCAAGTAGAGTCATACAAAGTCGATTTCAAATATATGTTTTCAAATTTTGAACCAAGTTAGGAAAATTTTCCCCCTTCACTGAAATTAAAAATAAATCCAATCAAAAACCTAGATCAAAAGTTATGTTACCTAAAAAATTTAGGTTGTTTTGGTAATTTTGGAATTCTTTGCTAAATACCTCATCTACTTTTAAAATTTGTCATGTAGATAATTTACATAATATGGTAAAAGGTTCTTTTAAAATAATTCTACATTTAGTACAAAAGTATCATTTCAAGAGGATTCAAACTCTACTAATCCTACTAGGTAAGTTCAAGTAAAGACATTTTTTTCTAACTTTAATCACTCTTTTTTTGAAATCTATGACGTTAAAGTTCTTGAAATTTTTCTTACATAGTCCAAATGTTTATCTCTAAAAAAAATGATTATCCACAAAAACTATGTTTGTCTAGAAGTTTTCCAAATTTTGGATTTCAAATAAAATGTTTCTTCACTAGGCAAGAAATCATCAAAAAATGATTAGTATATTGCTAATTCACTGAACCTCTTTACATTGTTGGGTGATTTAGAATAAGCTAGATTCCATATTTGCTTGTGAAATTTTTTTGAGTGTAACTAAAAAGATTTATAACTCAATGGTGTAAAAATGAAAATTCAACAAGAGCAAAAATTTTATTCCAAGAAGGCTCGAAGTTTATTGGCCTTTTTTTGTAGGAATGAAAAAATTGTATTATTCTCACTTCAAACTTTACAATCTTTCAATCTAGTCAAATGGGCTGAATATTTTCTCTACACATTTTCATAATAGTCTAGTACACTTTTGTATAGTTGAAGTTAAAAAAAATTGATTTAAGAATTTTGGACAATACACTAAAAATGACAATTTATGACAATTTTTCTTGAAAAACACCAATCTCTAATTCTTTAGAATTTTAAGAGTAGTTTTCTAGAATTTTTTTTCTTATTTATCATGGTTGGCCCCAGTGATATTACTTAAGAAGTAGGTCATAAATGAACATGTCAACTTCTATCATGATTGAAATAGTAGTGTAGTATTTTGATATGAACTAAGGTAAACCAACCTTTGATAGTCCAAATGCTAGCCAACCCATCTCAAGCAAAAAAATTCTAGTGATGCACATTTCAAGAATTAGAATGTACACCATTAGTACAATTTTGCCTATAATGGGCCGGTTTACATTTGGGCTATTGTAGTTATAGTTACCTTAGATGCACTACAAGAAGTACATCTCTATAGATATTAAAAAAGACACCCAACCTTTTTGTAGATTATTTGGTAATAAGAAAGACAAGCTTCTATAAAATGCCTTGGAACACTACTTTTCTAGTTGACAAGCAAAGCAACCATCAACACCCTACTTTTTTCAATGTATTTGTATGAAATAAAATTTGCATATATATATTGGAATGTCCAATTTTCTTTGAGGAATTTTACAAATTTGTTTTCTTGTTAAATTTTCTTGACATTGTTTATGACTGGGTCCCTAGATATAGGTCAAATTAGAAACCATTCAAGTAACAAAATTTCAAAAGGACACTATTAAGAATGAATTAGAACACTACTAGCTCTATTTACATGAATGAAACCCAACTCTTATTTTGTCGTACACTTCATTGGGGATTTGAGGTGCATTGTTGAAGTTCTTTTGAGAATGATTCACAATGTTGTCTCATACAATCTAATTGACTCATTATCAAATTTGAAACATTTACCCTATTTTTGAGACTTCACAACCAAACTTAAAAAGAACTCAAGATTTTATTGTACCTCCATCCATGATTGCTACAATGAGGTGAAAAGAGTGTTTATTATGATTTTTCGTCCCCCTCCACTTGCCTTGAAAATCTTGAGCCATCTGATTGAGTGAAAAATTTAACTTCCCCCCTCCTCATCATTGATTGATTACTTGCAAATTCCAGAGGATGTGGATTGTAGATTTGGAAAAAAATAGTGAAACTATTAGATAGCCATCGATTGGTGAAAATCATCTATGTGAATTGGTATGGAATATATATATATATACAAATACATTGACTGGATTGGTATAGGATACAAATACAAATACAAACTTTAGGATATATTCCATATTGATAACAAAGCAATTAGCACCTAAAAATTACAAGTAGGAGGAAGGGGGCTATTGAAATGAATTTTATTTAACTTAATTTAAATTATTATTTTTGAGCTTGGGGATGGGGGCTAGCTAAATGAAATAAATTCAGTTAAATTTTTTTTTTTTAACTCATTGTGACAATTTGTCATGATGACAATGAGCTCAAAAGATGCAATTACTGCATATGCAACAGGCTAACCTTGAATCCTTGATTTTTTTCTCGTGACATTAATTGCTTTTGATTCAATCCTACTGGATTCTTTGTTTGCAATTGGTAGAGTGAAACAACAAAAGAAATAGCTCTAACTATTGAAGATTAATTTGCCGGCCCATTCAAGGAACACACCTTGTATTTAGTGAGGATCCAGTTGCGAGGAAGACGAGCGCTCCACTTCGATCAAGGAACAAAAAACCAACTCCAGCTCTCAACAAGAAACAATGAAGATGACGACGGCAAACAAATGGCGACGGCGCAGATGACGGCGGCCCAAGCCAAAGAGACGAGCTTATCCCAATCAAAGTTCACCGATCTACGCCGCTCAGGTCTGCCATCTGGGGTCATCGGTCAGAAAGTCTAGCGATGAAATTAAATGAAATAGAAGAGAAGCAGCCAACAGGTTCCCACAAAAGCTCCAAACACATGCACGCTACCATAGTCTGGATCTCACTCGGAGCAAATGGCGGAAACGAACACCGACACAAATGTGGTGCCGAAATCCCGAACTCCAGATGACCAGATCCAAACCCAACAATCCACCTTTGTGGTATCGTACAGATCGAAACACTGTCGACAAAGTGCAGCTTTTGCAATTAAGGAGGACAACAGCCCCAAGAGTTTGAAACTTACAGTCTAGCTAGAGTCAGGTCCTAGATGCCGGCTGTGGTAGCGACGATGCAGGACACTTGGCAGGAACGAGAACATGCACGTGGAGAGTTCGGACGATGTAGCTTGGGAGGCGCTAAAGCTTGGTGAAAATCTCGAACTTGGCAGGAACACCCAGAGTGGGGAGAGTAGAAGAATTGCAGAGTTCGGCCAAGGAGAGAGCGCCATAGCCAGTGTGAAGGAGCCAAGGACATAGGTGTGGCACTAAAGCTGCGACCAAGTCGGGGCAACAGTGGTAGTCTGTACGAGTGTGGGACCTGCTTGGGTGCAGAGTCAGACTTCCCCACGTGAAGAACACTATTCTAAGGAGCATTTGTGAGGATGAGGATCGTTTCCAATGCTCGGGATCGGCGCTGTGGAAATACTTGGCCAGATTTCAAGATTCCACAGATGGCGGGGTCTGTATATCCGCACCGTCATAGAGGGAAAGCTTGGTCAAACGCTTACTAAATGGCCATGGCTGGCCCACAATCGTCCCTAACTCCGAGACGGAATTGAGGATCCGGCTCTGCCCGGGGTTGGAGGCTGCCCGGGACGAAGAGAGCCGGCTCAAGAGCTTGTCGCCTGGTGGGAACTCGGGAACTTGTGGGAGCTTGCGAGAACTCCTTGGAACGCGGGCGGGCGGGATGTGCGGGTGGGTTGGGTGACTTGGGTGTGCCATTTCTAGTAAAGGAGCGGACCCATTTCCGATCAGCATTCCATTTCCAAAGTATAGACTGCTAAAATTCCGATCAGCTGTGCTGTAGGTGACAGCTCACGTACAACAGGAGCAGTAGAATGTTCGGGAGGTATACATTGAAACTATAAAATGATCACAAGATGTACATTGCAAGCCACAATGATCACCTAGATCGCTTTTGTAACCAGTCTATGGTTGGAAATTGGTTTGCCTAATGACCAGAAATGGATCACAGAGAATATTCACGAAAAAAATTTATGATAATTTTGATTTTGAGCAAAAAAATGTCAAAAATTATGAAATCCTTCTTAAGTCTATTTCTCTACACTGAGAAAATTTTCCTCAACCTTCCCATGCCACAGATAGGCTAAACTGCTTAAGTGATTGAAAATGGGTGATCATCTTGATAGACCTTGCAACAAATGCACATAGGACATTAAATCCTCCATTCAAAGTGGGCCTAGTACACATTTTTTACCCTTGGGAAACCATTTGAATTTTTTGTTTTTCACATAAATATTTTTTTGCAAATTTTGAATCCATATTTGCAATCAGAGATCTCCAATCAGGTGTAGAAGGTCTAGAACGCACTCTTGACACAATTCAAAATAGGGGGCTTATTTTCAATGAAGCCAGTGGTGGCCGATATGTGCCGAGAGCTGCCTTCATGGATTTGGAGCCTGGCACAATGGACAGTGAGCGATCGGGGCCTTTTGGTCAAATCTTTAGACCATAAAATTTCGTGTTCGGGCAGACTGGAGCGAGTAACAATTGGGCCAAAGGTCACTACGTGGAGGGTGCTGAGCCCATTGATTCCGTGCTTGATGTTGTTCGCAAAGAGGCCGAGAGTTGCGATTGCTCACAAGGTGTGCTGTTACTCCTGCTGGATTTCCTATTTTCACCTAATATTTTTTTCAATAGGACTGGAATAATTATGTTTTCTACTTGTTTTCTCTGCATCCACTCCTAGTAATATTTTCTGTGGAAGGCATTATGAGTTCTACTGTCATTTCTTGGTGCATCTGTTCTGCTTAGCATGAAATATTGAATTTGCTGTAACCTCTACAGTGAAGTTTTTCTGCTGCGCAAGGTTTACACGCTTACTTCATTGGTTTGATATTTGAGTTTCATTTGTTTTTTATTCCGTAGGTCGTTTCACAAAAAGAAAGGATGCAGCTGCCTTGTAGTTCTTCCGGGTTCTTGGATTCATACTTCTTCGTATCCTGATTGTATTGACTGACAATTTTGCAATTGGTAGAGTGAAACAACAAAAGAAATAGCTCTAACTATTGAAGATTAATTTGCCGGCCCATTCAAGGAACACACCTTGTATTTAGTGAGGATCCAGTTGCGAGGAAGACGAGCGCTCCACTTCGATCAAGGAACAAAAAACCAACTCCAGCTCTCAACAAGAAACAATGAAGATGACGACGGCAAACAAATGGCGACGGCGCAGATGACGGCGGCCCAAGCCAAAGAGACGAGCTTATCCCAATCAAAGTTCACCGATCTACGCCGCTCAGGTCTGCCATCTGGGGTCATCGGTCAGAAAGTCCAGCGATGAAATTAAATGAAATAGAAGAGAAGCAGCCAACAGGTTCCCACAAAAGCTCCAAACACATGCACGCTACCATAGTCTGGATCTCACTCGGAGCAAATGGCGGAAACGAACACCGACACAAATGTGGTGCCGAAATCCCGAACTCCAGATGACCAGATCCAAACCCAACAATCCACCTTTGTGGTATCGTACAGATCGAAACACTGTCGACAAAGTGCAGCTTTTGCAATTAAGGAGGACAACAGCCCCAAGAGTTTGAAACTTACAGTCTAGCTAGAGTCAGGTCCTAGATGCCGGCTGTGGTAGCGACGATGCAGGACACTTGGCAGGAACGAGAACATGCACGTGGAGAGTTCGGACGATGTAGCTTGGGAGGCGCTAAAGCTTGGTGAAAATCTCGAACTTGGCAGGAACACCCAGAGTAGGGAGAGTAGAAGAATTGCAGAGTTCGGAACAGTAGAGAGCGCCATAGCCAGTGTGAAGGAGCCAAGGACATGGGTGTGGCACTAAAGCTGCGACCAAGTCGTGGCAACAGTGGTAGTCTGTACGTGTGGGACCGCTTGCGGGCAGAGGCAGACTCCCCCACGTGAAGAACACTATTCTAAGGAGCCTTTGTGAGGATGAGGATCGTTTCCAGTGCTCGGGATCGGCGCTGTGGAAATGCTTGGCCAGATTTCAAGATTCCACAGAGGGCGGGGTCTGCACGTCTGTACCGTCAGTCAGCAAAAGCTTGGTCAAACGCTTACTAAGTGGCCATGGCTGGGCCACACTCGTCCCGAACTCCGAGACGGAATTGAGGATCCGCCTCTGCCCGGGGTTGGAGGCTGCCCCGGAGGAAGAAAGCCGGCTCAAGAGCTTGTCGCCTGGTGGGAACTCGGGAACTTGTGGGAGCTTGCGAGAACTCCTCGGGCGGGCGGGCGGGCGGGATGTGCGCATGGGTTGGGTGACTTGGGTTTGCCATTTCTAATAGGCCAGGGAGGATTGACCCCTCTATTACCCGATGTTATACCTTGTAGGAAACCCTGAAATTTTTTATTTGCCACGTATGATAAAATTTGCAATTTCTGAATTCATATTTTCAATCACAAACCCCAAATGAGCTAGGGATAGAGTGTAATACCAAATTTTATGAGGCACATAATAGAGGGCAATTTTTGACATTTACCCTCTGGCAGGGCAATACATAGGGCTCAGAATAGGGGCTCATTTTAACTTTTAATACTGGAAAACTCAAAAATTACCCCGCTAGGCCCACTTTGAATGGAGGGTTTAACATCCTGCCAAATGCACCAGCTAGCTTGGTGGGAGATCAAGATCATTCAAAGATCATACAAGTAAGCTCGGTGGCAGCATAGAAAACATCAGTACTGTAGTGGCAGCATATGAGCTTGCAACAACAGGTCACTCCCAAGCGTGACATACAAAGATCGTTCAAGCGTTACTTTGTAAATTTTTGGTGAATGAGCTCTATCCATGCAAGCATGCAGACCCACAAGAAAAATAAAATTCTGACGTGGCAACAATTTGCAAATGGTTTTGTAAATTCACTTGTCTGTGTGTACCATATTTTCATATCTACTTTTTAGTGCAACCTGACATGAATTTTCTACACACCGAGAAAATGAAGTTTAGAGCGCAGTACTGGCAAGTTTAGGGTTCAAGCTATGTACCGCAAATTAAAAGCGTAGGTACCACACAGCGACTGATGATGACTCTATGTACATGGCTTCTGTTCTCTTCCAATGTGCTCGCTTGGTACCTTGACATTCCTGAGTCAGATTTGAGATGGCAAAGAATGATGATGATGAAGAGATTTCAGTTGCGCTACTCCACTTGCAACAAGTCCAGCTTATTCGATGATCGTGGTGTTTCATGGTTCGGTATGAATAATGCTGTTCGAATTTAGTTGAGCATTGGTTTCATTGATTGTCAGTGTCTGAGTTCACTTTTTGGATTTTGAGAGGTCTCAATTGAATTTCATGTATTTGTGCAAGCAAATCTTGAAGCAAGATTTTCGTGCATTCTAGGCAATAACTTAAGCAATGGAAACATTGATAGGTTGATCTCTTTTTCACGCTTCTTGGTTGCGGTTGGTTTTACCATCAATGTGCGAATTGAATTGAGCTTTGGCTTCATAAGTTTTCTGCATCTTTGCTGACTTCTGAGGATATGAGCTCACGATTGAATTTCATGTAAACATAACGAATCTTGATGAAATTTTTTCTTGCGTTGCTGGCAGGAATTGAAAAGTCGCAAAGTCTGCCTTTATTTGATTTTACTTGCACGCTGCGTTTCCGTGAGGTAGAGCCTTCAATTTTGGTTTTAAGTTTTCAATTCACGAACTCAGGTAGGGCTCCAGTTTTTCTAGCTTAATTATGAATGACAGAGAATTGTTTCTCTGGTTGGACTACTGGAGACCAACCGCCACAAACTGAGCAATAATAGATTATGAATTTGAGCGCAAGAATCTAAACCTGCTTCGTGGATGAATTTCCTGAGGATAGTTTTGACTGAAGAGAGCAACTTCTAAACCGAACCCTGAACCCTAAAACCCTAATTGCAATTTGACACCACATTTGACATCGATGTCTCCCAATTTCACAGTGATGTTCACTAACAATGAATGTAACTATCCCTTGACGAATTATTGTGAGTCTTGGCTTGGAATTTCACCGGCATTCTCCTTTAGTGTGCACTTACATCATATGAAGTTTTTGTCGACAAAAATAAATGCATTGGCTCCTGGTTTTCATCAAATTTCAAAGGACCAAGAGGATCGAACTGGTTGCTTTTAGCAGTTTTGCGTTCACTGATTTATCCTTTTTGTGCGCGTGATATTTATTTACCAAAGTCACTCATTTGTAAATAATTAAATTAGTTTAGTTTGGAGTATTGTTGACATGTATCAATTTCCACAAAAGTCACTTTTGACACTAAATTTGTAAGTAACTAGTTTTGCACCCTCACTACATTAGTAGGGCTAATCAGTAGTTGTTTTCCGTTTATAATTATTTGATGACTAACACATATGATGTTCTTCAGAAATTCGGAGGAAATTGTTTGAATTGGTGACAAGAAGCTTACATGCGCAAGCTTTAGTATCAATGCATTCTTCAAATTCCTTAGGAAAATATGCACATCTAAGTTGTATTCTGATGTTTTTCAACAAGTGGGTCACTTAGGCTGGAGTATTGATTCACAGTCTAGTTTTCAGTGCCAAAGATCTGCTGGAGTATTCTAGCACGTGCTGTTCTTTTATCCTTTTTCTAGTGTTAAGGTAGACAACGCGAAAACAATTTGGTTGCTTCTCTGATTTTGACAATGAGATATTTGTTTGTTTGTTGGCTTTGAATGGAGAAGGCTTTGCATTGACAAAAGTTACATGTGAGCAAAGTTTGAGTAGGACCGTAGTCGACAGTGCTATAGAATAGAGCCTCTCATTGCCTAGCAGTTTGCTATAAAATTTGTATAATATTAGCTTCAATAAAATCTGACTCAAACCTTGCTACTGTGCTTACCCAGATTTGAATCCTTCGAGTGCAGCTATTTCTCGTTAGTCTCCTGATGCAGATGGTCCGAAGTTTGTATCAGAGAGGACTGAGGCACAGTCGTGTATCAGTTGCTTTACGTCCTCAACCTCCCGTTTGTACCTTGTGAAATAGTTAGGTTGTTATTACGCAAGGCACATTGTAAACTGGTACTAATTTGAGTGCCTTAGAGATAGAGTATTGTTCTCTTTCCTGCGGATTTTTTGCTAAGGGTGGACTCTCGCTGATCGAGTTTGCAACGTCTTCATCGCACTTGAATAGCGACAATTTGAGTCATCACTGTAGTCGTTATAGTGAACCTTGCAATTATCACACTTCTCGTAATCTTGAATGTTGGAATCGCATTATATTAGGGGATGTCAGAGTTGGGCTGCAGAAGAGGAGAAGGATTTCAGAATCCTGTTCTAAAACTCCACAACGATCTACAAAGGGAGTAATTTGTTGGGAAAGAAGAATTGGGTGGTGCCCAATTTGGTAAAAATCCTGCAGATTGCAGAGCACGAATCATGACGTCTCTATCTCCTATCTTTACACATATCATGAATGTATGCAAAGGTTGTGTGTTTATTCCTTCTAATTGCGGCAATGGATTTCAGATGGTCACCACCACGTACAGATGAAAATTAGAGGTTCTTCTTGTTGGACAGAACTTGTCAAGAGGGGCACACACTATCTTCTACGACTGTTCCAATGTTGAAGGTTGACTGTTCAGTCCGATCTAGCTGGCACTAGCTCACCTCCAGCAGGTCGCTGAAAGCTGGAAAACTCGTCTTCATTCTTTGTAAATGGTAACTCATCTTCATGTTCCCGACAGCAAAGACTCATCACGTAGGATATATGTTCATTGAGAGAAGATGTGTTCAAAAGTACCCACCACCTTTTTCTCTTTCCTCCGGCTCCTCTCATGTATATGTGATCAGAATTAGAACAAGACAACGGTTCTCACATCATGATGGATGAGTGCCTCGGTTACAAGGCTGCCGTCATCAATATGGACGATAAGTGTAAATTCATCACAATACTGGAAGTCTTCCACGCCTGTCAGAACACACTGGAATCGACCCGTTCAAATTATAATGAAGTTCGCGGTGACTTTCTCCCTACACAATCTGCAGTGAGTATGTTGAACTTGCAAGAACTCAGATTGTCTAGAATTAGACATTGGTCCCGTCAAACCAGCTTGTATCAATTAGAATTAACCAGAAGACCAGCCTCGCACTCTTCGTTGTTGTAGATTTCAGGATTGTCGTCTGCAGCAGTAAAAACCCGGGAAAATATGACACTGCGTTTGTTGAGCACGAACATGCACGCGAATTGATAGACAAAGCTAGCTTCAACAGATTGAACTGAGCCGCTAATTCAAGAGAGGAGAGTTGCACAAGATAGAATTGGAAATAAGTACCTTAGTTAATTTTTCCAACAGTACCATTATATCCAGGTTTAGCAGATAGCTAATTAGGAGGGCAAGACACGCGAAAGGTTCTTCACTAAATGCTGGAGTATTATGCCAACTTTCAAATTCATCTTCATCACTATGGGGGTCTGCATACGTGCATGAATATCAAAAGCTTCAATTAGAATGGCCATAGCTCCAGACATGCATACAAGAATAAATTAAGTAATAACTTGTAAATGTTGCAAGATCTATAACTAGAAACGGACAATTAGTCGGTCACATGAGACGGTCACTTATATATGTTCATCTGCTAAGATCCGGTGGCAGCAATCATATGTGTTCAAATATTCGAGAAGTGTTCATAACGTAGTAGATTCAAAGCCCCGCCCTGTCAGTGGCAAGTTCAGAAAGGGTGAAGTAGAAGTGCATTTAGCACATCAAAGGCCACTCTTATCTTTGGGAATTCCTTGAGGATATTCAAACGCACTCGAGAAAGCAACATAAACGATAGCTTTACGGTGAGGATCAACGACCTATGAACTCAAACACGAATGCATGGTCACAGTCGATTCGCAACACGATGACATCAACAGCAAGGCAAGAAAATAACTTACGAAAAAGAGGAATTTCAAGCTGAAAAATTTGAGAAGAAGGCATACCAGAAGGTGGAGCAAACCTGTCATGCGTCGTGCTCTGCTCTACCACTCGGAGCAAGGTGATATGAGACGTTCCCAAGTGCCTTTGTTTGCATTCTAGAACTGCTTTTTGGCCTAAAGCCCTGCACCATTTATAGATGTCTGCACCCGCGGTGTAGTAGCTTGCTTCCTCCTGACCTTGAAACTTTGAACTGTTGAACCGTCTGGAGAGGTCGATTGCTGTACCGCGACATTTAACCGAGCTTGAGTGCGCATCGGGCCAGCAACAGGAGTTACTTGTTGTACTGGGACGTTTGTTCTGGTCTCACAGAGTGTCGGGCAAAAGCAGGAGTCGCCTATATTGCAGTGAGGCATTTAACCTGGTCTCGGTGTGTGAGACATGTAAACCATGCCGAATGTTCGCATCCGTGTCAGGAAACTGTGATGCTCGAACGCTACGAGCTGGCTGAACCTGAGCAACAAATGCAAATGACTGAAGGATATCTGAACTGTGCAACAGAATTTAGTACTACGCTCCAAGTTAGCAATTCAAATGATGCACTCGAATGCACTGAAACAATCATTGCTGGAGGCTATGTATCAGGGAATAGTTTCTAGTGCTCTTTGATCTGATATTTCATCGTAGTAAATTGAAGCTTCCAAAACCCACACGAGACCCATAACCCTAAACCAAAACCAAACTACAAATGATGGAAACCACAAATGATGGAAGTTTCCAAACCAACACGAGACCTGTAACATGTGAACATTAGAAAAGATGACCACCAAGCACCCCAGTCAAGAATGGCATCATTCAGCACGCTCGCCTGTGGTGATTTTGATGTCATGAATCAGTTACTTAGCGCAATTGCAAAAGGGGGACAAGTGTGAACTGGTGATCCAACAAGCTCAACCGTTAATTGTGAAGTGGTGAGACTCTCACAATTATGTACATAGCACAGTTGTGGTGACGACAATTCTGGAAATTGGCTTGAAAATGCGAAAGCTTCTGAGCAGGACAGAAAAAGCTCCATGATTTGAATTGCATTTTGATATGGCTAACTAGCTTACTCCTCTTTATTAGCAATTTTCGTAAGATGATTCGATTCTTTGCATAAAGTCAAGGAATTGGATGTTTATAGCTTTGGCATCTTTGTGCTTTAAGTGTTGAGTAGAATTTAAGGATCTTGTATTGTTGTTTTGAATCTGGTAAGCTTATGAATTAGTGGGCTACTCTTTGGTATGGTTGACTCAAGAATGATTGAGAAGAATTTAAGGATCTTGTATTGTTGTTTTGAATCTGGTAAGCTTATGAATTAGTGGGCTACTCTTTGGTATGGTTGACTTAAGAATGATTGAGACTTTTCAACTATCAAGCGGTTCCACATTGCTTTTTGATGAAACATAACAAATTCCATCAATACCGTCATCCAAATTTTTCAAATTTTAAATTGTAGCACCAACTTAAAATCAATAGGTGTGAATGTGAACCTTGAAATCCAAACAATGACTGTTGTAAGTTTGCTTCAATTGGGACTTTTTGTTGCCTTCCCAATTCCAACATTCAACCTTCTATGGGAAAAGTGGAAAACCATTGCAACAAGTTCAAGACATTGAAAACATATCTTGCATGTTGACAATATACTAATCCTGCCATTGCCGACGACTAAGCCAATCATGCTTCATCATTCATTGGAATTCTCACATTGCACTATATATCTTAAGCACTTCAATTGCACCTTAGAACTCCTACTTTATTGGTCTAAGTTTCTTAATTATGAATAATTCTACTACATAAAGGCTATAATGATTGTAACTAGTATTGACCAATTTTCACATTGCAAGGGTATAATTGAACACCTTTTTATACTTGACCTTAGCTTGATTTTGAGTTGGTTCTGAATTCACAATTCAATATGATGTGCCTTTTGCATGATTTTTTTTGCATGGTATATTATGACCTCTATTTTTCCTTGCAACCAAATCTTGAAAAATTTCACTCTCTACACTCCATTTTCCTTCTGTTTAATGATAAAAAATTGTTTTTGTTCTCAAAAATAAAATCACATATTTTCTATGAAGCTTCTAAAAGACTTTGAATTTTAAGCCTACCAATCCAAATGCAACATCATTGCCAAGCTAGCCAAAGGTTGTCCATTTAGCTATTTGGATTTCTTAGTTGCTACAATACTCCAATGAAAAATTTACAAATTAATTATGTTTACATGCAAATTTCTAATAAGGCAATTTTGGTTGAGTTCCAAAATTTTATTAATAAAGAAGACAAACCTCATGAACATCTTAGGGGGCAGTGAGCAGTAGTAATAGAAAACTATATGCAAACAAATGATAGGGTGCCTAAAAAACATTTGAGATAAAAAATTATAATTTGTATTTTTATACTATGGGGTACAAAAATGCCATGCCATATCTTCAAACTACTATAAAGTATAGAAAAATAGGTTTAATTACAAAAGAATAAACCTAGGATATCTCCTTTTTATTCTTTGTTTGATCAAAAGTAATAAATGTTGCTACCTTGTCGGTGGCATAATCAAAGTGCTCAATAACTTTATAGACTTTACTAATTTCTATAGTAGACGTTGGTTGGCTTTAGGTGGCTATCATTTAATTTTGGAAATTGGCGGTTCCTATGCCTAAAAAATATTTGAGATAAAAAAATTGCAATGGAAAGAAAATTTTATAGTAAGACAGTATATAATATATTTATAGCATTTGGAAATTAAAATTAATGTATGCCCCCTTTTTAATGACCCAAATTAGAAAATCATATAATCATAGAGTGCTATAAAAATAGTACACAAAAAACAATACCCCCCTATAAATTAGTAGGTGTTCGTTGACACATATCCTTACTTTTTTCCCCAATTACACCCCTGAGGTGAACATTCTCACTTTCTCCAAAACTTCTAGATTTTGCATGCATGTATTTTTTGACAGAGGATTTTATAATCTGGTACTTGATTGATGGCACACATATTGTCGTAGTTTTGTATTTGGAGTGTGGCTTGATACTCTATTTTTCATTTTACCGAAATATTGTTGATGAAATTTCGAGTCGATCTTGTACCTAGGTATGGTAGAGAGGTAGTTTATTTTCAGAGATTTTGGTACTGATATGGTATTGATTTGGATACCGATTGTGGTGAATTGTGCATCAGGATATATGGTTGTAATTGCTTCGGGATATAAACTTCTGTTGGAAGGCGATGGAAGGGAATGTATTCGGTTTGAATATCGTGGGAATAGATATGACATTCAGTCCATTTTGTCGTTATCGCACTTAATTTAATGCTTATGAAAGTGATTGTACTGCATTTGAGTATTATTATGTCCAGAAAAATTCAAGATGACTCCTTGTCAATTCAATTTTGATATATTTTCCTGCTGTTCCTTGCAATCGGCATTTTATAGTAGTTTCGATTAGTAGTTTCAATTGTTTTCCTACCATATGATCTGATTTTGTTTATTGGATGTATCTGTGCAGGTGCGGCAGGAACATGACTGAGCCAACGTTCGGCGGTCTCCGCAATTGAGTATTGTATCTGTTGAATTATATGTTTCGGATCATGAAATTACCAATGACTATATACAAGAACGGTTGTAATTGCACTGCCGCGGGTAGACAAATGGGCTTCCAAGGGCACTCCGGAATCTGTTCAGAACTTGACATGTGGAAGTTTCCCAAATCAGATTCGGAAACAATAAGAGAGCATGTGTAATATCTGAGTTCGCATTTAGGGAGGGTTGACTGTATTAAATGGATGCCCGAATTGTGTACGCCTTTGGAACTTCTAGTGTTCTAGGAACGATGCTGGGCATCATGGTTTGCAAACTGTGGTGGTTTTTATAATCCTCAATTCTCTCTTGTGGTTGACAGCTACAGCGCGGAGAACGACTGCAAGTGCGGACCAAACTGCAACTGCGCGGACTGCCAGTGCCACAAGTGAATGCACAGGAACTGTGCATCATGAATGTAGTGTGGGCCTACATTCTTGACTTTGCTTCTCGGTAGGACAGTACAGCTGGGTTTGGAAGTGTGCACTGATTCTGGCTTATGTAGTCACCGGCAGAGGTGATGAATAATCTGTGTGGAATTTCAGTGATTTGAAAAACAGGAACACTGATCAACAATAAGAAAAAACCCACCTGCCGATTGATTTTATTTTCCCTTGCCTCAACTCGTGTTGCTTGAATGCTAATTTTGTTGTAACGAAAGGAATGCTCACTTGTATTGTGTAATCATCAATTGTGTGGACATGGCTGTAAATTTGGGGTTTTGCTAAATTGGTACTTGGTATTGTAGTCACTCTGCTTGGAATGACGTGAATTTATGTTCCTAGGTGCTTCTCTGAATAATAATGTGGTAATGTACAATGAAGAAGAAGCGGGGAGACCTACTCTAACGCTCACGACCACCTCGATCCGACAGTGGAGAGTTGTAGAAGTTGCTGAGGTCACTCGGACAACTTGAGAGTGAGTCCGCTTCGAGTAACTGCACGACCCTGTCCATGGTGGGCCGCTCCTCCGGCGTCGGGGATATGCACTGCAAGGCAATCCGCAGCGTGGATTCAATGCGCTCGATGGGAACTTCGTCTAAGCAACTCTTCTCCACAAGGTCCTCTATTTGGTTGCTTCGGATGCAAGCAGTGGCCTGCGAGGCAAAATACAAACAAAGGTGGCTCAAATTAATGAACGAAAACAATCATTTTCCACAACATTTTTCGACCGGTATCTCGATTTTTGAGTCGTTACAAGATGATCTTTTAATTGCAAGCAAGATCTTTTGATTGCAAACAAGTCAGGATCAGGATCAGCTGATTCCAAGCGTGTACCCAGAAGCGAAACTGCCGAGACGTCCTAAGTCTGGATGATAAATGGATACCTATTGTTGAATGTTTAACATTTTAAAATTGAAATTAGAGCATAGATTTGGAACAATCTACCGATGGTATTTTGATCTCAAGCAATGGAAAATAACACCACAAGCAGGCGATGTTATTCTCGCAGTTCAAGACAGGGCTTCTACATCCTGGAGCGGGATATTTAAGTATAGATTACAAGACTGCGATCGAGAATCCTTACCCAACTAACTAGGTGCAATCCTTTCTCAATGAGCGAGGCGTCAGTAGGCCGCTTGCCGCTAATCAATTCCAGTAGCATGACACCGTAGCTGTAGACGTCACCCTTCTCTGTGGCCCGCCCACTGTGCATGTACTCTGCACAAGCATCCCATACGCTCTGTCAGTTAGTACCTTTGTGATGAACCTCTTAGAACCCCTTTGAACCCTTGACATATCAGACCCTTCACATATCGCGAGGTTCGGAAATTGGATGGAGAAGCACTTACCCGGTGCCAGATAACCAAATGTGCCAGCAACAATCGTTGTTACATGGGAGGAATTGTCCTCCAATAGCTTTGCCAAGCCAAAATCGGACACATGAGGCTCCAAATTCTCGTCTAAGAGAACGTTGCTGGACTTGATATCCCTATGAATGATTCGGGGAACGCAGTCGTGGTGTAGATAAGCAATTCCTCGAGCTGAGCCGATCGCAATTTTAATTCGTGTATTCCAGCTTAGTCGCTCCTGAGTTGGCGATCTCTCTGCAGTCAAGATCGAATTAATATCATGATGTTGCAGTCACAAGTTATACCAATGAACTAGAAGTCTTAAAAACTTGGAATATTCGTTTTCCCATAGTTATTCAACAAAATCTCAGACTAGAAGCGCAAATCACTGTTCAGTATTAATTTGCGTAGACGAACACGATCATCAACGAATCGATATTGACAACTTTATACAAATGTCCTCAAATTCTCTCAAAATAGGACAGAAAAGCGCGACTACCGTGTAAATTGTCGTCAAGGTTTCCTTGCGTTAAGTAGTCATAGATCAACAGGTTGGCTGAAGGCGCATTGCAGTAACCACGCAGATTCACCAAGTTTCGGTGCTTAAAACTGCCTAGAATTCCCAACTCTTGTTCGAACAATCGCGAGGAGCTCACCCCCTGTTTCACAATTCTCTTGACAGCAAACATGCAACCGTCATCCATGACTAAGCGGTACACGGTCCCAAATCCACCGGATCCAATTATATCCGAATCGCCTAAGTTTTCTATCTTCATGATTATTTTATCTTTAGTGTAGGGCAAATCACTGTGGAACATCACCAATTTAGAACCTGCGAAACAGAAACCAAGATCGACTTGTCAATGATCAGACAATGTAGTGCATTATTTAATATAAGACCAGAATTTACTAAATCAGATATTGATAACTACAACCCATGCTCCACTTTGAAATCAGAGGGAAGGAAAGAGACCATCTGCATTGCTGACTTGGACCTTTTGGTGCAGATTACTGCAACGCTTCCTGTAAATGTAGAAGCCAAGGCAGCAGACAACAGCTACCAGGAGAGCAATGCCAACGGTGCCCATGGCGCTTATCAAAAGGCTGTTTGCATAGCCTCCGGCTGGTGTTGATCCATTCGTCAGTCCTAGATTCCGCCACATCTTTTTGTTGTCAGAACTACGGCAAGCTTTTTCCATACCCTTTGTTGCAAACCGATGCCAACCACGAATAGACAATTCAACACAGATGACCATCAGTAAGTGTGCCAGAAGCTTACCTGCTAAAGGCAAGGGTTCAACAGCTGGAGCTGGAGAAATGTCAGGAGGTTGGAGTACTGAGGTGTTTGGAGTACTGCTGGGAGGAATACTCTGGCATAAGACATTGACTTGGAGTCCGCATAGTCCAGGATTTGAAGAGAACCTGGACGACGATAATGACCAGTTAAAATGGATCAAATGAAATCATAGAATCATGATTGTGAAACAAATAACTTGATAATGATTTCATCACCCAGGATTTCATAAGCTCACGAGCGAATGCCGAAATTGGCCAGCACTCCGACTGTGGGTATCCTTCCGACGAGGAAGTTGGCCGAGATATTTCTGCGCAAAGAAAAAACCCAGATTTCTCTCAGGAGATACAGAAAATCCAACATGTAACTTGACCGATTGCAATGTCGCTGATTAGGGATAAGCAGGATAATAGTTGGCCGGCCCATATTTGGACGATAGATGGGAGGGTGAACGAGGGTCTGAAATGTGTGACCAACGATTTCTTCTGGGCTTATTTCTTGAGGCTAAATAAGATATCTGAGAATATGTGAAGCAGGCATGAGAAAAAATAAACCCAAGAAGTGGCGGCCCTTACAGGAACATGAGCTGTGACAGTCGCCCGATAGATTGGGGGATGCTGCCGGTCAATCCGTTGTTAGAAATATCCCTACAAAAATGTGGGCAATAACAATGTCAATTCTTTCCTTAAGTGCTGAACAGCATCTGCGAGGGCATCATGCCGGCACAATTTCTGTAGAATCTAAGCCCTAAGCCCTAAACCGATTTTCTCGCAGTATATCTCTCAGTGCCATGTCTTCAATAAATAAACGAGTTATTCGGATTACTTTCAAGGAGTGATGCCTCTCTGATAGGCGAATTTCAATGAAATGAGCCACTCACAATATTCTGAGGTTCTGCAGATTGCCGAGCTCCCCAGGAATCCTACCTGTGAGAAAATTTCCTCGCAAGTACCTGAATCACAGACCAAAGTATCGATCTTACATCAAATCGCTTCTTACTTTGTACTGTATATACGAAGCAAACTTGAGTTGAAGTTCGTAATGACCATATTTCCCTTTTATCAACGCTTCAGTTGATTTAAGAACATAACTCCACGACAATTTAAATGTATTATACTGCTCTCAGTGCGAAAAATAGGATGCAATGAAATGGTGCCCCCACACTGTCTCTGCTCCTGCTCTAAGATGTGCAATAATTAGCATGCTAGCAAGAAGGGAGGGACATTGAGCGATAGGAAACTTACAATGCTTTTAGATTGGTGCATTTGCTGATCTCCCACGGAATGGGGCCATAAAATTTGTTGTAATGAAGTCCCCTGCAGAAAGGCGGAAGTTCAAGCATTAATGAAAGAAAAGTGGAAATCGCAGTATAAGTTGTTATCAAAGTGAAGATTGAATTATGGTGGGATAGATGCTGAGAAATGTCTGAAGTCCTTACAGCCTTTGAAGCTGATCAAGCTTCCCAATTTCCGGTGATATAAACCCTCGCAAATTTCGACGAGGAATGTTCCTACACAAAAAGAAGTGAAGGTTGACTAGCAATGGATTGAAAATTCTCCGCACTGATTTGAAAAGTGAGTGGCAACTCTCTGAAGATAAAGGATGGGCGTCAATCCCTGTGCCTTCAGTCTCTTAAGCACACTGAACATACCAGACGAATGGCTATTTCCCAATGTCACAGAAAACTCTTGGGCCTCAGGCGAAGTCCACCGAGTCAGACAGCTAACAATGAAGAATAGTATGTTGATGAAAATATCTTACAGCATGTAAACTCGATCACTTTGAGGGAGGCATGTGACACCCCACCACAAGCATGGATTAGGATGGGATTCGTTCCAGCTCCTGAGTATCTGATTGGCGTTAAATAAACCTCGCTTAAAGGCTAACAGTGCTTCCCCTGAGAAACAGAAAATTGAAGTATCAATACCAATTGTTGCCCACGTATATCCGTTGTCCTCGAGGGAAGGGCGACTAAGATTTCACAACAGGCCGGGTCCTGAGCACTGCAGAATCTACTACTTGCATATCAGGTTGCTTGCATACTCACATACCAGCAGGAGTAACGATATAAAAGGTTTGCTCGGAGGTGAGAACCTACAAATAAGGCACTTTATATTGACATATACAGCCGCAAGAACTAATATACCATCATCGAAGTTGTGAGGCGCGGCATTGCTGATAAGAACTGTCCATGTTTCGAAGCCTAAAGCTAGAATTGATGGTTCGGAGATTTTTACCATCTGGCGACAACGCGTAGCTAGGAACTTGCAGGAATAAGGTCGTAAAGAAGAAGTAGATACAGCATGAACTCAGGGTCCTCATAAGGAAGCATCTGTTGTAATATTGGTGGTAGGTCTTCTTCTCTCCTGCAAAGGTCCTCCACTGAACCTCGTGCTTTCTGTCGTTTAGCATTGCATGATCACGTATAGCCTGTATTCTAAGAGCAAATCCTTAGTATGATGATACACACAAGTCAGGATTCTTTCTTGCATGGAAGTGATTCTGCTGAAGCCTGAAGTCAATTACTAGTCCACTGACTATATGCCAGTTTAATCTCAGGGTTCTTAATATGCGGTCGATTCTAGCTGGTAACTTCTAGTTTTGGAAATTCCACAAGCCCTCAAAGACAGAGAGTGGTCTTCTGCTGCTTGGACATTCGAACTAGCAACAGACGCGCCACCAGACTAAGCACATCAAGCTTTCGTTCGGGCCGATAGCCCTGTCTTCTCTCAGTTCCAAGTTCTGAAAAAGAGCACGCACAGTGTACGCATGAGAAATTCTATATTGTCCCTGCCGGCACTCAAAGCTATGGGAGGGGGAGGGGGAGGACAACGACTTTCAAGACAAAGGGCTGGACCAGCGGGAAGAAAACTGCATTCTCTACATCTGCTTATAAGTACAGTATTGTACTCGTTCTTTCGAACCAATTACAATGCTGGAGGATTTCACTCGAATCAAAAACTTCTATATGAAGTTCACTGTTCATTCACCAAGTTCACTGTCCATTCAACTTCACTGCCTTCGTGTTCTTTCAGAACTTCAATTTTTATGACTTCACATCAGTCGAGCAATCCGGGCTAAAATCAACGAGGAGAAAAGCTGCAGAGACTTTCACACCAGCAGAGGTTGTGGAAGAGTACTGCCGATTAACTAATATCGCAAGCCTCGAGGATTTCGCAAGAAGAACAGCTCGATCGTGGTTTCCAGTTCCTTATATGGCCATCGCATGGTTACACACACAACGAATATAATGCAAGCCGAGGTCCAACTTCCGGAGAGCTGGAGAATGGGTCGAAACACACAGGTCTTACTGAATTTGAAACGAATTGTCTATCGGAAATCCAAGTGACACGAATTCTTTGTACACTTGCGTTTTCTACTAGCTACACAACCGACACTGTCTGCTCCTTCAAGAAATCTGTTAGGACCGTCGATAGCAAATATTTAGAATCTAAGATAGAAGATAGTAGAGCCAACGCCTTTCTCCCCGACACTCTGGGGATGCAACGCAGCAATTTCTCTTTCCAAACCTGTAGCACTCCCTCACAAAATAGCGGATCAATACAATTAGTAGCTCTGGTGAAACGCTTCTCGATTGAATATCGGTATAAGCTCTACTCTGATTCCTCAACGCACTCCGTTGAAATGACAAACGCAAAGAAGCGCATGATCTTTCCAACGTTGGAACAGATGTCAAATCCACAGTACATATCCTTAGCTGCTCGTTGACGGAGCTGTTAAAATCTCCGTCAACGACCCTGAGGTAAAGTGAACAAGAAAGTAGGTGGCTGTATCTCTTGATCCCCGGCCAGGCAACGTCTTCCTTAGTTTCATTCCATGTCCATGTCCACGACCACAACCATAACCTTCCCGGACTAGAGAAAAACAACAATGTAACCGCTTACTCACAAACTAATTACTCTAACCTAAGCATCCCACACATTCTCCATCTTCACAATCATTCAATCGGTAGAAGTGCATCCAATTCCACACAGAGCAGCTCCAACATATCAGCTTCAGCTAAGGCCTAATATTGAAAATGACCATCTCGGAGCTGAGGCAATTTTCGACTGCATTTCAAAGAAAGCATGCTCCTGTTCAAGAAATTAGCTGGGCTCTCTCTTCACGACAAGCGAAAGGCTAGGTCTCCAGAGAGCAATGGAGCTGGTGATCAAGAATGTAACGAAACGTGCAGAAGAAGTGATACATCCTTCGCTGGCTAGCCATAAACATTATCTGGAGATAATAAGCGCAAATGCAGGATGCGACGAAAGGACCACGTCGGGATGATGCGAGACTAAATGCCGTAATTGCAAAATTTCCACACACTTCAGACACAATGATTTCAAACAGAGCTTAAAGCTAATCGCAATTTAAGAAAGCTTCAGCGGCAGCTGACAACATGTGTACGCTCCTCTGCGCCGCGCCAGTGGTTTTTTCCCTTTCAGTTTTCCAATGTTTCGTTCCTTTCGTTTGGACTGAGTGATGGAGCTGTTTTCATCCTTGAAATCTGTGGATTGCCTCTGGATGAAGCAGCACGTTTTCATCTAAATGTAAGGGAGCCAACCCATTTCCAGCCACTTAAGCAATTACGGGCATGTGGAGTGCAGATTTCCTGAGTGTAGAAATTTTCCCAAATGTAGAAATAGAGTTTGGAAGCATTATAGAATTTTTCAGAATTCTTTAACTCAAAATATAATTATCATAAATTTTTAGCTGAATTGTATTGTACAACCTGTACTAGTCATATAGACTTCTCTATTTCCAACCATAATTTGGTTGTAGAATCAACCAAGGGCTTATTGCAATATTGAGAGCCTCACAACCAATGATAATGTGCCACAACTACTTTGGAACCACACCACAACTTCACAAAAAGAAACCAATCTATAGATTGGAAATGGGAAGGTGATCAAGAATGGATCAGCTCATATAGCCACTTATATTCCAATGCAAATTCTAACAATGTCATTCTACTTTCAAAACAAATGAAGAAAAATTGTTTAGGACTAAACTATTGTTAAACCATCCAAGTGGTAGGCAAGGTTATTGACCTTGTTGGACTTATTTAAACCTATGAGGTTTATTTTTCAATTCTTATTGATATCCACAATCCAATTTCAATCTTCTAACTTAATTAAAGAAACAAAAAAAAATTGGTATTGTTAGTGCATCATTCATTGATAAAAGGTTGAGGACAAGATTAATGTAATTACATTTGGTAGCAACATGGTCATCAAAGCAAGTTGTATATTCCAAAAAAATAGAAAAAAATCAACCAATGTCATTGAAGGGGTGAAGGCTATTTATATTCGTGAATATATGGATTTTAAGCTAAAAATATTACTTAATCATCTAAATATACATAAAGGTGGGGCACCTCCAAATGTGCCATTAGCCAAAAATCACCATCATCATTGTATATAAATCTCCAAAATCAATAAGTCTCTATGTGGAAGAATTGATTCCAAAACTTCTATAAAAAAAAGCTTTGCCCCTTTATAACTTTTACATATATTATCCAAATGCTATGTTCCTTAGTGCATTGGAGCCTCCTTCTACTTGCCAACAAGAAACCATCGATGAAAATTCGAAGAGTCTCATAATAGTAACTAAAGGCATAGTAGCAAAAAGTGACACATGATCATGTTAAATCCATTTCACAAAATGGACCATATAAGGTGAATTTATCCCTAGGAAAAATGCAAAAACTTTTTTTTTCCACACAATGAAATTTAGAAGTTTTGAAATCATATTTGCAATTAAAGGTCCCAAATTAGCTAGGAGAGGTGAAGAATATAGAATTAACATGGCACAAAATAGTAGTCTTTTCTTTGCTATTACTCCAAATTCACCCTACATGGCCCACTTCATAGGACAAATTTAGCATCTGGCAAAAAGTGATAGTTTGAGGGTGCCCACCACCTCGTATTCAATCAAAATTTGAAAATGTCATCTTCCATTGAGATTTGTATTTCTAACAATGTTTTTCTTTCAAAATATGGTAGCCCACCCATTTCTGACCACTCAAGCAATTACGCATATCTAAAGTATAGATTTCTTGAGTGCAGAAATTTCCCATGTATAGAAATAGGATTTAGAAGGATTCCATATTTTTTTCAGAATTTCATTACTACAAGTTTTTTAGTTGAAGATTCTATTCAACCTATTCTTGTCACATAGGTCTTCCTATTTCAAACCAGGGGTTGGTTGCAAAATCAACCAAGACTAAAGCCAATCGTAATGCGCCACGACTGCATTGTAAATTGTGCCACAATTAATCTCCTGCTTTCTCCCACTAATTGGAAAGAGGATAGCCTATATGACGGGAATAGGTCTGTGGTCAGAAATGGGTCGGCTCCCATATTTTTGTATTTTTTTGAAACCTGGGTGTCGCAAACTACAACAGCCACAACAGCCACAAGCCCCACAACAACAAGCAACAAACCGGCACTGAGTGCTTTCCAGGGCAGGCACGCTTATTCATAAGCTTCTGCTGCAGGCCTGAGAAGCCTGACTGATGAGCCTCTGGGGACTGATTTCGTAATTTACTAGTGAAGAGGAGTGTGCCGCTTGAAAGGTGCAGGTGCAGGTGGCCGCAGGGACGAGAGAGAGGATCTCAGGATTGCCTGGGAGCCGGAATTCCAACGGTCATGTGGGACAGGGCAGCTCATGGCTGAAGCGGATTGGCGGACGGGAGACTGCCCGACTCCCCGTACGAGAGAAAAAATCGTACGGAGTATTGATTTGTGGAGAATGTCAGCGGATTGTTGACTTGGGGTCAGGCGGGCAGTTGGGCAGTGTGCGGGCAGAGGGGTCAGAGGGGTCAGAGGGGCATGTTGGGCAGAAAAGAAGGCTCTGCATCCTCAACGGAACAGTCGGCACCCCGTAAAGTCACTTGAGCTTCAGTAACCTTGTCCTTCCTAAAGGACAAGGTTGCCAGGGGAACTTATAATATTGTCCGTGAGGGTCAGATTGGGCATAAATTAAGGTTAGTAAAACCTAAAATTGCACAAATAAGCAATTCAGCTGATGATTCCCATTATTATATTGAGTTTTTTTTTTTTGTGGGGTCTTGTTGGCAGTCAAAAGGGGATTTTAGATTGATTTCTATCAGAATGCAATATTCGGACACTATTTGAATTAACTACAAATTTTCAAAGTGCTGAAAATAGATGTTTATAAAACTAATTGTGGATTCTTGTGAATAGTAGGAGTGCATTTTAGGCAAGAATATATCTATAGTGGTTGGTTTCAGAAAGTAGTCGAAATTAGGGTGTGTGGCTACCTTAATCCCTTAACACTCCAATGTCCAAAATTCAAATAGTGAATGGAGAGTTTCCAAAGTCTTTTTTTTTACCACAAAACTTTTCATTCATCCAAAGTAACCAACTTGACACTTGTTTTTAAAAGTACTTTTTGGTATGATGAATTTGATGAAATTGAGGTAAAAAATATATATTTATTGAAGGTGTAAGCAAAAAAAAATGCAAAAATTCAAGAAAAGATTTAGGCACTGTGGGGTTATGTAATTTTAATTGTCAAAGTTTGTTATATTTTCATCTTCTGCATGGCTTAGGACAACTTTTGGGATTTTTTTGAGTTTTATTAGCTTCTTTGCTTTAATTCCAATATTGAATTGTTTTTCATATACAATTCAAGGAAAGGGGCATGTTTTTATTCTAACTAGAAACTTTATTGATCTTTTCACCATTTTGTTTATGATGTTTTCAAATTACAAACAACTTTTTTTCCAATTCCACGGCTAACAATGAACTAATTGGTGGTTCTCCTTAAGCTTTGGCTTAAGATTAATCTTATGTTTGATTTAGGGCTATATGAACCTTTTAAAATTTGAATTGTTGAAGGATACTTTGCAGTTTAAGGAAAGCCCAAGTATCTATGATGAAGGTATTGTTCTACATAATATAGAGACCTAATTTTCCAAATCTTCTCAGGGGAGATTCTTTTCTCCCTTCTGAAATTCTTAGATCTTCAAAAACATTTTTGGAAGCGTACCACACAACTATACAATGTTGTGAGTCTTTTTAATATGGTCAGTGCACTTTCATAGAAGAAATTCTTGTAGATTTTATTGCCAATGACAAACCAATGTCAGCTACAAAAAAAATTCTAAAAAAGCTTAAATTTTTTTATCATTAATGAGCATCCAAGCATGATGCTTCTTTTTATCTAATGTTTTCTTGCGTGGTATTCAATTAAGAATTCAAAAACTTTAAATTTTATCATCCATTGTAAATATAATTCTTTTTCTTTTTTAATTTAAAGATGTTTTTTCTTCTAGGGAACTTTACAAGGCCTCATATACACGCCCCTATTGTCCATTACAAATTTAAACCCATTGAAGTATGGATCCCTAAAGTACTTATGAGGCTCCCAAGAATATAGGTTCAAAGGAAGAATAATTATTACAATAAGGCAACAAAGCAAGGCCACTTCATCTTTTCAAAAGAACGTTCTTGTAGATACCTAACTTTTTCTTAAGATTGAGTGGAAGGCTCCTAACTCTAAAAGGATGGCGTGGAATAAAAGTATCCTTTGGAAGGTCAAATAACTTTTTCTTAAAATTGAGTGGAAGGCTCCTAACTCTAAAAAGATGGCGAGGAATAAAAGTATCCTTTGGAAGGTCAAATAATCTTGAAAAAAGAATGATTTTCATCCAATTTTTTATGTACACCTTTAGCCCCTAAAGGACTAGATTCAACATTGCAAAATAATCAAACATCACATTTGAACTAAATTTTTCCTTTTACATTGTGTTCAAATATCAATTTTATATTTTTCTTACATAATACTATGAATTGTCAATCATTACAAAAAATTTCACTTTGTTTCATGAAAAATTGTTAAAATTATAATTTTGTGACTAAAAGTGAAAATAAATTTGTAAATATAGAAAAAATATTACAATTAATATAAAATTATTTCAAGAGGGTGCAAGTAACAATAAAAATTAGTGTGAAAATTTTTCAATTTGTTGTTTTATTTTTTACACCTAAAACACCTCTAGTAATGACTTTCAAGTTAAATTTCACTATCAAGCTAAATTTATCCTATCGTATAATTGATATATAGAATCTAAATTTTTTTCACTTGTAAATAAGTATGTTTCCAACTGAATATGATTTTTTTTAAATTTTGATGTAAAAATCAAATAATTATAATTCTTGAATGCAAAAGGCTGAAATAAAATTGTATTTATTCTAATATATATTAGAATATTCTAGTATTTTACCAGAAATATAGGTTTGATTGAAGAACATAATTTTGTGATTTAAATTTTAAGAAATATTTTAACTCCTAAAGTCCCAAGGCCATTTTTCTATCAAAAAAGATTCAAAACTACCATTTTTGCTACATTCACCCAAGGAAAAAAAAAAAAACATTTTTTTAGAATCTAACCGTAGGATCTTGTATTTTGCTTGTTCTAGCTCATATGGTACAAATTCCATGAAGTTTGACTATATAGATTGGAAGATATTAGCATTCAAAGTTGAAAAAGAAAGTTTTTGTGAATATTGGCTTGCAATTTCAGATGACTTTGACTGCCAATTGTGGAATTTTTTTGCACTACAGAATCTGAATTAAAAATTTTCTATGTTGAATAATTGAGTTGAAAGTCTAGGGAATTTTTTTTAAAAAAACACTTGATTTTCATTCTTTAAAAGAATGCTAAGTAGAAATAGGTCCAAGATAGGAAAAAAAACTAAATCATTAATAACTCCAAGATGGGATTGAAAGACAATAATCCCAATGATAATATTGTTTTAGCAAGCAAACACAACATTCTCAAAAAAAATTGTGGAAAATTGTGAAAATTGCATTCAAAAATGAATCCTATAAGTTATTTTTTCAAGAAGATGTTGAAATTGCTTGAAAAACAAGATTGTCCTTAATTTTCTCATTATTAGTCCATATAGAATGAATCAAAGCTTCACATGTAGACAAAAATAAAACATTTCAAGGGAAAAAAAAAATTAAAATCTATTTTGATTTTTTGCAATTTTTTTGTACTACCCATTGAGTTCAATTTCAACCTTTTTGTAGTATAATTTTTGCTCCCGAGCACCAATTGAAATAAAAAATGTATTCTCATGTAGAGAATCGATTTTTCTATCTTAAAGGAAAGTTTCAAAACAATTCACTAATAATTGAGGTAATAAGAACTTGTTCAAAATCTGATTTGTCCCCCAAGAGAACAATGGGACTTTAGGGGTTAAAAGAATTTTTTTGAAAGTAAAACACACAACATGGCATAATATGGATTCTAACATATGGAGCTTGCAATTTCAATAATTCTTTTCATTTTTTCATTTTTTCAAAATTTCAAAATAGGATAGAATTAAAAGTTTAAAACTTGTTAAGCCTTATTTTCTCAATTTAAAACACATACTAATAATGAATATTTTAAAAGTCACAATTATAGTTGATCAAGGTGCATTCACTTTTGGAATGTATAGACCTTAATTCTTGAACGTGCAAGCCATGATTCTTAAAATTCACTAATTTTAAACCATAGTTAAAAAAAAAGGGCATTGTGATTACAAAAATGGTATTTAGAATGTTCAATGTTGAATTTCATAGGAGAGGGGTCTAGAAGTGTAGTAAGAATTTGGCAAGGGTTGACCATCTACATCACAAGATTATAGTGGTCAACTTGGTGTATTGAAAATGGTCGAAATTGGCATTTTAGGGGGGGTTGTACTTCAAAAACTGCATTTTACTATACTTTTCATTTTTTCATCGGTCCCCCACTTGGACGTTTGGCAATAATTTCCACCAAAACCACTTCTAAACATCACTCTACTGTACCCACACTCCCTTCAGTTCTTTTTAGGTGGTACTAGCAAGATTTGAGGTCAATTTTCTCCAAATTAAATTTTGAGAGGCTAGAGTTGGGGTTGTGGGGTGCTCACGGGTTAAAGTGCTAATAATGCTATATCCACACTAGCAACTTAATTTCAAGTTAGAATAGTTGTTTTTGATTTTATAGGGAATGGTTTATAAAAAAATGGTAGTCCTATAGAGTGAATTCCAACAAAGATGTTGTATACTTTCTCCTTGTGATATTTTTGACTTTGCCACATATGAAAAAGGCAAATCCATGGATTACAATGTAGTATCTATTGATCATTTTTGCTCCTTTCTCTTTATTTGAATTTAAGTCATAAAAATGATATTTTGTTGAATTTGACCTCAAAAGAAAAAATGTATCTAATAAAGTCTAATTTCCACTCTAAGTTGAAATCTTGAAAAATTCTTAAAATGGAATATTTTATTATAAATTTAATTTTGGACCTACTTTTATGGAGTGTTGATTTTTTAATTTTAGAATGGTAAAGTAAATTTTTAATATTGTGTTTTTCTACACTATAACATACATCTATGGATAAACTTTAAGATTTTTTTTAGTATAATTTGTATTTGATATGAATTGTTTCCACTTTTCATTCAAAAATTCATAGTAGTTTCAAATTTGCACAAAAAAAATATAAATTTTTTTTAATTTGTAGAATACCTTATGTGAAGGTCAGATTTGGCATAAATTGAGTCATTTTTCATTAATAAAAAGGTCTACATGTCATCTTGTGATGGTGTGAGGTGATGGGAATCCTAAGGATGTGACATGGAAATTCAATATTGGCACTTGAGTATTGAATCAGACTTTTACATGTAGAACTTGCAATTACATCTCCAACAACTAAAGTAAGAAAATTCAAGCATGTAAAATTGCAAAATAAAAGCATACAAAGACATGAATTTTGAAAAAGTGGCCAAAGGCCAATCCTTTCATGGCTAAACCCTAAACTATATTTTCACCCAAAAGGCTCCAAAATTGCCATTTCTAGATTAAGTACCAAATTGTAGGAAAAAAAACATTTTTGAACATGTGAGACTATAGTATCTTGTTGTACACTAGTTTGAAAAGATGTGGAAAAAATTTCAGAAATTTTCACCATGTAGATTGCAAGATATTTGCGTTTGAATTGACAAAAATCTTTTTTTTAGGCCAGAAACACAAGTAGTTGTACTTCACAAGGTCATATTTGTATGAAAAAATATCCAAAATGGTGATGCCTTTTGGGATTCTTTCTCCAAGTCAAGTTTGCTACATGCTTGAAAATTTTCAAATCATTTGGAATTAGTATACATGAAAAGTATAATAAGTAGAAAGAAGTAGAAAATGATTCAAAATACTAAACTATTAAGAATTTAGTTATAGAATTCAAAGATGCCAATCCCAATGGTTGTAATGTTGTAATAAACAATCACTACATTCTATGTTTTTTTTATTTTTTTCAAAAAATATTAAAAATTGAATTAAGTAAAGGACTTTAAAGTTTATTTTAGAGTGGAAAATTCATTAATGCTTGCAAACTAAAACTCCTCATAACTTTCATTTCATTAATCAAAATGGAATGATTCAAAGCTTTGCATATATATATATATATATAAAGAACCAATTTCAAATTTTTATTTCTTAGAAAAATTACTTTTAAGAATTTTTGGATTGCTTGTTGAGCAATGAAAACTACATATCATGCAATAACTTATTAACAATATAGTCAAAAGTTATGAAAAATGTTGGGCCTTAAAGTTACTCTTTGACTACATGTTCTCTGAAAATTTCAAAGAAAATAAATGAATATTCCATTTGTAGTGAGCTTTCCAAATTGCTTATGTTGCTAAAATGTTGTTTGGGCCTTTAGAAGTCAAGAATGTTAGAATATTTTTCTATAGTCCTTTAAATTTTGATTCTCCTAAATGATGAAAAATCACCTTCCAAACTAATTGGCATTCGAGACATGTATGAAACCCGTATATTGAAACTCAAGGCTATAATGGAGCAAGAGACATGCTTTCAAAGGGGTGACTACTTCTACATCAAAAATAGTCATTGTACAATCATGAGAGTCTTTTTACTTTTACTTTTTATTTTGGAGGGTTGGCCAAAGAGAGCCTACATAGTGTGGTAATCATTAAAATTCAATATAATGGGCTTGCAACAATGGTATGTTTGTTAACAAGGGTCATAGTGAATTGATTCCTTTGCTCATCCTCCCAAAGTCTCTAATTTTTTTCCGTAGAGGTGCATGTTAAAAAAGATCCACTATTTTGTGCTTGATTAACCTATTTTTTACATCACTTCAACCTAACTTGGAGTCTTTGATCACATATATGAATTCAAAATTTTCAAATTATATGATGTGTGACAAATAAATAGTTCGCCAATTTTTCTTTGGAATAAAACCGGAGGCAAGCAAGGAGGTGGTTTATTCCAATTGTTAATAAAGGGGAGTAGCTTTTTTTTTAAAGCAAAATTCATAGCCAGGACCTTCAAACTAGTGCTCTATGCATCCATTTGAAGGACCATAAGGGATGGCACCATATAATGGACCAAATTGAGCTGCAACCAATGATATCCTGCCACATCAACTGCACATCAACCAATGAGCTACCCATATCCTCCGCAAAAGGGCTCTACCCCACTTTCTCATGTGCATTCTGCCAACTAGGATACTCATAGGTCCACGTACGCACCACCTACTGTAATTTGGTCTAACAAGACGTGAGCTTTCCCGCCAAACAATCTTATGCACACGACACTACAGCAACTAGCTTGGAGAAGAGAGGCCTTGAAATCTTGTATTGACAATAACTCCAACAATCAATCCATCGCCATTCATAGTCTTTGAATTTTTCATCTACCACAAATTTTTCTTTCAAATTTGATTTCCACCCATTTGCAGACTAGCTCATAGTCAACGTAACTCACAAAGAGGTCATTCGTCTCTTCATGCTATCGTACTCTCTTCATTCTGACAATGAGAGAATTTTTTGATCTTCTTTAGACATTTTCTTCTAATGATGGGTTTTGCAAATTGAAGGAATTTGCCTTGCGGAAATTGAATGTAGTGAAAGGTTGGTTGTTATTTAGAGGTTGATCAATTCGGAGGGTTTTATGAGGGTTTCATGAGGGTTTCATAGTTGTTTCAATGGTGCACACATTGACACCTTGCCCTCCGCTAAGAGCTTCTCCATCACACACTTGAAGTGGCACTTAACCGGAAATTGTGGCATGAATGCGTCGCTTTTGAGCTCCACCACATAGCTGCTACATGCTTTTTAGATATCAGGGGCAACACTACATTCGTGAGTCCACGATACTTTCACAGTGTTCTGAGAGCACGCAACAGTTCATGCAACAATTCAAAACAGTTGACTCTCGAAGAATCATTCTCTTTCATTTGGCAGAGATCACGCAGTAGCGAGGTGTCATGCAAGGGCAGCAACAACAATGTTGTAGATGACGGAAATGATAATTAAATAAGGTTTTGAAGTGGTTTGATGCGTGCATGCAATGGAGGGGTTTCGTGAGAAGTGAGGTGCTTCCTAAACCTATTGTGCGATTGAACTCTCCAACATTGATTTCACGGTAGCTATCAAGTGAACACGGTGGAGGTGCTCTAATGTAGTCACATCTAAATACACCTTTACTGAGCGTGTTTTGCTATTTTTAACATAGTGTGATTTTGAAACATTCTTATTAAGGAAGCAAAGAAGATTCCAACGCATTACAAAATGCATATTATTTTGGATAGCATTTGCAAATGTAATATGGTTTTAAAGTTCTATTAATTGATACTCTAAAATGGTACTCCGTACATTCTTAAAATCAATATGTAGTCATTGTGCAAGATTTCGGATGTTGCATTTAAATACCTCTATCTTATATTGTTGTATGGACTATGGAATAGCGCTCTTGCATGAGAAAAAGTCATCGAGGGTGTTGTATTATGAAATTGTTGTATTTTCTGCACTTTCGTATGATTTTCATTGAAATTGATGGCATAGATCAAAGTCCATATTTGTTTTTCAATGCCCATATTGCACAAAGAGCTTCATTTCTAATGCTTGTATTGGTAATCCATAAATTACGTTGAATTAAAAACTCTATTATCGAATTGTACATTTTTATAATCTTTCAGACCCAAATTAAGTTTCATATCGAGTGGGTCATCTAAGGACTTTTTATGTTCAATCTCAATAGTACATTGATGAAATAGGCCATGATTCATTGATTTTGGTGACATAAAGTTTGACTATTCACTGAAAAGAGGCATATCATCTTAGTTTGCATTAGTTCCCCCCTCCTTCTCAAAAACTTTACAAGTCGTAGATTTTTTTTAAATGCTTATCCTCGAAATTGCCATTGATTTCTCAAAAAATCACAAGCGGTTGATCTTGTGAGATTTAATTTAAGTCATCCAAATATGAAATTCAAAATGAATATGTAGATTTGAATATGAATACAATATTGCATACAAATATATATATTGAATATTGAATATGGGTACTGGATACGGATATAGTACCAGATACGGATATGGGATAAATAGTCCCATATTAATTGTCAAATAAGTTGGATTTTGAAAATTACAAGAGGAGAGAAGGGAGAAATTGGAAATGAAAATTTTAAAATTTTAAAATCTCAATGTATAGTGACACAAAGTATAAAGTGTCACTATACTATACATTGTAAAGTGCCAGTTGTATTATTTTCAGAGTATAATCAATTGAATTGATCATTGCAAGTTCTCGGTCCTTTGGGAGTTTAATTGAGCCTCTTTGAATTTACTAGTGTGTGGATGTGTTCCTAACTTTTAAGCTTTGGGTGTGTGATTAGAGGTGTGTTGTTGGTTCCGTTAAGACTTGGAGCTCTGAATTTGAGCTTGCGCATTAATGGTCATGAGTTCAAGTGAGAATTCAAGGCCTTTTTTCCAATTTTAGAGAATACATATCTCATTCCATCTTTATAGCTAAATTTGTGAATTTTTCTGTGTTTGTTGTTGTTTTCAGGGATGTCTTTGAGAGGACCTCCTGGGTGTTTGTAGGGTTAATACCATCTTGCACAGCCAGGCTTTGGATCTACAAGTGATGCACAATGATTGTACTTAGCAAACAGCAACCAGTGTTTGGGTTGGTATCAGTTGGTGGGAGTGTTGTCGTGGGTGGGAGGGTTTTGCAACTCCACAATAAAATATTTCAGAAGGAGTACTGGACACTTTGTGAATCCCATGCCAACCCAAAGACGCAACCAACTTTGCAACCCCCAAAGGCCAAGGTTTGTACTTAATCTTGATGCATGTGTTTTAATCATTCTTGCATTTTTATTTCCAGTATCAGTATGAGTATTTTGCTGATTTTGTGCCAAACAATGTAGTATGAGCTTTCAGGAATTTAAGAAGATATATAATTTGTAAATAACAAAATATTTTTGGATAATGTTGAAACATAGTCTTGTGCACTTTAGTTCTGAATCTTTGGTCCTTCACATTTATTTTGCAGAAGTTATGGCCAAATACCAACCCTCCTGGACTCTTGGAGGCTCAAGATAGAAAATAGTTTCTTGTAAGCACACTTTACAACGATATTGACACACAATTGATCAAAGAGCACTCCGAAGAAACTCATCATGAATTATTTAAATATGGAATTTATAATGTTGTAATCCATCATGCAGATTTATTAAGGAAATCTCCTGTACAATTGTTGATCATGTGATTTCGGCTCTTGTGTTTGTTTAGGTTGTAAACTTGTAGTGAATACTCTGTTTGCAAAGCAGTTACAAGAGATTCTGCAAATGTGTGTACGTTCACTGATGTCTAAGGGGGCATTCTTCGTTTTTGTGTACTTTGGCATTTGGGTTAACTGAACCCTTTTAACAGGTTTGCCACGCTGTTTTTTCTATTGCCAATGGGTCATCCTTAGTGTCCCTTTGTTTAATTGCTCTAGTACAAATGTTTTGAAGATTCATGTTTCCTATGACCATGCTCAAGTCGATCAGTTTTGCTTGTTCTACACCTGGTGTCACTACTACTTATATTTCAGTGGAGTTTGGCTTTCCTTTAGTTTTATCCTTTATGTGGTAGCTGAGGTAGAGGATACTCTTTACGGACAAGAGATTCATGATTTTGATTGATGACATTGTAGAAAAAGTTGAATTTAAATGAGGAAGTTGTTTATATCATTAGATTGAGCAAAGAACATTGCATTGTGTTGTATATATGCACATATAAGAATCTCCATTTCAATTCTTTGAAACTGCTAAAAATATTGCTATGTGTATTTTCGATAGAAAATATTTCTTTCGTTTGGAAGGCATCTCTGGTCAGTCAGTTATAAACCAGGTTAGTATGTGATAATCACTTATGGCTTTGAAATAGTTTCCTTTAGGGTGGTTTAGGGTTTAGGGCTTTGAAAGTTGGTTGAAAAAAGTGTGTGTGTAAGAGAGAATTGATGAAGGCAAAAGGCGGAATTGTTTGTGTGATTACTGAAAGAGGAATGAACAAGATTGACTGATTTTTGCTTCCAATCTTGCTGCCTTTGCATGGGCAGCTGTTCCAGCAGCACTATTTAACAGTGGCTTGAAATATATGCAAGTTTTCATTGAGTTTGGTCAAGGTTTTGACATTCAAATTGCAATCAAATTGTAATTCTACAGCTTTTGCTTTTTGCTGTTACTTTGAGCCCTAGTCCTCTTTCTTTTTTGTATTTCTTCTTTCCTTTTCTATCATCATTTTATCTGTATTACATGAGAACCGTATCGTTCTTGCTTTGTTGGCACTACTCATTCGTGACTTTTTGTGCTTTTCTCAACTGTTGCATGCTTGGTCGTTGCCTTGAACTACTTAATTTGAATAATGAGGTTATATGCAGGTTTGAAAATATTAACAGTGTAGTATGCAAGCTTTGATCAGTTTTGCTTTCCAGCAGAGGCTAACAGAGTTCTTGCACGAGTGTTATTTGTCAAACCGTGTGTATTATGTAGCATCAACTTTGCGCAGTCTTTCAAATGCAGATCAAGTATAACTCTCACTTTCTCCAACAACAGTGAATAATTTGCATTCTTGAACTATGTGATACAATACTAGTAGAACCCTCGGAGTGATCTTGATGACACTACAAAATGTACAGAATTTTGGATCATGGAGAAGTTTCTTGTGATGATGCTTTGTAAAAGTTCTCAACATAATTTAATTTTACTGCAAAAATTCTTTAATTACTCCCTAATGCATGTGTTTTTTTTCTTGCTCTAACATATGGTTTCTTGGGGGTCAGATACACTGTGCTAGATGAATGCACATCAGCAGTGAGTGCTGAAGGGAAGAAAACATGTACAAGAATTTGCAGGAGAGTGGCATCACCTTGAATTCAATAACCCACCGCCTTGCCTTTAAGAAGTAAGCCTACCCAACATACTTGTCCTCTCGACTGTCAATACTTTAGGGTCCTAAGACAATGCAGACACTCTTCCTATCTTTCTTTTGTGATCTTCATTTAAATGTATCAATTCTTGTAAATTTGTCAAACAATGTCCATTTTCGACAAAATTACCAGAGTCCTTTGACTCTGAAGACTCTTGAGTTCCCTGGATTCTCTATTGCACAATCCATGGAAAACTTTGATTTTTCATGGCAATAAAACAATACCTTGCTTTCCAAACATTGAACCACTGATCAGTGTATGAATTTTTTTTATCAGTGTAAGAATTTTTTGACAAATGGATGGTCATCCACTTTGAAAACTAAATAGAATTCAAAAACTAGATCTGCTTTGGTGCATGCTTTAATTTGTCATTGTCTAGCCATTGTCTATGTGCAATAAATGTTTCTTTAACAATTTCAAGAATGAGTTTTTCACGGTGTAGATTTTTACAGAAAGAGAAAGAGTTGAACTTATTGTTTCATTTGATTGATTGTTACCTATGAAGTGTGTCAAATGTAATTTTTGTGGAATACATTTTCAAATTATAACAATTGATCTTGGGTGTTGTCACACTTCCTCACATTTTCAACATATGAAAAATGTCTTCCTAGATGGTGAGGAGTTAATAATAGGAATTATGCTTAAATATTTAATTTCACAACCTAAGTGTCGTTACCTCATTGTAAAATGTTGTGTTCATAGGATTCAGTTGAAATGTAGAGTTATAATTGTGAATAGAACACTAAAACCTCTTTAACATTACACTCCAAAAAAGTTTGGATGCATAATTATAACAATTGATGTAATAGAATTTTTTTTGCAAGTACATAACAATCTTGAATTTGTTGGAAGACCATTGATTTGCAAGAAATCATGTGTAGGCTTTTATGGAGTTAATTATTAGAATATCGGATAGAATAATAGAAAATATTGAATAAGACTCAAATAGTTAAGAGAGAATTGAGAGCCCAAAGGTACCTTTATAGACAAAATAAAATATCCTTATCTATAAGAAAGATTTCTTTTAAAGATGAATAGTACTTTGTTTAAGAATGTTACATGTCTATAGCCTCACAAGGTCAAGGGAAAGCATTGTATTTGTGGCATGATTCATTTGTGGCCAATTGGAGCCACTATATATGAGTTGTGTACTATAGTTTTAATGATATATAATATTTGCAACACTAATAATGAACTTTAATACTAAATTTCAATAATACGAATAGTGTTATCAATACTATTTATCAACTATTGTACATTTTTGTAGTGCTTATATTAACATGTAGTGCAAAAATGTCAAAAATATCATTAATGTTATCAATGCTATATGTCAATATGAACAATATATGTCAACTAAATGAGAATTACCCCCCTAAAGGTTTTTGACTATGTTTTCACCAAAAACTCTCCAAAACTGCCATTTCTAATATAAGTATCAAATTTTAGGAAAAAACCCATTTTTGGACACATGTAACCATAGGATCTTGTAGTAAGCTAGTTTTAAAAGATGTGGAAAAAATTTCAGAAATTTCCATTGTATAGATTGCAAGATATTAGTGTTTGAATTGACAAACCTTTTTTTTTGGTCCTATGAAAAATTGGGCAGTTGCAATTCGCAAGGTCGCATTTGTATAAAAAAATCTCCAAAATGGTAGTTATTCTTTTGATTCATTGTTCAAGAGAAGTTGACTACATGTATGAAAAAATCCAAATCATTTGGAATTGTACAACATATAAAAAAATAGTAAGTAGAAAATAGAGAATGATTCAAAATACTAAATTGGTAATAATTTGTTTATGAAATTGAAAAATGCCAATTCCAATAGTTGTAACAAACAATCTTCATCTTCTCTCTATATATCTTACTTCATTAATCAAAGTGGAATGCTTCAAAGTTTTCCACAAATATATAAATCTTGAAAACCAATTTCAAATTTTTATTTCTTAAAAAGCGATTTTTTAAGAATTTTGTGGACTACCTAAAGTTCATTGAAAAATACATTTCATGCAAAAACTTTTTAATCATGTAGTCAAAAGTTATGAAAATTGTTGAGCCTTAAAGCTACTCCTTGGACACATGTTGTGGGAAAATTTCAAAGAAAAAAAATTCCATTTATAGTAAGCTGCCCAAAATTGCTATGTTGCCAAAAAAAATCCAGTTTGGTCATTTAGGGATTAAAGTGAGTTAGGTAATAGGGTAAGTTACACTAAATGTAACATAACACTAAATATCAAAATTATTGAAGTGGTACAAAGTGGCAGGATTAGAATAGCTTACCTATCATGGAAATTATATTTCTGAGACTGTCCAAAAAAATTCCATGATTCCAGATTAACACAATTGGTTCAAAGAGAAAGTTCACAGAACATGAACACTTTGAACCCCTCAATAGCCCGTATTTTTCTTCTCTGAAGTATTTTAACAGTCCAGCTTTCTGTAGATATTCTTCTGTAGATAGAAAGGGAAACTCTTATTGCGAAGGGCGGGTCGGTCTTGAAGCAAGGTGACCGATTTTAGTGAAAGCGTCTAGTATATGTGTTCTATTGGAAATCCCTTGAACATTACAACTTCAGATACAAATTTGGGAATATGATGACCACGCAGGGAAGTTGTCACAGTGGATTTTTCAAAAATGGTGTCCCAAATTCTACACAGAGCATGGAATGGTGTATTGGGTTACAATTCTTCATTAGTCCACTAACAAGTTTGTATTAAAAAGTGATCGAATTCAACCAGAGATCGCACACAGACCTGATACTGGTTGGCAGCTGCATTTGAAAGCCGGTTCCCGATTCACGTCCTAAAGCCGCAGAGATGAAAGCAAATGTCGGATTGTATTAAAATCCTGAATGATCACGATACAATGAGCGATAAACTCGATGAAAGCAGTTGTCATATCCTTTGCAGTATGTGCTGAGAACTGAGCTTTTGCAATTCGGACTTATAAGTATGATAATCTCAAATGAATGAAAATGTTGATGTACCTTGGATAACTCTAATTCTCACACTGACTTGGTGTTAGTGACGTTGAATATAGAACCAGGTGAAATCATTCATCGATTGGAACGACACCAGAGATCCACAAAACAGAGATAGGCGGTACAGATTTATCTAGCACGACACTGGAGTAGTTGTTCGCAATAGGTTGCGGTTTGTCGGCCTGTTTCAGCCAACACTCGCCAAATTTATGCTCGTATCCATCTGGGGACGGACATCCACTCTTTTGCGGACAGAACACCCAGACATTGCACTTGGGTTGTCTTCCTCTGGCGTAGGAGGCCTGCTTTGAACATGCCTTGCAGCACTCCGCTGCATTGCTCACATGATGAGTTAAGCCCCACCGCACTGCGATTCCGGCGAAGTCTGTGTTGGGCTCCGCTTGGCACTTCTCAGGCGGAAGAAGATGTCTCTGGATCGCTCCTATTGCGTCGTCTGTCACTGCTGGTACACCTTGTTGACTTGCCTCTACTTTTGTCAACTCTTGCACTTCCTCTTCCTCAGTTTTGTCATTGGCGTTCTCTGCAACCTGTGTATGTAGACAAAACCTATTTAAGGACATTCTTCAAAGGCGTTGTTATTGGATTCAGGTGGTGTGAGCTTCACATGTTTAACACGAACCTATATAGGCAACAACCCACAACAAGGAAACGGCACCGTGGATAGCTCTCGTCAGAGTACGATTCAGGGTGAACTGTGTGCAGTACACTTTGCCGTGTTCCCCCTTTTGCAGGATTTTGCCCCTACGTATTCCAGTAATCGTAAGCAAACCATCATAGAATGGAGGAGAGAATCTATACTCTACCTGTGTAAGGAGATGCCGTTGAGAAACTATAGTATACTCTATTTGATATTGCATACTAGACAAAGACCAGAGGACAACCAACACTGATAAATCGGAAACACTTTAGAACTCAAGAAAGGCTAGAAAAGGTCCAACCTTTCTTTGGATGCCCATAGCCACCTCTGCTTCAATGTCTTTCACACGCAACATAAGTATCAGAGGCGCCCTTTGACGACGAAATTCGATGGCTGCCTTCCTATTCGCCTGTTGCAGAGTTGTCAAATCCTCCCTCTGTGATCTGTAAGGATTTGAGCCTCTAAAGCAATTAGGCAAAAAGGAGGTTTCCGATGAGCGGAGCATGATTTGGAGCACGCACAGTGTCACCACCAAATGACCTAGACCACAGAATATCACTGTAACCCGCTTGCACATTCGCGAAGGATCTGCTGCGGGGAAAGCCATGGCCTCTCTCGTCGTCCACTTGTTTTCACACGCTCGTGAGTATCCAATTCAAAATTTCGACGCATTCGTTCTGAAATTGTGACCTACTCATTCCCGGTTCTATCCCGTGCCTCCAGCTAAACTGCGACAACCGATCTGAAACCGTTGAATCTGCCAACGATGTAGCACACCTCTGCCTGCAAGACCTGTGGTATCAAACACTCCTGACATTAAGTAATATCTTCTCGTTCCAGTCATTGGGTCGTTTCCACATTGTCGCCCATTTGAGAACGCAATCTGCACCTCAAGTGCCCGGCAAGAAAACTAACAAGCCTCCCTCCAGAATCACGCAATCCACAAGCAGATACCACCTAGTCAATAAAAACCATCCGTCAATACCTTTCTACATCACAATCACCTGGATACACCACCACGACTCCCGCTCCTCCTTTCAACCACCTCTTTCCAAAAAGTAATGGCACAGAAAACTCCAAGAAAACTCTTCTGACAAGGACCTGAGAGTACTTTTTCCCAAACAAATGAAAAGCCGATCGACTTCTGGAATACTGCTCGGCCCTCACTCATTCATAACCAATAATGTATCCAATCATCAGAAATCGACCACCACAGCAATTATGTCTAGCAGGCGAAATCCCTTCCCCAAAAGATTAACTCAATCACAGTCACAAGAAGAAGTTAACGAAGACGAATGTTTCAAAATTCTAATGGAGGAATAAAACCTCGCAGTAATCTATCAGCAATGTTCCATCACCAATCACGCACGTTCATGCACTGATGGTCATTAGAAGCTATGAACGTGCACTAATGATCATAGTACTAATTAATTCGACCACAACAATAAAATCGTAGAGGTGACTCAGAAACCCCGAGATTGTCTCTTTCTCTACAAGAACACATTAGCAGAGCTAGCTAAAAGTAGACGAATATCCAAATTTCAAAAGGAGGAATGAACTTCATAGCAGAACAGCAATGTTTCATCACCAATCACGCATGCATACAACAACATGATCATTAAAAGCTAATTAGAACTAATCCAAAAGGCGAAATGTCTTCCACAAACTGATCCACTAATTCTCTCCAAGAACATACAAGAAGGGCTGAAAGAGGACGAATGTTCCCAAACTTAAAAGTAAGAATAAACCTCACAATAGCACTGCGACTGGCTGCTTCTTTACAAGAACACTATGATCATCAAAAGCTAAGTCGACCACAGGACTTACTCCAAAACACGAAATCCCTAGATTAACTCAAAGAAGTCGATCCGACTGTTTCAAAATTTAGAAGCAGGTGTAAACAGCACATTAGCACAATAATGTTGGACTAAATTCCAACTCCAGATCGAGTCCAACGAAGTATTCGAAAGGCAAGGCGATAATTACGCACTTCTTCAAGAGATCTGAGAAGCGGTCGGGTAGGCCATGCCAGGGCAACGGGATACAGGTTTTGAGAAATTCGGGAAGAAGCAATAAGTTTGCAGCACCACGTCCCGGTCTTCCGCAGATTCTTATTGCAAGCAACTCTGTCACAGCAGGTGATGGCCTACGGCCATCGCCATGCGTCTCTGTTGCATCCATGATGCGACGAGAAGATGAAGTACTCAGTGCGCTGGTCAGGGGTTTTGCAGTAATGATGATGGTGATGGTGCAGCAGCAGCAAGAGTAGAAAACGGAGGGGTTTGTACAAGAATGGAGTGGCCGTTACTCTGCCGTGGCTGCTGGAGATGAAGACGGTACCGCCACAAGGAGGGCCTGTGTTTTGCTAAATTAGTGAAGGTAAAAGCGCCTATAACCCCCTGATTTAGTAATTCCGCATACTTTGAGTTGGAAACAGCACGTGAGATTATTTTCCACACATTAGCAATTGAAAAAGACGATTTTTAAAAAACAAATTGATAATTTTTTTAAATCGACTGAAGCGTTGATAAAAGAGAAATATGGTCATTACGAACTTCATTTCAAGTTTGCTTCGTATATACAGTACAGTGTAAGAAGCGATTTGATGTAAGATCGATACTTTGGTCTGTGATTCAGGTACTTGCGAGGAAATTTTCTCACAGGTAGGATTCCTGGGGAGCTCGGCAATCTGCAGAACCTCAGAATATTGTGAGTGGCTCATTTCATTGAAATTCGCCTATCAGAGAGGCATCACTCCTTGAAAGTAATCCGAATAACTCGTTTATTTATTGAAGACATGGCACTGAGAGATATACTGCGAGAAAATCGGTTTAGGGCTTAGGGCTTAGATTCTACAGAAATTGTGCCGGCATGATGCCCTCGCAGATGCTGTTCAGCACTTAAGGAAAGAATTGACATTGTTATTGCCCACATTTTTGTAGGGATATTTCTAACAACGGATTGACCGGCAGCATCCCCCAATCTATCGGGCGACTGTCACAGCTCATGTTCCTGTAAGGGCCGCCACTTCTTGGGTTTATTTTTTCTCATGCCTGTTTCACATATTCTCAGATATCTTATTTAGCCTCAAGAAATAAGCCCAGAAGAAATCGTTGATCACACATTTCAGACCCTCGTTCACCCTCCCATCCATCGTCCAAATATGGGCCGGTCAACTATTATCCTGCTTATCCCTAATCAGCGACATTGCAATCGGTCAAGTTACATGTTGGGATTTTCTGTATCTCCTGAGAGAAATCTGGGTTTTTTCTTTGCTCAGAAATATCTCGGCCAACTTCCTCGTCGGAAGGATACCCACAGTCGGAGTGCTGGCCAATTTCGGCATTCTCTCGTGAGCTTATGAAATCCTGGGTGATGAAATCATTATCAAGTTATTTGTTTCTCAATCATGATTCTATGATTTCATTTGATCCATTTTAACTGGTCATTATCGTCGTCCAGGTTCTCTTCAAATCCTGGACTATGCGGACTCCAAGTCAATGTCTTATGCCAGAGTATTCCTCCCAGCAGTACTCCAAACACCTCAGTACTCCAACCTCCTGACATTTCTCCAGCTCCAGCTGTTGAACCCTTGCCTTTAGCAGGTAAGCTTCTGGCACACTTACTGATGGTCATCTGTGTTGAATTGTCTATTCGTGGTTGGCATTGGTTTGCAACAAAGGGTATGGAAAAAGCTTGCCGTAGTTCTGACAACAAAAAGACGTGGCGGAATCTAGGACTGACGAATGGATCAACACCAGCCGGAGGCTATGCAAACAGCCTTTTGATAAGCGCCATGGGCACCGTTGGCATTGCTCTCCTGGTAGCTGTTGTCTGCTGCCTGGGCTTCTACATTTACAGGAAGCGTTGCAGTAATCTGCACCAAAAGGTCCAAGTCAGCAATGCAGATGGTCTCTTTCCTTCCCTCTGATTTCAAAGTCGAGCATGGGTTGTGGTTATCAATATCTGATTTAGTAAATTCTGGTCTTATATTAAATAATGCACTACATTGTCTGATCATTGACAAGTCGATCTTGGTTTCTGTTTCGCAGGTTCTAAATTGGTGATGTTCCACAGTGATTTGCCCTACACTAAAGATAAAATAATCATGAAGATAGAAAACTTAGGCGATTCGGATATAATTGGATCCGGTGGATTTGGGACCGTGTACCGCTTAGTCATGGATGACGGTTGCATGTTTGCTGTCAAGAGAATTGTGAAACAGGGGGTGAGCTCCTCGCGATTGTTCGAACAAGAGTTGGGAATTCTAGGCAGTTTTAAGCACCGAAACTTGGTGAATCTGCGTGGTTACTGCAATGCGCCTTCAGCCAACCTGTTGATCTATGACTACTTAACGCAAGGAAACCTTGACGACAATTTACACGGTAGTCGCGCTTTTCTGTCCTATTTTGAGAGAATTTGAGGACATTTGTATAAAGTTGTCAATATCGATTCGTTGATGATCGTGTTCGTCTACGCAAATTAATACTGAACAGTGATTTGCGCTTCTAGTCTGAGATTTTGTTGAATAACTATGGGAAAACGAATATTCCAAGTTTTTAAGACTTCTAGTTCATTGGTATAACTTGTGACTGCAACATCATGATATTAATTCGATCTTGACTGCAGAGAGATCGCCAACTCAGGAGCGACTAAGCTGGAATACACGAATTAAAATTGCGATCGGCTCAGCTCGAGGAATTGCTTATCTACACCACGACTGCGTTCCCCGAATCATTCATAGGGATATCAAGTCCAGCAACGTTCTCTTAGACGAGAATTTGGAGCCTCATGTGTCCGATTTTGGCTTGGCAAAGCTATTGGAGGACAATTCCTCCCATGTAACAACGATTGTTGCTGGCACATTTGGTTATCTGGCACCGGGTAAGTGCTTCTCCATCCAATTTCCGAACCTCGCGATATGTGAAGGGTCTGATATGTCAAGGGTTCAAAGGGGTTCTAAGAGGTTCATCACAAAGGTACTAACTGACAGAGCGTATGGGATGCTTGTGCAGAGTACATGCACAGTGGGCGGGCCACAGAGAAGGGTGACGTCTACAGCTACGGTGTCATGCTACTGGAATTGATTAGCGGCAAGCGGCCTACTGACGCCTCGCTCATTGAGAAAGGATTGCACCTAGTTAGTTGGGTAAGGATTCTCGATCGCAGTCTTGTAATCTATACTTAAATATCCCGCTCCAGGATGTAGAAGCCCTGTCTTGAACTGCGAGAATAACATCGCCTGCTTGTGGTGTTATTTTCCATTGCTTGAGATCAAAATACCATCGGTAGATTGTTCCAAATCTATGCTCTAATTTCAATTTTAAAATGTTAAACATTCAACAATAGGTATCCATTTATCATCCAGACTTAGGACGTCTCGGCAGTTTCGCTTCTGGGTACACGCTTGGAATCAGCTGATCCTGATCCTGACTTGTTTGCAATCAAAAGATCTTGCTTGCAATTAAAAGATCATCTTGTAACGACTCAAAAATCGAGATACCGGTCGAAAAATGTTGTGGAAAATGATTGTTTTCGTTCATTAATTTGAGCCACCTTTGTTTGTATTTTGCCTCGCAGGCCACTGCTTGCATCCGAAGCAACCAAATAGAGGACCTTGTGGAGAAGAGTTGCTTAGACGAAGTTCCCATCGAGCGCATTGAATCCACGCTGCGGATTGCCTTGCAGTGCATATCCCCGACGCCGGAGGAGCGGCCCACCATGGACAGGGTCGTGCAGTTACTCGAAGCGGACTCACTCTCAAGTTGTCCGAGTGACCTCAGCAACTTCTACAACTCTCCACTGTCGGATCGAGGTGGTCGTGAGCGTTAGAGTAGGTCCCCCCGCTTCTTCTTCATTGTACATTGCCACATTATTATTCAGAGAAGCACCTAGGAACATAAATTCACGTCATTCCAAGCAGAGTGACTACAATACCAAGTACCAATTTAGCAAAACCCCAAATTACAGCCATGTCCACACAATTGATGATTACACAATACAAGTGAGCATTCCTTTCGTTACAACAAAATTAGCATTCAAGCAACACGAGTTGAGGCAAGGGAAAATAAAATCAATCGGCAGGTGGGTTTTTTCTTATTGTTGATCAGTGTTCCTGTTTTTCAAATCACTGAAATTCCACACAGATTATTCATCACCTCTGCCGGTGACTACATAAGCCAGAATCAGTGCACACTTCCAAACCCAGCTGTACTGTCTACTGAGAAGCAAAGTCAAGAATGTAGGCCCACACTACATTCATGATGCACAGTTCCTGTGCATTCACTTGTGGCACTGGCAGTCCGCGCAGTTGCAGTTTGGTCCGCACTTGCAGTCGTTCTCCGCGCTGTAGCTGTCAACCACAAGAGAGAATTGAGGATTATAAAAACCACCACAGTTTGCAAACCATGATGCCCAGCATCGTTCCTAGAACACTAGAAGTTCCAAAGGCGTACACAATTCGGGCATCCATTTAATACACTCAACCCTCCCTAAATGCAAACTCAGATATTACACGTGCTCTCTTATTGTTTCCGAATCTGATTTGGGAAACTTCCACATGTCAAGTTCTGAACAGATTCCGGAGTGCCCTTGGAAGCCCATTTGTCTACCCGAGGCAGTGCAATTACAACCGGTCTTGTATAAGGGCATTGGTAATTTCATCCGAAACATATAATTCAACAGATACAGCACTCACTTGCGGAGACCGCCGAACGTTGGCTCAGTCATGTTCCTGCCGCACCTGCACAGATACATCCAATAAACAAAATCAGATCATATGATAGGAAAACAATTGAAACTACGCGTGAGACTAATCGAAAAATTATAAAATGCCGATCGCAAATTCGCAAGGACCTTTCACGTTTGAGAAGTCATATTAAATTTTTCTGGATATAATAATACTCAAATGCAGTATAATCACTTTCATATGCATTAAATTAAGCACGATAACGACAAAATGGAATGGATGTCATATACATTCCCACGATATCCAAACCGAACACATTCCCTTCCATCGCCTTCCAACACAAGACCAGACGTACACAAGTTTACATCCCGCAGCAATTACAACCATATATCCTAATGTATAATTCACCACGTTCGGTATCCAAATCGGAACCATATCGGTACCAAACCTCTGAAAATAAATTACCTCTGTAAGCATACCAGGGGGTCGGAGGTACAAGAAAGACTCGAAATCTCATCAACAATAATTCAGTAAAATGAAAAACAGAGTATCAAGCCACACACTCCAAATACAAAACTACGACAACATGTGTGCGATCAATCAAGTACCAGATCATAAAATCCTCCGTCAAACACAGAAAAAAACTAGAAGTACGCTCCAATCTCCAAAACCTGACTGAGTGTAAGAAAAAGTAAACCGCACCAACGAACCCAAACTAAACTAAAGAACCGTTTCCACTCTCCCTACCTCATTAGAAAAAATTAACCACAGACTATCAAGCCAACACACCCCGAAATACGAAACGACGACAGCAAGTGCTCCATCAACGAAGCATCAGATCGTGAGAGCCTTCGATAAACACACAAAAAACTCAAATTAAGCTCCAACCTGCCTCCCCAAACAGTTATCGAAAAAACAAACTAAAATGCTCCAAGCAACTGAAACTGAAACTAAAAGAGAGTGCCATCAATTAAGTACTAGATCATTAAATCCTCCGTCAAATAAACAAGAAAAGTGCACAAAGCTCCATTCGGACACTGAGCAAAATTTCAGCGCTACAAGCCATCAAAACTTAACTAAACACCCGTTGTCACACTCCAAGTCTCATCAACACAACTCCAAAATAACAGAGGAACTCGATCCACTGAAGCGTTACGTTCAAGAAGGCAGTTCAACTTACAAGCAGCAGGTGCAACAAGTACCTACCAGATCATAAGATCCACCGTCAAATACACAACAAACGTGAACAAAGCTCCAAATGAATCAAAACCTGTGAGTACGTAAAATCACAGCGCTCCAAGCAATCCAAACTTAACGAAGCGTCCGCATTCAAGCTCCCGCAGAGTCGAAAACTCATCAACACACACCAGCAAGAAAACAACACACGTCCTCGATCGATCGCCTGAAGCGTGAAATTCAAGAAGCCAGTTCGTTAATTGAACTTACGTGCAGCTGGAGCCGCAGGTGCAATTGGCACCGCACTTGCAGTTGGCGTTGCCACAGCCTGACATGGTGACGAAGGGCCGGAAAGGATGCGAGATCGTCGAAGGAGATTGGCCAAGGAGAAGCGCACACACACACGAAGATGCTGGAGCTTGGAAACAAGAAAAGATGCAATTGGACTTCTGATGGGAGCGCCCCTTGTACACTCCGACGGAACCAGCGTCTGACTGTCCTCGGGGACGACGCCTGGCAACCGTCAGATTGATTCTTCCATCGGAAGGGCATCATTCGTGCTGTGACGACCTCGGTGGGCCCCGCTGCGGCTTCGAGGAACGTTCTGGAAGGCGAAGCGTAAAGTGGTGTGTGGATTTCAGTTGGAGGGGCTGTCTGTTTCAGCTTACTCAAGGGGGGCGGTTGGATTACTAGTATCTTCGGAATTTGGGGATGGGAGGAGGGGGAAGTGCTTGGCTCTCCTTGAAAGGAGGCCCCTAACTTGTTTTTTCAACTCGTAAGTTTACCATCATCCTCTTTGATGAATAGTGTTGTTCCGGGAGGTGTTTCTTGCAAGTTTTTTTTTTATTAGTTTGGGAGTTTTGGAATGAGCTAGTAGTTGTGATGTTTAACCTTTTAATATTGCCGTCGACATTAAGTGTTCGATGGATGATAGAGGATTCTCTTGTATAGGACAAAAGTGCAACTATTCATCTTCCAAGTTTTGTTTTGAAAAGGGAACATTTTCTACAATAGTTTGACTTCCAATGAGTATTTTTCCATTTTTTTAAGCGATTGATTCCCATTATATTAGAAAATGATAATTTCTTTGGAGACCAACCCATTTATACAAGTTTAACCTCTAAAGGACGAAAGGTGTTTGGGAGAAGAAAAGTTCAAAACTACAAATTTTTGATGCATCACTCAATATCAAAATTAAATTTTTTTTTTCTTTTTGAATTCCAACTGAACATTAGTGTACCAAACAAATAAGGCACGTGTGGGAATTTTTTTTTAAAACTTTTTTGGACAATGCAGATTATAAGATTATAGTGTTTGAAGTGAGAGAAAATTTTTTTTTTCATTCTTGTGAAATAGGGTTAGCAAACTTTGATCCCCCTTAACCTCTAAAGGTTTTTGACTATGTTTTCACCAAAAACGCTCTAAAATTGCCATTTTTCTAAAGCAAGTATCCAATTTTTGAAAAAAAAACATTTTTAAACACAAGTAACTACAGGATCTTGTAGTAAAAATTTTTGAAAAGATGTAGTAAAAATTTCAGAAATTTTCACCACATTGATTGCAAGATATTTGTATTTGAATTCTCAAAAATCCGGGCAGGTGTACTTCACAAGGTCACATTTGCATGAAAAGATGTCCAAAATGGTGGTTATTCTTTGAATTCATTCTTCAAAGCAAGTTGGCTACATGCTTAAAAAATTTTAGATCATTTGGAAATGTGCAACATGTAGGAAAAAAATAGTAAGTAGAATGAAGTAGAAAATGATTCAAAGTATTAAGTTGTTAATAATTTCTTTATGGAATTGAAAAATGCTAATCCCAATGGTTGAAATGTTGTAATAAACAATGTACACCTAAAATTTTGTATTTTTTTTCAAAAATATTTAAAATTGAATAAAATAAAAAGCTTCAAAGTTTATTTCGGAGTAAAGATTCCGTAACTATCAACAAACTACTCCAAACTAAAATTCCTCATAACTTTTGATTTATCCATCCAAATGGAATAATTAAAATCTTTTCATGTAGATATAAATCTAAAGAATCAATTTCAAATTTTAATTTTTGAAAATAGTGATTTTTGAAGAATGTTTTTTGCTATCCAAGCTGTCCAGTGAGCCTTGAAAATCACATTTCATACAATAACTTTTTAGCCATGTAGTCAAAAGTTATAAAAATTGTTGGGCCTTAAAGCTACTCCTTGGGCACATGTCATGATAAAATTCCAAAGAAAAAAAATAAAAACTCCATCTGTAATGAGCTGCCCAAAATCGCTATGTTGCCAAAAAATGGGGTTTAGGGCTTTAGGAGTTAAAGTGAAGTCTTTGCTCTACTAACAAAAATGAGGATTTTGACCATTTAAAGGTTTATAATGTTAGATTCAGTTATGAAAAATTCCAAAAACAAATGTCAAGTCTAGCTTGTTTCAAAATCACTCTTTGCAATGTAAGGAAGTTAAGAGTATTGACAATATACTAGTCATTTTTTGATGATTTCTTCTATGATGAGGAAATTATTTATTTGAAATTCAAATGGTGAAAACTTACAGACATACAATTGGAATATGTAGAAATAATTTTAAGAACTTTGAGTTCATAGTGGATTGCAAGATAATAGGGCTTAAAGTTAGAAAAAAATGTTCCTTCTTGAAACCACTTCAACATACATAGCTAATAGAGTTTGATTCTTCTTTGAATGTGATTTGAGAATTAAAGTGATTTTTTTTTGACAATTGAATACAATATTTTATTAATTATATACAAGCTAAATCTCTTGATGAGCTTTCTAGCATAAGATGCCCCAAAGATGCCCAAATTGCCCAAGCTATCAAAAAAGTTCAGGGCAACATAACTTTTGATTTATGCCTTCGATTGAAAAAAAAATTACATTCCCACTAAAGGGGGATGTACATACTCACACCTTGTATAAATTTTTTGTAAACATCCAACCAAAATTGACTTTATAGGAATTTATTCCAATTTTCAATTGTCCATTTAAAAGACCATTGACCTTTAGGGATTAATTCCTGAAAGAGGAATTGATTCCTAAAGTAGGAATTGACTCCTAAAGTAGGAATTGACTCCTAAAGTACTAAGGCTGATTTTCAAAAAAAATATCTGAAACTGCTACTTTTAGTACATTGATTATGATTAAGATACAAAAATATTTTTCAAACTTTCAACCATAAAAATTTATACTAAACTACTATAGGAATGTGTGATAAAAAATTTAGACCATTTAATTATGTGGATTGAGAAATTATAATATTTATGAAATTTTTATTGAAATGGTAGTCATTCCACACATTAGAAGATTTTTGGGGCCTTTGAATGCCTGCGAGTTATCACAACCTACGAACGCAGGAAACAAGTTCGGCATAGCGGTTTGACGTGGCTGAGACCCTACTACATCATTGACTAAATTTTTATTTATTTATTTTATTTTATTTTTTATATTTTGCATTTGGAGACTAATTTTTTTTTTGACAACAGGCCGTTCCCCTCGCTGTGGGGAACAACTTCGGGGGAACAGGCTTGAAACAGGCTTCTGGACCCCCCAATACTCTTCTAATGACTTTGGCACTTTTTAAATTTAGACTATGTGGTCTGAAATCTATACATGCCCTAGATGATTTAAACTATGCAATCTAAAATCTATACCTATTCGAAATGGTTTAGACCACATGGTTTGAAAATGGCATATGGAACATCACCATCTTAACAAAATTTGCCATATTTCAAGTTGAAAAGAAAAGAAATTTTGGGCCTTGCCCAATAGGGTCACCATGGTTTAATTCAACTTTGTGGAGAAAGAGGCATCACCCAATTTTGGAAATTGAAACCATTGGGTAGGTAGTTATGTTAATCACTTTCATAGTTTCATGTTAAATTTCAAACATAATACAAGTGCCATATACACTCCAAATCATCTTACACTCAAAGGATACTCCCTCAATTGTTTTAAAAGAACTCGTTTCTAGAAACACCAAAAATCTCAATGGTCAACATTAAAATTTCCTAAATCTAAGTCAAGTAAGGAAAATAAATAAATTAAAAAAAATCTTATGGATTATACTAGAATTTGAGCTAATGGTTCTAAAATTATTCCAAAGTTGTCATTTTGGGTGCATTGAGTGAAAGTTGGGAAAGAAGTGTTTTTTAATTTTTCCCGCCACATATTATTTTCCTATATGTACTACCATATGTAAAGGTTTGATTTGGCACTTGAATGCCAAAATATTTTTTTTCTCAGGTGCAAAGGTATTCAGTAGTTGGAATTATTGCTATTAGGATTTTGGCATTCTAGCATCTCAATTTTTTTGTATTTGGTAATTTTTAGTTTATTTTGTTTTAGGAAACCTATCATGTGTAGCTTAACCCCTAAAGTTCCTTGACTATGTTTGTGCCAAAAATGCTCAAAAATTGCCATTTCTTGTACAAGTTTCAAAATTTTAAAAAGAAACATTTTTAAACACGTGTAACCATAGGATCTTATGGTAAATTTGTTTGAAAATATGTGGAAACTTTTTTAGAAAATTTCACCATGTAGATTGCAAGATATTAGTATTTGAAGTGACAAAAATCATTTTTTTGTCCCTACAAAAAATCAAGCAGCTGCACTTCACAAGGTCACATTTGTATGAAAAAATGTTCAAAATGGTGGTGCTTCTTTGGATTCATTCTTCAAGGCATGTTGGCTATATGCTTGAAATTCTTAGATCAATAAGAATTGTACAATATATAGGAAAAAAATAGTAAGTAGAAAAATGTAGAAAATGATTCAAAATACTAAATTGTTAACAATTTATTTATGCAATTGAAAAATGCCAATCTCAATGGTTGTAATGTTATAGTAAACTATCTTCACTTAATGTTTTTATTTTTTCCAAAAATATTGAAAATTGAGTTCAATAAAGGACTTCAAAGTTTATTTCGGAGTTGAAAATCTATAATTGCCTGCAAACTAAAATACCTCATAACTTTTGATTCATTGATTAAAATGAAATGAATTGAAGCTTTTTATGTACATAATCATTTAGAAATCCAATTTCAAATTTCTATTTTCAAATTCTTTTTTTAGATTTTCCCAAGTTGAGAAACAAACAATAGTATTTCTCGTCTCTACCTTCTCTTAAAATTTGGACCAAAAATACAAAAATCTCTAGTGACAAGCAAGTGCCCAAAATTTCTATGTTGCCAAAAAACGTAGCTTGGTCCCTTAGGGGTTAAGGTGTCACACAGGTTTCAAAAATACTCAAAATTTTAGACTATATGGATGAAAAATTTATGTAACATTATAGACATTTCAATTGTAATATTCCAAACATTCAAACATTATTTTCAAACAATACTTAATTTAAGTTTGCATCTGACCTTTATGTAGGGTATTATGAAAATGTATATGGAAAATTTCAACCATTTTGCTTTATAGACTGTAAGATCTAAGCATTCAAAGTTAATAAAAAAAATATTCACATTAAACTACTCCAAAGTAGCTGAAAGGATCCCACAATTACATTTAACTTTGCTTAATGACATGTTTATCCCCCATAGTTGCTTCCCTTAAGTCATGTTGTCCAATGAATGTCAATGGTTCTAAACCCAAGTACAAGTAGTTAAATAATGAGAGTTCAAGTATTGTAATGCACCTTGATTATTGCAATACCTTGTTTCGTCATCAAATTATGAAAAAATAAGCAAATGTTGAAAATAAACCAAAGACATCTACCATCAAGAGTTTTCTTAGTAGCATCATAATAAACTTAATTCATTGACAATTAGTGAGATTGAAGGGTGTGAAGAGGTATTCTTATAGAAAAATCAATTGTCCATGGTGAATCTTCAAGAATATGGGATATTTAGAAGATAGGACACTCACTGTCAAAAGCAAAAATTGTATTCAAAGTCGAATTTCAGACCCCATTTAGACATAGTAGAATGATTTTTTTCAATAAACTTTGAAGAGAGCAAAGTTGGAAAATCAAGTTAGTTTTCATCTTCAAAAATACATTTGAGGCTTAAAGCCTCCAATAAAAAGTTATGAACAAAATTATAAAAGGGCTTGAAAGGAAAATTTTCTTTGACATTTTCAAACACCCTCTCCGAATTTTGTCCATAACATATTATTGGAGACTTTAAGCCTCAAACGGATTTTTAAAGATGACAACGAGTTTGATTCTCTAACTTTGCTCTCTTCAAAGTTTATTGGAAAAAATCATTCTACTATGTCTAAATGGGGTCTCAAAATTTGACTTTGAATACAATTTTTGCTTCTGAATTAACTATGAGTGCTTGTGTTCCTATTAATCCTAATTTACACTAATGTGCCCTATGCTATCACCATGGTCAAAATAAAAGTAAATGTAATTTTTTTATTTTTAAATTTGATGAAAACTTTGAAATCCAATGACATTCACACCATAGATTGAAATGCCACAAAACAAAGCCCATGCACCCCTCGTTGCCGAGAGCTTTGATATGGTATCAAGATTACAACCGGAGAACTCACAGTCTAAGAGATCATACTATAAAATAAAAAATAAAAAATAAAAAACAAATAAAAAAAAAACAAATAGATTAACTTAGGTTATTAGTTATAGATATCCAACATGCATTATTTTACCTACTACTATCATGCTAGTTCAAATAACTTCTCTCTTCATCTTTTAGCACCCTATACTAGATAGTTTCAAAGCTAGTTGGGAAACATTAGAGTTTTCTAATTTTTTTGGAAACTAGCTTGAAAATTCACTTCATTTTGCTTAATTTCATTGAATTTAATGAATTTGCCAATTAATCATTTTATATACTCACATGGTTGAATATTAAACAAACTTCTACTACACCCTCATTATAGGCGTCTTGACATCTTTAGCAAAATTCACACTCTAACAATGGATGGTTGCAAGAAATGCTTGCTGTTTTTGGCTCAAAATGGCCTTGAAATTGGGATACTATGACTTCTAGAATAAATTTCTTTAAATAAAATAAATATGAATAATTTGTAAAGCATTCAAAATTGTATGTGCATGAAAATTTAGACCTAGAAAAATTTATATCTAAAAGTTATGCGCAATAAAAGAGGTTTAGAAAAATATAGGAAAATAGATACTTTTAAATTTGATTTTTAGGAAATGGTAAAAAAGCTCAAATAATTCAAAGAAGAAAGTCATTTTTTCTAACTTGAAGGTGCACGTTTTCAACCATTTTCCATCTTTGGTAAATAAAAATTGTGTTCTCTACACATATACCTAGGTAGTGCACTTTGAGCACATGTGGAAGGTGGACAATTTTCTATTTTTAGAAAATCTCTTGTATATTTGTGTAACTTTAGTATGACTCCTTGTATTCCAATTTTTACTTTCAAATTCATATTTTTGGATTTGAAATAGTACAAAATCCCTCTAAAATAGTCAAGGTACACATCCAATCTGGGGTAGTTTAAAAACAGTAAATAAGTTTTAAAAAATTGAAAATTTTTATTGAATGTCTAAAACTTCTACATGTACCTTTCCTTCAAATTTTATAGAAAAATGACATACAATGCAAAATTTATGAGCCAAAACTCACTTGTCCAATACCAAGGGGACAAAAAATAGGACACATGTTTCTTACAACGACCCCAATGCATTGTAGCTAGACGCCCCTATTAATTCTTAGGCAATTAATAGACTAGTTTGGTCACTTTGGAGCAACCCTTCAAACGATTGAGAATTTCTCTAATGCTATTCAAAGCATTGGCACAAGGTTAAGAGTCACAACTAGTCCCTCAAATTGACTATTTATTGTATTTTGAAAAATTGAGATACTAATTTTTTTAAGTAAAAATCTCAATTTTTAAATCTCAATTTGAACATTTTTGAATCCAAGAGTAAAAAACTTCCAATATTTACAATACATAGGTATTAGTTAGAAACTTTACTAATAAGGCAATCATACCAAGTTCTAACTACACACATAAATGAGTTTGACTTCATAATTTGTGTAAGGTTTCAAACCACTTCAATATATTAGGAAAATAAAGATAGATAGATAAAAATTCTGGTCTTCAAAGAAGGCCGGCAATCAATAAAGTGTCTGATATATGTATATCAATTGACCAACAACACACACTAAAATTCAAGCTACTCTATATTTCAGCAAGAACACAGCTGCACCAAAAATCAAGATTATAGTCCCTGCGGGTTTCGAACCCGCGACCTTTCGCGTGTAAAGCGAACGTGATAACCACTACACTAAAGGACCCAAGTAAATCTCTTCTTCTCCAAGTCCATGAACAAATCTTTTCTTATAATTTACTTACCTAATTCCATAATATACATTTTTTCCACCGTCACTTCTCATTACTCCCATTTGTCCAATGTCGACGAATCCGGTTCCTCCAGCGCATTCAGACCTCCTCCAGTGTTCATCCTCGGTTTTTAATTCTCATCCTTCTCAGGCTTGTAACAATGATGCATCTATCATCTGACTAGCAGTAGTACACGCAGTACATTCGAATCCTTTTCTGTAGTACACTGCTGGTACAACCATGTTCAGCTAAGTTACTTCAGTCTTGAATGAGGCTTTCCATAGTTCCATTCTAGCTTGGGTTCGTTTTCAGCGCGCAGGCTCTCTGAAGGTTGCATTTGCTGCACCCGTTGCGGATTGGAGAAACTTGTCGATCATGTCCTCTGCAAATTAAAGACACTTGCATCATAATGTGTATGCTAGGTACGCGATTTGCTTGCGTTTTCAGCTACAAGCAGTTTGGTTTCAGCAGCACTTCACATTTTGATCGATTCACGAGTCTGTTCTGTTGCTTGGGTATTTGGGCACTACAGTAGTGAAAACATGGTCTGGGCTGGGTAGACTATGGAAATTAATGATCCATGAGAAGATTTGCATGATCACTTGCGGTAGTTGTGGGGTCTTTTCATGGCGTCATTTCGAATTCCTTGGTCACTGACAGGATGCTTAGTTCCATTACTTAGTGGGGCATGTACGTGGTCCAGCCCACCAAATCTTTGAACAATTGTGGATGTGGAGCTCTCGGAATTGGGAACTTTGAGATTTTAAAATGAGAGCCTTTTTTTTGAGAAGCTGGATTGATAGCCAATGGAAAAGGGATTCGGATTCATTTTATGCACAATCTTGAGTGAGTTATGGATACTCTCTGTAGTGAATTTGAGATTTCTGAGGCTTCTTTTGGTGGCCATCTACTGTGGAGATCTTGAGTGAGTTCTCAGAACTGATGGAGAGTGTTACAAACGCAGCCATTAACTGATGCATTTGTTAAGCATGTTTTTATTTGAATTATTTTACTTACCCAACCTATTAATTTCTCACAGGTTTCTTTGCAGGAAAGATACTGGGTGCTCGTCCATATATGGACGACGTCTTTAACTGGGTAGAATTTCAGATCAGTGTGCCAGCCCTCACTTGGTAAGATCCTGGATGTCTTCAGAACAATTACTTTTTGACCTCTGCATTGCAATTCCCTACTGGATAAACGACGTAACGTATTTTTGCACTTGATTGCTGGGGCTACAGAGTTGTGAAGCATTATTTATGCTTTGTGTTATTTTTTAAAATATAGTGACATTTCAGCCCGTGCTACACTACTTACATATATTACAAATAGTGTGTCTTTTGGGGAAATGGAGTCATATTCAAGCAGTAATGGGATAAGTCAATGCAGCTGTGCTTTCAGTTGTTGGGAAAGTCCAATTGTACAGTACTTGCGCACACGCAAAGAATGCTCTCTAAAAGTTGTGATTCCAGCTGGTCTTGTCTCGTGGCCAATGTATCCATCTTGTGGCAAATAATCTTCGTGACTGGTCCTTACATTTGCAATACTAAATTCCGCTTCGCATGACTCTGAACCCAAGAATCTTTTACTTAACGAAAATTGTGGACGCAAGAATCATGCTGGAAGGACGCAGCCCTATCAGCAACCCCGAATTATCAGATTCAGAGATGAAGAGGTGCATTCTTGGTCTCTCAAAGTTTCCCTAAAAGTCAAATATCAGACTACTTTAGACCTCGGCCTCCTCATTGGGTTAAGTACTAGCTACCTTAGAGAAAAGATTTTAAATTGCAGTTTTTCAATCACCTACAATATTGAGGCACAATTCTTAAACTCTGACGCTCCTGTCATTGATGCCTTGTTGACCGCTAGAGTCCACGGAGGATACTAATTCTCGGAGTTTGAGTGAGCGGTTTGAGAAGAAGCTAAGGCTGGCAAGCAAATGGAAGCTTTCCGAGTGGAGTCATCACTTGAGTGAGGTTGGGTGAGTCTCATGACAGCAATTGTCTGTTCGGACCGAGGCAGGATGGGAATGTTCTAAGATTGATGTAAAGAAATGACACCGGTGACCCTCAAGAGGATTGAGATCTTTCAAAAACTATTGATGCGAATAAGTGATATGCCTCCATGAACTACCGAATCCAGGTAAGTTATGTTGCTACATTGTTTCTCAATTCTTTACTTAGCACCTGCCTGCTCGTCAATCTCTGAATTCATCGATGAAGAACATTGCAAAAACCATGATAAATGCATCTTTCCCTTCCAGATATGGCTTGAACTATGGCATCTTGTAAACTGAACTCTTGCTAGTTTAGAAATTGCGCTATTGTATTTTGAGTGACGCTTACCAGGAACAATTCCCGTCACATGAGAGAGGGAACGGAAAAAATCAAATTCGCTAAATTGACAGAATTCCTTGACTTTCAAGACGCATGGTTTGTAAAGTCGATCAGTAGCAGCTCTCATTTGTGTACATGAATGTCTCGATTTTTGGTGCCCGAATCACACCAATTAAACAAAACTGACGACGGAAGCCAGCATATGCAAATGAATCGTTTTAAGCCAAGTATCGAGCAATTTTCTTATACAGGATAAGTCACTCCATCTCTGGCTACACCAACACAATAATTCAAAATCATAACCGCCCTACAACTATTTCAAAATTCAATGTACAGAAACGTAAGCCCCAATTCCAATTAGCATCAAACACGGCGTATCATTGTAATACAATTTCTGAGCATTTACTCTGAAGTGACTAAACATCACATGGTTGTTTCTAGCAGGAAAACAGATGCAACATGGTTACCCCGATCAATAACTCGTCTGCATACCGCTGCATATAATTGTACAAAGTGAGCCTGTCAAAATTGACATATCTACAAATCTTTTAATATGCTAACCCGAATGTAGTCTACTCTCAGTTCCCCGTCATAGTACACGAGAAGACATACCTGGATGGCGTTCTTCTCTAGGCTTTGATTCCGGAAAGGAGTGAAACCGCAGCAATAACGAGTTGGAGACCACAATGATGCTACTCATGGCCATCATGCCACCAGCAATGGAGGGCGTTAGAGCAAAATCCTGGCTGGGAAGCAAAACGCCAGCAGCAAGGGGAACCGACACAAGGTTGTAAGCAAGAGCCCAACCAAGGTTTTGGTACACTTTGTCCATGGTGGCACGGGACAGATCAATCGCATCCACCACCTGGGAGAGACGATTCCCAAGCAAAATAACAGAAGCAGCGTCCGATGCAGCGTCCACTCGTGCTTGAGTTTTGAGCGCCATACCCACATTAGCACACGCCAACGCTGGCGCATCGTTCACTCCATCGCCAACCATTGCAACAATCCCACCTTCCTTTCGTAACTGGGAGACGTAGTTCGATTTGTCTTGTGGTCTCAAGCCGCCTTGCACGTCGGCCTTCGCTATTCCCACGAGCGCTGCCACATTCACAGCCGCCTCTTCCTTGTCACCTGACAATATCACTGTTCTCAATCCTTTGCTCTTCAGATTCGCTATGGTTACTTTCGCATCTTGTCGCAAGTTGTCGGTAACAGCAATAGCTCCAATCACACCCTGGCCTTCCAATCCAACGAACACCACCGTCTGCGACTTCTCTGGGTTTGAGGTGTGTAACGTTTTCTGTAGCAGTGACTCACGTAGCTCCGAAGCGCGTTCGTTTGAGGTGTCCACTTTGCAACACCCGCTCACCCAGTCGAACAATCCAACCGCAGCAATACGACCATCCACCTCTGCCAATGCACCAAAACCAGGCTCTGTCAACTGCCCATGCGTGGGTAGAATCTTGTTCCCCTGAATCTCAGCTTGGGATATAATGGCGGATCCAATCGGGTGAACAGTATGCTTCTCCACTGCAGCAGCAAGAGTCAAAATATCCTCCTCACGAAACCCGTTTACAGCTACAATTCCAGCAACACTAGGGCAACCCTCAGTGAGAGTACCGGTTTTATCAAACACTACGGAATCCACACTTGCCAGACGCTCAAGCACATCGCCTCCTCGCACAAGCAATCCTCGCTTTGCCCCAAGAGAAGTCCCAACGAGAACTGCAGTTGGAGTGGCTAACCCGAGTGCACAAGGACATGCCACTACGAGCACGTCAATGGCAAGCTTGAGGCTCAACAACAACGCATCACCATCTGGTCCTGCAGCGTCGTTTAGTAACACATCGGGAAACAGGGAAGTACCAAGGAAGTACCAAAACGCAAAAGTGGCACCCGATAAACCCATGATAGTGAAGGCGAAAGGGCCCGCTATGGCGTCCGCCAGTCTTTGCACAGGCGCCTCACGCCCTTGCGCTTCCTCAACCAGTTTCACAATTGATGCAACAGCGGACTTGGCTCCAGTAGTGACAGCTTCCACTCTGATAGGCCCCTCCCAGTTTATAGTTCCAGCTGAGACAGCGTCGCCCTCTGATTTCACCACTGGTAGAGGCTCCCCTGTGAGCATGGCCTCTTCCACTGCGCTTCTCCCTTGTAAAATCTTGCCATCCACAGGGATAGTCTCCCCTGGCAATACCAACACACAATCACCAGGACGAATTCGCTCCGTTTCCACTTGCAAATGCAACCCGTCGTTGCCTTCTTCCGACAGTACTAACCTAGACTTGGATGGCACCAACGACAGAAGCTCCTGCATATCACTGGAAGCTTGAGCGCGTGCCCTAATTTCAAGCGATCTTCCCAATAGCACAAACGCAAGCAACATCACGGGCTCGTCGAAAAAGGATGCGTCCCAATTCAAGCCTGGATTCGCAATCGAGATTGCACTAATGACGAATGCGGCCGAAGCACCAATGCCTACAAGCGTATTCATATTCGGGGAGCGTCGTGCCATGGCCTTAAAACCGTCGAGGACAAGCTCCCGAGCTGGACCAAGAAGAGTAACAGACGCGATAGAGCACTTCCATAAAGGATTGTGGAGCCAATTCAGGAAAGGGCCGTGAAGATGGATACCAACAGAGTGCAAAAGATGTGTAGCGTGAGAGCCGCAACACAATGCGACCAAAGACCAAGCGAAAGCCACCTGCGCGGTGCTCTTGTCCAGCGCCGCGCGCTTCTTCACAACATTCTCCTCGCGCTTCGCCCCGACGCTTCCCGAATCCACGTCACGGAGCTTGGAAGGGAAGCCGCAGCTCGTCAAATGCGCCGCAAGCTCCAAGCTCAAGCTCTCGACGGAACCGCCAGGTCGAAACCGAATGGCCGCGGTCTCCGTGAGCATGTTCACGGCAGCAGTGTCGACAGATTCTTGGGAAGTAAGCAAAGAGCGCACTCGCGCGACACAGCCGCCGCACATCATCCCCTCCACGTCTAACAACACCACTTCCGAGCTCGCTTCCTGCGCTTCAGATTCCGCTTCCACTTCCACATCCACCAAACTTTGCACGTCGCGCACAGTTCGCAACGCCGCGCATCGTTGCAAACCTCGAATTCCTTCGTTTCTCAATTTCCTCACCTCAAAATTGACTCCACAACGAATCGCAATTCCCCGTTTACAAACTTCCAAGCTCGCATTCGGAAATCTCCCGCTTGAAACACTAAATCCTTGCCCTGCAACGAGCATTGGCCGGGGAAGACCCCGGCCATGGCATAATCGCAACGAATACACACTCTCCATCGCACTGAAGGCTCCCCAATTCTAAACCTCAATAACAAACCTCTCCTCCATCATGCTCCAAAACTCAACTCCGCCATAGCCTTATCCAACCACAGTCATCACCAGAAAGTCCTATCCAGCTCCAATCACAAAATCACACTCAAAACAACCATAATCACCGAAAACACCCAAATCCCCCTAAACACCAGAAAAGTCAAAATTTCTTAATCTTCACACCATGTTTCACTAATCCTGCTTCCAATTCTCCATGGTAGTCATCACCGACACATATCCTGCGCCATCGTGCAACTCCCAAGCGTCGACCATCGGGACCCTGATCGAATAGTCAAGCGCTGCGGCGAACTTACAATTGGCGAGCAACTGGAGGTCGCACGCGAGTGGGAACTGGCTGGATGGCCAATGTGGGGTATCTGATCCGTTGGAAAATTTGGGTAGCTGGAGGACGGCAATTGGGGAATTGGGGTTTTGGATTGGGCGAATTGGAGAGACGGCTGATGCTTTGGCTGGGAGATTTTAAAATATTAAGTCTGGGCCATCTGGGTCCAAGGATTCGTGTTTTGTGTGGTTGTGGTGGATGCAGGTGGAAGCAGGTGGGCGACGCCATAGCCACGGTGTCGGAGCTCTCGTTGGTGCATACCGAGATCCCTTATCCGTCTTCCGCAAACGCAGGGACGGGCGGTCTTTCTAGGTGAGTTCGGCGCTGGTAAGGTGAACCTTCGCGTTACCTTCGAACCTCAATTTCACACTATTCATGTACCCAGTGGATACATTGCAGAAGGAAAATGTACACCTCATTTACATGATTGCAGAATTGGAATTGCAAGACGCTAAATCTTCCATTCGAAGGTGGGCCCACCTAACATGGCATGCGGGTTGGATGACATCGCCTAAGTGGAGACATAGACATAGACGCAAGAGCATGGCCTCAAAAGACAACACCTCGATAGAATTGCACGATTGCGAGTCAATTTTAATATCTTGCAAGTTCTATACACAGTGAACATGGTTACAGGTTTAGGATTTTAGGCAACGATTTTAGGGTTTAGAGATGAGGTTTGGGATTTAGATGTCCTACTTTAACCCACATATCTTGCATGGGTTGTTATACCTCCTATTCCAAGATATGTATATAAAGAGCTTGTCTTCTCAATTCTAAATGCAATTAATGGATGACTTTTAAGGCAAAGTATGATAGATGTTGAATTCAATAAGTGATATGAATAAAATTCTATAAGTGGTTTGAATTTTCTTTTGAAGTATTTGTGAGCACTTCTTCTTTAAAAACATCATTGCGTTTTTTTGCTTTTCAAAGAAAATTTTGGTAGACAATATTCACAACATTGTTTTTTGAATCCTACAAAAAAAACATTACGTAGGGCAATTTAGATAACATTTTTTGAATTTTTTGTAGAATGTAGAAATAGTAGGGTCTCCAAAAAATAAAATTTATGATAATCCTAAAACCACTAAAGTCCTTATTTTATGCAGGATCTATAGAGCAATGATGTTTTTAAGAAATGCTCACAAATGCTTTAAAAGAAAATTCATACTACTTATAGAATTTTGTTCATATCACTTTTTAAATTCAACATCTACCACACTTTGTTTTAAAAGCCATCCATTATTTGCATTTAGAATTGAGAAGACAAACTCTTTATAATATATATATATATATATATATATATGCGAGGATAGATAGGAGGTAAAACAACCCATGTGGGATATGTGGGATAAAGTAAGACATTTAAATCCCAAACCCCCACCCTAAACCCTCAAAATGCCACCTAAATCCTTAAACCCGTTGTTGAGTTGACTATGTGTAGGACCTAGAGGACAATTAAATTGTCTCATGGTCATGCAATTCCATTGAGGTGCTATCCTCCAAAGCCCTGCTCTTGTATCTATGTCTATGTCCAACCACAAGGGTGCTCGGTTGGGCAACAGCATCCAACCCGTGTATCTTATCAGGTAGGCCCACCTTCGAATGGAGGATTTAATGATATGCATTGGAATTTAGAACATAATGGAGATGGTTCACTTCAACACTTTTTTTTCATTTTTCACTAAGATGGCTCAAAAATTTAGTTGAAGTAATCAATTCTAGCAACTTTTGCAAAACACTATTACTAATAAGATAGCTATGACAATTTTTCTGAAGATCTTTAACAAAACTTGTCACAAAAATGTTATGAAATGTAGCTAAGAATCACATTTTTCTCCTTAAATTTCTACTAGATCCAAAAGTAGACCAAAGTATGCATTTGTAAAACTTTGGTGATATTTAGCCTAAAGAAGAACAGATGCTATCTTTTGTAGGCCTTTCTTGTAATCATCATTGTGACATGGTGCATTGTAGGAAAAAAATGGAGGGTTCAAAAAGAGTCAAATCCACTCATCTTGAACATGTTATTGAAGCGACATGATAAACTTGATATGAATTAAATCTTTTGGTATTAACATTAGAAGATGATGAGTATTTGATGAATGATTTTGAGAGTTTGTAGAATTAGAGTGACTTTGTGTTGGAAGAAATATGGATCCTACTAAGTATTCAAGTGAATTGTTGAGCATATTCTTGATTTTTTTAATTTTATGGAACAATACTTTTAGAATTTTTTTCGAATTTTAGGAAAAAAATAGGATCTATTGAATATGACTTGATTTTTTTACATTCTTTTTTACCCAAAAAAAGATTGCATATCTAATAGAAGTCCATGTATATTTCAATTAATTCTAGTTCCCTCCTCAAAGGCTCAAACTCAATCGTCTAAATACTCTTACTAATTTTATTCTAGCACTGTCATAGGTAGATGACACTACAAATATAATCATATTGTTTTATAATTAAGCTTATGTGTATATTGCATTTGATAAATATATGAACATAAAGAATTTGTTTTTTAATACTCAAAATAGTGAAACATTATTCAATAACTCAATTACAATGAAATCTATTAATCAACATTCTTTTTGAACTGGTGTTAATTGAAAGTGTTAGTTTGAAAGGGCATCAAAAAATTATATAATATAACGAATATCAAAAAATAATCTAATAGTCGCATTTAATGACATTATCCCCCATTTGAGATACCAACCATCAAATATACTAATGGATTTCTTTTAGTGAGCGATTGATGATGCTCTAAGTATTGATTTCAATCGAATTAGCTAGGTGGATAGCATTAAGGGACAACAATTTTGAAGATAGTTGTAAGTCTAATTGACACCTAAGAAATTGCAAAAAATGTTGAATTGCAATTCGGTAGTCTACAAATGCATTGAATGACACTCACCATCTTATATATGCAAATAATAAAAAATGAATTGTCATCTATTACATATGTTGTTATAAAATTTAATTTAGAAAAAATTATTTTTGTAATTTGCTTGAATTAGTTGTTTGACTTCAAATGAATTCCATTCATTGGTTTAATTGGATCATGTTTGTAAAGTTGATGTGTTTCATAGTTCCAAATAGGTTTAGACATTTGTCCCCAAAGGTGTCAATTACTTGAAATTATGTCATTGAACAACAATGTACAAGGCAATAACAAATATTTCATTAAAATGGTAATATTCTACAAATTTGGCACTTTAAGGTTCAGAACGTGCGGTCTAAACTACATAACTGTCCTAGATTTTAAGGTTTCAGGGTCTGAAAGCTATACTAGTCTTAGAAATTTAATGGAAAAATGGCAGAAAAATGGCGCCCTTTTAGCGAAATATTTGTTCAATTTAAATATGAAGCTTTGTTGTAAGAAATAATAACCATGTTGAGCCACATAAATATCAAAGGAAATAATGTTCTACCACTAAGTTTAGAATTTTAGTTACCAATGGGGACATTAGAACTAAAAGTCATTGTATAGTGAAGCCTAAAATCATCATAAAAAAACTAAAACTGTGAAGTAAATGCTGGACATGCACTAGCCCCTACAGCTATCATTAAACACTTGAAAGTCTAGATGCATTGGATATAGACTTGAGTTAAAGCCATTTGCCGCCAAAGAATATCATCCATAACATCCACATATTTGACCATCCACCTCCAAAGGGCATTTTCCATCACACAACAAATGAATGGCTATTAGTTTGTCACCTTTGGGCCATTTTTCTTACTTTTTCATCTACTTTTTCAATTGGTATTTTTTATCAAAATATTTAGACCATTTTGTACCCTTTTTTTTTATCTCTCCCATTGTCTATCTAGTATGTCATGGTTGTAGATCTACATCCATTTGATATATATCTTAAAATGCTTGCATCCAAATGAACTTCTTTTGGATATGATTTGTGTGCAAATACTAGAATGCCACATCCCTATCAACTCATGATTTGCATGAAACCTTTCATGTATGAATAAAATCCAAATATACACTATAAAAAATTGATGTTTTTTTAAACATTGTAAAAAAAGTGCTCAAACATCAAATCAGATACGAAAGGTTAATGTCACCTAAAATCTATTATAATTAACAGAAAAATATGCTCAATTTGAGCTTGTTTTTTTCCAACATCACAAAAAACATGGTCTTTGAAGCTTTTCAAAATGCAACATTTGGACACCTTATGTAAGTGTCACATGGACTAGGAGAGTCACATAGAATTTTTCATCCAAACCATCTATGACATGGCACTTGATGTAGAACTTAATAGGGTGGCAATAAAATGATGATGTGGCATGCCTAATCAACACACTTTTATGTTGTTTGAAAATTTTAATGTTGTTTTTTTAGACGGAAAATGAGATGTTTTTTGAGACATCAATTGGTGCATACCATATTTGTAGGGCAAGGTCAACAAAAAACAATTTGTTAAAATAAATTTAAAAAGAAAATAAAAACAACAAGAAAAATTGTTGAATTCACTAAGAATAAAAGAAAACTTACCATCTACCATCAAGAGAATTTTTGATGGCCAAATGAAAGAATTCCTTCACTGAAAATTAGTAAGAATGGAGATTACAGAGGTTATATTTGTATCTATTCTTTGTCCATGGTGAGAGAAAAAATATGGGATAGCTAAAATATGGAAACTTAGCCATTGTACATCTCGACATTGTTTCAAATATATAGACGTTTCAAGCATTTCAATGTTGTTTCATACACCATAATGTTGTTCTCAATGTTGTTTTTGACATCTAGATCATGTGGTTTCAAACATTTTATATTGACCACAATTCTTGTTATAAATATCCCATATGGATTGTTTTACTCCTTACTACCCTACTTGTATAAAGGTCATTTTTTCATCCATTGTACTCATCCATCCATTTCTTTTTTCTCAAGTTTTTTCTGCAAAGCATGCCATGTAGTTACTCTTTTTCTAAATTTTTTTTATATATAGTCAACATTTTACCATAAATTGTAATAATTTTACTAACTTATCCATTGTCAAAATCGGTCTACTTGCTAACATTGTCAACTTCAATGATAACATCAACTTGAATTTACAATAATCTACCTTGTTAGGCTAGATGCCCTTTGACATCTTCATCTTTTATTGGACATCATGTGTTAGTGGTCAAATTCAACCAAAAACATGAATTTTTTAGAGTGATAGAAAAAGAAGACTAGAAATAAAAGCATCCTTGGCAAAAGAGATTGACCACTTGAAACCATGAGTAAAACATATTGAATTCTTTTGTACAAACTTATACTTTGATGCATCATTTTAGCTATGTAAAAACAAAAATATTTAAGAAAATGACAAGAAATAGAATCTCCATCCCTCTCACACATACATGTCTCTATAACATTATGCATGAACATCCCACCTCCATAGAGTGAGTCATATATGACTCACCAATCATCATCTAAGAGCATACACAATGAAACAGACTTTCATGATGTAATAACATAATGAAGGGGCAACTTCAAAAAATACTCTCCAATGCAATTGGTATTGGTCTCTCATAATTCTTTGGCTTTGAATTGGATTTTTTTTAAAAAGTCAATAGAATAGAATGAAGTCTATGCCCTTCTACTTGAAAATTCAATATTGTCCATGTTTCTAGTCATACATTGCAAAATGCAAATGCTCTAATTTTATTATTTATGCATCAATTCATTCTTTCTAGTTTCCAAATTCAATTTCCAAACTTTTGGGCTTCAACCCCAACTCATTATGACCTATTGTTTGATACAATGCCTATTTTTTCCCATATTTCTTCATCTCATTTTTGTAGAATATTGTAGAGGTTTTTTTTTCACTAGCAATAGACCAGCATCTTGTAGATATCTACTTTTCCTATGAGCCCTCTGATACAATGACATTTTCCTACTTGATTGTTGGTTCACCAACAACTTACAAAAATGTTGTAAAAACATACTATTAAAGCAATAAAGGATACAAATGTTGTGCAATGAATGGACCACCGCAACCATTTCTACATGTAGCAATTCAATTTTGCTCATTGTCAATAGAAGTTTCCTCAGATCATCATCTAATTGGATGTTAATGAATGAACATTCAAGGACCGTGATTCTTGTGATTTGTACCAAAAGCCTTTACTAATCCAAATAGCAATGCAAGAGTATGAACAATAAGTCGTGAGTGGTATAGTGTTAAGAATAGGATAAATATTAAAAAAAATGATTTCTATTGGTGTAAACAACAGAATAAATAACTTTACGATTTTCAAAAAAATCAAACCTTTAAATTTAAGTATTTTTTCTGAATAAGTCATTAAAAAGAGCCTATGACTATGCTATAAAGACAACAATAGTAGCATTGAGAATATCTAAAAAACAAACAAATTGCATTACTAACTTGCATCTTACACCACACCCATCTAGGTTCATTATTTTGAGTTGACTTAGTTGCGAGCAATACCCTAGTATATTGGAAGTAGCCCTTTTTTGCCAAATTGATGAAGGAGAGAAACAATTGCATAGTAGTCAATGGAGATTGGCATCTATGAAGAGTTTTTTTAGTTGTCAAAGGAAGTCAAATTGGTTGTTTCAATTGAAGCTGAAACACTACATTAGAAGAAGATTGAGGAGACAAATATGCTGGTATTTAATATAAAGACTAGAAATAGCAAGAAACGAGGCATAGTTGATAACAACCCAATTATTTTGGACATTGTGGAAGTCATCTCAACGGATTGCTTCAATTGTCCCTAGTTGCAATGTCTATAATAACTATAGAAGTGATCACCTTCTTTTAGTTCAAACTAAGTTCACATTGTGTTTCAATATTGGTGGTGTAGTATCCTACATATTAATTATATTGAATGCAAACACTCTAATAATGTTGAATTCTCAGTTAATCCATTAATGGACATGAACACTTGCATGGACTTTTTAATAGCTATTGTTTTTGACAAATTGGCCATCTTCAATCTCTCCAATCCTTTATTCAAAGTTCTAGATTGGAATGTCTTTGATGATGAATTTATTGAATACAACTTCAATTTTCCTTTAAAGTTCTTCCAAAAATGGCAAGGCAGTCATGCTTTTTATCCCATAAAAATGATTGATTTGTCATAACACACTTGGATATGGTAAGGTGCATGCGCTTTGGCTTCACCAAGATTGGTAAAGCATAAATGAGCTCCATCTTATATGGTTTATATTCTATCATATACTTCTTCTTGATTGTGTAATTCCAAGTGAGCTTGTATTCATTTATATTGTTGACTTTTCATTGTGATGTCATGGGCTCATGCCATGTACTACTATATTGAATTGACAATCTAAATGTTTCTAGATTTTGCACTTACCAATGCTTGGAAAATAGATTAAATTTCATGGTAGTTTTGCAAGCATCTCAATTTGCACTTATTGAAATTGAGGATGCCATCAAGTTGCTCTCAAACCCAACATTACTATATTCAAAGTTGTGTTGTAGCCACTAAGAGGAAAACATTTTTTAATGATGGTGGGAATCCAAAGCACCACACACTAGACTACTAGAGTGTCTTGAAGACAATAACATGTTTTCTTCAAAAATTTAACTTAATTAATCACACTTAAATGTATGTCCAATTGTTGGTTCTAATATTTTTTACATCTTTTGTTTGGTATGATACTATAGTATAGAAGACTAAATATTTGTTTTTCATGTTTTTTTTCCTTCAAAAATGATGCGTTTGGGTTTTGTCATTTGCATCAATGCAAAGATGAAACACTTTTCTAATTTCAAGAATAAAGAGACCAAATAGACTAAAATCCTACAATGTTATATTAAATCAATTGTTGTTTGCTTGATGGTCAAGGTATATATACCAATTTATAGACAAAATGGCTAGTAATAGGTACATTATGATATCTGTAATAAAAGGGCACAACTTAAACTACCATAAGACCCTTTTGGCATTCAACTTAACTTCAAAAGCATTGTGAATAGATTGGCCTTGCGTGGTATAGATGACTCAATTCTCTAAGAATATTGAAAGAACCTTGATTTGTTGAATAACATAATTCCTATAGATGCTCAGCTAAGGTTTAACCTTTAAAGGACCACCATGCATTTTTTTGGCTACATAGCAATTTTGGGCATGTAATTATAATTAGAGATTTCTATATTTTTGGCCCCAATTTCAACAGAAGGAGGGACAAGGAATATCTTACATATGCACTCAATTTTATGACATTTGAAAATTTGAGCCAAAAATTATGGCCTAATATGTTATTTTTTTTTCGTAAATGGGGAATTTAGACAAATTAGAAAAAATCACTTTTTTCATAAACTAAAAATTTGAAATTAGTTTTCTAAAGTTATATACACATAAAAAGTTTTGAATCATTCCATTTTGATCAATGAGTCAAAAATTATGAGGATTTTTTTATTTGTGGGTAGTTATGGATTCTCTAATCTAAAATAAACTTTGAAGTCCTTTATTTAACTCAATTTTCAATATTTTTGGAAAAAATAAAATCATAGGATGTGGATTTTTTTATTACAACATTTCAACCATTGGGATTGGCATTTTCCAATTCCATAATAAAATTCTTAACAATTTAGTATTTTGAATCATTTTCTACGATTATCTACTTACTTTTTTCCTATATGTTATACAATTCCAAATGTTCCAAATTTTTTTAAGCATGTGGCAAACTTGCCTAGAAAAAAGAATCCAAGGAAACATCACCATTTTGGATATTTTTTTGTAGAAAAGTGAGCTTGTGAAGTGCAACTGTCGTGTTTTTTGCAAGGCCAAAAAAATGATTTCACAATGAATTTGAATACTTATATCTTGCAATTCATGCAGTGGAAATTTCTGAAATTTTTACATGTTCTCAAATCAGTATACTACAAGATCCTGTGGTTACATGTGTCAAAAAAGTTTTTTTTCAAAAATTTGGCACTTGTATCAAAATGAAAGTTTTTGAGTGTTTTCAGTGAAAACATAGTCATGGAACTTTAGGGTTTAATCTTGGATAAATTTGTTTGTCTAAAACCTATTTGACCTCTCATTTGAGAAGATATGGGTTGTTATTTGTAGGTACATTAAAGTAGAGAGACCTTATGGTAGCAACATCCATAACCGTGAATTTAAGGATTTTAAATGTGATTTCCATTAATAAACATTCAATAGATTATTGGATCCTATTAGTAAGAGAAAAATAATTCATGTCTACTTTCAAATGTATTATTTGGACATTGTGAGAATAAATTGTGAATTTTAAAGAGCCCACTACAAATGCACCTAATACCAACATTAGGATTTAATATTCCGATGTTGTAAACTTCATAATCACATTTAATTGCTTCCAAAGATTTTTCAAAATTTTTAAGGTGATGGTTTTAGATACAAAGAAGGTTATGAGTGTTGCTATCATATTTGGATTGTATAATAACCTTTGCAAACTTAAATTGGAAATACATAATATATGTTGACTATAATGTAAATTTTGTCTACTCAACAAAATCCCAAGACATCTAGTATAGGGGTTATTTCCTAAAGAAAGATCAAATAGTCTAATGTATATGTGACTAAAGTCACAGTCTTTGTAAATTCGAATATTTTGGGGGATATTTCTAATTGATTTGGTATTTTAAATAAAAGAACCTACACTCTTTGTCAATTAGTCATAGTCCAACTCCAATGCTATAATATAATAGACTCCATGAATGTTGTCCTTGTCCTATATAGTATTTTGGTTCATTGTCAAATAGCACGGGTCAAATCCTCAAATTTTCAGTCAGTTTGTCTTTTTGACAATGCATGTACTATCAATGTAGTCAAAATGCCAAGGTATATATTTTAAATACAATAAACTTTTTAGGAACAATATTCTTTAATTAAGTCTTTTCTATATTTTTTCCGTCTAGGCAATACTTATCTTTTACTAGCTTAATTACAAAATTAAATGCAAATATCAAATTGGTATTTTCTATCCGTATGAAAATATGAAATGTTTTTGAATTTATCCTTCAATCCTTTCTTAGCTTTCACTTATCCAAGTCAAATTGTCTTACTCTTTACACTTTGGGAATTGTGGAAGTTGGGTCAATTTGTCAAATGGATACTCTATGACTAATCGACCAACTAATGGACCCTAAGACCGTGCATGCATTCTAATCCTCAGTCTAATTGGAAGTACTCAATCAACTTGTCGGGACCCTGGTTGTCTTCTCAAACACAAAGACAACTCGACATATTAGACATCGTCTATCTAATAAAATCAACTATAAGGTTGACTTTCTGAATAAAGATTCAATAGTTACAATTTTGACATATTCATGTTTCATTTTATTAAAGCATTCCAATTTGATAAATACATATTATATTCTAAATTGCCTTAGCTATGAAATATGCCTTTAGAATCCCAAAATGTTATGCATACTCGAGACATTTGTCATACACGACATGTGACATACGATGTTTATCAGACACCAAAATCCAAAATCCTGTCCAACAAGACAACCTTGCCTAAGACATTCAATGTAAACCAACAAAGTAGTGAACCATCGAGTTGCCCTTTCTCAGAATACTTACAGTAATTCAGTCAATGTGTCTGAACTTACAATGTTATTGTAACTTAAATTCCAATTGCTAATCAGCTAATCATTGATCAACTGGACATTGTGGACATACGATGTATTCAGGTTTTGATAACAATTTGAACCTCACAAAACTTCAATTGATTCTAACATAATTTCAAGCATCATACTTGAAAAGATAAATTGCCACACATTCATACAACAATTTCACGAAGTCACAGTGACGTTCATACTCCACCGATTGGACTTGAGCAATTCAAAAATCAATTGTTTGGCGACTTGCAGCTCCTTGCTCAGGTAATTTCATGCAAATACAGTTAATCACAACACACACATACGCTCGCGCGCGGTTTTCTTACAAAGTCGAATTGGTCAGACAAATATTCCCAGTGGGTTGTTTGCAACTGAGCGCAGTCGTTGATTTGTTCATACAATTATGGTCATCATTCGAGCCAATTCGTCTGAATTACTCAAAACTCCACAAAACTTTTATGATTAAAACTTGACTCATTACTAACTCAATCCTTACAATATTGAGACAAATCATTCCCAATTGAAAACAGCCCACAGACAAATGGACGATACCAATTGACCAGCTCAATTTCAGACTTCTTTCACTGGCTACAACCAGCTTGTTGCAATCTCATGCTGGAGACAAATTGAGTTCATAAGTGTTTACTGCAATCTTTCTTAATTACAAATCTAAACAACTTGACTCACAGTCTTACACTTCTCAATCATTTAGCAATTAGACTGACCAATTTTCATATTATATTCACAACAATTCAACTTACGGTGCTGACTGGGTGCAACTTCGTCGATTGGTCTTCTCGTCGATCACTACTTCTCACCAGTCGATTCGATCAACAGATTTTAATCACACGCTCGCAGTCAACAACTTGACAAACACTTCATTCACTTAACAGCCAGATTCACTTGGCAAATAGACAATTACTCACTAGCAAACAATTCTGAACTTGAGATTTTCAGAAGCACAGACTTACTCAACACGACACACCCGCAACCAATTTGATTCACCGATCAATTGTACAACTAAACACAATAGCATACAGCAATACAAGCTGGTGCACAATTTATTTCAACAATTTTCTTATATTTAATAGGATTGAATCCTAGAGAGAGAGAAAAAAAACAAAAAACATCATTTGGACTTATAGTCCGCAAAGGGTCAATTTGACAAGGTGCACTACTTTCCAAAGGCTCTGTCGGTCTACTTGACTTGGTTCCAACTCTACCAACTAGACCTGTTCAAATCTTTGTAAGTGCCGCTTCCTTGCAATTTACAATTTGTCCCACATCTTTAGCTTTCTAATTAGAAATGAACTGGCAATTGGACCCTATTTACACTACCAAGTCAAATAGACTGAAAAATTTGAAAATTCTGCAACTACATTGACCAAAAAAGATGAAAAGCAATGACCTCCCTTCCAAATATTCTATTACCCTTAGTCCTACTTTGTCAAGTAGTGACCATTCAAATCTAAATTCAATTAGGTTTATTATATGCTACTTGTGATTAGTCTATTGTATATGAGCAAGACACATTGAATGTTGAAGGATATAATTAAGTAAGGGAAGTGAAAATCACATGCACTTATATTGAGGCCTAATTTGCAATTATTTTCATTTGCCCATTGGTAGACAATAGGGTTTGAATCAATCAAATTTTCATTAGTTGCTTTAAACAGGTTGACACAGATCATTAATTTTAACAAATTATGTATTACTTTAGATGTATTGTCTTGAACTACAAGTGCACAATGAGAGCATTTTCATTGTAATAGGATTTTTATATCTAAAAATAGATATATTGTAATTAAAATCTAAAAGTTCTCTTACAATGGAAATGGTATTAAAAAAAAAATTTGTACTATAGATAACTTGAAATGGAACTATCAAAATTGTTGGGTTGCCCTAGAATAATAAAAAGCCCACAAAGAGTATATGTGCATAAAGCAAGTTTCACCATGTTTTGATTGAAGAGACAAGAGATATTGAATTTTGAAGTTTTTATCTCACGATAAATTAGAAAATTAGTTGCAATTGACAATTAAACTATATAATACTTCAACATTGAACCAATACTTTTACTTTTCTTGAAATTCGTCGTCAAGTTTAAGTTGCTAGAATTATACTTGATATATATTTCAATTCTAACTATTCACAAACAAAAGAAAAATAAATGTAATGAGATTTGACAAATATAAGGGTTATATTTGTTTTCATGAATCTAATTATTTTTTTGGTAAAAAATGTAATAAAAAATCATGTAGTGATTTCCACCCTCCTATCTATAGTGAAAAAGGAAGGTTTTGAAAGATTTGATGTATCTTGAGACTATTGAACTTACATGTTCAATTGTTCACCATTTGCTAATTACTACCATTATCATATGGATTGGAGTTCTTATGGCAATTAAATAGCCCCTACCAATATTGTTCAATTTATGTTGTAATTATTTGGAATAGAGATATAGTAAGCCGAGTTGAAGATTTGATAGTTGGGTTGCAAATGTGAGTGCTTGGACAAGGTGCTTGTTCAATGAGATAGAAAAGTTGAGAAATAAAAAACAATGTTAGAAAACTCAAACTATATGATTATGATGTTGGGAAGTTGAGTGCTAGCAAATATTGGCTACAATTCATGCAAATATAGTTTTGTTACATTATTCATATTGTTCTAAACTACATAGGATTTGTAGTTGTTAGTGAGAAGAAGAAGAATATGGTGACTTCATCACAATGTCTAACATGCAACTAGGTTTATAGTTTAAACAATGATTGTAATATTCTTGAATTTGTTGGTATGCCTTTTTTTTCCTTGTGAAAGCAATAACAAGTGGATATGGGTTGAAGGCACTTGTTGCATCCTCACTAACTTCACAATTTTTTTGTCTTGTTCTATGGATGCCGGCATAGGTGAGGTCCACTATCCCTTGGAGTATTTTCAATATTCTTCAAAACTTTCTACACTACTTTCTCATGTACTACTCTAGATACTTAAAACCTTGTGCAAACTACAGAGTAATGTAATTCCATCATGGAGAGATTGAAGATACTTGTGTTTTGTTTGACAAAAATTGACTCATGCATTTTGAAATACTTGTGTCTATGCATTAAACTTGCATATATCTTGTTTTAGATCAAATTTCTCATTTTTTGAAGCTCAAAGATTACATGAATATAAATTAAGACTAGTCAAATTTTACATGACTAAATAAAATTAAAGGTGTTTTAGAAAAATCACTCTTAAAATTTATTTGGCACACTATTTCATATGCCAAAAAAGAATTTACATAAAAAAACATAATGCAAAAATTGACATCACACATGATATTAAACATTCATGCTACAAATAATTTAAATAGGTATGAAAGAAGGCTTAAGAAGGGATTAGTCATGACTTTGGTGGCAATTACAAATGTCATACTAAGGTACTTGCACCAAATTTTGACTGCTTTCTAAAACCACATAGTGTAGATTCTTGCCTAAAATGTACTTCTACTATTCATGAAGGTCTAAACCCTATTTTTATACTTTAAAAATCCATAATTTATTCATAGGGTGTCTAAAAAACATTTTCTAAAAGAATCTAGAATCCCCTCTTCATTGCCAACAAGAACCCACAAAAAAATTTCAATATAATAAGGGGAACCATAGTGAATTGCTTATTTGTTTGATTTTAGGTGTACTTATAGAGCTATGAAAAATGCTTTAAGATTTTGAAATTTCAACATTCAGACAATTCAATTGGACAATAGTAGTCATGCTGAGAGAAGTAACACCATAGGCTAATTCAATTTTCAAAGAAATCTCTTTCAATTCTATCCATTCAATGGAATTTGTCCATGTGTTTAAAAAAATAAAATAAAATTCTACTCATTCATTGTTTTCACCTTTTTCACACTTTCAAGATATGGGATAGCTTTCAAGATATCCTAGTTCAATATTACTGTACATATGTACACATAAGTACACAAATTATTGTTACTTTAAATTAAAAATTGAAGCTTGAAAATATGACAGTTTTTTCAACTCTTCACTTGGATTTAATTGGTGATTTTTGTGGTTATCCTTATCCCCACCTTGTACTGCACTGTAGCCCAATCACTAGAGGAAAGACTTCATTCAGTAATGAGTATCTCATCGTTTGAAACCTAAAGGATTCACGCACAATGCTAGTCACCAGAACCACCACATTATGGCCAAATACAGATTATACCACAAAAGAAACAACGCTGTCACACATGCAGATGAAACGAAGTCAGTGAGGACGTAAGAGTAATTTCTTCGTTGTCAACAAAGAGTCAAAACACTTGCGCAAGCCAACGAACAAGCTCATGCCAGCCATCCTACGGAGTTCTCCACTAACTACCATCATAACCTCCCTACCATGTTACATCATGCATTTTATACACAGCAGTTTCCAAAATTTCCAATGCTAAATGACAAAAAAAAAAAAGTGACAACGAGGGTCACCGGTGTGAATCGAATCCAGTCTAAATCAATCACAAAATTGGGCCTCTCAGTTCTTCGGCGGCCTTCTGAGCAGCTTCACACTCGGTGACCAGATCCACAAATTCATTCAGCAGACGCTGGATCGCTCGGTTCGATGCCATTGCAGGCAACACCACGTCCTTGAGCAACTCTCGCTTCCTCATGCCCTGTGCACAGACACAACAGTCGCAATATAATCAGAGCACACCACAATATAGAACGGATTCAATCGGGAGAAAAACAACAATCTTCGGAAGGCTCCGTCAACCAAGTAGCGCCAATTAGCTAGTCAGGGCCTTAGTGCTTAAAGGCCTGTTAGCTACACCAAATACTTGGTGTACGAGACACTACTTTGGTAGATTTTTGTACCGACACTTATTCTGTTTACTCAGACACCATATAGTAGAAGACCTACTAAGGTTGGAACACTATTCAGAGAGCCTTGGATCTCGAGTTGGTAAGCCAATTCTTGACTGAGTGGCTATTCACTTACTTTCTTGAAGGTGGTCCCAAGGTACACAACAAGAATTCATGTACTCCATGGCATGCTAATTTGGTGTTACATATAATCATAGATGAAACTAAATGGTGTAGCTGGAAGTTAACAAACTTCCTAAGTCGCTATCTTGAAAGATAACTAACGGGGAAATCGAATTTCTATTTAACTGCTGCTTCTTGGTTGGTTTAGCATTGCTATGGGTACAATTACTTGTCCAAAATCGGGGAGCTATATACTGATAGAAATATATGTAAATTCAGCGCCAGCTGCTAAGAATAAGCACCAACTTGCTAACAGACGCAACTTTGACGATGGATTTACTCGGTAACGAATTCCAGTCATTTCATTCCACTACTTAGTTGGTGCGGCAGGGCCTAAAGCATCAAAACACTGCTAACTCACAATCTTCAGCATAGCTGACTCTCATCCTTTAAAGATTGGTAGGCATACACTGTAGACTGAAGTGTCAAAAGAAAGTACTTACAAGGATGTCAGATTCCCAAGAATGCAGCTTCTCTCCGGTGTTGGACTGAGAAGACGAGCCCAGATGCACGGGTCCCAGAAGCTCTTCACAAAGCTCTCTTAGTCGAGCTTCGTCAGTTTCCCTAAAGTATATATGCGACCACATCAGTACACCTTGCAACAATTCTGCTTCTTAAATCACTCCATAACCCTAGTCCTCTGCAATGCCAAAAATCTCCATAATTACTCCACGCAACTATTTCAAATCTAACTTAAGATTTGGAAGACGCATTACTCACTTTGTTAAGCAGCGCGCGTATGCTGTCAGGCACCTGCGATACTCGGTACCAGACTTCAGTGCCAGGGCGGAACTCATTTGCACTTCGAGATGAACTCGTGTTTGCCACTTCTCCTCAGCAAGGGACATTCTGATAAAAACATAGCGGCAGTTTTACAAGTCAAGAAACTGATAATTATGTTCCTTGCCAAAGAAACACCGAGTAATCGCTAATGGTATCATTCTCCATGTAAAAAAGAAATCGGACGAGTCCTCGCCAAGTAGCGCCAATTAATCGGGAGTTTCGCTTTCAAGTTAGCTAGCTGTTGCAATGTAGTTGGTGCAAATTTAGCACTTCAATCCATTGGTAGAGGCACAGCTAGTTTACTTGCTTTCAAGTGCAAGAATATCTACTTATGCAGAAGACATCTTAGTCATTTCAGCTTTTAAAACCCTTTGTATTTCGTGGTCAGGTAATTCCAAAGTCACAGTAACTGCAATGTTTATTTAGTGGAAATGAAAGTAAATTCGTTGCAACTTACTTAGTGGGAGTCAGCATCAATTTTCCAATTAACAAAACTTGGGCAATGCGGGCATTTAGTAACTGATTCAGTTGGCTAATATTGCTAGTTGGTTACTGAAGGCGAGAATATGATAGACAAGATAAGCGAATCTCTTCAAGATACAGACTAACAAGAAAAAGTGGAGGTCATGTTTCAATGGGAGGTAATATCCCTGAAGGACAGACAGACTGACTGACCTGTTCCAAAGGAACGAAGGACCAGCCGCTCTTGCAACACCTGCCTGAAGGAGTGCAAGTTCCCCATTCTCTGCAGACGCTGCACTATCCGGCCACGTGGAGACAAAATTAGACGCTGGAAATGTGTCGTCAGCAACTCGTAACCAAGAGCACATTCCCAAATTGAAAAGAAAAGCATGTCGATTGGCGAGCACTACAAGCGGAGCTCCTGCCATCGAGAGTCTCGCCGAAGCAAGTTTCATTGTCCCTGTACAGTCGAAGCAAGAGGTTAGGAAATCAAACAAACAGTCACACTTGCAGCATATTCATATTCTACAAGATTGAAGAGATTTCCCTAGCATTTCAGGATTGAACATTTTTTTTAAATTCATGGAGAATTAAGAAGGATTAGTGGCTGCAACAGGAGTAGTCCTCGACTGCAATTAAACCCAACCAGAAAGAAAAACAGCAGCTTCTCACCACTACTGGACAGCATTGAATTGGCAGACGTGGAGTTCAGAAGGGGTCCCAGTGATTCATGAAGTAGGCGTTTGGACTCTCGCAAGTCCCATAAATGAAGTGATCCATTCCGTGTCACGACCATTAATTTCCAGTTCTCGTCGCAGTCCATAAATACTGCGGCCGATCCCAACATCATGCTAGGCTGTGCTCTGCGTCCAGCCATTGTATAAATCTGGACACACGGCAGCATCTGCTTCAGATTTCTAAACAAAGTTGAACACTAATTCACTGGAGAATTCAGCATAAATTCTACTGGAGGAAATTTCATAGATCCCAACTATGAGTCGCCAATTAGACGCCCAACATATCAAAAAGTAGAGAATAAAGATCCATAGTGGTCACTTCAATAACAGAACGTATCAATTGAAAAAATAAATTATACCCTACATTTTTCAACAATAGACGTATGATTTGATAGATAACATGATCCACTATTAGGTACCAAAGTGAAATTGCAATTTTGAGCTTGGGAACTTGAGAATTAACCCCCAAACGGCCCAAAGTGACCGCTCCATATCTTTAGGAGTTGCCATGAATGACTTATGAAGCTCCAAGGTACCAAAATGTACCAAATAGAAAGAAGAAACCCTACCTCACGTTTATGAAGAATGGCAACGTTTAACACTTCCTATAATTGACTAACAACTTCCACAGTGGAAGCTCTATTTTCAGCCTGGGCACTTCAAAGGAAGGATTGAATAGTCAACGTACCTGTAGACTGCCGTCTCCACAAGCTACAGCCCAAAAATTGCAATTGCCGGCCAGGGCAGTAGGCATGGAGACCAAGTAATCACACCACCGAACCTCTCCACCTTGAGAGCAGATTATCTTGACCTTGGCAGAGCTTTCACGTATTGAAGTGGGCGCCGCCGAACCCAAAGCTAATCCTAAGTTCGTACTACACTCTGCAGGCCGGGCTTCCAAGCAGATAGGAGGGCGCCCTCTGGAATCTTCCCCACCATCAGGTCCTCGGATCCTTATTGACAACACCCCCTCGGGAGTCGTCATCCTCTCCGCTGCCATCACCATATCCACCTGCGAACCAACCCCTGCAATATTGGGAGGCCCTTCGTTCCCCACACCAATAGCAACAGCCGCAGCTGGAGTGGAGCGAGCTGCAGCATGAACATCCTCCAGAGCAGCTCCATTGCTTCGTTTTGCAGGCGGTGCATCAGGCCTCATGTACTCTTCTGGCAGTTTCCTTTTGGGAGCAGTTTCTACAAAATTTGATATTCCTACATCCCCTTGGTTTCTGATATCTGCCATGTTAGGAGCATCATACTTAGAAGGTACAGCGCCGTTGCCAAAGACATCCTCCCCTCTAGGGGGGCCAAGAGGTTCAGGGATAATACGCCGCCGGCCATCAGCTCGTCTGTACTCTGTCTGCTGGACCGGGCTCGGAGTTACACGAACAGGAGCAACACTGGGGACAAGACTGCCATTCAAAGCAGCTGGAGGCTTTGGAGGCGCCTTTATAGGCAATTTTGAAGGCACATCAACAGGAGCAACAACTGCACCATTTGCAACTTTGGGTGGCAGTGCTTTCGGTGTTTCCACGCTACTGGGTGCACTTACAACTTTGGGCACTGCTTTAGCTGCTGATTCCAAATTATTGAGACTTGGAGCACTTATTACTTTAAGCACTGCTTTTGCTGTTTCAGTGCTTTTTGTACTTGGAATCTTGGGCACTGCTTTAGCTGTTTCCGCACTGTTTCCAGTTGGAGCATTTCCGGTTCCCCACTGCTTCGCTGCGGCTGCCTCCAGCATCAATTGGGCTGGACTTTCAGCTACCGTTGCCTGAAAGAGACCATGGCGTATCAGATCCAAGTACAGATATGGATCAAGATCGAAAAGTTTGACATACTCACTCCCCAACCTTGTGTTCCACATAAATACAAGCTTATTCAGATGGATAGACAAGAACCTGCCGCACGCGTAGATCACCGTAACGGCTTTTCTTAAACTCTTCCATTTCTGCATCTGAGATTTTTTCACCCAATTCTTTGACCTCAAATTGGAATGACGCCACAGATCCATCAAGAGAGCAGCAGAACAGCGTGTACCCGTCTGGGCTCCTGATCGAAAAATAAACAACGTTGTCATGATCGAATTTTTTTGTTAGTATGCTATGCATCAGAAACAGAGAGTTACATATATTCAAAAAATCTTGCGTTCAAGAAGTGTGGTACGCTACAACGACATGGAGGACGCACCAGGAAAGGTCAACGACACTTTGCTGAAAGAAATGCTTCCCAATAAAAACTGGACGGGGGCTCCCCGTTGTCCACACAGATATGCAGCAGTCTTGGCTCCCGATAGCTATGACATTATACGGCACAGCGTCTTTAGTTTTTGAAGAAGAGCCGTTAGCTCCCGCTCCTGATACAACTCCGTTTCCAGCTCCTTCATCCGGAGATGCTTTTTTGATCTGATTTCACGATTCTCGAATGTTAACCAAATTGTAACATTCTTCCAATCGAACTCTTAAACATCGAAGAAATAGTTAAGGCCATGAAAAACTAAATGTGCGATAATAACTTGGAAGGCAGAGGACTAACTACTAGTTTCATCTCAATTCTCGTTTCATCCTGTCTTAAGCTCTACTGACCTCCACAGCATGCCCAGTTATCTTTTTACTTTATCTAATTATAGGTCTGAAGTAAAACTGGACAACTATAGTCTAATCTCAGACACCTGCAGTCAAATTCGAAACAACAACGAATAACGGTCCCCAATGCTGTTCGGAGTTTACTAGTTAGGAATTATCTTTGACAGTGCTCTTCTAATCTCTTCAGTAGTGAACCATATCTTGATTCAAAATAGAGACGATATTAATAAATAAATTGTAGATTTCAATTCAATTGCAAAGAGGACCAATCCCGTAATAGAAGTGACAACCGTATCGAATATTACCTTTCGAAACATCGAATGATTGAACCGGACGGCCACAACTGGCGCATTATGGCCGACAAAATCGAAAGAGGCCATCCACTCTCCTCTCTCCAACACTGGAGCTGTATGACTAGGGTTCTGAAAACCGTGCGTCGTGGCAATGAAATGGCCACACGGTGACCATCCCAATCGTCTGAAGAATGTGGAGCCAACCTGCAAAAAAACATCCGCACGTAAGTACCCCAACATGCACAAACAGTTCCAGTTCCTTAAGGTCACATCAGATAGCACTAGTAAGGGTGTTAGATTTCTAGTTATCTCAAGGTTGTTGCTTGAATCTGTAGAATCTAAAATTACCCTTGATTAACTTCTAGAAGAACAAGAGACATAATTCTCCAATTAATGTTGAAAAAACGAAGATAACACTACCATTGAAACCAAGACCAGAACCTTTTCTCGACATGTAACGCATAACATTCAATACACTTTCCTCTCCAAAAAATTGCTCAGAAACTCACGGTCTTTTCCCATGGCCCTTCCACCCGTTTCACCACGCTCCAGTTGCTAGTTCGCCAGATGATGACCGACTTATCATCGGACTGGGTGGCCAAAAAGGAGCCAATTGGATCCCAGGTTAAGCCTTTCACAAGACTTTCATGGCCAGAGAGAACTGCCAAAGGAGCACCGGTGGAGGCCTGCCAAATGCGAACAGTGTTGTCCAAACTACAGCTAGCCAGCTGTGTATCATCCGGTGACCACCCAAGATCCACCTACTTCAAGGAACGCACCCACAGCCCACCAAACGTACAATTTAGTGCCTTCACCCCCCAAAACCAAGGACATACGGTTACAAAATGGCTATTCGATTGGTCACGTTGTGCCAAAAATAGGTCCCATGGGACCAATATTAAATCACCAGAGTCAAAGAGCATTGCATGCGTTACTCAAAAATCAAAGAAAATTGGACAAAAGAAAGCCCCCAGATGACCTTGTCAAAACTGTAGGACACACCATGCCGCTAACATAGTCTAAAGCCTGTCCCAAATCTTCTCTTATCAACCCAAAGCAATTCACACACAATTCCAGGGACCTACATTCGATCAGCTTCAGCTTCATAAACCACAATGAAGGTACAGGCGGAGAAATTGGCATGTTTTTGAAGATTTAAGAAGCAAAACCCCTAAAGGACCAAAGATTCATGGTTTGAATATGATTAATTCGATTAATCAAATTGTGAAAGCAATAGAATTCAAAACAGGTCACTCTTCATGTCACCAGAATCAAAGAAAACCATTGCATGAGTGGTTCAAAATGACCAATAAAACCGGACAAAAGAAAGTCCCCAAATGACCTATTCAGAACTGCCAAAAAAAATCATAAATTTGGACAGGCTTTTCAACACCTCAAGGACCAAGAGGCTCAAACCCAATACTAGGGAACTGCACTTGATCAGCTGCAGTATCAGAAACCTTAAAGAAGTTCAAAATTTGGAAGGCACGCTTTTGAAGATTTCAGAGGAAGCACTGGTGTGAGAGGGACAGAAAAGTGTACCACATCGGCAGTATGACCCCGCAGGGTCAAGAGCACCTTCCAATTCTCCACATCCGGAGGCTCTCCGCTCCCGAACTCCGTGGTGCCCGACCCCGGCCGCTTCTCATGAACCAACACCACTTGATCATCCGATCCAGAGGCTATCAAGCGACCGCACTTCGCCCATCGAACACAATTCACGGATCCAAAGTGGTCCCTCAACGTGGCCAGCAACTTGGTGTCTGATTCTGCGTCTTTCTCTGCCAATGGTGTCATATTCCATATTCGCACCTAAACAAACAAACAAACGAGCAAATAAACAAATGAAATCATGTTCTGTATGCGCGACTAAGCAGAAAAACGCCACATATGGCATGATGCTCCGAATTCGCACCTAAGCAAAACACCACAAACGACATCTTGTTTCAAATGCGCATCGAAACAAAACATCGCGAACAGTCTAACCTCTTTGATTTTAGAGTGTGCAGGATACTCTAGAAGGCCGTTTTAGAGAAGATCGTAATAAAGAGGTAAAGCGCAATCATATTCGTATTCGCAATTAAATAAATTAAAAACCACGAAAACGACATCTTGTTCCGTAGTCGCATCTAATAGAACGACACACAAACTCGAACCTTTTCTTAAATTACCTGGGGGTCCCAACTGTTTCACTATTTTGAATACGTCAGAACTCTGCTACAGGGAATCATAGTATCGCAAGTCTGCAGACTATTCTAGAACGTCATTTAAAGAGGTTGAGTGTAATCCAATCCACGAATCCATGGCAAGTTCCTTTCCAAGCCCGTGCACAAAAGGACCATCATGTTCCATAATCGCACCTCAACGAAAGACACCACATATAATCCAACCCATACATCAATTGCAGCAACGTCCTCTTCAGGAATGACACGCAAAAGGCCCAACATGCGTTGCTTGTTGATCACTTTAACGTCTCTATGGTGGCGGTTCTCACATTGGTGGATGTTCAAATCACCCTCTTTGCTGATTTCTACGGATTCTCCAAAAAGCACAATGAGGACTTCTAAAAAACTGAAGCAAAGAGTTCATGCCATCTTCCATACCACCCCCTGAATAGGAAAACTGCCCTCTCAATTCAATGCACTACTGTCCCTCCCAAGTTGGGAAGCCCTAACTTCAAGACGGCAAGCATAAATTGATCCTTATCAAGCGCTCGTATCGTCACATTCATGGGGTGGCGTAACATGAAAGGTAGACTGTAGAAACGTGCGCGGTTATTTCTAACTTTGAGAGAAAATTCAAAACCTAAGCCACAACACTCAAAATCTCCATTCACATTACGTACGACACAGTATGAAGCCGCACACACGATTCGCAAATTTCTTGAGAGATGAGCGATCAAGGGCACCGCAATGGAGCATCGTTACGGTCGGGAATCTCTCGAGACCACAAACCAAAGATAAAGTTATACAGAAACATCAGAGATATGAGAATTGGGGTAACATTGGAGTCCCAAGGCTCCCCAAATACCTTGTGATCTCCTCCCGCAGTCGCAAACCGGAGTCCATTGGGCTGCGTGTCGACGGAGAAAATCTGAAGCCCCGCATGGCGCAACCACGTCGGCTTCTCCACGATCATTGTTAAAGTCGGATTCTTGGAAAAAATTAAAAAAAAGGTCACACTCCCTTACTCCCCACCCACCCCCCCGCCCACGCCCGGCCCCTGCGTGGGCAGGGCCTCGCTAATGTCGTAGCAGAGAAGCAAAAAGAGGCAAACCACCCACTCGACACAGCAACAACACAACAACACCCAGCAGTCCTAGTCGCGACTTCCAGCGATGGATTTAAGGTTTACAAAAAACTAAAGACGAGAACCACGGCGGAGGTTGACATTGTAAGGCCCTTGGATTGGACTCTCGGGCTCTCCCACTGCCCCAAATGTGGCAAGAAGCGAAATTCTCTAAGCCGCATACTATCATAGTACCATGCACCAACACACAGACACACGAACACACAGAACTCGAAAGGAGAGACGCCGTTCCCTACTAAACTTAACCTACATAATGGAATTGATTGATCTACCAGAAGCGACCCCCCCCCCCCCCCCGGCGACAGTACCAAACGAGACAGGCCGTCGCCGCAAATGCAAAAGAGACAGAAGGTGAACGGAGAACTGTAAGGAGGAGCAACAGAATGTTGCCCAGAACCTACGGAGAGCCAAGAACCATACTACCAGTCATAGTAGCTTTGTCAGTTTGTGTTTCTACGTGTAGGTTGTTGTTTTTTCCGACTTGCAAAGTCTATTGCAACTCTATTGCAAGCTTTCACTCAAACCTGACTTGTCCTTCCTTCCCTCTCTCTCTCTCTCTCTCTCTTTCTCTCTGTCTCTCTGTCTTCTTCTCAACCATGCGCTCTCTCTCACGCTCCCCGCTTGCTCTCTCTGTTTCTCTGTTTCTGTGCTTCTCTGTGACTCGACCCTGTGGCTGTACGCTATGATAAAAATAGCAAGAGTAAAAGGACAAAATTTATTTAGGGGAAGGCATGGAAGAGGAAAGCATGGCATGAGAGGAACAATGGAAAGGTGAAACGGCGATGGTAGAGATGGACTTCAGTTCCCTTGAGGTTGGGGGATGCTCCTGGCTGGATGATGCCACATACGGCGTAAGGCTATGGTGCTTAAACCCCGGGTTAGTTTTAACTTCACCTTGGTTAAGTTAACTCCGGTTCTAGTGCAACCACTGGCAGGCGTGGTTACCTTACCTGCCCAGGCAAGGCAGTCTACGTCATGATTGGGATAGTGTGCAGTTTCGGTTTCTTTGAAGGCAAATGAAGTCCAATGCAATCCACGATGAAGGTTTTGATTTAATCTACCAATCAGGTGGTGACACGTGGAAAGTATGGGGTCCAGTTTTTAGATATGTAATTTGTAATTTGTGTCATAAAACTACAAGGGAATGCAGGGCAAGTGTCAATGAGTCCAAGAGACGTTGTGTATTCATGAAGTATTTTTCTAAGCATTGATGAGGATTTTTAAATAATTTTTAAACAATTTTTCTTGAAAGACAAGAAGAAGTTGCAATATAGATTTTTTTTGGGCTCACAAACGAAACCTTGAATCACCTTACCAATTGATAATTTGAAGATATAGGACCATAGTTGGGTACAACAATCAATCCCTAATTGCTTTGAAGTCCATATTTTAGGTGAAGAAGAAAGTATTTTCTAACAATGTATTGTCTAAATAACTTCTCATTTATTCAAAATCATATTTAAATTTTAAAAAGACACCTTCCCTTTATAGTAGCCAATTCATTTCTAATCACCTTCCTATTTTTGGTTAAATAGATTTTCTCTCTTTCTGATTGGGTGGAGATGAGGTCAAATTAATTATGGCATAGTTCCTTGACACAATTGTAGCACATTGTGAATAGTTGCAACTCTCACAATGTTGCAATCAACCCTTGGTCAATTTTGCAATTAGACTATGGTTGAAAATACAAACGCTTATATGAACAACATAGGTCGAATATAACTTCAACTAAAAAATTCATAGCTATCATGTTTTGAGGAAAAAAATTCTGAAAAATTATTGAATTCTCCGAAACTCTATTTCTATATGTGATAAAATTTCCCCATGTTTGTTAGAAATGGATTAGCTACTTTACAACCATTTTGAAGAAATCTTTTTGTTATTACTTAGATGAAAGTCAACTTGTGGAGGTACTTTGGTACATATGTAAAACAATCTTTACACACCATAACTTTTGAGAGTAACCCCTATTATGATGTTACATAAGTGCATAAATATAGTAACCATACAATATCTCTTTGATAAAGGATAAAGGACAGCATGTCAACATGCACAATACAATATAAAGCAACCCTTGTAGGCCAAGTGGTGTACTCTCTTCAATGGTTAATCACACAATGTTTGACTAAGACACTTCATACCGTGTCATGAATTGCACAATGTTTGACTAAAACACTTCATACCATATTGTGAATCAAACAATGCTTAATTAAGACACTTCATACTTTATCATGAATCAAACAACATTTGACATTGACGCTTGATGCATACTTGTCCCTTTAAATATGATTTCCATATATATTTTCACTAGTTGTTTTTTTAATTTTAAAGGAATTTGGATATAGGCTCCAAATGAGAAGTAAGTGGCCAAGGTTAGGTGCTTTCAAATTTATTTTTGGTGCAAAATTTGGCTTCAAGTTAGGAATCAGTGTGAATTGTATGGCCTCAGAACAAAACCTAATAAAACATTTTTGGCAATTTCAACTCTTAGACTGGTGCAAAATAGGGCAACTAGGTTTCAAAGAATAATACAAAATAGGAGATAACCAAATTCTAACTCAAGAAACTTGCTATAGATAATGCATAATTGATAAATCAACATTTGTAGGATGTCTAAAAGTCCTTACTTATTAAACAACTATGGTACACTTGTGTCAAAATACATCAACAAACAAGTGCATCATGAGCCTCTCTTGACACATGGCCATACTTAGCAAAGTCTTAAGCACACCATCTATAGCAAAAGATGGGGCAACAATTACTTCAATAGTGGTGCAACCTTGATGTTTTATGATTATAGCACCTAGTGATATGATGAAGGTACTTGTATACATGTGGCTATAGTTTATACCCATGTCTTCAACTTTGTTATATTTTAGGCGAGTGTAGATGAAAAGTTGTTGAATCAACATCTAAACAAGAGGCAAGAAAGTAACAAACCCTAGTATTTGTGGTCGAGGTAGTGGCTCCCAAGGTGTGATCTAAGATTTAGATTTAGATCTAGCTTTTTAAACTTTTTTACCCCCAAATTTTTCCAAAGGCTTGATGTAGAAGATAATTTCTTAGTGCTATTAGTCTTTTTATCACCTAAAAAAACATTGATTTCCAAAATTCCTAACTCATTAGTTATAGGTACAAATAATCTTTTCTTGAATAGTTATGAAGGAAATAGAATTGAAGTTATAGCGATTCATGATTGTTCTTCAAGATAGACATTGTTTTATTCACTAGAGTGACACATGACCAAAGACCACCAATGAATGAGGCAATCAACACAACTTAGTCCTACTAGCATTCAATTGTGTGGTTCTATATATTCTTACTTCACTTTTTAAAAGACAAAAAGGATGTAGTATACAATATTGTGTATCAAAATTAACTCCATGCAAGTATTGAAGCTTAATATTGATCATCACTAATGTGAAATTTAATCTTATCGCACTTCAAACCCATCACACTTTATTTGTGGCTTTTGAATTTTGAATACGTTGTGTGAAAAGATGATCTATCAATTAATTAATTCACTTATAAAAATAATCAATTAATTAATTAACTATACTTGTGAAATACAATTTGTACCCCCTCCATTCCAAAATGATTGTCCAATGACAAACTTTTCCCAAGATTAAAGCAAAATTTGAAAATTTGATAAAGTAATTAATGTAGACAAGTAGATTAATTCTTGATATGCTAGGCAATTAGAAAAAACAACAATATCTAAGCAATAAAGTTGAGGCTACAACTTGGTAAAATAGATTACTCATTGCTTTACAATTTGCTACTAAAAATGAGCAATAAATCCAACAATGTATTGGTTTTCCATCTTGTTTTTGTATTGTGAGAAGATTTCACGAAAGTTTCTTAGAATTAGATTCTTTATGAGCAACTTGTGTACAAGTTGTGGTGAAAAGCTTATGTAACTGAAACTAACTATTTCATAAATTGTATCTTAGAGTAACTAAATTTGAAGTAGTTGACAAACATTTTTGGACATCTATTTTGGAATTAGACAATCATTTTAGGAGGGAGTATACGTATATCCATATATATATATATATGTACCATATTCCATACATCCATAAGTATTCTATATGTTCATATATATATCATATATCATATATCATATATTATAAATATCATATGCATTGTATTGTATTTGTATTGCAAACCCTAATCTCAACGGCCAAGATTGCTTCTCACAACAGTGCGATCAATGGCTATATTTTTCCCACTAATTTATATTAATGTCATTGAAGAGTAGAGCATTTTTTTCTCATCTAGATCAATGGTTGTGCTTTTTTCCACCTAGTGGGATGCTAATGGTCTTGAATGAGGTTGTTTTCATCTTCTTGCCACATCAATTAATGTTGATGCAGTTAGTGACATACATCAAAGTATCATTGACAAGAGATAAAATTCACAACCACTAATAGTCATTACAACATATTGTGGTTGTAGTACATTTCATGTCACATCTCCATCACACTACTAAGATGTCAAATTCAAATCACCTTTATCTACAATTAAACTGAAATTCAATAACATGAACAAAGTAGCAATCAAATAGTCTAAGATATATTTTAATATACAAACAAGTATAAACAAATATACAAATAACTAAAATTTCAATAATTCGTGATGTATAGACTTACATACTTATATATATAATCTCACCTTTATGATTATTATTAATTGTTAACCTAATTACACATATATTTACTCGTTTCTATTCTTTACAAATTGCAAAACTAGTAAACCTCTTTTAAATTTTGATAATTCATTATATCAATGCAAAAGCAATGTAGAATCTTCCTTTTAAATGAAGTTATGTAGTCCTAGAGTCACTTGTATTTGTTCACACCATGTGTCAAAAATTCGTGAGCATTTGACCAAAATTAACTTTTTAGAGACTTTGATTTTCAATTGTTTGTGCAACAAACAATTATTCTTTAGTAGTTAACTAAAGGATCCTAAATTTGAATTTGTTAGAGAATGAATGTTAATGAAGATTTTAGCCTTGATTTCGATACAAATATATCAAAATAATTTTACCCCTCAAAACATTGTAATCATTTAGAGGTTGATGAAGATGGTAATATTGTACAAATTGTACAATATTGCTTCAAAGTGTACTAATTTGAGTATATTAAAAATATTATAACTATGTTAAATTAATTCACATGTACTAATAGGACACTAATAGTGTAGTTCTTTAACCTTGAAGGAAAATATGTACTACTAAAGTTCAAACCTCAAAGAAAGTACCTTTTTTATATCTTCAAGGAACATGCTTCCCTTATATATGCTCCCATTTTGCAATTACATACGAATTAAAAAAATTATTATTATTATTTTGAGAAATAAAACCTAATGTCTTCTAAAGGTCCTTAAATTCTAGAATTTGTTATGAAGATTTGAAATTACTTTTGATTTTAAAAGAAAAAAAGTGAAAAAAAAATATTAAATACTTAATAAGTTGTTAAAATTTTAAAATAACATCTTTAGTGTATATTGCAAAGTAGAATATTATTATGATAAATTTTTATGTAATTTTACAAAATATAAAATGAAACAAAAAATTGATTTTCACTGCAACATTCAAAACAATAATATACATCAATGGTAAGAAATCTAGAGTTTTTGTAGTTAACATCAAATTTTTTTGTCTTTTCTTTAGAAAAACTCAAACCTTTACCAAAAACTTTGAAATTACAAAACTTCTATGTTACAAACCTTTTACAACTTGTAACATCAAATCACAATGCACTCTGAGTATGAATACAAATGTACTTATTACAAGAACTTTATATAAGAGCTCAAACCACCCAACTATAGAGAGAGATCAATCTCTAAGAAGAGACCTTCTCCTCATCCATCTTTTATCTTCGAGATTATCAATAAAGACTATTAATATTAATCTTTAATATAGACTAGGACTTCTTTCTACTTATAGCTTTCTATCCATGGTTCTTTCTAAAACCATACACTAAAGTAAAAGTCCTAGTTATACTTCTCCAATCATATCTTATTTAAATCTCTTATCCATATCTTGTTTTTCTACTTAGAGTTATGTAAGGCTCCAAGTTCCATGTGCTTGTCTATGTCTGGGAATTGTTTAACTCTAGTGCATTATTCATCCAAGTGGAGTTATCAACTTCATTGCATCTATATCCAAGCACTTTAGTGCCTTTATCATCCAATTGGAGTTGTCTAATTTTAATGTACAAATTCACCATCTGGAGATCTCTGTCTCTGGGCAATCTCTCCTTATCCACTAGTGCACATTTCATCATAAATTAATTCATGATCCATAAATGCATTCATCTATCAAAGGTCATGATACAATCATCATAAATTCTTTCATCTATCAATGCATTCATCCATCAGAGGTCATGATACAATCATCATAAATTCTTTCATCTATCAATGCATTCATCCATCAAGGTTCGAAGATGTCACAATGGTCATGACATTCTAATAGATGTGTACTTTCTCCCTTCCAAAAATAAGAAAATAAGAAAATAAAAAACATACTTTATGGCAAAATGGAGCATTTAACCCCTAAATAGTTTTGATTATGTTTTCACCAAAATCGCTTCTAAACAGCCATTTCTAGTACATGTACCAAAATTTAGAAAAAAAAATATTTTTGGACACATAGAACCATAGGATCTTGTAGTAAGCTTGTTTGAGAACATGTGGAAAAAATTTCAAAAATTTCCACCATGTAGATTGCAAGATATTAGCATTTGAAGTGATGAATTTCTTTTTTTTGGCTCTACAAAAATCCGGGCAGCTGCACTTGAGAAGGTCATATTTGTATGAAAAAATGTCCAAAATGGTTGCAAGTCTTTGGATTCATTTTTCAAGTCAAGTTGGCTATATGCTTAAAAAATTTCAGATCATTTGGAATTGTACAACATATAGGAAAAAATAGTAAGTAGAAAAGAGTGGAGAATGATTCAAAACATTAAATTGTTAACAATTTATTTATGGAATTGAAAAATTCCAATCCCAATGGTTGTAATGTTGTAATAAACAATTTACATCCAATGTTTTTATTTTTTTCCAAAAATATTGGAAATTGAGTTAAATAAAGGATTTCAAAGTTTGTCTTAGAGTAGAGATTCAGTAACAATCCGCAAACTCCCACAAACTAAAATTCTTCATAACTTTTGATTCATTGATCAAAATGGAATGATTGAAAGCTTTCCAAGTATATATAAATCTAGAAAACCAATTAAAAAATTTAATTTCTTAAAAAAATGATTTTTAAAGAAGTTTTTTTGCTACCTGAGCCACCCGCCAAGCAATGAAAAGTACATATTATGCAATAACTTTTTAACTATGTAGTCAAAAGCTATAGAAATTGTTGGGCCTTAAAGCTACTCCTCGGGCACATGTGTTAAAAATTCAGCAAAAAAGAAACAAAAAAACTCCATTCGTGGTGAGCTGCCCAAATTTTCTATGTTGCCAATAAACACAATTTGGGCGTTTAGGGGTTAAAGTAGAATTTGATATTTGATATTGAAATGGATGAGCCTAGTGTGGACACAAATGAGAGCCGGTCTACTGTGGGCAAAATTGAATTGGTGTACCTTTCAAGTTTTAAGTAGATCCAAACTTGGCTAGTCTACTCCTAAAAGAATTAGCCTTTGAAACTTTAAAGTAAGTTTACATAAGAGTTAATTGTTAAATGTATGCAATGTGGGACCAAGAGACAAAGTTTGAAATAAATACAAGACAAAATTCCTTGGAGAATCCAAATTGGAGTTCAATGGAATTTAATGTTGTGTTTCTTTTGTACTATTTTTAGTTAAACCTTCCTCTAATACCATTGCTACAACTAGGGACAATCTTACAATTAACCCTATTAGTGTATACTTCCATTTAGCAACTTTATATGCAAAAAAAAATCATATTTATTTTCCAAAGATAAAATTACATATTTTTGAAAAAATTTCAAAATTTTCTATGGAATTTAGAAACTATTATAAATATTTGAATAGTAAGAGAAAACAATGTACATCAAATTCAAAATAATATTGAAAACTTTGAAAATTTTACTATAAGTATATAGAACAGTGCAGAACATTATGGTATAAATGTAGTCAATATATCATCCTAAATTAGAAAACCAATAGACCATGGCTATAAGCTTAGAGTTCAAATTGCAACAATATATTGAATTTTAATATTTTAAAATTTTAAAAAACAAAACAAAACTAGATTTGATAAACTTCATTTCAATGATTGGATTTATTCAATTTCAAAAATGATCATATACATGACTAAAATTTAGATAAAGAGGAAGGAGGTAGAAATGCCTAAAATACACTAAATAGTAAAATGAGATTACCCAATACTAATTTCATAACATTTGACACTATATAAATTAATATTTACTACTATACATGAATGCACTATTTTTGAATTATGTTTAGTTGTAATTGGGAATTGGGAAGCTTGATGTGAATAAATAGAAATATTTGTAGAAAATTTTATCAACTTTGATGACTCACAAATGTAACTTTCTTGAAGTAAGGCAACCTGATACTTCAAATGCACTACTTTTGAATCAAGTATTGTTGGAATTGTTGGAATTGATGAACGACCATATATACCAATGGAAATATTTGTAGAAATATCTATTAGCTTTGATGGCTTGTAAAGTGACTTCTAGGGATAAGGCAACCTAAGGTAACCACCTAAAATGGATCACTCTTCATTGTCAAACCCTCTTTTTGACATAAAATAAACAAAGACAAATGTCAAGTAAATCTTGAATAGTCACAACTCTATTAATAGAACTATGGAGGTGGCAACTCTACATATGATCAATTTGGGATGCATTTTGTATTGTTTTCATTTTTCTCTTTCGAATGACTCCCCTATTCACATGATGTAGACTATTTTTTTTTTTGATTAGTAAGAGATGAACAATGATAATTATGGCACAATTCCCAACACAATTGTAGTGCATTACAATTGGCTACAAGACTCACAATATTGCAACTAGCCTTTGGTTTGATTTTGCAATCAACCTATTGTTAGAAATAGAAAGGTCTATATCACCATTATAGGTAAAAGAAAATCTTCCACTAAAAAATTTATAGTATGTATGTTTTGTGTAATAAAATCCTGAAAAAATACAAAATCCTTCCAAACTCTATTTATGTACATAAAAAAAAATTACGAATTCAAAAAACTCGCACTCCAAATATGCATAATTGCTTAAGTAGTTGGAAATGGGTTGGCTACTCTACCACCATTTCTTCATGTGCATCAAAATAATTTTGGCATCACCTACATGACACTTTTAGCACCCTACACCTTGAATCTCTAAAAATTTGTACCTAATTCACAATTCATCCAAAAATTATAGAACCAATTGCAATTTGATTCATAATCCTTGAGCAATGTGCAAAAATATGTTATTGATTTTCTATAGCACATTGGTGAGTCCATTTTAAGTGTAGTTACCATAATTCTTCACACAAACTAGAAGGTGTGCAATGGACCAAGCATCTTCTTCAATAGAAAAACTGAGTGAACTTTACATCAGCAGGAACTCTCAAAAAAAGAAACGGATGAAAAACTGCATTTTTCTGTTCAGAAGGCACTCAGAAAGTCATCTATCAGTCAATTCTCAGCCTGTAACCATCCTTTTCAGGGCTCCAGGGCTAGTATCTCCACTTCCAAGTTCCTAGGCTGTCCTTTCAGGATTAGCTTCATGGAACTTCATGGTGTTCAGAGCAAGTACCGTAATTGAAGTCCTTTTCAGTAATGCGCCTGTCGCTGTACACTCAGTCACTTAACTTAATCCAATTAGAAGACTCAGATATGTTCTCTGACGTGCTCTGTCAAATGCACTGTGTACAATTAGAATAAGTAACCCTAGCCACCGGCAGTCCCGCACTGGATGTTGGCATGTAGAGGAGACACGTGCTGAGATTAACGCTGCTTAATGATCTCCCATCCGTCATTTCACAAACCAATACCGCGTGTCATACGTGAGGACAATCCAGGCAAACACTACTAATCAAACCCATCAAATCAAAAAAACCAGTTGGTAATCAATTGATCACCAACCAATGGCATTATAGCTGAAGCTTAGCACAACTGACATTCCGCAGTTCCGCCTACAGAAGCTCTTCAATGCGGACAGCATATAATGCCATTGTATAAGCTGCAAAAATGACGCTAACTTATGTTGCTTTGATGTAGTCAAGCGGAGACTCAAGCCAGAACTCATGCGACTGTACGACATTTTAGTATTGGCTATCTAGATGCATTAGGGCAACAGTGGCGAAGTCCAAAGTACCTGTACCCAAACACATCACAGTTCTATAACCTGAAGTCTGAATCGTAACTCCCCAATACTTTCCAAAATAAGAGTTCCCATTCTTATAAATATTCAGCATTCTTTTCTTCTAGTATATAACCGATATATTGCAATTCCGGCGATTGTGACAGTCGTTCCAACTGCATTCATGCACCACGTGGCCAAAGTCAGGAACGAAACATCAGAAACCCACAACCTACAAACTACGACATGCGTGTGCAGGTATTCGCAGACGACTGCTCGTAACACGACGCTAATGCAAAATCCAATTATATCATCTAGTTAGGACCAGATGAAACCTCCAACCAACGGACAGTGAATACTTTACTTGACAATGCCAAAAACAATTAGTATGAAACATCCGTTCAAAATTTGACTTCACTACATACAAGAGGCCCATCGGTTAACAGCTTACCAGCAGCAATTGTGAGAGAGCGCTGTATCAAGCGTTTGTAGTGTTTGTGAGCCCTGCCTTGTTCTGTTTCCGGTATACTCAAGTGTGGACGTTGACCAGCATCAACAATTCGTCGAAACAAATTGCCGATATCCCCTTGTTTCGCGCTCACTGATATTGGGGCTTCAACTCCCATTTCAGTGCAGACCTGCAAATTAAGAAAATACGCTTCACCGTCAAATAATGATGCCCAGCAGAGATAAATAGACTCAGGAATAGTAACCTCAGTCTCAAGAACTAAAATTCAACGCAACTCTCTTAAAAAATAGTAGCAAACAGACCGCAGAAGGAAGACATTGGCGAGTTACTCCATACCCGTTGAGCATTCTGTATACATGAAGCCTCAGGTTCAAGATCATTCTTGGCAGCAATCAGCAAACAAGGTACCTCCACCCCATTATTCTCCCCATGAGCTGCTACCTCCAACAACAACTCATGAGCTCGGCCCCAAGATGCTGCATCTGAACTGCGATGTCACAAACCACTCAGACCCCATTCCAACTTCATCTTCAAATTACTCTTCATTTTTAAACCACCAACCAAGAAGGACTCGAAGTATGAGAGGTTAAACCTGTCATAGACAAACGCAGCTACATCACAATCCGTCATGGCATCCTTGCTACAGAGGAGAGTTGCAACAGATTCCTCGCTCACTTCCCGCAATACCAATGTCTTCTTGGAACCCTGCACGCAAAACTTTCGATTGAAGCCCAAGGCAAAGCCTCCACATCTGTGTGCTTCACTTATACAGAAGTCAAAGAACCATACGGCCTACCGACCTGTGAAAGGTTGACAGTGTAAGAACTGCACCATCACAAACCAAACTACAGCGACCACTGCTACGAATTTTTAACATACCCCGACTTGTCCAACAACATTGGCTGTATACCGAGCTCCTTTCGTAGGTTTGGAGGGTTCATTGTAAGGCCTGCAGACAGCCAAGAATCAATATGGTTGAAGGTAAGCATTAATTATAATTTGTAATAACTCAACTCGCTCCTCAAATGACAAAATAATACAAGGAAATTAAAAAAATGGGCAGAAAACATCATTCTTTTGTAATAAGTCAATCGAATAAAAACATCCCCGCCTGAAAGTATCATTCACTTCATCCCAAGCACCCAACTATTCAATGTGGGACATTAAAATCCTCAGAAATCTGGATATTTACAGCCGCCTTCACAATACGCAACGTCAACACAATTCACAAAATGTGCCTACATACCTTCCCACAAGCGCATTCAGTAGAGCAGATTTTCCACTATTGGCTGCGCCAAACACATAAGTTTGAAATACGACCCGCTGCGATCGTTGCTTCTTCCTATCCTGACGACGACGACGAGTGATTTGAAAAGCCGAAGACGGGTCTCCAGGAAATCCTATGTATATAAGATGTGCCAAACTCTTCTGGGGCTCCAGCAAAGTCATCAAAGCCCACTGGAACCACCCCAAAACTGTGGTTTAGGTTTTCAATTCCACATGCAGCACCAGCACATTATTCTCCAATCACGTGTTCTTTGGTCGAGTACATACTAGGGTCTATCACAGCTAAAATTGATATTCAATATGGGAAAAATTGCAAGAATTCTCACTTATCAAAATAAGAATTCTTGACGACTCTCATACGAAACCAGGAAACCCATCTTGACACTAAATTGGCGAAAAGGAAAGAAAAATTAATAGCTCACTGAGGGAGCCCATTTAAATTTTGTAAAACGACAGAATACTCTTTTGCATGCACATGGTTGACAAGATTGTAATAGTAGTTTGGAATCATACCAATGATAGAAAACCATTCAGTGTTAATCCTCCCACACTGTTGGTTTCTGCAGCATTACTATAGATCGATTTCTCCCAAGGGCTGCACAACTCGCTACAACGGTCAGTCTTCTCTTTACATCAAAGCTAGGCATTTTCATGAAAGTTAACAACCTAGAAACAGAACTCTGCTAAAACATTCATGCAACCAGCAATCCACCTGGAGGGAGCTGTAGAGAATAGTTCCTCCAGCTCTTGCGATTTAAGTGCACCGTCCTGCACACAAAATGGTAATATCAGGCCTCTGAATTCGAACTTCTTGTAAAAGACAGATGATAGATACAAGAACAAGTCTAAGACTTGGGGTTTGAAAATGACGTTAACGACCATTACAGATACTAGCAAATATTAAATGACGCAAGAGCACTCGGATCCAGGAGTAGAGAAATTGATCAAATGATTTGCTTACCCCATCAAGGTCAAACGCAGTGAACACTCTATTGAGAAAATCTAGCGCGATCTCAGTTAACTCGACGCTCTGAAAACCCAAGGAGGTTAGAAAGACGCATCCCTTCTTACAAAGATCTGACTTGTGGTCACATCATTGAAATGAATTGAGACATTAAACATCGACAGAGATACCTCGCTACATTCCAGAGGCTAAGATGATAAAGCACCAAATTTCGTGCAATTTATTGTCGTAGTGATGTAATGTAGTTGCTTCATTGCATGTAAACCTACAGAATAGTGCCTTATCTTGGAATTCAACATGCGGTCACATCCCAAATACCTGGTCGGAGGCCCGCTTGAGAGATGGGCACAATAGCACGTCATCTCGAAGTTCAATCTCATCATTATAGCCAAATTTTCTCAAGACAGTCCAAGTAGTTTCCAGACGACCCCGCTCGATGAATAGCGCGTGGAGAAAGAGAAATCCAGTCAGCGTCAGCCCGTCGTTGCTCACACCTTCAGCCATCTTCTCAGACACTACCTTCTTCACGCCAACTATCTCTGACTGCTGCAAAGGTGCATTGAAGCACTTCACCTGATCCATAACAAAACATCAAGATCCACATCAATCAATCAACGCCTTGCATCGAATCACATGCTAAATGAGATAAGGGTGAAAGGACCCGTTGAACTAAGAGTGAGGGCAGACCTGGAAGTCGTTCAGTTCCTCATCATTCAGAGTTGAATCTCTGTCGTGGTCGCAGAGTATGAAGATTCGCTTCAATGCTCGCACACAACGTGGCTTCAATTTCTGCGTTTCCTGGTCAAAAAGCGGCGCAGTCGGATGTAGAATAGCTTTCTGGGCATAATAAAATACCTCAGCGACCTGCGAAAGAATGCCATAAGAGCTTTTAGTCCCTTGCATGCCATTAGTACTCCCTGACACAAAGATGTACGGGATCATGGAACTCAACCGCTCTGTTCATGAGCATAGAACCATCTATATTCTATAGTACCGGTATCTGGACCGAAATTGATATAATCGCCCTGCATTGTACCAAACTGCAATCCAGTTCTGAGACCTGAATCCGATTCTAACCACCTGATTAAATGCGCTTCCATGCCCCTCTACGAAGCCTTATAATCATTACTAAAGGTTGAAATATCAATCAGGAAGTAATCCAGAATTGGCTCAAATACCTGAATTTGTTTGATGGACGAGCACTCTATACAAGTCTCGATTTCTCGAAATTCGTGCATAAGTGGAGCCATAACTTGTTCTAGACTAGGTTGGCGATCGTCACGAAGATCTAGCTTACAACCGACCACAATTACGGGCACTTTAATCTGCGAGCCAACACAACAAAAACCATCACTTAACATAGAAGTTGATTTGCAATTCAAAAATCGTAAATTGCTATTCTCAAGTGTCGGTGTAAGGCAGGAGGGTACTGACTTCTAAAGCCCGAAGCCCAGGCAACCAGTAACTAGACAGGCGTTCAAGTGTTTGCGGTCGGTCGCAGGCGTAGGTCAGAACTATAGCATCTGCTTTCTTGCACTCCATCTCCGTCTTCGCCTTGTCTTCATGTCTACAGACAGAAAACCAAATAATCCATTGTTAATCAACACTTCAAAAACTTCTCTCTCAATTAACAACCCTACAGTTGAACCCTATTTTGATCCAACTCACCCGTTTGTGAACTCCATGAGCTATTGCACACATAGAGACCCGAGTCAAACCAATGCAACAAAGAGCAGCCAATATAATTGAAAATTGTTAGAAACAGCAGAAAAGCCCTTAATTCTACGGACTCAACCATAACAAAACCAGAAAAATTCATTCCCTTGCGTTCACACTTCCAAAACTTCTCTCTCCCAATCCCAACCTAAATGCCGAACTAATCCGAATCAACTTTCAGCAATTGCAAAATAGAGACCCGAGTCAAACCCATGCAACTAAGAGGAGCCAAAATTATTGAAATTTGCTAAAAGCAGAAGAAAGCTACTAATTCCACTGACTCCACCATAACAGAACCTTAAAAAATTAATGCTCTGCTTTCAAAACTTCTCTCCCCCAGTCCCAACCTAAATATTGAACTAATCAGACACAACTTTCCAGCTTGTGAACTTCACACACATGCAAAAACAAAGACCAGAGTCGATGCAATGCAAGAAAGGAGAAGTCCAAATTATTGTAATGCAAGTAGCTGAAATCAACAGAACGGCCCTAAATTCCACCGTTTCCGAAACCTCGGAAATTCAATTGAATTTCCGCATTTCACACCGGACATCAATTCTCAAAGCCGCACCACTCCCATACTCCGAGACGAAATTCTTCCCTCCCAAACCCTAAAAATCAGGAAGAGTGTTCACAAGCGGACCTGGACGACGTATCAATGATAGTCAGCGGAACGCGATCGGGATAGAAATCATGAGGCAGGCGCGTGGGCGGCAACACGGGCGGCGTCTTCTCGGGAAACGAATCCGTGGCCACTGCGGTGATGAGAGAGGATTTGCCCGTGCCTTGATCGCCCACCACCACCACTTGGCAGCGGGTCCTCGCTTCGAAAGACATGATTCCTGTGGGGCTTCTCGCAATTCAAAAAAACAAGTTCACGACGACGGCCACTGAAACCCTAAGTAAAGTTATTCGGTGGAGCTGTGGCAGCTGCTGCAGCGGGAATGAAACTCCATCGCCGGCAAACCCGCAAACAAAGGCGGAGACAACGCCAGAGCTTGGTCGGAACTGAGGTCTTGTGTCCTCCTTCAGTCAGTCGGTCCGTCGGTCCCAGTTGGTCGGACTCACTTGGCGATAATTTTAAGGCAACAGCACTCCTAAGTGTGACTTGTTTGTAAAACCTTTGCATTTTTATTCTTGTCTCTCTAAAATGTACATCATGCATACATGAGGGCCTCTGGTTGATTTCAGGTATGCCTATAAATAGCACTTTGAAAATTTATAGGTCATCAATGTTGAATACCAAAAATGAATTCTAAAAAAATCTAAGGTACTAGAATTTTAAAGCAACAATGTGAAAAGAGTTTTAGAGTTTTGCATGGCTACACAATCAATTTTTATGTTAAACAAATTAGCAAATTATAATAAAAGATGTTGCAAGTAGAATATGAATTTTTTGCTAATTGGAGAATATGTTGTAACTTTCCTAAAGCACCATACTATAGACCTTCTTACAACAGGCATGTACTTTGAATTTGAAGTTCAAAGCTAAATTTTATTCCTATGATACAATTGAAAGCCTTAAAGCTCAATTTTGAGGCTAAAGTATAAGAATGGAGTAGTCTTTCAAGTCGAAAGTGTGTCTTAGATGTTCTAGAGACCTGTAGGAGAAGGGGATCTATTGAATCTTGTAGAGAGTATTATGAGAAGGAATAGTCTCCATCCTCATTTCCAAATCATGCTATGATGAGTCATAGTGGGCTATGAATGGTGAGGTTGGTGATGGAACATCACCATTGCCTTCATGTTATCATAAAGTGCTCTTGGACACTCTTTGATCTAGGTGAGTTCTAAAGTGAGATTGTTTGGGCCTAGTAGATAGTTGGATAACATTCAAAGGTAGTTAGTGCTATTGGTGAATAGTGCCACTACCAAATGCTTAAACATCTTTAGAAGTTCTATTCCAAATCATCAAATGACATGAGGATTGCTCTTATAGGAATTATATGACTAGAGACACATGGAATAAGGCCCTAATGACTAATTAGTTTTGCTTGAAGCCCCTCTCTTAGACTTTAATATGTATCCCTACTTTTAGAAATCTCGTTCTTCATCCAACATTTTTTATAGTTGAAAAACACACTTTCACAATTGGAAAATTCTAAATACTCACAACAAGTTGAATTCCTACCAATGTGCTCTTATTGAAATGATATAAAGTAAGTAATAAGGTGCAACAATTATTTCCACTCATGCAAGTATTTGACATATAAGTCATTGAATTCTCACTTACAATGAACAAGTTCAACAAGCAAATTACATTTGCAAAGTGATGGATTGATAGAAGTGAATTTGCTTGCAATTGAAGAAAAACACCTAAAATTGGCCATAACTAGTAGTTATTGTATGCATCGGCAAACTAATATCTAGCTACCATCTTTTATTTAACCACCCATAAGGTATTGCCAAGGCATCCATTCAAATATTGGTTAACAAATATGTGATGTTGTATAAACCATGCATCCAAAAATTATAATCAATTTCCTTTATGATATAGTGGCAACTACTTAATTGTCCTAAATATGCTCTTAATAATGAACAAATTAGTTCAATGATCACTTTGACATGTTTCTATTGTGGCTTATATGTAGCTTTAAATACCCCCTCTTTATACTTTAAGCATCAAATGATAGTTGAATGGTAGTCTATTGGTAAATAAAAGTGTTTCCATTAGGTGTATTAAAGAATACAGAGATAGTTTTAGACATTTTCACTTTAGACCATCATAAGTTTGTTACAAAATTTGTTACAAAGTGATGCATTTTTCTTACAAAGATAAAGAATAGGCTATCATAGTCTATTTCAAATGAAGCTTGTGAAGGAAAATTGACAAACTTCAATGAATTATGTTTAACCTCCTCAAGTTGTTGAAGCTAGGAAATGGTCAATGGATGAATTTCCAAATCATTTTTAAAATGAAAATGTACTTGTTGATCCAAAAATCATCTTTTAACAAAGTACCTTGATGATAGGTCTTGTCCTCTCAAATTAACTATGCCACGTACAATTATAAATAAGGCTTGGATGAAAAGTGCATAATTAATAGTTGGTGGGATGTGACTTCGCTAATGCCAAATTCCATTCTTGACGGTCTTTAATATCACCAGTGGAGGTGATATTACAGAGGGTTGCCTGCACTTTGTTTTCTGAGCCACAGCGGTTTGTATTGTCCATTGCAGAGTTTTGTGAAGCTCTGTGATCGCCGCAGCTGACGAGAATACTTTGTTGCGCGAATTCTTACGCGGAAGTTCTGTCGCCATGAGACAGAGGCCTTTGCTATGGTTGTTGAGCAGGGCCTTGTCTGGGCGTAGCGCTTCGGGAAGCGCTAGGGTTTCGAATGCAGCTGCAGGTGAGCATGGCGCTCCTGAAACCCTAATCCCTTCTTATTTTGGTGTTGCAGTGCGGCGATGGAGCTCTGGATTGGATTTCAGACTTCCCGTAACGATGCCGTGGGATTTTACGACAAGCAGGGCGTACGCAGCTCCGGTTGCCGTAAACCCTAAAGCAGGGAATGGGGAGGGTACCAAAGGAGTTGATCGGAAAATCAACCGCGCAATCGTGGCACGAATGGTGCGTCTGGTCGGAGACGAGGGCCACGAGGTTTTGAGCCGCTACGAGGCGCTGCAGCGAGCGCAGCAAGCGGGGTTGGATCTCGTGGAAGTGGACGGGAAGGCGGACCCGCCCGTTTGCAAGCTCATGGACTTCAGCAAGGAGCGGTTCAAGGTGAAGAAGCAGGAGAAGGATCTCCGGAAGAAGCAGCTGGAGAGGCGGCGCTTGGATGACTTGAAGGAGGTGCGGTTCAGCAGCCGCACGGAGCAGAAAGATTTGGAGATGAAAGCGGAGAGCGTCACCCGGCTTCTGACGCGTGGACATCGTGTGAAGCTCGCCGTGCAGTTCCATGGGAATGACAAAGGGGAAGAGGTTGGCGTGGAGCTTCTGGAGCGGGCCATGAGCTTGATTCCTACCGAAATGAAAGTCGAGAGTGGGCCGAGAGTTGAGAAGATGCGGGCGTGGGTGATGGTTCGACCGATTCTGGAGCAAAAGACTTCAAAGAAAAAAGCTTCGAAGGTCACACATGAAAATGTTGCTGATGAGATGAAGGTTGGGGAAGGGTGAGTGCAGGGACCGTATGCTGGAAGCAGCTATGGATTGAATGCATCTTACTTCACATCGCAGTGTGTCAATTGAGGATTGGGAACTGCGGGTAATTGAGGATAAGATCCTTCGCCTGCTCCCTATGTTGCCTGTAGAGAATCATGAAGGTAACTTAGAAAGGCCCTCTCTACTGCTGGCAAGATTCTCCACAACAGATCTGCCTTTGGCGTTGGAGGCAGTGCCTGTTTGGCGTAAAGCTTCAGAAATTGGTACGGGAGCGGCAGATTCTTCTTATTTCGACAGTAGCTGAAAATTTGGATGCGCTTGTGTAAATGTGTCAACCGCATCCCAAGATTTGTTACGCGCCTGTGGTTTGAGCAGAAGGCTCCGAGTGTAGCTCGGTGAAACATGCTGTAAGCATGAAGGAGAGCATGGCATGAGTTGTTATTATTCAATCGTCAGACGGTGCTTACTTCGTTCCTACTTATAATTTGAAGCTGAAGTTCATCATCTTAATATTACATGAAATCAATGCCCTTTCTTCTGACGCCCCAGACTGTTCTTTGTTTCGTTGTGCATGTTCAGAGTTTTACAGAATATGACTATGTCGGAAGAATTTGTCCTGTTTTCACACTGCTATGTTCTGTGATATAGTATGCCTCATTAGAGGATCTCGTTTGTCTTTCTCACGACCAATCTATTGTAACTGTATTGGATCATAAGGAGTAAAGAGGATATTTCGTCTAGTCTTACTTTCGGGGGTCTAGTATTGATGGGGCTTTTGAGTGCACATGACTGCATGTGTTGGATCATAAGGAGTAAGGAGGATATTTCGTCTAGTCTTACTTTCGGGGGTCTAGTATTGATGGGGGTTTTGAGTGCACATGACTGCATGTGTTGAGCTCTTTCATTGTAAATGCATTTGACCTATTTAGTTGATAGTCTTAATTCACGCAACAGGTAGAACTCTGCTCTTTTCCGCTTACTTTTGAATATCCACGGACTATCAATTGGAGCATTCTTCACAGACGAGGAGTAGTCTTGATGTTTCGAAGCAGTTGAAGGACTTATGCTAGTGAGCATCTGGATGTCCTCAACTCTGGATCATGTAGATGTAAGCGATTTTTAAAAAGAAAAGATACAGAAGCAAGTCTGTACCATCATTGCTTAATTTCCATGGATTTCTGTCACAATTCTGAAGAATTTAATTGGTCTCCTCAGTTTGACAGTTTCTCAAGAACAGGTTCCCTTTGGAGCCGAGCACTTGTTTCTGCTGTGAACTCTATATTTTGACGGTTCGTACAATCCTGGAGTTCTTTCTACTTTTGCCAAGAGGTTCGTGTTACTTTAACTTTTCCCTCTGAGTTTGAAAGGAGGATCACATTAGGTGCTTGAAAATCTGCATCACGCTGTTCAGAATATTTTTATCCACTTGACCATTGTTAGTCTGCATTAGTCATTTTTCTGCACAGAGCTAATGTCTTTCATTATATTTTCCATGTGACTGAAATCTTATTTGACATTCCGAACAAGGTTCAGTGTTGCTGGATCTCATTAAAGTGAGATGATAGTAAACTGCAAGTTTTCAAAGTAGTTTTAGTAATGCAGAGTCATAGACACCCAAAACGAATATTAGTTGTCCAGCCATCTGTCAAACCTCCAATTGAAATGTCGGTTTCACAGAGTGTTGACATAGATGGGGATGGTTTGGTAAAAGGGTGTTGGTTTTGGATGTATTTTGAAATTACTGATACGGCTAAATAGGCGATTCCATTAGCGTAGCAGACATTTGTTGCAAACATGTGTATGAGATTGAAAGCTGTGTCAATTGTGACTTCACAGACTAATTCATACTAGGAGGATGCTCATTTTTCAGTGAAATGTGGCACTCGGACTCCACAAATCTTTGAAACTGATTGCTTTTTCTTGCCTGGATGTGTGAAGTGATAAACCAATGACATGATAACCCTTACTCTTTAGAAAACAGAAACATTCTAGAAGCAATTTGCTCAATGATTGCATTTGCTTTGTTACTATCGCTGGTTTCGAAGCACTTGATGATGATGAAGATGCAGTCAAGTCAATACAGTATGAAGTCGCAGGTTTGAACTTTCGCGAACGAGTCAAGATGCTACATCTGAAGAAAAGTGGAGTGCTGAGGTACATAACATTGTATAACCAGGCAATGGTCCTCCCCATGCTGGGAAGATATTATGCTTCCCTTGATGCCCTAGGAGAGACTTTCAGTTAGATTCAAGGATTGGGGTTGGCTGAGCAGTCCTAAAAGAAAATTTTGTTCACTATAGGGGTCTTCTAAAGGAGTCTAGAAGGACCTTGGACTCATTGGTAAACAATGTTATGTAGAGTTCACATTGATTTTGAGAATGACAATGTCCAAACTTGAGTCAATTTTGATCATAACTTCAAAACATGACTTTGAACTTTTATACTTTGTACACAAAATGGGTACCTTTCCTTTAGAATGTGAAATTTAAGCATGTCAATTAGATTGATTAGTCATAATAGTGTGTGTGACACCAATTTATCAAAGTCATGTTATTTTAAATTGGTACAAGTTGAAATATTCAATGGGACTTGGGATTTGGGGTTCCATACTATGTCCTAAGTCCCAAGTCATACATCACTCCAAAATGCTTGCATAGCAACACTTTTTGGAAGTTTTAGTGCCAAGGAAGTAGGACTCAAAGATTGAATTGTGTTTAGATGGTGAATATTGTTAAGTTGGCGGTATTCCAAATGCCATTTTCACATCTCGACATCTAGGACAAGTATACATTGCTAACATCTAGGTCATTTAAATTTTTTTGAAATGTAGAACAAATATAGATATTAGACCAAGTAGTCTAAAAAATCTAGGATTGGTATAGATTTCAGATATCTAGGAGATTTGTAAATTTCAGAAATCTAGAACTAATATAGATTCTAGTACAAAAAAAACACTTCATGATGTGTGGTCTAAATTGTTAAAACTGCCAAATTAACAAAATGTTGCCATTTTAACGAAATTGTCTATCTGGTCAAAATGGAGGCCTAACTTAACTTCTAAGTCTTGACAATTTTTTTGAACATTAAAAAAAGAGAAAAATACAATACAAGGCATTCTAGTGGATTGAATTTTTTTCCAAATCTATCCAATGCAAATTTGATGCTAAAAGTGTATAAAGAATGGGTTTTTGACTTTTTGACTCATTTTTTAGGCACTTGATTGATGTATAGTAATATGTAAAAGACAAGTTGGAACTTAGAGTTGGGACTTCAACCTTCACACCATGAGTCCCAAGTCCTACATTTCCTATTTTTTTATTTTACCTTCTACAACCCAAGAAAGTTGAGATTTGACTTTGAACCAAGACTTAGAATGTTGGGACTTTAGATATGGTGTGGAACGCCCCTATTAATGAATGATACCTCCCTAGCACCAAGTGCAAACACACCTCAAGAAGAATGACACCTCCCTAACACCAAGTGCAAACACACCTCGAGAAGAATTTCATCCTCTAAAACAACCTCACACGTCATTGCAAATGGAATCTCAACAAACTAGTCATTCCTCATTGTTAATTATTAGTATGAATTTAATATCATATTCAGATATCTATGCATGGATCAAGTACAATCAAACTTCTATAAAGAGCTAAGTTGGGACCAGTTTGAATCTAAGTGTATGCTACATTACATTAGAGAGGTTTATTACATCAAGGAGGATCATAGGCATTCATGACTCATTTGTATGCGTGCCAAGCTGGGACCAACAATCAATATTACTTTACAGAGGTTTATTACTTTAGGAAGTGTTGTTTAATATTAGAAGTTCTAATGTATTATATTTGATTGAGTCTAATTTGGTGGAACTAAAAAACACTTTCCTTTTCTGCACCTTCCACAAATTGAACAATGAGAGCCAGAAGATGATCGGAGTCTTTTGGGATTACACGGCAGGCAACCTTTTGCAATTACAGGATGATGGAATGAAACTCCTCAATTGGAGGTAACAGTACTGTACAACTTCCATAACAGACAAAAAAATTTTGCAATGCCGAACTTGTTAAGTGTCGTATGCAAAATACAGACTATTCCGTGTCTGCTTTAAGGTAGAAGTACCTATTTTGGATAACTTAAGCATTTCAGCCTGGATGATGTGGGAAAGTCATGCAGAACTGAGTTCAGTGTTTATAAAAATAAGGCTGTGGAAGAATGAAAAAATAAAATAAAAAAATAAAAAAATTCTCCAAAAATGAATATTTAATTGAATATGAAAGTGGATTTTGCACCCAGACCCATTACAAATTCATAAACTCACCTATTATGGTTAGCTTTGGCACTTCTTCCTAGGCGAAGAGTTAAGAGAGATGAGTGAACAAAAGGTACAAACCAAGAATCTTTTTCAATGATCATTGCATCCAGTTGTTGTTCACAATAGGTTAGTCTACAAAGCAATTACTATGGGCCTTTCCGAAATAGGTACATCAACCTAAGTATAGTACTAATAGTGAATTTTTATATGATGGATTGATGGAGGGAGGACATTATAGTGGTCATTCCAAATCTACAATTTTATCTCATGTTAAAATTTGAAAATTTTTAATTCAAATTTGGATTCAAAGGCTCCAAGTAAGCTACTCTAAATAGTGTAATTAGGTTGTCCCACATTAATTTTTTGATATTCTACACTATATAAATGTGTGTAATTACTATAGAAGGATGTAGTAATGTAGGAACCACATATATCACATGTATTGGTGCTCCAAATGACCAAACTGTGAGTCATAAGGTAACTTCTCTCTATAAGGCAACCTAATTGTTAAGGCAACCCAATTTCACTAACTAGTGTAGGAGAAGGGGCCGAGTGCATAATAGAGGACACTAAGCAACCACAAAATAGAAGTAATTTTTTTATACTTATCCTTGATTGGGCAAAAACAATCATAGGATACAAACTTAAAATGACCATTTTAACATCGTGCATTGATGGAGGCTTAGTTGGTTTTGAAACAACTAAATGAATTTCCACATTGACAAACATTGGTGGGAATCTATTAATTGTGTATTCGGATGGCCAATGATTCTAGTACGTGAGTATAGAGACATGAGCCTATAAGCCTTGAACCTAATTCTAGATATATACCTACAACCATTTGTTCCTATAATATAAAAAGATTTTATAATATAGGTATCTATAATATAAATACCTATAATCAGAGAAGGTGTCTATAACATTAACTTCTATGCTCATCGGCTCATAGATTCTACGCTCACATGCTACCACTCCCCTTAGGATGGCCGGTGTCTTCTAGAAATGCTAAGTAAACCTCCAAGTGCCCTAAGGGACCAAAAATGTCTATCACACAAATTAGAAGAAAGTCTACACTCTTTCTTCTAATTTGTGTGATAAAATTTTCAAATCAACCCAAGATTACTTATTTTTTGAAAGTCATTCAAAATTCATGAGTTCAATTTGAGTTCACCAAACTACATTTTGATGGATGCAACTTCAAGGGCTTGGATCTCCTTCATACAATGTTTGTTTTCAACAAAATTTATTGGATTATATTTCTCTTGAATCTTAGTTATTGTGGTAAAATTCTCATGTCAATCCAAGTTGTTTTGAATGTTTTGGAGTAATTCAAAGTTCAAAATCCAAACATTTTTGGATTACAATGAACTTCAGTTGCTTATTTCTTCTTCATGTTGTGTCTATTTCCAATAGTAGGGGGGAAATTGCACATACTAGTCTAGTTTGTGTGGTTAAATTTCATATCAATCTAAAAAAGTTATCAATGATTGGGAAGCATTTTAGTAGAAAGAGTTTTAGCCTTAAATGAATTTTTTGCAACTTTTTTGCTAATTTTTGACATTTCAAAGTCATTTTGCAAATATAATGAGTCATTAGAATGATATTTTTTTGTCATCAATGTATTTGTACGCTAGTTTTGAAGCACTTTGTAGCTTAAAGTTTTTTCATTTGAGTAGGTTTAGAAATCGAATTTCACCTCCAAATGTGTTGCTAGGAAAAATTCAGCATCCTTTTCTCAACACTAAAACATTATTATCTTGCAATCTACAAGTCCAAATGACTCCAAATTTGATTCATGACATCTACAACATGTATTCATATACTATAAGATCGTATGGTTGAGATTTCTATAATCTAGTGACATTTAGACCTATAACACTTCACAAACAGTGATGTTTTCAAATCTAGAAAGGTCCTAGGCATTTAGGGGTTAATCCCTAAAGGACATTGCAAATGGTTTTTGGTCCTTTTTATCCTTTGGATGACTTCAAGTGGGACTCTAGGATGGAAGAAAACATTTTTTCACTCAATTTTTTGGGAAAAAAGACTTAATTGAATGGATTTTTAGTGAATAGAATTGTCTATAATCTGAATATGGTATTATTGATTTTTTCTAAAAAAAGAAGATGCTTAATCCATAGTTTACTCTTGTAGTGTATTTTGGCCACTTCTTGCTCTTTACTTTTGATGTGAATTTTAGCCATAAAAATTATATTTTTTGAATTGAAGCCAACTAATGAAATTAATTTTAACAAGTTTCGTTTTCTACTCCAATTAGAAAATTTGAAAAAATATTAAAATTCAAGGTTTTATTGCAATTTGAACTTTGAGCCTATAACCATGGATTGTTGATTTTTTAATATTAGAAGGATGCAATAACATTGTTTTGTATCAACATGATGTTCTGCATTATAAAATACACGTATATTGGAAATTTCAGATTTTTTGGAGTATGTTTTGTACTTGATATCAATTTTCTTTGCTTTTTCTTTAAAAATTCACAAGAAAATCTGAAATTTTTATCACATGTAGAAGGTGTAGAATTTTATCTCTAAAAAATAACTGTAAGAAACTTTAGTCATATTTTTAGTTGCAAAATGGGAGCAGAAATTGTGTGAAAAGTGACAAATTTGATGAAAATTTTGGGGATGAGAAGACACGTTTTATATTAAACATTAGCATTTTTAAACATAAATTGCATTATGTAGCACTTTTTTGCTAACTTACAAATGGTTGTACTTGACATTTTCTTCAAATAACAAGAGTGATAATAAGTTGTTATGTACAATAGTGCTAAAGGTGGATGACCAAAATTTCAATAAGTTATAGAGGATTTTTGGAGTTTTGTCTAAATTTTAAATTTTAATATTATCATTTAGAGATTTTTTTTCACTTGTAAAAGATTGACTTCATAGCTTATAATTTGAGCAAGTGATTCTTGCTTCCATAACATTCTAATAAGTAGAGAGCATATGTGAGTCTCCAAAACATGTTCAAGGTTGAAGAATATATAGGTTGTATAAGACAAAAATTCTAGCCACCTCTACCTTTGAAAAAAAAATTAGTTTTTAGATACTCAATTTTCTTTCAACTGAAATTTAAGGATTTGTCAACAACTATCAAAGAATATTAATATGTCTTTAGCTTGACAATCCAAATGTCTACTACTCAAGTGAATTTTTACTTGCAAATACACTAATTGTTTTATATTTCATTTTCTAGCAAAAAAAACTTTTATTTTTGTTTGTATAATCTCTACTTTCAAAATTAGGAAGAATCTTCTTTATCAGAAATCATTAAATTTTAAGACTAAATTTTGGTCTAGAATGTGATTCAAAACGAAGTGCTTCTCAAAGTAATTGAATTAACTTTAAGTAGTATTTAGGTTCTAATTTCATTAGGTGATGACTTGCCATGCATGCTAGATTGTTCACTATAGTGAAGATTGTTAAAGATTGCTAAAATATAGATTAAAACTCACTACTTATAATTGTCTTTTTCGTAATCCCACAAAATTTGAAAGAGGATAGTTACCCCCTAAAGTTCCTTGACTATGTTTTTGCCAAAAATGCTCCAAAACTGCCATTTCTTATACAAGTTTCAAAATTTAGAAAAAAACACATTTTTGGACACATGTAACCATAGGATCTTGTAGTAAACTAGTTCTAAAAGATGTAATAAACATTTCAAAAATTTCCACCTTGTAGATTGCAAGATATTAGCATTTGAAGTGACAAGAATCATTTTTTTGTCCTTGCGAAAACCAAACAGTTGAACTTCACAAGGCCACATTTGTATAAAAAATGTTCAAAATGATTGCAAATCTTTGGATTCATTCTTCAAGGCATATTGGCTACATGCTTGAAAATTTTTAGATCATTTGAAATTATACAACATATAGAAAAAAAATAGAAAGTAGAAAGATGTAGAGAATGGTTCAAAATACGAAATTGTTAACAATTTATTTATGGAATTGAAAAATGCCAATCTCAATGCTTGAAATGTTGTAATAAACAATCTTCACCTAATTTTTTTATTATTTCCAAAAATATTAAAAATTGAGTTCAATAAAGGACTTCAAAGTTTATTTTAGGATAGAGAATCCATAATTACCCGCAAACTAAAACACCTCATAACTTTTGATTCTTAGATCAAAATGGAATGATTCAAAGCTTTTAATGTATATGTAAATCTAAAAAAACAATTTCAAATTTGGATTTTTGAAGAAAATGATTTTCTCAAATCTGCTCGGATTGCTTGAGTTGAGAAACAAACTACATATTAAGCTATACTTTTTGACTCATATTTCCAAATGTCTTGAAATTTAGTTCACATGAAAGATGTTCCTCATACACAGCTTCTATCAAAATTTAGGCCCAAAACATGGAAATCTCTAGTCACATGCATCTGCCCCAAAAAATTATGTTGCCAAAAACTGTAGTTTGGTCCTTTAGGGGTTAAGTAGTTATTGGTTACTTTGTCTACTTCTTCTAATGTTAATTGTAGATGGATGAAGATTAATTTCCACTTTTAGGGTGGATTGAGCTTAGATGTGGCTAGATTGTGAAATAAATGGAAGGAGGTAGCACTAGTTTAAATGGTTAAATGAGAAATAGATAAGCTTCCGCAACAACTATATATAAGTTAAATTAGACACTATAGGAATTATTCCAATCACAACAACTCAAGAATACATGGAATTTGAGACAAATATGAATTTGAATTCAATGTTACTCTTGAGGTTGGAATTAAAGATAACATATAGGATACTATATTACTTGCATCCAACATACTAGAAAGAAGCAATAAACATATCAAATTTCAAGTTGAACAACATTTACTTCCTATTGCATACAATCTAGTTTATATAGCCTTAGTAAATAGCAAGTGCTACTTAGAGATCAATTAATGTAGTAATACTATTGCTTTGGTTAATAAGCTTAATTTGATTGAGAAGCGGGTATTTCAAATCTTTATTACATGTTTGAGTCCCTTGAATCCTTAAGGTCCACATGCCTTCTTTCCATCCAAAAACACTCAAAAACTTCCAACTACAAAATTTTCAAAAATTTGTCTTTATTACATATTTAACCATAGAAACTTAAACTAGATTAGTATACAAATGTATGGATAAAATTTCTAAAAAATTGACTCCGTAGATTGCAAAATATATACATTTACAGTGTAGAAAACAATGTTTTTTGCACCTTGAATAATTGGATTGTAAGACTTTGAATCTTCTTAACTTAAAAATATTTGCACCATTTTGCATGTTGAAGTCTAAATGAATTGAGGATATTGAAGGCAATCACTTAATTTTCATCCTTTGAAAATTTTGTTGAGTAGAAGTAGGTATGAAAGAGAAGGTAAAATACACTAATTCCAATAGTAAAGTTGTTCTAGCAAGTAATATTAACCATGTAGAACTCATTTTTTTGAAGATTGTAAAAATTGAACTCAAAAACAAAACCCATACACCATTTTCTCAAGTAGATGCTATAATTGCCCATAAAACAAAAAGCTCCATGACTTTCACATCACTACCATAATCCAAATGGAATGAATAAAAGCTTTCCAAATACATAAAAATATAATCCATAAAAAACAAATTTTTAATATTTTTATTTCAATTTATCTATTCTAATTTGTTGCCCAACCACAAGAATTTTGAGCTTAGGAAGGTATATCTTTTGTGCTTGAAATATATTTGAAGTATGAATTATATTCCTAGAAAGCTATGGGTTTTTTTCCTATGTTAACAATTTTTTTATAAAATAACACTAAAAGTTGAGATCATGAGAACCTATACAAACCTTTGAGTGTTCCTCAAAGGAAACTTGGAATTTTAGGGTTTAATTTAGTTTGACTTATTATTTTCTTTGAATTTTATAATCCATAGTAAATTATATACAATGCCTTTATAATACTATAGGTACTTTTAATGACCGTATTCAATATTTATTACTTACATACAAGTAATTTGACTAGATTCTCTAACTTTATTGAAGATATTTGATAGCTCATGTCTATTAGTTACATTATTTCTACTCCTCTTAAATATAACCTTTCACCAATTTTGATTGTAGACGTAGAAAAATGTCTTTGGGCACCAAACTATAATACCACAATTTGTTTCCTAAGAGCACCTCTCTAATTGTAGTGAGTTGTGAGTATCATCTTTAAATATGATAGTATCAATTGTTAAAGAAGACATTTATATCATTTATATCATTTTTCAACAATAGAGCAAAGATGACATTTGAATCTATGCAACAAAATATAATCATAGTGAAAAATGATTGTTACTATTTATTGCTTTTGTGATTAGTTGATTGAATTTTTTGGAGAGCCTATTGTTGGTCTTCTATTTATTTTTTTCTTAGTTTCGTCAACATATCAATGTTATTTTAGAGATGTATTGACAACTTCAACCAATTGACAAAATAATTGACAAAACTAAGAAGAGGCTTAGATTGACAAGTTGACTTTAAGCTCTAAAAGGAAAAATAAATATATACAAGTTTTCATACATTGAAAGTCTCAATAAACTTAGTTGCAAAATCCAAATCAATGGAATGAAAAATTCCTTGTAAAATACACTTGTAGTAAAACTTCATTAAAATCGAAGATATCAACAAAGCAAAATTCAATAAATTACAAAAATTAATTAACTAATATTCGAGCCTATATAATCTATTTGAATACTTGTGCCACTAATCTATCATAATTAGTCTAAGACTATATCCAACTCAACAACTCTTTGGTGTTTAGTACCACTTCAAATACAAAAGAGTAACCAATCCATAGTTCCTCTTCTTTTCCGAATATAGATATTATTGCATCCAAACTTCTAAAGTTTCCTATCTCATCACCTACATAATTAAATTCAGTGTATGTACTACTAATCTATCACAATCAATCTAAATCTATGTCCAAATCAACACCTCTTGTTGTTTAGTACGTATGACTCAAAATACAAAAGATGTTAGACCAATCCATAGCTTCTATAGATTTCTTTTCTACAAAAGATATTCTCAAAATTTTATCCTAACTTCTAAACTTTTTGGATTTTTGGATTCCCTCTTTACTCAATTCAAAAGCCACACTCACATAGGGTTTTGATTGAAGACAATATCATAATATTTTGCCAAAACCCAAATGAATGTAGACCAAATAACAACAATTCAAACTCATCTGAAGTAGAACATGCCCAAACATTTGTCATGCACAAACTTCATTTCACATTTTTCCTACAATGCTTTTACAAATATAAATTAGATTACCTCTCATTATATAAAATTATTCTTTGGTATAACATTACTTAACAAAAGATTTACAAATCTTGACTTTTGTGAGTCTTATTGAACACTTCCTATGACTCAATGCCTACATTATTGATATGATATAGATGTCCCAAACCATAACTATATGGTTGATACCATAAGCAACCCTTCATTTTTCTTTCAATTGATTAGGTATTTCTTTAATTGCAAGGTCACATGTTTTTCCTTTTGTCCTTGGCAATGTAAAGGCCAAACTAATTTTGACCTTTTATTCAAAGGGCACTCATCTCCCTTTCATTTAAAGTCATTTTTCAATGTTAATACAAGAAGGACACCGATGACTAGAAGTGTCTAATAAATGATGTTTATAAGAACTTTAGAAACAAGTATTGCAAGTCTTCATTCATAAATGTGATCATTTGGGGTTCACTACCTTAATTACAAAACTCCGTCATTTCTCAATTAAAAAGAAATGTTCTTCTATTACTAACATGATGAAATTGAAGTAAATGTTGTACTTATTCAAAGATATAAGCAAAAATGTGCAAAAGTTAAAAAAAGGATTTGGACATTGCAACCCTCAAAAGCACATGCTACCCATGATTCTTCCATGGAAAAGGTAATGTTTTTTTGTTTATTCCCTCAAGGTAGTTTGTTCTTAGAATTTATTGTAGTTGACTTTTTGGTGCTAGATGGCACAAAAAAATTAATTTGGCTAAGTAAGAACAAGAAAATGTAAATTTTTTTGCTAAAAAACTTAGATGAAATTGTGGGATTGTGGATGAAAATATAATTATGGACATGTAATATGTGCTAATGTGATATTTTCTATCCAATATGTAGATCCATCCATCCACACCTTCCAAATAGTTTTTTTGTTTTTTTTTGTTACATAGAGACACACTATTGTAGTGAATGTTGAAATTTGGAGAACCACTAAAACAATTTTATATTTTGCCACTTTGACACCTCATAAAAAAGGAAAAAGGAAAAAGAGAAAAAGAGAAAAAGCCCTGGTTTTTGCTCTAAAAGCGCCTATGCTCAAAAAGCTACGGGGACTCACGGAGCCCGTGCATTCAAGGGAAATGACTTTTTGCATTTATGTCAGGGCTCGTCATCAGCTTTAAATGAAGTCCCCGCGAGACAAAAGAAAAAGACGTGTTCATCAGTTGGGAACCACGTTGGGAACCCTGACGGATGAGAACTCTAAAGGGGGTGGGGGAACGAAAGTGAATGGCATGAAATCTTTGTCACCTGTTGGGGAACTTGCCTGGGACTGGCTGATGATGGGGTCTGCACGACTGACTCAAGTGGCAGGGGGCCCTTTTGGCTATAGATAAGCTCAATATATTGTCATTTCCTTACAATGGTCAAAATTCATTGATTGATTGATTGCAGTACTACCGAGGGCTGGTTGGTAAAATGAAAACAAAAACAAAAACAAAACAAAACAGAGGTGGTGGGAAAAAAAAAAAAAAAAAAATTCAATGCACTTGAGATCATGTAATTTGGACGAGGAATTTGGACGAGGTATGTAAAAGATGTGAAAAGTTGAAGAGTTGTCCTCTAATTGAAATTCTTTTCTAAGGAATCAATTTTCATGTATTTTTGCTTAAAATGTTTGGCCTTTGTTTATGAGAGTCGATAAGAATCTATCAAGGATAAATTTTTAACACTTTGAATTTGTTATGTTTGAAAATGGATGCCACAAGAATGTGTAAGTCCTTTTAATTGGATTATTTTGAGTTGACTTACCTTGATAATGGGCTTTGTTCTTATGAAGGTGAAAAGATGAAAAATATAGATGGTCAACATACCACCAACAAACTTTCCATAAACAATAGTTTTAGGTCAAGCGTTGTTGTTGTTGTTGTTGTTGTTGTTGATAACGAAAGTTATGAGGCCTTCAAAGGGCTGCCAGCTTTGCACTATTGTGGTGCAATTAAGAAAAATTATTTTTTATTTTTAAAATTTGAAATCTAAGGAGGCACTAGTAGTGCTACATCAACGTCACATCAAATTCACTATTTTTTTTTTAATTTAAAAAAATTCCATATTTTTTATTTTTTATTTTTTCTATATTTGTACTGTGGGGTGCCAAAAATAAAAAAATTGGCAACCCTTTGGAGACCTCAAAATTTTCATAATGATTATTATTATTACTATTATTACTATTAAAATTATTATTATTATTACTATTATTATGTGAAAGAAGATGTTGAAGAGGTAATATTTTTGGTCTACTTACAACATTAGTACTTTAGATAGACATAAAACTAACAATACTTTCCAACATTATTAAATGATATATCTAAGTTTTATATTAGTGCCTAGGATATTTTTCGAGTTTTTCTAGCTAATTTCCTTCAATTCTCATATTGAACTGTTTTTTGAAGTATCAAGTTATACTATTTTCTATATTTTTAACTCCAAATAAAAATTTCACAAGATTTTTTTGCCTATATTTTCAAACGACAACCAAATTTTTTTTCTCAATTCCACCACCTAACTTTGGGTTAGCTGTTGATTTTTTCCAAACCCTCAATCAAAGGACTAGCTGCAATCAAAATTACAATCAAAGGCTATTTTTCTTCAGTTAAAAACAGAACCGATAAAATTTCTAAGCATACATAATATTTTTTGAGAAACTTATTTTTCAGTTGAAATTCATATAAAATTTCTGCTCAAGACTCCTAAATGCCTTTTAAAATGTACACAGTGTTAGTATGAATGAAGGGATACTTAATTAATTAATGCATAATTAATTAAGGCTCGTCAATCTAGACGATAACTTCCAAATAGAATAAATGTTTGTACCCCACAAGAGCACAAAGATCAGCATCTCAGTCACTCAAAAACCGAGGCAATCATCTAGCAAAAATATCAAGTTGTGAATAATGACGTGGCACTTCCCAATGAATAACTGAAAATAAGCTTATTGTAATACCTTAGTTGCAACGCAAAAGGTTAGAATGCCTTTGCAAATGGGCTGATGCCAAATGTCACCCAGGCCATGCACCACAGTACCCCTGTCAGAGCCAAGGGGTTTAATATAAATACACTCGTAGTGAGTTGAACAAGTCTTACAGCCTTTCAATGCATGACACCTGGCACATGAAGGATAATATTCGGCTTAAGTCATTTGCCGTGCAGTCCCGTTAAGAGGTTCTCTTCCAGTGAACCGACTTCAAACTTAACTCAAAGGAAGAAAAAGAAAAAGAAAGGTAAAGAAAAGGAAAAAGAATCACCCAAAATCATCAAAATAAGCAATTCGGTAGTAATAAGTACTTTTCTTTTTCTAGAACTACAAAAAGAAAGAAGAAAATCTTTGGAATATTAGCAATTGATAATCATGACTTAAAAAATAAAATAATTTTTTTTAGGATAAAACATGTGAATATTATAAATTTTTAAAGTAGAAGCTCCCTAGGACATTGAAATTGTCTTACAGCTTAGTCGTAGTATTGAAATGTAGAGGATTGGCAAATGATAAGTCACAATTTTGTATTAAGATGGTTTAATTTGCACATTGGGGGACACTTATAATTGGAATATAATTGTAAAGATTTTATATAAAAATGGTTTTGGATGTTTTCACCATATTGTAATTTAGTGATTGCCATAGTGTGTGATAGTAATTTGTCAAAATCACACTAAAATATATGTACAATAATTAAAATTAAATAAGGCTAAAACATCATTGTGTTGAATTTTTTTCACAAATAGTTGTAGAAGTCAACTCAATGTACAAGTTTTGTAGTGTTAGTAATTTTATTAAGAATTTTGTGCTTTCACGAATAGGACAAAACAATGTAGTCTAATAAGCATGATTTTCTAGAAACTATTTGTATTAACTGTAGTTAAGTAGATTATTAAAAATAATCAATAGGAAAATTTATTTGAATTCTATAATCTTTTGATTTAAAAACATGATCATAATTCCAAGTTTAAAACATTGAAATTAGAAAATCAAAATATTTATAAATAAAATAATTGATTTTTAAATAATCTATAATTTTTTTTAAATTTATGATTTATAAGTTCTATTTTCTAATGAGAAATTTATAAATTCACTAATTATAAACTCACAAGTTCAAGAATTCCAAAGTTGAAATTTTTAAAATTAATTGTCAATAACACATGTAAATTTTGTCAAAAATCCAACGCAATGGAAAAGTTAGACTTGTGCCAAAGATAAAGACCAAGGAGATATTACAACTTAGTAAAAGAGATGTTAAATATAAATTTAAAAAATGATCTTTATAGGTAAAATAAAAAATAAATTTAATAAATTTTATGAAATTGATTCAAAATCATTTAATTTCAAAATTCATTAGAAATGTTGTATTTTTATTTTTAACAATTGAATTTTGATATCAAAGATTAAGTCTATAATACAATCATCAAAATGGCATTATATGTATATATGAATACTAAATCTTTCTGTATTTGTACTCAAAGTATTAAAGCTTTGTATATATAGTGAATTTTTCAACACAAAACTCATGAATCTTTAGTTGATTTTCATTCTTTACTAATTTTTATATATGATTAAGAGAAATTCGTTTGGCTACAATAGGCTGATTTTTTTTTTTATCACAAACATTTTACTGCTAAAATATTCTAGAAGTTTTGTATGAGTGATTGTAAGCCAATTTTAATCTATTTGAGGTCAAAACTAAATATACACAATTTGTGATGCCATCAACATCTTTTCAAAGGAATAAATAACATACGAAACTAATTCATAAGCTATTGGCGGTCATATGTACTTTGCTACAAGTACAAGATTGGATCTTACATATACAATTTGTCATTTGTTATAGTCTTTGTCTAATCATGGATCCTTCCAAAGGTTAGCGATCAAAAGAATCTTTTGGTGTCTTTAAAAATTTAAGGAACTTGTACTTTACTACCAAGCAACATCCAATCCAACATCTTTTCTTATAGTACAAAAATATACTTATTTTAATGGGCAAAGGATCAAGAATCTAAAATTCTACATTTGGTTGCTTTATCTTAGTTGCCACCAAAGAATCTCAATCATTATGACAAGTCCTTCAGGATATTGAATATCCTCTTTGTGAATCGATACATGTGATCAAGAATCTAAACATTCTACATGTGGATGTTATATTTTAGTCACCACCAAAGAATCTCAATCACTATTATAGATCCTTAAGGACATAGGATATCCTTGATGTAGACCTACACATGATCAAAAATCTAAACGTTCTATATCTAGTTGTTGTATTTTAGTTGTCATGACACCAAAGAATCTTAATGACTACAACAAGTCCTTGAAGATATTGGATATCCTCTAGCTATTGTATTTCAGTTGACACCAAAGAATCTCAATGACTAATCCTTGAAGATATTCACTACAAGAAAATGAATGTTTTATGACTGCAAAAATCATTGTAGATGACTCGCGTTGAGTCATTTACTTTTTAGTCATATTTGTAGTCATATGGATTTGAGAGTATAATAAACCATTTTTAGATGTATTTTGCCAACATGGCGTATATGTTGACTATCCTTGGAGGTTTGACTTTTTTATGAGATGCTTGGGCAAAATAAAAAATTCCTACATGGAATATGACTCATTATAGTCATATTTTGGTTGACGTGGAATATGATTGCAATGAGTCATATTTTGAATAATATGGAATATGATTGTAGTTAGTTATATTTTGAATCATATTTTAAGTGATTTGGAATATGATTGCGGTGAATCATATTTTGAGTCACATTTTAAGTGATGTGGAATTTGACTGCGGTGACTCATATTTTAAGGGATATGGAATAATGGAATGAGTATAGTGAGTCATATTTTAAGGGATATGGAATAATGGAATGAGTATAGTGAGTCATATTTTAAGTGATATGAAATATGACTTCAACAAGTCATATTTTGAGTGATATGTAATATAACTGTGGTGAGTCATATTTTAAGTGATATGGAATAATGGAATATGACTGTAGTGAGTCATATTTTGAGTGATATGAAATATGATTGCGGCGAGTCATATTTTGAGTGATATGAAATATGACTGTGGTGAGTCATATTTTGAGTGATATGGAATATGATTGTAGTAAGTCATATTTTGGTTGATGTAGCATACAACTGTAGTGAGTCATTTTTTTGTTTAAGTTAGTACTAAAAGATAGTAAGAAGTAAAAGCTAAGATATAACAAGAGGCAACAAAAACTAAAACTAAAAACCAATAAGATGCAAGAATAAGACAAGTTAAGATGTAATAAAAGATAATAAGAGGCAAAAAATAACAAACAATAGAAAATAATGTCTAAAAGACAACAATTAAGTAAGAGTTAAGATTCAACTTGCGGTAACAATCTTGAAACAACAACTTTGAAGTAACAATTTTGAAGTAATAATTAAGATTGTTAATTACTAATCTATTGTTGCTTCTTACATCTTAGTAACAACTAAGAAACAACAACTAGACCTCGATAACTAAACAACAAGTAAAACACAATAGTACAACAATTAAAACTTCAAAAAACAAAAGAAGGAAGAAGAAACAAGAGTTAAAAAACAACAACTAAACAACAAATAAATAACAAATAAAACACAACAATACAACAATTAGAACTTCAAAAAACAAAAGAAGGAAGAAGAAACAAGACTTAAAAAACAAAAAAGAACAAAGAAGATGAAACAAATGAAGTGGCAACTAGGGTTTTAAAACCCTAAAAAATGATGGCTAGGATTTTACAATTTTGAGCAATAATTTGTTTATAATTTTTTAGGTTGTCCAAATTTTTAGGAAACTTCTCGGAAAAAAAACTTTAAAAAAAATGTGAACCTAAAAAAATGTGACTATAGAATATGACTGCATGTAGTCATATATGCAAAAAATATGATTGACAAATTTCACTGGTGTTCACGTAATACGTTCCCTATGGTTCCCTAAGAAGTGTTTTCTTATTCCTCGTGCATGTATTCTTATACCCATGAAGTACAAAGGCAAAATATGACTCGCAGCCATATTTGCAGTCATGTTTTTTTCAAATGTTGTGGAATCCAAAAATATGAGTGCGAGTTGTCGCCAATCATCCTTAGTCATATTTTTGTAGTCATAAACACTCAAATCCTAGTAGTGATTGGATATCCTCAATGTGAATGTATACAATTATTTTTTGATATATAATCAATTATAAATAAAACTATGTAAAATCTAAGATTCACAAAAGATCTAAGAACGTAGGAATCAAATATCATTTTTTATGTAAAAAATTTGAATTTAACAAAATCCAAATAACCTACGCATCAATTCAAACAATGTGGACTGGTATCCTCACCAAGGCTCTATCTCAACCCAAATTTCAAAAATGTGCTAAAGCACTTGGATCAACACTCTATATTGAGGGAAAAATCAATAGACATTGTATTTTTTAGTGTTATATGAAGTTCCAATAAAAGAAGAGTGTTCACAAAATAGTTGTATCTAATACTAATATGTACTTTATATTTACACTAAGGATCACAATTTATAATTACAACCTTTAGGCCATCCCTCTAATAAGAGAGGTATATAATTATGTATTTGAAATAATTAATAATTTAATATACATGGTATTCATTCTCACAAGTATTGCATTATGCTTTACTATAGCATACTTTAGTGTACAACATTGCTTTGATAAGTGTGTATTAATAAAGTTATCACTATTGTATCCTTTAAATTTACAATTTTGTATGTCTTTTTTGCACAATCTTTATTAAAATCTTGTATGGCATTGTCATTGCTTGAATTTTTCTTTAAACCTATGCAATAGTTTTATGATGCTATTATTCTTATAACTACACATTGCAATTCTACTAATATAAGAAATTAAATTCATTAAGAATAACGAGCTTTAACTATCAATTTACTACTAATTTCTTAAACTTTGATGGCTTCTTTTCTTGAACCTTGGAAACTATTGACTTTCATAGCACAACTCCTATAATTCCATATTAATAATTCTACTAATGGTAAGAATTCTAGTTTGTTTGATTGATTGGGCCCAACTTGCATTTAGCATTGTGCTTCATTTTAATTTGTTTGGTTGCTCAAGTTTGAAATTTTCAACCAATGGATAGCATTACTAATTCGTAAAGTTTTAAAGGGCCACATTTCAATTTCAAGATTTTTGGTCAATCACTACAAATTGATTTTTTGGTGTAAAATTTTTTTTGAGTGTTATTTTTTTTTATCACAAATCCAAAAATATATGTTACACACAAATCTTAGTTTCAATGCATTTTCTATGAATTATTTTACAATCACATTTTTAGCCAAAATTGTAATTTCATGTGAACTTCCTATAGCATGAGTAGTTGAGCCAGCTGGTGTAATTTTCATAAGGGGAGTTTTTTAAGAAGGAACAATGTAGAGCAAATTTTTCTAAATTATGCTTCTGCAATCCATTGTTTGGATTGAAGAAAGAAAAAAAGGCATTTTTGGGGTGAGGAACTTGATTTTAAAGAATGTTTTGTGATCACAATGGGGGCGGGGGGGATAATGCTAGATCCATTATTTTTTATGGTGTGCATTCATTTTTTTAATTTTGGCTACATTAGTTATGAAACTAAGTATGTACATTGCATTGAAAGATGCAAAATAAATTTCACATCCTGTAATTTTCATTGAATTTTAAGGTTGCTGTAATTACACCCAAAGTCATACACTAAAAAAAACATCCTTTCTATTTTGGGCAACTATATCTACCAAATGGCAAAGAATTTAACTTGAAAATTTTTCAATTTTTCAAAATGAAGTTAAGATTACATACCTATGGTTGTTTTTATAATTTTGCACAATTCATTTCCATCTAAAAATCTTGACCAAGAGGAGATCATTTTTGTGGTTTTGGGAATTATAGGAGTTAATCACTTCTTATAGATAATGATAATATTACATGATAATATAATATAATTGATTGTTAATTTATACCAATGTATCACTTTGTCCATATGGCTCAAAATGGCAAAGTTGGCAAACACCTCATACTTAGAAAATATACAAAATTAGACCTCCATAAATTTGCACACTATCATTTATTGCAAAAGCAGGTCTAGATTCAAAATTTTCACCTTGTTCAAAAAAGGTAATAATGTGCCACTTATTTCATGATTTACTACTTTTGTAAAATTAACTCTCCATAGTGCTTTAATCCCAAATTTTATGTATTGAATCATCTCATTGTAAACAACAAGTCCCCTTATGCAAAAAAAATACTAGTGTGCTTCTTGATGAAATTATGCTATAGAAAGAACAAAAGGTGGACACACCCCAAAAAAATTGCACCTTGCCTAAAATTGCCATCGTCACTCGATGCACATCCCCAAAACCTATATATATATCGAGGGAATGATCTTTCCAGACAAACTCTCATCCTTCATAACTTTGCATATGACATATGATATCCAAATGCTGTGTTTTTTTGTTTTGTTGGAATGTACTTTCACTTGCCAATAAGAAATTTGGGGATAAAATACTTGAATGATTAATTTAGCCAAAGGATCCTATAATTGGATTTGTTAAAAAAATAAACATTGATGAAGATTGTGCCCTTGCTTTGGAGATGAGTTGTTTTGAAATAGTTTTGGGCCTTTAAACATGAAAGAATTTTAGGGGTTAACTTAACCCTCCCTAATTTTTTGCATACAGTACCAAATGCCAAATTCTTTGGTGCATTGGAGCCTCTTTTCACTTGCCAACAACAAATCATGAAAATTTTCTATGAGGCTACTAGTTCAATTTCCCATGCTGACTTTACTCACATGGTGGTCTTGTTCATGTTCCTCTTCTTGTTTTTTGATGTGGGTGCAAGGTTTATTTTTTTGGTTTCTGGACAAATGGTTATGTAGCCTTTCTTTCAAGAAGGTTTTGAATTCATGACTCCTTCATTTGGGGGGTTTGAATTGAAGGAGGCCAATTTTTGAGTATAAAATTTTGAGTATAAAATTTTTGTATGCAATTTTTATATATACTGACTGTGCAAGATGGATGAAATGGGGTTTTGGAAACATTGTGGCAACAATGTGTAAGGCCATCATTAAAGTTTGGCATTTTTGAACACATTTATCCCCCCCTTTTTTTTTTCTATAGGCTTGAAGCTGCCCATTTTTTTCAGGAAATTAGACATTTAACTGCCTAAAAAATCCCTTGGGGGTTGCCCATGGCGTGAAATTCCTGTTAATATCTGGTTACTATGAATGTGTCATGTCAGCCCTCGCTGCAACCCTTGAAGGTTGAATGTAAAAAAAAAGAAGAAAAAAACATGAAAATTTCACCAGTACAATAAATAGCAAGTACCCAAAAGTGTCTATTATGGGGGTTCTACCTTATCTCTCCGTTTCGGTTGCAGCCCAGTAGCCCACAGTAATTGTCCTTTTCCATTGTTATCCACAGTAATTGTCCTTTTCGGTGTAGACGTGGCGCCAGGCTCCCAGCAGTCTCCCACTGTCAGCAAGCACCAGCTAGCGGATGAACACGATGCCGTAACTTATGATTCAGTCCTACGGACGCCCGCGGGACTGCAGCTAGCGAGGGCTCCGGATGTCTCCTTGCCAACAACTTAACACCGTCCAGACTCGACCCCATTCATCAGAAAAAAAAAAAAAAGAACTTAAAACATAGAAATTCAGCATCGATCACCACCACTACATTACGACGAAAATCGGAATAGTTTAGTTTATTTTACAACACTCATGAATTCAAATTCATTCTCCAAGAGACTGAACGAACGACTGATCGATCGATCGATGAGAATATCAGTTCACTTCATGTCCCGAGACAGACAGCTCCATCGATTTGACTCGGCCAAAGTAGAGCCAGGGAAGCCTACACTAGAAGTCCAGAATTGAATCCCATCAAAGGCGGGATCGATCCGTCACTCCGAATCATGAGAATTCGTAGAATATAATATATATTTAAAGCTTTCATTGAATTGAACGTCAAGTCAGAGCCACTCAAGGGATGAAAATTTCTAGATTTTGTCAACCGTTTTATGGAAGAACTGCAGCCGTGGTCTTGTGGACGACTGGGTCTTCCTGCCCTGGCTGGCTGCCTGCCTGCCTGTCAGAGTGAGTGAGTGGGATTCACATGCCGGAACATGAACTTACAGCAGTTTCAGTTCTAGAAGTTACCGTAACTTCTTTTTACAACTGAAGTCTTGTTCGATCACCGCCTTTTATTAGAGGATGGATGGATCAATGGAGTTTCTGGACTGTAGAGTGGAGAGTACGGTATTGGATTCACTACAGTAGTGTAGGCGGGGATCGCAGCATGACTTGCATTGATGGCTCCAAAGTTTTATTAGGGTTTCTTTTTCATTTGTTTAGGGAGCCAGGAGTGATTCCAAAAAAACAATTCTTCCGTTTCTTTTGGGTGGAAACTGGAAATAATGGGCCGCGGTTCAGTTGCACAAATTGAGGAGTCCGTCGTACGTTACGTTAACTTTGGTTCTCAATATCAGGCAGACAAGTTGGAAGAGAATTGCGCAGCAGGCAATCTGTCGGCAGCGCAGCTGTAAGCTTAATTAAGCTGAGCAGATATTTCTGTGGCGAATAGTAACAACACGTCATGTTTTGTTTTTTAAACTTTTGTTATTTGAGTTTTTAATTCAGTTAAATCCAACTCCCTTAATACCTCGGAATTGGACATAGTGAGACACATGTATCACTAAGCCACTCCATTTGTTGATTTCTTGATCATTGAGCATGAGCAAGAGATGTGGAATTCAAATCAATTCCAAAAATTTCATATCACTTGCTAGCTCAATGATCAACAATCAAAATCAATAAATGGAACCTTTTTTTCAGTGGTGCATACATGCACTATTTTCAATTTGAAGTTTTTCTTAGTGGGACAAAAGGAATAGTGAGTAATATAGTAATAATAAATGAATGTTTGTTCAACATCTTCAAGTTGGCATTGAATTCAAGAACTATACTCATTTGTCCTTTTTAATGAGAGGAAAAAAAAACTAGCAGTCACCTTGAAAATGAGCATCACCACTATTTTTTTCTTTTAAGTTTTTTTTTTGGTGGGAAAACTAATTCAACACAACAACAAAAATCTCAACCTTGGAAAAACTAGTATCATAGCACACTATTTTCAACAAATCAGTGTAGATGCATCATTGCACATCTCATCATTCCATCACCATAACAAATCACACAATACACGGAGGAGAAAAGAAAAAGAATAAGAAAGGAAGAACCCACTCACACTCCAGCTTGTAACTATTTCCGTCACGCCATTGGTTTCAAAATTAAAATTAAAATATTATAAAAGGACTGAATAGTGAAAGAAAATAAGAAGAACAACCGACTCCATTGCTGCAGCGACTTGGAACCATACGGAAAATTCGAACCTGGACCGACTGGTGCCGGGTGGGCACCTCCAGTTTGACCGACGGACCGACGGACTCACTAGTAAGTTAAAAATGGTTGGTCCGTTGGTTCGTAGGGACATGCCCTAGTCTAAGCTTAGCAAGGCCCCCCCCCCCCCCCCCGCCCACCAATGAGGCGAGGGGTCGTCTCGAACAACCGGCCTACGAAATGGAACGACTGTCTACCCAATCACAGTCTAGTCTTGGAAAAGGGGGGGGGAGCTACCCTCCATTCCAAAAGAACAAAGGTTTTGTAGGCTTTGAATATTGGTGGTCCTTTTGAATGTCCTCCAAAAAAGATCCGACTCGTGGAGGGTAACGTAATGTAAAGAATTTGAGACTACCACACCCGACGGCTATGGAGGTCGGCAAAAGTTAAATGAAATTTTTTTTTTAAAAAGGATTGAGAAAGAAAAAAAAGAGGTTTTGTTCTAAGGAGGAGTTGGAAAATAAGTAAATTAACGATGTAGAGGGTGGGTTGTTAGGGGATATGTGGGTGTCATTCGTGTCAGTGGAAGCTTAGGACAAAAACAATGAGAAAGGAAATTAAAGGTAAGTGATGTGTTGTTGGTGGAGTGTTTATAGTGAAAAGAAGGGGATATGAGGTTTTGATGAGATGGATGATGTGAGAGTGAGAGAGCGTAGAAACATTGATTGATGAACAATTGGACAAGTGACACGAGGGATTGTTGATTGATTAGGGTTTCCTTGGATTGAATTAAGTTGTCATTTGGAAATTTCAAAATAAGAAAGTGGGTGCAAGTTTCTTAATGTTTTTTTATAATTAGGGTCTTAAATTTTGGATAAAATAAAATAAAATAAATTGAGCATTTTTATTAATTTTAAAACTAATTGTTGAACCACTTTTTTAAACTTTAATTGATTATTTGGCATGAAATATTGATTTGGATAGCTAGGAATGGTAGTAAAGTTTAGGAAAATATGAATAAAATATTTTCAAGTAGAGGATTTAGATGGGAGAATTGAGATGAATCATAAAAAACAATCGGTTTTAAAAGGAAGTTGTTTGTAGTTTTAGGTTAACAAAGCATGCATTGCGTCATAAGTTAGAATTTTACAGGTATGTCAATTTCCATGGACAATTACAACTCTTGTAGACCTTAATGCAATTGTCAAAGTCAACTATGTCAGAGGATATAGCAAAAACATAAAGGTGAATTCAAACTTTATCTCTATTATCTTTGTTCAAAATAGATTGGCATTATTAACCCTTTAGCGCTCCGACATCCAATTCCTGGATGACAAACAAATTGAAATTCAGTTTTCTTTCTCAATTTTGTTTGGATGAAAGTCATCTGATTTGTGGAGGTTCCTTATTAAGTTCTTGTCCTATCCAATGGTTGGATTTGGTGTTATTAGAATGCATATTTTTCTAAAATTACAAATGTAGAAGTATGTCAAGCCAAAAATTGCATTGATTTTAGTTCAAAACTCAATTTGCAAAAATGAGGTTATAGATATAAAGAACCCAAAAATTTCGAAAAATCACCATATCAAGAGAAACTCATTTCAAATCTATTCCAACAAGTTTTACTCAAAAAATGATAATATTTTATTGTAATTGAATTTAGAAGGAATTTTGAAATTTTCCTTTCAAAATTTATAAAAAAAATATTGGTGATAACTCTAGTGAATCTAACCGTATGGATAGAATCTACAATTCCAAATCTACAATTTTTAATTGTATGTCAATTCCAAAATATTCTTCCAAATAGCACTTTATAACGATTTTTTTCAAATCGTCAATTTTGGAAATGGATTCAGATGTTTAGGGGTTAATTCCCTCACTACCCAAGGAGATGAAATTTATCCACTCAAATTCTAAAAAAGGCATGCATGCTTTAGATGTTAACAACTCAAATTAAATAGTTTGTATAGTAGAATTTTATAGGCTTTTAGGTACTTGATGGCATATTGCCAATAGTGAATCAACTTCTTCCATGGAATTTGACACCATACTCAACTAAATTGATATCATGAAAGTTGAATAAAGATCTCTAGTATACAAATAAAGTTTAGGATGAGTGAAGAAACCCTTTAAGAACACCTTCATTATTGCAAATCTTCTTTTGCTTCTCAACCCTATACGAATTGATTGAGAACCTCGTATACCAATGGTGAAGCATTATTGAGTGACTAGTCTCATTGAGAGGGCCTTCTATACTTGTGAAAGTCAACCTTGTTATATTAGAGTACATCATGGAGATATTAATGAATTCAAAATTCATTTCTATTCTTTGTATTTAAAGAATGGATTGACAATGCTTACTTGTAATAGTCTTTAGGAGACAAGGAACTATAGATGTGGACCTTTTCCCCCAAAACAAATAATACCTTGAGAAAAATCTAAAGATTATATCTTCATTTTTGCAAGTATTTTTTTCTTTCCAATTCCCAAATGAATTGATTGAGAACTTCTTATAAAAATTATGATGTAGTGAGTCACTACGCTAAACCCGTTGTTGTAAAATTGGTAGAAATTGCTTCATTTGTATTTTGTAGCTTTTTCAATGAGATCTTAAAGACTTCTACAATCTAGCTACTAGATGTTAGGTCTTGCAACGACTATATTAATTACATTGCTATCTCATATCTTGCTTAAAAGATCTCAAAGACTTTCAAAAATCCTTCTAGTGCATGTTGGGGCTCCTAGTGACCAAATTAGTCACATCATTGCATAGAGACAAAAAATACCCTGTCAACATAAAGTTTGGATGTCGCTTCATTCATACATATTTCATGTCTTCCTCAATGTCATCTTAGAGACTTTCAAAATTCAATTAGAAGAAGCCAAGGCTCTCACAATAAAAATAAGCTAAAATATTTCCTATTGTGAATGATTAGTAATAGAAAATTCTGTGAATTTTGAACTCCTAACCATAAAAGAAACAATAATCTCATTCACTAAAATACCTAACAATAGAGTGGATTGTAGATGTGGATCTTTTTAGATAAAAGAAAATTGATTGGTAGTGACAAATCTAGAGATTGGACCTTCATTTTTGCAAGTCTTCCTTTCCTTCTCAACCATATAACAATTGATGGAAAACCTCATGTACAAATGGTAAAACATTGAGTGACTAGAGTAGCCACATTGGTAAGCTTAGCTTGCTTGCAAAAGTCAACCTTATTGTAAAGAACATAAGGGAGATATTAATAAATTCAAATTTCATCTCCATTGTTTATCTTCAAGAAATGGGTTGACAAATACTAACATGGAATAGTCTTCAATAAACAAAGGGCTATAGATTTTGATTTTTTTACCTGGGACAAATAATGTCTTGAGAAAATCTAGACATTACATCTTCATTTTAACAAAGTGGTATTTCTTTCCAACTTCTAAATGAATTGATTGAGAACCTCTTACAGTAATCATGATCTAATGACTGACTATACTAAACAAATTGTTGTAGAATTGACAAAAATTGCTTTTTTAGTTGACATACTTTGAAGTTGCTTCATTTGTACCTTGTAGCTCCTTTTATGGTACCTCAAAGACTTTCATAATCTAGCTAGCCAATGTTAGGGCAAAAACTATAGTATCGTAGTGAACTGTATTAGTCACATCACTACAAAATAGACTTGAAGACGGCAATATCGTTTTATAATAGTAAATTCAACACTTTTACTATTTTTATGTGAGTTTCAATGTTATTTTTCAAGATGTTAGCCAAACAGTTGATGTCATATGCTAAATTTTTTTTCAAATTAATTATTTGTAACAAATCTAATAGCACACCATATTATTGGATGTCAATGTACTTGGATATAATTCCAAATTCAATCTAACATTACTTGTTGTTGAAATTTAAACTTAAAGTTCCCCTTCCACATTTTTTAAACAAAAAGGATGTTGAAAACATATGTACCTTGGTTATTCGTTTTGAAACACTCAAATTTGGAATTCCTATTATAACTATAAAAGTGTGATTTTTAATATAAAATTTAAAAAAGTGCTAAATATTTACAATTTTCTAATTTTCTAATTTGATAAATAATTTAAAGATGAACAAAATATTTTAAGTAAGTTTTAACTTTTCTTTAACTACAAATTTTATGATCTTTTCATGTATTATCCCCCTTGTTGTTGAAATTATATTAAGAAGTAACAAGTGAAAAGAGAGGCAAAAAGGCAAAATAAGAAGAAAAAGAAGTAGAAAAACAAATTATCTTCTCAAATATTGTATTTTAGAAAATTTATTAAAAAACTGGATTTTTCACATTTGGTATTGTAACTTCATTTTACTACACTCTTAGAGTTGACAAATGAAAGAAAAATTGTTTGTTGATCATGGCTTTTAACTAATGCCAATAAACAAAAGAATTGTATGTCTCAATTTTTGGTTAGTATACAATTGTCAGATGGTTAAATAGTAGGAGAATTTGAATAGTGTAAAGGATAATTACACAATATGGTAGACAAAGTCCCACCATACACGGCTTGGAAGGCATAGCATGCTTGATTGTACTAGTTTTGCCTCGAAATTGCAAAATTTGTACTAAAAAACTACACTAGCATATTTATACATTTTTAAAACTTGATTCATGACTTTCAATAAAAAAATTCTAGACAAACCCACCCTCACAATATATATAAAAAATTTAAGAAAAGAGAGTAAGAAACATACTTTTTTTAAACTTTAAAATCTAATCTAAAATTGAACTTCAAAGTTGAATATAGGAATTTTAAAAAATCCAACACTAATAGTGTGAAATTGAAAATTTTAATTATTTCAATCGTAAAAAAATGTATTAAAAATGAGAAATTATTACAATCATAGTTCTCAATGAAATCTCTAAATTCAATGTATACAATGCACTCTGACAAAATATTGTTCCAACATGAATTTCTCAATTAGGAGTACTTTAAATTTTTGTAATATTTTCTTAGGGCTATGTAGTCTATGAATCCTTTCCCCTCTAAAAATATCCTCAAAAAAAAAATGAGTGGTTGGGGATTCAAGCCGGAGGAGTCATAACAAAGTTCACAAGATCAAAATGGTACCCTATATAATCTTTACCTTCCACCATTCTTTCTTGGTAGTGTAGTGTTGTGAAGTGATTCACTTTCATGGATACTAAACTACTTATAAAAACTTAAGCATACTACTTTTAAATTGAATTTTTTTTGCAAGTGGATTGAATATTATGATACTAGGAAATTGCATTTAAAAAAATCATGCATTTTTTTGTTGAACTTAAAAATCAATTGCAACATTTTGAATGTCAATAGATTTTGTGTTTTTACACTTAACACAAATCAAAGTCCATAGAGACTCTTATGTATTATGTGGCTACTTTCTTGGTAGTGTAGTGTTGTGAAGTGATTCACTTTCATGGATACTAAACTACTTATAAAAACTTAAGCATACTACTTTTAAATTGAATTTTTTTTGCAAGTGGATTGAATATTATGATACTAGGAAAATCAATACTAGGAAATTGCATTTAAAAAAATCATGCATTTTTTTGTTGAACTTAAAAATCAATTGCAACATTTTGAATGTCAATAGATTTTGTGTTTTTACACTTAACACAAATCAAAGTCCATAGAGACTCTTATGTATTATGTGGCTAATGGAGCCTCAACTTTAGATTGTAATCTTTATCATGCTCACTAATGAGAAGGTAAGCATTGATGCCTTATAAAATTATCATACAATAGTTGTTGCCAATGCAAAATGGACTCAAACAATAGGAAAGTGGTGTTCGTTTTCCCTATATTGATTGCAATGATAGAATATTTGTAATCTAAAGTGGTGTGAACCCAAAGGCAACTAATTTGGTCAAATAATGAAAAACTCTCCAACACTTATTGTTGATGACTTTATAGTGGGAGAGTAGAAAAAGGGGGTCACCTTATACTGCAATGACAAAACCTATGTAGAAGTGATGTGATCCCAAAGGAAATGAACTTGGTCAAATAATGGAAAACTCTCCACACTTATTGTTGATGACTAATCAATGGGAAAGAAACAACCTATACATTGAAATGGTAGTATGATTGTGTCAAGTGATGTGACTACAAGTAATGGGAGAAGAGGGATATTTGTCCCTTCACACTGTAGTAACAAAGAGATTGTAGAAAAGGACTGTGTATTTTGACAGAGTTTTTGTACATGACCCTATAGTGTAAAAGGGGCTCAAAGGCTCCTTCCAGCAACGCAATGATTGAATGCATTGAATCTAGCCAATTAATAGGAAAACCCTCTACACTTATCGTTGATTACCAAATAGTGGGAGAAGGGACAACCTATACATTGCAATGATAGAATAATGATAGAAGTAATGTGCCACTCTACAAGCAATGGGAGTAGAAGATGCTTCTCTCTACATGCTTCAATTATAGAAGGACCGTAGAAATGATGTGATTCCAATTAACTTTTTGTTGCTCCTTACACATTTGAATGACAAAACATTTGTAGAAGTGATGTAACCTTAAAGGAAAAGAATTTGGTCAAATAATGGGAAATTTTCTATACCTTTTGTTGATGCCCTTATATTAGAAGAGTAGGAGCTCCTTACACATAGTAATGTTAAAATGTATGAAGAAGTGATGTAACTCCAAAGGTAATGAATTTGGTCAATAAATAGAAAACTCTCCATACTTATTACTGATGATGATCATACAGTGGAAGAAGGGGGGCCCTTACACATCATTCCAATAGAATGTCTGTAAGAGCAATGTGAACCCAAAGGCAATGAATTTTGATCAAATAATAGAAAACTCCATATTTCTTGTTGATGAACTTTAGTGGAAGAGGAGGAGATAAAAAAATCTTTTTTCAGTTGACATATTGGGATGCTACATCATTAGAATCTTATATCTCATTTAGTGAAGACTTTCATAATTCCACTAATAGATGTTAGGGTTTTCAACGATTATACTAATCACATTGCTATATAATAGATCCAAATTACTTTTTCTTTATATTTGGATGTCACCTCATTCATATCTTATATTTCTCTTAGTCAAATCTTAAAGATTCTTATAATCTAACTATTAGATGTTTAGACTCTCAATAATAACACTAGTTATATTGTTGTAGAAAAACAAAAAAATGGTTTTTCAAAATACTTAGATGTTTTTTCATTTGTATTTCAAATTTTCTTTAAAAGATCATGAAAACTTCCAAAATTCTTCTTGTACATGTCAAAACTTTCAATGACCAAATTTAGTCACATCAATACAGAGAGACCAAAAACAGTCTTGTCAATATATTTGGATGTGAATTCAATTCTACATATATCATGTTTCCTTCACTGACATCTTAAAGACTTTCGGAATTTTAGTTAGAAGATGTCAAGGCTGTCACGGGTAAAGTGAGCCAAGACATTTTCTACTGTAAATGATTAGAGGGCCCCAAAATTGCCTTGTCAATATATTTGGATGGAATCACTTCATTCCTACATATTTTATATCTCCCTCACTGACAATCTTGAAGACCTCCAAAATCTAGTTTGAAAATGATAGGGCTCTTATAGGTTAAACTTCATTCCTACATATCTCATGTCTCCCTCACTGACGATCTTGAAGACTTCCAGAATCTAGTTTGAAAATAACAGGGCTCTTACAGGTTAAACTTCATTCCTACATATCTCATGTCTCCTTCATTGACAATCTTGAAGACTTTCAAAATCCAGTTTGAAAATGACAAGCTCTTACAGGTTAAGTGAGCCAAGACATTTACTACTATGAACGATTAGAGGTAAATTTTTTGGTAATTTCTGAACTCTAACCTAGTAGATACCAACAACATCTTTTGAATCAATCTTTTTTTACTAAAGACACTTTATTTGCATGGATTTATAGGTAGCAAATTTTAGTGTACTCTCTATACCTTTTCTAGTTTCATTTTTCTATGAATCACGTCCTAACAAAGCTCCTTGAAAATGCGATATAATTTTTTCCTTCTTTCATACAAAAGGGATCCAAAGTCCAATGCTTGATGAAAAAAAAGGAGAGTCTCAACCATCAATTTTTTTCCCGGAGAAAGCCACGTCATCAATTTCGCTGAAAACCAGTTGTGCCTTCCCCACCAGTAAAGTGCCAGCCTCTTTCCTCAAAACATTTCCAAAAATTCACCCTTCCCGCCGCCCCCTCGGATTCTACGAATCCTCGTATACGATACATCATACAATACATCATACGATATATGCGTACATACATACGTTTGTGTGTCTGTCTGTCTGTCTGAGTACAAGCCTGCTTGGGGTCCACACTTCCACCAGCCCATGGTGGTGCTGCGCTGCTTGCTGATGGCAATGTTTGTTGCAGCAGCACCAGCAGTTGTCCTTCCCTTGGAGCGTTGGCTTCATGAGTCCTTCCTCACCTCTTCTTCATCTTCTCCTTTCCTTTGTGCTGTTGCTGCGTTTCTTCTGACGCTTCCCCACCGACCTTAACTTAAACTTTGCTTTCTCCTTGCTTGCACCTTCTCCTGCTTTTCTCCTTTTTCTTCTTCTTCTTCCTCTTGTGTTGCCTCTTAATGCAATCACACTTGTTCTGCGACGTAACGAGAACAAAGCTTTTCTTTTTCTCGTGGAATGTTTTTGATTTGATTTGCCGAGTTTTGGTGGCTTTGGGAGACAAGTCCAATTCGCGGTGAAGTGGAGGAGTTTGGATTGAGCGAAGGGAATTTTGTATGCGGGGTGGCAAGCGATGTATGAGGGGATCTGGAAGGTACGGGAGAGCTTTGGAAGGGATTAGGATGAGTAGCGTGGCTGGAGAATTACGGTAATTGTGAGGAGGCTTGGATGAACTCCGGAGGGCTGGGCTCTGTTTCTTCATGAGGATTTTGGTGCCGTGATCAGCACGGTGGTTGTCAATGCCTCCAGAGTGGAGTGTGTGCGTTTCTAGCTGCAGGTTCTAGTGGCTGGGCGTGTCGGTGTCGGAAGAGCACCGAAACTTGATCGAGGATCGGTGTACGCTTGCCGGCCGGCGGTTGGATGCAGCGGCGTTTTCACGGCTTTAGGTTTTTCGAGAACCTGTTTCTCTTAGATTGATTGCTTATTGATCACTCCCTTGTAATTGTAATTGATCTCTCTGAATTTGGAAAGAACAGTCTTCCTTGAATGGAGTGAGGTTTTCTCTTCCGTGAGGGAGGTCTTTGCTCTCCTAGAGGAGGAAGTTCTTTTGGTTTTGGACGGATTAGTTTGGTGATTTGATTTCGTAAGAATTATTGGTTTTGCATTTACTCGAATCGGAAATTGGAGCTTAGAGCTATCTTTTGAAGAATGGATAAATTTTCTTACTTCGTTCCTTTCCAGTGGTGTGATCTATTACCGTGTCTGAGATAGTCTCCTTGGTCGAGTATGTGCAGAGCTCGTGGATTTTGGTCAACAAAATCGAATCGGAATTGGAACCTGCTGAGGTGTGTGAGGCTGTGGTGTCAAGGAAGTAGAAATTTTGTCAATTTAGATAGGAGCATTAACAGAAGAGAATAATTGAGTGTCTGCATCCTCTTTGTGTGGAGCTTAGGGCTCAGTCTAAGAGTAAATGAATCCTTTCCTGTACTGTGAACTTTTCCTGAGATGGTCACTGTGCGCCGTTATGTGCAGAGCTTGTGGATTTCGATCTCCAAGATTAACGCAACATTTGCGCGTGCTGCATCCCATGAACGTGGAGTTTCTCTCACTTAGATAGACCATCTGTGCACACAGAAAGCTAACAATGGGTTGCTCAAACTCCAAGGTGGACAACGAGGAGGGCTTAGCAATATGCAAGCAGCGGAAGCGTCTGATGAAGCAAACCGTGACTTCTCGCCACAGCCTAGCGGCGTCCCACGCTTTGTACTTGATCTCTCTCAAAAACGTGGGCTCGGCGTTTCGCCAATTTGCGGAGGGGAATGTGAAGGGCGACGGGGATTCCCACTCCATGTACTCTACCACCGAGACTCCCAACACACCAAGAACACCGCCTACGAAACTGGGAGCATCAACAAGCTTCTCCACATCGCCGCTCTCCCCTCAAACCCGCCTGTCCGCCCTGCGGTTACACCCGGGGTTGCCCAAGAGCGTCACCCTGGATTTTCTTCCTCCTCCACCGCCTCCTATTACAGTGAACCCCATGGAGCATACACCGCCTGTGATTCCCTCCAAGATCCACAGGTTTGAGGATTCAAACTCGTGTACGAAGTCGTTTAGAATGGAGGACGATTCACATCAACCTATTCAAGGGAATCGTGACCGGCGATACTCGGGGAGGAGAAGTACTCACCGTGTAAGAGGGCATCATGCTCCACCTCCTCATATTACAGTGAACGCGATGGAGCATACACCGCCTGTGATTCCAACCAAAATCCACAGGTTTGAGGATTCAAACTCGTATATGAAATCTTATAGAATGGAGGACGATTCACATCCGCCGCCGATGATGCAACCGATTCAAGGGGATGATGACTGGCGATTCTCGGGGAGAAGGAGTGCTCAGCATATGAGAGGGCATAATGCTCCCCCGCCTCCTCCGCCACCTGTGACGCGGAACAGCTGGCAGGACTTGTTTCTGGACCCGTTTCGGCCTGCGCATGCGCATGTGAGCTACAACTATGTGGATGACAGGCGGAGTGTGGACATGGAGGCGAGGGAGATGGAGCGCAGGAAGAGCCATGAGTATGAGATGATGATGAAGAGGAAACAGGAGGCGGAGGTGCAGGAAAGGAGAGAGAGAGAGATGGAGCAGAAGAGGATGCATGAGATGGCTGCGCAACATCGGCCCCCGCCTGTGAAGATTGTGGATGTCAGGATGCCTTTGGATCATGGGGTGCCGGACCTGGAGGAAGAGGAGATTCCGGAGTTGGAGGATGTTGATGAGGATGTCGATGGGCCACCTCCACCGGTGTGGACTCTGAGTTTGCACTGGACTTGAATTTATCTTGTTCTTGCTGTATTGGTTGATATTGAATTCTCATGATAGTATTTGAGGTTACAGCTACTTTTTGCGTCACTTAAAAGAATTTCGACCAATTTTAGGAGTGTGATTCTTGGAAGTTAAATATTCAGCTGTCTAGTGCTCTCCTTTAGGTACAAGAGCGCAATCTTTTGAAATCTTAAATTTATCAAACTCTTTTGTGTTCACGCCAAGTCAAAGTCTGACTAAATAGGCGCTTTGCAACAGCTTCCTTTTGACTTAAATAGTTTAAATCAACTGATTTTCTTAAAGAATTGATGTGAGCTGAGGTCGCAAAGGACCCTTAAACATTTAGCCAAGTCATGCTTACACCACTTTGCTAATTGGTGGCCAACTGAGTGTACGAATATATGGTTTGTAGGGTTTAGTCAATAGGAGACTGGATCAGTTCCCCATCGGGTTTAGTACCGTTTTCCTGACCTTCTACACTTGATGATATCTTAACAGGGATTTTATAAGACGGCTGTGAAGGCACCTGCACCAGCTCCAGTACCTGCACCAGCACCAGCACCAGAGCCGAAAGTGGAGGTGAAATCGGTACCTCCACCTTCACCGCCCAAGGTAGTGGCACCCCCTCCACCCCCTTCACCGCCCAAGGTAGTGGCACCCCCTCCACCCCCTTCACCGCCCAAGGTAGTGGCACCCCCTTCACCGCCTAAGGTAGTGGCACCCCCTCCACCTCCTTCACCGCCGAAGGTAGTGGCACCCCCTCCACCCCCTTCACCGCCAAAGGTAGTGGAACCGCCGCCACCACCTCAGCCAAAGGCAGCGAAGGCAGCGAAGTCGCCTCCAGGGAAACCTCCCAAGCCTGAACCCACGTTCACGAAAACCAACAGGAATTTGGCGATGGCTGTGACGGAGCCGGGTGGCCGAGACCTGCTGGACGTGCTGAAAGAGGTCGATGAATGTTTCTTTAGATCTGCGCAATGTGGAGAGAGCGTGGCTCGTATTTTGGAGACTAAGAAGCCTCACTACCATTCCTCCTTCTCAGATGGTTTGAGAGGTATTATGGGAACTTTCTCTTGCTTAATTTTATTTGTTATCTCAAAAACACACGCAATGTTCGTCATTGATTCTCGTGATATGTTAATTAACCCCTTTCAAAATCTTTGATTTTCACAATAAGATCAAGTGAACTGGACATTTTTAAACCTTGAATCCTTGGTCCTTTAGGAGCTATATTCTGAAAGGTCACTGTGATGCTGGTTTTATATCAAGAACACATGCGATTTACTTTATTGATTTTAGTGATATAATTCAATCCATATGAATTCTATTATCAACTGAATTGATCATATTGAAATCGTGAATCCTTTGGTCTTTCGGGGGGCTATATTCCGAAAGTTCATTCTGTGATGCTGGTTTTATTCCTATTCGGACTACATTGGTTTGTGTACTTAGCTGTTTTTGTGTGTGGTTGTGCTGCAGGGGTGGGTGAATCTGCGAGGATGAACTTCCGGAAGCTATCTGGGAAATCATCTGGGTCAACTAGTTTTAGGACTTCTAGTAACATGAGTAGTTTGAGTAACTCGAGTGTTTTGACGGATGATTCTCCTAATATAATGAGCATGCGTAGAAGTGTTAGCAACATGAGCAGCCAACGGTTTACAGAAGAGTGTGGGCTCAACAGCCATGCGGCGTCTCTTGAAAGATTGTTCGCTTGGGAAAAGAAACTTTATTTAGAAGTCAAGGTGCGTATTATGATTCTTCAGAATATCATGCATTTGAAGTACTCTGAATGTTTTTTGAGTTAAATTTTCTGCCAGCGATTGGCCATAGACTTGATTAGGGAACAGCATCTGGAGGTGAAATATTGAACTCTTGTAGATAGGGACAGTTCAATGAACTCCGTTGGTTTATGAACTACTTACCTCAGAGACTCTGTAGAGTTGATTTTTTCTCAACTACTAGCAGTGATAGGTTGTGGACCTGACCAGGGTATGTATTGTTTTTTGGTGTTCTGTAAACAGCAAGCAGAAGCTCTCAAAGGGGATTTGGAGAGGAAGCTTGCCATTCTTAGGAATCAAGATCATAAGAATGAGGACCATAATGTCATCGACAAAACCCGGTCCATTATTAAAGCCCTCCAGACTCGAATGGTGGTCGCCATTCAAGCTGTAGACAATGGTTATCAGCAGGTGCAGAAGCTAAGGGACGAGGAACTGTACCCACAGCTTGTGGACTTACTTGATGGGTAATTTCCAGTAACATCACTGGGTGTTGTGCATTTTTTCTTATTTCTGTAAATCATTCTCACCTCCTTGTTTATAGTTTTTTTTTGCAAAAGTGTTTTTTTGTGTGTTGTGGTGGATACTTAAATATTTGAATAACCTCTCCATTGATTAGATCGTGGAATATTTCCATGTGTAGGCCATTAAAATGCGATTAATATTCATTCTCTGTTTTTTTCTTTATTTTGAATGCCTTGGTGACATTTAGGAGCTAGTCTTTCTGGCTCTGAAAATAGTCTTGGAGTTGGATTTGGGATTATCTTTTGAATTCGATAATGTTGATTGATTTTTATCGTCGTGTCAGGCAATTTATGAATTCTTCCTTGGGTTTTAATTTTGTGCAGAATCGGAGCTATGTGGAGGGAGATGGCTTTGTTTCACAAAGCTCAGTTGAAAGCAGTGGAAGCTATTGGAAGGCTTGAACATTCGGCTGCTTTTGAATCAACTACCAGTTTTCATCGCCAGGCCACAGCCCAACTGGAACTTGCTCTCAACAAGTATGCTCCTACAGTCCTGCTTTCCCTGCTCTTTTGTGATCAGCTATTTTTCAATGTTCTCACTCACTTACAATACAAGCAAAACTAAATCTATTTGTGTTTGCTTATGATTGAGTCCCCTTCAGTGCCCTCATGGCCAATTGGCCAGAAGGGGTTACTTACATATCTATAGAAGTTCAATATATCATGTAGGAGGCTTCAAAGAAAGTAACAAAATGGAAAATTAGAATAAAGAAAATCATACCCTATTCTTTTGACCAATATAAATACATTTTGAATGTTACCATGATTGCTAGTTTAATTTGTATCTTTAGCATGAAAATATCAGAGATGAAAGGTTAATGAGCTGAAATTTATTTATCAAACAGAAGATGTGTAGCATAGTGGCACGCTAACCTCTGATCAGACCTCTTCATGTACACTCATCCCTCTTTAATGACATTACCTCGGGGGCTTCCTTTGCCTGTGTTCCCATATCGAAATGTGAACTTTGTCCAATCAGCTATGTATACAACATGACAAATTCTAAGAATATACAAGAAATGAGCAATTACAGAGTGTGCCATGGGAGAGGGTTGAAACTAGGGTAACTTCTAATTCAAATCCTTACCCTGAAGCAGCCCCTACAGATTCCTTCCTATTTTGTAAATGTTTTTAATATGGAAGACGAAGGTGAATTTCTGTAACATAGTGAAAGTTCATAGTTTATTCATCCGGTGTCTAAATCATATTTGCTAAGAATTCTTGAATATCCGTCGAGATCAAATAAAAAGCAAGACATGAATCTTACTCAAATGCTTATTTCAATGCCTTTGAGGGTAGACACCTTGCAGTACAGATGCAAGGCTAATTAAAATTAAAGACAGTAACCATGTTCAAATGCTCATTTCAACGCTTTTAGGGATATCTCACAGCAAAGATGCAAGTCTTGACCCTGCCGGTGTATTTGTGGTCTTCCAGGTGGTCAGAAGCGCTGAGCAGAAATGTACATTCCCAAAGAGAACACCTAAAGAATTTGACATCCTGGTTACGACTGAGTCTGATGCAATTCGGGAGTGATGAGATGGACGACAGGAGAAGTGGGTCCAGGTCTCCATCTCGGTCCCCAAGGTCGCCCTACTACAACGTGGGACCGAGCCCCATTTACGAACTCTGTCAACAATGGCAGGACTTGTTAGACCGTGTAGCCGATAAAGTGGCGACTGAAGCCATCGCCGCCTTCGCCGGCGTGGTCCGTGAGATGCTGAAGTTTCAGATGGAGGAGCTTCGTATGAAGAAAAGGGTGGAAACTATTGAGCGTGAGTTGGAGAGGCGAGATCAGTCACTTCAGGCTGCTAATACGCGAGAATCTATGCGAGAAGCGGGCGCTGCTCCTGGTCCTCCCTCTCGTTCTCCAACAACAACGTCAGGTAGTGATAGGGACGACCACAGGTTGGACATGGTGCTCAGCAACCAGGGCAATGGGATGGGCTCGGGGGTTGGGACGGAGGTGGCGGAGAAGAGGATGAAATACGAGGCCACCCGAAGGAAACTCGAAGATGGACGGGAAGCTGTAAGGAAAGCTTCGACTGACACGCGAACTTATACATTAAATAGTCTGCAGATAGGGTTGCCGCAGCTCTTCCATGCTGTCATTGCCTTTGTTAATATGGAAGCTGATGTGTATGAGAAACTAAACAAATGAAGCGAACTTCCCCTGTTTTCCCTGCCTCGGGGAGGTCGTTAGTAGTGGCTTGTTTCCATATTTGACTCTTTGTAGAGAATAATGTCAAATGATTTTTTTACCCGACCCTAAACTTATACGTAAAATAGTCTAGAGGTTGGGAGTTGCCGCAGCGCTTCCTTGCTGTCATTACCTTGGTTAATGTGGGAGCTGATGTGTATGACGAACTAAACAAATGCAGCTGACCTCCCATGTTTTCCCTTCCTTGGGCAGGTTGTTCTTAGTTGCTTGCTATTCGATTTGTCTCTTTGCAGAGAATAATGTCAACTGATTTTCAGTATGCGGATGGATGCTCCTGTGCTTCTTTTGGGGCTTTGCTTTCCTTGCACAGCTTTGATTTGAAATGGCTCGTCACTGGGTTTTCTGTCCCTGCCTTTGTGAGAATTTTTCAGCTCATGCTCAGGGTGGTTGATACGGGGGTGATTGATCATAACCCGCGAGATTTTGTAGTGTACTGTACAGAAGTCACTGGCTGGGTATTGTGGGAATTACCTACTTTTAAGAAGAAAAAAAATAACTCATTGGAAGTCAAACTTTTCAAAAAAAAGAAATTTCAACCCAATGAACATATGCACTTCTGTAAGATGTCAATATCCTGTCATCTATTGGACTACTTTGGTTGGGTTTGGACTCTTTTAGTTTGGTTTGTAGTGTCGTTACAAGGTTAATCTTGTAAGGCAAAAGCTAAAAAAATGGTCAATGGATGGCTATTTAGATCATGGAAGAAATGAAGAATGCACCTATTAATGTAAAAATCATGTCATTTTTGGCAAAGTAATTTGGTGATAGGTCTTGTCTTATTTCAAAGTTAAACTTTCTAGTCTTTGATACAAATGCAATGTTGATCCTAGACACAAATGCATCAAATTGATGGTCAAAAGATGATCAAATTGACACGGTAAGAATTGTTTGGCAAGCTCAAATGATGTGGTTTAGATTAGGGCTTGTTCTGACCCTCACTATGTCATTCCAAGTGTTCAAATCAGTGTGTTTTGACCTTCATTGTGTCATCCTAAGTGTCCAAATCAATGTGTGTTTTGACCCTCAATGTATCATTCCAAGTGTCCAAATCAGTGTGTGACTCCATCGTTTTATTATCAAAATTGTTGCTCCAATGGAATTGCTCTAGTATACTTGCTTTTGAATTCTTCAAATTCCCCTCTTCCCCTCTCGAAATTCCTTAACATTGTTAACTAGCCTAAACCACTTTCCTTTGGAGATTAGAATAATTCGCTTCCTTGGATCCTTGAGAGTGAATTTAGTTTAATCTATAGAAAGTGATTGGTTGATTGGCAAGTTAGAGAGAATCATTGGTTGGATGAGAAGTTGCAGTGCTAGTGTCATTGGTTGACTAGGAAGTTGGAGAGAATGATTGGATGGTTGGGAAGTTGGAATATTGGGGCCCTTAATGGGTAGAGCAAAAAGGGACCCTTCCTAAGTGGTGGCTAATAATGTTATATTTTAAAAGTGACCTCTTGGATTAGGTTCAACTATCTATCTAGTGTTTTAGTTGGAGTGTGGTCATTGCAAGTCAAAGGATATTTTCCTTGATTGTCTATAGTCACTCTCTAGCTATGCCACATTTTCAACACATGGTTACTAAGCATTTATTGATGATGTTTTTAGACTTGAACCATGAGATTGTAAATTGGAATTTAATAGGTATTGAGATTGACACATCTACAACAATCAAGAAGAATATGACACTTAATCTCTTGAACTCAAGCATGCTAAAGAAATGATTATGCCTTGGAAAATAGTTTCTAGAATATGGAATTTGTGAATCTTGCCCAATTTTTGGCACTGATAAGCTTGGTGTTGAGAATATAAAACAAAACAAAATATTAAAATATAAGAACACCAAAATACACTCAAAGAATACTAAACTTCATTAGAGAGTTTGAAATATATACAAAGGGAGAAAGGAGAGAGACAACAAATAGTTGTCTTGTCCTATTGGTTAAAAGGAATTCCACCTAATCCTCATGACATGTGTCACTCACCATATTATGGTGAACATTCACACTACATTTCTTAACACTTGGGATGGATCTTTTAGAAAGATTGGTTGGAGTCCTATTTACTTAGATCATTTAGTGAACTACAATAACCATATTCTTATGGCAATAAAGATTCATTATAAAAGGACATTGCACAAATCTATGTTCTATAAATGACAAAATCTTAGAATTTTGGAATGTACATTGAAAGATTTTCATTTGTTCTATTTGTTCAAGTTTTCTTGATAGAGACGCCATATCATCATACAAAATTCACTGCACTAAACTATTATAAATTTTTTATACTAGGCCCTAACTTTGAAAGAATTGTTGAAAACAAATCACCATATAAGCTTAGACTATTGTATGTTATGACAATTTCTAACTTCTCAACTTAATGAATAGAGGTCTATTTTTTTGAGGTAGAGACTTGTTCTATACACACCTAGTCAAACATCATATCCAAACTCAATTCAATCTCTTGAAGTATACAATAGTTGATTCAACGACTTTGTTAAAAAATAATTCTCAAAATAATAGTTGAAATAACTCTGAAATTAATGTCCTCAAGAATTAAAATAGAGTTCAAAATTAATTTTATAAATGGTGAAAATCTTTTCAAAATCCAATTTAATAGGTTGACTAATTTGATGATAATTCAAGTATTGCTAATTACATACCTAAGCATGCACCGAACTCAAACTATGGTATTTCTTTGCTCTTACAAAATAGTCAAGCATCATGACAATGATGTATTTTAAGAAAGCCTCCAAGTGTACTAGTATATGGATTTGAATGAAATTTCTATTCATTAATTTCAAAGCTCCTATATCATGAATACAACATTTATAGTTGAATATTTTAAAATTTTTTTGAGGGAATGGCCACTTTAAATAATTAATCACCATTATTTTGGGTGAATTCGCTATATGTGTCTAATATACAATGTTTAAATGAAGATATTCTTACTATGCAAGACTATCAATGTCAATGTGAAAAATTTCAATTTGTTTTGTAAAATTTGTGATTGTTATAAGATTTATACTAAGAAATGGAATTGAATTTATAGACACTAGTAGTACAACCTTTGCAATGCTTACAACATTCACATTGCACAAGAAACATTGCTACAATTAAATTTGAAACTCAAAAGTGATTCCAAAATTTGGTTGAAAAGTGCAAATATTTTATTTTTTTACCTTGAAATCAAATTCCATTGCCTCCAAAAATTTAGCCACTATAAAATTGACCAATAAGGTTCCAAAATTTGGAATATGTGAAAGTTATATATTTTTTTCTATTAATTTTTTTCTTTCAAATTATAGTAGAAAAATAAATTATTGTGATTTTTGAAAGAATGAAGTGTGGAAAAATTACATTGATTATTAAATTACATATTGGATTATTAATTATGATATTTCAATTAAAAAAACACATGAAGGTTAGAATGAAAAATAATAATTTATAATTTATATTTTAAAACTTTAATATAAATATGAAATAAGAATATAAATTACATTTTATTTTAGATTATAACATTCAAAGCAAGTAATTAGAATAATTCATAGATTTTTTGGAATTTTTAGAAATTTGCAAATAGAAAACCATCTAATGTGATTAATATAAGTTTTTCAATTAATAATCATTTTTAATCACTTAGTAAGGAATTTTCAACCTCTTGGCTCATATATATATATCAAATTATATTATCATTACTATTAAAAAAGAAATACAATTTTGGTTTGACAATTTACAATATGATATTTGGTATGACAATTTTCATGATTGCACTTCAAAATTATGACCTTTTATGCTCTACTTGGAGGGCTTTCTCCAACACTATAATTAATAGTTAGTGCTTCGTTCTTGGTTGTAAAATTTTTTTACTACCCTTTTAATATCAAATCACATCTACACTGACAATCTAGATTGTAAATCAACGTCAAGTGTTTCTAAATATTCCCAAAACCTCCGATTCTCATGGACCTTCTCTTCCTCGTTACTTGGCATGGGTTTTTTCATATTTAAGACGATTTTCCCGGTGTTATGACCCTCGATGCTTCTTGCCCAAGCATTACTAGCATTGTCCAATACAAATACAGAGTCGAGAACAACTGTTACGTTGCCGTCGTTTACCAAACGTGTTATTGCTTGCAAGTACTCGAGGTCTGTGGAATTTAGCATAAACGGTACCAAAGTTTGCCTTGAGAACGTGAACTTGTTGAACCAATTTTGAATCCAAGTCTTCGTGGTTGGATTCATGTCAATGACCATGCCATCTTCAGCGAGTTGGGATTTGAAAGCTTTCATTGGTTGGTACGATGCCAAATGCACTACCACATCATATTTCTTCCCAGAAGGGCTTTGGTAACTCTCGGCCTCATTGGTTTTGTCGTCCAATACTTCGTCAGCTCCAAGCTCCTTCAGAAGGCTTTCATTACGAGCACTACACATGGCAGTGACATAACAACCTCCTAGTTTCGCAATTTGAACCCAAAAAAGACCCACGTCGCTCGAAGCTGCAGTGATTAAAATATTTAATTGAGGCCCGGATCCGTCAAACTCGAGCCTCGCTAATTGAATGGCACTTTGAAGGGCACTCATACCGGCCACCGGCAATGACGCAGCTATCTCAGGACTTATATTTGATGGTCGCTTCACCGTTGAAGTTACTGGTGCCAATGCATATTCTGCATACGCACCACCTTTCGAAAAATCTAAACAACTAATCACTTTGTCACCGGGTGCAAAACCCACTACCCTTGGTCCAACACTCACCACCTTGCCCGTGATGTCCGTACCAGGAATATGGGGAAACATTGGAGGTAGGGAAGGCTTCATCAACCCATCTTGAATCCTCCAATCAATCGCATTGACACTACTACATTCAACCTTCACCAATATTTCTCCTTCACTTGGCGTTGGTATCGGCAATGCATCTACAACTTCAAGTGCTAATGGTCCACCGTGATATTTAGAATATTGTGCAGCTTTCATGGTTGTCATCACTCTAATTTGTGGATTTAAGAAAAAAAAATTTGTTTGATTTGCACTTGACTACTCAATTAGTCTACTATGGTAATAATGGATTGGCGTTTGGGTAGAGATAATTTGTTTGAATATAAGAAAATATATAAATAATTCATTGATTTATATGTTAGTTAAAAAAATAAAAGTCGTTTTCTTCCCAAATGTAAAAGTTATGTATTATAAAGTAAAAGTTATGTCTTATAAAGTAAAAGTTATGTCTTATAAAGTAAAAGTTATGTCTTATAAAGTAAAAGTCATTCGTGTAAATGTAAAAGTGAATTGCTAAAGGACCAAACTAAGTTTTTTGACAACATAGCAATTTTGGGCAACTCACTATGAATGGAATTTTTCTTTTTTTTTCTTTGAAACTTCCACACAACATGTGCCCAATGAGTAGCTTTAAGACCCAACAATTTTCATAACTTTTGACTACACGGATAAAAAGTTATTGTATAAAATATCATTTTCAATGCTTGGTGGGCAGCTCAAGAAATTCTTAAAAAATCACTTTTTTCAAAAAGAAAAATTTGAAATTGATTTTTTAGATTCATATATATGTGGGAAGCTTTGAATCATTCCATTTTGATCTATGAGATGAAAGTTATGAGGTGCTCTAGTTTGTGGATAGTTATGGATTCTTTACTCTGAAATAAACTTTGGAGTCCTTTATTTAACTCCATTTTCAATATTTTTGTCCAAAATAAAAAGATATGATGCATATTTTTTTATTACTACATTACAATCATTGGGATTGGCATTTTACAATTCAATAATTAAATTCTTAACAAATTAGTGTTTTGAATCATTCTCTACTTCTTTCGACTTAATATTTTTTTTCAATATGTTGTACACTTCTAAATGATCTAAAAATTTTCAAAGCATGTAGCCAACTTGCCTTGAAGAATGAATCCAAAGAAGCATCATCATTTTGGACATTTTTTCATGCAAATGTGACCTTGTGAAGTGCAAGTGCCTGGTTTTGTGCAGGGCCAAGAAAAAGGATTTTTGTCACTTCAAACATTAATATCTTGCAATCTATAAGGTGGAAATTTTTGAAATTTTTTCCACATCTTTTCAAACCAAATTACTACAAAACCCTATTGTATATGTGTCCAAATTTATTTTTTCCCTAAAATTTGGTACTTGCACTAGAAATGGTAGTTTTAGAGTGGTTTTGGTGAAAATACAGTCCAAAACTTTTAGGGGTTAATATTTATGGACAATTTTATTAGGGCTTTGTGTCAATATGTACATAAAATTGTTCACGATTATCAAATTTGAAGGTAATATAAATAGTATATCACTCTGAAAAACTTGTAACTTTTTTTTTTTTCAAAGGATCTAAATTCCAATTTAAAAAGAAACAATTAAATTTGATTAGATTACTTGCAATCGTGACTTCTTGTCATTTGAAAAGAAATGCAAGTTTGAATAAGGATTTAAATGCAAGTTAAAATAGAAACTAAACTAGGGATCAAAAGGAGGGTGACATTTTATGCCTTTTAGTATTTTTCTAATGAATAGGAATATATTAGTCTACTTTGTGATGATAGAACCTAAAAGAAATTGTTTCTTACAAAATATATGTGTGGATGATATATGAATTCTAAATGGATGACTATTAAACTTGATGAAAAAAATGAATTCATGGAAACAATATATTATGTAAATTCTTGTGGTTTAGAAGAATGTTTTCAATACAAAAATTATTCAATAATCTCAACTCCTAGTATACTTATAGCATGGTGAAACACACTTTTCCTCTCAAATACTTTTATTTTTATTAAGGGAAAAACTTGTGTCTTCCAATGTTTAACGTGACCTATGTTATCCTATATTATATATATCTTAGTCTCTAATTTTTTTGTTGTAGTTGCTTAGGTCTTTATTTATTATTTGTCCTTTTTACAATTGATTTGAGTTGCAAGTTTTCTATGTCTTTTAGGCGTCGTTTACGTCTTCTACGTATCTTGAGCCCTTAATGAGTCTTTAAGTCTTTATTGAGTCTTTTTAATTCTTTGTTGAGTCTTTTTAATTCTTCTATAATGGGAATTTTTCCCCCTTTTTATAAGTTTCTGTAGTCACAGGGAAACTAATCCTATTGGTCTAACCGTTTTTCTATGGCTATAGGTCTAAGTATATTCTAATTGAAATTTCCTAACCACTATAACTACTTTCCTTTTACCCAATTCTTTCTTAAAACTAGCCTAGTAATTTCTATTTACTAACTTAACTTCAATGCCTTGGTAATCTTCCGCCATTTAAATCCGTATAAAAATGGTACTTTATAGAATTAATATCTTATTTATATAATTTCTTTTTCTTCTATTTATTATATAATCTTGTATACTGAAATATATTCTTTTTGTTTTGTTATCATTATACCCTATACTCATAAATATCTTGTTTCTATGAATTTCCAAAAGTACTCAAAATATTATGGTGGACAATGATATATATATTTTTGGTTATTTCCAAAATTAATAACTTTCTTAATATAATACTTTCATACGTTTTTTTATTTCTATATAATAAATTATGATATATTGTAGTTTTGAATGTATTTATTGGGTTAATATTGAAGTATTAATAATTATTTATTGAGCATAAAATAGGCCACTTTATTCTTCTAATTTTTATCAAGGAGTAATTTTTAGGTTAACACATGGAAGACCCCAAAATATTGGAGAGCAAAATTATATTAACCCTTGAGACCCAAGTATGTTTTTCAAGAAAAATTGTCATAAATTGCCATTTTTTTATTGCATTGTTTGAGATTGAAGTAAAGACAATTTTTTTTAAAACTTCAACTGTACAAAAGCATAGAAGATTTTTATAGAAATGTGTAGAATAATATTTATACTACTTGATCATATAGATTGCAAGGTTATAATATTTGAAGTCAAATGACAATTTTTTTTGAGCCAAGCAAGTTAAAAGTTTGTAGACTATAAGCCCTCATAGAGTGAGATTTTTTCTTTCTTCAAAATTGAGCCTTTCTTAAGTACATTCATGAAAAATTTCAAAACCAACTAAATAGTTTATCTTACTCCAAATCATTCTATAATGTGAAAAAATCAAGTGAATTGACAATACACTAGTCATTTTTTGATGATTTCTTATACGGTGGAAAAACTTTCTTTTTGAAATCCAAATGATGGAAACCTTGAGACAAACATTTGGAATATATAGAAAGAAATTCATTAGAAGAGTTTTGGGGGGTTCAGAAGCCTGTTTCGGGCCTATTCCCCCACAACTGTTCCCCGCAGCGAGGAGAATGGCCCACTGTTAGAATTTTCTTTTTCATAAAATAAAATAAAATTCGTCTCCAAATGTAGAAAAAAAAAAATGGTCAATGATGTGGCAAAGTCTCGGCCACATCAAACCGTTGCGCCAAACCTATTTCCTACATTCGCAGGCTGTGATAACTTGCAGGCATCCAAAGGCCCCAAAAATCTTCTAATGCAAGAACTTTAAGAACAAACATTATAAGATTATATTGTTTGCAATTAAAAAAAAAATTCAAATTTGCCCAGTATGATTAGTAGAGTTTTTGATTCCTCTTAAAACAAAATTTTTGCATCTAAAAATTTGTTTATATCAATTTTTCCCCATATCTTGTTAGTTATATAAATGCCAAATTTAAAAAATAGATGAAGAATGTAGCAAAAGATGATCAAATTCCAAAAACCATTCAGATATTTTGGGACATCATAACTTTAATCTAAATCTTCTATTGGGACTATAGTTTAATTTTCACAAATGGGATACTTGTGCATGTATTGTGTCAAAATTTTGAAAGCATTTGTTCAAAATTGACTTCTTGTGTACCTACCCAAAATTTCATATGTACATTATATGGATATTTAATCCTTTATAAGGTAACAATCACTTCCATGATTAGATAGAAACATTTGTAGAGTCTGGGATCTTATTAGATTTTACAAAACTACCATTAAGATGATAAGTACACCTATAATCAACATTGTCCCAAATGTGACATCTACGTTTAAACCTCTCCAAATGTTTTTTGTTTAGATACTAATTCCACTAGATGTATGCAATCAAAATATGAAGGTCAATGAGAACTTTTTGGTGGTGTTTGATACACCTAATGACGGCACTTTGAAAATTCATAACTTATTTAAATGATGTCCAAATGAATGCATGCCAAAGTGTGTTGGAATCTTCTTTCATTTGCCAAAAAAACCCAAGAAATAATAATTTTGTTTAATAATGATAATTACATTCATTTAGAATTAGTGATGATTATAGGTTCACATACTTTATACTACTACAATTAATGACATAAGAAGTAAATGCGGACTTGTTGTTTCTAATAATGTTACATGTTCAAATGCTTTTATGGTATTCATACATATCATGTACATTTTGTTCGCCATAATCAATTTCTTTTTAGGCATTTAAATACCTAAACACACCAAAATATATTTTGAGAGCACTAAATCTTAAGGAAAAACTTGAAGAAAACTTGGATGATGATGCCAAGTTGTTTCAATTTTTGAAATAATTTGGAAGGAATTACCAATTTAAAATGAATTTCATCCAAATATGTGAATGGAAAGATTCAAAATATAAATGAATACTAAAATAACAATATCACAAATACTATAATATTTAGCTACATCATTTTCTTGTATGTACTCTAAAAATAGAACACTTATGCCCATAATAGTCTATCTACATTCCTCTAAAGCCTAACCCCTGTTGTTTTGCTTGCCCTAAAAGAGACCACATCCATGGGTGGATTATAAATGTTTTGAAGAACTTACTCGTGGAGCTACAACAATTGGATAATTAAGGTACATCCAAGTAGGTTGAAAAAGCAATTTCTTCTTATTCTTCAACAATGTGACTAGTGTGGTTACTTGATGCTTCCCAGTGATTGTGTCCAAGGTTGTGAATGAGTTCATGCAAGGATGGGAGAAAAAACATTTGCAACCCTTGAAAATCTGATGTCTGGATTCTTCTCATGCTATAATTTATTTTGCCCCCAAAAGCTCAAAATCTACATCCACCTTCCTCTCAGAGACTAAATCATCGTCTCTAGTTCGTTCGTTCAGTTCACCTCTTCACTCCAGTTTCCAGACTCCGAATCGGGAATTTGCAGCTTCCCGGAACAGAAGCCGCCATCGCCAATTCCCCGAGGCCAAGGTATTCTTTGACCTCTCTGTCTCGTTTTCCTTCTTGCTCGGTTGTTTGGCCTCCTCCTCTTCGAAATTAGTCTCATGTAGGATTCTCTACCTGATGCTCTATAAATCGCAATGCAATGGGCAGGAATGAGTTGAAGTGCACTGTGATGGTGATTTTTCTCTTTCGTGCACGCCACAGTAGTTCGCACCGTAACTTCACCGCCGTTGCTTCCGTTGCATCCTCGGACAAAGGATTGCCTGGCGCTCACTTCCTCGTTTGCTTTCGTTCACTTCTTTAGAATTTCCTGGATGCACTTTGCAGGTTCTTCAATTGCAGCCGAGACAGAAATACTGTCGCAAATTCTTGCGGAGCATGGTAATGTTTTTCAACGTTTGCTGTTCATTCTTTCTTAGTTTAGGGTTTCGTGGTGTCGTAACGTTTTTTCTAGTCAATGAGGAGGAATGCAAGTTTTTGGTTTTTAGGGTTAGGGTTTTCGTCTTCACATAGTTCCCGAACGTGAAAAGTACTTTTAGAAGGATTGGACTGTAATTGACACCTCGGGAATCCGACGGTGATCTGTTACCGTAGCCCCCGTAGCTCAGTTGGTTAGAGCATCGGTCTTATGAGCCGAAGGTCGTGGGTTCGAGCCCCCCCGGGAGCATAGATCCTTTGCTGCTTGAATTTGTTACTTTTACTTTTTCTGCTCACAATAATAGTTTTTTGGAGTTGAGGAGGAGGATTGATGACCCCGGAAATCATATGTGGGCATCAAAACAGGTCTTGTATACTGTTCAAGTGCGAAAGTATAATTTTGCTTATGCTCTTAATCTGTGATTTTCTATGGACCCAGAGTCAATGCTTATAGAACACAGAGGGGCAGTTACAGGATTCGTTAACCTGGTTGATTGTCGTCCATTCATCTTCCAGTCAATTTTCCAGTTCCTGATGTATGAATGCTATTCGGATGTTTGAACCCGTGGTGCATTGAGGGCAAGAAATTTGAGAGCTTGCAACACTGAGCCACAACATGCAATCAATTGCCGATTTTCTTACTCCCAGGTCTGAGGTCTTAACGGAAGTGTCGAATTGACATGCTGTTAGCCTAATGAGAGCTGGTCACTAACTTGCTGGTACGTATGTATTTCACAATTTGGTCTTTTTTCGTATTGAAGGTGGGTTTCCGGGATCTTGACTGATGATTCATTTTCTCCCCTTAGGGTTGGAACTATTCCTACTCTCATACGTTGACATTGCTCAATCACTGGGAATGGAATTGATTACTGTGCGGATGTTTTTTAATAGGAGCTTAGCATCACCGCATGAGATCGGAGTTTATGTGCAGCATTAGTCACTATGGGGATCCATTGGAGGCTAATGACTGTTTCGAAAGATACAGAAATCCTACGCGGGGGTGCAGGTGACGAATCGATGTTTTCCTAGTTTCGCCTGTTTCGTTGGGGTTGAAATTGCAGTAACTGTCATCTCGCGAAAGAAGAGGTTCAGATCAGCAACGGTGTGCGTGAGCTTGCGTGACGAATTGGGAGAACCTATTTGGAATTCCAGGATGAGCGTCTGTCATTGCGACTGGAAACTGATCCATGAGCAAACAGTTGGTTCAGAGTTGTTCATGAGGCAACTTGTTCAACGTTAAGTGCTTCCAATGTTAAATCGGAGATCAAAAAAGGGGCAAAAGTAGCCGGTAATTTGGAAGTCCATCTTCTCTAAAAAATTTTGTGGAGGGAGATGAGTAACCACTGTGGAAGAATGAAGATGAGTCTCGAATCTCAAAGCGTAAAGATCAGTTTCCAAAATTAAATACCTACTTAGGGTGAGTGACAGCTTCCAAGCTTCCAATGTAGTGTAGTTGTTAAAGAATGTGACTGCGCCTTATGGCAAATTTTGTCCAACGATGAGAACCTGGAACGACGGAAGTGGCAACTCTGAAACCTACTATTACCGCTGAAAACTGATTGACATGCCATGAAATACAGTATAACATTCATGCAGATTGTGACCATTAACACGTGTTGGTTGCTGCGTTTGTCTCTGTTTTCTTACTGCCTTGGAAAAATTCTATTATAACTGTTCAATCGATTTTGCTCCTACTTGAATCTTGAACAGAGGAATTGTATTTGCTACAGGACAGATTGCATTGGGGCCCATTGTCATTATCATCGGAGTGATCCAGTGCCATAATCGCAACCCATGGACTTGAGTACCAAAGAGGTGGCAGATCAGAGCTCGGATTCCAGCGCCATAACCGCAACCCATTGCCTTGAGTAGCAAAGAGACGACAGACCAGGGCTCACATTTCAGTTCTATACCCGTAGCCCACTGAATTGAGTAGCAAAGACCATGACAGACCAGATCTCGGATTCCAGTACCCTAGCCCAAACCCATTGAATCGACCAGCGAAGACAATTGAATTGAGTAGCTATGGGACGGCAGACCAGAGCTTGGATTCCAGTGCCCATTGAATTGAGTATCGAAGAGACGGCAGAAGAGACGGCAGACCAGAGCTCGGATTCCACTACCAGAACCCAAACCCATTGACTTAATTAACTACTAAAGAGATGGCAGACCAGAGCTCCGACTCCGACGAAGACTGGGACACCCTCGGCGACTGGAACGAAGATCCAGACCCCTCGACCCCCACCGTGGAATGCGTCGTCGCGCCTGCTCTCCGTGAGACGGCCATCTCCCCCACAACTTCCTGGGACGAGGACGACGAGCCCTGGCCAACCACCTCCACCACCTCCCCCGCTTTACGAGGTGCCGGCGCCCCTCGCACTTCCCTCGTCAGCTGGGACGAAGGCGTGGCGGGCGGACCCGAAGAAGACCCCCACGAAGCGCGTCTCCCTCGTCCGCCTGCGGAGGGCGTGGTGTCCCCGATTGTAATTGCGGATCGGGAAGTCGGGGAGACATTTGGGTGGGCGCCGGGCGATGGGTGGGGGGAGGCGGGAGAAGGGCCGAGCAGCACGAGGGGATTGGGGAGACCGAGGTCGGAGGTGGAGAGGTTGGAGGAGTTGAGGAAGGTGGGGAGGGATCCGTTCGGGGATATCATGCCGGAAGGGGAAGAGTGGGCGGATGATGCGCAGGGGTGGTTGGTGCAGGTCAGTAGGTTTTATATACCTCAATGTTTGCTTGGTTTCTTCTTGGTGCTGGAATGGCATTATTGCACACGGGATTCTAGATTGTAATATAGGAGTGCGTTGTGGTCAGTAGAGCAGCACCACCAGTGTCGAGTGTATGTCTGCGATAATTTATGTTCTACATCTGTGAAACCATGGTTTGTACGATAACTTGTCACCAGAGTTCACAAGTTGTTGGAATTGGAATGTTCCTTTTCGGGAATCTATCACGTTTCTGTAAAACGAGCTCTTTTACTGGAAATGCTTGCTACATCCGTACCTGAAACTTGTTAAACGAGGTTTGAGACTCAATTTCAGATGCAGATACTGCAGTTAGTAGGAAGGTCATAATTTGGTACGTTCTTTACGAAATCTGGATATGAAGTGAATGTGGTGGAAATCTGGCTTCGCGGCCTCTTATGGTCATGTCAAGAATTTCGTAGCCATTTTCAGATACAGATACAGATACTACAGTTAGTGGGAATGTCCTAATCTGGTAACGTTCTTTACGAAATCTGGCTAATGTAGTCAATGTCTTTTTCGAAATCTGGCTTCACTTCCGTTTATTGTCATGACTGGTAGCCATTTGACTCCACCATGAACTCCATGTTGCATTGGTGCAGCCTCGTCAACAAACGCCCCCTCCAGCTGAAGGCGTCCTTTCCCCAAGTGCTGCTTCCCGCCCCATGGCGTCCACATTCAACCTGGGCGAGGGCACCGAAGAAGCTCTCGAAGCCACAGCTGGTCGAGGCATGGGGATGCCGCGAAGCGAGCAGGAGCGGTTGGAGATGGTGCGAGGCGAAGGCGAGGACGATGATTGGGCGAGGTGTGCGCAGGGATTCGATCCTGAGGAGTTGCAACGGCAGGTTCCGGAAGGAGAGGGCGTGCTGGGAGAAGGGCCGAGGGAAGAAGGGGCCTTTGCAGAGAATTTGGGGTGGGAGGGCGAGCCCGGCGAGGAGTGGGGGCCGCAGGAGAGGACGGTGCCGCCGGGACGAGGGGCGGGAGCCCCAGTGCCGCCGGCGGTGAGGAGGCAGCAGGAGAGGCTGCCCATGACTGCTTACGAGCTTGAGCTCCTCCAGAACATGGTGCGTTTGTCTCTTACAAGAATAAGTAATGTGAAGTGCCCATTCACCCATACAGAAGGGAGAGGTTCCATTCACTGTACAGGTGAACATTGAGGTTTTCCCTGCAACAATTTAGAACTTTTATCATCTAAAATTTACAGCACTTTTATTGTGTCGTTATCAAAAACCAGTTGCGAAAATGTATATGGTAATAGAGATGTAGTATTTTCACACTTAGCTCAAGTCAAAGTTCTTATGTATGGTCAATGGTGTCTCTAATATACTATAATGTTAATGGAGCCTCTACTTTAGAATGATTTGCGAAACAGAAGGATTTGTGATTGTGTATCGACTACCAAGATGGTGAGTTTGCGATTAACATCCTCAGTATGTTTTTGTATTGACAACAAGCACAACTTTGTAACATTCTATAGCTCGTCTGTCACACCCTTGTCTTTGCCTTTCTCTAGTATCATCTTATCACAGAGATGTCACCCTCAGAATCCAGGCTAGTCTCTATCCCGATTGCTTGAACTAAAGAAAACAAGAATCTACAAGAATGATATAAGAATTCTTGTTATGATACGAGAATGTAGTATCGCAAACAAGAATTTGATATTGCAAGCTTCAAGGTGTCATTTGTTGATTGACCTTTGGTATTGAGACACGTGGGTTAGTTTTAAGTTCGTTTATTAGGGGTGTCGCGATTCACACTAAGTTTAGCCTTGCAACTCTTTTGCTTGTCCCAAACCTGGCTTAATCCTGCCTTGCGCAATTCCAGATGTAATACGACTCTTTTAGAAACTGACTAGAAACTCGTTTCTCAAAATTCCCTCAAGCAGGGACCAGAGACAGGGACCGATACAACATGGCCGAAGCAACGCAAATCTGTTAACATCCAACTCAACCCATACAAAGCAACAGAAAACTATTGATCCAGGCCCTATTTCCTACTAGTGAATAGTGTTTGATTCGATCCCTTTTGGTGATCTGTCTTGTGTTTGTATAGACTGACTTAAAGAGGTGTTTTTTTTGCAGCAACGTGAAGCCCACGGTGGTGAGTTGCCAGGAGACTGGGCAGTGAACTTGCCCAGGGGCGATGCAGTGGTGCGAGGGGACGAACGAGAGGCCTGGCACCGAGTCACGGGTCCAGGAGGGCCTCTTCCAGCAGTCCAACCTGGAAGGACTTTGATGCCTGACCCTGACTACGAGAGAGGCTTGCGAGGCTCGGATGCCACGCCGTCGTCGTACAACACAGACAAGCAGTTTGAGCTCATGAAAGACATCAGCACGCGCTTCTTGCCGGAGTTCGCCAACGACGAGAATCGGGCCCTGAACATCATGGTTCAAGAAGCCGAGCGCGAATTGCAAGAAATCGAAGTAAGTCGTTTTTTACAATTATATGTACACTTGGGCCTCTTTAATTTGACCTTCTCTTCAATGGCATTCTAGAATGTCTTACATTCTTGCCACACTACCGTTGCTTGTATATAGCACTTAATCAACCTTCTCTTTAAACCTTCTCTTTAATGGCATTCTAGAATGTCTTGCATTCTTGCGACACTATCTTTGCTTGTATGTAGCACCCTTGTTTTGCATTCAAACTATTTGACATGGAATATGATTGGATCCCCTCTTCAATGACATTTTGGAATATCTTGCACTCTTGTTGCTCTATCACTGCTTGTATGTAGCACCCTTGTTTCACATTCAAACTATGACATGGAATATGTTTGGATCCCTCTTCAATGTCATTTTGGAATATCTTGCACTCTTGCTACTCTATAGTTGCTTGTATGTTGTACCCTTGTTTCTCATTCAAACTATTTGATATGGAATATGATTAGATCCCTCTTCAATGACATTTTGGAGTATCTTGCACTCTTGTTGCACTATTGTTGCTTGTATGTAGTACCCTTGTTTCACATTTGACTTGGAGTATGATTGTATCCCATGCAATTAGATTTGAAAAAGCTAGAGTGCATGTCATTCCTTTTTTATTGGTTTTGTTTCTACTATTTTTCACCTTGTTATAGGTTATTTTCACTTTTATGTTGGCACTGAAGAAGAGGTGTCACTTCTTTATATTAGGATGCTACCCAAGAGCAAGATGATCGAACTACTGTAATGGAAGATCACATGAAACGAGTTCAAGAAGAAATTATGGCAACTCAACAAAGGGTCGAGGCAAAGAGGAAAGAAATTGCAACAGAAGAACATTTGAAAACCATTACAACCTTCCAAGTTGCAAGGCTTAAGGTTAATTTGTCAATACATTACATTTAACATCCAAAAATAAAGGATATAATTTTAAAAGATAAAAGTGTAATTTTTTCAATAGTATATTATATAAATATTTATTGTATTCAAACTTTTGTTCATTTTAATCGTAAGTACCATTTTCATTGTGAATTTTGTATAGAGGGAGGTTGGAAAAATGGAAACTGAGATGGATGAAATGGTGGAGTGCTTACAAAACTATTGTGCATCTATTCTACAAGGCAATGATAAGTTACAGAAATTTTGCCAAGTTCAACAATGGAATGAGGTAATATATTGACATCTCAAAGACACAAACTTCCCAAATTTGGATGCCTTGTAGTTTAAATTTAAATAGACATAATATTTTCATTTGGAATTTGAATCTATTGAATCGAAATTTGGATATAAATAATTTAGGTTTAGTTGTATATAATTCTCTATCAAATATAGAAACAATGTTTTAGATCTTGAATACAATTATCGTTTCTTATTTGAGTCCAATTCATGATTTAAAAAAAATTGAATTTGTTTTGCTATAATATTCATAATATGAAAAACTTAGAGGAAGACATCTAATATTTAAAGAATATAAACAACCAAATGGAACTTTAATATGATGTTTGAAAATATGGACAAAAGATTGGTCTATAAAAGGTGTTTTGTCTTAGTAGCTATTTCTTTAGTGCCACACATTGTGTTGAATTTCTTACTTATGTAGCATTACATAATTAAGTAATAAATTGATTTTATCATTGTTGGAGCCTTGTAGCAAGAATTGGAACAATGGGTGCAAGCTGCACTCCAAAAAGATGAAGATTTTATTGCCTTTAAAAGCTATCACAAGTATGATGATACTCAAATCAAGGCTTTGAGGTTGGAAGAACAAATGGTATCGGGAGAATTGGCAAAAATTCAAGATTTGTTGGAGGCAGAAATGTCAGAAACTCAAAGCTATCAAGTTGCACTTGACAAAACTGCAGTGGAATTTCGGTATTATTTTAACAATTCTAATTTATGAGGAATTTCTGTATTATTTTAACAATTCTAATTTATGAGGAATTTCGGTACTATTTTAACAGTTCTAATTTGTATTGTATAAACTTGAATCATTGATTGCATGTAATACAAACATATCTATTTTCATATTACAAATTGCAAATTTGTATAGATATAAATACATCTAGTGATATTATACAATTGAAAATCTGTATAGATATAATGCAAATATGTATAGATATAAATGTATTTACTAATATTATATAATTAAAAATTTGTATAGATATAATACAAATACATCTAATGAAGAGTTTTTTTAATTAGCTAAACCATAAAGTCCTAAATGATTGAATAGCCAAAATAGTCAGATTTTATATAGATTGAAAAATAATTCAATAATAATTTAACTACAATATTTAAGTTCAACTACTAAAAATAAGTTTTATTACAATTAGGCAACTACATTCAGAGAGGCAAGAAGTAATCAAACAATGGGAAACAACCATTGCACTTGTACACAAACGTGATGGAGAAATACACAAATTTACTGAGGAATTTGCAGAAAATCAACAAAATCTACGAAAACAAAAACGACTTTTAGGCAATCTTGATCTAAAGCTTTACAATGAACAAGAAAAAAATGTAAACTTTGATTACATTTATTTTCAATTTTTTATAATATTTTTTTATTAGAATTACTATAGAGACAATAAGAATATTACTTTTTCATTTAATAATTTTACTATATTTTTTTAAATGTTAAAATCTTCATAAAGAGTTTTGAAATATTAGTTTTTTTTTAATTTATTGAATATAAATTTTATATTATATTAATTATAAAAACATATATAAATTCTTCAAATTATAGGATTATTGATACATTGAAGTGATTCTATAGTTAATTTAAAGATATAAGTTATTTAATGATAAAAAGTGCACTATAAAGTATACAAAAGGCTTTTTGAGTTATTTTGAGTTATTTTGAGTGAGATGTTTACAATATATGCATCTTTAATTGTTTGTCATGTATAAATGTCTAATTCTTTTTGTTTTGAAAAAATGAAGTGTACATGTACACAAACATGATCACTAAATTTTGAGTAAAAAAAGATTTGTTAATTCAATAGTGCATTTATAACCATATTTCGGGTGTTGAAAAATTTGAAATAAAATTTGAAAATGGACATGATCTAATCAAAACATTTTTAATGTTATTATATCAAAAGTTAAGTTTGATTTCACCTCCAATTAAGCAATCAAGAAAATCAATTTTTAATCATTAGATATAAATATAAGACTAATTGAAAGTCAAGGTTTTTTGTAATCCTTGATTTTTCAATCATATCTATATGATTGAATTTGTGATTTTGATTATTAAATATATATTTTTAGTTTCAAAAAATATCTTTTAAAATTTATTATAATTACAAAATAAAATATTTTACATAATTTTTTATTAGTTCACTAGCATTTGGGAGGTTTTAAAATATTCTCAAAATGCAATAAGACTCTTGTTTAAAACTTTCAAGATCTAGATTTAGGTATTCTAATATCAAAATTATAAATTCTATAAAATAATGAAGAATGCATTTATTCTTAAAAATAGCAAGTCCTATTTCTTCATTAGTATCTTTCATTGATAATTCAAGTGGAAAAAATGGTGCAAGTTACATACAATTGCATTTGTAGATTAACTTAAATACTTAGGCTCTTGGAGGTTTGGGTTTATCTTATTAACTTTGAAAATCTACTTTCTTAAATATTTTGGATAAAAATATCATAGACATTTAATGAAATACAAAGAGAAGATTAAACCACTCATTAAAAATTGAAACATGAAGTTAAATTCATATATGTCAACATTTCAAATGTAGGATGTTTTAAAATATGAAAATTTATTTTCTTGCTTTATAAATGAATCAAATTTTTTTTAATATCTAATGAATTTAAAAATATGGTTAGCTTTACGAAAAGGATGGAAAAAGGTGGAAGCAATGGATACATTTTTAAAAATCATTTAGATAGAAAGATACAAAAAAAATTCCATTTAAAATATCATTTGCATGGCCTGCAAAATATTGAATGATTCTAGGAAGAAAACTTTGTTACCAAAACCTTACTATAGTGAAATTTGATGAAATAATTAATTGTTGTGTTTTCAAGAAAATCATCTTGTCAATATAGCATTTTGAAATAAAATTGGAACATTTTCTCAATAATCAAAATTTAGGAAGACTATATATGTCCATATTTGTATCAATCACTTAATTGCTAGACCTTGCCGTATGAATTTACAGTGATAGAATCAATTGAAAAATGATGACATTTCTTATTTTAAAAGTTCAAGTGATCTTTTCAAAGCTTCTAAATAAAAATTATTTAATATTTTTTGAATTTAATTCAAAATAATTAAGACTTATATTTATATATATATTTAGTAGTAGTAGAATAAAAATAAATAAAACCATAATTAACATAATTAACCATAAAACTATTTTAATACATATATATAATTTGAAAATTAATGTAAAAAAATATCATCACTTTCTAATTCAAATATTGATAGGCAATATGCCAATATGTTACTTTATTTATATTTAAGGCACTTCGATGACTTAAAACTTGCACAGTGCAAACTATGATATCTTTTTTTTATTAGAGTATAACACATTTTTAAAACACAATTTCCATATTTATAAATACTTTTCTAGAATTTTCATTTAGTTTTCATATATTGTCATTTTATAAAACAAGATTAATTTTGTATATAACACCAGGCAGATATGCAAAGGGAGATTTATTTTAAGAATTTAGATGCTCAAAAGTTAAAAGACGTTTTAAGAGAAGAAATGGAAAAGTAGAGTATATGCTAACACACTTAAATATTAAAAATATTCAATGAAAATAATTATTTAACAAAAAAATAATTCATTTATCAAGAATTGCTTTTCAACTATAGATTTAGTAAAAATGTGTTGTATTGATATTTTATAGTAATGTACAGATTAAAAACAACACGTGAAGCACTTGTGAATATTAAAGCAGAACATTTTCAAGCTCAACATTGTTATGCAAAGGAAGTTGCAAGGAAGGTCTTCTTTCAAGAAGTATGGTGAATTAAATTTTATACTTTTGTTCTCATGATTCTATTTTTCATTGAAATGTATGTCATTCTCTATGTTAGTAATAAAAATGAATATTTTCTTATGAATGTAGAAGCAAAAAATTGTTTACAATTAATTTTTACTATTGAAGGAAATTGTTCGGCAAAGGAACATGTATCAAGATGCAAGAAATAAACTGAAAAAAATGAGAAAAAAGGTAGAAGATGAATATAGTCATTTGGACACTTTAGAAAAGCGGACCCATACACTTAATAAACTATTACATACAGAGGAGCTTAACCTCAAACTTGCAAAAAAAGAAGTTGCTAGCTTGCAAGATAAACATTTCAAGGGATCTGAAAAGTTATTGTCACTACGAGCAGCTGGTATGATATTTCTAATGAGTTGTTGATTTAATCATGAGTGCACCATTGCTTTAAGATTTTACTATCAAGGAATTTCTTAGAAAGAATATTTTCAAAATACTACCGAAAATCTTGAATTTCATTGTAAAACTTAACCTCCAAACGCCTAAATTGCTTTATTTTGGCAACATAGAAAATTTGGACAGCTCACTATGAATGGAATTTTTATTATTTCCAATTTTCACACAATATGTCCCTAAGGAGTAGCTTTAAGGCCCAACAATTTTCAAAATTTTTGACTACATGGGTAAAAAGTTATTGTATGATATGTCATTTCCAATGCTTATTGACAATCCAAAAAATTCTTAAGGAAATGCTTTTTAAGAAAATAAAAATTTGAAATGAATTTTTAAGATTTATGTATATGTGGAACACTTTGAATCATTCCATTTTGATTAATGAGATAAAAGTTATGAAGAGTTTTAGTTTGCGTGCAATTATGAATTTTCTAATCTAAAATAAACTTTGAAGTCCTTTATTTAACTCTAATTTTAATATACTTTGAAAAAAATATAATCATAGGATGTAGATTTTTTATTACAACATTATAACCATTGGAATTTTTCATTTTTCATTTCTATAAATAAATTATTAACAATTTTGAATTTTGAATCATTCTCTACTTTTTTCTATTTACTACTTTTTTCATATATGTTGGACAATTCTAGAAGATCGAAAAAATTTCAACCATATAGCCCACTTGCCTTGAAGAATGAAACAAAAAAAAAACCATCATTTTGGATATCTTTTCATGCAAATGTGACCTTGTGAAGTGTAGTTGCCCAGTTTTTTGTAGGGCCAAAAAAAAGATTTTTTGTCACTTCAAACACTAATATCTTGAAATTTACTTGGTGGAAATTTTTAAAATTCTTACCACATCTTTCAAACTAGATTACTACAAGATCCTACTTTTACATGTGTCCATTAATGTGCTTTTTCTAAAATTTGGTACTCGCTCTAGTAATGGCAATTTTGGAATGTTTTTGGTGAAAATATAGTCCAAAACATTTAAGGGTTAAGACATATTTACATGAAAAAAAAATTGGCATTGTAATTTATTGGGAACAGAAGAAGATACTATTCATGAAATCAAAGGAGGCAAATCAATAGCCAAAACATTGGTGAATAGAATTGCAATATTGGAGATAGAATTGCTTAAAAAAGAGGAGAAATTATATGCAGCTGATTTCCAAATCCAATTATTAGAGGAGAAGGTTGGGCGAGCAAGCGGTGAATTTAGTAATGCAGAAGAAGTTGAGACAAAAAGACAAATTAAAGAGCTTGAAATGGAATTAGAAAATACTAAACGTGAAGAACATGCAATTAATGATCAAGTTTGTAATCTCCTTACTCCAAGTATCTTAAGAATTAGATTTTTAAGAAATAATTGATATTGTTAATAACAATCATGCTTAATTCTTATCATTGATAAGTACAAGTTAGATATAATGTTTATAATTGTCATTACAAACAGACACTTTATTCACGCCGGCCTTCTTAGAAGACCGGAGTTTTTATCTATCTATAATGTTTATAGTATGAAGAAAGGATTGTTGAATATGACCTATAATAATTATGTTTTTATTTGTATCTTTCTTATATAAACAGATGAAGAAATCATTGAATGATATGCGTAAAAATAGTTGTAGGAAAGAAGAACTTGAATTAAAAAACAAGAAGTTGAATGATAAAAATGAAGAGTTCAATTTAGAATGTGATGCTGGAATGATTGGCAATAAGGTATATAAAATGTGTTTATAAAAAAATGCATTGTCTCAATATAAATTCATTCTTTTTGTCACTTTACAAAAATAAGGGATCATGAAATATTAAAATGATTATTTTCTTTCCATTCTTGATATTGAATACCAATTAATATAGATTTGCATTTAATATATAGTGAAATAATAAATTTATTCAATTTATAATGTAATTATATAAGAAATTCTTATTGATGTTAGAATATGACAAAAGAAAGAGAAGAAGTGGCATTAGAGGCAGATCTCTTGCAAATGGAAGTACAAAGATTAACTGATTTATTGCATTCAAAAGCTAGTATGTCATTAAGTAAACTCAAAAATATATTAAAAATTAAATATTTTCATTAAGGTCTCCAATAAGAATTTAATTTTAAAAATATTAAAAATAATTAATAATTAAAATCCACTTTCCAAAGTGTCTATGACTTTCAAAATTTGAAGTACAAGCCATCTACAAAGATAAAAAAAATGAACCTATACTTTTGCATCTTTTGTTACTTCAAATATTTAGATCCTTTTTGTATAGATGAAGTATTCAACTTGGATCTTTTAAAAAAACGTTTGAATCAAAATATGGAAGACCGAAAAGCAGAGGTAGATGCTCGCCAAGAAAGTCAACACCAAGAAATGAAAATGATTGTTGAAGAACTTCATGACCTCAAACTCAAACGCCAAAATCTTATATTAAAAATTGACAAGGTTCAAATTGGCAAGTCTACTTTATTATGATAAAATTGTCAAATTTAAGATTAGATTTCTACAATCTACTATTACTATTTCATTTTTTGGAATGGTCTCATATTTTTCCTTAAAAAGATGTATCCACAAGCTTGAGGCACTTCTTGAGTTTTAAATCAAACTCTAGCAAACTTTGGAAAATACTATATTTCATATGCAATATAGAATTAAATTGTATGTGTAAATATTGTAAAAATTGTTCTACAAATTAATTCTATATTCAAATTATTATTTTAGCATATACAAATAATAAAATATTTTGTTGACTAAAATTGCAGCTCCAATGTAAATATGATTGCCTTAGAGCACGCATGAAATCTGTTGATGGAGAAGAACTTACAGCTGAATTTTTCTTAAGTAAATTGAAATCTAATAGAGAAGAGATTCAAAAAAAGGGCTTAGACCTTAATGAAGAACTTAGAAAGGTACCTTTTACACAATTTTGAAAGTAAATAAAGAATTTTTATGTTCATGTCTAAAAACTTTGCATCTCAATTTCTCATATTCAATGTTATTAATACAAATTCTAATTCTAAAACAGACAAAGATTGATGTAAAATTTCTTGAAAGTGCAATGAAGCAAATTATAGATTCCAATAACAATCTTCGAACTAGTCTCACTGAAAGTGAAAGGTCCATTGCACTAGAAGAAGAAGCAAAAAAACTAAAAGAAGAACTTCAAAAAGCAAGACATAGGGCACGATTCAAACAAAGAGAAGAGAGAGATTTGCTTCAAGTAAAACTAGTCATTTTAAAAATTCAATTGGAGTTTCTCAATGATTTTTTAATTTTAAAATACAATCTATATTGTTATATTATACATGAAAATTTCATTGTTTGATCACTACAAAAATCTAAAGAGTTCATTATATATTGTAGGATGTAGAGGAGGTTGAAGCAAAAGTACAAAGCAAAGGAGATGAATGTGCATCTGCAACCAAAGCAAGTGAGAACTTAGAATATCAGATTGAACATGCTCAAAAAGGTCAAGAAAAACAAACAACAAAGCACAAGAGAGCAGTGGCTCGACTTAATTTTCTCATGCGAGAGCTTCAAGAAAAAACTTTGTATGTTCTAAAATATTAATAAGTAGAAATTTTGAAGTACACATCTTTCTACTTTGGCTAGGCTAATGTAAAAGGAAAATGACGAAATTAAGTAGAATATTTTTTATTGTTTTGAAGTTTTACTTGGCCAAGCTTGATTTAAATCTTTAATCTTAACTTCTAGTTTTCCATTATAATAAGCTTGAATAGATTCATGTATACTTAATAAAGATGCAAAATTCTAATTGCATAGTACTAACATTGACAAATAAACATGTAGTTTTTTCTCCATAAAGATCAAATATAGAAAACTTTTTGTGAAAATTTTGTATTTGATAAATTGAAATTACATCTATATTGAAATACCCATTTGGTCTACCTGAATTTAATATAATGATATATGGATTTTATTTTATTATAATTCTCTATAATTATTGAAGTATACAATAAAAACCTAAATATATTAAGTTTTATTAGTATTACAGTAGCTTTCTCATCTTGATTTTTTAAATATAATTATTAAAAGTCTCAAAAAATGATCACATTATAATTTGCAAATGTGACAAATTATACAATAGTCAATCATAGAATAACTAATAGGAGAGTTACATTAGCTTTTTGAGGCTAAGGAAGTTGGGGGTACACATTTGGATTTGTTATAGTAAACATGTCAAATAATCAACTTATTGGAATGAGATATAAAAGAGAATGTCAATTTTGTTGCACTCTTGTTTGTGCAATCTATTCCTCTAAACTCATGTCATTCAATTGCACAAATATCTAAAAATTGGAAATAATATAGATTTAAGTTGTAGTACATAATTTGTTTTAAGAAGTGTCAATGTTTTGAACTCCATCTACTATATTAATATTTATTCAAAAGACACTGAATATGTATTGAAGACACTAATTGTATAAGTTATAATGTAGGCCTGAAGAGGCCAAGCAAGTGAGTGGCGAATTCATCTTGTCAGAGGTGAGAGAATCAACCCGAGATGTACTCTACAAATTGCAACAACTAGCTATGGAAAATCCAGATTATGCCCCTGTAATCAGAACACAATTTCAAATGAAAGGGCTCAAACTACCAACTAGACCTGGAAGTGTTCAATCTGGAGGCTCAACAAATGCTCAATCTGTGACTAGCACTCCTAGCCATAGATCCAAGTCGCCCCTATCAAGGATGACTGGAGGTGTTGGTACTTCTACATCTAGTACTTCTACATCTAGTATTGTGACTATAGAGTTTAATGGACCTTGGCCTAGTTCTAAGCCTAGCTCCAAATGATTTATTGTATAAAGGTAAAAACAACTATAATCTCTATTTTTGCTATAATTGTGTAGAGATTCCAATTGTAGATTGATCAAAATTTTATTGATGATTTTATTGGCAAATAAAAGGAGATTCTTTTGAAAAAAATATGTTGCTTGGCTCCAAACAACAATGTCTTATGTATGGACAACATCCACAATTAGTGACATTATTGCTACTTCTAGTATTGAAAATAATTTTTATTGCTAAAGTTGTCAAATCTTTATTTATGTTCTTATTTGTAAATGAAAGATAACTCTATTGTACCATAATAATGATAGAATACAATATTTGAAAAATACATGCAAGAAACTAACCACAAAAAATAAATTATCTTATGGGTTTAGGAAAGACCCTCATATTTGTCATTTTTGCAATTAAAAAAGTGATGAATTTTTTATTGAATTTAAAATTCATATTCACAACTAAAAGAGGATTCCAAAACACCAAATAAAATGTTTCTCAAATATGTATGAAAAAGTAATGCAAGGTTAAAGTCTCGTTGGTAGATGTTCTAAAATCATTTCTTTGACAATAGGTACACACACTACTCATGGAGATGTATTGTGCACATGATAAAGTAGCACTTTGGATCTTTCAACACTTTGAATTGTAATATTAAATGCACCACTATTATTGTAATTGAAACGATTAAGGTTTGAATAAAGATTTATGACAATAGTAGCACTTGGTATACTTTTCATTAGGTAGAAAACTATATTAAATAACAACTATTTTCAAAATAGAAGGATATATAGGTATTGTTAATCAAGATTTGATTACATTTATTTAGGCCATATATAAGGAAAGGCAACACAGAAATAAGAAAAAAAATGTTCTTGATTAGACAAGAACATCATATCCTTTTGATTCAAGGTCACTTTTAGATGGAGCCTTCGAGACTAGTAGGCCTTCTCCATCTCTAGAGTAAAAATTGCTTAATCTTTCCTCAAGAACACAAGCACCTCTTTCCCTATATTCACAAAGAAACCAAAATCTATGTTAAGTTTCAAATATAGTATATATCACTTAATAATTTTTGTTTGACACTAAAGCCTCTTGTAAATTGCAAATGATTTCCTTTTGTTGTGTATAATGTAAAATAAAAACTCATGACTACTAGGCCCACACCTCGTTAATATAACATTCTCTTGAATATAATGTTCTCTTACTATACCTTGAAAAATAGAAGTATAAAGTTCAAACCCATAGTATACTCTCAATATCAAATTTTGTTATGTCACAAGAAGTAGCATAGAAATGAAATATTAAGAAGTTTGAAAAGTGTGGAATGGGATAGACACTTAGACTCTTTTAATTCCAATCCCTGGTATTCCTTTAATATCTCTATTTCATACAATAAGACTATATTGATTGTCAGGACATAACAAAACTCCATTGATATTTACATGCATTTTGGATGTGACATTAAAGAAGTTTAGATGGAGGAGTTTGTAAGATATGTACCTACATCTACTAGCCTCCTAGAAGAGGTTTTCTTGTTTCAATGCTTGAATTAGATTGATGAAGTTTTTGGAGTACAAGACTACTTATTCATCCACCAAATTTGCATCCCTTGCTCCAAGATGAAAAACAAAAACATTTAGCAATCTAGTTCTTATATATGAATTGTCCAAGTTAATGGATCAATAATCCAATCAATTGAGAATACTAACAAGAAGATTTTTACATTATAGAAGAATAGTACTCATATTAGTAGCAAACTGCCCTCGAGATATATTAGAAAACCTAACAACATTACTATTGCCTTAAATGGAAATATAATTGACAAACTTTCAAAGGGTTAGGATTTCTAGAATACCTCTTGATAATCAATAAACTTGAAAAACAAGGAAATTATAGATTAGAAGACATATTGCAAAGGTCTAGGAAAAAAGGTTGCAAAGGCCAATTTAGCACTGGAGTCACCTTTGAGACCTACCTCAAGCTTCTTCTAGAAGTAACAAACATATATCCAGGCTCTATAAGTGCACTTACTTGTACAATTTGGCACCCATCCAATTTGTACCTTTTACTTGCACAATTTTGCAAAATACATGGCACAACTTGCTCAATGTGGCAATTATTATGAACATATTCGATATGGTTTGTGATTCATGAATGTCATCAAAGAGAGAATTGTGAATCCAAGATTGGATCTTCATTTGTTAGGATTCTTCAAAGCATCAAGCTTTGACTTAAGAAGCGCTATAGTAAGTCACGTCTCTTTATCTAGAACAAACTAGCCTCATCTGTGATCCCTAGTTCTAAATCTCAAATGAAAAAACATTTGTTATCCAAGAGAAAATGACATAGAATAGCTAACTTTTGCACGCACTTTTAGAACTAGAGTGTCTTGTTATCAGCTAATCTGCTTTTCAACAATCAGAAATCTAGCTAATATTCTATGGAACCTTGATATTAGAGCATATCTGCAAAATGAAACTGTAGATAGGTAAGTTAGATGTTTAAGTTGCCAATTTTTGGTGTTAATTTTGAGTAAAGAGAGGGTCTTTTTGATGTGAATGTTGAGTTTGGAGTCCAATTTGGGTGCTTTTGGTGTTTATTATGCCCAAGTTGTTATCCTTTTGTTTGTGTCCTGTCAATGTTTGGTTGTAAGTGAGGATCCAATTCGGGTGAGAATGGATTATTTGTTTTGAAGTGTTCTGCCAAGTTGGAGGTGTAGTCAAATCTGTTGTATATTAAGAATGGTAGGAATTTACATTTAGGTGAATGGTTGGTGGTCTGTCAGCCAATTAGGATGCTGGTTGGGTGAGTCCGAGTTGGCAGATTGAGAGTTATGTGTTGCCAAGTTGGAAGGTCAGTTACTTCAGTTGAAGCCGCTGAGTTGGTTGAGGCGTGTAAGACTCTTAACTTTATATTTTGTTCATTTTTGCAATTATTGTGTGAATATGGTTAAATTTTAAAGGGATAATTTAAAATGAATGGAAATGAATGAAGTTTTTTATTTTTTATTTTGAATGAAAGAAATTAAAATTAGTTAAGGTAGTTGTAGTTGGGAGGTTGTCTCTCATGTCATTTCAAATCTTGATTTTTATATAAGTGTTTGTTTTTTCCTTGTTTTGCTCTCTCTCTCATTCCTTATTTTTTCATGTGTCATTGTGTGAATTTATTGCATTTTTCTTGAGTGTTCATAGCTTGAGTTTAGGCTAAGTATTTTTATGTGAATTTTAATATCTTTGCTGTGAGGGCAATTGTGTGTGTTAATTTATTAAGTGTGATTGATAATTTTATAACTTTAAGTGAAGATTGAAGAGCAATTAAAATTTATTAATAATTGTGGAGGATAATTTTTGTGTTATCACTTGTCATTCTTTAAGTGTTATTTGTGAAGGATAATGCAATTTAATATAATTGAAGCTTTATCGTTGAGTGTTAATTGTGAGGAATTAATTTATAAATTGATTCTTAATTGGAGAGATAATTCTTGGTTATTGATTTAGAGTGTAAAGAGAAATTTGTAATTGCTTAAGGAATTAATTGTTCATTTTTAAGAGAGTTATATTGGTAAATCGTTTATTGTAATCCTTTGAAGTTTTTGTTGATGAAATTGAGTGTTACAAATAATTACTTAAAGCGGAGAATTATACTTTGTTATAGAAGCAATTTAAGAGTTATTTTTAATTAAGTTATTATGAGTATTTTGGAATTTAAAGAAAGAGCCGGTTGGCCAATTTCTTAATAATAATTGTTTTTTAATATTTGTTGCCGAGGGAATAATTGTGAGCAATTTAGAACACATATAGATTCTATTTTTATTAGAGAGAATAACCGTGGAGCATTGTGTAATAATTTTGAGAGTTTAATTTTATATATAATTTATCAACTCCGAGAGAAATTGTAAGGTAAATTAATTACATAATAAATTAAAAGTGTGAAGGGAATTAAATTAATTGAAGCATTGTTGCCGAGAGGTTGTGAGAATAATAAATTAATTATTACATATAAGTTGATACAAATATAGAATTTCAACATGTGAAGATGAAGTGAAGGAATCTATTGGTCCTTCAGGACTAGTAGACTTAGATTATATGAGTTAATGAAGAACAATTTTAAATATAAATTTGAGCCGGTTATAAAAGACTATTGATTTAACGATTATTGCTATGTTAACTTGTTTCTACACATTAAAGATTATTGAAAAATTGATCATTGAATAGCCACGCTACTAAATTGACTATTGAAAAGATCACATTGAATATGCGACTATTGATTTTGCCAATTGCTAAAGTATATTAGTGCTTAATATTTTCTATGTGGTTGAAATTGCAGAGAAGACTAAGAACTTTTGTTGTGGATAGAATCCTTACCTCAACCAATTATAGATTTTGGCAATTTAGAAACTATTATGTTATAGTAGTAGTAGTTCACATGAGACTTCTCTAGCTTTGAACTTTGGAACTTAAAGTTAGAAGTTATGAAATCAGTTGTTATACTTTGTGTGTAGTTTTTGTATTTCCATTTAAAGTCAAGTTATTGCACGTACATTTTCAATTTTGAACTTCTATAGATTGTGATACATTCCTTTCTATGCACTCTACATTGTCGTTATACAATCTTAAACTTAAATGTTCTTCTTCCTTGTATGTGTAAAAGCGACTATTGAAAAATGACTATTGAAAAATGACAATTGAAAATGAATACTAACATAATGATTATTAAAAAATGACTATTGAAAATTGATTATTGAATAATGATTATTGAATATGACAATTGAATTTGACTATTGATTTTTGTTTATTTATTTGGATTTTGTTTGAGAAGATAGATTTACAGACATAGTAGGATAAAACCTAGAAATTGCTAATTGACGGACTACTAGTGTGAGGGAAATAGAGATAAGCCATGTATTCCATCCCCTACTAACATAACATGTGGTAACAAATAATATGTTTGAAATTAAAAGAAAGAGAGATTTACATACAAAGTGACATTAGTTAATTAAAACACTAAGCTAATTTGAGCTTTCCCCTTAAACAAACCTTATTTGGAATTGCCTTGGTTTTGTTGTAGAAAAACTATACTACAAGGCGGTTGATATTCATCTCCCTGGCTCCTATTTGGTTGATTTTGTGTTCATTTTTTTGGTACCCACTATTGAGAGAGTCCAGTGCGAGTCCCAGTCGTGAAGGCTGCATATGTTTTCGTTTTCTTGTGTTCGTGTGCTTGTGTTTGTGTGTGATTTCCAGTTGAGAGTTGTGTGAGTGTAGGTCCAAGTTTGGCTCAATGTGAGTCTGTGTTTGTGTCCAAGTCGGAATGTTGCATGATAGTGCATGGCAGTGTGATGTGCAAATAGGATGTTGGAGACAATATCCTAGTTGGAAGTTGATGTATGCTAAGTGTTGAAATCACAAGTAGGTGGAAGTTTAACAATTTGGAGTGTGAGCAGCGAAGTGGAAATGGAGCTTAGTGGAAGCGGTGGAGATTGTAAATCCTGATTGGAATTTGTAGAATGTTGATGTTGAAATGTACAAATTGGAGAATTGATTGGAGTTTAATAAATAGATCAGGAATTTAGATGATGAACAATATTGTTGAATCTGTAACGGTGATTTAATCACCAATTCAGAAGTTAAATGAAAATGTAATTCAACCAAGTTGGTGTTGAGTGTATGTGGAGTGCTTAATGTTGTATCCAAATTGTGTTGTGAATGTCATTGTAGTATATCTAGTGAGAAGTCCAAATTGGAATTTCATGTAGTATTTGAATGCTGTTGAGTTTGCCGAGTTGGTGTGATCTGTGAGGAGGCCGAATACCAAATCGGGAGCAGGAGTCCAAACTGCCCTGCGACAATGCTGTGACGATCCTGTAAACCAAATCGGGAGTAGGAGGCTGAATATCAAATCGGAAGAATAAAAGAATAAATATAAAATATAAAAATAAATAAAAAGATAACAAAGTCGAGAAGACTATAAATGAAGAAAGAAAGAATGTAAAAGATAAAGGAAGACAAAGAAGAAAAGATGAGGAAGATCTAATTTGGGAGCATTCTTTACCCTTGTGGCCATTAAGAATGGAGGGCCAAATTTTGGAATTAGTTATACCATGTGAGGAAAACATAGGAGTAAAAAGGATTAAGGAATTATATTTTCTTTGAAGTATTAAATTGCAAAGACTTGTTAGGGTTAAACCTTGAGTTAATTAGAGATAATCCTATTAAAAAAGCTTCCCTAGGAACGAACTTAACTATCACCTGGATAAGTCCTATTAGGCCCCCGATTAATCTACAGAAATCCATGGTCAAGTAATGAGACATTCATGTCAATACTATAACAAAGAAAGCCACTAGTAACTAGTACAGTTTTTCTAAGTTCAAAAGCTCTAAAGTGTTAGGAAACTTGCAAAAAATCAGTACCAATTTCAATTTTCACTATTAACATAATAATAACTCACCAAAAGCAATTATGTCACAAAAAAGAGTTACAAAGTTATTGACATAAAATTAATTGGCATTAGATACATATAGCCCTTAAACAAAATAAAATGTAGCAAAGTGCAAGTGGACTGAAAGTTGTGTTAGTATAATGTAATTGTCATTAAAATTATATTAAAATAGCGTTAAAAGCAATTGACATTTGAAGTTAATATAAACTTGAAATTAATTAAAAATTAAATTAATATTGATCTAATATTATATTAGATTAATATCAACAACTATATGTAACTTTCAAAATTTACTAGGAGATTGATAGAAAATAAAATTCCGTATTCAATTTAGAAAATGACTTCTTGACATCAATAAGATCACTGCTAGCTCATTGAACTCCTTTAGAAAAAACAATTGAACACGACTCAAGAAGAATGTCATGATGTTTGCTCAACTCACAAATAGTTTCCTTGTCTTGTAATGACATAAAGGAAGACATCAAGAATGAGGATACTTGTACAAGTGAAAATATTGACAAAGATAACAATAAATTTCAAGAACTCTTTTGAACCACAAAAAGGTTCTAAATGTCTTCTTGGCAAGAAATAAGTTGCAACGCTTACCCTCAACTACAAAAAACTGGGCTGTAAGAAGAAAGTAGATTTATACAAAACAACATACTAGAAGACCATCTAAATTGTCTAGCAATCAAACAAAAAGTAAATTTAAAAAGCTATAGGTGGTCAACAAAAGCTATGCCACTATTAGAATAAAAATTCTATAGATGCTACAAAGAGGCTTACACCAAAAATGGATGTCTCCAGGTATCTTGTTGTAATGATATTCTAAAAAAATGGTGTGGATTTGCAAAGAAAATCAAGAACATGTAAGAGACATCTCAAGTCTCAATATTAACAGATAATAATGAGTCTTATACCACCTACAAACCATATAGTGTCTTGAATTAGTTACTAAATACCTACATTGCATGTTATTTAGCAAATTGGTGCTCAACTCCTATTTAACTAACTTGCGATGAATAAACATACATTTCTATTACTAGTATATTCTAATTAATTTGATTTTGTATTATTACTAAACTAAATTGTACCTATACTAATTGTTTGAAATATTTATTCCCTAAGCACCAACCAAGTTACCTAAGTATTTACAAATTCTAAATAGTGTTGTCATCAAACAATTAGATTCTAAATAGGTGGATACTAGATGATTGGTCTCGATATGCAACAAACTTAGTTACATTCCAACTAAATTCTTTTGAGAATTTAGAGTGTTTTCTAAAACAAGATGAACACCTTACTTGTCATTGAAACCTAGAAATTTAGATTGTAAACAGGTGGATGCAAAGTGACTTATGCAATGGCTTAAAATGAAGTGGTTCATACACTAGATAGAGAGTTAGAAAATGGATCTGAAGACCTTAGTGAGCTAATTGGCACTTCTTGGTTAGTTAGAGTAATATACTACTGGAAAATGACATCCAAATCAACAAAAAGTCAACACGTTCATGTTGATTTGGATACTACAATGATTGTTTTCACATATAGGAGTCAACCTTGTAAATGTTGGTGAAATATGCAATACCTTTTTGTTGATTTGGAGACTACATATTTTCTAAGTATTAATTTCACAATTGTTCAGGGTATCAAAGAGGTTATCAAACATGGTGTCAATATAGTATCAATATGGTATCAACATATCATATAAATAAAGATTATACCACACAATAGATCAAGTGCCATAACTAACATCAAATATGCAATCAAAAACTAAATAAGAATGCATAATAAACACACTTTCAAACACTCAAGTCAAAGAGCTCTCTCTACCTAAACACTCAAACCATAAGGTAGATGAACTCTAACATTTGGATGAAATCCATCCCAAACTATGAATTGGTAAGGGAATCCATCTAACACTACAATTCAAGATAGAAAGGCTCCGATGTCACTTCATATGACAAACATGGTTTCAAGTATGGTATCAATATGGTACCAAACATGGTATCAGATAAGGTATCCAATGTATAGTCTATCTTCTCTAGCTGTAACTTAAAAATTTCTTGTTGATCAACAATTCAGATTTTGAAACTAGACCATCTTCGATTGGGGTGAATGCAAGAAACAATAATACTATTTTGTGTCACACTTGTAGTTTCTAAGTTGTGATTGGCCATATCTTTTGCAAATTGAAGCCAATGTACAATTTGAATTTTTTTGAAAATATCAGCATTTAGACAATAATTATTCAGAAATTTTCAAAAATCAATTTAAATTTAGCTAATTTGTCACACTTTGCAGTTTAGGGGTTTTAAGTATTGGGGATTGCCCAAAATTAATGATCTAGAGCTGAAATTTTTGGGATCTATTTCTACACTAGAGATGCATGTGTCCACCACAAAGAACTTAAAAAAAAAATTATTTTATGACCTCTATATTCATGTAAATAGGGCTCCCTTATGCGTGCAATTCTAAACAATGAAAATGGTTTCAAGGTCATTTATTTAGCAAAATCTATTCATCATAAAGTCTTTTCAAATTGCCAATTTTTGGTTTCCTAAAAAATTTCCTTCCCTATTTTTTATCAATTAAAACGTCAAAGTACCTACTTTCATGAGATTTTGCACTTTTCTAGTTCTCCTACTTAAAATTTTTTCTATGCTTTTCCTTTATAGGGTACTTTCTCTTTAAAGGTTCATACATTAAACATATTTTTCAAATTTTTTTTTCTAATTTTATAGTACTACTGAAAAAATCATGAGTATTGTGGCCAATGCAACAAAACCGGAAGGTGTTTCTTGCATTCACCCATTGTTGCAAAACTACGGCAATACGGAAAGGAGCTTAAGAAAAAGTTTGCAGTAACAAAGAGAGGAGCTTCATAAAAAATAGATGGTTGTGATAGATGGACATTGTCTAGGTTTCTGAAGTTATTGGCTTTTGTATGGGTTTTTTTAGGGTTTTGGTGAATTTATTGTCAAAGGTATTGAGTTTCTAGAGCATGGGACAAGAGTTGGTGGTGCACATTGTTATGCAAACAGGATGCAACTGGAATTTTCTAAAACAAAAATACATTGACTGTGCTCTTGGCATCAGAGATTCAAGCAAACACCCACTAATTTGTAGGTGGGTATTATTTTTTGTCTATTATTTTTTTGGTACTCTATAATTATATAGTTTTCTAATTTGGATCATTAGAAAGGAGGCATACATTAATTTTAATTTTCAAATGCCATGAATATATCATATACTATTTTACTATAAATTTTTCTTTCCATTGCAATTTTTTTTATCCCATTTTCTTTTCTAACCCCATTTTTTCCAACCCCATTGAAATTCATCATCTTTCCAATTGAAATTAGTAAATGGGATTTGCAATCTAAACAAAAATCCTAAAACACCATAAATGCACTTATATAGTGGCATTTTGAAAGTTTCTAGTACAAAATCTATATCCAATTTCCAAATTAAATGACAAACACCTAAAGTTAGCCAACATCTATTATAGAAATTAGTAAAGTCTATAAAATTATTGAACATTGTGAATATGCCACTCATAAGGCAACAACATTTAATACTTATGGCCAAAAAAAAGAATAAAAAGGGAGGTATCCCAGGTCTAATTTTTTTCTATTTGAACCTATTTTTTTTATACTCTATAGTAGTTTGAAGAAATGTCATGGCATTTTTGTTCCTTATAGTGTAAAAAACGAATTATAATTTTTATATCAAATGATTTTTAGGCACCCTATCATTTGTTTGCATGTAGTTTTCTATTGCTACTACTCACTACTCTACCAGATAACTACGTGAAGAAAAATGACACTGGCCAAACAACCCATGACTAGGACTGTAGCAAGCTTGTTCAAAAGTTGGGTAAACATGAGAATAGGCTTGCATCCCAAAGAACAATACACCTCAAATGCAAGCCAAATTGGTGCTACATTGACTTTCTTGATACAATTTCAACCTTGTCAATGAAAACCTAATCTCACATCTGGAATGAGGTTTTCTAGGGCTTTGCCTTAGAGTTTCTTCCTAACCTCGAAACTTGATGCCATTACTCTTTGCAATTTCATAAAGGATGATATACACGAGATTGAAGGAAGGTTAGCAAAAAAATAGAGCTTCTTTGCTAAGGACTCAATTATTGCTCTATATATGGTTGTCCCATCTTTTACAAAGTCCCATCTTTAACGCGGGTCATCTTTTTCTTTTCCTCAATTCAAATGCGTTGGATCTAGTTTTTGGCAAGCTAGGAATAAAGATTAGGTGCGGGTCATCTTTTATGTTAAACATGGGAGATGTACCCATGGTGAAGATCTGCTTGCATGTCACCAACACATTCGGTTATATCTTGGAAAGCAAAATTATAAGAAATGTTAGTGGTGGTATTTTTTGTAGGGTTTACCAATAGGAAGCTTAAAGTAGCTAGCACCTTTAGTCCCAATCTTGAAAAGCATATCAAAAATGTATTTGTTTTATTTACAAAAAATCAAAATTTGAGAATATTTTTTTACTATATGTAAATATATTTTGAAATTTTATAAAATAGATATTAAAATTTCTATTTTAGGACATTGGATGATCTAAATAAAATGAAATAATATCCCCAATGCAAGGTAAGGAAAAGAGTATTTACATCTAAGTAGCAATCATGTATTCCATACTTCATTTCAAACCCTAAATGCTTAATCCATCACATTTTGGTGTCAACAAAATATTGAAGTTGAATAATTATCAATTAAAACTTCCTCAATAATTATAAATTGGATAAAGTGTACTTTACGAAACATCAACCATTCACCTACATAATGATTAAGCATTCAAAGGTATAAAACAAGATCAATTTTTTTTCCCTCTAGCCATGTCACTCATAAATAAAGTTGCCACTTTATACTATATTTAAGTTTATTTTTCTATTAAATTTATATAATTTATTGTACTGAAAAATAATTGGATTAATATCTGACCTTCATTTGGATGGATTTGGAAAAATCTAGTACAAATAAATTTCAAATTTCCTCAGCTCTTGTCACGAAGGCCTTCTTGAGTATTTATTTGTTTGGTTTTCCTAAAATGAAAGGGTGCAAAGGTTTACAGATATCCCTGTTCAAATTCCACCATTCCCACTAAACAAAGGCCAAATGGGGTATACGAGCAGGCCTATACCGGGTATGTGACGCAGCCTGGTCCAGGGCATAGACCTGGTCTAAACCGGGTATCACACTGGGATGAAGAACGCCGACCCCACTGAACAGAAGGTTATCCTCAGAGTTCTCGTCGCTAGGCTCGCGCACCCGAAGCGGGTGGTTACCAAATCCACCCAAAACCCCAAACCCAGCACAGCAAGACAACCTTTGTAGGGCTTAAGGATTTTCCAGAAGAACATTCTGGACTCCTCTCCCTTCGTCGTCATCCTCTGGAGCTTTCACCCATCAGTTGTGCACACTTTCACAGCCCTCGCAACCCATTGCACAGCCTACCTTATCCCTTGTCTGGATTTCCACACTACTACACTCTCGCAATTGCTTTTCAATCTCGGGATAAACCCATTCTTAGCACATTGCAAGCGCATTCTTTTACAATTCTAGTTTGGTTGCGTATTGAGGTTTTGGTCGCAGTATGGCAGCAACGGCGATGGCTATGGCGGGCTCCGCTGCCCTTGGTTCTCTCCGTGTGGAGAAGGCGACTTCTTCTTCGTCCTTGAGTTCCTCTGCTGCCATGGGGGGAGTGGCACTCTCCAGGCGACAGCAACGAGTGGCGCTCAAGAGTAGCCGGCGTGTGAGTGTTGTGAAGGCTGCCAAGGAGCTTCACTTCAACAAGGATGGGTCCGCTATCAAGAGGATGCAGGTGATGGCAATGCGAGAGTGAAGGATGTTTTGTGTTGTTTTCTGATTCTTACATTGGTTTTCTTGGGGCTTTGGTTTGGGGTTTCGGGGTTTGGGGTTCTGATTTTGTTGGTTTTCTTGGGGTTTTGATGAGCAGGCCGGAGTTGACAAGCTTGCGGATCTCGTGGGTGTAACGCTGGGTCCGAAGGGTCGCAACGTCGTGCTGGAGAGCAAGTATGGGTCGCCGAAGATTGTCAATGATGGTGTGACTGTGGCCAAGGAGGTGAGTGGTCTTGAATAAGCCTTGCTTTGAAAATTCTGAGAGGCGACTCTATTTTGATTCTCTCCAGAGTACGGTAGAGACTCCATTGACCGTACATGTGATCTTTGATTGGTGTTAAGTGTGAAAATATTAATCTATTGACATTGAGTTTTTTGCAATACATGAGCAAAACTTAAGATGGTGCAAGTTTCTAGATTGTCTTAGGAAAATGTTCAAAGTTCACCTGCATGGTGAATTGGACCTGTCCTTTGCTATATGGTCAATGGAGACTTTACATTAGTTTTGTTTGATTGTTCAACCAGATTGGTATTGCATTCCAAACTGGCAGCTCTTGGTATACCATGAACTGGTGTTGTTGACAAACTGTGTGGTGTTTAGGTTATTTAGCTTACATATTGGGCATTCAACCAAGATGTAAGCGCGCGGACAGTTTCTTTTCCGTCATTTTGCAATAATATCTTGCACCTCTTCGGTTTCTCACCTGCTTGTGTGAATTTAGGTTGAGCTTGAGGACGCAGTGGAGAACATTGGAGCGAAGTTGGTGCGCCAGGCGGCTGCCAAGACGAACGACTTGGCTGGTGACGGTACCACCACCTCGGTAGTGCTTGCACAAGGGCTAATTGCGGAGGGTGTCAAGGTTGTGGCAGCTGGAGCTAACCCAGTGCAAATCACCCGCGGCATTGACAAAACGGTGGTGGCGCTCGTCAAGGAGTTGAAGAAGCTCGCCAAGGATGTATGTGATGATGATAGCCCCTCCTACATGAATGCTATTCAATCCTTTTCTACTGTAGTTTCCTTTCCCTGTTGCTCAGTTTTAGTTGATGAATCTCACTCTGTCTATTGGACGATTTTTGGCAGGTGGGAATCTTTTTCAATCTTATTCTGCTGATGTTGCCTTTCACGTGGTGTCATCTGCTTTTTCTAAGTTTTGGTTGATGAATTATATGCGGGTTTATTTGGCAGGTTGAAGACAGTGAGTTGGCGGATGTGGCTGCTGTCAGTGCCGGGAATAACCCGGAGGTCGGGCAGATGATTGCTGAAGCCATGGCCAAAGTGGGACGGACGGGCGTTGTGACCTTGGAGGAAGGAAAGAGTGCTGAGAACAGCTTGTATGTAGTTGAGGGCATGCAGTTTGACAGGGGTTACATTTCACCCTACTTCGTCACTGACCCCGAGAAGATGTCTGTGGAGTATGATAATTGCAAGGTATTTTCTTTGGCAGTCCCTTGAAACGGTTCCACCTTATGATTGCTGTATGGGTACTTATGCAGAGGATTACAATTTCCATTTGCTCAAGATTAAACTAATTCAAAGAACCTCGTTTTAGTAAAGTTCAAGATTGACTTACTCTTGTCTGTATACACAGGCAAACTATGATTCCCATTTGCTCAAGATTAAGCTAATTTAAAGAACCTGTGTTTTGTAAAGTACAAGGTCAACTTCCCCATGTATGTGTTCATAGGCAGAGGATCATGATTCCCACTTGCACACGATTGAGCTAATTTTGAAGAACCCAGGTTTATTAAGGTGCAAGATTGACTTATTCATGTATGCTTTCATAGCCAGAGGATTGTGATTCCCACTTGCACAAGTTTACACTAATTTTGAAGAACCTGGGTTTATCAAAGCGCAAAATTGACTTACCCGTGTATGCTTTCACAGGGAGATGATTATGATTCATATTTGCACAAGATTAAGCTAATTCGAAGAACTTTGATCTAGTAAATTGCGAGATTAACTTACACTCGTGTTTCTCATGCTGCTTTATGTGTTTATAAGCAGAGGATCATGATTACCACTTGCACAATTTTAAGCTATTTCAAACAACCTTGATCTAGTAAAGTGCAAGATCGACTTACTCTCATGTCTCTGATGTTCCTGAAGGGTACCTCTGACGGGATTACCATGATGGAAAAAACTATGTGTGCAGCTCCTTTTGGTTGACAAGAAAATCACCACTGCTCGCGACATGATCGGCATCCTCGAAGAAACCATCCGCGGCGGGTTCCCCCTCTTGATCATCGCCGAGGACATCGAGCAGGAAGCTCTCTCCACTTTAGTCGTGAACAAGCTCCGCGGCTCCCTCAAAGTCGCAGCTTTGAAAGCACCCGGTTTCGGCGAGCGCAAGAGTCAATACCTGGATGACATTGCCATCCTGACCAACGCCACCGTCGTCCGCGACGAGATCGGTCTGGCGCTCGACAAGGTGGGCACGGAGGTCCTGGGCACGGCTGCGAAAGTGGTCGTGACGAAAGACGCCACCACCATTGTAGGCGATGGCAGCACGCAAGACGCGGTGAGCAAGCGTGTGAGCCAGATTCGGAATTTGATCGAAGTTGCGGAGCAGGATTACGAGAAAGAGAAGCTGAATGAGAGGATTGCCAAGCTTTCTGGGGGAGTGGCGATCATTCAGGTGGGAGCGCAAACGGAGACGGAGTTGAAGGAGAAGAAGCTGCGTGTGGAGGATGCGTTGAATGCGACTAAGGCGGCGGTGGAGGAAGGGATTGTGGTGGGAGGGGGGTGCACCTTGTTGAGATTGGCGAGCAAGGTGGATGCTATCAAGGCGACCTTGGACAATGACGAACAAAAGGTAAGTTAAACATCGTGTGCCGTATAACGCCGGTAGTACTTGAAGAGAGTAATGTAAAGTCTCCATTCATTATACAGTAAGGCAGAGGTTCTCTTCACCACACAGTTGAACCTTGAAACAATCTAGAAACTTGCACCAGCGACAATTTTGCAGTCATTTTGTGGTAAGCTAATAATAATGAATTTCACAAAACTAAATATCAATGGATTAAGTATTTGTATTTTCACAGTGAGCACAAATGAAAGCTCACGTGTATAGTCAATGGAGCCTCTAATGTACTGCATGGTTAATGGAGTCTCTACTTATATTGTTGTATGACGTTATCTGGGTTCCATTCATGCTGAATTCTTATTATCATTGAGAAGTTCCCCCATTTGATTGTCAAGGTTGTAATCTTCGGTTTATAGACATTACATTCATATATCCCTCATGTTGAGTAAATATTAGTGTGAAGCAAATAGGTCTTTTGAGATGACATACTTGGGTGCCTTTTTCTTCTTAATATCGGAGAGGTTCCTCATGTAAGTGCTTGATTTCTCTTTGTTAATCTGCAGGTTGGCTCAGAAATTGTGAGGCGGGCTTTGTGTTACCCTCTGAAGTTGATTGCCAAGAATGCCGGTGTGAACGGAAGTGTTGTGGTTGAAAAGGTGGGTGCCAAAATCATCGTCTTCTTTCACTACTAATGTTTTTAGTTTCAATGCGTGGGGTTGATTTCAGTTTCAGTTTTAGGAGGGTTTACTTCGGAGTTTTCTGAATGATTGTGGTTTCACGACCTTCAGGTTTTGGCAAACGACAACCCATCCTTCGGCTACAACGCTGCTACAGGTGTCTACGAGGACCTCATGGCCGCTGGTATCATCGACCCTGCTAAGGTAGGTTTCGACTCCTCTCAATGGTTATTTCTGAAAGCTAGTTTTTTCTCACATATCTAATTTGCTTAATAATTCTTGTGAAAACCAATTCTGCTTTCTTATGCTTACAGTTAGTTTGGGAAATGTGTGTCGCAGGTTGTCAGGTGCTGCTTGGAGCATGCCGCCTCGGTAGCCAAGATCTTCTTGACATCTGATGTCGTAGTGACTGAAATCAAGGAACCAGAGGTTGCTCCTGTTGGCGGCAATCCCATGGACAATTCTGGATACGGATACTGAGTTTAGCATATTTTTTGTGGAGGTTTCAACTATTTTGGCGATGGATGGACCTGGTATAAGAAACGGTTTCTGTAGAAATGGGAAGACAGCTACTTAGTAAAAAATCATGTGAGTTCAAAAGCCGAATATAGTTTAGCGCTCTATTCAGACACATGACACAGCTGCTAAGCTTAGGGCACACTAGATTCTTGGCATGTAGGTTTGCCAATCTGCTGGAAAATTTATAAGCTCGAGTTTGTCCACCTGTCTGTAGCATTTGCTTGATTTTGCTTCTGAATCACTGTGCCTGCCTTCTGTGATGACCACGAAGGTAACCAAGTCGAATTCTAATAATTCTAGTATACTTTTTCTACTTGTTTTAGAGGCATTTGGAATAGGGTTTAGGGGGTTTAGGGTTTAGGTCAATCTTAATTAACACTAGTCTGTTTAACTCCTAAAGGACCAAGTGATTGTCCAAATCTCATTTTACTTAGTTCACAAAGTCAAGTTCGGTTCAGTTGGATGTCCATGAAATTTTGACACATGGTGTGAACATGTATCCCTCAGTGGGAATATCATTTTTTTATTATTGGGTGCAATACTCTGCCTATAATTTCGAAATTTGGCAAGATGCAAATGTCAATAAAAATAGTCATGTATAGGATAACAATTTCATTCTATGAGTTAAAGTTTGTTGGCCTTATTGGGGGAGGGTAAAAATGACACTTTTTTTTTCCGAACTTCAAATGTTATAATTTGAAAGACATCCTCCCTTAAAGTAATCTAATACAAATTTTTGTATTTGAATTTTGAAAAAAGCTTGTTTTTTTCATTGTTTCCTCACTACCCTAGAAAGTGGCAATTTTTCACAATTTTGTCCAAAATGAGCCTTGATCCTTTAGAGGTTAATACAATAATGGAATTTGGTAAGTTCGGTCACAATTTTGTCCAAAATGAGCCTTGATCCTTTAGAGGTTAATACAATAATGGAATTTGGTAAGTTTGGTTACAATTTTGTCCAAAATGAGCCTCAATCCTTTAGAGGTTAATACAATAATGGAATTTGGTAAGTTTGGTAACTCAATAGATTCAATTTTGATGACAATTTTCTTTAGCTCATACATTTTTTAGGGCATTCAAATTAAAATTGATAAATCATAGAGTTTGAGTTTTCCATTTATTGAAGCTTCCATCAAACCATCTTTTAGAAAACAAATGTACCCAAGAGTTGATAAAGCAAAAGTTTATTCTCTGTGCCAAAAACGCAATGCTTACTTTCAAAAGAGAATACAATGAATGTGATGTTTTTGTGTTTGTATGAAAATAGATTATCACTATTTATTCAAATACAAATTCAAAATAGTTATAAAGTAACTCATTTGAATTTGTACTTGAATAGTAATAATCTTTAGTGTAAAGGTCATTTCAAAGGTGGATTTTCTTTAATGCTATTACTCTTGTTAATTAAACATTTCAAAAATCCTATTTGAAAATATCAAAATGCTACTATTTCTTAAACTAAATGTCACAATTGCAATTATACAAGATACAATAAATACATCTTTATAATGATGAACCCAACATGTTGCTATTTTCACTTAAATGGAATGGCAATTACTGCCACTTTTCAATGCATTAAGACATTTTGTGTCACAGTATACTGAGATTTCAAAATTTGGAATTTTTTATTTCCAACCACCCCTCTTCCTTGTAATTTTTAGAAACCAACTTCTTTGACAATCAATATGGGACAATTCATCCCGTATCTGTATTTGATATTCATATTTAGTATTTAGTACATATTCATATGTAGTATTGTATCCATATCTGATACCTATATTCAATATTTAGTACATGTTCGTATGCAATATTGTATTCATATCTAGTATTCCATATTTGAACGGCTTAGATTAAATCTCACAAGATCAACAACTTGTGATTTTCTAAGAAATCAAAGGCAATTTCAAGGGTAAGCATTTAAAAAAAAATCAATGGCCTATAAATGTTTTGAAAGAGGGGGGAGCAACTAATACAAACCAGGGTGGTATGTCTCTTTTTAGTGCATTATGTCACACATGACTGTGTAATTTTATTCATATCATTCCACATTTCCCAACCTTGGTTTCATCTCTTCCTTTTGGTTAAAATGATAGAGACAATTATTTGTTTAATAATTTTTTCTTCTTAGCTAATGATATCCTCTTAGCTACTATAGTAGTTTCAAAGTGGGATGCTTATAAAATGTCTTTTTTTAGCTTTGAGGTTTTTAAGAGGGGTTGCATCCTTAGAACTTTTTTTACTCTATATTCTTGAAAGACAAAACAAAACAAACTATAACACATTTCACTCCATTTGGTTCAATTTTTTCAGATTCTTTTGAAATTAGTTTTAAAAGTTTCAACTTGAAATTGGAGGTACTACAAAAAACCACTTTGAAACTATTAGTCACTTGTGGTGCACTAAGAGTTTTAGATTTTAGGACACTTTTAACCCTATAAAGAACAAATCATTAGATGAAATTTGAGGACTCCAACAATGCATTTTGGGCTTGTTCTTGTCGTTGTTCCCTGTAGCAAACAATACAACTAGCTATTCTAAATTTTTTTTTTTTTAAATCAATTAATTAATTCTTAGAATGCAAAAAAAAAAATTGGAAATGATGTGGCACTTTCTCGGCCACATCAGAGTGCACCGTTGGCTTCATTCACAACATTCTTGGGGCTTGATAACTTGTAGTCTCTTGGAACCCCCAAATTTTTTCTAAGGCTTATTTTTGTCACTACCTAGGTCATGGTATGGGGGACCATTTCCTTTTAGGATTTTAATTAGCACTTGCCCATCTCAACGCTAATAATTCAATAGTGAATTTTGAATGAAACAAGCTTCATCTCCTTCTTACTCAACAATTGTAAGGTGTACAAGTTGGCACTAACCCAAAACCACCATCATCACTCTTACTAGGTATAGTACATCTCCAAAACCAATATGTATGTAGGTTGAAGAAATGATTTCAGAACCTCTACCATATACATTAAACTTTGAACCTTCTTAACTTTTGCATACAATATCCAAACGATACATTCTTTGGTGCATTGGAAACTCCTTTCACTTGTCAACAAGAAAATCAATGAAAATTTGAATAGTCTAATAATAGTAGTAACTAGGCACAACCACTAAAAATTGATCCGCTGTCTTCAAGTGAGAGTGGAATCAGTCCAAAATCCATATGTATGTAGGTTGAAGGAATGATTTTATAACCTCTACCACATTCATCAAACTTTGACCCTTCCTAACTTTTGCATACGGTATCCAAATGTATGGATATTGTATGCAAATTGGCATGTTGGAAACTCCTTTCACTTGTGAACAAGAAAATCAATGAAATTTTGAATAGTCGAATAATAATAATAGTAACTAGGCACAGTCACTAAAAATTGGTGGTTTGGGAGGTGCCCACCTTGAGTTAGCAGGCCTGAAATCCGCCTGAGTCTTCAAGCGAGAGTGGAATCCGTCTAAACTTCAACACTGCTGGGTATTCGCACTGGTTGAAGAACTGGAGTTGCCGCAGGAGCAGAAGCTCCCCGCTCCGCTTTGCACCTCGGCACACTCATTGCAAGTCTTGGAAGACTCCCAGTGGAAGAAGAAGCTGCTACTATTGCTGCTGCAATCCCCGAAGGAATGGAAGGGGGAGTCGAGGGAGGAGTTGGAGCACCCACTGCCGGCTTCTTTGGATTCAGTGCAAGCTGCTCCATTCGAATTTCGGATTGCAACTTCGACTCCAAGCCGCGGAGAAGTTTCTTCCCTGCTGCTCGCTTGCAAAACACTGCGGACCTGCCGGTGGAGAATGAAACACAACTACTGAAGACTTGAAATCAAGCTTCATTTGAATGTCACAGAAAAATTGATTAAGAAAAAGACGAAAAACATAAAGTACAGTAAGGTAGAAGTACCTACTTTGGACAGGCCTCCTGTGATTGCTTCGTAGGCTAACCTATTGTGGACAACAACTAGATGGAGTGGTCATTGGAAAATATTTCTTGGTTTGTATCTTCTCGTCTACTCATCTCTCTTCTTTCTTGGCCTAAGAAGACGTGCCAAAGCTAACTGCAATAGGTGAGTCTATGAAACTGGAATGAATCTGGGTGCAAAATTTACTTTAAAACTCAATAAAATATTCATTTTGGAGGAAAATTTTGGGTGTTTTTGGCACTCTTCCACAACCTTATTTTTGCACACACTAAACTCAGTTTCCTACGACTATCCCACATCATCCAGTATGAAATGCTTAAGTTATTCGAAATAGGTACTTCTACCTTAGCTACACTTGAAATTGCAACAAGGAGAATCGGATAAGCATCAAATTGGTGCAATTGTGGCAACAAAATTTGTGAACCAAATCAACACAATGAGTGCTCTTCAAAATTGCAAGAGGTATAGAATTACATTTTAGGCTGCATGTCGCAAACTGACTAAAAGTTTTCCCAAGTTGTGGAATAATGTAAATGAAACTAGAAGTCCATCATTTAAGCAATTTTGTACTAGATTGTGAGTAATATGAGGTGTAGGAAATTTTTTCTATGTAAGAAGGTAAGAAATATGGGGATTGTAAAGTTTTCAAATTTTTGTTTCCAAAATTGAAATTACTGCAATTTTTGGGAGTCAAGAAGTATTCTTTGCTCATAGTCAACATCTAGTAAGAGTTTTTTTAATTCCAATCATTCCAAGAACTACTTTCCCGATCACTACTTCCTACTTTTTTTGCTCACTACCGTATCACCGTATGTTGGAGTCAGGTTTGTAAGACCCCATACAAAATATTTTCTTTTTGGCCAAATATCCACTTCATTATCCACTTTTAGAATTTATAAATTTTCCTTCGACTTTATTTTGAATTATTCATGTACTACAATGCTTAACTACACTACATTGCCACTAGTTCAACTTTAAATAAATTTTGTGGGACCACAAGTGGGTCTTTTACACTTTGAGGTGGCTTTAATTGCAATATTTTGGGTGGCCTTTTTTCAAATTTCATATTATTTTCATTAATATTTTTTACAATGTTCATATATACCATATTATAATTTCTGAAAATTTCATTTCATGCCCTATTTATTTATATTTTGATTTATTTTTTAATGAAGTTGACTTGAGCATAGGGTGCTTTGAAACATGTGGCATAATCTTCTTAGTACCAACCTTGAAAAGGACAAAAATTAACAACATTTCAAGCTTCAATTGGAAATCAATTCTAGCCTTGATTGAAAATACTACACCCTACATGAATACATGTTGGGTACTAGGCACAATTGACAATTGGTATCTTTACCTTACACCAATTTAATGAAATTGATATTACCGTTCTATACTAGTTATTGTGTTTTGGGCTATTAGGAAATCTAAGGAAGACAATGTGATGTGATTGATTAGCCAAATTTTACTACAAATTTGTTAAATTGTGTTGTAAATCTCTAAAAATTGTGTTGTCAATAATGAAGACATTTTGAAAAGAGTTGCCAAGGATGACAAATGAAAAAAAAAAGGTTGTTCTAAGCTTTACTGATTCTTTTCATAGGGAATAGTTTGTTGACACTTGGAAGACCATTCTTGTAGGAAGTAATTTGTATATGAGGTTGATGTACAGTACAATAGTTGGTATTAGGGTTTCACTATTAAAAACTCTAGTTTTTCAATAGATTTTTGTCAAAATCAACATAAAATTGACTAAATCAACGCAACCAAAACAATAGAAGAACTGAAGTTTCTAGTAGTGTTTTAAAAGGCCTTCACATTTCAAAAAATTTAGTCAATTTTCTGTGAATGACACATGATTGAACTTTCATCTGTAATCTAGCTAAATACTTGCTAATGTGAATTAGCTTCATCACTCCAATCAACAAGATCACAAGTTAAACAACTTTTGGAAAATTGATGGATGAAACTTCAATTGATCATGTGTTGGAGACACTGAAAACCCCTAATAATTTTTCTATCCATACATACAACATTCAAAATATTTTTTGAATTTTACCATCTATTTTCCTTTAATTCCCATATTGAACTAGTTTCTCTCAAGAACCGAATCTAGTTTCTTTTTTATTATTTTTCTCTAAATAGAAAAGATTTTATAGATTTTTTCACCATTTTTTTCCCCAATGTTTTCAAATTGCAACCGGGTTTTCTTCCCAATTTCGCCAGCTAACAACGAACTCTCACCGGCGATTTCTCCCCGAACATTGCACACCCATTACGTACCTCTTTCAGGAGGGATTTGCGCCAGAAGTACTGTGGCCGTTTTGCTTTGGTCTGAAACACTGGAAATCCTGTCCACGTGCAATTTCATTTCCAGTTCTTGGTTCTTCCGAAGATCGGATTCCACCTTCTCATTGACATGCTGCTCAAATTCTTGGTACAATTCTTCTCGATCTTCTTTCCCCGCATTGCCGGAATGCTCTTCCCCTGATTTGCTCTTAGCGCTTGTCCTTTGCTCCTCCAGGACTTGCAAACCTGCTCCACAATTGAAAAAACCTCAACCGTTAACGCCGCAAATAAGCTACACTGATTTATATACCCTAGAAACATTGTTTACTGTCATTTAGAATCACAATTTTGACGCTCGGAATTGAGTTTTGTTAGAATATTTGAAATTTACATTACCTACTTGAATTGATTGAGTGTTCATGAATTGGGTTGCTTTTGGTTTGACATCAAGCCTACTAGCTCCTAAAATGTAGCTTCTCCCTACTACTCACATAGAAGTAAAAAGCATCGGATAAAAAAAGGCAATTCCAACTCTGGAAAACTCGGAAACTCGTCTCCAATTCTGACCCAGCATGGAAATTCGTCCTGACATTATCAATTTCATTGAGATGGGCAGAGGAGAATTATATTGAGTCGTGGTCTTCACTTACAATCCGATAGCACACCCAGCTTCTCCAGTTGCTTCCGACTCAACTCCTCCCAAAACTGCAGCAACTTGAAATGAATCCCCTTGAGATGCAGCATCTCCTCCAACGACAACGAGGTCAGAGGCATGCCCAAGCTCGCATATCGGATCTTGCTGTCGAGATCCGGCAAGGCGGCTTTGATGTGCTCCATCTGCTTATCCACGTAGCTCACGCGGGCGCCCACTGCGGAGATTTCCGCACGCAATTGTTGCAAAGTACTGGGAAGGTCCACTATGGGAGTATCAGAGCTCTTGCAATTGGCGGTGGGAGCTTTACTCCGAAGAAGGCAAGCAGGGTACTTTTTTCTGGAGCTCCCGCAGGGGAGCACGGGAACCACGAATTTCCACACGTCGCCAGCTTTGCTACCCATGAATTCAGGCACTAATTAATAATTGACAAAAAATTCTGTTGGGTGAAGAATGTTTCCACTGGCGCTGTATCGCTGATTCTGTTTGTGCAATTTCTGGTGGGTAAGTTAGTGTCTGCAGTGAACTACTTTGGTAGACTTCGAAACAGCGTGTAGGGTTTCCACTCGTATAGGAACTTTGCTCCCCATTCGATCATCCACAGATTTTTTTTCCCTTTTAAATCTACTAATTCAACAATCCTAAGGGGAAAAACATTGATTTCCACTGTTTCTGTGTTGCTGTTTCGGTGTATTAAACGTCAATTTTATAAAATTGGCGATATTCCATTCACCATTTTCATATTTTGCATGAGCTCGATGTGCAAATTACGGTATGAAAATTGCATTTCATCCACAACGTTGTGATGCAATCGGCTCAGATTTCAACCTCCACCCCCCTCTCGATCGTCTCCCTAAATCATTGCATTAGTTCCTTTCTTACTTGAGATCCTCGCACTGCGCCAATGTAACAAAATTGGCGTTATTAGCTGCTATATATGCTAATTCGGTATGTCAATGACTGTTGTGCAACTAATTTCTGATAAGAGTGTCAGTGCGCTGGTTTGGTGGACTCCGAAACACAGAATAATTCCTACACTTCTACTCCTTTGTTCCTCATTCATCCAGTAACGTTTTAAGAAAAATCGTTTGATTTGACGCCCTCTGGCAACCAAAGGCATATGTCCACTGAAGCAGCTGTGGTGAACTGGTGATTCTGTGAACGCACTCTCTGATAGAGTGCGTCAGTGATTCAATTTGGTGGACTTCGAAACACGGAGTAGAATTTCCACACCTCCCTATCTTTGCTCCCCATTCGTCCACTAGTTTAATTTTCCAAAAAAAGTTCAATTGATTAAAGAATCCACTGCTGCTGGTTTGCTATACGGAGCTAGCTGCGAGGGGAGGGGAGAAGGGAAATAACTTAGCGGTGCACAATGTTGTGGATGAAATGCAATTTGCATATTATTTTGAATTGCATCTCTAGATATCAGAGCAGCGCAAGATATCAGCGCAGCAAGCTAATGTAGTTTAAATTATCAAAACTGCGCATGGATTACAGTAGTTAACGGAATTGATGTTGCACCCACACACGAGAATCGAATGAAATGAACCGCTGCACCGGTCCTACAGACTGTGGTGATGAAACTATGAACCCTCTCAAGGTTCACCGTGTTTCGATCGAAGTCCACCAAATTTGCTACAAGTTATAAGTTACGAGTTTGACACCAGTCCAGCAAAATCTTTTGCTTCAAGCCATTCATTGTGGAGAATGCCAGTGATTGACTTGCAAATAAAAAAGGTTATGAATGGGTAATTTATTTGATTATTTCTCCGCAAAGACAATCTGTAATGTCGATCTGCCAGTAGAAGTTTTGAGCTTGGACACCCTTGGAAAGACTAAGAGATCTACTTAACTGACGTCTATTTGCGGCATGAGAGCTCTGGAATGATCACCAGAAGCATCTGTAGGGTCGTTAGCTAACTGCCGGAAGATCTTGGCCATGGACCATCTGAGCCGTCCATTTCACCCTCTCGGTGGACCTCCTGCTGACACGTGGAGCAGACCTTAACTTTCTGGTTTCGCTCAACGGCCAGTAACCATATGCTGTTGCTGAATTAGAGAATTGTGGATTTCATTCAAACTAGTGTGCCTGGTGCCGTTGCCACAACCAAAATAATTGGGCCTCCGAAGGGCCAATCCATAGCTTATAGAGGACTCCAAAGTTTACCTAGTTTAGTGCCAAAAGGGCCTCTTTACAACTACATTAGTATTGAAATTTTATGTGAACAACATTAATTGATTTTAAAATGCTATAAGTTTTTACCTTTGATGAATATTTTTACAAACTATATTTTAGAGATATCCTATCACTCTTTGAATACTATTGATGTCTATGTTCTTAAAAAATTGTCATCAATAGTAAAAACTCATAGCATTTTAAAATCAATGAGTGAGATAATACTAAATTCCATTATTATTGTAGTAATAGGGTGTCATTTTTACATGGCATCAATCAAATTTTTTACATAAAATAGGAACTTCAAAAATCATTTGAGAAAACATTCTTGAAATATCCTAGGCACATTTTATGTTATTTATATTTCAAGCATAATACAAAAATATCCTCGAATGCTTATATTCACCAACTTAATACATTCTAATAGTTAATCAATTTTTTATTGATATATTTTGATCAATCTTAGAATCAAAACTATTAAAAAGGATTTTAAACAAAACATTGGTTTAAAGCACTCCTCCCAATACTATTCATTATTCAAAATATTTTTGTCAAAATGCTTGGAGGTTAACCCTTAAAAAGGATGTTGAGGATCAAAAGTGTTTAATAGATAACATTGCTAGTTGTTCATTATGGCAATAAAAAATGCACCTATTGAACCAATATTGATTGGATCATTTTGGTGACTACCTTAGTCATGGGGGTATATATCCTTCAAGAGTTAACACTTTAACAATTGACACTTAGTGTCTGATGGATGATACAAAATCCTTCTAGTGTATGACAAAAGTGAAGATATTCATTTTTGAAATTTTGTACAAAAATGGGAAGTCTTGCACAATAGTTTGATCTCCAATAAATACTCTTCAATTTCTTTTGGCAAATGAATCACATGGTACCCAAAAAGATGATTAACCCTTAAATGACAAAGGGGTGACTTTGGAAATCATCAAATTGCATTACCGTGTGAATCTTTGGCTTAAAATATTGCAAAAGTACTCGTTGGAAGTCAAGTTACTATAGAAGACCTTCCTTTTTTCCACAAAATTTGGAGGATGAATAGTTGCACTTTTGTCCTACACAACAAGATTTTATGTCAAGTAATACATTGGATGAATGAAAAGTTTGTTGGACTACACAACTCTTGAAAGCGCTTTGTTCATCATTATGGACGTCGACTCGCTTCAGGGTTAAGCTTACCACAATTACCAATCCGTCTTTCTAGGATTAAATCAGTGCATGCTAAAATATTACCATATTCTACTAATTTCCAAAAGGAAATTGTACTTCACTGTCACTAATTTCCCCAGTAACTCTAATTTTGCACCCTCACTAATACGATAAACCAGTGTACTCCAAGTTCATTGCTGCTTCAGTCTGCTCTCTACGAAACTTGACCTAATTCACCGAATTTCACTTCCGGAAGCGGGGGTTGCATTTTTTCCCATTCGAAATCATTTGAAGGTTCGACCATTTCTGTGCATTTCCAGTGTTCGTTGGCTGTGAGCTTCGCAATTTTTGTGCGTGCAAGGTACTTGCAATTTTGAACTTGAGAGAAGGTGACAAATTTTGTCCTCTGTCAATAGCAAGATCGACCTCAGTAGTTCGTCTAGTTCTGTTTTGCTATGAAATTCATGAAGTAGTGTGTTCATAACGTCGCAAACTGAGCCTTGGTTTGCTTTTTGTGTTGGCAACGATGAGCTGGGTGCAATTCAGAAAAGATAAATTACTTAGTCTTGTTTGACCGCTGTTCCTCTTGAGGGTTTCCTGAACTCTAATTTGATATGTGTTGTCTGGGCGTCCTGTTTTGAAACCTAAATTCGAGATCTAGGGTTTGCAGAGAACGGTTGATGTGAAATTTTCGAGACTGTACTTTTGCGTTTATAGAAGGTGTGGCTATAGCAGTTCGACCCTCTCCTCGCTCCCTTCGTTGTGAAATTCACAAATCAATTTAAATTAGCAAATGGCTCTTGAATTAAACTTTTAAGGAATCTGAGGGTTCGTTTGCAACCATGTGAAAAGATAAACTTGCGATGTGGACGTGGACTTGTGTCCTTCTTGAGATTTTGCTGAATCCTAATTGATGGGTATTGTCTTTGCATCCTGTTTTGAGACCTTAATTCGAGTAGGGTTTGCTGATGTGAAACTTGCAGGGCTGTAGGTTTGATTTGGACCTTCGCGTTTATAGAAGGTGTGGCAATACCGTAGTAGTTCAACCTTCTCCTTGCTCCCTTTCTTGTGAAATCCACGAATGGATTTCAGTCAGCAAATCGCTTGTGAATTCAACTTCCAAAGAATCTGAGTGTTCGTTTGCAACCATTCTGAAAAGATGAATTTACGAAGTGGACGTGGACTTGTGTCATTCTTGAGGTTTTTCTGAACCTTAATTGATGGAGTTTGGCGTTGAGACCTAAAGTAGGGTTGTGGGGTTTGCAGAGAAAAGTGCAGAAGCAGTTGAATCTATCTAGGGAAGAATCAGTTGGTGTATAGGCAGCATGTCTTTCCTATGGGAGAAGAGTGGCGCGTGGCGATGGGTGGTGATGAATAGCAAATACAACAAGGGTTTCTTTTTCGCCTTCACTAGCCTTTGTTTTGTGAGTTCGTGGGCTCTCGGAGAGGCCGTGATGCGAACTACCAACTTGTCTCAAACTGAGCTCGATGAAGAACTTCGAAAGCGAAGCAGGTCGGACTCCATGGTGAGTCCCGTGCTTTCTCTAAATTCTGATAAGCTTTTTGTATGTTTTAGAAGTCATAATGTTTTTGAGCTCTTGTAAGAATTGGAATGAGCATCTCATTCTGACATGACTGATGTCTAAGCTTGAATTTTATTAAGCATTCGTTTGCTACCATACTGTTTCTATTGGGAAATAAATGTCGAGATCACTAGACAACATACAATTTGTTTACTCCCGTGCAGATCCTGGTGTCTCTTTGCTATGTTACTAATGGTAACATAGCAGGCCAACACATTAACTTTCGCTAAACCCTTGATAGAATCAGAAGTATAGATTTCGATCTTTGGTGCTGCTTTAAAGAGTTTCTAAAGAATATCACTTGTTCTTATAAATTACACTTACTGGACGGTTTTAAACCACATGGTTGCTTGAGACTGGTTAGCTTTCTACACTTGAATTTTGTCGAGCATTAATTTCCATCTGGTTCTTTGCTATGTTAGCAAGCCGACATACAGACTTTAGCTAATCATTTGATAGAATCAGGTCCTTTTTGGTTGGTGGTGCAGCAGAGGGTCTGTAAAGAAACTCACGGTTCTTGCTGTTCTGTATATGACACCTGCTGAATGGGTTTGAACCGCAGATAGTGGGGAGAGTGAACAAGGAGAGATTAGGGCAGTTGTTGGGAGAAATTCAGCGCAAAGAAAACACGGAAGACCGGTACGCTGCAGCTCTACGTGGGGAAACATTGACAGGTCCACCAGGTGCTCGTGTGAGAGGTGGTGCAGGGACAAGTATGCCGCCTGGTGCCCCTTCTTCTTCTCCCCAAGTTGACAAGATTGCTGTCTCTTTGCAAACTGGAGCAACGGCAGGTGCTAGTGAGGCCAAAGTTCCAGCTGCTACAACCTCGTGAAACAAGCAGCTATACAAGTAGTCACTAGTGCACTGGCTTGCTTTTCAAGTAGCATCCTATTCAAACTTCCTGACAGTCACTGTAGATTTGATGAAGCTCTGGCAGCTGTTGTACATTTTTGCTTGACTGAAACAAGGGGGAGCATGGTCCCCAAATTTGATTGCAAATTGGCCGTAGAATTGTATTATCCATGATTGTGAAGTTCGGCGTGCAGTTGAACCAGGAACCATCCATTCCAGGGTGTGGTTTGAAGACCTGCATGGATGATTTTGAAGTCAGCCTGGAAAGCTGCTGTTGAGTAGCAGGAATTTCAGATTGTCATTTCGCCTTCAGAGTTCACTTCAGTTTAGCGAGAGACTGTCTCTTGAAAGTGTATTTTCTTCCTTGAAATTTGTTTTGAACTTAGCAATGTATGTTGGTACAATTGCACGTAAATTTTGACCGTTTTATTCCCAATATGACCTAACAAGAACTTAACCTTGAACATTGGATTGGTCACTGTCGAAATCATCGTTTTGGGTACTAGTACCATGTGAATCATTTGCTTACAAAAATCCAAGAGCATTCATTGGAGGTCAAACTATTGTGTAAGACCTCCCCTTTTTACACCAAATTCTTAAAGGATGAACATCTACACATTTTGTCTTACATAAAAGGATTTTTTGTCACCCATTGGACACTTTTAGGCCATTGCATCATTACATGGTTAAGGTACTTTCCCACTTGGCATTTTTAAACAAGATGTATTTAGAATAATACCTAGTTTTAATGTGAATACCTCAAGAATGTAATTACACCTTGACAATTCAATGAGAATTAGACTTGCACACAATTTAATTTTTGCAGTTGGATTTAACAAGAGTTTGATTTCAATATTATATATTATAAGCCCCCCAAATGTGTCACTAATCCAAAGTAGCCATCATCACTCTTACTAGGTACATCTCCAAAATTAATGTGTACCAATGTGGAAGAAACAATTTTAGATTCTCTACCAAAAAAAACCATTACACTTTATAATTTTTGTGTGTAGTATCTAAATGTTGTGTTCTTTGGTGTATTGGAACTTCTTTTCACTAGCCAACAAGAAAATATGGAAAATTTAACAATATAATAATAGTATGTAGGCACAATAGCAAATAGTGGGGATTGGGGCTTATTTTGGTTCAAGTGAAGTAAATACATCACACAACTTTGATGTTTGATAACAAAAATTGACATTTTGAAGAGATTGACATGGTTCCCAAAAAATTGCCAAGGCTTTTGCAATCATTAGCAAATACCTCTTCTAAAAGTGGTTGTTAAGCGGTGTCGAGTCACCTTCCAACTAGATTTGTTTGATAATAATTGATGTATATGTAAATGAACAATAAATATAGCTCATTAGACCCTGTACTAGCATTGATGCAAAAGTCAAGTGGGAACTAACCTTTAGAAAGTTTTATAATAGGAACCATGCTCAAATGTTTATTTCAATGATTGTAGGTGTAGTTTCTTTGAAATCTAAGATCCTTGTGTCGTCTTGTTTCCAAGCAAGTTGCCATCATCCTTGAAATTAACCTCATTAGAATGTATTAGGGGCTTGAAGTACCAAAATAGAGGTAGTCTGAGAAGTGAGAAGGGGTTGAATTTTTGAAGCTATTTTTTTTCATTGTTGTAGTAGTTATTTGTTTAGTTTGGAGACTAGAAGTGGGGATGCTAGTATGTGAGCTTGTGAGCGTGAGCCTATGAGCTTGTGAGTGTGTGAGCCTATGAGCTTCCACTTTTTTTTTCAATTTAAGGGTTGTAATTCTGTTGGAAACCTATGACCATGTAATTAGATGTAAAGATCTATAGTTTGAATGAACAACAAATGAATATGCCTATATGCGGTTTTGTATCCAAAAAATGAACAAATAGATTTTTAAAAATTGAGATATAATTATAATAGATAGTATTTGTAAGCAAATACACAATAATAGGTGTAGTGATTTAGGATGTTTTACTATGAAACACATAAATAAAAAAATGCAATACATCAATACCATCATAGGGGTGATACTTATAAAGTTTAAAATAGAAGGAGCATAAAAAGTAGGCAATAGAGGTTGAATATAAATATGGTAACAACAAAAGTTGTAAACATTACAACTTTATAAACATTAAATCATAAATAATATTTTTGAATGATTAAGTGATAAATTTAGTTTTGATTACAAACCTTCATATAAATTTAAAGGATGAAAGTGGTCCACCTATTTTATTTTATTTTTAATAATTTTGCTTTAAAAAAAATCTTGAACATAGAATACTTAAAATAAATTTATTAGTCATATATTACACAACAAATAAATGTATTAACCCCATAGCAAATGAGCTGAAATCAATGATCATTTTTGAAGTCAATGTTTTTCTTTTTGAATCATCCTTTTTCAAATTTTATTTGGTTACAAATAAAAATCGTTTCTAAACAATAGAGTACATAATGAATCCAATGATAGTAGATTAATAGTGCCATTAAATTCCAAGTTAAATTTTGCTTTGTAGAATTTTATAAAACTAAGGGTTGGAGTATGATTTAAGACTCATGATTTAGTATTTTATTTGGGTATAATTTTAAGTTTTAGGCCATTGAATAGAATTGTAAAATTGTTGTCACATCATATATAGACAAATTAAATTTAAAAAACAACACAATAGAAATCAATTACCAAATCATAAAAATAAACTTAGATATTGTCTAACTCAGATGCACTGAGTTCAAAATAAGAACATACTTTAGGATCATAATATCTATGAGGTGATAGAGAACATGAAGATGAATCAAATGAAACATTAGCATAAGCTAATGCTAAATCTTCAGCATAAACATGGAAGCCACGGGGACTAAGAGAAGGACTTCTAAGAAATTCAGGGTGCCGATAAAAAGGCAAGGGTTGCCTTGGTAATGGATTCATTCAACTGCAAACAACAAACCATATATTAGAGTATGTAGTAGCAAATTAAAATACAATGTTTTGAATTTATAACTAAAGTTGTTGAAAAACAAAAACAAAAACAAAACTTACTTACATAAGTCAAGTAGTATGACGTCTTCAATTGGAGAGTTATCATCAATTTCCATACTATCATATGAAGTAGAATCAAGAGTCTTAGAGACACTTATAGGTGTTTGAAGAGGCTTTAGTAACTCTTCAAAGAGTTTGGCATCACTTTCCAATGCTAGAATATGGTGATTAGAAGAATGAGCTGTTTTAATAGAAGAACTTGCATGAAACATAATACAAAATTATGAAGACATCAAAATTGAAGTATAGATACAATAATCAAATATAAAATAGAGAAAAAAGTAATTCAAAATTGTAGTTAACAATACCTGTAGAGGCAGTCATGTCTGCCACAATGCCGCGTACAGGACTCAAGCCATGAACAAAAAGCTTCATTAAAACCTCTGACTTCTCCTTAGCACCCCTCTATGGCTTGCCATCTTTTTTTCTACATAATTGGGTTGTCATATTAATGGAGTTGAAGAGAATGTCGTTTGTGCTTAAATCAACCTCGGTAATAGAAGGATCAACAGTAATGACAAGCTTTTGAGGTTGTCTTGCAATAGAGGAGGCAAATGATCGAATCAACAACAAAGCCTTAAACTTCAAAGTCTGGAAATCAAAATCAAATGAGAAAGTGCACATAAAATGAAAAGAAATGCAATAAAAGTTGAATCTAAGCTAAAAATGAAAATTTAAAATTGCTACTTACATTTTTAGATGGGTTTGTAGGATTTGCCAAATGTAAGCACTTAATGATGGTCCACTCATCCTTGATCTTTAGCTTATAGTTCTTGAAGAATCCTGCCACTTCTCTCTTCACCATAGAACTGTTAAGATAAAATAAAAGGAATGCTCCATCATCGTGAAGATAAGTAAGTGAAAATGTCATCATTATAGTCAAAAAGCTTGGAATGTTGGCATTCCAAGGCAGAATAAGAGATGGTGGATTTGAAACCTCTAGAATTGGAAGACCATCTAAATAATTTACAATGGTGAGATCCACGGTAGGTCTGTTTTGCAGTTTGCCATCAAAGAAGAATTCTCTACCTTCACTAATTTACAAAGAGAAATTTCAAAAAGTTCATCTCATTTAATGATTGAAGGTGTAAAAGCCACAAAACATTAAGAATTAAAAGACATGGATTATATAAAACATATAAGGTTTCATAACAAGAAAGTATGAATTAAAAAAGAAACCCAATAATATGAATGAACTCACCTTTGATAGAAAAGTCACAATGTCATCATACGGTACTCCAAATGTACCATTCTTCTTTTTCTCCTCGACAATTTTAACAAATGAATCATTCAAGATTAAATCCAAAGATGTATGATTTGTAGACAAATGAGCCGAAGTACTCATCATACCTTTAAGCTTGAGAGGTAGCTCAAAGATAGGAGAGGAAATTGATACCAAAACTATAGGAGTAGAAACTGTCTTTTGCCACTTTGAAGGAGGAGGTACTACTTCAATATTTGAAGAAGATGGCTCAGTAACAACAAGGTTCTTGAGAGTGTCTTGAACTGGAACATCTTCATCAGAATCATCAACTTGAACCACTAACTTCTTTGTTTTTGCCTTTGTCTTCTTGGGCTTTTTAGTTGCATCTTTCTCCGTTATTTTAGGAACATCTACAATTGTACCTTTGAGAGCAAGTTCAATAGAATCTTGAAGCACAATGTCAAAAGTAGAAGGTCTTTTAAGGAGACAATCCAAATACCATCCACACTTATCTAAATGTATGGGATCCCAAGACTTCATAATCCCCTTAGTGAACATGTACTCTTCACTTTCTTTGTCCAAATAATTTGCAAAGAAAATGGGAGATTTGAAAATGGCTTTGGTAGGGAAAAGGACATACTTGAAGTACCTATACAAAACCCTTTGCATAGCTGATTTGAAGTTGAGTTGCTTGTCAATTTTATGATTCTTATAGATTCCCTTATCCACAGCAAATTCATGAAAGAAGGCAATATCCCACAACAATATGCGCATTATCTCTATATAATAAAAAATAGTGGGCAAAGGATCCATATCATTTGGAAGATAGTTGATAGACACCCCAAGATTAGCCACTGTAGCATCAAAAAGCTTTTCTATCTCAATAACCAATTGCCATATACAAAATTTCAATTAGAAGAATGTAACAATTGAATAAAAAAATTCAAAGAAACAATAGTAAAAGAATAAAAAGGAAAGAAAAGTATTGACTTGAGCCTACTATATAGCTTAATGAAGCAACTCATGGAAGTCAATGTCGTTGAATTTTCCCTTAGGGAATTTGAGAGCCTCATGAAGAACAGGAGACTTATTCCATCTCTCTAGCCACTTGACCTTCATAGAAGTGTCCATTGCTGAAGTTGCCGACATCCACAATTTTTCTTGAATCATCTCCGGACTGTCATCATGAGTTTCATAGTGATACTTCACTTGCTCCAAGAATGTTGTTGTGTGCTTCGGATCTGCAATGGAGAGTTTCTTCTTCAATTTTGAATGAGAAGCTACCTTTACCTTGTCAACAACTTTGGAAATCCATTCGTAAACTGCCGTTGGAGTCTAATTTGTTGAATTGGGATATTTCTCATAAAATTTCCTTTGAACAATAACAACAGCATCTCCCAATTCTTGTTGCATAAAAAAAATGATATATGAGAATAAGAAAAATTGTATATGATGACAAATGTTATGCATATTAGAGCAACCTAATATTAATTAAAATAACCAAAATAAAGATTTAAAGATTGGATTCAAATACAAAATAGTAAATAAAATATTAAAAATGAACCTGATATAAGATTCCATTTAGAGACTCAATAGTAAGAGTGAACCAAGTCCTCTGTTTTGACTTTTGCTTCGCTTTAGTTGCAATAAGATCCTCTTTTAAGACAAGGTTTTTGAAATATGAGAGTAGTTGTCCAACAATATTTTTAATGCGATAAAGTTTGTGAACAAAATTGATAGAAACACGGAATTTCTGGTTTCTCCTATCAAAACAAAATTCATTGTGTTAAAATGTGCAAAGTGAACATCAAACCAATAAGAAGGTAGAATATTAAGAATTACAATGGTCCAAACCAAACAAGCTTGAAAGACTAAGTAGTAAAATGAAATCAAATTTGATAATGAAATAGAAGAGATTACCAATTGACTTCATGCAATGTTGCCAATGTAGTTGCAATGTCACCTTTGACCTCCAAAACAATACTTTCAACAACATAATGCTATGTAAAGTCATTGGCATGATTACGGTTGATAATAGGCAACCATGCTTGTAAACGTTCGTTGCCATCCCACACCATGAACATCTTGCCAGAAAAAACTTTGAGATCTTCATCATTTTGCAATTCTTTCTCAAACGCAACATTAGCTTGCAGCCAATTGTCACTCCACAATTTCACAATATCATCCGTGACGTCAACTGTCTTCTCTTCATTATTCTTCAAAGCCACATAAAAAACTCCATTCCCCTCCATGTAACCACAAGTAACAAAGTGTGCAGCTAAATTTATGACATCATTTTTCAAAAAAAGTCTTACAACCGGCAAAAAAATCATATGACACAAAAGAATATTGATTTTCGATTTTGCCCATGGTTGATACCTCAACCACTCAAGACGAAAAGAAATGTTGACAGTCTCTTTTAATAAGCCATGCAATTCTACCTCTAACTAATCTTTAAAAAGAGGTTGAAGTAAAGCACCTAATCCTCATGCTTATGGATCTCCTCGAATCAACATCTTTAAAATGACATGTAAATGAAAATTAGAAGAAGTTGTAGCTTCTTATATGCATTGAAGAATATGTAATTGAACACCTCAACCGTTAACAATTGGGGATTTGGGGTGTAGAAGGGCTGAAAATTTTTAGCATTAAAGCAATTTCCGCCAAAACAAGAAAGCATCTCTAAGTTTGTAAAAGCGTGGCCGTTGACGGCTGGGGTGTAGAAGGACTGAAAAATTTCAACATTAAAGCAATTTCCGCTAAAACACGAAAGCCAATCTAAGTCTCTAAAAGTATGGCCATTAATGATCAGGGTGTAGAAGGGCTGAAAAATTTCAACATTAGAACAATTTTTGCCAAAATACAAAAGCAAATCTAAGTCTATAAAAGCATGGTCGTTAATGGCTAGGGTGTAGGAGGGCTAAAAACTTTCAACATTTGAGAAATTTCAACCATAATACAAAACTAAATTTAAGTCTCTGAAAGCATGGCCGTTAACAGCTATGGTGTAGAGGGGTTGAAAAATTTCAATATTAGAACAATTTCAGCCAAAACACGAAAACAAATCTAAGTATCTAAAAGCATGGCTATTAACGGCTAGGGTATAGTAAGGCTCCAAAATTTCAGCACTAGGCAAATATGTAGCATCTAGTGAAGAAAATTTAAGTCTTTAAAAGTGTAGCCGTTAATGGCTGGGGTGTAGGAAGGTACTAAAAATTTAAACATTAGAGCAATTTCAGCCATGTAGTAAAGCACATTTCAGCCTCCAAAAGTGTGGCCGTTAACGGCTGGGGGTCTAGGAGGATTGAAAACATCAACAATGAACTAGTTTTTGAGAAAACAGAGAAACTCATTTGAGCCTTCAAAAACAAGGCTGTTAACGGCTGGGGGTCTAGGAGGGCTGAAAATATCAATAGTGAACTAGTTTTTGAGAAAATGTAGAAACTCATTTGAGCCTCTAAAAGCGTGGCCATTAATGATTGGGGGTCTAGGAGGGCTGAAAATATCAGCAATGAACTAGTTTTTGAGAAAATGGAGGTACACATTTGAGCCTCCAAAAGCATGGTTGTTAATGGCTAGGGGTCTAAGAGGACTGAAAATTTCAACAATGAACTAGTTTTTGAAAAAACGGAGGAATACATTTGAGCTTTTAAAAGTGTGGCCGTTAATGACTAGGGGTCTAGAAAGGCCTATAAATTTCAGTAGTGAACTACTCAAACAAATCAAGGAAAAAATTTGCATCCCAAAAGTGTAGCCATTTATGGTTGGAGTATTCTTTTACTGGAAACCCTAAATTGAAATCTAAAGAAAATGTGGCTGTTAACGATCGTCCATTGTGAAATTTAAAAAAAAAAAGCATTTTAGTAAATTGTAATCTAACATGAAAGCAGACTAAAGCTTACAAAGCATAGCTATTAACGACTGGGGTTGAGGAAAGCAATCCAAAATCGAGCGACGCACCTGAATTTGCTTCATTCTGTACAATTGCTGTCCCATCATGTGCTTTGTTTAGTGGTTCTCTATGCCCTCCTTGCCACTCAAACTCTGCTATAGCCTCCCCCTCCTTCATGGTAGTAGCTTCCCCTTCTTCCATTGATTCTTCTTCTTCCTCCTCGTTGAAATGTTGCCTTGGCACCTTCGGAGGCAACACAAGGTTTAGGTTGAAACTAATCTCCAAAAAACAAAAAAACAAGGAAGAGATTGGTAGATATATCTCAAAAGAATCTTGTAAATAACTTCTTCAATTTTGAAGATTTTAAGCCAAAAAAATTATACCCATAGATTCTACGGGTCAAATTCACTTCAATTTTTTTCAAGATTTTTGGACATTTCATAAATTTTACAAAAATTGGCAAAAATTGCTAAAAATAAAAGTGGTAGATTTTGACTAAAATTCTTTGAAATCGGAAGATTTCAGAAAAGATTCCAAGATGTTGTTTTAGTTTTTTAGGCCGTAAAAGACTCAATATGTATCCATTTTTTACATCCTATACATTGTTAGAATCGGGCTTCCGATGTGCAAAAAATGATGCAAAGTTGCTAAATCTACATTTAAGAAATTATTTCATATACATACAAAGGTAATGGCACTTGGGATAATTATTTCCTTACCATTTCTTTTGCACTTGTAAGATCTGCCTCCAACTCTGATGCTAGCAATGCTTGTTGTTCTTGTTCTTGCTCTTCTTCTTCGTCTATTTCTTCTTCCTCTTCCTCCTCTTCGTTAATGTATTGATCCCAATCACAACAACTAGAGGCAATACCTGGTTGAGCTTCACATGAAATGGATTCAGCCTCTATGATATCTTCCCTACTTGCTTCACATGAAACAATACCTTCATATGTTAAATTCCTTGTTGTGTCCGACAAATCAATTGTAGTGATTCGAGGCAATCGTCTAATCATTCTAGCCCTTAACAATTGTTTTTTACTCGAATAATAAAAATTACCTTTCCTCCTTTTATTTCTCCTACTCTCACTTGGAGTGTCCAATGCTAACAATGGAGGAGATAAGTTTTCATGCATCTAAAATAATTAATTAGCAATGCATTACAATATCAACATCCTTAAAATTACATCACGGACACTCTTTGAAACATACATTTCTACATACTACTTCATTCTACTTTGCAAGATTTTATATTCTAAGAGACTTTAGAAGCTCTTCTCTACATGATTTAAATTCTATTTCATAATTGATTGACGTTTTACGTGGTTTGCTATTGATAACATAATTAAATACAAGATTCTTAAACAATCTCCAAGTATGAAATTATAATTGCAAGCATGTGGTGAATCACCATCTCTTGTTAGTTCCTGTTCATGCATTACTAATATGGTCTTACAAAGATTGATATGTCCTTTTCTAATTAATGCCATACAGTACGCTGCCTTCCATTTCAAATATTCTTTATATACCTTCTTTTGTATCAAATCTTTATATGATAAGTAATAACATGCCCTCACATTATCAATCCAAATTCAAATTTCAATTCATCCATTTGGAATGACCCTTCTTTATATTCACAATCCTTACACTTTCAAATATAATTGCTTGCTTCTTCTTCCTTTTCAATATTATTGCTTACTCACTCATTTTTTTAATGCTTCACTATGGCTAGTATTGCCACTAGAGGTCATGAGGTCCTATTTGTTTTACCCTTAGGGAGTGAAGGTTACATACATGTGCCTACCCATCTCCTTCATGTCTGCTTTGGATTCTCCCCTTCTTCTATCATTGTAGAAGAAGAAATTCAAGATGACTATGGTGTTGTTAAAGAAACTATCTTGCAGGCAAGATGTAGCAATTAAGAAGGATTCTATTAGCTTCTTCCAACAGGACGCTATAAAATTTACGGTCTCTTGTCTAAATTTTTGCCAATTTCGACTCAAATACAAACATATGTTTCTGATTAGTCCAATGTTGAACGCCCATTATTATGACTAGTAAAAGTAGAGTCTCTAGATAGTGGATGTTCCCAAAATGATATTTTGTTTACTGTCAACAATGTCAAATGCAAGTCTTTAGAACTAGTCATAGAGTTATCTAGTGATTCAAAAGGCGAGATTCCAATTAAAGCTTGTCAACCTTCCTCTTCAAATGCTGCTTTGCCATCCACAGTGGATTCATTCATTCCTACTACCTTTCGCACTATTCCTAGTAGTCTTGCATCGTCTAGATTTTCTCGTCCTTCTCTCCCTTCCAATCATTACGATTCTCTAAGTGTATTATAGTGCCTTTGCAAATTGTCTTCTATACCCAAATCATGAAATGAACTTACCCAAATTGATTTTGATTCCATTGAATATCAAAAGGTCCAGTTTCTCCGACTTCATTTTGATGGAGATGTGCTCTTCGAGTTGCCGCCATGTCGTGGATCTACATATGGGGCTAGAGGCATGGAAGGCATGGATAAGCGGTATGATGATTACACATGGTGTTGCACTATGACGTTTAATATTCATAATGACTTAGATTTAAAGTTTAGAAAGTCGCTTTGTATTGGGTACTTGATCTGTGAGAATCCAAGATGTGACTATCGCACACGAGCTTCAAAAAGTAACAAAATTGAGTGGATTGGGACCACTAGACATCCTTTTAGCCTAGGTCAAATTCCTCTACCAAAATCTACTATGCTCTGTCAAGTTTGTAGACAATCTCCTACTTGCCTCAATCTATGTAACTCAAGAATATATTACATACTTAGAAGCAAAGATTTGTCATGTGTATGCGTCCATTTGGGTGTCCATTCGCATCCAGTTGCTGATGGTCAATGCAAAGAGTCTCTTGAAGCAATCACTGGATTGATTGCTCATGAAGTGGCTAGAACTCCAAGTGCCAAAACTTCCGCTATCACCATGGCGACAAGCAAGGAATTCCTTGATACATTTCTTATTCATAATGGACCAAGACCAAAGGAGATGCTCCATGATGATGCGTTAGAGAATGTTATGGATAAATTTCAGCTCTTTAGTTCACCAAATGTACGCAATATGATATCTTCTTTTCGAAGCAACAACAAAGGTGGTAGTGAAATTGATCGAATTCTTGACATGAAGGGACGTGCCAAAATGGAGTATATCCACGATAGTGTGTTTCCTAGACAATGACAAGAGAAGGTCTATTTGTTCAAAATGCTTGTAGATAGACCTAGTAGTGGAGTTGATCTTGTACAACAAATGCAATCAGGTGGTAACCTCGAGAATTGCTTTATCATGTTTGATTATGTAAAAAGGATGAAATTATGGACAACTATTGCTTGTCACATCTATGACTCTACTTATTGCAAAGTCATGACCATCGCCGTTTGTGATATACAAACTGAGGGCACCGAAGGCCAAATCATTTTTTGGCGTTGTTTGATTATGGTACAAAATAGAAGATCAAATCCAACCTTCAAGGGATTTATGTGTGATAGTGCTCAAGCCAACTTTAATGCAGTTCGCATTGTGTATGGATTAGGGGATCCATCCGTTCCAATAGTAGATCGTGAGAGGACTTGCTTATTTCATTGGGCAACAAGTATCCACAAGCACACAGAGAAGCTAATTGCCAAAGAGTTCCAACACTAACAAATCTAACTCTATAGGCAATACAAGGATGCAACATCAATGTCCAATGCAAACAAGATGTATCTAAAAATTAGAGCTTGGTAGTATTCTTCTGGAGCTGTGTCAGAATCAACAATTCGTAAACTTGAGGATTGGCTCGTATATTGGCATTTTTGATATCATCAATGGAGTGGATTCATAGAAACGGTATGACCTTTTCTCTACTTTCATTTTTTCCTTATTTCTTATTCTAAACAATAAACCATTTGAATAATGACTTCATTGATTATTTTTGCAGAAATTGACAGTAAAAGAACTAGCAGACATTTCAACGTATAACCTAGTAGAAATAGTGCACAACAAATGGATGCAAACTTCTGGCAAACGTAGGTCTGACTTGTTCGTTGCCACGTGCGATGACTGGGTTCATGCCTTTATGTAGATGACCAACTATAGAGCTTATCTTTGTGGGGGCCTTTATGGAAAGGCCCTTCTAAAGAAGATTTGAAATTGAAGAGAGCCTTGGCATGTGGAGGTGGAAAGAAAATTGCAAACGCACTCAATGAGATGCTTGGAGTGAAAGACATTTGCACTTGAATTCTACACTTGAAGGGAGAAGAGGTATTTGGATCTAGCAAAAGAAAATTGGATCTTCCAATTAGTTCAGAAGGTGATTTTCATCATCTTGACAAGGTGAACTTTTCTCATCTTTAGGTTTAAACTAGATCAACCATTGCTAGAGTGTAACTTGAGACCACCGTTGAAAAATTTAATACAGTCATACCCCATACTCAATCTATGGTAGAAACAGATTGTGATACATCAGAATGGCATATAGCAAGAATTTCATACAAGTCAAGAAAACAATGTCACGCCATTCAAAAATATACACAAGCCAAATGCAAGCTATTGATTATTAGGCATAATAAACCCACTGCTGCCTCTACTTACAAAGGGCAAAAGTGTGAATATAAAGGTAAAACACTTCAAACCGAGGATTTTTGGTTTTGTACTGACCAAATTGCATGATGTGTCATGGAACCTAAGCGTTCCTATGTTCTTACTCGACCTAGGATCTTTGAGGTTTGGCATGTTCTCACAAATACCAACCTTACTCGTGCTGAAATCATAGAATTTGAAAAAGCTGGCTTCCGCTACAATCTAGTATGCTAATGTCACCTCAATGTCTATTCACCTCCTCTAGGATATTTGAGCCTATGCTCTAAATTCATCCTCGATCAGCACATACTGAAAGAATCTCCTCTATTCGGAATGGAAAACAAGTTCGGCAGAGTAGTAAGGCCCCCACTGAAAATCACCGCAACAAATGGGAAAGCGCAAGGAATGTTATCACAAGTATAACTAGAGTGAACTTCCTTCCTTATCTTAGACTTGGGGCTATTATTACACTTTTGTCTGGAATTGAGCCTAACCAAAAGATTTATAACATTACACTTTGCAATTTCCCATCTTGTACTTGTCCCCATTATGGAAGTATGAATAGAACCTCCATTGGAAAGTGCGGCATGTACATAAACTGCAAACACCTTTATTACATCTTTCGTTACTTTTGCAAACTAGATTATAAGATAGATACATTCATCCATATTCCTACCCTTAGCTTAGATGAAGTGAAGCAAGTACTTCTTGGAGCTGGGATCATCAAGACATGTGAGTGAGTAAGTTAATTGATAGATATTAGCATGATATGAAGTAGATACATATTATCAATATATTATCTTCAAAATTCCCATATTTCAATAGCAAAATCTTATATTTAAATTCCAATATGTATTCACTTCTACAATGAAAGGATATTTTATTATGTACAAAATTTTTGACATCCTATGATATTTTTATTACATTTGTCTTCCTCCCATTCTTAGATTTGATTCTAAATTACTTGTATTCTCACTTCATCAACCCACTTTGGGACAACCTCTCAAAATATAATATAAATTTTAAAATATCCAATAATACCAACTTTCCAAGGTTTAGATTTCAAATCCACGATTATGGGTCATGTGGTAATAGGTCAAAAAAATTTAATTCAGAAAATTTTGTTGAAAAAAAATTAATGTTTTGATTTTATTTAAATAAAATTTTGAAATTACATCATATTCTAAATTTCTAGGCTTTAGGCTCACACAATCCCTGCTCACCGCTCTCAGGCTCACACTCACACGCTCACACACTCACATGCTAGCGTCATTGAGACTAGAAGGGGACTTCCTCTACATAATTGAGTGTCAAAGTCATGTCTTCTTGTAGTTGGTTACTTTTGAAGAAGTAGCCTTTGAATAAATGAAAAATGAACATTTATTAATATAGTAAGTCAATTTAAAGCTTTGGCAACCTTACATAGTTTAGAATTGTAATAGTTTGGTTCTATAATGTTAATGACAAGCATTGCATGGAAAAGCTTACTTTGTATATCTCATCTCCATGGTATACAAACATTGCACTAACACTTTCATTAGAGAATACACTTGTATATCTCATCTTTAATCCATCTACAAAAATTTTGATTTAAGAGCTCAATGCATTGGTTTAGTTTTGTGCACTTTTGCTCTTGACTTTGTGCTTCACATACTATTCATGCAATTAGATAGTTGTTAGATTTAGTGCAATGGTGGTGGTTGTTGTTTGGATACTACATTTGCAATTTTAGCTATAATTCCTAGTATAGGTGTATAAGAGTAGAAATATTTGTATTAATTCACATAAACAAATTTTCTTTTTCATCTTTCAAATGCAAAACCAATTTTGTATTACAATTAAGATGAAGTGAGTAGTGACAATGGCCTTGTAGTGTAAAGTATTCAACAATGAAGCTATTAGACTAAGTAAATAATCATAATACTTTTCCAGAGACTGTTGTAAATGAAGAATCTATTGGAAGTAGTTTGATTACCCATGTCTATGCCTAAAAAATAATGAACAAGGGCAATAAGGGATAAGTTCCATAACTTGCTATAAACAAAGGTAGTAATAATTAAAATGATTATAATTGTTGTTTCATCAAATGTCCTCTCATACCATAGACATCTACCAACTCTATTGTTGTGTGAATTTGTATTAACATGTAACTACGTAATTGCAATTCCATCTCCAAATTAAGCCATCTTTTGTTTTTCCATCTTTTGTATTCACATTTACATCTTCAAAGTGAATATTTGAAAATTTTATAAAATATTTGTATCTTTTTAGAATAATTGCACTTGCACTAAGTAAGCCCAAATCTTCATTCAAATTTAACACAAGTGTTTCAAACTACAATAGTAGAATTATTCCATTAAATTATCAAATACACACTCTTTTATGATTTGAAATAAAAACAAAAGGTGGAAAAACAAGAGATAACATTGATGCTTTGAAATCAATTTTTGAATTTTTGAATTTTTTGTTCTCCAAAATGAATCAAACTCAAAATTTCTTCAATTAACATGAAACTTGTTTCATAATTTTTTTAATTGAACACTTGCCAATATCTCATAATTCCACAAGAATCAACATTTGTATACAAATATTGTAATACTAAAATTAATACAATTTATGTCTATTTTTTCAATAAACCATATTCCTAATGCAATTAGTATTTGGAAATTGCTTTAGATTATGTAAGACTATGAAGTCCTATTGTCAAAACATGAGTTCACTATCCACTGAAAAAACGCGTACCACCCTGGTTTGCATTAGTTGCCTCCCTTCTTTCAAAAATTTATAGGCTATTGATTTTTTTTAAATGCTTAACCTCAAAATTGCTATTGATTTTTCAAAAAATCACAAGCCATTGATCTTGGGAGATTTAATCTAAGCTGTCCAAATATGAAATATAAAATGAATACTAGATATGGATACAATATTGCATACAAATATATATAAAATATTGAATATGGATAACGGATACGAATATAGTACTGCATACAAATATATATTGAATATAAATACCGAATATAGATACAATACTAGATACATGATGAATTGCCCTATATTGATTGTCACTATGCTGGTTTCTAAAAATTACAAGGAGGGGGTTGGAAATGAAAATTTTAAAATCTTAATGCACAGTGATACAAATTGTCACTATACACTATAAAGTGGCAGTAACTACCAGTTACACAATTTGAGTTCACTATAGCATAGTGAGATAGTCATTTTTATAAACCTTGTTCAAACATGAGTTCACTATAGCATAGTGAGATAGTCATTTTTATAAACCTTGTTCAAACATGAGTTCACTATAGCATAGTGAGATAGTCATTTTTATAAACCTTGTTCAAACATGAGTTCACTATAGCATAGTGAGATAGTCATTTTTATAAACCTTGTTCAAACATGAGTTCACTATAGCATAGTGAGATAGTCATTTTTATAAACCTTGTTCAAACATGAGTTCACTATAGCATAGCAAGATAGTCATTTTTATAAACCATGTTCTATATATTCAATGAGTCTCTCACATATTGTGGTCATCAAAGTTCTATATTCAAACCTATGGTTGCCTATACTTATTTATTTATGCGCTTGTTAGAATAGAGAACAAGAAGATAATCTAAGATTCTCTTTATATAGAAAGGCCTATGAACTCCAATCATCACCTCTTTCTAGTGACCTTCAAAGGGAGGTCAACTTACTACAATCAACTTTGGTAGATTTCGAGACTAGAAAATTGGAAGGCTAGAAGATTTGTTCTTGTTCTAGATGGCAACTTTTTAGAGACCTTCTTTCTATAGAGTTCTTCAAAGCCATGAGGGAATCCCCTTCCATCTCTTCTATTACCAAGTTACATGATGAACAAGGTGTGGTGCATTAGGAAAGGCAAGAGTTACAAAATATTTGCCCTAAATGCTACACAAAATTGTATGCAAAAGAGAACTCATCCATTCAAATAGAGCTAGATAGAGTGGAGATACTTTCTTATGTTCAAAATAAATTCACCCCTTCTATGGATGAACAACTAGAATAACCTTTTGATAAGGGCAAATTTCACCAAGCCTTGCTTCAAATAGCAAAATCAAAAAGCCTTGGACCAGAAGGGATTACTACAAAGTTCTTTTATACTTTTTGGGATCTCATTGGAGATGAATTTATAGAAATGGTCAAGACCTCTATCATCCAAGACAAGTTACCATATGGAATGACATCAAGGATTATAGCTTGGTTATTCAAGTCTAGAGATCAGGTTGATCTTTCCAATTGGTGACCAATTACACTCTTGAATGTCTCTTATAAAATTGTTGCTAAAGCTATGCAGATTAGACTCCAACAATTACTAAAGGATGTCATCAACCCAAAACTATCCGCTTTCTTGCCTTTTCAACATATCCTTGGCAACATTCTCATGTAGTATGAAACGGTACAGTGGGCCAAGGACTCAAACCAAGACCTAATTTTCTTGAAATTAGATTTCACCAAAGCATATAATGTCATATCTTGGGACTTCCTTCTTTGAGTTATGACAAAGATTGAAATCTTTGTCTTCTTTTCCCACCTAGTAATGAGGTTGCTTCAAGATGCCTCTGCATCTGTTTTAATTAATGGTCAAGCTACTTCAACGTTTCTCATACAGAGAGGAAAATGTCAAGATACCCACTAGCCCTATACAGAGAGGCACTTAATATGGCAACTATGGTTGAATAAAATTTAGATAATATACATAGCATCTTGCTTCCTAACAATGACTCCTCCCAACTTGCATCACAATATACTGATGATATTGGTTTATCCATCAAAGGACAAGAAACTGACCTTCAAAATTCCATTTCCCTCCTATAGAAATTTGGTAGAGCATTAGGACTCATAATCAATTAGACTAAGAGCATTGCCTACTGGTTTTCCTCAAAAACCAAACCAACATGAGTAGACAATTTTAACCTTACATGAGCTACTCCAAGATCACTATCCAAACTTCTCGGTGCTCTTTTTGGTATGACATTGGAGACAATCAATACTGATGGTTTCCTTTAGCAGAAGATATTGAAAAAACTTTCATATTGGACCTCACAACATCTTTTCCTTGTAGGACATGTGACCATTGTTAATGTAGCACTCTTATCCATAATATACTATTTTATAGCTATATGGAAGGAGTCCCTTCAAGCTATTCGTATCATCCGTGGTCTTCTAAGGAGTTTTCTCTAGAGTGGTAATGAATATGTGACCAAAACTCATGTTAGTTGGATGGATTGTTGTGTCCCCAAGAAAATTGGTGGGCTCTTATTACTTGACCTTGAGGTCTCTCTTATAGCTCTACTAGCAAAGTGGGTTCTATTTGCTATTGAGCCTGACATTACAAACCTTAAAATACTTCTTAGGTATAGAATCTCTAGAATGAAACCTCATGCAAAGTGTAGATATTGGTTCCCCTCTCAAGCATGGCTTATGGTTTATAAACCTTTAGTTATGAAGGGCTCTAGAGTTTGGAATAGAATTACAAGTGCTTGGAGGAAGATTGTGAAATATATTGAACCTTTACCTCCCACTAATTCAGATGAAGTCCTCACAATTAGCACATGATGATCTTCAAGCTACTTTGGTTCAAACTTTAATTTCTTTATTAACAAAGCTAGAATTTAAGCTCAAGGCGGGTTACATACCATTGGCAATCTATGGGACTCCAAAATTCACAACTTCATCCCCTTGGCATATAGTTTCTACTTTATTTCATTCATAGAAATGGAAAGACATCATTGATACTTTCTAATATCAAGCATACCTCCAATTTGGCTAGATATTCTTAAGCATCAATCCGACAAGGCTCAAGTTAATGAATGGGTTGGAGTTTTTCCAAGTAGTGATGACCTCATTTTCACTCTAATCTAGAAAAATTTAGTCCCTAATAACTCTATCTTTCTTCCTTACATTCAGTTATTGACCCTCCTTAACCAAACTACCACATTTTCCGTAGGAGCTACATCCTAGCAATTAGACAAATCCACTATACTAGAAGAAGTAGTGGGCCTATTAGGATTAGTATAGCAAGTTTGGATTTCCTTAGTCTAGAAAAGTACTACTAGAACCCCTTATCTCCTCTATTCAAGAGCTACTAATTCTCTGGCTCTTGACCCATGGAAATGGCGATGGCAAGATGGTTTACAATTCTTAGCCTACTCAACAACAATTGGATACAAACATATTACACAAAACTTTCAGCTCACAAGATCTATTCCATCTAAATGGGAAGGTAATCTCCCACCTTCCTTTTCCTCGGATTGGATGGACGTTTGGTTTAAAACCAAGTCATAGAAAAAATCTGCCTTCACATAGTCCATCTTCCACAATACAATAGTGATCCAAACATGGAGAGCACGTATAAACCCAAATATTGACATTAATTGCCTATATTGCAATTTAGGAGTTGAAGAATCTCCTTTGTATAGATTTTACTCTTGCTAGAAAGCAATGGAGATGTGGAACTATGTTCATCTATTATTTATCATCTTCAGGGCATTCAACTGTGCATAGGGCCACATGTGAGAATGACTTTTACCCAATGTATCTTTGGTTCTTCAACACCTAGATGCTTCCAAGACATAAAGACTATTTGGTCCCTACTTCGAGGTTCTATCCCTAGGATTATTTAAATTTCCCACATCAACAAGGTCTTCTCTCAAGAACAATGGCTTTTAGATGTCACTCAAAAGGCCATTTGGGAGGAGCTTCTTTACTCAGGTCACATAGCTCAATTAAAGGCTCAACTTGATGTCACTCATTGGCTACAAAAGGCGTCTTCTATTTGGGCCAAATTTGATAAAATTTGGCTCATATCCTCAATTTTAACTCATAGGGTCGGCACTTACATTGTTTGAAACAAGAGAAGACCCCCTCTTGTCTTTTTCTCTAGATTTTCCATTTTGTTCAATTTCTTTTTTGCCCTTATCTCTTCATTGTCCAACCTTTGTTGGCTTAGCCATTTTGTTCTTGGTTTTTTTTTTTTTTAATGCAATATTTCTTTCCATTTGTTAAAAAAAATAAAAAAGTAAAAAATACTTGTTCATTTATAAACCATTGCCAAATTAGTATGAAATTCATTTTTAGTATTCCCATCCCTCTTTTTGGACTTTGATTTAATAATAGGAACTTAATTGTTTAGGGTTTAAGATAGTGGTCTTCAATATATTAGGTACTCCATAAGATTTTTAAAAATCATGTTGTACTTGATTTAGTATAGATTCATTTCAAACATAGGATTTTCAAACTTGAATATTACATTTAATAATTTGATGAATTTTGAGGAGGATCTTTAACCAAAAGCATCCATGAGACATCAACTTCTATTATAAGTTAGCAATTGTTACATTGCTGAGGTCCCATGATCGTCCATGCACAGACAGTCGTTCCCCTTCATACGTCAGTGCCAACTGTGTCAGTTCGGATCTGAAACTCACGAGAACGAAAGTTTCCAATTGCTGCGAGAAAGATTGTAAGCAAGAGAGCAAATTTGTGAGGAAGGCGGTAAAAATTCAGAATTCTTGGTCAAGTTGACAAAGGCTTGTTGAGTTAAGATACTGCGCATGACAGGAACGATTGAGCCTACTGTACAGTAAGGTCTAGCTCATTTACGAATTTTTCAGACCAGGCTCACTAGAAATTTCAGCAACTTCAAGAAGCTCTCTGTGTACTAAAAAAAATGAATCAATTTTGAAATTTCAAATTGTATTGGAATCACATTGAAGTCTACTTCAACTTAATAACAAGTGGAAAATGAATAATGTAAAATCATATTACAAGTTGGATTGATTTTATACACTATCTCCCATTTCATAGAAGATAGTGAAAGACTTCTTGCATTAGGATGAAGAAAAAACAAAAAGTCATACAAAATTTTAAAGTGGCATATGATCAAGTGTCTCAAAAGCAATTGTGAAGATTCATTTCTAATATGTACCTTAAATTATAAGTTGTAATTTTCACAAATGGTGGTAACACCAAATGGGAGATAGTGTATAAAGAACATCAAACTCTTTGTATGATTTTCAATTACATATGTGCATTTGTAATGGTGGTAAAGTAGACTTCAGTGTGATTCCAATGCAATTTGCAATTCCATTCATGCTGGACTGCACACGGGCCTCCCAAAGTTATCCAAATTTTCAGCAGGATTCAGAATTCGTAAATGAGCTAGACCTGACTGTATAGTACTGTACACTCGAATGTGCATGGTCACATTGATGCGGAGACCTGCGATCCGAAGATGAAAATTGCAGCTGACTTCGCTGAGACCCTGCGGAAAGTAACAACACCAACCTCAACGAAGACGCTTGATGTGCCTTGACAAGCATCGGGACCAACTTGGCATAACAAGAGGACTCGTTAATATATATTTCCACAGCTATTTGCACCATACCGCAAACATCTAACGCCACAACAGAAGCCAATCCAATTTTCCGAATGACCTATCCAGCAGTTGGCTTCAGAGCTGGAGAAAAGCTTGATGACAGATAGTTTCGAACAGTCGGAGGCTGCGGTAGTATTAGCTTGGGTAAGCCTGTATTCACAATGAACACCTGCACCTATATTAAAGTCAGAAACTCGAGTAATAAGTACTCAATGAGGAGCAGGTGTGTCAATAACTTCAAGGTCTGCACGCAGCAAGCACAAATATTGTGTACCCAAAATACTATACACACAATTGTATGATTTAAATCTATCTAGATAAGTAGACATCCTGGATAGAATTTCACTTCTGGGCATGAAATTCCTGCACCTTCAAACAAGACTTAAATTACAAGTGTACCAGCAGACCAGCTATATAAATAGACGACACTATATAAGCTAGGTCATAATAAATAACATAACATATTCCGTCAAATTATTGATAATTACCAATAATCAATATAATAATAAAAATAATCAATACAGCAGCAGCGTCCTGTCACTGATTATGATCAACTCGGCACATTTAACAAAATATCAAGCTCAGAATTTAAATTCCAAGTTTGACCAGAGCTACACCTCTCTGCTAACTACAACACATAAGGGTTCGAATGTTTGAATGTTAACAGGTGGAAACGTCCTAGGACATTTCACAAGCGCAACATCAAAGAACAAGGTAACTCAAAAACACTCCCCTCGAATGGACCTATGTGGGTTGGTGCAATAAACCTATGTGAGCAGAACCCTCTGCCACAAAACTAAAGCCTCCTTTCGTTTCTCTCCTCTCAATTACACGTACACTGGCTGAGGTGACATATCACCTCATAACAAAAACTCTACCGCCTCCTTGGCACTTACTAGTAGATGGCCCAAGGTCACAGATTCTATATGGCTCCTGAGCTAGAGCCCAATGAAAGTACGAGAAGAATCCTGTAAGCATTTTACTTTGTAACAATGCATCAAATCCCCTGTTCTAAAAGTCCGCCCAAGGTGCCCTAATATCAATCTGAGGTCAAAGACCAAAGACCCCTTGTAGGACAACTATGTAAGATCCTTCAAGACCCACCACTGAACAACCAGTACTAGAATATACGGGCCAAGTTAACTAAACTTGAGAGCCACATCAATTCTGGTGTTGGTAAACCTGGGTAGATCAATATTTCCTCTCACTATTGACAATCTCTTGACGGGACAGCCACACTTGAATTAGCCATGTGCATCCAAGTGCGCGGCAACCAGTAAATGATGACATATGAGCAGGATTGGCACAAGATTCCTCCCAATAAATAAGAGACCCAATTGGCAGGCTGCCTTTCTCAAAGACCATACGTGTTCACCAACTTCTCACGCAGTGTACCATCTAAGGCTCCAAAATACTGTTCCCAGGAGTTCGATTGAGACAGCATCTGCATTACGAAGATACCCTGTCAGCTGCTTGCTTTAAGACAAGGCATCAACTCGCATGCAAGAAGCACCGACATTTTCATTTACGCTTTATAGGTGCCACATCTGAAGGAAATTTTGCTAAAAAAAAAAAAAAAAATACCTGTTTGTACCCATGCAACACTTGCACTATTTCTGTCGAAAGCTCTTTACTGCGGATCTCCTGTATCGCAAAAACAACCAAAGATATAAAAAAGACAATACATCGATTGTTTAATTGATATTAGTCTGCTGTGGCCACATATTCAATGTGGTAAAAGAAAATAATAAATAACAATATTATAATAGGAGTGCACTACTTTAGTGTCAGAGGGTAAGGAAAGCATGCAATTTACAATTATATGATTATCCACTATGGTCAAATTGAGGACCAAGAGTGTCAAAGGAGCTCACATGCCAGCTGCCAATGGCTTCACACATCGGTACGAACGAGTTTACAGCGCCACCTGGGTTTAGTCGTACCTAAAACACGCCCACAGGATCAATTAATAAACAGAGGCACCTTGGCAGACACAGTCCGTCTGCTTTAAATATGTTTTTTATAGACACACAACACAGAAAACACCTTTTCAATCTAAAAGATTACTTTCAGTACCACATTTATCATAGTGACTGGCTATGATCTGCGAATCCATACCATAGCACACAAGCCTCGAAATGCATCTTCTTTCTCGAAGTCATCTCGTATCCTGTGGAGAAAGAAAAAGTGACTTAGAACCTAATAGCATATAGCAAGCAATCAGTATGCCTCATTTTCAAGAATATGAACAAATAAAATTATGACTGTATGATGTCATAAGAATCTGCAAACAACCTGGACACATTCAAAGCGCAAAAACTTCAAAAACTTGCTCCAAGTCAAAGGTGTCATTGACAGCATTCACATATTTTGTTTACAGAAAACAAAAGTTACAAGCAGGGCCTCACATGCACAGTGCACGGCACCAGGGTTGCATGAAGTGCTCCATGTGAGGAGCAACAAGCTCTGGACACACCCATCCCAGTCTTCCCAAGGTAATGGCGCTATTCTCCAAGAGTGACTTATTCAGACCCTGCACACGTATCCTTTCAAGTCAATTGTCTCCAACTTAACTGTGATGAAACAGAACACAGTAAAGAGGCAATATTATCCCCTAGATTGAAACAACCGCATTTCCTTAATCAATAAGCTTTACTGAGATGAATCTTACCTCCGTGTTGGAAAGGATGGGAACCAGCGACGAGATTACAGTCAACACGATAGGGGAAACTTCTTTCCTAACCTGCATTGTCACAGAAACTCGTATTGAGTAAGATAAAAGAATTATGAAAGGAGAACTATCATCTTGATGTTACAACAGATTCTTGAACAAATAAAGACTGACATGTGAAGAGTGGTCGAATCGTTTTAATTCACTAGAACAAGTTGATGAATTTCGGAAGGTTAAGGAAGTTGGTGATCTATTCACGAGGTTTTTTAAAACCTCCGGTTAGATAAACACGAAATATATGTAAAATCATCATCAAAACCATCATACTCGCCGACCATCGATGAACTGAACGGATTAACCTGACAGGCTAACATCGAGATAAAATAGTTTGAGCGCAGGAACGTCAGAATATGAAAGGCCTCTAAAAACAATAAGCCGAATGATACAAAACAAAGCTCCACCTTGATTGCCACTTCACCAATAGCCCAGCATGCATTGTTGGCTACTGAGACATTCTCCTTCACATCGTGACCCTGCCATCCAACCGCAAAGATGAATAAGTACAAAATAGAATCAACAGTAACACACAAATGATATGATGGTCAATCAACAAGCATATACGCTACGAGTGGCTCTGTCCCTGTAGGACTGGCTCGCATTTCCAGTAAGGTCCTACTCAAACTTCCTCGCATGTAGCATTTTGTCAACGCAAAACCAGCTCCCCTTCGGTCACAGCCAAAAAAAGAGAACTTCAGAGGAACGAGACTTACCAGCTGCTTCGCCGCTAAATTGAGAAACTCTGCCAGTCGGGGTTGAAGATGCACAGCGCAAGCCTATCCGAAAAACAAAAGCAATAAATTTTGTCAGCAGATATTGTCTCATTTCAAAGTAATCAAACGATCACAAAATAAGATGTTAAGTTGACATTCCAGGAAATCTGACACGCCTAATAGAAACCACTTCAAGTGTTCCGAAGAAACAAACACAAGACTGAGATATAAGACCCATACCTTGACGAGGTCACCCAAGAGGGCCAGGGCACTCTGACGCACATCTGGGGCTTCGTCAGCGCAGCACTGTAGTAAAAGGTCTCTGAGATCACTTCTTGAAACCTGAAGCACAAGGAACGGATTCTTTTCAACAACATACCACTAGTCACCCCCTAATATCTGGTGTCATAAGTTGACCACGTGGGGGAATAAATACACAGACGCAAAGCAAACTATGCCTCAGAGCTGAGATTAATCTTGAAACGTCTCCCGCAAAATAAACTTCCAAGGTATCAACTGTAAGATTCGAAAATCAGAGACTACAGTAGATACAAGACCTAAAAAGCTAATCTTGGGAAGACCGAAAGTACCTACCAAGCTCTCAATACTGCTGCCTAGACCTTCTGCAAGGCCTGATAGCAAGTCTAAAGAACAAACAATGAATTCTTTGTCGTAATTCACACCTGCTTTCTGAGGATCTGCCTGCATTAAAGACAATTCATGCATCACTAAAGTGCAGATATTATCACATATTTCGAGGTAAAAACATGCTAGCGTAAAACAACTTCACATTCTCAACTAGTGCGCGAAATGACCCAGAAAACTGACCCCCATAAGATATACGTAGAAAAGGCTCAAGATAAACAGGAATAAACAGTTTTAGTAAAGCTCTTACTACAAAAGCATATGCAATACATAAATTAGAATCACATAACAATCAAGACTTCAAAAGACAAACTGATAATGAAACATTAAATACACAGCAGTACTTCTCAAAAAGATCTAAATTTGATCAAGTTCAGAAAATATCTTTTGAACTGCTAACGAAAGTCCGGGAACCAATGTAAACGTGCTAGAAGACAATTAAATACCTTAGCAACCTCATGTGTGCGAATTAGATTGATGCACCTCACAAAGACTGGTTCAGCATATTGCGTGAAACCTGGTCCAAGTGCCTGACAATATTATGCAACAGTTCAAGAATTAGTTAAAAAATCCTTAAGAGCGTAGACCTGCAAGATCCATTCTAAGGTTGAATGATGTATTCACCTAACAAAAAAACCATGACAGAAAAAAACCAAATCCAGTTGGACATTCAGTCCAAGTAGAAGCTAGAGATGGCATAGATCTCACTACTCAATCCAATGATTCGTGTTACGACAGAACTGATGAATAGTAACGAAGGGAATTACGAACAACTGCAGCAACAGTGCAGGTTAAAACAGTGAAAACACACCTGCGCTATTGAAGTGAAGCACTCAAGCAAAGGAAACAAATCCTTGTCATTGTCTGGTAGTTGCTGCCACTTCGAGATCAATGGTGGCATCAAAATTTCCAAGTATTTAGGCTGCAGATAGAATGTGGCAGTTGGAATGAGCATGCATGCAAGTGAATAACAGAGATATCACAATGGTCTTTCACAACGCTGTAGCATTCGTTAAATCTGCATTAGCGTCCTACCAGAGACCCAAATAGTAGTAAAAAAGACAACATAACGGAAAGAAAATAAACAACACCACGTACATTGTTAAGCTCACTGCCAACAGCATCTGCTAGTGTGCCGATTGCATCATATAAGATACGCAGATTCCGCCTCTGCACAAAGATGAAAAAGGTCAAAATCTCGGAATGAGATAGCACGACTCCTCAGAAATTGCTGTTTACAACATAATCTTCATGAATACAAAACACATTTCGCAGGCCCGTGAACTTAATAGTGTTGGTTCATCAGATGCCAGTAACACTACAAGAGGACACAGACAACCCGATATCCATTTCTCAATGGCTCCAAAATCCGCACCTGATAAGTCCCAAAGGCATACATAAGATGCTGCAATATGGGCTCAAGCCTAGGAGCTAAATCTTCAGCAGCCTCCTGCAAATTGAGAATCGAAGTCAAAACTGTCAGCACGGAGGATAGATGACATCTAATTATAACAAGATTCACACAAGTCTGTTAGCAATATTGCCAAATAGAAAAATTACTCAAAATCTTTCAGTCAACCTATTTACAATTCATATCCAAAGACCACTAAATCGGGCCATATAGTGAGGACAGAGGCAGGTCAGTACCTCTTCCAGTGTAGCGAATGCAGAGCATGCAGCCTCCTGAACACGTTTATGTTTATCCAGTATTCGCCGGAGCAAGCCTGTGAGTATTGCGTCGAACTGTAATTGTCCCTCAGTAGATTGTGCGACCTGATTTACAAGAAGTTGTACACCGCTTACTAAACACACACACAACATACGGACATCAAGACAGGTCTGAGAGACATCCAATACTCAAATGAAATACAATCGGCGCTCTCTGATTTCAGTATTTCATTGTGTTCATACTATAAACAAGCAGCTTCGCTACGGGGGACTCTGTCCCTGAAGAGCTGCCTCGCTTTTCGGTCCTACTCAAACCTCCTTCATGGAGCTTCAGTCAATGCCAAGTCTCCTCCCATTCGGTCCAGAGCCAACAAAAAAATAGCTTATATCAACTTGCAATATCTAGCAATCATGTACCTGAACAATCCATTTGCTGTAGCGAGAAAGAGTCCAACATGAGATACTACGCACAAGTGGCCGTACATCTTCCATAAACGATACGAGATAGACCACAATCTGAACAGAACCCGTAACCAACAGGATCAAAAAATCAGTAGCTACCATATCAGCAGACTAACCAACTCTTGAACAGCGAAAACCAAGATGCAATTAGAGCAATTCCCAAACAAAAAAAATGAACGACCAATGACCAGTTTAAAGCCAAATTACCTGTGCTAGATGGGGTAATAGGCCTGATATGCAGCCCTCGGCAACAGCACCGAGAGCTAAAATCGCAGCCTCCTTCTGTTCCCAAGCTGAATCCTCTGTAGTAGAAAGTCTCACCTACAACACGAGTTACTCGTGAGCAACACGATAATATCCTTTGTAAATTTAGTGGTGGCTTCAAAGTATTGGATTAATATGTACCTGCACAAGGGGCATAAGAACAGGGAGAATTTCGTCCCCAAATACAGTTGATAAAATATCTAGTCCAGCAGCACTGCACTTTCGCAAATTCCAGGAATTTATAATATCGTCGTCGTCATCATCCTGCACTCAAAAGTGTCATAGATGAGGATTGATAAAGACAACTCTCCTTAACCTTGTCATCCATCATACCAAGAAGACCAACAGATATAATTTTCAGTCATACCACTCTTCTGTCACCAAGATAGTGATCCTTTCAGCTAATCCTCTCCCTAAAAGACTTTAACTAGTAGTCAGCAAGTAAGATTGCAGATACTTGAGCATTACATTCTAAGCTGGGCATGAACAGGCACCCTAAAAAACCGAAAGTGACAATCAGCTCAAAGAGGGACCAGCAAGTTAAAAAGGTTGAACTGCAATGATAAACCTCATCCTCTTCCGCACCATCAGCAGCTCCGATCATCCGAGATTGATGAAATCTTGGCTTAATATCCTGATAATATAGAAACAAACGAATATTGAAGCACGACCGTCAGTGCTGGCGTATGGCGATCCATCGACTACATCAATCAGCAAGACATAGATCGCAAGCAAGTATTATCATAGCGTTAGGCATCAACAAAACACGCATAACAACTTGGAGCGACTTGCCAGCTCCATCAAACAAATTAAATTACAACCAACAGAATCAGAAATACTGGGTACCTGCTCTCGGTCAGGTGCATTCTCATCCTCCTGCAAGATCAACATAAAACATTAAAAGGCTTCGAGTGGAACTACCAGGAAGGAAAATGGTAAATATAGCGGAGTAGAAATCAGACACAGAAGGACGACTTGACTACCTCAGAACTAGAATCAACAAGCAGAACTTATAATAGCTTACATCTTCATCTTGCAAAGCTTCATCGTCATCCGCATATGCCATGTTGTCCAATAAAATCTGTAATGTCGATGATACAATCATCAGAAGTTGTCCAGCAAAGAAATTAGCACTATCAAACCCAGAACCCTAAACTGTACCTTTGGTCGACTCACGCCCATCATCATAACCACCCTATCCATCTCATCAGATATAACTTCAATACCAAGTGCAGAATAAGCAGAACAAATCATTTTTTATAGAAACAAAAAATTTACCATGATAACCATCTACATAACAAAGTGCACCCAAACGCATGCATCCTCGATCTAAACCTCCTTTGTTCGGAACTGATGCTGGACATGAGGTCCTGTACTTAAAATAACTCCTCAGTGAGAGAACATCAATCGGATCATTTAGGTGAAGAAAACATTGTACTGACTTACATCAATAAGACGCGGCAAAAACTCTCGCAGCAAGTCAGGAGGCAGGTGAGCATCACAAAATGCAGACCTACAGGAAACAACTTCAGTTAACAGCTTCAAGCCACAAGTAAAAGGGAATTACAGACACTTTCAAACTTCTGGCATAATTCTGTACCCCTCTGCAGCGCCAAAAACAACAGATAGACATCAAGAACAAAAATATTGAAACCAGGCTCTACGTGCAAACATCTCAGCGTACCAGAACTCACAAGCCTCCAACGCCACATCCCTATCAGGATCTTTATTGGCTTGAAGCATGTACTCAATCACATTTCTCATATGCGGCTGCAACCACCAGTACATACGTCGTCATCTAAACATATGATAACGCACTAGCAAGGAAGCCCTTCATCACATTTGAAAAGATCTCATAATCTAATATGACCAGCATCCGTCAAACCGAACTACGGCAACACAGCCAAAAACTGCACTAGACAAAATCGACCTCCAGAATTCTCAAACTATCGACACTTTTTTAGCCCTAATAATGTTAGCCCTAAATAATGTTAGAAACAAAATTTCTGGCAGGCTGTCGTGGAGTCATAAATAAAGCTCGACAAGTACCTGTAAGGCATTGGGCTGCACTTCCAACAATTGCACCAAAGCAGCACACACCTGTTGAGTAACACGAGTGACGAGGATCAGAAAATCTGCATGACCCTGTGTTTCTATGAGGATCTGTGATGATTCCAATACTGATTAACAGATGTGCACATAGACAACTTTAAAAAAGAAATTCAACAACCGGCAGCAGACAGTAGAAACAAACGAGAGACTAAGTTGTCAATTGTAAACTAGAGATCAAGAAGCATAAAAAGTTCAATTCGTACCAGTTTTCTAACATCACCGGAACTATCATTCGCTAGTGAAAACAAGCCTTGCAAGTATGTCCCCATGTTGATAAAAAGTGCCTGCATTCAACACTTATTTATTGGAAAAGATGCAAGCATATATCATAACTTACATCAGACACAAATTCAAAATGAGAACCACGTCCCAGAACGAAGAATTAACAAACAAAATAATAGTAAGTATTAGATCAGACCACGGACATAATGCTGAACTATACTCAGATGAACCATGTTCAACTTTGCATTTTGTTTCTTAATGAGGGCAAGTACTAACTTACAGCGGGCAAAAGGACGACAAATTGGTTGACAGTGCCCAAAGCCAACTTCCGTAACACAGCATGTTCTGAAGCAAAGAACTGCATCAAATGGCAAAAATAACAGGAATCGCGTGGTTAATGATGCAGATTAATAGTAAGGTGCAATCCAGCTAATGCTAAAGCTAATAACAGACAAAGAATGAACTGTACAAAAAGGACCGCAAGAACCTTCATCCATACCTGAAGCAATCTAGGAATGAAGATAGCAATAGGACGGTCTGCAATTCCTGGTATCTCCGAGTCAAGTATTTCGGGCATATCTTCAGCAATCTGCATTATCACCAGGGCAATATTCAACGACTATCCATTGTCAAAGCTTCCGCTTCAACTGAATTCTGCCATATCTTACTCACCATTATCATTCATAATAGTAAACCTTGTTCTTAAACCTTATATCATAAAATATAATATATCCACACTAGATACCAGCAGAATTGAAGACTGGTATTCAACATTCGCAACCACTCTCCTTCTATATTGCAGGCTTAACATCTAATAAAAATAGTCACAGATATTCCCAAACAGTTCATATCTGTACATAAAGAAATACAATTCAAACATAAATATAGTGGTGTACGTTCTAGGGTTTTTAATCAGGTTCGATCAGATATTTCAGATTGAACCAATCCGAAATAGTAAGTAGAAAATGCCTCAACCATTGTATGGATAATCAACATGAATTTCATTGTGCAGAGGCTCAACCTTGAAAAGAGCACCAAGCGCGCCCTCCATGTGATTGTAGTCATTGCTGTCCAGGCATTGAACTAATGCCTGTAACACTTCTGGCCAACCCTGAAAACCTTCATGCTGCACCACCACACTAACTATAGTACCAACAGTCGTTCGTACGCCAAAATCTGAAGATCCGAGACAGGGCAGCACTTCCGCCTTAATGTATTGGAGGTGAGAAGGTTGAATTATCTGATAACTGCTTTTCAAATTATTCTTCAATAGCAACCCCGCAGCTTGCCGAATATTGACTGCATCTCCCTGCAGTTAGGCAAATGTCAGAATCTCCATCATAATTATCTAGATTAAGTTCTTTAATAATCGAGGAAACACACCGACAGCAAATCATTTCAAAAAAAACATAAGTACTTCAACTTCAGAATAATGCATTAGCAAAACAGCGATGATACGAGTGACTTGGCCATTGACTAGCCTAGGGAACTTTCTCATCAGAACATGACTCCCTTTCAACGACGCAGATCGAGCTAAAGTTGCCTTAATCAGAGACCTAAGTAACGATAAAAAGTTGCATAACTATAGGACTAGAAGTAAACACACAGAAACAATTAGGTCAAAAAGGAGGCTGCACCACCTAGTTGGTACTACAAACAAAAGCTCCACCATTGAGGCTACAAATGGCGAATAAAATTACACGTATTGAAAAAGGAACAAGATCGATAAGAATCCAGCGATGGACCAGAACCGGATTCGTCTCCATAACATAAAATTTTCTAGCACACAACCTCCGAACGAACCTAATCCCAGAATTTGCAAGTTAGACCGAGACGCACGCGTGCCAATTGATTGCCACCATATGAAATTGCACTGTCTGAGCTCGTGCTTTTTGCAATCAAGCCGGCACTAATCGCTTCAAAAACCAACACAAACCTCAGCGCGGCACAAGATGAAGGCGAGGTAATTGTTGAAATCAGGCAGCTGGCTGCAGCGCTGGTGCTGCTGCCAGATGCGCGACTGGTCCACAGTCGGCAACCGGTACTGCTCTAGCAATCCACAAATCTCCTTCAACCCGTCCTCCTGAGGCTGCCATGTCGCCGATGCTGCCATAGCTCCCCGCAACCAAAGAAACCTAATCCAATCAACTGAAAGTAATTCTCTCCTCTCCGCCTCAGTCCTCTCCTCCGCCTCAAGCTCTCCTTGCCGTTCCCCGACGCTACGACCACATCAAATCGCGTGTCAACTCCATGGCGCCATCCCCTGCCCCTATCAGATCGAACTCCAAAACCAAAAAAAACAATCGATATTCCTCCACAATAATATGCGACGAACTCCGTCGTCGCAATCCAAGAATCAAACGCAGAACGAGGAATGACGAGCTCGAAGTTCGAGTTTCCTTGCTGGTGTTGATGGCTTCTAGGGCTTCTTGCCTTCGTCCATGATCGTCACCAGCTTCCTCGTATTGGTGTTGTGTGCTCCTTTTCGCTTCCACGGCTCGGCTCCGTCGCTCCTTAAGGGTGCGAGGGCTCTGACCGTTGGACGGGGAAGCACAACGGAGCTGTTGCAGTGGTGGAAGGTCTTCGGACCAGTGGACGGGGAAGACTCCAGAAGCTGAGTGGGGGGGTGCTAGTCTTCTGACCGATGGACGGGAGAGGACGCAGGGTCGCGAGGGACGTGTGCATTATATGTTAGGGGGTCTACTTCGTTGTAGTGGTAGGACTGGTCGGTAAATAGACCGCAGGGAAGACCGCTTGGCGGCGACCGACGGACGGGGAACGACCTTTTGGAGATTCTCTCAACTAGGTAGGCGTTTTTTCAATTATCAGTACACAATTTGAAGAAGCTGGGGTGAAAACACGTGTCCTGATTGGTAGATAGCCATGTTTTTCGTATTTGTTGCATCATATTCAAATTAGAAACAAATTGATTTCATTACTCACAAGGAAAGTTCCCCCCTTCAGCACTGAACATTCATTGAATAACTTACACAAGCATTCAGCAAAAAAGTCAATACTGATGCCTTACTGAAAAAGCAATTAAGTTATGTCAGGAAGTATTTTCATACTGCCCTACGTGAAGGTCAGATTTGGCAGAAATTAAGTCATTTTTGTACTAAAATGCCACATGTCATCTTGTGAATGGTCTAAGGTGATGTGGATCTTGAGAATTTGATGTGGAAATTCAATTTTGGCACTTGAATCAAACCTTCACGTATTGTACAATAACATAACTTCTTTAAGTAATAGCCTCTCTAACATAATATCAAGATTGTCTAGTCTCAACCTTAGCCATATACAAACATCATTAATCCATAAACAATACGGCAAACATTTTTCAACCAATGAATGACAAAGAATCTCTCCATGTACGACAGGAGTTCAATTATTCATCCTCCAAATTATGTATGAAAAGGAAATCTCTTCTATAGAAACTTGACTTCCAATGAACGCTTTTGCATTTTTTTCAAATCCAAAACTTCACACAGTACAAAAATAGATGATTTCCACAGAGATCGATTCAGCATTCAAGGGTTCATGACCCTTCCTAATGTATTATAGTTGGTGTAGTTCTGACTTTATTACTTTAGAGAGGTTCTACTATAAAATTTGGTATCTAAACCATAGTTTGGGAAAAACTAATGGCTAGTTCAAAGTCATAGCCAATTGAATTAGGGGAAAATATGGTTGCAATTTGAAAACATTAGTAGACCCCAATGAAAGAATCTATAAAATATCTAATTTTGAGTAAAAAATAGAGAAAAAAATTCAGATTTAGTACTTAATAAAATTGTTCGATATGGGAATTAACTCCTAAAGGTTTTTTACTATATTTGCACTAAAAATGTTCTAAAGCTACCATTTCTAATACAAGTACCAAATTTAAAAAAATTAAAAAAACATTTTTGGACACATGTAAATGTAGGATATGGTAGTACGCTCGTTTGAAAAGATGTAGAAAAAATTCAAAAATTTTGACTATGTAGATTGCAAGATATTAGCATTTGAATGGACAAAAATCTTCTTTGGGGACCTATAAGAAAAACAGGCAATTGCACTTCATAAGGTCACGTTTGGATGAAAAAAATGTTCAAAATGGTAGTGCTTAATTATTTGAAATCATTTTTCAAAGCAAGTTGGCTACATGTTTGAAAAAATTAGATAATTTGGAATTGTACAAGATGTTAGGGAATGAGTAAAAAATAGTAAGTAGAGACAAATAGAGAATGATTTTAAAATATGAAATTGTTAAGAATTTAGTTATGGAATCAAAAAATGCCAATCCCAATGGTTGTAATGTTATAATAAACAATTTACATCTTATGATTTTATTTTTTTCAATAATATTGAAAATTGGGTTAAATAAAGGACGTCAAAATTTATCTTAGAATCAAGATTCCATAACCACCTACGAACTAGAATTGCTCATAACTTTTATCTCATTAAATAAAATGGAATGATTCAAAGTTTCACATGTATATAATTCTAGTAAACTAATTTCAAATTTTTATTTCTAAAAAAATAAATTTCCTAAGTTGCCCAAATTACTTGTAGTTCATTGAAAATTTCATGTCATACAATAATTTTTTAACCACATTGTCAAAAGTTATGAAAATCATTGGGCCTTAAAGTTATTGCTCGAGTACATGTTGTGTAAAAATCTCAAAGAAAAAAAGAAAAATTTCATTTGTTGTAAGCTATCTGAAATTGCTATGTTGCCAAAAAAACATTATTTGGTCCTTTTAAGGATTAAAGAAAATCAATAGTTGGTAAAACCCAAAAAAATATCCTACTCATTGATCCAAACTCCACTATACAAAATACATGTAATTTGTGGATACAATATAAAATCCTAAATTAGTACAAAAGCAATTGTAATATTTGCATTTAAAGTGTCTAATTATGTATCATTCTAAAATATTACATAAATGAAAAATTCCTTTCTTTTGCTCATTACGCTTTAAAAAAATCATAGTATTTTGGAAGATTTTGAAAAATATCAATGCTCATAGTATGCACATTTTCTAGGTTATTAACTGTTACATTTTCATTATTCATCCTGTTAAGAGGTGGAAAAATGAAGCTTGAGAATGATAATTTGATGCATAAATTATGATTAATATGAAATGGTACTAGGAGTGTAGATAATAATATCATGATTGCATCTAAATTTTGTCATTAAAGGAAAACAAAGTCCACTCTAAGTTTACAAAAGTTTGCAAGACGCTAAATGCATCACACTAAGGGTGAAAACGCAAGATTTTTTACCTTGAGAAAACACTAAAAAAAAAATTTTTCACAAAATTTTATTTTTGCAAATTTTAAATTCATATTTGCAATTTGAGACTCCAAATTCACCAAGAGGGGTTTAGAACATATCCTAGACACAATTCAAAATAGGAATCTTTTTTTTACTTTTATCTCTGGTGAACTCCAAAATTACCATGTTAAGCCTACTTTGTGGGTTGGATATAGTGTCCTACAAAAATTTTGACCAAGACTTTAAATGAATTTTAAAATGACTTGAATCTTGCATATGTCATATATTACTATAATGAATATTATTAGACACAATACAAATTCAAATGCAATTTTGAAAATGAAACAAACTAAAAGTGAAAAAAGGCTATTTTTATAACATTTTAGATCACTTTTATAATTCCCTAAAAGAGTTAGAATTTATTTTCAAAATTATTTTCCACCCAACTTGCCATATAGATACAATATTACAAGTGAGCAAAGTTTCTGTAAAAACACATTTGAATTTTTCTTGGTCATTATCCTCTCAAAAGATGGCTCCCCCCAACTTGCATTAGTTGCCCCCCCCCCCCCCCCCCCACTCTTTCAAAACATTTACAGGTTTCAACACAACATGTATCCATGCTTGGGCTTGTTTGTATGTTGCCCCTTGGAAAAGCAATTGTGCTAAATATTGTTTATCCAACTCTATTGGTTGCCATAGCATACTAGTAAGTTACATTCATAACTTGGCTAGAATCTCTTTGCTCTAAAAAGAAAAATTTAATAAGCTTAGTCTAGATGCACACCATTGAAAACACACCAAAAATTCTAAAAACATAACTAATTGCCTTTTGGAACTAAAAACAAGCCCAACTATGTTAGCACAATTTGTGGTTTGAATTCACACATGTAATGTATAAAAAAGCTTGAGTTCAATAGCATTCTATTCAAAAATGTAAACAACATTCAAAACATCTAAACACATTATAATGTGTAATACTCCTTATTTTCAAAATTGTAAAAGAATCACAACAAGCCTAAAATTTGAAACTAGGAGAACAAATGAGAATATGAACATATTTGTGCTTCAACACAAACAATCCAAGGTAGTCATTAGATTGCAAGCATGAAGTTATCTTAAGTGATGCAAACAAACTATTTGAGAGATCTTGAGGAGAGAGATGAACTCTAGAATCCCTAGTATTAACAAACAGCCAACATCTGTCACTACATGGTATTGATCAACACTTTTATTATATATGTGTCTTTTGTTTAGCTATTCAACCATATCATGGATAGTGGTCTACAAAAAATGAATGTATTGCAAATAAATATTTAATCCCATCCATTGTCACTACAAAATTAATAAAGTATGCTACCACACTTCCACATAGACAAATATATACATTGCTATAAATTCTATGTGGTGTTATAATTTATTCATGTTTGCACTAACATCTTTTCTGTTCATTTTGACACAAATTAAAAACGGCAAAATGTAATATCATATTGTAATCACAAAATGAATATATCTTGTTAGCTTTAATTTATTTTTCAACACAAATGCAATGGTTGATTCTAACAACCTTGTTGAATTGGCCATCTAATACAAAAACATTGGAAAATAACATGGATTTCAATATGGTTTTCTTTTAGTGATAATAATTTCTCTATATATAATTCATTGTAGAGTATATATTTATTTTTTGGGCATATGTTCTAAATGGTTAATAGCTAGTTCACTTCACCTCTTTTTGATAAGGAAGCAACTATTATTGGCCATTCAACACTTAGAACGACTACTAAAAAAGAAGGGTATAAATGTCTTATCCTTAATGTTTGTAATTCAACAATGACTACAATTATTTTGTAGTCATTGTCAACAAGAATCAACTACTACAGTCATTGTAGACAATTCATATATATCCTTTTATTTTGTAGTGAACTTAGTCTTTAAATATGCAAATAAAAATAAAAAAGGGCTATTTTCAAAGAACTCTATAATTAATTATAATATTCTTATAAACATACACTATAAAAATTCATATTTTTTTTGTATGTTTTACCACTAACACACAATGTTTGATAAAATATGAAGATGTCAAAGGGCAAATGGCCCCAAAATGTAAATTTTTGATGTTATTTAAAAGAGAATGTTGGCATGTTATTCTAAAAACAAGTTGATGTTATTATTAATGTTGACATTTTATTTGACATCATTGAAGACATGCTTATGTTTTTTGGATTATTTGAGAAAATATAGACTACCACGTTAGAAAGCAAAGCCATTTTGCCTTTGGATTAAACAATGAAAATTACTAAAATCTATAGTATAACGTTGACCAAATGTGAAAATTTTAGATGAAAGGCAACCATTTGGCACATTTTACAAAAAAAGGAAAATGAATGGATGTGCACCATAGATGAAAAGGGAAGCTCTTTATGCAAGTAGGGCGGTAGAAAGATTAATCGATAATCTATATGGGATATGTAAAGCAAGAATTGTATTCAATGTAAAATGTCTTAAGCAATGTCCCTATGTCTGAAACAACATCCACATGTCTAGCGGTCAAGCTCCCATATTCAAATTATTCCATATCTTTTATCTTACTATGGACAAACAATGAGTTTTAGTATAAATACATCCTCTCCACCCTTCAATTTTACTAACTTTTGATGAAATAATTTCTTCATTTGGCCATCAAAAATTCACTTCATGATGGATGGTAATTAAATTTTTTAAATTCTTATTGAATTCAACAATTTTTTTTGTTCATTTTATTTTATTTTAAATAATAATTTCCTACTAACCTCGCCCTATAGGTATCATATGCACCAACTGATGTCTTAGAAAACATCTAAATGTCTAAGTTGATGTTCCAAAAAGCAAATTTTAAATTCTTAAACTACCTAGAAGTGTGCTAACGAGGCATGCCACATCATCATCAATGGCTATCATGTCAATTTTTGTCATATGGTTAATAAATATAGTCCAAAGGCTTCACTTGTTGTCAACAAACAACACATATCAATTTCAAGCAATACAATACAATGGTACATGGGGGCTAAGCCAAAATATAATATGTTTCTATACTTGCTAGTCTTAATCCAAAGTACATGAAGTCTTTACATTAACTGAATAATTTCTTCAGGTGGACTTTTTTTTCGTACCTCAAACTGGAAGTCAATAGGAATTGCCTACAATATCAAAGGCACCATTGCATGTGTGGTTGGAGATAGGAGAAAACTTAGCCATTTTTTATCTACTACTAGAAAATTCAATTTTTTTCATTGTTTTGGTTGCATTGATCTCAATGAATTTTCTGCTAATTTTGACAAAAATCAACAAATTTTTGCCAAAATCAACAAAAAATTCAAACTTAGCAAAAAATCCCCCTAGATCAACATGACCAAAACAACAGAAAAATGAAATTTTCTAGTAGTGATGAAAAGCACAATTTATGAAGGTAATTAGGATTCCTTTCGAGGAATTTGAGGGGCTCTTACAAGGTTCAAGTTTTTGCTAATGTTCTGGAATAAGGAAAAAATGTCTTTGCAACTTTGCTCTATAATGCAAATACAATGTTCTGAAAGGCAATTGCATTGTCCTTGGGATGTGGTATTCCTTCTACTAGTCACCATTCCCTGGGTACCTTATTCATGCACATATACCAATGACACGTGACTCGATCTACTACAATCACCAAAGAAGGGTCTATATCACTATAATGACGTAGAAGAAACATTAGATTCATGGATGGCAATCTCTTTCACCTATTGTCACCTCTTCACCTAATGTAGTTTTCCTTTCATGTCACCTTTTCACCTAGTAGATAGAAGTCTTACCTCCACTAAATGATGCCCTTTTCACCTATTGTAGTCACTTTCTACCACGTTTCACCTATTGCAATTACTTGCTAGTTTATCGCTAATTTCTCTTCACATATTGTTGCACCTTCATCCACCTATGGTCACCTTTTCACTTAGGATCGCCCCTTCATCCACCTGCATTAATACATGCTTGATATGGTTTTATCTTTCCACATCATTTTTGAGAGATAGGTTGTTTAGGACAAAGCCATTAGTATAGAATAAAAAAAATTCAAAAGCCTAAATCTTATAATTTGGCAAAAAAGGCACACTAACTCAATACTTGTTGAATATGAAATGCGACTCCAGACATCCAATATGACACCAAAACCCAATTTTCTATCAAACAAGACAACACTAGTCATCTCAGCAAGTCAAAAAATAGGCCTTGGATTTGGGTTTGAATTTGTCCTTAATTCCTTAGAGTTCAAAATAAATGGGTCTTGGAAGTTGAGTTATGACAAGGATAAATAATTGGTTGTGACGAACAAGAAGCTTGGAATACACAACTCTCATTTGGAAATTTATTTGCCAAATCTTGGTGAAGACTCGCCTTCTACCTCATAGAAGAAGAGGCAAAGTTGAAAAAGGTATTCAAATAAAGCACCTAAGTGCATGGTAAAACCAATTTAGTCATATGGTGTTGTCAATATTAGAATTAGAAGGGCTATTAACAATGTTTTTAAGTTATATGATGCATCATTTTTATACAAGTTTACTTGAACAATCTTCTTCAAAAGCATGCAAAGTTTAGATCATGCTTAAACATACAACGTTTTTCAAGAAATATAGTCCAAAACATTATTCATTTTGGACAATGTTTAGTAGAAGCATTGAAAGTCAACTTTAGAATTGCAGTGGAAAGTTATCAAGCATGTTGCTAAATGTTTCTAAAGGAAGTGTGAATTCTAGTTGTATAAATAGCAAGTAAATAATTTCTTTGCCATATATAGCAAGTTGTTACAAATTTATCAAAGAAATTAGAATGTCACTAATATAACAAATGTCTATGGAATATTGAATGAGATAGCAATTTTACTCATTTTTAAAGAAAGAAAAACTTCCTTTGCACCTTGTTTTAGGATGTGAATACAGTGTTTTGAAAGGCAATTACATGGTCTAGAGGATGTGGTAGCCTTCTACAAGCCACCATTTTGGGGTACCTTATTCATGCACATATACCAATGATATTTCTTTCAATATATTGAAGAAAAAGACTTTGTAGTTGAAAGGTGACGCAATTCACCACAATTACTAAAGAAGGGTCTATGTCATCATAATGATGTGGAAGAAAAATTAAATTTTGGCTATTAAATCCAAGAGGTAGAGAACTTAAAGTTCTCTCCTTGTGCCTTGGAAGGGAATTGCTTCCCAAATAAGGCCAATGTCCATACTTAGGAATTAGTGCAACATTACTACATTGGATTTGCAACCTTGATCCTTTAGAATTTGAATTGTAGGAATAGAATACCATTGTTTCATATCAATTAACCCCTAAATACCCAAGCTTTTTCAAGTGTATTTTGACTATGAAAAAAGAGCATGGGCTTATAGTTAACTCCATTGAAGAAAATTATTTTTTTTCAAAATCTAATTGTACAAATGTTTAAAGAGCTTGCTTATTAGTACACACTCCAATTTTGAGTGCAAAATTGCATAAGAGTTGTGAGATTATAACAAGAGAAATGTACAATTTCTATTTTTAGTATATTGCCCCTCCCCACAATGTTTCAAAAATTTGCACATAAAAGTTTTTGGAAATTGGAGGTGACATGAAAAACTACAAATCATGTTAGTACACTAAAATGTACTTTCAAAAAAATTTAGTTCACTCAAAAAGCTATTAATCTCATTACACAATCCACCTTGCAATTGTTGAGATGCAATTTTTTTTATAAGTATAAATTACAAATAATTCCAAATCAACACTTTTTTTTAAAAAGTTTTTAATGGTGAAAATCATGAAAACACTTTACTCTTTCTATTGGGACCATTTTCAAAGCAAATTGATAAGTACAAGTTTTTAGATCTCAAATCAAGTGAAATTGCTCAAAGTTGGGAAATGAAGTAAAATTAGCAAGTTTTACTCTTCCACTAATGGACATATATGGCTTTGGAGACCTTTCAACAATCAAATATGTACCTTTTTCAGTGAAAAATGAAAATTTTCAATAGTTAACCCCAAAAATTGCCCGAATTTTTTTTAAATGGTCAAACAAATTTAACTACCCATCTCAAAATAAGCTTGAAATTTCAGATCAACCATATATGGTCACTTGAGCATTTAGGGGTCAAGGTCAAATAAATGGAAGGTTGTTACAAAGCTTGGCATTATAATCTTCTTGCCAATAGCTACAATGTTTTCTTTTTTCCATAAGAGCAAGTAGTCCTTGTTCTACCTTGTTTTTGTCAGATAAGGCTTGAATGGTCATATTGTAATAGCTACAATGTTTTCATTTTTCTATAAGAGCAAGTAGTCATTGTTGTACCTTGTTTTTATCACATAAGGCTAGAATGGTCATATTGTTAGTCGAATCATTCCATTTCTTAATAACTATAGTATACTACTAGAAAATTCAATTTTGTGGTTGTTTTGGTCACTTTGATCTGGATCAATGCAACCAAAACAACAACAAGATTGAATTTTCTAGTAGTGTTGAAGTATGACTTGACTTTTGGTTTTTATTATTAATTAATATCAAAAAAAAATTTGGTAAACAGCTAAAAAACAAATAGTAAAAAAATGAATGAAAGTTGTGTCATAAACTTCATTATAAATAGCTAGTGTTTGAAGGGATTTGAAATGGTGGCCAACATGACTAGTGTCTTAAAAAAATAGAAGAATATATTTTTATAAGAAGAAGAGAATTTACAGAACCTAGAGGTTTGAGTTATTGTATATAGTTTGTTGTGACTTGATGACATTCTATATACATTCAAATGAGTTTATACAATTCATCAAAAACAAATAAATAAACCACTAAACCTTAAACTATTAACAATACAATTAAAACACATTATCTAAAGCCTACTTCCATGCATGCATATAATTAAACAAAATTATAACAATTCATTTGCTTCTTGTTTTATGCTCTTCTTAAGTTTGAAAACACAAGATATTTTGTTTTCTATGAGTATATGATAATTTGTAAAGTAATTACATGATAAAATCCAAACTATCTTTAATCTATATAAATGTAGACAAACCACTTTGAATAAAAAAATAAATATACAGAGTAATTTTTTGTCACTGCAAAGACAAAAGCTAGGTCACAGTATTGTACTAGCATCTTGCACATATTGGATACCGAAAAAAAAAAGAGCACGCGTTCTATGACTTCCATTAGAAGGTCATTGCCTACAACATAGCAAACCTAAAGTTCAATATCAAAGCTCATTATCTTGCAATTTCTTATAACAATTTATATTTTCTTTTTAAATATTTATTGTGCAAATAGAAGCCAAATACTAGTTTAAAAAAGGCTATCAATGACTAACATAAATGACTACAAACCAATCATTTAGGACACTTATGACTAGAAAATGATTGGAGTTTGATTTTAGGATTTAAGTCATTTTAGACAAGTCACTTATTTTCATTAGTCATTTATTTATAATGATTTATTTTCATTTGTATATTGATGTGGAAGTTCATTAGCTTGTGGTGTTGATAGGAATGTTGTCTTGGCCACTGTAATTGATTAGATTTGGCTGACATGGATTGTGGCACACAACATGTCTTTAGAGGTGGATGTAATTAATAATAGGATATCAATGATATTGCAACCGGCATCCAACATGGTTATTAGTCATGACAATTTAGACAATCACTTAGTTGACATGACATCCATTCTAATCATTTGTAGTCAAGTACTAGTCATTTGTAGTCATTAGATAAGTCATATGTTGGTTATGCAATAGCTGTGTATATGACTATTGTTGTCATTGATTAGTTATGTTGTTGCTGCAAATATAGAAACAAGAAGTCAAAAGATTTCAACATAATTGTTTTTGTAATTTTTTTAATCCTTATTACTAGAAAATGGTCGTTTGTTAGTGTAACATTATTGAGACAAGTGACTAAAACAATTGTTATCATAAGTGCATTATAATTGCAATATGACTACACTATAACTACACTATTTTTCTAAATATGATAGCATTGTGACTACAATATACCTAAACCCTTGTTAAGAATTTTTGGAGCTAAAAAAAGAGGAAAAAATGAAAAGAAGATGATTAACAAGAAGCAAGTAGAAGAACCTAAATCTAGTGTACTATCCTATATTTGACTTTGAATGACACTAAATATGTTTTTTTTGTGTATTTCAAAAAAATATTGAAATGAGTGATGTTAAGTACAACCATATCCTAGAGTCAAAATTGACAAAGAATGTTTATAAAAACAAATTTTAATAGAGGTTTTATGAGTTTTGAAATCCCAAGGAGATTATTTTAAAAAACTATACATAAATAAACAAACCTTTTTTTTTTAAAGTATTGACTAAATCACATTTTCCAACTTCATTCAATTATTTGGATATAGTAGTGAATATTCTTGTGAATTTCAAAAGGCTAAAAAGATATTTTGTATTTATAGTTTTCTAAACCTAAATTTAATTACATAAAAAATTGACATTTCTATTATAGTGAATGATTAATTATCATTGACTTGAATATATTGTTAAATTAAATAAAAATAAGTACATTTGTTTATTTGCCAAGTCATTTTATTTTTCATTGACTTTGAAATGTTTCTTCAAATTTTTGAAATATATTAGAGACTCTACAAAAAACAATGTATAAAAGATTCAGATGATAAATTTATTATATTATTACAAAATTAGAATTTCAATATTTAATTTTGTGTGTAGCCTTGGAACATCTTTTTGAATCTTAGTGTATAATTCTTATCATATTGAACCTAACCTTTCAAATTTCAGTTTTTGAGACATATTTAGAATCATAATAGAATTTGATATTCTTTTATTGAATTGATTTTCTTATCCAATGCATATCATATAGTAGCTAATAGTAATTGTAAGAAATATTGTAAAGAAAATTACAATAATTAATTATTTCAAACCTTTTGTGAAGTCTTTTCAAAGAATTGGTCCTAATAAGATTTTAAAAAAACAAGATGAGATGAATATAAAAACATTTATAGAATGTATATTATAAAATACAATATCAAAAATAAATAAAATAAGAATCATGAAACTTAAGCCAAAGATCATAATATATGTAGATGACTCATTCTAAAGCATGGAATCTCAAAAAAACAATGATAAGAAGGCAAGTATCTATAAAAAACAATGTTGTAATAAATCATTGTATTCCACTCAAATTTACAATTCAATAAATGAACCTCAACAATCTTTTGTCTTTCCAAAAATGATTTCCAATAGATTGAATTTTTTATGGTCAAAATCAAAAGCTCTAAACAACACTAAAAAAAATGTAAATCTAATTAAAAAGAAACTAAATCCAAATAACAAATTTTTTTGTTTCAATGTTAAAAATTGGTTTGGAGAATCTAAACATCCAAATTTAAATACATCAATAGGAGAACCTTCTAAAATCCATTCTTTTCCTCAATGCAAAACTTTAAATCCTCATCCTAATTGTAGCATTACTTCACATGTTTCTAAACTACACAATAATATTCCAAAATCTCCATATAAAAATTATCAACGTGATTTATATCCAACTTTTCAACAAAGATGCATTAATCATAATTGCCATCCAAACAATTCCAATTCAAGGTTCAATTAACCAAAATACTACTTAGAATGATGATAATTCCATTAATAATTTAGGATTACACATTAAAACTCCCACATATAAAATAAAGTTCTTTGAAATATATAAATATTAAGTCTCTAGTAAAAATTTTAACATTATGATATTTTAATTAAGATCAATAAAATATATTTAATACAATCAAATATACATATAATTTGATAATAAAGATAAAATATTGTGTAAAGACAATAAATATAATTTTTATTGATATTTTCTAAAACTTCAAATAATGACTTATTTTTTCTTCATTATATAAGATAGATTCTACATAATTCTAATTATTATACTATGAACGATACTAACTTTAGAGAATGCAAAATTATTGACAATTTACTATTGGTACTTCATTATTGTTAGTATATTATTAGTAATTCACATAAGAATGGTTGTTGTAATATGAAGTTATATTTGTGAGTTTCTTCAGTAGAATTATTTTCTGATCATACCTAATTGAATATTTATTATATTAGAACTAATATCAATGATACTAGGCAAGACCTTAATGGTATATTTTTTGCGCACATTGATTTGCGATATTTGATGAAAAATGTATTGAAAGCAACTGAAAAAAGAAAAGTAATAAAAGTTGATTTATACCCATTAGAATCTTTGCAAGAGCCTATTGAAAAAGATAAGCCAATTAAGTGTCCCAAACCCCAATATGATCATGCTTCTTCTTTCAAGTCTACATTCTACAAGTAATTAAATAATAGGAAATTAAGAAAAAAAATATAATAATTTTAAAAATCCAAAAATTGAATAAAAAAATTAGACTATTAAATAGAATTTAGGATTATGCAATCATGATTTTAATTTTTTTTTTTTTAAATAAAAGATGTATCATTTTAAAAATAAACATTGATATGATTCTTATAAAAATTTGAATTTATTTCTTTTAATATTTGAATTTATTTTATTATTAAAATATTAAAAAAATTCCAACAATTGATATGAAATTGAAGCTAGATTATTTTATTCATATTAGAGAATTTATATTCTAAGATATTAGTTAATACTCCAATATTTTAAAATATAATTCTATAGAAATCTTAACTTTTCTATCTCTTAAATGCAAAAAGCCTTGGCTATGACTTTCATGTCACATAACCACTACCAAGTTAAATGTTCTTTTTGTAATTGAGAGATATTATTTTTTGTATCTTTTATATGTACATAATAATTTTTTGTATGAACATTGATTTTTTTGTAAATATTTTGGATTAATAAAATCACAACGGGATTTTTATAATACACAATGTGAAAATTAAATCAAAATTAGAAATCATGATAAATAATAGAATAATCTTGACTTGTGGTTTTAAATAATATATGTTAAAATAAAAAATAATAATTTTAAATTCAAACTCCAAACTTCTTTTTAATGTAGAAAATGCAAATGAAAGCAAGTGCTTTGGAGTCATTAACCCTAAATGGCCAAGTTGCATTTTTTTGGCAACATAATGATTTGGGGCATTTTACTACAAATGCAATTTTTATTTATTTTTGCTGAAATTTTCACACACATGAGGACAAGGTCCTTCTTTAAGGCCTAACAATTTTCATAACTTTTAACTACATGGTTAAGAAGTTATTACAATATGATATGCATTTTCTTGCACCGGGTAGGTAGTACAGGCTGATTAAAAAAAATCATTTTTTTTAGAAATAAAAACTTGAAATTAGTATTCTAGATTTGTATATAATTATGTGGAAAGCTTTGAATCATTTCATTTTGATCAATGAGTCAAAAGTTATGAGGAATTATATTTTGCAGGCAATAATTATAGATTCTCTACTCTAAAATAAAATTCTCAAGTTGTTTATTTAATTCAATTTTCAATATTTTTGGTCCATAGGAGTGCTTGTCACAACATTGCAACCTTTGGGATTGGCAATTTTCAATTCCATAACTAAATTATTAAAAAATTTGTATTTTGATTCATTCTTACTTCTTTCTATTTACTATTTTTTTCTTGTATGTTGTATAATTCCAAATGATCTGAAAATTTTCAAGCATAAAGCCAATTGCGTTGAAAAATGAATCCAAAGAATTGCAACTATCTTGGACATTTTTTCATACAAATGTGACCTTGTAAAGTGAAATTGCCCAGTTATTTGCAAGGCCAAAAAAAGGCTTTTTGTCAATTCAAACACTCATACCTTGCAATCTAGAAGGTGAAAATTTCTGAAATTTTTTCAACATCTTCTCAAATCATCTTAATACAAGATCCTATGGCTAAATGTGTCTAAAATTATTTTTTCTTAAATTTTGGTACTTGTTCTAAAAATCTCAAATTTGAAGCATTTTTGGTGAAAACATAGTCAAAGAATTTTAGAGGTTAATATTCTAACAAGTAGAATTTGCAATCAAAGATTTCATTGAATTTTGAATATTTTCAAAATTTTATAATGGGTCAAAAACAAAACCTTTTAGGCTTCATTTTTTTAGTTTCAATACTAAATATGAATATTTTGAAAGTCAAAATTATATTTGTGTAAGGTGAAAAATTATTGGATGGGTCTTTAGGTATTAAGTGTTGGTAATAAAAAAAGAAGGATAACTTTGGTGTGAAAGACCATAGTAAATGATGTTAGAGATAGCCTTTAAAAATAATTGAAATGTTCTTTCCTTCAAGAAATTATTAGGTCCTAATATGACAATAAGGTCGTTTAACCGTAAGGATTGCTATTATATGAGTTTAGAATCCTAAGCCCTTGAACCTAGAAGACTATCCACCTATATTATATAAAAAACCCATGTTATAAATATCTGCATTATAGGTTTTTTTTTATATAAGCACCTTCAATGGTTGTGAAATATAATCTACTTATACATATGCTCAAGGCTCATATGCTTGCATTTCTATACTTATACTCTAGCACCATTGATTTGACCCTTTACCATAGTTAGGTGGACTATGGTAATAAGCACCTTGCCAACATCTAAGTTTTAATTCATGACCCTCTCACTAGTGTGCTTAGGTAGAAGTCACTTAACCAAAGTTGTGGAACCATTATAAAACTTATTTAGATATAATCATCTAAAATCCTAAATCATTTTATGTAGCTACTCTTTGTGGAAATAAAATCATTCATAAAAATTGGCATTTCATTTTCTAAGTTTGGGATGTAAAAGCTTTGACCATGTAATGATAAGTTATAATTGATAGAAGTGGTACATTTTAGGTAATAATTTGAAGGCAATTAGTTGTAGTTACTTTAGGGATCACTTTTAAAAACAACGTACAACCATTAGAGGATTTTTGAAGCCAATAAGAGACTGTGAGTTATCATAGCTTGAAAACGCTGTAAACGCATTGAGAATATTGCCAGCAATGCAATTCGACATGGTCACGAGAGTGCCACGTCACTTTCCAAAAAAAACTAAATTTTTTTTCAACTTTTTTTTGCATTTCAAGAACTAAATTTTTTTTTAAAAATTAATTAATTTTGTTTTCTTGACTACCGACCGTACCCTTCCTACAAGGGAACAACAATAGGAACAAGCCTGAAACGGCCCTTTACAGACCTCAAATTTCCTCTAATGTTGATGCAATTACCTGAACCTTCAAGTCCAAGCTTGGTCAGACTTTATTAATTTTTTTGTAATAAAACATCCATTTCAAAAAATCCATATTTTTCAAATGTATTAATACATGTCTTAAATTTATCTTCATTTTTCATAGTTAAAAGTGAACTTAAATATAATTTCTTTATAAAATCATAGAAATTACAAAAATACTTTAAACAATTTAAATTTTTTTAGGAAATGATGGAGATAATAGTGTTAAACATCATGGTTTAATTGGTGTATTCCTTGAGTGCAAATTACAATTAAGACATTCGATAGAAAAAGTTCAAAAGTGGTGTAGTTTGAGCTTTCAAGAAGCAATCTTCATAGAGTGACGAAAATTACAGTTTTAACAATCTTGAAAAAAATTAAAATGGAGTTAAGAAAAAAATTTATTGGAACTACATTTTCTTAGTTAAGCTTTAAAACATTTAAAATAAGGACTACTGAAAATTTTAGGTTTGACATTCAAAATGCCAATTGAGCTTCCACAATGTCCTTTTTTTAAGGGTTTAACGCAATGTAGTTGCGCGCTGAATGAGACAGTACCTCCCTCTGGCGTGCTTGTCTTGTAAGGTTGTTTTAGGGCAGGACTTCGGCTAAGCTCTCGTCCGCCATAGCTACTATCTGCTCAGCTTGACTTGCAGGGTTGATTCTTCTTCAATGAGTAGAACTTGGATTGTGGAGTTAAAACGAATTTAGAATTTTGCCTCTGGTATGCTCATTTCACCACCAGGCCGTCTCATTTTCTGTTTCTTTTTTAGGCTTCTTTCTTGCTATCGAATCCAAGCTTGAGCTCTAGTAAGTGATTGCAGAGATTGCAGCTCCGTTTTCAAGTTTTGGAGATTCTTGACATCGCAATGGAACTGCACCGCTGTAGCGTTATCTCTCTCCTCATCCAGTGAGGTAAGTTAAGTTGCTTCTTCTGCATTTTCAGAGATACGAGTTTCACAAACGCTCAATGGTTCGTTGTTGGATGTTTGTGATAATTTTCTGATGTTTACTGGTACTTATGATGAAAGTCAGGCCGAGGCGTTCTCATTTTTCAAGATGCAGTTTGAAAAGAACCCTGTTAGGAATTGCCAATCTTACAACATCCAGGGTCTCATAGTGGATTCTCTGTGAGGAATCTGGAAGCATTTTCCTGCAAGTCTCATATTTTGATTTGAACCTCAACATTTGCCACATCTTAAACTTTCTATTTAAGCAGGTGATCTGAAGAGATGTTGTACTGCACTCTAAGCATTGGAGGGGAAGGGAGACTCATACAAGAAAATCCAATGTGAGCTCTTGATAAATGGGAACTGTGTGATGGAATGCTGGTCCATCTTGGTGAAATTTCGTAACATTCCTTAGCAAAATCACCAAACTTTGATTTATCCAGGCCAGCTTCTTGGAGCAGATAAGCTTAGATGGTTTTGTGATAAGAGGCTGCAGGAGAGAAGTTGGATAGGATTAGAATCGGCCTTGCTTTCAAGTGCATCTGTGAGATTGACTATATACTGTGATTAGAGTACCATGTGGTGCTCTTCCCATCCCCTTCTTGAAAAAATTGTGGCCGTTGATCGGCACATGCAAGCACTCTCTTAGCCGTTGATCTATGATTTTGCAGGGGAAAAAACACAGCAGACAAACAATGTACCAAAAAGAGGCAATCAGTCCTGTTTCCAATTTCCTCTCCCCCCCTTTTTTGGAAAACCAGGAGCTGTAGGATGGAAGACAATAAAATACCACCCCCTTCTAAGAGAAATCAACAACCATTGGATGTGTATATGGAATATAAATGCGGATACGTATATGTATTCAAGTTTAAAGATACATGTATTGATATACCATATGGATATGGCATATGGATATGAATGCCATTTTCATTAATCCATATTGATTGTATGGAATCCCACCCTCTCAAAATTAGAAGAGTAGGTGAAGGGTGTTTGTATAATAAGTATTAATAAAAATTCTAATATTTAAATCAGTTAAAAATAATTAAAAATTAAAATTTTTGGGCCCATTGATAGTTTGCTCACTATCTATTGTGAGTATTAAAGAATGTTACATCTTTTGTCTCTATTTTAACAACTTTCATTTGTGTCCTCATGTTATGGCCCAATCTTAAAATTTTCATCAAATGTACTTGCGGTGGATTATAAACAGCATAGGTTAATTTAGATGGTCATATCTGGGGTTTAATTAACCAACTACAACTTTGGCTATAGGAGGATTGGATAAGTACTTATTAATTCGAATTCATTCTCTACTCAAAATGAAACAAAGCCACATTTAGAAGAGTTGGCAAGCAATTGAAATCTCTCAATCAATTTGTGACATGGCTCAATTTTTAGAGAGGGTCACTTGGTGGATCTTATTGAGTTTATTATTTTCTAGTGCTAGAAGCCATTTTAGAAATTGAAGCTAATTGTGATGCTTGTGATGGACTAGATAGGCTGAAACAAAGATGACAAGTTAGGCTAAATTATAATTTGTTACCAATTAAACAATTCTCTTTGTCTAGTCCAGTTTTGACAATATAAAGTAACCAATGAATCTAATTGTGACTCCTTTCTAAAATAGATTTTGACAAATTCTTGCTTAAAATGTACTACATGAGGTTGCTTATTGATATATTTCTTTTCAACACTTTGAAAATTCAAAGTTTATTCATACAATGTCCTAAAAAATGCATATATTAGAAGAGAATCCAAAATATAGAGTATTATTTTGGCTTTCAACAAGATCCAACAAAAAATAGACAATTTTTTATAACAAGAACAATGCTTAATTGCTTTTTTTGAATGCATTTAGGTATAATCTTATAGCATTTGTATGCACGTGTGATACAGTGAGATGCTAAAAGTTTACATCTATTTTTTAAGAACCCTCAAAATTTTCTTATCCCCACCTTTGCTTACTAAATGTGACCCTTACGAAATGTGAACCCTTACTAAATTATCCAATCACCTTTGCTTACTAAATGTGAACCCTAAATTTTCTTATCCCCACCTTTGCTTACTAAATGTGAATTTTGTATTTCATTTTTGGAACAATGCATAAATACCATCTTCATTGGAGTCATGAAGCTCTTTGCATTCACAGGCATGGATGAAACACTTTACATGTCACAGATGACAATTGATTTGTTCATCTAAAATGTATACATTCATCCAAAAATGAAGTGGTACCCTATGAAGATTTGCCACATATTCCCTCAAGATTTTCTTGTATTACTTCAATAGTATAAATTGCTCCAAAAGCAATTATAGTCAAAGTGTTTATTAAAGTACAAGCATCAATAATTGCCACTTATTGCAATTAAGAAAAAACTATGATTTGAATTAAAAAAATGTGTACTTCTTCAACATATTAAGAAAAGGTGTACAACCAGTAGGGTTTTTTTGGAACAAATTCAAAGGAACAAAATCTAATTGACAAAAACCTATCAAGGTTAGTGACATATAGCCCCTCAAAATTGTTGTGTACAACAATGGAAGTAGACATCTTCAACTTGCAAGTGAACAACTATTTATTTTTGAAATTGATTGAAATAAATTACCAATATACCTAGTTGACAACAAGGTCAAGCATAAATTAAGCTTAAGGCATGTTGAAAAGAATGAGTCTGGAGAATGGCAAATTTACATAATTAAACTTGTCCAATGGCTATCAATACTTCCAATGGTTTTTAGTTTATTGTAGAAATAATATACATGAGCTTTTGTTAATTTTTGTAGCATTAATTTTGAAATCAAACTACTCGTAAATATATTTTTTGAAGCTAATCTAAAATTATTGTGTTGAAATATATGAAGGCTAAATTTTTTTAATTCATTTCAAGACATGTAAGATTCTATGCCAATTTTAGCCTTTGTCAATCTATGATAATTTATAGTAAAGTGAGTCAACTATTTTATTCTAGCCACTAAAAGAATTATTCCTTAAAAAAATGTTCAATCTACACAAATATATGAAGTTGTATTGCACAATTATGTCACGTATTAAAATAATCAATCACACACACATATAGAGAGAGAGAGACACATACAAAAAGAAAGTTTGTAGGTCACATCAAATTTATTAAAATTTTAAATTTTGATCATTGCAATAACAAACTTAACAATATTTCTTTGATACCAATCTCATAATATATTTTCAAATCTTCAAAGAATCATTTTATTTATATATTATTAGTCACATTGATTTAAAAATAAAAATAAAACTTCTCCGTGTAATTTTTGCGATTCTTAAGGAATCCTATTAACTTTGAATAATTTGTTAAGTAGATTTTTATAATAAAAATAGTTGGTGGAGGATTAAGTAAAAAAGTTACTATTTATTTTTTGTAGTCCTCAATGATTTATCCTACTCATGTATTACTTATCACTTTAATATTAAAAAAAATATACATGGAGGAGATTGAAATAAAAATATGTACAAATATATTTTGTTATTTACAAAAAATCATCCCTCTCATGGAATATTTATTTCATTCATTTAAAAATTAAAAAATAAAAGGTGGAGATTTAAACAAAAACTTTTCTATTTATTTCTTTTAAATTTTCCAGAATCCTTCTAATCTTCAATTATTAATCAATTTTATTTAATAAATAAAAACTAATGGAAAAAGATTTAAATTAGAAATTTGTCATTTATTTTTTACAATTTTCAATGACTTATTCTACTTAAGTATTTTTGTCATGGTAATTTAAAGTTTTAAAATAAAGGGTGGAGAATTAAATAAAAAATTTAAATATTATTTTTTGCAATTCTCTAAGACTCTTCCTAATTATGATTTATTTGAGTGGATAGTGACAAACCACTTTAAAAATAATAAAAACAATACATGATTTATAAAAAGAGTATAGATGTCAATTTTCCATTCACTGTAAAAACTTTACACAAATTCTAAAAAGGGTACACTATCCATTTTTCCATTGAATGTAAAACTTTTACATTCAATTCTAAACCCTAATCACTTCAACAACTTCATCTTCAATATCATATCTCCTCTTTCTTTGTTTCCTTCTAGCTCTTGAAATTGTCTATACGTAAAGAGAAGCATTAGGAAATATATAAACAAGGGAATTAGAAAGCATTAACAATAAAAATAAAGAATACCACCAAATAATAATTATGTAGCTATCATAAAATTTCAGCATTTACAATTTCAAATACACTCTAATACAAAAGTCGTTACTCAAAATTCACAAGCATCTTATTCCACCTGAATCCAAAGCATTGGCACCCTCACATATCATGATACAAATTGCCAAACCTTAACTCTTTGAATTCACTTCCAAATACTATACGCAATGGTGTAAATTGACTAATCAAACATTATATCACAAAATCCTCATACTCATGCATCAAGCCAATTGACTACCTTTGAAATTAATATCAAAATGACTGAATTTCAAGTGGAATACAAATAGTAGAGAATTGACTCTCACAAAAGTAAATAACAATTGAAAACTTGAAAGAATCCTTCAAGCGTTCTATTTGAAGTAGCTTTCAATATCAACCAATTTCAACAGTAGCAAAAAACACAAGAACAATGGTCATGAAAATATAACATACACTAATAGAGAAGAAGATAACCAAATGGATCCTTAGTGGTGAATTCACACTAAAGGGAGAACCTCATCACATCCATCGAATTGATTGCAACTTTGGATTGCGTCCTCTTGGTTGCAACCTTTGAACTTGCAAAAACTTTTGAATACAAGTGGACAACATATTCAATGACATTTGTTTTTTTAATTCACATTGCACAACAACCAAGGATGGTCTTACAATTTTTTAATCTCATCACATAGTTGTTGATTTATACTTGGAAGGGGGTAGTAGAGCAAGGATGCCTATCTATCTTGAAGAGATAGTTATGTTGATATGAAAAATTAAAAAATTAAAAATGAAGATTAAATAAGTACTTCAAATTATGCTTAAGCAAGCATGCAATATTTTTTAAGAAACATGGTCCAAAACATTGTTTATTTTAGACAACGTTTGGTAGAAGTGTTGAAAGTCAACTATGGAATTGCAACAAAATGTTATCAACATATTGCTAAGTGTTTGTGAAGAGAATTTGAATTCTAGTAGTATATATAGCAATTATAGTAAATTGCTAATTTCTTTGCTAAGTACAACAAGCTAGATGTTACAATATTATCAAAGAAATTAGAATGTTATTGATAAAACAAATGTCTATGGAATATTGAAGGAGATAGCAATTTTGCTCATTTGGGACGAAAGAACTTCCTTTGCACCTTTGTTTTAGGATGTGAATACAATGTTTTGAAAAGCAATTGCATTGTCCATAGAATGTGATAGCCTTCCTACTAATCACCATTCTTGGATACCTTATTCATACACATATACCAATGATATGTCTTCTAATATCTATATATGAAGAATATTATCTTAAATAAGGACTTCACTTTTTGTATTTTGCAATTCTTGAAGACTCTTTGTAATTATGTCTTATTTGTCACATTGATATTTTAAATAAAAAATAATAGACAAAGATTTAAGCAAGTAAGTCCTTCCTTTTATTTTATTTGCAATTTGCAAAGATTTTTCCTAATCATGTTTTGACCCAATTTTTATAATTTCTGCCTTTTTGAAAGAAATTGGATTTTTTTTGTACATTTGTCTTTTCATCCATCCACAGTTGTCCCTTCACATGCAATTGCACTTTTATGTGTTGTCATTACTTCACCTAACTATAAATCTATAATTGTCCTTTTGTCCACTTGCATTCCCCCTTTACATATTGGCACCTTCACCTACTAACATTTCTTTATTATATGTCACCTCTTTGCCTACTATAGTCATCCCTTTATCTGCTCTCACTTCTTCATCCGTTGACACCTATTCACCTACCACAGTCACTACGTACCTATTGCTTCTTCACACATGTTGTCACCTCTTCACCTACATGTAGTCACAGTTTTGTCACTAGTATAGTTGCTCACCCGCAATTTCTTCTTCACTCACCAATGGTCGATTCTTCATCCAATGTTGCTTCTTTATCCACTGCAATCATTCCTTCATCTGATGTCACCCCTTCACCTGTTGTCACCTCTTCATCCACCCGTAGTCCCCTATTTTTCCAATCCTTTTGATCCACTCAAGCCCTAGAAAAATCACACTACATAAACAAGTTTTGTCAAGCATTTACAATATAATGGTGGCAACAATTAGCACTCAACTATCATACATATATTTGAGTGTTGGTATTGTATGATTCAACACAAAGAAAAAGAGGGGGGAAGGAGTAAGTCATTACATTAACCTAAAAAAGTGTATGCCAAAGAGGGAAAAAGGCAATCACAACTACATGTAGCCTAGTAGGCAAAGTTTAGATGTGAGGAAAGCAAATGAATTTCCTCCAATCCAAATCAATAGCTAGACCATTAATTACAATAATAATTTTGCTTTAAGTTACAGTAGAAGTAATCCAATTGTGAGATTCCAAAATTATTTGCATTACAAAACCTAGGAGTCTAAAATTGCAATTGGTATTTTATTGGAGGTATTTTTCCTTCAATGATGGTAATACAATATTGCCATTCTATCAACAAAAAAAATAAATAAAAGAGCCCTCAAATACTATTTTGCACAAGATCAATTGGCCCAAGTTATTATCATATGGTCAATAAATATAGCCCAAAGGCCTCACTTGTTGTCAAAAATTTGCACATATTAATTTCAAACAATTTAGTATAGTAGTACACGGGGGCTTAACCAAAATGTAATAAGTTTCTCCACTTGCCAATCTTAATTTCAAATACGCAAAGTCTTTACATTGACCTAGTAAAATAAATCAAGTCAATTTTCTTCAGGCAAACTTCTTTTTTGTACCTCAAACTCATGGCCAATGGGAATTGCCTACAGCATTGAAAGCATCATCACATGGGTGGATGGAGATAGGAAAAAACTTGGTCCTTTTTCATAAGAAATATAGTTTTATAAGCTAATTTAGGTCCCTTTTGAGGAGTTGGAGGGGGCTCTTACAAGATTCAAGTTTTTGCTAATGATTTGGAAGAAGGAAAAAATACCTTTGCACCTTTGTTTTGTGATGCAAATACAATGTTTTAAAAGGCAATTTATCATCTATGGGATGTGGTAGTCTCCTACTAGTCATCATTCTTGGGTACCTTATTCATGCACATATACAAATAACATGTCTTTCAATATATTGATGAAGAAGACTTTGTAGTTGTGGGGTGACACGATCCATAACAAGCACCAAAAAAGGGTCTATATTATCATAATGAAGTGGAAGAAAGACTAGATTTGGAAATGGTATTCCCCTCCTTATTTTTGGCTATTGGATCCAAGGGACCATAGAGATTTAAAATTCTCTACTTGTGCCATGGAAAGAGATTGCTTTACAAATAAAACCAATGTCTATACTTAGGAATCAATGCTACATTACTACATTGGAATTCCAACCTTAATTTCTTTGAATTTGGATTGAAGGGGTGGAATACAACTGTTCTATGTCAAGGTCAAAGAAATAGAAGGTTGTTGCAAAGCTTGGCACTATAATCTTACCAATAGCTACAATGTTTTCTTTTCTCTATATATACAAACAAGTAATCTTTGTTCTTCCTATTTTTTTCCAATCTTTATAGACTATCATAGTATGACTTGACCTTTGGTTATATTGATTAATTAATATAAAAATCAAATTTATATAAACAATTATGAAAAAAATAGTGAAAAAAAAATATTAAAATTTGTAGAAAATGAATGAGAGTTGTGTTGTAAACTTCATTAATAAAGGGCTAGTGTTGGAAGGGATTTGAATTGGTGGTCAACATGACTAGTGTCTTAAAAAATATATTGTAATAAGAAAGAGAGAATTTATGAGACTTTGAGCTTTGAATTATCATAGTCTATTGTAGCTTGGTGACATTATATATATATATATATATATATATATATATATATATATATATATATATATATATATATATATATATATATTTAAATGAGTTCTACCAATCATCAAAAGTAAATAAATGAACCACTACTTTGAATCATGAACAATACAATTAAGACACGATGTACAAAATAATCATACATACATACTAACCAAAATTACAATATTTAAATTGCTTTCATTTTTATGATCTTTTTGAATTTGAAAAGACATTATATTTTATTTACTATGAATAAATGAAAATTTGTAAAATAATTACATGATCACAAACCAAAACCATCTTTAATGCATATAATTGAATGATAACAATTTATTTTGAATGAGAAAAAATTATCATTAAAAAGACGAATGGCAAGGTCACTTTATAGTACTTGCATCTTATATACATTGGATATTGACAAAAAAGAAAGAAAGCACTCCATAACTTCCATCAAAAGGTTGTTGCCTATAGCATAGGAAACTTGAAGTTCAATTTCAATTTTCAAAGCTTGTTATCTTGCAATTTCTTATAATAATTTATACTTTCTTTCTAAATATTTATTGTACAATTCTAAGCCAAATACTAGTTGAAAAAGGTCTATCAACAACTAGCATAATGACTACAAAACCAATCATATAGGACACTTAGACTAAAGCTTGATTATAGGATTTAAGTCATTTATTTTCACTAATCATTTATTTATAATGATTCATTTCTTGTTAAACTTTTGAAGTGGAAGTTCATTAACCATTGGTGCTAATAAGGTTGTTGTGTTGGCTATTGTAAGGTAAACTTGTCTATGACAAGCATTGACTAGTTTGCCTTGTTGACATATTTGAAAACTTTTAATTTTTTTTCCATATATAGGCAAACATGAAAAATGGGGAGAGCAATTGAAATTTAATTTTTTTTTGGCAAAGTATGAATTTGTTACAAATTTTTGAAGTGAAGAGGCCAAATGGTTCAAAACAGTCTTTAGACTACCTCCAAAGCCAACAATAACTATACTCACGGTGGTCATCAAACCACCTAATGCAGTTATAATATTTCCTATCATGGTTGAAATATTTTCTAACATGGATATGACATATAGGAATAAAAAAAAAGTAGTTCATATAATGAATTACACTAGAAAGGTGTAGGTTCTTAAAACAATCTCTCACATCTCCATCACCATCACACAAAACATTGATTTAAGTCATTAACTTACCTAATGAAGTCTTGTTTACATTAATTAAAAAAACTTGACATAGATTGATGGGAAACTGTAATGGGTTGTTTAATGGGTTGTTTAATAGATGTTTGCATTAGGGAGTTTGCTTGTCATGGGCTAGTTTACCTTAATTGATTGGAGTTGGTTGATGTGGACTATAGCACACAACATGTTTGTTTGTTGAGGCGAATGGAATTGGTGACTAGGCACCATTGATGTGGTAGGCATGATCCAACATGGTTGCTTACGTATATATTGAGGTGGATGGAATTGATGATTGGATAATATTGATGTGGCAACTAACATATAGTCATTTAATTGACATGACATCAATTATAGTAATTTTAGTCAATTGCCAATCATTGTTTAGTCGTTTTCATTCATTTGATAATATATTGGTTAAATAGTAGTTGTGTACATGAATATTGGTATTATGCATTAGTTATTTTGTAGTTGCTAATATAGAATGAAGAAATATTAGATTTCAATATAATTGTATTTGTGATTTTTTATGTTTATTACTAGAAAATGGTTGTTTGTGCAATAATTGTAACTTGAATTAGACAAGTGAATGAAGCAATTGTTTTTATAACTACACTATAATTGCAATATGACTATAGGTACTATGATTGCACTATGTTTATATATACTATAATTACATTATGTTCCAAATCACTTATTTTTCCACATCATAAATTACACAATTGCCTATTGGTCCATTGAATCTACAAACAACCACCAATTTATTGACATGTCTAATAAAAAATATCACAAAACAAAATAATGGAAAAGATGCACTAAGGAACTACAAAATGCACTCGATGCTTCATGAATTTTGATTTTGTACCTACTTTTTATACCTAGGCCAAGAACTTCACTAGTTTTCATCAAAAAAGTTGCAAGATTTCAAACAAGAAGCATTTGCCACTACTAAAAAGAAAAACAAAGACAAATGCATGTAAAATAAATAAAAATTCAAAACAATGAAAACTCTAGCAAAATTTTGGACCCTATAAGAGGATTTTTAATTTTGATAATATTCCAATATATGAAACCTAACTTCCATACATTGGGATGTGTGTGAGATGTCACTACCTTGCTTGACTTTCTTATTGTACTGTACAAGAGTTGAATGTCATAATATGCATCTATTTTATAACGTATCTTACAACAAATTGAGTACAATTAATACCTATATTATAATTACTTCTATCACAAGTACCCTCATAAAGAGTTGTTTCCAATATTTGAACAAATATAATATGTTTCTACACTTGCCACTGTGAATTCCAAGTACATAGTCTTTATTGACTTTTAAATATAAATAAATAATAGAAAATTAATTAAAAACTTTTCCATGTAATTTTTGCAATTCTTAATGAATCCTGTGAGTTTTGTATAATTATTTTACTTAGTTTTTTAAAATTAAATTTTAAAAGGTGGAGATTTGAGTAAGAAATTTTCTATTTGTTTTTCATATTTTTCAATGAATTATCCTACTTGTGTATTATTTTTTGCTTTAATATTAAAATAAAAATATACATAGAAATATACATTGAAGTAAGAACATGTACAAATATATTTTGTAATATACAAAGAATCATCCTTTATATGTATTATTTATTATGTTGATTTAAAATTATAATTGTAAAGGATAGAAACTTAAATAAGAACTTTTCTATTTATTTCTTGCAATTTTTTTACACTCCTTCTAATCTTGAATTATTTATTGGTTTGATTTTATAAATGAAAACTAATGGGTAGAGATTTAATTAGAAATTCTTCATTTATTTTTTGCAATTTTCAATGACTCATTCTATTGGCATATTTTTCTCATGTTAATTTAATTTTTTAATATAAAGGATTTTATATTAATTTATTTTTCTTTTAATTTTCAATTTTCTTTCTAATTATGATTTATTTTTCATGTTGATTTTTAAAATAAAAAATAAAATGTGAAGATTTAAATGAAGACTTCACTTTTTATGTTTTGAAATTTTCAAAGACTCTTGGTAATCATGTCATGTATTATTTGTCACTTTGATATTTAAAAATAAAAAATTAAATAATTTTTTTTAATAGATAAGTTCTTCTTTTCATATTATTTTCAATTTGCAAAGATTCAAGTTAATCATATTTTTACCTAATTTTTTCAATTTTTGTCTTTTTGAAGGAGATTGAATTTGAAGAATATTGGATTTTTTTTCTTCTTACACTTATCCCTTCACCTACCCATAGTCCTCCCTTCACTATCATCCTTTCACATATCCATTGTCTCCCTTCCAACTATTTATATTTGCCCCTTCACTCAAAATCACCTCTTTGCCCACTCATAGTCACCTACGCTAATATGGTTCTGGCTTTTCACATCATTCTTGAAAGTCGAGTCATGTAAGTCAAAGCCGTTACAACGGGATAAAAATTTTGAAAACGCTAAACCTTATTTGACAAAAAAGATGTGCTAACTCGACATGTGTCGAATATGACATGCAATTTCAGATGTCCAATATGACCCTAAGACCCAATTATCTTTCAAACAAGAGAACACTATTCATCTTGAAAAATAAAAAAAATAGACCTTGAGAAGTTGTGTTATTACAAAGATGAACAAGAGGTTGTGACAAACAAGAAGCTTGAAATACACAACTCTCCTTTGGAAATTCATTTGACAAATCTTAGTGAAGGACTTGCCTTCCACCTCATAGCAAAATAAACAAAGTAAAAAAAGGTGTTCAAATAAAGCACACACATGCACAATAAAATCAATTTAGTCATATGGCTAAGAAGGTTTGTTTTTTTAACAATTTCATCATGGGCTAAGAAAATAGAGCAAATTGTGAGTACTAGAATGGGAAGGGCTTAGTTAACAATGTTTTGGTACAAGTATACTTGAACAATCTTCTTTAGCAAGCATGCAAATTTTCAATCATGCTTAAGCAAGCATGCAACATTTTTCAATGAACATGGTCCAAAGTGTTGTTTATTTTACATAATGTTTAGTAGAAGCGTTGAAAGTCAACTTTGGAATTGTAGTGGAATATTATTAGCATGTTGCTAAGTGTTTCTAAAGGGAGTGTGAATTCTAGTAGTGTATATAGCAAGTATAGTAAGTTGCTAATTTCTTTGCCAAATATAGCAACTTGTTAAAAAATTTATCAAAGAAATTAGAGTGTCAATGGTATAACAAATGTCTATGGAATATTGACAATTTTGCTCATTTTGGAAGAAAAATAAATTCCCTTGTATCTTTATTTTGGGATGTGAATACAATATTTTGAAAGGCAATTGCATTGTCCATAAGATGTAGTAGCCCTCCTACTAGTTACTATTCTTTGGTACCTTATTCATGCACATATACCAATGTTATATCTTTTGATATATATAAAAAGAGGATTTAAGTAAAGACTTTATATTTTTACATTTTACAATTCTCAAGGACTCTTTGTAATTATGTCTTATTTTTCATATTTTAAAGAAAAAAGAAATAAAAAAGATTTTAGCAAATAAGTCTTTCCTTTTATTTTATTTGCAATTTATAAATATTTATTCTATTCATATTTTCACCTAATTTTCACAATTTTGGCCTCTTTGAAAGAGATTCGATTTGGACAAGATTGGATTTTCTTTCTTCCTACATTTGTCCTTTCATCTACCTATGGTCATCCCTTCACATGCAATAAAAGTCTTGTCACCCCTTCACCCGATGGTGCCTTCACTTGTGGATGCCTCTTCACTTGCTATCACCTCCAAAGTCGCATGTGTTGTCACCTCTTCACCCACTTATAGTCACCTGAAATTACTTCTTCACTCGTTGGATGTCACCTCTTCTTCACCCAAAGTCACTTCTTCACCCATTGCAATCACCTCTTTATCCAACGTCACTCCTTCACCTACTTGTAGTCACCTATTCATCCAATCTCTTTGGTCCATAGAAACCATGGAAAAATCACCCTATATGAATAGGTTTTGTCAAGCATTCCCAATATAATGGTGGCACTAATTAGTACTCAACCATCATATAGACATTTTGAGTGATGGTATTGTATGATTGATATAGAGAAGAAGGAAAGGAAAGAATTAAGTTACATAAAATTAAATAAAGTGTCTACCAAAGAGGGGAGAAGGCAATCACAATTTTTATCCACTACCATAGAAAAGCATGCAAGGTGGCAAGCAAAGCCTAGGTGTGAGGGAAGCACTTGAAATTCTTCCAATCAAAGTCAATAGCTAGACCATTAATTGCAGGATTTTTAAATTCTTGTTGTTTGTATAACAAAACCTAGGGGTCCAAAATTGCAATTAATATTTTATTGGAGGTATTTTCCCTTCAATGATGGCAATACAATATGATCATTATTATGTCAACAAAAACAAAAGTAAAAGAGATTTCAATTATTGTTCTGCACTATGGTCAATTGGCACAAGTTATTGTCATATGGTCAATACATTAGCCCAAATGCCTCATTTATTGTCAACAAAATATACATATCAATTTCAAATAATACAATATAGCAATATAATCATAGAGACTTAGCCATAATATGTTTTTCCACTCACTATTTTTAATCACAAGTAAACAAAGTCTTTGCATTAATTTAGTAAAATAAATCAAGTTAAACTTCTTCTTTGTACCTAAAATTGGATGCCAATAGAAATTGCCTACAAACATCAAAGGCATCATTGCATTGATGGGCAGAAATAGGGAAAAACTTGACCATTTTTCATGAGAAGTATAGTTTTATAAGCTAAATGAGGTTTCTTTTGAAGAGTTGGAGGGGACTCTTACAAGATTCAAGTTTTTTCAAATGTTTTAGAAAAAAAATCTTTTATACCTTTGTTTTGAGATGCAAAAACAATGTTTTGAAAAAACAATTGCGTTGTCCATGGGATGTTATAGCCTTCCTACTAGTTACCATTCTTAGATACCTTATTTGTGCATATATATACACACCAATGTCATATCTTTCAATATATATTAAAGAAGAAGATTTTGTAGTTGTTGGGTGATCCAATCCACCACAATCACCAAAGAAGGGTCTATGTCATCATAATGAGTTGAAAAAAACATTAGATTTGGAGATGGTAGTCCCCTTTTTATTTTGATTGTTAGATCCAAGATGTAGAGACTTAAAGTTCTCTCCTTGTGCCTTGGGAGGAAATTGCTTCACAAACAAGGTCAATGTCCATACTTAGGAACAACCTTACTGCATTGGAATTACAACCTTGATCCCTTGGAATTTGGATTGAAGGGATGGATTATGAGGAATCTATGGCAAGGTCAAAGAAATAGAAGGTTGCTCAAAACTTGGTGTTCTTTCTAGTAGCTACAATGTTTTGTTTTTTCAATTTCTCCATAAGAACAAGTAGCCTTTATTCTTCATGTTTTTGTTATATAAGGCCTGAAAGGTTATATTGTTAGTCTACTCATTCCATTCCTTACAAACTATCATAGTATGACTTGACCTTTTGTTTTTATTAACTAATTAATATCAAAATCAAATTTATATAAACAACTAAGAAACAAATAGTAAAATAAATGAGAGTTGTGTCAGAAATTTCACCAATAAAGGGTCAATGTTGGAAAGGATTTGAATTGGTGGCCAATATGACTAGTGTCTTAAAGAAAATTGAATAATATTTTAATAATTTGAAAGAGAGTTTTTACAAGACAATGAGCTTTCAATTATTGTAGTTTGTTGAGACTTGGTGACATTTCTACATATATTCAAATTAGTTTGACAAATCATCATAAGTAAATAAATGAACCATTAACAATACAATTAAAACAAGTTACCTAAAGCCTATTTCCATGCATATATATCAAACAGAATTATAATGATTTAGTTGCTTTCACTTCCATAATCCTCGTAAATTTGAAAAGACATAACATTTTGTTGGCTTTCACTATATGACAATTTGTAAAATAATTACATGATTATGAAACAAAAACCATATATCATCTATATAAATGAAATGAATTACTTTGAATGAAAAATATAAATGATTTTATCATTGCAAAGACAAAGGCCAAGTTACACTACAATTTTGGCATTTTGCATACATTAAATACCTACAAGAAAGAAAAGATATGCTCTATGACTTCTATTAGAAGGTTGTTGCCTAATATAGTATAGCAAATCTAAAGTTCAATCTCAAAGCTTGTTGCCTTGCAATTTCTTATAACAATTTAGACTTTCTTTCTAAATATTTATTCTATAATTGTAAGCCAATTTCTAGTTGAAAAAAGGCTATCAATGACTAGTATTAATGACTACAAAACCAATCATTTGGGACACTTATAATTAGGAAATGATTAGAACTTGATTTTAGATTTTAAGTCATTTTGGACAAGTTGTTTATTTTCATTTTTCATTTATTTATAATAAATTATTTGTCATTCAACTTTTGATGTGGAAGTTCATTAGCCTTTGGTGCTAACAAGGTTGTTGTGTTGGCTATTGTAATTGATTGGATTTGGTTGACGTGAATTATGGCATATGACATGTTTGTTGAAGCAAATGTAATTGGTGACTAGGAACCGTTGATGTGGTAGGCATAGCCCAACGTAGTTGCTTATATATCTATAAAGGTGGGTGTAATTAATTGATGATTGGATATTGTTGATTCTACAACCAACGTCCCTTGTGGTTGTGACATGACATCAATTTTAGTCATTCTTAGTGAATTGCATGTCATTGTCATTTTAGTCATTTAATAAGTCATATGTTGGTTAAATAGTAGTTGTGTATAAGACTGTTGTCATGGATTAGTTATTTTGTAGTAGTTAATCTAGAAAGAAGTAAGAAGATTTTAGCATAATCTTTTTTAATTTATTACTAGAAAATAATTTTTTGTTACTCTAACATGATTGAAACAAGTGATTGTTTGTTTTTATAACTACACTATAATTGCAATAGGATTATATATAATATGATTGTACTATATCTCTATGATTGTAGCATGGCTATACTATGATTGCACTATGTTTCAAATCACTTATTTTTCTATGTCATAAATTGCATGGCTGCTTCTTGGTCCATTGAAACTACAAACAAATACCGATTGAAAATGAATTAATAAAAAAACATCAAAAAATAAAATAATGCAAAAGATGCACTAAAGAACTTTAAAAAATCCATGTGATGCTTCACTAATTTTAATTTTGTACCATCCCTTGTACTTAAACCAAAAGCTTTATTGGTTTTCATCAAAAATGTTATAAGATTTCAAACAAAAAAGCATTTTCCACTACTTAAAAGAAGAACAATGACAAAGGCATGTAAAGTAAACAAAAATCCGAAACAAAGAAAATCCATCAATGGGAGAACCTTCTAAAATCCATTATTTTTTTTCAATACAAAACTTTAAATCCTTATCATAATTGTAGGATTATTACACATGTTTCTATATAATACAATAATATTCCAAAATCTCCATGCAGAAATTATCAACGTATGTAGATAATATCCAAACTTTCAACAAAGGTGCATCAATCATAATTACAATCCAAATAGCTATATGTCAAAGTTGAATTAGTCAAAATACTACTCATAATAATGATATTTCTATTAATAGTTTAGGATTATACATTAGAAATTGGCACATATAAAAAGAATCCTTTAAAAACATATAATTATCAATATATATATATAATAAAACTTATATACAATTTGATAATAATGTATAGCATTTTGTAAAGATAGCAAGTATAGTTTTTATTGATTTTCTTAAAACCTCAAATAATGACTTTTTTCCCTTCATTATACAAGGCAACATCTAAGCCACCTTACCTAGTATACTATGAATATTACTAATTTCATAATTGCATCATTATTGATAAAAATACTTTTAAGAATTCATATGAATGTTTGCTGTAAAATCAAGTACATTTGTGAGTTTCTTTATTCATATTTTATTTTTGTTATAATTAATTGAATATTTAATTGAACTAATTTTAAAGATGCCAAACAAGATCTAGATGGCATTTTTCATGTGCACATTGATTTACTGAATTTTATAGAAAATGTATTGAAAGCAAGTCAAAGAAGAAAAATTATAAGATTTGAAAAGTATCTCAACCCCAATATAATTGTAGTTTTTTTTTCAAATCTAAATTCTATAAATAATTAGAAAATAGAATGTAACCAGAAAATTGAATTTGTTTTAAAAGACACATCCAAAAATTGAATTAAAGAAATTAGACTATGAAGTAGAAATGAAGATTCTGCAATAATGATTTTAATTTGTTTGTAAATAAAAGATGTATCATTGAAAATATACATTTTGAAAAACTGATAAGTATTGAAATTAATCCACCAAAATTTTGAATTTATTTATTTTAATCTTGAATCTTGTTTTTCTTATTAATATAATACAAAAAATTTATTTGAACAATTTATTTGAAATTGAAGCTAAATTACTTACTTACATCAAGACTCTAGACTATTAGTTAATTATATGCCAATACTTTAAAAAAAAGTTCTTTAAAAAAAAACTTAGCTTTTCTATGTCCTAAATGCAAAATGAGTGACAAATTTGAAAAAGTAGTGTAGAACATCATGTAGAGTCCAATGAGTGCAATCATTTCTAAGTGATATTTCATGTTCTATTTATGCACTACATAGTTACTAGGACAATTTTAGTTGTAAGGTGGAGCAATCAAATGCCAACAACCACTCAATTCTAACATCTATTGGACCTTTCCATTTGCGTCAGCCACCCACCCATTACTCCAATTTTAGCAACCCTTTAGAATCATGACAAATGAATGCACATCAATGCATGGCATAGCAATTTAGTCCCAACAAACTTTGAAAAATCACATAAAATCATTTCTTGTGGCAATATTTTGATTCTACTTGCAAATGATTTCTTTCAAACTTCTCAATATGTGCAAAATACATGAATGGACACATAGCTTTTCCAAAATACCTATATTAAATAGTGAAATTAGATTGCCCCACACTAATTTTTAAACATTTGACACCTTGTCAATATTTCTTGTTATTGTACAAGAATGCACTACTTTTGGATTAGGTGTTGTTGTAATTGAGACTCGTCAACCTTGATGTATTCAAATGGAAACATGCTTAGAAATATTTGTTGACTCTAGGCTAAGGAGGATTGCCCCCCCTCATCGCCCTAGCCAAGGATAATTGTAAAATACCACCCCCTATTTCATGCTACATTCATTTTGTATCTCCTCCCTAATTTGGAGTCTTACATTCCAAATTTCCAAATTTCATCACATGCTACAAATAAAAAAATTCCAATGTTTTCTCTAGAGGTAGGCTGCAGGGCAACTGAGGGGATCAGTACACCATGACCATTGCCTGATGGCTTTGTAAAGTAAATTTTTTCGAGGTTAGACAACCTATCCTAATTATTGAAGCAACCTAATTTGATTATTTATTTAGTGTAGATAGGGCAAATCTGCTTGGTAATAGGCTTGTTTACCTTAATTCCCTCCCACCCGCACAATCCTGGATAACCCTCCCCAGCCTAAACACCAGGAAGCCCACTGGAAGCAGGCTAGGCTCGTCCCAAAATAATATGTGCGCAAATCCCCCCCGCGGCCCCACGGAGACCGATACCCATTGCGTGTCCGCCAAGACAGCATACAGCGTCCCCCCGTCCGCGTCCCCGTCCCCGTCCCCAGACCTACTGACGCGTATTCCCAAGCGTATTGACGCGGGACTGCATACGGTAAGTCGCAATCGTAGGCCGGTGGGCCTATACGGCACAGTCCACGAGGTGGTAGGTAGCAGCTTGAGTCGGGCGAAGAATCCTGGTTCCCGCCTTCCTGGGGGCTTCCTCAGCACTACCTGAGGTCCACGGTGTCCCTTCTCATGCCCAACAGTGAAGGGAGGGAGGGAGGGTCCCCACTAGCCATAAGTTATCATACTTGACCCTGACTAATATTGGTCCCTGGCTCGATGGGCCCCCGATCTCAGTCAGTCAGGAGCAGGAGAATGAACGGCCCGCGCGGGCCTGGCAGGGACCCGTTCGTCCGGGCACCCCCGTGGGTAGCAGTTACATGACCTCTTGCCCTGATTTGCCCCGGGAACCTGGTTGCAAAATTAGCAAAATTAGGGTTCCCCTTAACCCCTAAACGCCCCAATCCTTTTTTTGATTTTTTTGCACATTTTGGCTTATATCTTTTTATAGAAATTTGAATTACTGCAATTTCAAGGAATTGGTCATTGAAGAAGATTTTCTCTTCAAGATTCGAGTATGAGATTGGATGAATGAAAAGTTTGCTAGACTATAGAGTGCTTGGAAGCGTTATGTTCATCGTCCAGGATATGGATGTCGAAGCGCTTCAAGGTTAAAATTAGGCCAAGGAGGATTCATCCTTGTATTGCCTTTGCATAGGGTGGATGTAAAAATTGCCCCCTATTTTGTGCGGCTTATATTTTGTTTTTCCTCACATTTCTTTTAGCTAATTTGGGGCCACTAATTGTAAATACGAATTCAGAATTTGCAAATTTTTTTATCATATGTGGCAAATGAAAAATTTTAGTGTTTTATAAAGGATAAAACATGGGGCAATCTTCCTTGCCCTTAAAATCAATATCACCACATAATTTTATTGGCTCCAAAGTGTCTTTACATGAAGGTGAGATTTGGCATAACTAGTGTCACCACGTAATTATAGTAATTTCGAATTATTCTTCGTGCCAAGGTCAAATTCAGCATAATTTAAGTGACTTTTAGAGAAAAAAAAAAGAGCCACGTGTTATCTTGTAATTGAAGTGAGGTCACATGGACTCTTGAAGATCTTGCAGAGAAATTCAATTTTAGTACATGAGTGCTGAATTGTACCTTCATATACGGTGAAGCTTTAACATGTGAAGTCCCAGGGCCATTTTTCTATCAAAAAACACTCAAAACTGCCATTTTTGTTGCATTCACTCAAGAAAACAAAAAATCATCTTTTAGAATCTAAGCATAGGATCTTGTATTTCACTTTTTTTAACTCATATGGTAAAAATTTCATGAAGTTTGACCATATAGATTGGAAGATATTAGCATTCAAAGTTGAAAAAGAAAGTTTTTATAAACACTAGCTTGCAATCTCAGATGACTTTGATCAACAATTGTGGAATTTTTTTGCACTGCAAACTTTGAATCAAAAAACATTATGTTGAAGAATTGAGTTGAAAGTCTAGGAATTTTTTAAAAAAAAAAAACACTTCATTTTCATTCTTTAAAAAAATGCTAAGTAGAAGTAGGTCCAAGATTGAAAAAAAACTAAATTGTTAATAACTCCAAGATGGGATTGAAAGACAATAATCCCAATGGCGATATTGTTTTAGCAAGAAAACACAACATTCTCATAAAAAAATTGTGAAAAAACTGTAAAAATTGCATTCATAAATGAATCCTACAAGCTATTTTTTGAAGAAGATGCTTAAATTGTCCGAAAAACAAGATTGTCCTTAACTTTCTCATTATTAGTCCAAATAGAATGAATCAAAGCTTCACATGTAGACAAAAATAAAACATTTTAGGGGAAAAAAAATTCAAATTTATTTTGATTTTTTGCGATTTTTTTGTATTGCCCACCGAGTTCAATTTTAGGCTTTTTGTGGTATAACTTTTGCTCCCGGGCACCAATTGAAATAAAAATTATATTTCCACTTAGATAATCAGTTTTTCTATCTTACGGAAAAGTTTCAAAACAATTCACTGAAAATTGAGGTCACAGGAACTTGTTTGAGATTTGATTTGTCCCTCAAGGGGACAATGGGACTTTAGGGGTTAAAGATGAAGGAGATCGTTTTCAGCCTCGTATTGTTTTTTAGGAGTTTTGAAGTGTCAGTATGTAGATATCTATTTTCTTAAACCTCCAAAGTCCTAATTGGGGACCTTTTTTTCATCAAACACCACTTGAAACTACCATTTCTATTGAAAAGAGTGAAAATTTTTACTAATTGCTTTTTCTTTTGTATATCAAATCATAAGATTTTTTTATTTGACTAGTATAACAATGTGGGGAAATTCTTTTTAGAAACCTTGACCATGTAGATTGCAAGGTATTTGTGTTTGAAGTGAAAAAAGTGGGTTTTTGAGCATGTTCCTTAATTAGATTATTTGATTTTATAGTTTTTATAAATTGAAAATTTGAGTTGAAAGCCCATGAAAAAAATTTCAAAAAAATAGTTGATTTTTGTTCTTTAATAAATTGTTAAGTAGAAGTTGGTATGAAATTGAAGAAAAAACTAATTGGTTAACCCTTAAAGGACTAGCATGCATTTTTTGGCTACATAGTAATTTGGGGTAGACATGTGTCACTAGATATTTCCATATTTTTGGCCCAAATTTTAACTAAAGGTGGGGGCAAGGAATATCTTTCATATGCACTCAATTTCATGACATTTGGAAAAATAAGTCAAAAGTTATGGCCTAGTATGTTACTTTTTTGTAAATGGGTGGTCCAAGTAGTTAAAAAAATTTCACTTTTTTCATAAACAAAAATTTGAAATTAGTTTTTTAGAGTTATATATACATGAAAAACTTTGAATCATTCCATTTTGATCAATGAGATGAAAGTTATGAGGATTTTTTTGTTTGTGGGCAATTATGGATTCTCTACACTTATATAAACTTTGAAGTCCTTTATCTTACTACTACTTCCAACTATGAGATTGTTCTATATTGTAAGAACTGAGTTCAAAAAGGAATCTAATATATTATTTCCTAAAAAAAATTCTATAATTACTCATAAAATAGGAAGCTCTATAATTTCCACATTACTAATCCAAATGGAATGAATCAAAAATTCATTTTTTCGTAGAAAATATACAATGTATGAGAATTTTTTTTTAATAATAATTTAAAAAGAAACTGAATTTTTTATCAAGACCAATTCCCCCCATTTTGAGCTTATTGTGGTATAATTTTTGCTCCCATGCACCAATTGAAACAAAAATTATATTTTCCAACAAGCTAATGTAATTTTCAATCTTGAGATTTTTTTTCATAAAATCACATTAAAAATTGAAGTTACATAAGCCTACTTGAACTCTTTTTTGTCCCTTGTAGGGACATTGGGACTTCAATGGGTATTAAATAATTATTTTTTTGAACCAATCTGTGCTATTTTCTTCAATCAATCTACTAATATGAAGGTTTTTTACATGTAATTTATACTTTTACAATATGAACAATCAAAAATAGAGATTTAAAATCATAAATATATAATTGTCTTTAAAGGGTTAAAAGGAAAGACGCTTTCTATTGACAAAAGCTATCTGACATAAATTTCAATAGGACCTTATTTGCAAAGAAGGCCTCAATTAATTGTAGGAAAAGAGGATTTGGGGGCACCAAACTACAATAGGAGTTTTTTTATGCCCATATAGTCCAATGAATCAAAATCTTCTATTAGATTTTAGTAATCCAAGACTTCTTTTCTAATAGTGTTGGTGCTACATTGACAAAGCCGCTCATAGCATAGTTGTTTGATTTTGAAAGAATTAGTATAATATAGTATGGAGTAATATTTTAACTAATTTAAACTAATATGACTTTGGTAAATTAGTGTCACATGCACTAATCAAACAAATTTTTATATTGTTGCCCAATATTGTCATTCTTTTTTTTCATTTTCATTTTCATTTTTCATTTTGTTTTTATATTTTTATATTTTTCACAAAAAGGTTCTACAAATTTGGTTGAGGACTTGACATTACCAATTTCAATAAATTTTGCATGAAAATTTTAATTCATTTGGTAGTTTCAATATAATTTCCAGTAATTTTTAACAAATTTTCATCAAAATTGCTATAAAAGATGGCTAATAATTGCATCTTCTCCTTGAGTACTTTGTAGGCTTGTAGTTAGTAAAAATTTGGGATTCATTTACTTTCATACAACAAATAGTAGTAGATTACATTGAAATTTAAGATAAACTTGTATTGTTAACAAATATAAAGATGACACTTATTGATGCATTAGTGAATTTCCTTGAAACCTTTGAAATGATTTATTTCAATTGTGATTGATATGAAAGAAATACATTTTTGCATCTGGGGACTGGGGCACATAGTAGGTTCAAAATTGTTGTTGTTATGGGTCTCAAATTTTGAGAATATCATAAGCCACTTCACATCTGTATTATGATTAGGATAAATTATCTTCAATGAAACTAAATTTGGATTCATTTGGTTATAAAATAAACTAAAAGACAATCAATATCATAACATCATTATGAAGAGTATTTGACCTTTTAAATTGTATAAGATTTATGAGATTAAGTTATAAATTGTACTACATTAGATATAAAATTGAACAAAGTTTATAGAAATTCTTAGTAATGAAATTTGAAAGCCTCATATAAACTCTAGTATGAAACATGATACATCATGTTAGACCTTATCCTTCATGAATGAAAATTCAAAGTGATAAAGCATTAATTGAACTAGGAAAGTAGGAAGTGATGTGCATGCTCCAACATCAATTTTTTTGTGGTGATTCCATAAAATAATTGCTTAGTCCCTAAAATCCCCAAAGTCCCCTTGTATGACTCTTGAAGATTCGAGCAAGTTCCAATGATATAAAATGTATGATTTTTTGGCATGTTTTGTTTTAAAAAAATTTTAAATAGAAAAATTGACTAGCTTTTAGAAAATACAATTTTATTTCAATTACTACATGGGAGCAAAAGTTATGCTATCCAAACCACAATACAAATGAAGGTAGGTATAAAAAACTAATATATATATATATATATATAATATTATATTTTATTATAAATTATATTTTTGCCTACATGGAAAGATGTGATTCATTCCATTTGGATAAGTTATGTGAAAGCTATAGAGCATCTTGTTTTGAGGGCATTTATAGCAAATTGTTGAAAAAACAATATATTGGACCCATTTCTTAATTCAATTTTCACAATTTTACAAAAAGAAAAGCTCTAGTCGGTTTAATTCACTTGCTAGAATAATCTCACTATTTGATTATTAGTGTGTTTCAATTTCATCTTGGAGCTATGAGAAAATTAATTTTTCCTTCCATCTTGTACTTCAACCTCACAATATTTTAAAGAAAGAATTTCATTTGAATTTTTTTTCAAACCTTCATGTCAACTCTTCAACATAAAATATTCAAAATTTAGAATCTTGAATACAAAACTTTAAGTTGAGAGAATTTAAAGCTTTATAATCTAATCAAATTGGAAACAAAAAGATTGGTTATCTTCGTTTAAAAGGCTAATATATATGGTCATTTTTTTGGAAATTTTTTCCAAACATTTTCATACACGTCTAGTGCAAGATTACATGGTTGGATATGCAAAAGAAAAAATATCCTTGGGATTGTAGGGGTTGATAATATTATGGTACCATTCACAACTTATGTAGGTGTCATGAATCTCCACATGAGGTTTAGCGTCAATGGATTTATTTGTGTTGTTATCCTTTGAATATTCTCAAAATATTTGGAGAATTATATTTGCTATCTTTAATTCTAAATATGGGTATTATTTGCAAAACGATTGTGGGGAATTATTTTTGGCTTTTAACATTTTTGAGCATGCAATTACAATACCAATTTTTTAATGCTATGCTTGGAATTTTTCCATAGATACATGCAAGGCATGTCTTGAATAGAAGACAAATTTTATAGGATTATAGTTAGTAGTTAGGAAGTTTTGTCTAATTTAGTCATTTAGTTTTATACACCAACAATTGGCAAAAGAAACCTTTTTATACTTGACTTAGTTTTTTCTTGAATGTTTTGTGCAAATCTTCAACTATATACTAATATAAGTCATTACCATGAACATATTATGACACAATATATAATATGTAACTAAATTATTTTGAAAGATAAACTATGCATTTGTAAGTTTAGTGATTTTTTTCCAAAGTTTCAAGATGAATATTTTACAATCAATGAGGTTTATCACTCTGCACTAAAAAAGAGGCTGAACACTCTAGTTCTTCCATTTCCTCCCCCGGCTTGAAAATTTGGCAACCATTGATTTTTAATTTTTTTTAAAATTCCCCCCGCCCCCCCATGCCACTCATTTTGAATACAAATATGATGTGCATACATGTACAAGTATAGATATAGATACATTATGAATACAAATGCAAATACAAGATATATCCCATATCAATTGCTAGTTCCACCCATGCCTATAAATTACAAAGGAGTGGGAAGGTAAAATTTAAAAAAATTGTTTAAATGAAATGGGAGGAGGGGAGGGGGTTAAATGAAATTTAAATGAAAACAAAACTGGAGTTGGGATTTGAGTGCATAGTTTGTCACAATGAAGCTTAAAACATAAAGTTCTTTGATGTTTAGAGACCCAAAAATACTTCAAAATACTCATTTTCAAAACAAAGCTAAATTCATCATCTATATTTATTTTTTAATGAATTCAATTATAGGATCATTTGATGAATTTGTTCAAAAACATCCTCTCCAAGTTTTAAAGTGAATATCTCCACCACTTGCAAGTTTAATGTGCCTAAACTTCAAAATATAAGCTTTTTGAACCCTTTCAAAAGATGAAGTTTCATCTTTTAACATTTAAAGAAAAAACATGTATATCTTATAATTTGTGCATTTTATTCAACATGTTGGAAAATGGGTTGAAAATATTTGGAATCAAATTAGACCAAAAAAGCTTTCATTTTCATTTTTGGAAGAATTATAAAGTCAAAGGTGGTATTGGATGAAAGAAAAACTAAACAATTAATAATTTTTACAAGAAATTTAGAATTGTTAATCCCAAGGGTGAAAATGTTCTTATAATATTTAATATCTTTTATTTTTGTTTTTATTTGAAAATTTTCAAAATTTAGTGCAAAAGACTTATATATGTTTTTTCTACATTTATCGCCCTTCAAATAAAACTCTTCATAAATTTCACCTCATTCTTTGGAATTGAATGGTTCAAATGTTTCTGAGTAGATATCAATCTATATAATCCAAAAATAATAATTAATATTTTCTTAGAATATATTCTAAGCTACCTAATTTGACATTGGAATTTTTAAAAAAGAACTTTCAACTTCTTCAATATTTACTTGAATAATGTACAACAAAGATTCACGTATAAATTAAAATGATTAGCATTCAATCATCTCAAAAATGCCACATTTAACTACCTTTGGACTATTCATTAAATTCTAGCCAGATGATTGTGGGGTCCCCCAATTGTAGAATTGAGAGATCCCACTATATTTTGCATAGATTTTTCAATGTTTTGCATTATTACTTGATGATAATTTATTTTTTCTAATGATAACCATTGATAATTTTGGACTTTCAAAAGTCCAGAAGTAATTAAATGTGGCTTAAAAGGTATATACAAATTCCCCAACTATGAAGTCGATAAAGTTGACTGAGGTCTAAAAAAAACCCAAATGGTCTCTCAGTCTTTTAGAGATTAAACACCTATTAACTTAGCTGCAGCAATATGATGTTATAGTTGGATTAAAAAGAATAATCAAAACCCTACAATTATGGAATTTCGTTTCATTTGCTTCCAAAAAAATTTAAAAAAATCAAAGTCAAATATGATTTAGTGAGCTGCTCAAGGCATGTTGAGTTTAAAAATGTATTTAAACTCATAATTCCACAATTTGTACTGTATTTAAAATATTGCAACTGAACTTGTACTAATTTCCACAGCAGTTTTCATTTAAAAAAATGTTCTCTTTGAACTGATATTCATTGCACCGTCACTAATACCATAAATCAGAGTACTTGAATACCAGGCAAAGAAAGAATTATCTATTTAACTCTTATCACATAAATAATAAAACTTCTAGAAAATGAATAATACTAAAAAAGAAAACTTTCAAAACTTTCAGGGGGAAAAAGATTAAAGAAAAAGAAAAGCAGAGTTGGGATCATTACTGCCAAATATAGGTGCCGGCAGCCCCTAGGGTCCCCGGTCCTCCAATGGCCGTCTCTCTTGCTACACGAGCATGCTTGTCAGAGCTCAGTTCGTCGTGATTGCCTGCGAGCTCGAGTCATTGTCTTCCTTGTGGTGGTTGCGGTACCTTAGTCAGGGGAGTTAATTAATGCTGTAAGAAGCAAGTTTTTATTTTTATTTTTTATAGATTTTCCATTGTTTTCGCTTCAGGAATTTGACGTTCAGTTTTCTTCAATTTACTTTTGTTTTTTCGTTAAGATTTTTGTCGCAGTCAGACCATCTTCAGTCCGTCTTCTTGAGAATTTGCTTTGCTTCGTTTTGCTTTCTGGTTAAAAGATTTTTGTCGCCGTACGTAGAATTCTTGAAATTTTGATTTGTTATCAATTGCCTTTAGTGAGGATTGTGAAGAGCATCTGAGGCTTGTCGGACAAGCTTTTTGGTAAAGTTTCGGTCATGTTCTATTCGTGCCCTCTTCAATAGTGGCGTGGAGTTCGGTTCTGTCATGTCAGTCAGGATCGGTTCTTTCGTAGGAAAGCGCGGGTGATCTCCGGCGGCATTTCCGGAAGCTGCGGGGGAGGAGGTAGTGGGATTCAGATACACTTTCTCTCGGCGTTCAATTTTCCGTTGATTCGTCAGGTGTGTTTCACATTACAAAACACCACCACGTTCTTGTTTTCATTACTTACAACTGATGCAATCTATCATTACTCATAAAGTTACGGACTGTTCAGAGACGCGGTTGCACGTTACTTCAAGGTAAGATTTTAAGAAGAGTGCGTTGCTGTTTCATCGAACTTATAAAAGTAGTCTTGTGCTTTCGACATTGTACGTTGATACTTACACACCGAAACTGAAGCACTGAGACGACTTGTAGGGAATTTGCAAGTTCTTGTGGTTGTTTGCGATCAATATATTTACATCCAGATCAAGAACCGGTCTCGCGAGCATTCATTCTGCGTTCTTGAAGGTCCTTTTTGTGCTCTTGTTACAAATGGCAAGTAGCAGATGAAATTTTGTATGATCGCTATGATATCATGTTTTGCCATTGCCTTAATGCTGTGTAGTTCTTGGAGGTGACGATGAAGAAGTCCTAAGTTTCTATCTAGTCTGCAATTTATTGAAAGACTCTACGTTACATTCGTCGAATGTGCCTGTCCCGAGATTCAACTGTGCCGAGAGTCAGTGTAACGCAAGGTTTTACATGAGGATAGGCAGCCTAGCGTCGGGGCTACAGCAAATGCTAGGTCGTGATGTTGCTGGTCTGCATGCTGGTGTTCATGAATAGCAGTGGTGCTGGTGTGCACTTGGCATATTGCTTTGTTTGTCGCCGCAGTCGTGCTATGCTCGCAACCCCTTGTGAGCAGCATATGTACCTCACGCCGAAGAGACAATCGAAGTGTGTTCATATTATCCAGGGACAAATTTGGTTTTCAACCTAGGGTTTCAATATTTAGATCGTAACCCGCAGTGTTCGTTTGTTTCAGGTCTGGACGACATTCTCTTCTTGAGCTCTACAGGGTGCTTTTCTTTTCACGCACTGTACTTTCCCCGCCTTATCAGCCATGATATACTGCTGTGATTGATGCTACCTAAGTCAATATATCACCTCAGCGCCTTTCACTTCGAGCGAAAGTGATCATCGATCGAATGCACGGGCGAAACTTTAACTCAGGTGCTTAAGCCGAAACTCAATTCAAATTCCATATTCCATTCTACGGGCTGACCTGATGTGATGCATGTGACATGATGAATTTGTGACAGTTCATAGAGAATCACTAAACTATTGTAGTCAGATCATGTAATCTTCGAGCGCTATCTCTCATCTGCTGCAAATTAACGCAAGCTCTGATTCGAATACTTCTCTGCCATGAAATTCTGAAGTGTACAATATTAGTCAACCTGCTTCATTCCTTGATCAAATATCAATATACACAACGTATGTTTCGTCCTTTAGCGTGCGCTGTCTTCGAGAAATCAATCCTTCCGAGCTTTTCCCTTCCCGGCGATTGCTGCCTTTCTAATAGAAGTCATCTCAATCATGGCATATGTGATTGATGATATAGCATGACTGCATGAGGGACGTTGAGTTATGAAGCTATGTAATAATTATTGGAAACCTAACTCCTATTCTTCAGTCTGGAATCATATATCGACTTTGAGATAGACGTCAAAGGAATACCATGGTTCCTTTCGATCATGGTACTCGAGGAAAGGACTATGTTGTAGTGATTAATTATTTCTCCAAACGCATAGGACTTCCAAGGTTTGTGGTCCATGGAAGTTCCAAGAGGTACTAACGATGCTAAATCAATTCTCATGCTGATTTCCTTCAAACGACACAGCTTATCCACATTTTAGGGGTTGATTGAGTCAGTCCTCGAGGTGTTACATAGTGTTACCGTTTTGGTGTAATTTAGAAGAAAGTTGTTCGATTTATTTCTAGCCCCTCTTCCTTCATGGTGCACAATGACTGAGAGAGAGAGTCTTATGGAGCTAATATGATGCAGTTAATCGCACTGGTTGAACGGTTGGAAGTCTATCCAGATTTGACTATATGCGATGTGGTTAGATTGATTGTCTGTTTCTGGTTGTGTGAGGTAAAGTACTGGAGATGTGAAGATATGCAGTAGCTCTTGATCAATGCTTAGTTGGAATTCATTTTTAGAATTTTAACACTTTGGGAGTCGGGGGAGAATATGGGTCAGCGACTCGCGTTGTTCTGGCAATTCACTTAATCTGGATTCTTCGGATCTTCGATAAGTCAGGTAATGTTGAAACTTGAAACTGCGCAGCTATTTGAAACCTCGTTTCAAGGGTTCACTGCAATTTACCAGTTACCTCGACTTCATTTTGTCACAGCTGATAATTATTAACTCGAGTAACATTGGTTTGCGTGCACCGCGCTTGAGGACTTTCTTTAACCTGAATTTGTCTATCAATCTGAGTGCAGACTAAGTCAAGAAGCTTCTAATTAAGGGTTTGTGGAACTAATCATGTGTCTGCGAGAACGACTTCTTCTGTCAGTATACTGTAATCCTGGAAACTGAAGACGATTTCCTCAAGAGCAATTGATAAAGTGCAACTCACTCTCAGGAGCTTGTCTCCAATGCTGTCTTTCCAATTTAAGCTCGAATCCCTAATCCCCGTGTTGTTTGCCCCTGCCCCTCTAGGGAAACCGTTGTAACTTTGACAGAGACAGAGCTGTGCATTTTTTTTAAATTTATTTTAATTAACTACCTCTCCCGTCTCCAAGCGCGTCATTCTGCTGTAGCTCGGGCCTGCCCTATTGTTCAACCCTTCTACCGGCAGAAAACTTTGTTCCTATAAGCAAAGGTTGGGCCATCATTTGAAGAATAGGTTAGGAATGTCTCATAGCTGTTGGTGAGCTAACGGGTATTGTACCATCTCCTGAGATTAGAAACAGACTAACAGAACTTGATGCTAAACTAGTGACATTTAGCTTGATTCGATTCTGCTGATTTTTTGAGTTATTTTGATTATGAAGGACCAAAGAGATAGAGTCGTAACAAGAATCTTCTGGAGATTGATCAGATCAGTATTCTGTTAACTATGACCTCAAAAGAGGCATTACCGATTAGTCGTGACTCATCACTTTTCTGCTTCCGGCCGCTTAGATCGAACCATCGAATTGTTTTGGAGTAAAATACGATAGTCGTGTTTAAATTCCCTGGGAAATATTCTTTACATGCTTGTATATTTCAGAAATTCTCACTTTCATCGTACTTGTTAAAATGGGCTTGAGAATGTGTGCGTACAGTTCGCAGCGACTTCCTGCTGACCATACAAACCTGGTCCTGGGAACCCAAAGGATGAATCAGACCACGTGACTAGAACCCGAGGACCTGTAGAAATATTCCCCTGGGGTACCGAGGTCCGGATATTTCGGGTGTGATCCGACTTTGATGCTGGCGCACTGGAGCTTTCATAGGCCCTCCGCTAACCTACGAAGTACGGTCAGCCCTGAAAGTTTTGGACGCGCGGCCCCGTTTGACGCGCACCCAATAGCAATTTTGCACATGTTTGTTTGCTTTTTGTCTGCCATCTGTCTGCCATCTTACCAGAGCCTGTTGATACTTCTGTAGGTACGGTTTTTATAATCATTCGTTCTCATTTCTTGCAATGAGGGGCGGACAACTTATTTGTCACATGTTGGAATGGAATGGCGAATAATCGGTAGTGGATTCCGTAGCTCTTACAGCCTGGGATGCTGACACCAGCGACTTGCTAAATCCGATGGGTTACGAGGACCAGTCGTGAGTGTTTTCTTCTAAGAAGGCATAGAGTGGATTGACGCGGTCTAGCTGGGGGCACGGCCATGTGCTCATCTTGTCGCTACTTCGGAATACACATTTACAAGTTGATCGAGATACATCAAGCACGTAACCTTTTTGCTATTCTTTTGTCGAGGAATGCCTTTCGCTAGTACACTATGGATAGTTCCCAATTGCAGGGAGCAGAGTGTGTAAGCGCGTCCACTTCTATCAAATTTCGTTCGGCCATGTACATTTCGAGTACTTCGCGTACTGTTGTAGCCCGGTGACTTGCAAAACTCGACGATCATTGAAGTTGTGGGGTTAGGAGTTTCGTTTTCGTGTAGAGGGCAATCTCGCACCAAGTTCAGGTGCCGCGTCGCTTCATTTCCGATCGACTTCTTTCCAGAAAATAAGTGTTTGTTTAGATGTGACCGGCGGTTAAAACCTAGCTAGCTGTTTGCATTACGGCGACATTATTTTTTATAACTTGTAGGACTGTACCGGTTACAAGTGAGGTCTTTAACTCTCTTGGGGTTTCCTTTGTTGCTATTTGTCCAAACTCCACACTTCCTTACGATATTGATTATTACTGAAATCTTTAGAGAAAGGTACTCGACTATTCGCAGATGTACTGCGACTCATAGTTCTGGGTTGTTGACGGTGTCAGATCAACTGCAGCAGAAGGATAGTCTATCTTCCTCGTCTTGCGGTTGTGATCCAGCGGAGTACCTGTAAACTGGGCCAGTGATCCATAGGGCCGCATCGTCTAAGGCACGGAAAGCAGTGCCAGCACTTGAGAAACAGATACGGCACTCGGATCATTACCTACTGATATGGCTCAAGTTTCTCCATACTTTCGCACATGGAGCTCCTCGTCAGATGTGAACTTGTGCGACAAATTTAATGATTTTAGCAGCATGCGGGACTCTGCTGTGTCAATGGATTTGGATCAATCAGCCCGGCTGCAGCTGGAGCAAGTCACTGCACTTCACTATCCAACACGATTCCAATTTCAACGTCACGACCTGCCTGGGTCCACTGATTCGCGATATGACAGTGGAAAAGTTCTGAAGTTTCAGTCTGCTTACGATGAACTTTCCAATGACCTTCTTTGCGGATCTCCGGAAGTGTCGCCTTTAGACTCTTCTGTGATTAGCGGTAGTGGAATTCCCAATCGTACCAGGTCTCCTGCAGAAGAATTAATCCCAGGATTCGATCATCTTCAATTGGAGGTACCAGCTCGAAAGATCAAGACGGGTAGAAGGCGGCGAATGGCAGATGGTTCTCCCGATGGCTGGGTGGCGTCCAAGAACCTTATATCAGAACGGAAGAGGAGAGAAAAATTACAGAGAGGTCTTATTACTCTGCGTGAATTGGTCCCAATGTTCACCATGAAGGTTAGTTCTATTATACTCCTGTGTGGGATACAAGTGTTTTCTTTCTTTGCAAATAAATGAATAGTGGGCAAAATTTTGGAGTCAAGTGGCTACCGTGTCCGTAGTCTCATTATTTTGAGCACACAGTTCTTGGTCATGGTATTGGTAGTATGATCCTGATCCTGATTCACAGGATGGAGATGTTTCATAATTTGAGCTTCGGCTCTCAGTGACGTTTACAATGTGGCGCTGGTTATGAATCTCGAATATTCACCTCTCCGCTCAACGGGAAATTCGTTTGGAATTTGTACAGGCAGGAATCGAATTCCAAGTCATAGACCCCCAATAATGAGTTATTATATGTCAATTTGCCTGCCTCTGGCTACTTACACGCTTTGCCTATTAACTAGACGGTCTTGCTTGTCGATTTCTAAGCTAAAATGTTTCAGTTACACATCATTGGCTACCTTAGGCATTACCTTAGGAAACTAAGGGTCACTCTATCAGGAGCTTGGCTTATGTATGTCCGTACATTTTCAGAGATAGGCTCCGGGTTATCGATCTTCAGAAAATGTTTTTGGCGCGCGCTTCTGTTCTCTATTGAAAGCTTGCGTCAGAATTCACTGGTACTCTTTAAATGGATTGGTTTTGAGTAATCATGGGGGCTTGTTTCTGGCAGATGAACAAAGTGGCCATTCTTGTAGACGCGATCAATTACTTGCAAGAACTCAAGCGGACAGTAGAGATGCTAGAGACTGAACATATCAAGAATGCGGACCTGTGCACTGACCGAGAAAATGTAGAAGTGGACAAGGATTCCTGTCATGACTTGGAAACAAGTGATGCGGAAAACGAAGGTGATCAGCGGAAGAACTCATCAACGGACGGCTCTTTTTATTCAGAGGTGTCTGATGAGGTGGGCCGCTTTGATCATGAGACGAGGCCTTCAAGTCGAGATTGGAATTCAAACCAGGTAAGTCCATTGTGAAGTATGTAGCTTCGATTTTGGATCGACCTAACATTAAACTTATGTTGTCGATCGGATTGTTTTGAAGAGCGACAAGGATGTGTGCATACTGGGTTTGCATAGAGAAATTGCGATACCCATTTTATTTGGATCCTCTGAGCAACATTTAATAACTGAATTCTTTCAACTATAATCCGTTGCAATTGATTTATCTTCTTCAGATCATCCATGCTATAAATCTAACAAGTAAGGGCTTTATCAATCCTTAAAGAAAACCAATTAAGTCGTACACATTCTTATGATTACTGCGAGATTCACGAATGTATCACGACAATTTATGAAGTCAAAATGCATCATGTGTACTACAGGTAGGTCAGGTCGTTTAGATTGAGAACCTTACTATTCAGCATTGAAGTATGTGAGGCTGGATTGGGAATTTCCTGTGCTTCCATTTGGGTTCAATCGAGGATCTCATGATGCATGTACCAAAGTACCTTGCCTACGGGTTGCCTCTCCTATTTCTTGTGGTCATTGGAACTTACGGTATACATTTTGTGCAGATCCAGTTGGACGTCACCAAATTGGATCATGGACTGTATAAATTGGATCTTGTCTGCATGCATCAATCTGGTGTTCTTGTGCAAATCAGTCAAGCTATTGAGTCCTTCGTGATTGAAATTATCCACACCAATATTATAGTCATCTCCTCTACCAAGGTTACTTGCTCTTTCGTTGTCAAGGTAATCTCAACATTCGGCTGCATGTTAGAAGAAAATCGATTCTGCAAATGAATTGATTGTGTGATATAATAGTACGTGTTCCGTTTATTTCATATCTGAGTGTTGCTGTTATTTGTTTGATATTAAATGAAGAGTTCATTCATTCTCACTGCTGTACATGGTGGATGCTTTGACAGATGAGCAGCTGGAATGGCATGACACTAGAAGATGTAAAGGCTGACACCAGAAAATTATTAGGAAGCTCTGGATTGCAGTTTTGAGAGAGTGCTGTGAAGGGCAATGTCTACGCCAATTGATCATAAGCAAGCTTATGACACAAAGTGGCACCAATTGTGGAGATTCATCAGTATGGAACGTACGGGTGGAAACTAGGACCCCATTTGCAAGAGTTCAGTGTGACTTATGTCCCAACACCTTTATTTGTCCATTCCTGTGAAAGCTACTGTGTCATTGTTTTGTTGAGCTTAATTTGACGCCAACTTTTGATGTCAAATGTGTCAATATTGAGTTCTTGGTTGGATCTTATTGAGTAGGGAGGGGATTATTTCCAGTTAAAGTGGAAACCTCTGCTCTAGAGGGATAAACAAAGCAGAAAATAATATTTTATTGTTCTAGTGGAGTCAGTGGACCCATACCAGAGTTTTCTAGTCACAATTTAGAATATCCACCCTGCGAAATTTCTAGAGGCTGTGAAAGGTCAAACTACAACGCTTCAAGATGCAAAGTGAATGCTTTTGGAGCATTCAATTTTTTCTTTTGCTTGTAGATTACTAAGCATGTATGTAGCCTCTAAGTGCTCAAAGTAAAGATAGCAACTCATATGCTTTTTTCAAGAAACACATGTTGGTTTTGGTTTTAAATGGTTTATTTTAGCAACTACTATGACTTTTGGTACAATGACTCACAAAAGTAGTTGGCCGTTGTCTATGAATCTATTTGGCATGAAATTGTGGAGAGAATTTAATGAATCTGTCTCCCAAATTAATTAGAGTTAATCAACATCATTTAATGCAGTATTAGGTGGCTTCCTTTGGGTAATCCAAGTGGTACAATTTTTTTGGAAGTGGTTCAATTTATCTCAAAGGTGGCCAACTACATATGTTGATTATAGTGACTTCTTTTTTCTCTTGTGTTTCCATTGTAAGAAGAGATCTTTGAGAGCTTCCAAAAGTCTTAAGTTGAGAATCTTCACATTTCTAGTAGTCACAATGAAGAAAACGAATTTTCACGAGCGTTCCCAAGTCATAGCATTGAGTGAGCAAGGATTTTCACAACGTTTCATAGCCAACCATCTTAACATTCCCCGTAGTACAGTTGGTCACATTTTACCTCGGTTAAGAGAAGATGGGGAGGTGTTTGATTGTCCCAAATTAAGGAGACTATATCTTTTGAGCATTCGGGATGAGAGGCTTGTTGTGAGGACTCTCAATCAACCAAAATTAGGGACTACGGGAGTTGTAGGGTCTTTGATTGTGTGATGAGATTGTCCGTTGAAGTTTTCGAAGGCAAGGGCTTGGAGCTAGAATGAAGAGGAAGAAACCATTGTTGACAAAGAGGCATAGGCAGAAGCATTTACAATGGGCAAAGGCTTCACAAGACTGTGATGTAGAAAACTGGAGTCATGTCATTTGGTTAGATGAGTCCAAGTTCAATGTTTTTGGTTTAGATGGTCATCAATGGTATTAGAAAAATCCTATAGAGCCTCTTCGTGATTGCCATGTGCATCATACGGTTAAATATGGTGGTGGTAGCATTATAGTATGGAGATGCATGAGTTGGGCAAGTGTAGGAAACCTTTATCGCATTGATGGCATTATTAATTCGCAAGTTTATCTTCACATATTAGATTCACAGTTGTTGGGCACTATTGAGAGACAAGGTTTTATGAAGCAGAAGTCATTTTCCAATATAATAATGACCCAAAGTATACATCTTGTCTTCTACAACCTTGGCTAGGTTGACATGATTTCTATGTGATGGATTGGCCACCAAAATCTTCCAACCTAAATCCTATTGAACACTTGTGGAATGAAGTAGATAGATGCTTACGGTTGTTTGGTGATTCACCTAGAAGTAGAGATGATTTGTGGGAGAAGATCCAGGTTTTTGGGTAGAGCATTGAAGTAGAATTTGTACAAAAGCTCATCCATACAATACTAGCAAGGGTGGTTGATCTTCTTACAGCTAAGGGTGGATACACACATTGGTAGACTTGTAGTTGTTGTACATATGTAGCATTTGCTACTTTTGAGCTTTTCATTTTGAATTTTCTTTGTGTTATCATGATTTCCTACTTAATCAACATATGTTGTTGGCCATGCTTTTTGTATACTTCTTTCAATTTCTTTTTACCATTTCAACTTTCTTTTCATGAATTTTTCATAACATGTTTTTAACAACATGTGTAATATCTATGATGAATCTTGCTTACTATTTTTCACTAGTCCAAAAGCTTTTGTCCAATTTTTATGGTCATAGGTAGTGGCCAAGTACTTTTGTGAGTCAGTGTATAATTCTTTTTCAGTATAAGAAAATATGGATAATTTGTAAAGCGTTGCAAATATTACATTATCTCTCTTAATATTCAGACCAAGAGAAAATTATCTATAAAAGTTATGCACAAAGAAAGGACTATGAAAAATGCCTCTAGAATGGGTACTTTGATGTTTGATTATTAGAAAATAGTATAAAAATTCAAAGTATAGATTTTTTTTTTTAAATCTTAACTTAAAGATGCTTCTCTCAACCATTTTCATCTTAGGGAAAAAAATTGTGTTCTCTGCACTTATGCAAAGGTGGTACACTTTGAATACATGTGGAAGGTGGAGTGGTGGAAAGTTTATTATTTTTAGAAAATCTCTTAGTGAGCTTGTATAATATAACAAAAAATACTTGTATCCCAATTTTGAGCTTCTAATTTGCATTTTTGGGTCGAAAATAGTGCTAACCCCCTTAATGGTTGAGGTAGACATCCTATCAAGGTCTATTTAAAAATAATAAAATAACATTTTAAAAATTTAAAAATTATACAACATCTAAAACTACCACATGTACCTTCATTTCAAATTCCATAGAAAATGGACAAACTATGCAAAAGTTATGAGAAAAAAAACACTTGTCTAAAGTCAAGGGGACAAAAAAATTGTTTCTTATAATCACCCAAGATTGATTTTGAAGAATTACAACTACTAATAACTCGTTCAATATATTTGCAAATGTCTTGATTTGCTAATTCATATAAAACATTCTTTCTATTTTTCAAAAATATCAAAAACAATGATCTTTCTTTAAGCTTTTTCAATGAATATTAGTTGAATGAAGAATACTTTACCATCCATTGGATTGATGATAGAGTCTTTAGGAGTTAGACCTTTAGATCATCACAAGATCTTATGAGGAATGACTTTATTCTACTAACACTAAATGTTTTTATATGCACTTTTTTTTTGCTATGAATGTATATCATTTCATTTCAATTTTTTTTTTTTTTTAAATCATAAATTTAGAAACAATTTGAAATTTTATCAATGAATTGTAAGAAAATAGGATTTTCCTTAAAAAAATAATTGTTTCAAATGCATCATGAAATTGTTTACACTAAATGTTTTCAGTAAATGATTTTCCTTACAAAAATGCAAATCTTTATTTTAATTTACAATTTAGATATTGACATTATTACATTATATTGATTTAAAATTAAATCTCTACAACAAAATACAAATCTTATATTTAGAAGTAATTAGCTAGACTAAAGATCACCCTACTCAAAAAGAGATTTATGAATAGTCAAACAATTCTTGTTTGTATTGAAAAATAAATTATCTTCATCCACTTTATATGTATATAGCTCTATTAATGGAATATCACATTAATTTGTTCAAGTTAAGTCAAATGAGTTATATCTAAAATTACAATAGATATTATTTAATAAAAAGATATTATACAAATGTGATATATTTAAAAAAAATATTCAATATTTTACAAAAATTTCAAAATATCTCTTTACAATTTATAGATAATATATGATTTAATCTCCAAAAAATGAAAATAAAAATATGCATATACAATAAATTATGCATCTAATTGCGACCTTTCTAAAATTTATTTCTAATGATTTTTGCCCCAAAATTTTATCTCAGGGTTGCTTTTGGATACACCAATATTCTATATTCAATAATTTTGAATTCATTATATATTTGTATGGTTTCCAAAAAATGAGTGTTAAAAGAATTTTGAATGTTCCTTTAACTTCCAACAAGACCCAACAAAACTTGGATACTATAATGATCACAATTATGCTCATTATTTATTAAAAAGAACAACCCAATGTGAGTAGGCTTAATTCTTAAAGGATGGACTTATGAAAAAAATTTCAATTTTCAAAACCCAATTGCTTTGTATGCTCTCATTTTGCAACTCAATTTATACATAGAATTTTTTACATTTATTTTTAAGAGATGAAATCACACATTTCTTTTAAGTCTTGAAATTTTCAATGAAAATTTGAAATTACTATAAATATTTGAATAGGAAAAGAAAAAAAAAATCACATCAAATTCAAAATGAGGTTAAAAAATTTGAATCTTTCATAATAGGTGAATATTATAATGTAGAACATCATGATGTAAATGAAGTTACCCTGTCATTCTAAAATATTAGAAAATTAATTGACCATGGTTCTTAATTCAAAATTCAAATTGCATTAAAATGTTGAATTAAATTTTTTTTCAAAATTTTCAAACTTAAGAAGAAGTACGCTTAATAAGCTTCATTTCATCATGGATGTCACATTGGACAGATTACTATTCATTTCACGTCCTATAGGACAAGTTACTATTCATCAGATGTACGTCTAACGCTACAAAGCTCGCTTTGTAGCGCGGTTTTTTTTTCAACAAGCAGGTATTGATTATAATGAAACCTTCTCACCTGTTATAAAAATGACATCACTACGACTTTTATTGGCCTTCGCCACTATATTGGACTACCACATTCATCAAATGGATGTGACTACCGCCTTTCTCAATGGCATTTTACAGGAAGAAATTTTTATTTCTCAACCCGAAGGTTACATCCACCCCAGTACCCAACATCAAGTGTGTCGACTGCTCAAGTCTTTTTATGGGCTTAAACAAGCCTCTTGAGTATGGTATGAACTGTTTGCTACTTTCTTACTAGACCAAGGCTTCTTAAAATGCATCTCCGATCCTAACGTTTACATCAAAAGATCTCACTCTCTTATTTTATTAATTGGCTTATATATTGATGACCTGGTCCTCATTTCCAATGATCTACAGTATTTATCCCTCACTAAATCGTTATTTTCACAACGATTCTCTATGACGGACAATTCTGAGATTGAATATATACTTGGAATTCAAGTTCACAGTGATCGCTCAACCAAGACCCTCACATTATCACAAGCAAAATATATTACTGATATTTTGACTAGATTCCATATGTCTGACTGTAACTCTGTCAGTACTCCTCTAGAAGTTGGGATCCATTATTCTTGTGAGCAAAGCGAGAACCTCACTGATGCTGAAATTGTTGCCATGCAAGATGTGCCTTATAAGCAAGCCCTTGGAGCCCTACAATATCTTGTTTCTTGTACCCGATGGGATATTGCTTTTCCTGTCAATCATTTAGCTCAGTTCATGATAAACCCAGCTCCCGTACATTGGCTCGGAGTTAAACGAATTCTTCGTTATTTAAAAGATTCTATGCAGATTGGTCTTACTTATTGTGGAGCTCACTTTACACCCTCCATACAACATCATTTAGTAGGCTGGACTGATGCTGATTGGGCTGGGGACCCTGATACTCGTTGATCAACCTCTAGCTATATCTTTCTTCTGGATTCCTCGTGTATTCTCTCCTGGAAAAGTCATAAGCAATCCGTTGTTGCCCTTTCCTCAACCGAAGCTGAGTACATTGTTGCAGCTACTGCGACCAAGGAAATATTATGGCTTCAAACCATTATTGGCGAACTCCAATATTCTTTACAGCTTCCTAGCATTCTCTTCTGCGATAATCAATCTTGTATAGCATTAACAAAGAATTCTCGATTTCATGATCGTTCTAAACATATCAGTATACAATTTCATTTTCTTCGTGAACAAGTTGCAAATCAACTCATCAACCTTGTTTACACCTCCACCACTCATATGTGGGCCGACATCCTTACAAAATCTTTACCCAAAGTTAAACACCAAGCCTGTCTCCTCGGAGTTCAGAACCTTAACGAACCTCATGGTTTATCGAATTGATGAACAGGGGGAGCTTCATTACAATTTTTCAAACAATTCTTCAATCATTATTTTTCAGCTCTTCAACTGAAGGGGGAGTGTTAGACTAAATTAGTTTAAATCTAGATTAGTAAACTAGAACGTCAACAGTCACACCGTTACTTGTAACTAGGGTCGCTAGTCTTACAACTCTTCATGAGTTATAAGAACACTGTCTCTCTTGTATAAATTATTATTAATATATGAATATCTCTCAAGCACGTTGTGTGTGCATATTTAAGTGTGTACATGTTACATAAATTACGAACAATCTCTACTGTCCGCTTGATCGAGTTCTTGCAAGTAATTGATCGCGTCTACAAGAATGGACACTTTGTCCATCTGCCAGAAACAAGTCCCCATGATTACTCAAAACCAATCCATTTCAAAGAGTACCAGTGAGTTCTGAGGCAAGCTTTCAACAGAGAACGGAAGCGCGCGCCAAAAACATTTTCTCAAGATCGATACCCCGGAGCCTATCTCAAGATAAGCCCAGCTCCTGATAGAGTGACCCTCAGTTAATTTCCTAAGGTAATGCCTAAGGTAGCTAATTAATGTGTGTAACTGAAACGCCTTAGCTCAGGAATCGACGAGCAGGAGCGTCTAGTTAGTAGGCAATTGCAAAGCGTGTCTGTAGACAGAGGCACGCAAATTGACATTTACTAACTGATTATTGTGGGCCTAGCTACGACTTGGAATTCAATTCCTGCCTGTACAAATCCCAAACGAATTTCCCGTTGAGAGGAGACGTGAATATTCGAGATTCGTAACCAGCGCCACATTGTAAACGTCAATTAATGAGAGCCGTGCCGACTGTCAAGTTATGGGACGTACACCTCCTTGCTGTGAATCCCCAATTAAGCACGTCCTGACGTTGAAATTGGATTCGTGTTGGATAGTGAAGCTAGTGCAGTGACTTAATTGTTCCAGCTGCAGCCAGGCTGACAGATCCAAATCCGTGGACAAAGCGGAGTCCCACATCCTGCAGCTACTGTCAATGAATTTGTCACACATGCAAGTCCGGGCATTTGTCGAAGAGGAGCCCCATGTGCAGAAATTTGAGCCATATCAGGAGGAGGAGGTGAGGATCCGAATGTAGTATCTGTTTGAAACCGCCATCTATGCTATGTGTACATCTCCAAAGTCCGTTTTGTACCTATGTGGAAGAAACACTTTTACAATCAAACTTTGTTCCTTAATAACTTTTGCATACAACATCCAAATGTCAAGTTCTTTGGTGTGTTGGAACTTCCTTTCACTTGCCACAAAGAACATATGAAAATCTGACTAGTCTAATAATATCAAATAGGCTCAGTAGTAGAAAGTGGTAGTTTTTGGAATACCCATTGAATACGGTTTTCAGTCACAACATCCTTCCATGGTTAATCATGCCTATGTCTTTCCTTATGAGGTAGATCAACCTATTACCGTTAGTCACCCAAGTGTGACATCTACTAGACTCATCCATTTGCAAAACATTTGTGCAAAGTAGAGTTTGTACCTCATTTTCTTTGGGTAAGTAATTGGGTGCTATTGTTAAAGAATGTTATCGTGATCGTATGTATATATGAACAATAATAGATTGATAAGCATGTTTGCTAAATGTTGGATTTGGTGGGTTTAGTTGTGAACAAATGCTTGAAAGCTCATTAAAACAAGTTGCAATTCCAAGCAATTCTAAAAGAAGTACTTTTAGAATGGTAAACTTGTTCTTTCAAAAATCACCAAAAGAAACTAGGATGGTGGGTTATTGATCTTGAATGGTTGAACCTTTTTAAGATGATCATGATCCCTACCTACAAAAGGTTTTATATTTTCGCACCATACTTGTTTGAAAATTCGTATCAATTTAAGTTCTTATCAAACTAATATGATTTCATTTGTATTTGAATCCACTCAACTAATTTTTTCTTTGAAAAATACATGCAACAATAAATACATTACACAAGATAGTTTGGATTGCTAATTAGGGTAGTAATATCCTAATAGACAAGTGTAACATTCAAAATATTTTTTCATTTTGATAATCTATTTTCTTTCAATTCCCTCATTGAACCAATTTTTTTTGTATTGACTCTAGGCTTTTTTCTAGTTTTTACTAAGAATATAAATTTTAAACATTTTTTTTATTAGTTTTTCCTAATATTATTAAATTGCAATCAATTTTTTTTAACCAATTTCATCAATTGACACTAGACTACTCTACAATTCTCCTTAATTCAGCCAATCAACCTTAATTGCAAAGAAACACCTTGATTATTCCTTCCTATATCAAAATTCTAGTGAATTTGCTTAATTGCAATAAGTGACAATTATAGGTTCTTATAATAGAGTCCAATTTGATTAATACTTTTGCTTTCTTAGAGCAATTGCACTATCACATAGAAGAGTTGGCTACTTAGTATAGAAAATTTAGGCCTTATGCAAGATGTTTGATTGCATAATATTATGTAAATAGAAAAAGCATTAGCCAAAATTGTCTCATAGAAAAATTGTTAATGAAAATCAAATTCTGTGCTCCATTGGATTTTTGATTAAAATTTTATTATTTATTATTTTAAAAAATATTGAGAAAAATTCTTTGGTTTTGTACATTCACCAAAAGTTAAATAGCCCTCCACAAGGCACAAACTTTTTGTAATGTTTAGCTATAGGTACGATTAGGCTATAAATGTTTTCCCTCACACACCAAAGATAAAATTCTTTAATATCCCTCCTTCAAAATAAATGAGCTTGGCACAAAATCCTCTACTATTGTTCACCCCCCTTATTATGCCCCGTAATTTGGGATTTAGTATTGAGATTTTACCATTCCAACTACTCAACAGATAAACAATAATAATGGCATGAATAATAACATTGATTGTATGAATATTGTAGACTTATGGTACAGACTTGGCAAGTGGATTCATCAAAGAAATTGAATAGAGCCTATCATGAGACATTTGGCACATTCAATTTGTTGATTGAAGATGCAAATGCTCTAAATGAGCATCACCACTAGTTGCATTCCATTTGACCATGGCATCATGCAAGAAGTGGTGAGGCACTTACTACCTAGTGAGATGTGGTGGTGCACTGAAGACCCTTTAAAGTCCTCAATTAAGTCCTTCCCCTTCTTTTCATGCATCTCACTAGCCTCTATATCTTCCATAGGATTGTAGTCAAAGTTGACCAAGTTAGTGTGAATGTAAAACCACCCACTACATCAAAGGCCCTCCATTGTTGAGCAAATGTGGGAGTGACGGAAAAAATTGCACAAATTGCACCATGAAGGGATGTTGATGTCAAGTTGTTTTTCTTTGGATGAGTGCAATAATTAAGTGTTGTGAAGGCCATTGACAAGGCCTCATGGCAATGCTCTAAGAGCATTTCCACTCTTTCACTAAGAAACTACTGCCTTGCCAAATGACTTTTTTTGAGGTCTCAACCCTCTTCCCCAAGCAGTTCCACCAACAAAAAAATTTCGCTCCCTTTTCTCTCCATATCTCCCTTGCATTCTCATGAGTGTGTCGGGAGTTGCTATAATTGTCAGAGTTTTCAATTGAAAAGGTGTTACAATAACATTGTCAGACAAGGGATGGGTGCGCTCACGGTCAGGATGCATGGAGCCCTGTTCAAAAGTGCTTAACTTATTTGGGCTGCTTTTTGGAGCTTCAGATCCCTGTCTGTCTGTCTGTCTTGGGGGAGGTTTGGGAGCCGCATTGAATTGGCCAGGCCCAGTGGAGATGCTGAAACCGGCAGCCGTTTCCATTCCAGATCACCTTGTCTCTTCAGTGCCTGATGGGGCATTCCATTCTATTCTTCCCATCTCCAATGAGTTGAATTGAAGCACGTTGTGCACTGCTGGCAAATCTATATCCTAGAAATTAATGCTCATGATAGAGGAAATTAAATGAAAACGTACGTGCGTGCATGCATGCACCCGCAAGACATCTTTTTATATGTTATACTGTTTTTTACACAACTTTTACAACCTTGATTCAGGTCATTGTCAGGCTCCGTCGTCTCCCGACTGTCTTGATGCAGTGATCGAACAGTCGTCGTCGTCGTTCATGCTTGTCCCGGCCTTCTTAGCTTTATACTGTTTTTTACGCAACTTTCACAACCTTGATTGAGTTCATTATTTTAATTCACAACGTACCTTAATTCCGTGTCCTTGCCGCATGCTCATCGATCTCCGTTATGAATGAGTCTTGCATGATGCAGTGAACAGTCGTCGTCGTCGTCGTTCATGCTTGTCCCGACCTTCTTAGCTTTATACTGTTTTTTACACAGCTTTCACAATGCAACCTAGCTTCATTCAGAACGTTCATTCGATCAGCTGTCAGGCTCCGTTATCAATCTAGCTCCTGACTGTCCTGATGCAGTGAATAGTTGCCGTTAATGCTTGGCCTTTTTGCAGTGAATGAACCAGATGAGTGGTGGGATATTTGCATGCCTACCTGACAAGTGCTGTGCTGCTGTGAATGATAAGATCCGGATGAGCTCGCTTGCCACCGCCGGTGGAATTGAGCCTAACGTAGGAGACCATGTGTTTAGTCAAACGACCGCCGCAGATCAGAGTGCTCTGCTAGCTGGACGACAAAGAATCCTTCCGTGCAACACAGAATTGCAATTGTTCATCCTTGGAATTTTGTGCAAAAAGGGGAGATCTTGCATAAAGGTTGACCTCTAATTAATATTTTTGATTTTTTTAAAAGTAAATGATTGATTCACATTGTATCAAAAAGATGATTTCCACACTAACAAACCTCTCCTTACATGGTTAATATCTTTCACTTAGGAGGCTCAATTTCCCTAATTTCCTACATTAGGAAGGAAGGAGTCACGTTCAATGAACTCCTTGAACCCTGGCTTGACATGGTTGAAGGTCATTGGTTCAATGAACTTCTTGAATTTTTGTCTCCACTTAACTTTGAAAGGACCAAGGCCTTTTTTTTCATCAAAAAACATTCAAAACTTTCATCTCTAGTGCAAGGTGGGAAACCTTTTAATTAAATCCTTTATTTTACATATTTAGATATAGGATCTTGCATTAGATATTTAGACCAATATGAAAATGTATAGAGGAAATTTCAAAAACTTTGAATAAGTAAATTGCAAGATATCTACTTTTAAAGTGAAGAAAACAAGATTTTTTGTACCTTTTGTAACAAGTTTTTTTTACTTTAATCCCTAGAGTAGTTGAGTCCCATTGTCCCTATAAGGAATGAAAATGATTTTGGTTAGGCTTGTTCAATGGATAAATGCACAGTTGAGTGGACCAAAAGCAACACTTCGTGAATCCATAGAAGTCCCTTAAAGCCCATGGGCAAGTTTTTAAATAATAACCATTCCATATGCTATGGTATCCTACAAAGGTGGAAGAATGCATATATTTCAATTAGATGGATATGGGTGAAGTATGAAAAAGCCATACATAACCCATATATATAAGTTGGAGTTTTAATTTACAAGTTGGGTGTTCCTTTAGGTGGCAAAATTTTAAAAAACTATATTTTAGAACAATCATGTATTCTTGTAAAATCTTCTATTGAAAAATACACCCATTGATAGAGACATTTCAAAATATATACCATTCCAGACTATTAAAAAGTCCCCAACTCACAATTGCAATGCATAAATGATATCTAAAACATCAATTTGGAACACTTATTATCATATCTATATATTATAGAGTCCTTTTTTTTCTTACAAAAGTTTATGCATACAAAAAAACAAGCTTAAATATATGGTGTTGACATTGTAACAATCCCATAATAATCCATATAAAAGTCCTTCTATACTTAATGTAAATGATTTTCTAAACATTAATTACATAGTTACCTAAGCAACCAAATACAAAATAAAGTATATGAATTTTTTACCAAAAAATATATTGTTTATTATATGCAATAGTGCTTGCAATAAGAAGAAGTCCTTGAAAACATCTTTGTGATAATGATTTTGGTCCATTCAACCATGCATTTACCTCAATGTCAATTTGTACCACAATTTTTTGAAACTTTTATCACATGTGGAGTTTTCCAAGACCTTTAAGCACATCTAATTTATATGTAAAAGAGACCTTTGGTTCACAATTTATACACTTTTTTTTGGTAGAAATAGAATAAAGGGGTCAACCTAGGTAGGATAAACAATTGGCAGGGGCAGTGAGTTTGCAAAGAGGCGGGGAAGGGTCATGAGAACATCATAGAGCAAGAAGGGGCTAGATGATGGGGCTATTCATATAGTGTACGTGAAAGTCTGATTCGGCACTTAGGTGTCGAAGTTGAACTTTCACATCAGATTTTTGGAGGTCCTTGTCACCTCACATCATTCACAAGATAACATGTCCCTTTACAAAAATGACTTAATTTTTGCCAAATTTGACCTTCACATAGGGTATGAGTGAGGCACATGGCAAATGGGAGGCAATAACTCAATAAGCTAAGGTGGAGGCACTAGTAACCAACCATGCCTAGTACCCAACCTAGAGGGTGTTAGGATAGCTTTGCTAGATCCAAAGGCTCAAGTTTGAGATTTTTTTTTGTCCTTCTCAAGGTTGAGACTAATAAGTTAAGGTTATGACACAATACCTGCATTAGTGAGCAAGATAGAATTGTCTTGAATGATCGGAACTAGAAGGGACTCTAGGCATTACTTACAAGGCTCAAGAGTTCTTTTGCCTTCCAGAATGCACTATAATTTTAATTTTTGGAATAAAAATCCGAAAATTTAGCAATCCCCATATTTCCTGTCTTCTTACATGGGAAAAATATCCACCAACTCATACTAAACTTATGTAGAATTTGCTCCCAAATTGCTTAAATGATCGATTATTGGTGCCTCCACCTTATGTGAAATAATAACATAAACAGTGAATTGCACAGGGAGCATAGGAGGGAATGCGAGACATTAAGTACCCACCACCACCACCACGACAGCCTGGGCATTAGAACTTAACATTCCTCCCATCAGGAAACATCTATTGCCCGAAGCTCAAATTGCCACAAGTGATCGTGGATTTTTCATCAGAAAACCAGATTGGAGCTCCAGATTTGTAAGCGCAGTTTCTTGAGGCCTCACGGTGGAGGAGCGCACATTTTTTGGTTTCAAAAACCAGATTTGGATTCTTGGATTTGGATTCAGCTACAAATTGCATTGCAATGCACTATTTCCCCATGTTCAAAAAACTGACCATCTGAACATTACTGCACTCTGAACTTACAAAACACGCACAATGGGCAATGGAAATCTGAGAAAGATTGATGAATAGAGCCTCCATTTCATTCTTGAGAAAATAAATAATATAATCAGAATCTGCAGCGAGATCGTCCAATGCTCACAATCCGGCCTGCACATCGCAACCAATATGTTAATTACAATGGAGGTTTTCAGTGATTTTGGCGAACTCGTACCAAATTAAACCCCTAAGACTATCCTAATTTTCTGATGAAGAACAACTCCCATTTGGCAATCAGAAAACTGCCATTCGAATGAATTGATCTCCATTACACTACATTACCATCACTTGCAACAACATTCTCTTATTGATGATTTATGTTTGAATGTTGTATGGAGTTTCTGCTGAGTTCTACTTAACGTCTCGTGGAGGGAATTGGACAGTTGTGAATGTAAGGGGAACTAAGGGAACAGAAGAGGAACTTAAGGAACGTGGGAACAACTTGGGAGCAGTGGCCAAACCATTCTTCAAGAGCTGCCCTTGGTCTTAGAGCTTACATTGTGCTAGAAATCACCCCTTGAATTAGAGATTTTCAAGTTTTTCAAATTTTTTTTTCACTTGTCAATAATCATTACCTACTTCAATCCACCGTTCACATTACTTAGTTTTTTTTATTTACATGGTTAGAAAATGGGTGCAAGAATTAGAAAGTGTACTATCAAATTTTAGAACATAATTGCATTGCATGAATTTTTAGGATATGTTTCATGTCTTGGATTGACTTTAAAACTGGTGTACATATGCCTAACATGATATTGATTATGAAAAAATATTAAATGTGAAGTCCATACTATAAAAATTGACCTTAAGAAGGGATCATAGCCATCTGAAATTTTTAGATAAGGCCCCCTCCAAAAGAAAAATTCTCACTTTGAATGCAATTATCTATCAATCTACATAGTCAAACTTCATGAAATTCTTACCACACTTTCTTATATAAGTTTAGTACAAGATATTGCAATTAAATTTCATCTTTTAAGGGTTTTTTTTTTATCAATGCAATAGAAATAGCACCTTTTAGTGTTTTTTGAGGCAAAAAATCTTAGATAGTGCCCTTAGGACCTTAGAGGTTAAATCTTTTTCACTTAAAATTTTTGCACTATACATTTTGAATAAAAAAATTGGAGTCAAGAATCGAGTGGAAAGTTTAGAAAAAAATATAATAAAAAAATCATTTAATTTTCATTCTTTAAAAAATTATTATGTAGAAGTAGGTACAAGATAGATGGGGAATTTCATTAAAATGGAAGTCATTCAAGAACTTTGGCAGTTTTATAGGATAGACCATGGGGTTTAGAATCTATACCTATCCTAGATGGTTTGGACCACATAGTTTGAAAATGGCATATGGGATATTGTCATTTTATTGAAATTCGCCATTTAGAAGAAAAAATAGGTCTTTAATAGTTCTAAGGTGGAACTGAAACACGCTAACAGCAATGGTGAAATTGTTTTAGAAAGAAAAATAACCCATGTGCAATTTTTGTTTTTGAAAAATTGTAAAAATTGAGTTAAAAAATGAATCAAATAAATTATATTTTGAAGGAAATGCTCAGATGCCTATAAAATAGGGCTCTCCATAATTTTCTCATAACTAGTCCAAAATGGAATGAATCAAATCTTTCTATGTAGATAGAAAGTGTTTTCTATGAGATTTTTTTAATTTAGTTTTTAATTTTTGTGATTTTTATGCTAACCAACTACTTTTTGAATATATTGTGGCATAATTTTTGCTCCTAGGCACCAATTGGAATAAAAATTATATTCTTGTAGAAAACTAATATGTTTTCCTGTTTTCAAAAAAGTTTCAAAAAATCAAGTCAAAAATTGAGATCATGGAAACCTACCCAAACTTTGCAATGTCCCTAGAAGGGACATTTGGTCCTTTAGGGGTTAAAATGGTGAAGACAAATGTTCAACAAGTTCATTAATTGAACTCTCTATGACTCCCCCGTGACAAAAGCATCTTTTAGAACATTGAATTTGCTAAACATTGACTAAAAAATAAAATTTTGAGTGTCTTTTGGGCTAAAAATTGCAATTTTTCATCCATTTGTTTTTTTGTGGTTCCATGAATTCACTTGCAATGAATGGTGTTGGAAATTTACACATAGTATTATAATTTATTTTTTTCATTGAAGAAAATGCTTGATCCACAACACTCCTTATAATGCTTTTGTAATCCTTCTACCTTGGACTTCTTTATCTAAATTTTAGCAATGTAAATGATCTTTTTTGAGTGTGAAAACAACTAATGAATTGAAACTTATGAAGCCCATCTTCTTCTTTTGAAAATTCTTTGAATACTTAAATTCTTAAAATTCAACATTTCAATGAAGTTTGAATTTTGAATTAAAAACCATAGTCAACTGACTTTCTAATATTTTAGAACAATAAGGCAACTTCATTTACACCGCAATGTTCAGATATTCTACACTACAATATTAACTTGAGATGAAAAATTCAAAATTTTCAAGCTCGTTTCAAATTTAAAATATGGATTGTTTTCTCTTTGTATTCAAATATTCACAAAAAATCTGAAAATTTTTAAGACTCCTAGGAAGCATGTAATTTAGTATCTGAAAAATAAATACAAATAATTCCATGTATACAGAGTTGCAAAATGAGAGCATGCAAAGAAATTGGTTTTTTTAATTTGAAAAAGTTGTTATAGACCCAACTTTTTAAGATTAAGCCTACATTGGTGTTTCTTTTTTTATGAATAGTAAACAACAAATGTATAGTCCCGCTTGAAATTTCACTTTCATTTACTCAAAATTGACTTAATATGAACCTACTTGAGCTCTCAAAAAGCTTATGAGAGCTTCAAGAACTTTAGAGGTTAAGAAGAGCTTTAGGAATTAAATCAATTCTCCAAAAAATTGCTTAGGGAATTTTGCACAAGAAAACATAACTAAAATTGCCTCTATTAAAGTTGTTTTCTTTCTTGAATGAAGGCCATTTTATTGTAGCATATAGGTTAGCTCCTTTTTAGTACATTTTTTTCCTCAAAAATTATTAAATTAATTATATAGGTATTTTTTATCCACTAATAAACCATAAATTTTTAACCTATAAATGTAATGAAATATTTGTAATCTAAATTGAACTATATATAATAGTGTATTCAAGGTCCAAAATTTTCAATAGCTCTTAGGAAACTCCTTCATTAATGTTTAACTTCACCACATGATTGATTCAAGATTGTTTCTTATGTAGAAAATTTTCATTGTGATTGATTGAATGTCTTTTAATCTTTATTGATTTATGTGATCCACTTTTAGATGCCATGTCTTAGCCTTACGCAAATTTTAATACTAGTAAATTTGTAATAAATTAGTAATTGTTGGTGTATCAAGTATTTTTTATTAGATATATTATATTGTCACCTATTTTATATAAGTCATTATTATATTTTCATTTTACAATTACTTGACCCCATTTTTTTTAATAATGTTGAAATTCTAAATAAAATTTGGATTTCTCTTCCAACTTTGTCTAATTTCTTTTTTGAAAACAAATTCTTTGCAAGCCCAGGGACATTTGGACATGTAAGACATCAATTATCATTTTCTCCATAGCATTTAAGAGTCTCACTATAACATCACCATGACCTTGGATTCTGTATGATGTTGTGGCATCCTCTAAACACATAACTTGTTGACTCTCAAATTCATATAATTGCTAAATGCATTCAATTGGTGACAAATAAATTGTGTCACTTCCAAAATATACATACCATAATAATGCAAGAAACAATGTGTATAATGCGTACAATCATTATTCTATTGTCAAAGCAATCAAGTAAGCATTTCTAAAGGCATGCTTCTAATTATTAAATAACTTTGACTTATTTGTTGGATCTTGTTGTCAATTTAAAAAAAGATTGTGACATATTTATGAATGTATTTTTTGTTAATACCATTTCAAATAAGTTGATTTTATTAGTAAACAATTATCAATTTTTGAGAAATTGACATTATATAAATCTCTCAATTATAACAAGGGCATTCTATTTCTTTGATGGCTTTATGTGGCTCTTAAAAGGAAGAATCTAAAAATGTTCCAACTTTGTTTTTCTCTCAAGGTAACACCTTAATTTTCATATCCATTACTATATAATCTTTACACAATTATAATCAAATATACATAATTTCAATTTCGAAGAACCCCAAACCTATATGTATGATGAATTTTTTAAGTCAAATTATAAGAATTTACATAATGAATGACTAAAAAGCACCACTAATGAATTTTCGAAATTCAATTGCATGCATATGTTGGAAACATCCATCTAAATGCCACATTTAACTACTTTTGGAATTTTAAAAGTCTAAAATTAATAATGGTCTTTAGAAGGAAAAAAAATGGTCATCAAGAGATAATCCAAAACATTGAGAGATCTCCCGATGTTTTTTTAGGAAATTCGTTGATGTATAGTTCATAATTCATTGAATAGTTGAAAAGTAATTAACTGTGGCATTTAAGCACAACTCTCCTTAAATGTAGAAGATATTCCAAAAAAAGTCTAACAATTTTGTAACACTTTATAGAATTCAATGTTGCAATTGCCACAAGTTCAATTTGTGTAACACAAATATCTAAAGGATCTTAGGATATTTTGTAAGATACAATTACATCTATTGTATTAAGTATGGAGTGTCGTGACTCCTACCACAAAATCCTTCACATTTTCATCTTATATGGAGAAATATCATCCAATCATTTCATTTGACATTCACAATGAAAACCAAGATTGCAATTTCCGAGCATTCTTGTGATTCATCATGCACACATTTTTCTTTGTTTGAGTTGTCTCTTGCAAACAAAAAATAATATGCAATAGATGCAACCTTGTTGCAAACTTTTGCAATAGTTGTACAAACTAGCATAATACATCTACACATCTACACATTCCTCAATTCATGCATACATTTCCCCTTCTCTTGCAAACAAAAAGATGCAAACAAAAAAAATATGCAAAGGACAAACCCTTGTTACAAACTTTTGCAATAGTTGTACAAACTAGCATAATACATTTACACATTACACATTTCTCATTTTGTGAACACATTTTCTCTTGTCTCTTGCAAACAAAATTATGTAAATAAAATATAATATTCAGTGGACAAAGTCTTGTTGTAGACTTTTGCAATAGTTGTATAGACTAGCATAATACATCCACACATTTCACATTTCTCAATTCATGCACACATTTCCCCTTGTCTCTTGCAAACAAAAAGATGCAAACAAAAAATAATATGCAACAGACAAAGACGGAGCCTTGTTGTAGACTTTTGCAATAGTTGTACAAACTAGCATAATACATCTACACATTACACAATCATTTCTCAATTCATGAATGCACACGTTTCCCCTTGTCTCTTGCAAAACAAAAAGATGCAAACAAAAAATAATATGCACCGGACAAAGCCCTTGTCTGTTACAACTTTTGCAATAGTTGTACAGACTAGCATAATCTACACATTACACATTTCTCAATTCATGCACACGTTTCCCCTTGTCTCTTGCAAACAAAAACGTGCAACGATAGTGTTGTTGCAGACTTTTGCAACAGTTGTACTGTACACATGAAGATACACTGATTTTTCAGTTTTCATTAGAGTATCCCAGGAACGAGGACACTCCTCTCTTCTGGAAACCCTTCCACTTTCTTCACGTACCATTTCTTCGACGCCACAGCTCTTCCCGTCACGTACCACAACACAAACCAAGCCATACACACACTGAAAAGAGTTTGGCTGATGAGCGCTATCCTCACGAACTCTACCATCTCAAAGACGTAGTGAGGACACACAAGTCGACCAAACAGGCCAACCTGCGGCACCACGTACAATACTTTCTTCTTCTTGTTACTGTTGCTGCCGCGATCCTTGTTGTTGCGAAGACGGGAGAGAAGCCAGTGATGATAGGCATTCCCTGTTCCTCCGATGTAGAAAGAGTGCAACACCGAGCCACTTGAGATTCGGAGGAAATGGGGATGCAGAGCCGACGGCGGCGGCGGCGGAGAGCAATTGGGAGTACGACAGGAAGCAGACTTGACTTGCGTAGCTGAGAGAAATTTGGGCAGTATCGTGGACGCAGATGGAGCCGGAGTAGTTGTGGACGAACAGAACCTGCGCAAATTAGAAGAAAAAAATGGAAGTTAGAGCGTCATAGAACATTCAGTAAGCCGGTAGGAGGCTCAAACTTTGACTGGGCATTAAAAGTTAACATGACTCAGAGGTACATTTTGCTTTCTTCAATGTACCAACTATGCACTGATTTCAAAAGGTGGTTGCTTTGGATGACCACAAATGACCACTTTTTTTCAACTTCAAAAATTTGTAATTAATTCTACATAGGTTCAAAAAATAAGAAACAACTTGGTTTAGATGTCAATTCCACTTGTCTTTCAGGGGAAATTTACTAGAATTTTTTTCAAGATGTTTAGCCTCTCAAAATTCAATTCCAATACTTAGATGGTTTATTTATGGACCTACTACCTTTGCCTTCATGTGCACTGCTTTTCCTTCATGCATCCTTCCTCATCATGTTCAACCTGCACATGTCCACTCACCTATGGATGAAGTAAGGTTGGGTGGGTGCATAATATTCCATACCATTTATTAGAGAGCCAAGGGAGTGGTAGTGCATATTGTTGAATGTTAGGCATGAAGAAGACAATTAAAGTAGGTAGGTACACCCAATTGTGCCACTAACCTTAAACTGCCATCTATACTATATGTATACATCTCCAAAGTCAATTTCGTACCTATGTGGAAGAAACCCTTTTAGAACCCTAACTTTGTTCCTTAACAACTTTTGTATACATCATGGAAATGCAACGTTCTCTAGTGTGTTCAAACCTCCTTCACTTGCCAACAAGAATATATGAGAATCTGACTAGTACAAGAATAGCAAATAGGCTTAGTAGCAAAAAGTGGCGGTTTGGGGAGTACCTACCTTAATCAATAGAATTACAATTTTTACTTGAATGTCACTCATTGACTCCTTTGTATGTATGTATGATTATTTTAATTTGAATAATTAAGCTTCATGAAACATTTGCCTTTGATTTTGTCTTAATTCCAAAATGCTTATTTAAATGCCAAAGGCATTTTCAAGCTTCTTAGAGTTTGCTCTAAGCTTAACAAAAAAAAATCCAAGTTTTGATTAGTTTTATCAATTAAAAATAATTAAAATAGTATAAAATCAAACTAGATGTATAATGGATTGTAGACCAAAAAGAAAAAGAAAAAAGAGAACCAATTAATATCACTTATAGATTGAAAGATTATAATGTTTGAATGTCTGATTGAGAGGGAGTTAAAACTATGAGAGGGATTTGAAGTCTTTTAATCTACTTTTTACATGTTAAATCTGAAATTGAGATCATGAAAAAAATGTGAGGCTAAAGGACATAACATGCTTAACCATAATCAATTTATAGTTTCTCAAAACCTACTCTACAATTGTTTCAAATGAATTTCCAATATGATGTTCCTCCCTCAAAATCTAGTGTATTTGAGGCTCAATTCTATGAGTTTGGAACACTAGAAAATCAAGATTTGCTATAGACACTCTTGCACAAAATCTTCAATAGAAAAATCACAAATAATTTTTAAAAATTAGCTTAGTAATGCTCTATAGATAGGAATAGTATAGGAAAAAAGATCACACCTAAGCAATTCCTTTATAAGGTAGAACAACTACCTAATGTTGTTAGTCACACAATTAATTCTGATACATACTGAACCCTCCCATTTGCCTTAATTACCAATCCATTACAACAATCTTAGCAATCCTTTAGCATCATGGCAATGCATTTAGGGAGGGAAAACATCAACATGTGATTTAGCATGGGTCTACATACACTTTACCAATTTTGTCCTAGTAAACTTTGAAAAATCACAAAAATTCATTTCTTGTCGGAATGTCTTGATTCTACTTACAAATAACTTCTCTTAAATTTTTAAATCTCTGGAAAATACACTAGTTGACAAATAGCTTCTCTGTGGTACCTAGATAGCAAATTTGCTTGATAGTAGGCATGTTTTTGTGATTTTGAAAAATCACAAGAAATTCATTTCTTGTTGGAATGTCTTGATTCTACTTGCAAATAACTTCTCTCAAATTTCTCAATCTCTGAAAAATACACAAGTCAACAAATAACTTCTCCACGGTATCTAGATAGCAAATCTTCTTGGTAATTAATAGGCATGTTTACCTTAACAACTGAAGATTTGCACACTCCCGATTCTACTGACACATTAGAAGATTTTTGGGGCCTCTGGATGCTTGCGAGTTATCATAGTTTAGAATGCAAGAAATAGGTTCGGTGTAGGGGTCTGACGTGGCCAAGACCTTGCCACGTCATTGACCAATTTTTTTATTTTTTTATTTTTGCATTTGGAGACTAAATTTTTTTTTTTTAATGAAAAAAAAATTCTGACAATGGGCCGTTCCCCTCGCTGTAGGGAACAGCTGTGGGGGAACAGGCCTGAAATAGGCTTCTGGACCCCCAAAACTCTTCTAATGTCCTTACCTCAATTACCAAGCAATCAGGTTACTTGAACAAGACGATAACCTTGTTCTAATAAATTTTCAATTGCATTTTCGACATCCTCAATTAGGTTGCGTTTGTTTCATTAACTCTTACAGGAAATTCTCAAGCTGAAAGTAAGTTACACATACAACGTTTGAAAGACGTTAAAAACATTCAGATTAATGGATAAGAAACCAGAGAACAAGAACATACTGGAAAACACTAGAAAGGATTGAAAATGCAGTATTGCTCTCCATTGAACTCAATGGAAAATGGAATAACTTTTACTCCTCACAATGATTCAATTGCGTTTGGGATTGCCATATAAGGTAGGAGGTTCTAAAAGCATCCACCTCTTTAAATGTACACTGTATGTACATGTTGCTTTTTTGTAGCCTTCATCCATATACAAACAATGTATGTTTTAGGAGGTGGACGTTATTAGAGCCCTATGCCATTTCAGCTTCAAATTTTCATAACTAATTCCACAAAGCTCCAAAAATTATGAAATGACTTGAATTAAATGCCAATTCTACTTGTCTTTCAAGAAAAATTTACTGAAAAATATTTGAAGAAGTTTCACCTCCCTCAAAAGCAGTTCCAACTCTTAAATGGTCACTTTGCGGACCTCTTACCTTATTGTGGTTTTCAGATTCTATTCTAAAGACTCTATTCTAAAATTCTAAAGATAGTTGTATATAAAGATTGAAAATTGATTTAATAAAAAACAAAGCATTCAAATTGCTCTTGAATTAAAATTTAGTGAACAAGAAGATCATGTTTCCATTAATATATCCACAATATACTATTTCTTTCATTTCACATTACAATAGTCCGAAATTTCCCACTTGCACAAATTTAAAAAACAAAATTCCAAAGTATAGTGACCTAGCTCCAATCAAGATACAACAAGCCTATTTCTACCATTCATCAAAGAATTTTGCAGAATGCAAAATATAATTAGTATGTTTTGGCATGCTTAATTAGCATTACATTCTTACATAATTTCAATTAAGGATACCAACTTTCAATCTCGAAAAATCCAATCTCCATTTTTGGTGAATTTTGTAAAGTCAATTTTCATGGTTTTAGGTGATAATTTATTGAAAGTAATTGGTGATGAGCTTTTAAAATTTTATTGTGCAAAGATATATAGGAAACATCTATATGCACACCTTTCCTTTTTAAAAAAAATCTCAAGAAAGATTCAAAATTCTCACCAAAAAGAGTTATAAGTTGGGATGCTACATCCCAAATTTTGTAAAATGGATATTTATTTACTATAACTAAATTTTTGTCTCACGAATTGTATCATTATAATCCCAAGGTACAAGACTAAATTGATAGTGTGAAGTTCAAATAGAAAAAAAATAGTTACAATAAATATCGATTTCTACAAAATTTAGGCATACCGCATTGCAACATTGAACTAGGGCTTCTTTTTTTTGGCTTTTTTGTGCTAGATTGCACTAGAAAAAAATAATTTGGCTAAAAAATGGCAACAAATCTTGAAATTTTTTGCCAAAAAACTTTGAATTATAAAAAAATCTTGAATGAAATAGCCTAATTGAGGATGAAAATAGAATTATGAACATATGATATGTACAAATGTGATCTTTTCTATCCAATTTGTGGATGAATGATGAAACTTGGAGCACCACTAAAACATTTTATATCATTACTCTAGCACTTCATAATAAATGAAAAAAAAAGCCTTGCATTAAACCTTCTTTGAAGTAAATTTTGAATCTTTCATGAGAATTTTTTTGAGAATGAAAGATGTGCATTACAAATGTTTCCTACATATCTCTACATCAAAATTTTGAAAATTCATCACTAGATCTTGAAGAAAAAATCACATTCAAAATTCATTTAAAAAAATTATAGAGTAGATTTTAAGAAGCCATAAATTGATTGAGATTATACATATTAGGCCCTTTAACCTCATATTTTTTTGGTCACCAACTTTTTAGATTTGACTTGTGAAAAGAAGATTGAAAGACTTCACATCATTTTTACAGTTTGAACACCCTCGTGGTCAAACATTACAATCTTTCATTCTATAAGTGATATTATTGTGTTTTCTTTTCCTATGAGATCTCTAGCATGTCTAGTTTGAATTTGTATGGTTACAATTCCGAAAAAAAATTGATACAACTTATCCAAATGTTGGCATTTTGTTCAATTTAGAGCAAATTCCAAGAAGCTCAAAAGAGGCCTTTGGCCTTTGGTTAAGAAGGCCAAAACAAACCCAACAGGTAATGGAATCCCTACGTCAAAAACTCGTTTCGAAAAGTGAAGGAACATCGCGACAGCCACAAGCACCAGACGATGATCACCGGCATCATCAGCAACCAAGGCGTTCTCCCAAAACGACGCAGCGCCGGAAACGCCAAACCACGAAGACGACTCCAAGAACGCCGCCAGAGGCAGAATCCCAAGTCGACGCGCCAAGAACGCAGTCGCCAGCAAAGCGGCAGGAAAGTAAATCAGGAACATCCCCGTCTTAGTTACTCGCAATCAACGCCTCATTCTTCTTCTTCTTCTTAACTTCTTCCCTTCACTAGCAAACTTCGAGTGTCTGGCGCTTTCCCCATTAGCTTCCCGAAACACTCGCGTAGGCCCTAGTACCGCAATCCACAATTCCATGACATAGAGCACAGCGTGGCCCGGAGATGGAATTCGAAACAATCCCGGCCATGCAGCCATCGCGCGCGACACCAATCTTCCAAGCTCTTACAATTCAACACCACCGACTGAAAAACCGAGCTAGATCGAGTCGATCACTTCGTGCGAAATCGCGAAACCAGCAAAGGAGACGATCGAATGAAGTGGCGAGGAGGCTAGGGGGAATGAAATTGAAAGCTAGCTAGCTTAGCTTGTTGCGATCAGAGTCGAAATGCGGATCATGCGATGGCGACATGGCGTGAAGCGGAATCGGCAGCACTCGTTCAAGGCGGCGTCGTGACTTACGTACTGGCAAGTAACAGACTCGATTAATTAATTGGGAAAAGGAATCAAACATGCATATGCCTGCTTTCTTTTGAATTAGTTCTTCAACTCGCATTGCGCTAGCTTCAGTTTGCATGATCGAGCGAGCTGCGATCGATAGCCGCCTTGCTTGAATTGTGACATTTGCGTGACGTTGGAGAAGATGTAGTGACTACATTACTGGAACCCATGTGCTGTGTTTGGTTGAATTCCTGCTGGCCCGTGTAAGATTGTCTAACCAAGCAGTGGTCCTCCCGCATGCTGGGAAGGTATTAGCGGTATGCTTTGTCAGATGCCTGGGAGAATGGGAGAAAATGACTTATCAGGTAACTTACTTCAAGGATTGGGGTTGGTTGGGGATCCATAGAAGATATTGTGTTCAATGTAGGAGTCTTGTTTTCAAGGATGCAAGAAAGACTCCTGCCTCATTGGTAAACAATGATGTTATGACTTGCCATATTAATAGGAAGCTAGGACACCAAGTCCAATCACTTGGAGGTACTCAACCAAAAATCATTAAATTTTTGAATGAATGGGTGCATTCTTTGTATCAACAATTTTCTTGAGAGTCATTTCATTGGATAGTTTAGATTGGTGGACTTTCATGTGGAGTTGGAATTGAAAAAATCAAATTTTAGTTTTTTACGAATTGGAATTGCTTTGACTGACTCCCATGATGTTTATACTTGTATTTGAGTAGGAAGAAACAACTATATTTTAGGAGTAGCTTTGTCTTTTTGTCAAACTAAAAGCAACCTGAAATTTCAAGTCTAATGTTCAAATTACTTTTCCTAAAGTAAGAAATTTCCTCCTTCCTCTTTTCATGTAAGTCTCCTTGTAATCTTGTTGGCAAACTATTCCAATTGCCTCCTTGCAAATATTGCACACTTCCATGTGGACTTCTTGAATTGTTTTTGTCTCTTCTACAAAGTTTGGTTGATTCTAACAAATGGAAGTCCACCTTTTGTCTAGAGCGTTTTTTTTGGAATAATGCAACAAAGGTGTGAGATTAACATTCTTACTCTATAAATGAAAAATTATTAGGAACTATCCTAAACATGTCAAAATACACAATTGTACATTGTTTTTGTTATAAATTAACTTCTAAGGCCTTGAATATGCTTTTAAAAAAAAATAATTATAGGACGCAACTCACTACAAGAAATTTTTTTTTTCTTTGAAATTTTTACACATGACTAAACCCTAAGGACTAGTTGTCATAACGGACAGCATATTACTGTTCACAAACGAATCAGACCGATTAGGGCTAACTAGTTGCCAACTTCAGAGCCCTATAACTTTTGCAAAAAGTATCCAAATTCGGCATATGAGATGTTTTTCGGCATCTAAAAAAACTGTAGATGCCGAAAAACATCTCATATGCCCAATTTGGGGTACTTTTTGCAAAAGTTATAGGGCTCCAAAGTTGGCAACCAGTTAGCCCTAATTGGTTCGATTTGTCTGTGAACAATAATATGCTATCCACTATGACAACTAGGCCTAAGGAGTAGCTTCATGGCACAACAATTTTCAAAACTTTTGATTGCATGGTTCAAAAGTTATTGTATGATATATCATTTTCAGCAAAATGTGAGCACCTCAAAAAAAATAAAAATTTAAATAAATTTTTTTAATTGGTTTTCTAGATTTATATCTTTGCAAAAATATTTAAATTATTCAATTTTGATTGATGAGACAAATGTTATAAGGAGTTTTAGTTTATAGGTAGGGATAGAATCTCTATTCTAAAATAAACTTTAAAGTCTTTTATTTAATTCAATTTTCAATATTTTTGAAAACATAAATAAAAATATTGGGTGTACATTTTTTATTACAACATTATAACCATTGGGATTGAAAATTTTCAATTCCGTAATTAAATTCTTAACAATTTAGTGTTTTGAATCATTATCTACTTCTTTCTACTTACTATTTTTTTCCTATATGTTGCACAATTCTAAATGATCTGAAAATTTTCAAGCGTGTAGAAAAGTTGCATTGAAGAATAAATCCAAAGAATATCTACTAGTTTGGACATTTTTTCATACAAAGATGACCTTATGAATGGCAACTTCCTAGTTTTTTGCAGGGCCCAAAAAATGAATTTTGTCAATTCAAACACTAATATCTTGCAATCTACAAGGTAGAGAATTTTGAAATTTTTTCCACATCTTTTCTAAACTATGTACTACAAGATACTATGATTACATGTGTTCCAAATTATATTTTTTTTCTAAAATTTTGTTTTTGTACTAGAAATGGCAGTTTTGGAGTGTTTTTGGTGAAAACATAGTCAAAACCTTAGGGATTAAGTTGTCTAATTTTTTGTTGAATCTTGTTGAAAATCAAAAGAAAAAACTAGATTTGTAGGAATTTGTAGCTAGGCTTCAAAATTGGATGCCCTGAACTTATAATGTAAAATGCAACAAAGAGTTGCATTTATCCTCTAAGCGTTCAACTATCCACCATAAGGATAATGATTGTTGTAAATGAACACTTCATCCAATTAACTTCCATGGGACCAACGACTATTTTTTGAAATCATAGATTTTCAAATAGCTTCATTTTTGGCTATTTTTGGATAAAAAATGCTTAGAAGGTGGGGGCAAAGAATATCTTTTAGGACACTAATTTTCAAATATTGAGGGTTAATGGAAAAAAGTTACAATACAAAAGGGACTTTCTTTTCTAGAGAGTGCAAGTCAATCTCAAAGGTTTACACTAAGAATAAAAATTTCAGAATTCACCCACAACAATCTATGCATAGGATTGGATATGTTATGACAACTTTGAGACACTAGATCCTATCGCACTTGGCCACTTGACTTGCTACATGATCTTGTTTGCAAAGTTTCCTTATTTTAGCAGTGGAAACTATGGAGGATATGCTAGAACCTTGGGCAACATTCATTAGACATTATGAACAACTAACTAATTTACAAAGCAACTGTAGAAATTAAAGTCACTACCTAATTCCAAATCAAAATAATGAAGGGAGAAGAGAATTATATATTTGAAAAGAGATTAAAGTACAACATAAATGCAAAATGGTACCAAGATTCCAAATTCTTAAATCACCGTTACATACATGAGATATTAGTTACTCATATGATTTCACTATTCTCTCTATTATTTTGGCATTTTCAAATCTCATATATTGACTACATGGATCATGTTCTAGTAACAAAATTAATAATTAGGTGGCATAAACATCCACAAATATGATCAAATTTGTCCACTTCTAAGTCATGATTTAATCCCCAAAACATTGAAGGCACTAATTTTGCTTCAAATTTGGTTATCAACTCCATTCCCCACACCCTACCTATCAATTTTTTTAAATAAATGAGCTCAATTGAAGCATGTCACAATTATTTCTACCAATAGAGAGTTTCATTTCCAATTCAAAAATCCATAGTTCTTCACATTATCAATTAAACAATCTTTAACTATCTACAATTTTCCATTCTCTATTTTTCCTTCACATGAGGAAATCATAGGCAACCTATTGTATTGATTAGAAATGAAAGGCAACCTATGGTGTTGGCGGATTTTGTAAATGATGGTGACTACAAGAGTACTAGGTGTAGAAGGCAAGACAACAACCATATTATGTAAGCCATTGAAGTTGGACATGTTTCAAAAAGCTAGGTTTCTTCACTCATTGTGCAAGTCTAAAGAGAAGCTAGGCTAAGCAAATAGAATTGCCAACTAAAGGTGCTCTTGCAAGTAGGAATAATCTTAGAGGCATACCATTAAAGCTCTTTCTAAGTGATTGGATGTTGTATTTGTTTAAAGATATGGAGACAATAGTGGAGGAGCAAGCCAACTATGTTGTGTAGTAGCTCAATATCTCACATTTGTGCTTTTTGCCTATACAAAGAGTCACTTCGAAGTGGCCATCCAAAATTTAGCACTCAAACATCCAACACTACTTTTAAAAATAAGCTACACATACATTTTCTTTTTTACATCTTATGTACTCGTATTTTTATTTTATTCGGCCTTCTTTTTTTCTTTAATTTATTTTAGTTTTAATTTTTGTCAAGCATAATGAAAAATAAATTTATGTGGTTGTTACTTTATTTTAACTTACTAGAGAGCTTCTATTTCTACTTGCTACCAAAAAAAATTTAATTTTTTAAAATTTTGATGCCAAGCTTGTTTGGACAGACACTCTAGTTTAATTCCTCAACGTGCAGTGATCTTTCACCATGTAGAATGGAGCTCCTACTACCTAAGATGCTAATGACTTGCATCAATAAGACTATACTAGCAAGCATAGTGAAGATTCTCTATCAAGGGGTAAGACTAGGCGGACAAGACAAGCCATGTAGAAAATACTAAAGCTTTAATTTATAGAACAAGTGTTTTGATGAGTAGTCTTCAAATTGAATGCTATGGTTCAAATTTTTTTCCTCCTACATTTTATTTTTGCACATTCCAAAGAAAGATTATTTTTTCAATAAGCAAATGTATAATAGCAAGTAATGACTCCAACATTCACTTTTTGAATGAAAGCATTATTAAATGAACATAAGGGAAGAAAATTTTTTGCCTTTGCATGAAGAATTCTATAGCCCTTTGTGCCTAATTATTTCATTTTTGGTATGTTGTAGACCTTCAATTCATTTGAAACAGTGGAAGGATGTACTTCACATACATTAGACTCAAAATTCAAAATCTCACCAAGCTTTCCAAAGATTCTCTATGGATCTATACCCTCCACAATAGAAGCTACCTAAAATTTTGGGGTATTCAAAATCATTTTTACTAACTTTGAATATCTTGATTTCATAAACTCTAAATTTGGTGTCAAAATTTGGTGAATGAATAACTACTTTAAGATCTAACAATTAAAAATTTCAAAAAACTAATAAAATTTTCCCTAAACCACAATTTCCACTCATTGCTTCTAATTTCATTAATTTCACTACCTCCACATATAAAAGCTTTAGGTGTAAATATTCATTCAATAAAAGTCATGTAATATATCAATGGACTAAAGAAACAATGCTCTACATGAATTAATGACATATATATTTTGGAAGAATTCTAGTTATTTACCATAAAATTTCAAAGTAATCTAACTATTTTTATTTCAAGCACCTTGAAGAAAGAAGATTCAAGTAATAATTTTACTCTTCACAATCTAAACACCTGACTTATATACAATTTAAATTAAAATATCATTATCAAGCTTAATTTTGATTTTTTGAAAGATCTAAATCAAGCAAATTATTACAATTTTCTTTAGATTTAATGTGTAAAGAAAATCATATCAATCTAATGGTGTATTAGAGTAACATGATTTAAAAAATCAAAAGTTCAGGTTGAGTTGAGAAACTACCAGTAGTATATGAAACTTAATTCAAAAAATGTCTGCAACATGGATATTTTGAAAGAAAAACCCACAATTTTGAGAAGTTAGGATTTTTTCATAGGGCTTGCGATTGCAATGTATTACTAAATGTTTGAAATGTTTGAAATTTAAAAATGATGTTAAAACTTAAATTGACAAGCTTCAATGTCATAGTTCAAATCAAACACAACATATGGATATTGAAAACAAACAAAGTAACTATTGAGATTGATCGGTCGAGGAGCATCCAGTTGATGAATATTTTTGGCCGCAGGACCCTTTTGGGGGATTGAATTTGCCCCGCTAGCACACTGAAACTTCTAATCTGATTTTAGGGGTGACGTTCACTATCATATTGGTATTACATTTACATTTTGCTAGCAGGAAGGGATTACTCAACTTCTTTCACAAGGTGCACTTTCGCAATGTTTGTCTGTAAAAACTACTGTGCAGCATGTCTGGTATGTACAATAAATCTGACTTCCTCCAGATGCTATGATCATCTACTGGCAGTACGCAAACAAAAGGGCATGCCGTAGATGAACCCCAAAATTTCACGGGGGGGTTGCCATTTACTTACTCTTAATGTCGAACTCCAAGGGTGAGTATCAGCAAGGAAAGAGTCAAGGAAGCTTTGTAATCGTTCTAGTAAGAAAAGTTCATTCTACGTAGTCGAAATCTTCAGTTATACCAACCTGGTGAGGACAACGAAAGTGATGCCAGACGTGTTAGGATGGGTGCCAGACATGCTAGGCTGAATGACAGACGCCTGAAAAGCATGTAAAATGTGTTCGCGCAGTGACAAAATATGCACAGCATTAAGATACCCAAGCTCTCAGAATGGGAAGGAAAAAACTTGAGAGATTGAGATGATGAATCCCTACCTCCTTGTACAGCTCTTCAAGCTTATCTCGTGCTTCAGGAAATCTCTTCGATATCCACTTTTGCAGTGCAAAAACGTTGTCTGTGTACACGACAAATGATCTCAATTCAAGATTTTGTTTCAAGATTTTAGACCTATTGAAGACAAAAGTATATATGTTTCTTCCTAGCCAAAGGGAAACACAATTAAAGGCACATAAGATATAGATAGCTCACCGGTCCATCGATTAGCCGACTCATGGGCAATCTTAGTCGCATTTCCTGTCATTACCAAAGAACCACCATCAGAGTAGCACGCTTAAACTACAATAACACCAGAAACAACTTAAATGTGGGTCTAGGAAGTGTGCAATACGAGCATGACACATCGGTTGTGAAATAGGAAACGAGGGATAATGGCTTACTCATGGACTCATACACCGCTGGGTCATTATCTGCATATTTGTTGATCTCCTCCTGCGAACGTAGTATTTAACAACTTATTAACCATATTCATGGTTTAACAAGCCAGAAACAGGAACCGTGGAGTGTAGCAAGGTGAAGAATTAATGTTAACCGTCGGAAGTAAGATGCAGGCAAAGATGATAGATACTACCAAAAAAACAGTACCTGGAGTTCTTTGTGCTTCTTTTCCATGGCATTCAACTCTATCAACGCAGCTTGCCGCTCCGCCTGGACCAAAAAACATGGACATTCATTGAATCTCATTCTGGTTCCCTTAACTTGTCATGCAGACCCCAGATTTCGAGCTGAAGCTCTCTACCATTTAAAAGAAATGGTCAATATTCAGACTCTCATCAACAAATGCGTGTCCAAATTTCGAACTTCCACCTAATAGCCTCATAAAGAGTAACTTTCATTTGGCCTACAAGCCACCGGGTAAGGTATATATCATTATAAAAAAAATTTACAACACAAATGATCAATTTTCTTTGAACTGCACAAAGATATGGGTTGCTAACATGGACAACCAGGACTTATGAGGCACAATAGTTACCGAGTCCTCTCGACCTTCTTTGCAATTTTCAAGTTTGTCCTCCAGCTCAGATTCTCGCTTTCTCAAGGCCGCATGATCGTTCTCCAGTTTCGCACGCACTTGTCTCAGCTGCAAGAAATCAACTAAAATCCTGTCAAGATATGTTCTGCACAGTAATTCCTATAATCCTTAAGGAATAAAGACCAAAGCTCCATGCGCAACTTGAAGCTTTCTAAGCAGCAAACTGCACTCTCTATACTGTGCTAAATGCAAGCTTGACATTTAGTTCGGGGTTCCCAAGAGAGCTTTGATGTCACTAACAGGTAGAGCTTCAATACTCAGCGCTAACATCAAGCACGAAATCACATCCTCGCTATATACAAATTCTGAAAGATTCAAACAGAGAAGCACCCCGTTATGACTGATTCCTTGCTGTACACTACGATTACAATGCAAAGATGGTATGATTAAGAAGTCTACAGTCAGACACTACCTGATTTCCAGCGCGACTTGGAAGACTCCAAAAATATACCTACAAAAGATATTAGTAAGACAAAGTAGCCTAAACGCATAAACCAGCACCTCTGCACTTCTAATATTGCAAATCTATCGCAAAACTACTTGTAAAGGCAAATCAGCAAGAGCCGGTTTGTGATTTGAATAAATTCATGAACTCCAGATTATAAGCATAATGAACAAGTTCAGTTGCATCACTCTCGAAAGTTTAGAAATAGAAAATCAAAATGCAAAGTTCGTAAACTTCTAACTTTCTAGCTCCAGAATTCTTAGCAGCATGTTTTGCAAGAAGATGCAGACGACTCACAGACGTTCCGATCTTATCTTTGAAAACAAGATCATCGTACACTAAGCTCTGTACGACATCTTTCACTGACTGGCTAATAACTCCCTTCTTTGGTCCAAGCTTCTCCAGATCTTTCAACTTCAAAATCGATCACATTATTTGTCGTCAGCACTTGGTCACGTTCACCTCAAACTAGCAGGAGGACACTTACATGAAATGCCTCCACAAACTCAAAAAGAGGAGCAAGCTACCAGCTCTCAGAGACAGGAAACGCTCAAATGATTCAAGCATATAAAATTCAAGAAAATCCCACTCCTATTCTACACTGAAACCTGCATAGGAAAGATAACGCAAAATGTACTTACCTGAAAGAAGCTTTGGCTATCATAAAAAACTTCAAGCATCTTATCTCGCTTCTCCTCCAAAGATAATCCTCTTTTCTTCGACTGGAAGATGCCACACAACAAGTCGACTGTAAATTCTGCACTTCATCAAAACTACCGTACTCCATAAACAAACCTCTCCAGTTTAAATAGCATTAAATACAACCAAAGGGAAGTAGAACCAGCTCGGTGACGATGAAACTCTGACTTCCAACTGAAATAAGTTACAGAATTTGACCAAGCCAACTGTCTTTAGATTCCAAACAACATCTCTTCAACATTGCCCTGGCGATCGGACCAAATTTCACGGAGTTGGAACTTAGCCTATGAATAATACAGCAACAAATACATCGATTCTGCACATCTCCTTACACGAACACGACTCACCATTTTTTCAACACCACGATTCGGATGGAGCTTTCCCTAGCCTCTATCCAGAAGCACGAAATAAAACCTTTCCTAGAATTCGTTCAGGTCACAAGAATTGTAGGCTGCGCCCTGTGATTCTGCGCCAAACATAAATGAAAATGATAATTCCAACAATCGGCATAACATAAGAATTGAAATGAGTAAGAAAATAAGTAAGAATGCGCATATTTATCTACACAGATCTCTCACGTGAGCTTGCCTACAACCACGAAAATTGCAGCGCACTGAGAATGCAATTGTCTTCATTCCAACTAGTGCATCTTTCCAAGCAAATAAGCTTGCTCATCCAGAAGCATTGTTCAGACATGGAGACTAGGAGATTCACTAGCGGAGGGAAACCTGATAAGCAGAAAGTGTAAAATTTTACTCTCTCGCATACAACAGACTCCCAAGAATCAAACCATCAGAAGAAAATCCCTTCTCAAGCAAATTGGATCTAAAAGAGTAACGAAATTGGTGAAAGAACATCTGATTGACAGAGATGCGGCCAAACCTTTAGTTAATTTGCGGCTAAAGCCTCCGGCGAACTAGTTCAATGGCAAACCAGCTTCGCATCAATTGGAAGTGCAGTCTAAAGTCGGAGAGACAGAGTGAAACGAGAGCTTGAACGAAAAGCCAAATGCTTCCCGCCTGAAAATTAGGTCAGGCCACACAGGTTGGAGCCTTGGAGGGGACTTGAAATTTAAAATAATTTAAAATAATTTCACAGACAAGCATATGTGAAAACAAGGCAATAGCAATTCAAATAAATTTTTTTAGGTAAAATATATTTTTTCAAATAATCCCAGAGAGTCAGTAGACTTTCCCACAATCAACGTAAAGAGCATCTATCAAATGGTCATATAATTCATCTAAAATGGTCAAAGTCTCTTCATAAAATGGCCACAACATCAAGGTCTTGAAATAGTCACTTTTTAATATAGTTTTGTATTATAAAATTATAAAATCTTGTTATTGTGGTCAATAAAGGTAACTTACATCATTAATGTTTCTCAAAACTTTGTTTGTAGTCAATATTAGTCCCATTGTATTCCAAAGCCCAATTATTCAACAATTAATGTTAGCTTTAGATTGAACCTAGGATTGAACACACGCCTAGAAGAGGCCTTCTTGCCTTCAATGTAACATTGTTGAATGAGCATGTGATATTTTGGTTTTGATTTAGTGCCACAATAGGATCTTGTAACTTTTTGGTTATAAGATCCTATTGTAATACTTAATAATACTTAATAATACTTAATACTTAATAACCATCAAATAACATAGTTACTTCAAGGCTTAGTGATATGGTAAGATTAGAAAAATATTCTAGCCATTTTAGGTAAGTGTGATTATCATATAAGGCTTTTTGTTACATTTTTCTAATTGTAGAAAATTATTATTTTTTCATACCATTTCAAAGATGAATTTCAGAAGAAAAAAAAAAAATGGCAACAATAAGGCCACATATTTTATAATTCTTGGAAATTCACAAAATAGAAGGCAAATTTATGACTTGTTGTAGAGTTTATATTTGTGAGACAATAGTAGAAACAAAAAACTACAATCTTCTTAAAGAATAATTTAGATAATGGTTAAACAATTTGCATATGCTATTACATGGGCTCAAATTTAGAATTGAAATTTTTTACAACAGACAAAAATTATAATGTCATGACAAAAAAAAACAAAAAAAAACTACTAGTTACTAGAATAGTAATAACAAGAAACTATTTTTTTCACAAATTAGATATTCATAAGCTTTTTGTGCAAATTTTGCATGATTGTAGTCATTGTACTTAAAAAAATGCCAACTACAACTATTTGCTAACCACAACTCAAATCAACTATTGTATGGTGTAGTTCTTTGTATTATGAGAAAATATACCTCCAAGACTTTTTTATTGCACGACCTATTTTAGTACTTTGGTTTTGAATTATGAAAAGTTTGTTATATGATAAATATTTTTTCTTAAGGACTAATTTTGAGTTATGGACATTTAAACCCTAAATGCCAAATGCTTCTTAATCTATTTTGATTGTAAAGAAAATTTGAAGTTAAATTATGATGAGCATAGAATTGATATAAAGTGATATTCTAATTTTATTTTTTTTAGAACATAGTGTTTGAAGTCTAATTTTGTACTTGAATTCAACTTCATGCAATGATGCTTTCAATATTTTTTGGGACACGTTAGAGTTCAACCATGCTTCTTGTGCATAAAATAAATCTTAAACTATGTAGTGGTGATTGCCGTGTTAAGTATAGGGGTAGGGGGGCAAATATTGAGTGGGAGCATCATTGTTGAAGCTTAGTTTGATAAATGTTTCTGTGTCATGTAGCTAGCAAGCTTCTATCAATGAATGGAAAGTGCACCCCAAATGTTAAAGTGAAAGTTTATTGATTACTATAGATAGGAACTAAAAGAGACTTCAGGATGAGAACGTTGAATGTGTGCCTTACATAATCCAATATTAAAGGTGGGCATTTAGAAACTTGGACAGTTAATAAGGCATGTATTGAAAAAATTAAATCTAAAAAGATCTACAAATCATGTAGTATAGATTTTGATAAGATAGGGACAACACTTTTCAATTATACACATTCTCTATTATTAGATTGGTCAAATTTTTATATGTTCTTATTGTCAAATGAAAAAAAGTTCCAATGCACTAATGAATGCAACATTTGAATACCATATGCAAAAGTTATGAAGGATCCAAAAAAACTGGGAAGATGTTCTAAAATCATTTTTTCAACAACAAATAAATATTGATTTAGAAGATGTCTCTATAGTGAGGATATCTTGAAGTGTTGCTTTTAGACATACTGCAATTTTAGGTGTACCTACTTTATATTATCTTTGTAAGGTTTTATAAAAAACATCTACCATTGAATTTATATTTGTAGTGCATAATGTAATTTTTGTCAATGAAATGAAAATCATTTATTCCTTTGTAGTGGTTGGTACTTTTGTAGTAATTCTAAAATAAAATTCAATTTCAAATTTGTTGTATATGATCAATATGGGTGGGCAATTCGTTGATTTCAAAATAGACTAGGAGACCATTAGCAAAAATTTGCACCCTAGAGAGGGCTAATAAGCTTTCATTTTTGACCCCCCGCAATGCAAGTAAAAAAAAAAAAAAAAAAAAATAGACAATTTTTTTTATTAAATTTATTATTAAAACCTCACGTGGCACTAGTAGTATGACATCAAATGCTTTCATGAAAAAATAATAATAAATTTATTTATTTATTTATTTCCTCTTTAATTGCATCGAGGGGATTCAAAACTTGTAGACCTCTGGAGGGCTGAAATTTTTCCTAATGCCAAAGGCTCACTGATTTTTTGGAATATCAATCTTTGAAGTTTACCTAGCATCTGAAGATATGAGCAGGTAATTTTTTTATAAAATTAAATTTCTTACTCTTCCACTTTAAAGCAAATGTACTACAATATCTACCCATCTGATCAGCCTAATTCTTTTTGGAGCTCAAACTTGGAGCTCTCAAATCAAACATCCTATGGTTACAATTCAGTTTCTCCATTGAAAAATATACATACCATGTTTTCAAAAATGTAAAAAATGCATTCCTATGATACCAATATAGGGCTTCGGCATTTAGGGGTTAAAATTCCAAACCATTTTAAATAGTTTGATAACACTAATTTAAAATAGTCTAATTTAGGTTCATCAATGTTGTATACACTATTTAGACAATTTCTTGTAAAAGTCTTCTCTTTCTACAAATGAAAGAAGCAAATATTAACCCCAAGATATTAGAAAAATTATATTCAAGATTTGTAGTTCAAGGAGTTGGAATAGTCCACACCTATCAACATTTACATTCACATTTGAACAAAGCTTGTTGTAGTATAACAACACCCACTAAAGGTTTCATTTAGCCATAAGGTCTAAATGGTTCAAGAGAAATGATGTTTGGATAATAATAGGCATTAGAGGGGATTTTAAGCGCATTAAAAGATTATGAATTTTTGGACAATGGGAAAAAATGGAAACTTTGCCACATCAACAATCACATGTGGTTGAGACTCTACTATGTTAAAATAATATTATTTAATTAATTATTTTATATTTAAAAAAATATCATTAGAAGAAAAATATTATTTAAATGATCTTTTAATTTTTTTTTTAAATTATTTATTATTTAATATTTTAACAGTAGTGCAATCATTCACAACAATGGAAACAACTTGAATTAATCTTCTAATGCCCTCAAATCCCCTCAAGTGGTCCAACAAGAATAAATTCATCAATAGAAAACTATGTGGATGAAAACATGAGGGATGAATTCATGACACGGTTAATAAAGAGAAAGAAACTCCAATTAGTATCTGGTTAATAGTTGGTATAAATAAAGAATTTGTTCACTTAGAGTCTTCCAATTTAGTCCCAAAAGATAGAATGAATGATTCTTAGATTGCATACCTTACAATTAGAAGGGAGACTCACATAGTTTGCATTAATTGTAGAAGGCTCCGATGTTCATTATTTGGATGACAAATAGATTAACATTTAGTTTTCTTTCTCATTATTTCATGGATGAAAGTCATCTAATTTGTAGAGATAATTTATCAAGTTGCTATCCTATTCAATGGTTGGATTTGGGTTACTAGAGTTCATATTTTTCTAAAATTACAAATGTGAGAGTGTGTCAAACCAAAAATTACATTGATTTTAGTTCAAAATTGGATTAGCAAAAATGACTTCACAAATTAAAATAACACAAAAATTTCAAAACATTATCAAATCAAGAGAACCTTGTTTCAAATCCATTCCAATAAGTTTTACTAAAAAAATGATAATATTTTGCTTGTAATTGAATTTAGAAGGACTTTACAAATTTTCCTTTCAAAATTTATAAAAAAATATTAGTGATAGTTCTAATGAATCAAATCATATAAATGGAATCTACAATTCCTATTTGCATGTCAATTCCAAAATATACTTCCAAATAGCACTTTATAACAATTTTTCCCAAATTGTCAATTTTGAAAAAGGATTTAGACATTTAGGGGTTAAATATAAGAGATTTATACAGACCAATCCTAAATTATATACCTTCATGAAATAATGAAAGAGAAACTCCAATTTTTGTTTCTTCAACAATATAAGTATTTGTTGAACCCTTAAGTGATTTTGGGTGTCTTTCAATATATGTTGTACACTTGTAAAATATTGTGTGTGATAGAAAGCCTCATATGTAAACATTTTGAACTCAAATTGCACTCACAATTTTTGAAAAGGTTAGCTAAATGCCCATTAACATGGAAAAATTATTTACAATTACAAAACCTTTACCTCTATTTAAAAATATCTATGCAGATGTAATACATGAAAAAATGTTCCTAACATATAGATTTGTTTCTAGACATATTGTTTATTTTGTAAAAAATATAAGGTTCAAGGATCCTTTATTCTAGACTCCAAATATGTACACATTGAAGTCAAATTACCCCCCTTGCTTCACATTGGTTGACAATGACAATAATTTTCCTGAAGATGAGGCATAGAATAATGTCATTAATTTACACTTATACTCACTAGTCCAATCCTCTTTTCTTTCCAATTAACCTTCAAAACTTCTTAACTATACTACTACTCTTTCCCATTTCAATTAAATTCGATAGTTTCCTTGCTTTCAAATTGTCACCTACCAACTACCACATTCTTTCTTTGCCCCTTCAATTACATTATTCATTCTTGTTCATCTAGTATGCATTCAAAACAATAACAAACACCCTACTACATTTAATAGGTGTTCTACCTATAATATGTTCTATTTGATTAAAGTACATTAAAAAATTTAGGTGGAACTTATTAAGATAATGGACCTTGTATTGTTCAACTTCTAGTATATTATCCTCAATATTTCTAGAATAGAACTATACCTCTCTGACATCTTCTTTACTGTAATAAAATACTCCAAAATCTTTAGTACCATCATGAGTGGACTCATCCCTCTTCCTACCATACAATCCTACACTCTCTTTCCTCAAATTTTGAAGCAAACCTCCAAAGTAGTCACACTAGCAATACTCACCTAAAAATTCACTAACAAAAAAGATAAGTACTTTGTAATAATCCTATAGTGCATAGTAATGAAATGATGACAAAAAGAACCATAGTCTCTAAGATTCTTCATCACTTTCTCTTCTTTAAATGCATGGCCTTCTCAAAACAACAAAATCCTAAATATATCTATCATTTAGAACTCTTGCATTGAATTGATCACAAATTGTCTTTTATTTTTTTGTCAATTGAATTTTTCAATGCTGATTTTAGTCCATTCTCTTTTAGCATGTCTTCTTGCATATTCTAAGGTGGTTGTTACATGCCCACCACCAAAGTGTCAAGTAACTTTCCTAAAGGCTTGAATTCATGAGAAACAACATACAAACTTGAGAGTCATCAACCTAAGCTATCTTTTCTCCGTCAAGTATAATTCTTGTTGAAACACTCAAGTACACTCATCCAACTATGTGCACAACCAACGCAATATGAATAGATTCTTTTTTTTTGCAAACAATGTACAAATGTCAAAGGCTAGATCTCAAAGGTTCACACTCATACTTGCCTAAATGTCCTCTTTGTATATGGATTTTTTTCTACACTATCATTGCCTTCATTATGTAGTTTGCAATGGCCAAATTGAATTAGAAACGGCTCTTTGTGAAGAGCCCTAGCTTCTCCATCTCCATTGTATTTACAAGTGCATACAAGTTTATTACATCTAATCTACCACAAAGCAAAAAAAATGCTACTATCTATAGGGTAGACAACCAGCTAAGGCATATGCCTTAGAACCCCCTTGCTACCCGCCATCCACCTAACCACGAAGAGTGGTGCCAATGATTGCCACTTAGGGGATTTTAGGGCTGTGGAATTGTAGTGGAGTGGCTGCAAGAATGTAATTTCCGCCATGCCCTGCCAAATTAGAGGAATGATGAAGCTTTTAAATATTTTTTTCCCATGCCTCCATCTTCATCTTCTCTTGAACTTTCTTTGTATTTTAGGTGTGTTCATTTAGATTGTAGCCAAGAGATTGCACCTCTTTCAATTTTTTTGGTTTTTTTTTTCCAAAGAATAATTGAAATTGTAGCCAATACATTGTAGAAGTGGTGAACCAAATCCTTCCTGTTTTCTTAGTGTTTCTAGTGATATTATTGACCTTCCAAGGTCGTAGATGCACTATAAGAACCCCGTGTTTTTGGTAACGAGCCAAATTTTTTTAAATGGATTTTAGGTGATGTCCAATGCAACAAATCGACATTTTTATGTCAAAAAACCCTTCAAAAAACATCAATATTGACATAAAAACATGGGTTTGTTGCATTGAACATCAACTAAAATTTGTTTTAAAAATTAGGGCTCGTCTCCAAAAATGCGGGTTTCTTATAGTGATATCATTGTGTATTGCCCATTGTTCCACCTAACATTGAAGAAGGTCTCATTGTACAACGTTTGCTTCTTATTATTTTTACCATGGCATGGAAGGAGCGGTTTCCATGTCGCATGTGGTGTGTTGAGCCACACCAATCCATCCACCATGACATTGTAGAAGACAATGTATAGTATGCAACTTCACAAATGTTGAATATGAGTTACTAACAAACTTATCATGACTATAGATTTTTTAGCATTTGAGGCTTTAGTTGATTTATTAACACCTTTTTGCATCCCACTACTGTTACATTTGTAAGACCATTCATTTTGGTTAGAAAACAAGTGAAACTTGTTTTAAACTAATTAGCATATGGAGTAAGTTGTGCTAGAATGCACAATTTAATTATATAGATGCGGCGAGTTCACTATTTGAAAGTACATTATGATTGAATGCCAAGCATTAGGGACTACTAAAGATGGCTTATTCTTCCAATTCATTTATACACCTCATGGTGATCACTTATAGAGCATTATAGAAAGTTTCAAAGACCTTACTAGATTACCAAATAGAGTTGGTGCTATTGATGGCACTTATATCCCTTTGTCATGTTGGCCAAATATATGATACACTCCCATATTCTAAGATTTTTTCAATCGGAAAAAATTTCACAGTATTATTTTACAAGCAATAGGTGACACAAATAGAATGTTTTGGAGTGTTTGTGCAGGTTAACTTGGAGGTGTAGATGATGCTGGGCAATTTGTTGTGCCTTCTCTTGCTATACAATTGAGTACAAGACAAATTCAAGCAATATTAGTCATTTGCTTGTATGGAATGGACTTTAGGCCATATTTGATTGGTAACACTAGTTACCCAAGCAGATCATATATGCTTAAGAATTTCAAACTAAGTAATCCAGCTATGGTGGATCAAATTATATATGTTTTTTTTTCCCTTCTCATTGTTTTGTTTTGAATGTTCAAGCATTCTCATTTCCTATGCCATTATTTTTAAAAATATTTTGTAGTTTGCTTAGGTTTGACTCTTTTGTTAATAATAGTTGAGTAGTTATTAAACAAGCCTTTAGGGCTTCAAAGAATTGTTGGCACATTCTTGAAGGATTCAACACTTGACGAGCCCTATATGTATGTCCAAGTGTTTAAAGATCACAAGGAAGTATTCATATTGATCTCTAGTTCTTATGTTGAAGGCATCATGTCTTGGTTTCTAATTTTCTATATTTTAATATTCTACAGAAAAAAAGATAGATTGCTTTATTTCAAAAACATGCATAGAAAATTGTAGAAATTTATAAACACTCATAGAATTTTTGTCCAAAAAAACTCTAAAGTACATTGGTAAAAGCCATAAATTGATTTTAGTTTTGTATGTTATACTATGTACTCTTATAATTTATTGGTGACCAATTCTTTAGATCTGATATGTAAAAAGAGGAATGAATTTTTATAAATGGCATGATTATAATAATTTCATTATTGAATATTATTGTGTTTGAAACCATAATTTTTTTTAATATATATATATTTTTTTCATATAATCTCTCACATCTCTAGCTTCAATTTGTACTCTGATAGTTAAAAAAAGGAGAATGTTCCTAGAAATGTTGTCTTTTTATTCAATTCACAACACACTCCCTAGTGATGAATATAGAACTTAGACAACAAGAGATTCAATACCCACAATTAGGTTCAACTTCAAAAATTGGCAACTAATTCCATGAAGGTCCAAAAAATATGAAACAACTTGCCAGACATGCCAATTCCATTTTACTTTCTTGAAGAGTTTAATACAAATTGTTTAAAGGATTTTAGGTTCCTTAAAAAGGCAATCAACTTTGAAATGGTAGCTTTGATAAGTAATTTATTTAGGCTTGCATTCATATCAGATCCAATATACAAAAGAGTTTAGAACCACATGAACATTTTACATTAATTAAACAAAATAAAGTTCCAAATCAACTAAATCAATATAGATGCACCAAATATATGTTGGAATAAATCACAGCCTTAAATCCAAACACCAATCAATGAAAGATGAAACTGACCTATAAGGTGGAGAAAACAGATTGCTAAACAACTTGAAGTAACGCACAGTCCAAAAAAAATATTTTCCAACAATCAAGTATCCTAATGTTGAAATGCAAGTGGCTATTGCTTCAACTAATCTTACATAAAACAAAGCTCATATATATGTATTTCTTGATCCAAACATCATCTGAAGTGAAATCACTTGACCATTCAACATTAAATTAACCACGAACCAACCTATCCATATGAAATTGATTTGAAATTAAATCAACCACCATTTAGTATGAGATTGAACCTAAACAAATCATTTCATATGAAACTCATTTGATATTAAATCAACTACCATTCAATTTGAAAGTAAACCTAAGCAAACCAATTCAAATGAAATTGAAATGAAATCACCAATTAAATATGGAAATGGCATCAATCATTCAATATTAAATTGAAATAAGTGATAACTTGTATTCAACTTGTAATAGACATAAATAAAATATAATTGCATTCAAGGAAAAAACAAAAGAAATATTAAGAAAATGCTAGTTGTATGAAAGTTATTTTGCATTTTTTTTAACTACATTAGCAAACATAGTAGCCATGCGTTTACCACTAGCCTGCTGCAAACGGAACAATTCAAATTATAGTTTTCTATTCTTTTGACACTTGATTAAGTTATCTTTGTTTATTGTCAAGGCAACTTCAATCCTTAGCTTCTCAATTTCAATTGTGGAATTGGCTTATTTGTCTAAGGTATCCATTAAATTCCTCTCAATTCTAGTCCGCTTATTCAATTGTGAGGATGTACCTTTGCCCCGACAACTGAATAAATTTTCTATTTATGTTTGTGGACTGCTTCCAGTGCTTTCATGGTCAATGAATGAAGCTAGACTAGAATGCAGTGGTAAAGATGGCTCTCCATGTTTATTGTGCTCATTAGTAACATCCATAGAACAGGAAGATATTTATACCAATTAGTATTAATCCTTCATTTAATTATGGGTTTTAGCTCATATACTAATATAACCGGCCCAAGCCTAATACCATAAATTGAAATCAATCCATAGCCTTCAAATTGTAAAGCCATTCAATTGAAATCCTTTCAATTTTAAGGCAACTGGTTATAAATTGTACAACAATAATTTCAATCGGCTAGAAATCCTAAACTTTTAGTACAAAGTTGGTTTAAAATTAAATTTCTTATCCTTGGCAGGATTCAAACCTAGTAATCTACCAACTATTTAGTGGCTAAGGATTCACCCTTCTGACATATCAAATCCTAAAATAAAAGGAAATGGTATGTTGAAGGGGTTTTCTATCTACACAAATATTCAAACATATAGAAAAAACATCTAGTCACTAGGCTGATCTACACCTTCATCATCTTCAATAGCATTGTTTGCAAGATACCGACTGGGATTAGAAAACAAATATCAAAATTTTCTAGAGTTTTTCCACAAAGCAATAGCTTCCACCAAGAAAACATCAACATCATTTGTTGGACCTTCAAGTGCAATATGCATTATAGACTCCAAACTCCTTGTTTGCAATCTATTACAAAATTTAGTTTTTATACAATTTTGGACACTAAAAGCTCTTTCACATTGTGTTGTACTAACACATTGGATACGTGCAATAATAGCAATGGCAAGCAAATTAGAGTACTTCAGTTGTAAAGTGGGATTCCAACTCACCATTGTCTACAAGTCCCTAAATGTCTTGTCTTGCCACTCTGTAGTGGCTTGCAATTTGAATGCTAGAAATTCTCTCCTTACAGCTGAAGCATCAATCATGGTTGGAAATACTTTTGACCCAATAGTATGATCAATGCCAAAATGAGACAAAATTGTCTCCAACTCCGTCACACCCCAAGATCTCAAACCTACTTGCTTCACATGCATGTTAGATGGACTTAAAATCTTGAAGCATCCAATCACAACATTATCTCCAAAATGAGTTTCCAATGCATCAATTATAGCTTTAGCAAAGAACTTTTGAAATGACAAAGCTTCTTCAAGATCTATCCCTATTCTATCTTGTATCATTTCCACACTGAAATCTTCCACCCCTAATTTTTGAAGACAATCTTTTCAAATAACCACCATGAGAACCAAAATTAGGAAGTATATCAAAACCATGTTTTTTCATTAAAAGTGGAGGCATTCAAATCAACAATTTCATTGACAAACAACATATGCAATTGAGCAATTTCTGTAGCAATGACAAAACCAACAATAGAGACATCCACAAATTTGTACTAAAACACTTGACTAAACATAGAAAGAAAGTGTAAAATATCAGTAAGGAAATAAAGATAATATATAAATTTAAAATTACGTAAATTTGTATACAAAGACAATGCAACATCATCAACACATCCATCTTCATTGAAACTACGGAAATAAATAAGCACTGATTCCAAAGAGTTACACAAAGTTGTAATTGCTTGCCAATGAAAAAGCCAATATACCTTTTGGTATCGTTTCATTGATTTCTCTAAGTCATTTAACTCCCTCTAAAGATTTTGTAATGCAACCTTTTTCTTTGATGAAATCTTGAAAAACTTAGCTACACCATTCACCATAGCATCAATCTTCCTGGACATATCTCTGCATTATGGTTTCTTTGCCGCATCAAGAGCTGCAAGGTTAGTTTGATGAGCCACATAGTGAATAAAAGTAAGGAAGGGATTAACCTTCTTTTTCAATTGTGTTGCCACTCCATTTTTGCTTCCCAACATTGTGGCAGCACTATCAAATCCAAATGCCACATTTATCTCTGTCTAATCTCCACTCCTTCAAACTTATTAATAAAGTCTCAAATATTAAAGCAACATCTTTCTTGCCATCAATTATGTGCAATAAGCCAAGGACATTAGAAGAGTTTTGGGGGGTCTAGAAGCCTATTTCGGGCTTGTTCCCTTGCAACTGTTCCTTGCAGGGTTGACATGACGTCCGGGACGTCCGGACGCGGACGCTGTGTCCGCAGCGTCTGTTAACATTTGCGTCCGCCTGTCCCCCATCCGCCCCGTCCACCCCGTCCGTCCGCCTGGTTACGACCGTCCAATCGACACGCGGATTGATGTGGTCCGCACGATCTAGGCGTCTGCCTTGTCCGTCCACCCCGCCCGTCCGCCCCGCCCCGCCCATCTGCCTTCTGACGGCAGGAGGGACGCTGCGTCCGGACGTCCGGAAAACGGACGCTATTTTGGGGCGGACATTGAAATTCGTCAACCCTGGTTCCCTGCAGCGAGGGGAACAGCCTGTTGTCAAAATTTTCTTTTTCATTAAAAAAAAAAATTGGTCAATGACGTGGCAAGTTCTTGGCCACGTCAGATCATTGTGTCAAACTTGTTCCTTATGTTCGCAGGCTGTGATAACTCACAGGCGTTTGGAGGCCCTAAAAATCTTCTAATGATACACAAACAATATCACCATCTTCAACAAATGTAGCAAAAACAACCAAATGACCAGTAACTAAAATATTTGTACTTTCATTAATCATGAGTCCAAAATATTTTGCATCACGAATTCTATGCAAAATCTTTTTCTGAATCACAAATGAGATGCAAAAGACAAAATCAAAACATGACTTTTCATCATTAATACATTGTTTCAGTGATACAAGCTTTAACAAAAACCAATAAGCGACACAAATCAGGAAATCTTGCAAAAGGAATGAAAGATGTCCCCATGTAATGGACAACCCTAAATAATGCCAACAAAGCTTCATTAGAAGTTGTTGTAACCTTTTTGATAACTTTAGCCATCTTCTTGCAGTCACTATGAAAAGCCCACGATAATCTCTTATGCTCCTCACTTTGTGCATGATCTTGAAAAGCAAAAATCTTCACATTCACTAAACCAACCTTTACAAAAACTCCCTTTCTTCTCTAATCACAACACACTTTGCAAAAAACTCACCCAATGTTAGAATTGAATTCAATCCAATCAAAATTAATATAATATGAATCTTTCCAAGCTCTATTAGCAATCTCTATAGGATCAACAAGTTTGCTAGACCCTTTACTTCCCTTTTTTCCATTTGAAGATTAACCACTTCCTTCAGCAACCTCCCACTTGTCATTTTCAAAGAGCACTTCTTGAAATGATGATCTGAAGTATTCTTTTTGTAAGGTCCTTTGGTGCTTTGCCATTATCATCTTTATAACAATAAAAATATAATGATCAGCCCCCTAAATCCAAAATACAGTCATAAAACAAAGTAGAAACAAATAAAACCAAAGAAAACATCTAAATCCTAAACCTCAAGGACATTCATGAAATGAATTGAAAACAAATGAAACTCTCCAAACTATGCAGTCATTCATTTTAACATTCTTGGAAATCCAAAACAATCCTAAATTCTAAAAATCTTAAACTTATATAAGGATTCACTCCTTCTATCCAAAATTTAGTACTAAAATCAAGTAGAGCTCTAATCCCAAGAACATGCAATTAATCTTTCCATCTATTCTAAAATCAACTTCTAACACAAAAGCTTCCAAAAATTAAACTCAACCCTCACGTCCACCACAAAAGTAATCCCTAAAAAAAATTTAAGCATCCATAATATGAAATCAGCCTACCCATGTACCTTAAAACCAATTTGTAATCATTTACAAGCTCCTAAAGTTTCCTGCCAGCCCTCCCATCTACACTAGAATTAATTTATACTTCAATAGATGCTTTCAAAACTTGAAATCAATAACCCTAAAACCTGAAATGAAGTCCTTACCAAACATAATCCCCTTTAGAATGTAGTCAGCCCTTTTAACCTCCCAAAACCAACCCAAAATGAAGCACAAGATTTCAAATAATGGAATCAGCCCTAAATCAACTCCTAATGAAGTGTAAGCTTCCAAATTCGAAATAATCAACCTTAATTTATGCACTATAAACTAATTCCAAATGCAATAAAGATTTGGAAAATGACATTGATTGATGGAATGAAGCGATTATCAATGAAGTATTCTCTCATAAGATTATTCAATCCCAAAACATACAAAAAAATAAAAATAAATTAAGAAAAGTTGGAAGGCAGATAATTGATTATAAAGCGCAGGCGGATCAAAGGTTGCGGAGTGGAGACGGGGTAGACAACGTAGAGAGACATTGAGGCTCCAAGCAACAAATGAGAGATTATTTTCGACCCCTCTTGAGTCTCAACCTCAGCCTTACACGCTTGAGAACCGACCCACCCACATTATACACAATCGAGAACTAGACATATCCTCGGGCCAACTAGTCAAGATCCGCCTTTCTAATATTCTGAGCAGCTAAAAATTTGGAACTCCAAGCTCATACCAGTTAAAATCCTATTTAAATGATTTTCCGTCGGTTCTCCAACCTGTAATTCAATATTTCAATCGGTTTTTTAGAAAATCAAATGACTCATCTTACACTAGCTGTTGGTTCTTCCCATTCATTGGTAACATCTATAAGTGTGTCCAAGGTTCTTGTTCCCAATACGGAGATGCCTTAGTCCATGCCTCCGAATACAATGTTGGCCTTAGCCATGAGGCTAAGGATTTTGTCTATTGGTCATACCAAATGAACTTGGCACCATCATCATATACATCGCCACCCATTTGGTTCTACAACTTCTTCATCTTTGAATATGTTCTCCACAACTTCTCCCACTTATTTGAAAACAACTTCACCTTTCTCTCAGATTCTTGAGGGAATTAAGCAACAAGGAGCTTGAGGATCCTCATCCACTAATGATTTTGCACTATCACAGAGTTGTAAACCTCTACATGCTCCTTGCACTATGACAACAAAAACCTCACAACGGTAGTATTCCAATGCCGCTCTTGTCGTGATGCTTATGGCCTAGAAAAGGAAGGTGTGGAAGTAGGAACAAAAGAAATAAGAAGAGGAACTTGAGAAGAAGGCATGCCCGTAAAAGCTAAGGATTACTTGTAAGAAGCAACCTCAACAAACTCTCTTCCTCCATGCTTACCCTAACCCCTAGGTATGACTTCAAAACAATTAGTTAAAAAGATTACACAAAATAACCCTAAATAGATGCATAAAATGCTGAAGAAAAAACAACTAGTACCTATGTTGTGAGCAACCTACCCTAGAGGAACACAGTCCAGAGAGACGAAGTTGTACATGTAAGGAAGGAATGGTGACAATTCTAGGTGAAAAAGTGAACTATTTTTTCCTAGGCCCCACTTGTCATTACTTATAAGGGTTGGCATCTAGTGTACTAGTATTAGTGGGACTCAAATCTGCCAAGGCGAGTTCCACCACCCCACCAAGCGGAATCTACTATTCCATGTTGTCACCCATTAGTTTTGGAGGCATGTACGCAGACTAAACAAACACTATTAAAAAACTTATATTTTAGGTGACAGATTTTAGGTGAAATCCTATATAATAATCCATATATCTATGTCAACAATAATGTCTGCCATAACATCAAAATGTTAAGGCGGACGTTATTATTGACACAAAAACATAGGTTAATATAGTGGATGTCACCTAAAAATTGTCACCTAAAACATGGGATTTTTATTGTGAGAATTGAATAATTCGATCATAGTTGGTCTATTACATCAATGCCTTGCATGAATTCCTTGTACTAGATAAGAATGGGCGTCAATGGGACATATAGCACAACTAGAATATGATACATGAAAAAGGCCCAAATTAATGTATGGCATATATAAAATTGTGCATATTTCATCTTATGAAAAATGTTCTTACATTGTGTCCTCCTAACAAGAAAATGGTCTTTTTTCATTAATGGAATTTGGGTGCATGGAAACCTTGCTCCATCCATGAATTTGGGGGATTTTAATATGTGGAATTATGGTGCTCGTAAGTCTTGATCCATCCATGAATTTTAAGGAATTTGTAGGCATGAAAAGTGATTGATTTCTATAGTTTAAATTTTTGCACAATCTAGGTATAAAAATTGGCACATTTTTATGCATGACAATAAATAAGTTTCTTGACACCAAATTCACAAACTTTTGTGGGTAAAATTAGGCACTTTTATTGTATAAAAAGGGTATATAAAAGTGTAAGCTACTTCCATATACATGCATAATCTACCTACATATCTATCTATCAAATCTTCAAACATCTACCAAAGCTTTCTTCATTGCCTACTCCCTTCAATTGCTTCTTCAAATGAGTTGGGCAAAGATTGATGTAGCTCAGACCGATGCAATAACCTGCCACAATTAATCAAATCATGTACTTTCAAAAAGACTAAATGAGATCAATATATATATAATTGTTTGAAGCTCGTTGCTGCATCTAATAAGCTCTAAAAGTGGTCATGTTTTGTAAAAATGGCAGAATTTAGAGCAACAAAATTGTGACATTCAAGTGCACTTCACTATAATAACTAGTCATTATATGAGGTTCTAGATGGGCACTCACTAAGCAAAGTGCCAATTAATTCTTCAAATTTCATTATTTTTTTTTAGCAAATATGGCGATTAGTAAAGGTATAACTCAACACTATTAAAGCAAAGATACCAAAATGTAGAAAATTTAGTGAGAAATAAGATAGAATTTAACCCTAAACAAAAATCCATGGATTCAAATTTAAATTATTAGGAAGAAGATGAAACAATACCTTTCCTAGTTTCAAGAGGTCATAGCCATTCATCTTGGGCATACAATACTTTGTCATTATCAGGTCAATGTCCACCTTTTGCATGATCACATAGAGGATGCAAAAACTCTGAGATAAATTAAATACCATTGTTCATTATCCCACATCATGTACAAATTAGCAGCAAAAGTAATAAAAATTATGAAAAATTACTTTCAAAGAGTTGGTAGGGTTATTTGAAAGTCCCAGTACCTCTAAGGCCCTCTAAGCATTGTTGATAGTTGTTATTGTATGACAAGCCGGTACAACAAACAAACAAGCATCAAACGGCAATGAAATACACACTTTCTAGATTCCATAATCACTAGTTGCCTCTACAAAACTTGCCTCTATTGATTCAATCAATTATATTTTGAAAAAACATGGGGATAAATTGTATCACCAAAATTAGTGAAGAACATAGCATGTGTTGGTCAAAATAATAAATATAATTAGAAAAAAGATTGTTTACATTTGACTTCCTCAAAACTGCTACAAAAATCATGAGGCAAATTACAAGGTTTGTAGGAGCCTCAATGTTGGTACTACAGGAAAATTAATTGACTAAACTACAAGGAGAATTTGCAGAGAAAGCCACAGAGGTTTGCTATTTTGAAGATATTGAAACAGTGGTAGTATAAATGAAAAGCCGTTTGGAAGATATGCTTACATATTGGACTTTGATGATTGGCGCGTCAAGAACGAGGGCCTTTGACTGGATAACTTTGTGATCGAGCTCAATCACCTATAGCACCATCAATCCACATTAGAGTTTTGAAAAAAAATAAAAATTAGTGAAAGAATCAAAATAGATAGGCAATTTCGTTAAAATGGCAGTATTCTAGATGCCATTTGTATACTAGCGATAGATTCCAAACCACCATTTGTATAATGGTAGTATTCCGAATGTTATTTGTACAAGTGGTTTTTTGGTGTTATATGCAAGTTTTGAAGAGTGGTTGTGTAGTAGGGCCCACCAATGGAATGCCATTTCAACAGAATACCGCCATTTTAACGAAATTGCCCATATAGTTTGTACTATAAGAATGACGTGCTTCTAATAAAAAATTTCAAACAATGCTGGATTTGGGTGTGATTAACACTTGTTTGGTGACTTTCCTTAATGATTTTTGCATTGATAGGAAATCCTTTTGGAGTACTGGAACTTTGGCCTTCTCATTCACAAGAGGATCATTCAAATCCTACAATCAAACACCATTGCATTACAATTGCTAGATCAACATAGAACTAGAAAATCAATAGTAAGTCAAAAGAACTCATCTATTCACACACTTGGTTGACCTTCAATTTGCAAGTGGTCTAAGCATGACCAATGGAAATTTCTAAAGTCACAAGCCTTTGATTGGAAAATGAGGTTGACTACTATCTCTTCAATAGTGGTCTACAATCTACTACATGAAAATTACATCTGAAAATATATAGAGTGATAAAATTCAATCTCAATAGATTTGGTTGCTCTTGCTCCCAAAGTGATCTCTCCAAAGCTCTATAAACCCCCTCCAAATCATACTCCTATACATTATAAAATGTTCATACTGACACAAATAGTATCCTTTAGCTTATGAGTTTTGTCAGAGGCTTTTGACAAACCTCAATCTGTTGTTGGATGCCATTGGTGATGACTTGATTCTCACTCACCATCATTTTCCACCACTCTTGCTCTTCGAGCATGCTTTGATGTTTAGCGTCCAATCTTCCCACAAGTTCAAAATATGGAATTTGGCAAAGGCAATGCCAAGATTGCTAATTTCTGAAAAAATTCTAATTAAGGAACAACTAACATTTTTTAACAAATTTTTGTTGTATAGTAAACGGAACAACGTGACCGAATCAACAGAAATCTGTTGAAATTCCAGCGTTTTCTAGTAGTGTCAAGAAAAAACTATATTTCAAGCAAGGGAAGGATTATGGGACTTGATAAAATGTGCCACCCGCATAGGGAGTGATGTAGTTGCTATAAATGGCCTACTCCAAGTTTTGCAGAATGGTACACAAACATGCAAGTAGGGCGTGTCCATGTTGCTAATCTCAACTAGCAACTATACACTATGCAAACAAAAGATTGTGAAGAGAGTCATAATTAAATCAAGTGTAAGACGATGAGCAATTTTTGATTTTGTGAACTTCAGATATACTTCCATTTCACAATGTACTCGTAAGGAATGATGCCAAGGTGTGATTGCAAATCATGAAGCCTGATGGTAGAAATATTGAATACAATTGTTACTCAAACATCAGCTTGACATTAACATCAAAAATGTAGGGTATGATATCTTTTTCCTATTGCTAAATCTTGCAATTTTCATTGAAACTTTCAAAATGGTTTGTATCAATTCCTTAAGATTTGAAAGCAACCACTCTTTGCCATTTTGGCTAAGATCAAAGATGAGGTCTCAAACAACTGTGAACTTGTACATTCAATACTCTTCCTAATCAGAACTTTGCTTGTGAATAGTTCATCCCTCGAGAGATACTAAAGAGACTCTTACACAATGAGATATTCAATGGAATAAATGAATTCTAATTCGACCTGAAAGTTAAGGTAATTCCAACCACTCATCTTTTGGTTCAAATAAATAAGCAACCTCCCAAAATGAAAGGCCAATCTCTCATACATTGCTTAATGTAGGTGCTACTATTAGTCGTGCAAAACTAAGTCTTTGGTGGTCAATTGGTCATTGATCTCTTTCACTTGCCTATAGTCAAGAAGTGCCACCTGCAATAATCTAACCATCTTAGGAACCGTGACTCCTAGAAGACAGATCTATAAACAAAATATCAAACATCGAAAGCATATTTAATGAAACATGGTTTAAAAAATGGTCAACTCAAAATGATGAAAAAAATAATTCAAATGGAAAAAAAATTTATATCACTAGAATCATTGGGGAAAAATATCGGAATAAAGAAAAAGTTCCTACATGAATTGAAAAAACATAAGGCCCAATGCACCAATAGGAATTTAAATTTAAGAAGAAGTCCTTATAGTGCTCCCACCTTCACCACCAACGCTACCCTCCCCATCCAAACTTGGGATCCGAGTAGCTTGCAATTCTTTTTTTCTTCTTAGTTTGCCTAATAGAAACCAGTCGCCTTCAAAGAAAAAAAAATTCCTAGCAAAAAGTCTAGATTCAAAATCTAATATTTGAAAGGTTCGCTACAATCATGACATTAAACAATAAAAAATTTGGATGCTTGCCTTGCCTCTCTTGTTTATAAGAACATTTCCAAGGTGTGGATCAACCTAAAAGAAACCATCCTCTAAAATCATCTTTCTAGAAGATGATGCCAAGTCTTTGAAGATGTTCCTGAAGACCCAGAGGAATCAAGGCTTGTTTTAAGTCACAAGTTTAGAGTGGTCACCACTTGATACGCCATAATTCCTTCTCTTTATGTGTTCTTACTTTACATATGTACTTCATCTTTTTGCAAATTTTTATTTTAAAAAAAAGGACTAAGACTATGTTGTTTATGTGGATCTAGGGGTTGAGATACATGAGAATTGACCTAATTTAGACATTGCAAGACTAACAATATTGGTTTACCTAGTAGACAACATCCAATGTATAAAAGAAGAATTTTTAACAGTTGAACCCAAGCAAACATATTATGCAAATAACTAAATCCATTAGAACATCCTTGATCCAAAAAAACACATTGAAGATGGGTAGTCTATATACAATTCAAACCTCTTAGCATAGTTGGCAACTAAACCATTGGAATTATTACCCTGCTTTGTTATTTCATACTCCCTTTTAAGGTTGGTGTGCCTTCCATAAAATCCATGACCAATAGTTTCCTACAAGTCATTGACTCATAAGCTTAATATACACTAAGGAAGCATGATGCTTAAAAGCAACAACAACCACTTGGACTTTGAGAATGTGGTTAGGCATATCTCCATAGCCTACAAGGAAAAAAAGGCAAATAGGTGAATGCAATGTACTTCAGGTGAATGTGAGGTGCATGAATAATGGACCATATCAATTTTACAATCCAGCACAACACATCTTAAAGTAATTTACTTTGAATGAACCTACTCAATGACCAAGTTTGGCACAAAATGAGGACATGAGGTATCATAATGGGGGTAATGGTTTGGTGTGTTAGGGATCTTGGTATCAAGACATCATGGTAATCCTTGCACAATATAGGATTTTCCAGTCAAAATAAATTGTTTTGTACAACACCATCAAACACAGGACAATATGCTAAGAAATACAACAATCTTGTCATATATACCAAGCACTGATTTTTCAACTGGTGCATCTAGCTGTTCCGATTTTGCTCACATAATGTCACATAGTCGGCATTTGTCAAGGGCCTAAAGAGAGATTAGAGGGTACTAGTCAATATTTTTAAAACTCAATGCTAATATGCAAACCTTTGCAAACATGTATACTAAAGCACCGGAAATTTACCAACAAAAATCTCGATAATTCATAAATCAAGAGATAGAAACATTAGCTTACCTCCCATACTTCTGCATCTAAGTGTTCATCATAAGGGTCTAAATTGAACTGCATAGTTCCTTGGAACAACGTAGGTTCTTAAGGGATGATATCAAGCCGTGATCGTAAATCATGAAGACTAATGGTGGAGATGTTGATGCCATCGATGGTCATCCTTCCACTTGTGGGCTCCACAAGTTGGAAGAGAGAACTGATCATTGTCATTTTACCACTTCTTGTGCAACCCACCACTCCCACCCTCTGTTATATATCATAAATTATATTATTGCAAGTGTTGAGCAACAAAATTTGTAAAAATAGCCTCATACAAACCATGACATATACATAGAGATGTACTTTAATAAACATGGGATTCATACCTAGAAGGTAACCACATACCACCAAAAACATTAAAAGATTTTTGGGGCCTCTAAATGCCTGTGAGTTATCACAGCCTTCGAACGTAGGAAACAGGTTCAGCGTAGCGATCTGACGTGGCCGAGACCCTACCACGTCATTGACCAATTTTTTTTTTTTTTTTTTTTTTTTCATTTGGAGACTAAATTTATTTATTTATTTATTTTTTAATGAAAAGAAAAATTCTGACGGTGGGTTGTTCCCCTCGATGTAGGGAACAGCTACAAGGGAACAAGCCTAAAATAAGCTTCTGGACCCCCCCCCAAAACTCTTCTAATGCTATTCATTTGTTGATTCATATTAAAACCTCTTTCTCTACAAAACAAATAGCATAACAATCTCTCCAAACCCTAAAAGAAATATAAACATGTATTCTAATAAAACAAAGCATCTATATAGTTTTCTAAAAGAAAACTATAATCCATTAAATCATATACATCCAAAAATCCATATCCAAATAAACAAACTTGCTTGAAGACCTAAGATCTATCCATTCAAATTTATAGTAAAGAAACTCTGCACTTATAAAGTCAAATCTTGTAATCAAAGCCTATATCTCCAAACCCTTCTAGAGTTTCAGGAGGGGGCTTTAGAAAGCAATGGCAAGAATTTTGTAAGTGAATGCAACAACATTTTGCCATGTGTTCAACATCTCCTTTGATCATGGCATCGTAAAATTTTAAACACAATTTAAATATTCTTCCTTATAGGTTCTCCCTCTCAATTTTTTTCCTTACATGCTCCACAAATTTGAATGGCAAATTTTCCAAAGGGACCATTCACTATTAAAAAAATTGACTCTTTTGTGACATCATGAAAAACATGTTGTGACATTGCTTGAGACACAACTGCCAGTCAACATTGATGTCACCTAAAATTTGTTATAATTGACAAGCAAAAAACGTGCCTAAACAAGGCTTGTATTTTGGTAACAATACAGAAAACATGGTTTTCTAAGCTTTCCAAAATGTGACATCTGGATGCCACATAAGCGCCATGTCAATGAGGAGAGCCACATGGGATTTTTTCAACCAATCCATCGATGACATGGCACTTGATGTAGTGGTAGAAAAATGATGACATGGCATGCCTAATTAGCATATTTTAATGTTGTTTGAAATTTTTAATGTTGCTTTTTGAGACATCAAATTAAATGTTTTTTAAAACATCAATTAATACATACCATACTTGTAGGGTAAGGCCAACAAAAAACAATTACTAAAAATAAATTGAAAAATAAAATGAAAACAACAAGAAGAATTAAAGAAAACTTATCATCTACCATCAAGAGAATTTTTGAGGGCCAAATGAAGGAATTCCCTCATTTAAAGTTAGTGAAAATGAAAGGCGGAGAGGATTTATTTATATTGAAATCTATTGTTTGTTCATGGTGAGACAAAAGATATGGGATAATTCAAATATGGAAACTTGACTTCTAGACATGTGGACGTTGTTTTGGACATTGTGACACTGTTTTAGACATCAAGATGTTGTTTTGAACATTTTACATTGAATATATTTTTTTCTTTACATATCCCATATAGATTGTCAATTTCCCTACCATCCTACTTGTATAAAGAACTTCATTTTTCATCCATAGTACACATCCATCCATTTCCTTTTTTTTGCAAAGTATTTCATGTAGTTGCCCCTCTTCTTAAAATTTTCATATTTTGTCAGCATTTTACCGTAGACTGCAAAAAGTTTCCCTGATTTCCCTATAGTCAAAATGGCTTTACTTGTTGATGTGGCAATCTATGTTATTTTAAATGACCCCCAAAACATCAATGTGTCTTCAGTAATGTCAAATAAAATGTCAATATCAATGATAGCATCAACTTGTTTTAATAGTAATGTGCGAGTGTTTTCTGTATCGTTCACAAAAATCTACCTTACCAAACTTTTTGCACTTTGATATCTCATATTTTTTCAAACATCACATGTTAGTGGTAAAACATCCCCTAAAACATAAGTTTCTTATAGTGATTGGTTTCACTTTCTTCTCTGCCATTGATATAGAGGTTCCTAACAAATGTCACCCCATCATTAAGTTAATTAAAGAAGGTGATATCAACTAAAATTTTCAAAGACCTAAAGTAAACCAACAATAAGTGATTACATTTTGAAATACCACTATTTTGCTACAAAATAGCAAGCTCAAGTAATTATGTTTGAATAATGCATCTTGGACTTGGACTCTTTTATTCTCAGTTTGAGTAGGGAAATGACATAGTGCTTTCAAAGATCTTGCTTCACAACAGCTACGCTTTGAAGCACCAGGTCCATACAAAATTGAAACATTGCTCGGACAATTCAATTCCACAGAAATTGAATTATGTTCTCCTTCCCAACTACCACCTTCTCAAACGTCATTTGAGCTCTAATCGCTATTAGCGTTGTTGGCACCAGAGTTTTTTTATGCATACTAATCCATCCTTGTTTTGGTACTATTTTAAAATCCGGAACATGGTCGGTATCATTGATGTTAGTAGAAAAATAACAAACTGCCCGTAATCGCTCCACCTCCAACCTCAGTTTACTTAACTCATTATACATGCACTCAAGCTCAATCACTAAAGTAACCTGTTGTTCTTCTAACAATTTGAAGAACTCCATGGGGCTATGCAAATCCCGTTGATTCCTACTAAAATCTTCCACGGACTTCAATTTCTTTTGTTGCAGAAACTATTGTCTTTCAAAAAGCACTAGTAGAAAATGACATCTAAATCAACAAAAAATCAACATATTTCTATTGATTTGAGTACTGCAATGACCGTTTTCACATTTTTTCTTATTAATGGTGACGTTTTTTTTTGTTGATTTGGATAGTCAATGATAAAATCAACAAATTTTTGTTGAACATTTTTGGAATCTTCATTGTACAATGTAGTTTTCTTTTAAATTAAGTATTCATGTACAATTTGGTGTCCATTAAAGTCAACAGACTTTGGAGGTCATTTGCGCACAATAAATGAACTTTTTTCAAAAAACTTTGAAACAAAAAAAGTTGTGTAATTGAACCAAATTTCCATCTCCAAAAATCCGTTTGAGATTTCAATTGTTCAATCAAAAGTTATAACCAAAATTCAAAGAAGTGTTGGAATTTTTTTTTTAAAACTTTAGTAGACTTTGGAGGTTGTTTTGGCATAGTAGAAGAACTTTTCTGAAAACATTTTGAACTAATAAAAGTTAGTAATTCAAACAAGCTTTCATCTTCAATAATTCATTTTAAGTTTTCATTCTCTAATCAAAAGTTATGGACAAAATTCAGAGAAGATGTTCAAAAATGTCAAAAGTAATGATTTCCCAACCTCTCTTTGAAATTTGTCCAAAACTTTTAAATAAAATCTCCAAACCTCAAATGGAATTTTGGAGATGAAAGCTTGTTTGAATTACCAAATTTTCTTAATTCAAAATTTTTTCAAAATTTTCAGAAAAAGTTCTTCTACTATGCCAAAACAACCTTCAAAGTTTCCTAAATTTATAAAAAAAATAATTTCTAATACCTATCTTCATTTTGTTTATAATTTTTCATTAAAGAATTAATGTCTTCAAGGGATTCATTGTTATAATTTAAAGTTCAAAGTTTCTTTAAAATTTAATTATAGAATTTAGAAATGTCAATTCCAATCATGAATAATTTGTAATGTTGTAATAAATGATGTAAATCCAATGTTTTTATTTCTTCTTCAACAATATTTGAAATTGAGTAACAAAAAAAAATTTAACTTTATTTTAGAATACAAATTCCACAACCACTAATAGATTAAAAATCTTTATAATTTCCATTTCATTAATCAAAATAGAATGCTTCAAAGCTTTTCATATAAAAATAAATTAAAAAATCAAATTGAAATGTTTATTTTCATAAAAAGTGATATTTTGAGAATTTTTTTGAGATTTCCAATTTCCTCGAAGATTAATGAAAATTACATATGATGGAGTAACTTTCTAATCACATGATCAAAAGTTATAAAAGTTTTTGTGTCTTAAAGCTACTCTTTCGGCACATATGATGTGAAAACTTTAAAGCAAAAAAATTAAAATTTTGTTACAAATGGTTAGGTTTTATCTTTCAAATTACTTACCCAAAATGCATTTGTCAATTGTAAAACTTTCAAACTTCCTTCACATGTTGAAAAAATATGTTGGAAATGTATATTCAAAACTTAAAAAAAAATTTCATATTCATGTTTCAAGGAAATAATATATAGGTAAAAAAGAATTTAATAGCTTAAGTATTCACAAATCGGTGTTTTCAAAAGTTAGCAAACTTTAGGGGCCATTTTCACATAGTAGCTTACCTTTTTTTTAAGACTTAAAACTAACAAAAGTTGCTAAATGAAGGTACCTTTCACCTCCAAAAATCCACAGACTCCAAATTGCAAACGGATTTTTGGAGGTGAAAATTACCTTCATTTTCCAACTTTTCATAGTTGAAAGTTTCAAAAAATAAGTTATTTTACTATATGAAAACAACCCTTGAAGTCTTTTGACTTTACATGCCAAATGCAAAAACAATGAGAAACTAAATAAATAAAAAACATTTACTTCTGTGCACATGCAAATGCATTTGTGGTGCATTGGTTTAGACCTTGGAGTTTCTCCTCCAAGGTCCCGGGTTCAAACCCCAGGGGTGACCCTGCCCACGTGGTATGGCCAGCCTAGGTGGTTGGTCACGTGATGTGGTGCCACGTGGCGGAATGCCTAGGTGGTTGCCTGCATGGCATTGTACCATGTGGTAGCTCTTTATTATCTAAAATTTTGATTTCTGAGAATAAAGTTTTTAAATTTTAATTGGTGAAATTGAACATTTTCTTGTTGCCAAATTAACATTTTTTTGCTTTGCTCAACAAAAAAGTGTTCAATTTCATGTCCAAATCAACACTTTTTTGCTATGCAATGTTCGGATCAATATGTCCTAATCAACACAAACATCAACAAAAAATATCAATACTTTTTTATCACTATAGACACTAAATTTCTACTAGTGAAGACAACAAATAATCATTGCATTTCTATTTTCACAAAGCAGTGTCTGGTCCTCTTCCATGACAACAACATTAAGCTGTACAAAAAAACTTCATATTAGGATACAGTACACATGAAAATTACCAGATTCTCAATGGATCCATTTATTATGAAGAAAGCAAGAGGCATTGAACATACTAACAAGATTTTACAAATCTAAAAAGCGAGAGAGCTAAAATGTTCATTACATTCTACTTTTTTCAAAAAATTCTCCAAAATTTGCATTTAATGCCCAGAAGATAAAGTCACAACTTTGTCAAAGACAACAATGACAGTGAGGGGGCCCTTGCAAGTGGGCATTAATGGCATGACCCTCAACCCATCTTCCATAAACACCACCAATACTCCAAACTAGATTTCAAAGAAATTCTACCGATTCTCTATATAGTTGATCAAGCAACTCACACGCAATACTAGATTTCACTAGAAGAAGCTTGTGTTTTTTTGGATTTTAGCATGTTCAAGTTGATGGATTTTTTTAGACATCTATTGTCACAAGCCATGTTTTTATGTCAACAATTACGTCCACTATAACATAAAGATGTTATAATGAACGTAATTGTTGACATAAAAACATGGCTTGTTATATTAGATGTGTAAAAAAATTCGTTAACTTAAACACGGATTTCTTCAAGTGTTTGAAAGGTATTTCTACCGATTTTCTATGCACTTGATCTAGTAGCTAGATAAGATTGGGCAAACAAGGAGACCAAACAGACCTATCCTAATTTGACCAAACTTGAGTTTGTAGTAAAAGTCTACTAAGTTTAAATTGAATGCTCAGAAAGTAGATGTTTTTCTTGAAATATGGATTATTTTCTAGCAATTTGGTTTCATAAGAGTTCTTGGATTAGAATGCAACACTTGTTGATGGAAAGCTTTTCATTTAAAAACTAAATCCACACATGAAAAAACATTCCTCCTTATTGTATGTGCCAATTCTTTCCTCTACCTCCTTATTCAATATTTGATTTCTAGCCATTTTTGGAAATTGGGCCTATACATGAATTTAAGCTTGCAAAGTCTACTTTCTAACCTACTTGAAAATTTGAAAGATTCCCTAAATTTGAATTCCTTTTTACAATTTGCACTTTTGTGATGTTATTTGATTTGAGAATATTTCCTTACAAGAAAAAAGGGAATCAAGGTTCATTTCCATTACCGTATATTGAACTCTCTCTCTCAGAATCTACAAGTTGTTCTTACAATCAAGATAAGTAGATTCATAAAATGCTTGTGTTTTGGGAAACTAAAGATATTTTTGTATTCTATGTGGAATAATAGCTAAAAAACAGAGTCTAGGAAGCAAATTGGAAAGATTGCAGTCAAAGCAACCAAAACCGTCATATCAAAAGGAATCAAAGCTGAAGATTTCAGGTTCCTATAATCCTGATCCTAACAAACTCTATCAACTAATCTGCAAAACAATTACAAACAAACACGAGAATATGTTCAATAGACAAAGCCCTATAAGAAAACCATGTTTTAGGTGATGGATTGGCATCAAAAAGAACGAATTTTAGATGACATCCGAGGTGACATAAAACAAACCCATGTTTTTATGTCAACAATGATGTCCATTGATGTTATATTAGACATCATTGTTGACATAAAAACATGGGTTTGTTTTCTTCAATGTCACCTAAAATCCATTCCTTCTGACATCAATGAACTTTGGTTTCTTATAATGAAGGTTGAATGCCACGAGATGGTCAAGATTCTTCCATTAGTTATAGCTTGACCCTTGCATCATTTGCCAAATAGGGCATAACTAGTCTTCTTGAACAACATGAAAGAACATCATCAACCCATAAAAGACGAAGCTTCATCTCAAATGATTGTAAGGTGCTAGGTGCCGTACCTGAAAGAAAAAAACAATTATAGATTGTGTACATGAGTTGTAAAATTGAACAACCCAATAAAAAAGCCAGAGATGGCACTCACCAAGGGCTTTGTTTGATCTTCTATAGATTGTGCACAAGCTTACACTTGGTACTTAGTATGGAGAGACAGTTGAACAGGATGACAATTGAAGTTGAACTTGGAGCGTGAGGTGGTAGTGGTAAAAATGACAAATTAAAAATAGTCATTAAACATTGGAAGAACAGAACAAAAAATAGTTTTCAACCAACAAGGGCAAAAGGGGGAATAGAGAGGATTAGCCCCTCTATTGCCCCATGTTTTATCCTTGCAAAAAATTCTGAAATTTTTTTGTTTGCCATATATAATATAATTTGCAAATTCTGAATTTATATTTGCAATTAGAGACCCCAAATTAGCTAGGGGACACAATGAAATACAAAATGTAAGAGGCATAAAATAGGGGGCACTTTTGACATTTACCCTTTTGTACAGCAATAGAGGGGTCAATCCTCCCTGGCTACGAAAAGAGTGACCTTGGAAATCTTCCATTCTATTACCATGTGAATTTTTCACTCAAGAAATAGCAAAAATACTTACTAAAAGATATACTATTGTATAGGACTTCAACTTTTTGATAACAACATTCCGAGGATGAATTCTTCAACTTTTGTCCTAATAGAATAATTCCATGTCTACCATCAAACACCAAATGTTCCTACCGACAAAAAAAGACAAAATTCTCCAATAAATACAGTTTTAAATGATATATACAAGTGGATCAAACAAATTAAACTATTCCATCTTCTTTTCTACATGAATATTAGTCTTTTATGCCTATTTTCAAGATTAGATTTGTTTGTAAATGTTTCACAAATGCCTATAATCTTAATAGTTTCAATATATGCCATTGCTATAGGTATCATTTTTTTGGTGGTATTTGTACAATTATAGTTTTTCAATTATTTTATTTTAAACTAATTAATCTTATCATCCTAAGTCTTAATTGATGGTCATGGATCTCCTCCCACTTTCACTAAAATGATAAACCATCATTTTATATGTTAACCTCATTATTTTTAAACCCACCATTTTACATGCTTTTTAACTCCAATAATTAAATTCTAATGAAAAATACACAATAATAAGGTCTTTTATATTTCATAAATGAAATTTCAATACCCAATTTTTTGCTCTCTCATCTTTGCTTTGGGCTCTCATATAATTGTATAAGACTTCCAATGTCTAAAAATTAAAGGATCATAATGCTTACATCCGTGCATGGCTATAGGTTTGAGCTTCCAAGATTCCATGACTTTAGGTTAAGCTTAGATTTATAAAATCAATCTAAATTATTTAAAACAAATTGAATCTGTGGTTTTAGGTACTTCTCTTCACATTAGTAGGATTTTGAATATTTTTTTAATAAAATCCCTATTGCTCACTTGCTTTTCTTGCTCCTTGCATCCCGTTCTCGTACCTAAATCCATACTCTTCCTTACCTTCCCTAATCCTTCACCCATTTTCCCCAACTTTTTTCATTCATTTTTGTCATACATTGTAATTAGATTTTATCCAATTGTTCCATTTAACTTTTTCATCTTTTGGATTCATCCATCTTTTTCATCTATTTCATCCAAGTGATCCAATTACTTTCAATCATTCTATCCATCTACTTTCATCCATTTTTTCCAACTTTCCAACTTCTTTAAGAAAAATTTAATGAACTTTCATCCATTTTCTCTTGAAACTTCATCTACTTTTTCATCCTTTTTCTTTTACTTTAAAAAAAATGCCAATATTGCAAATTTTTGCTTACCAATCCCTACTTACCATTCTTTGCTTACTATTGACCGCTCACATATTAGCATTCTTTGAATGCATATTCTTGCATGTTTGTGTGTGGACTAGGTAGGTAGAAAACCTTCTTGATGGAAAATCAGATCAAAGTTGGTGACATCCTCATCTTCCACTTGCTCCACTTTTTGCAGTTGCATGTAGTAATTGGTTGAGCACCTATCAAGGTCCACCCGGATGACCAATGGCAACAACAATGAGGGCAAAGATGACATAGACATTGATGTCACATACAAGTACGACCAACTAATACAACAAGTCCTCAGCCAAATGGCTTAGAAATACTTCACCTTAGTGGAATGCAGACCAAACACCAATTTCTTGCAGGGGTGCAAGCTAGCACCACCTTATCCTTGTTTTTTGGTCACCATTTGCCCTTTGTCCCAGCCACAGTGTTTAAGCTTGGCAAATCAGTTTCTCCTTGTAGATGTCTATCTCCTTAGGGAAGCAACAAGAAGTGGCCCTTGCCCACCCATGTCCACAAGGCATGTTTTGTAGAACAATGTCCAACTAACTCTTTATTCATTGTGGCTACCATTAGTATTAGTATGGTGCATTTCTTGATGCTACATTGATTGAATTCATTAACACGTTATATTGTGTATCTTGCTAGCAAGTTGTTCCTGGATGCTTTTGGAAACTCTATGGCAACATGCTAGAAAGTGATGCCCTACAACTGAGAGGTGTCAACAAGGCCATCTGCATAATAGAGGCAAAAAGGAACTATAATGGAGAGGAGAAAAAGCTCAATGTGTTTGGAATCTGAGTAGGCAGGTTTCCTTTTGCATAATGCATTTAAAGTTGGAGGCATTCTGGAGTTTTTCCTCATTGGAAACTCATGCTTCACAGTCAACCTTGTAGAGCAAATCTGGAATTATTAGTTTAGATAGGGCTGTATGTTTTGGATGCTCAAGACCTATTTATAGTCTTGGGACTTCTTTGTAAGAGCATGGAAGCATTTTCATAGGCGAGATTGCAGTATTTGATGTCTATAGATGTTAGGCACTTCAGTAATAAGTATTCTAACGAGGAGGCGACCAAAACAAGAATTTTTGAAGAACTGCAGAAAGTAGTTGTTTTGTGTATAGTGCATTGGAGAATGTAGTTATTAGGCACTCAAGGTGCATAGTGACACTTTACACCTCAATTTTTATTTTACCACCCCCACTCACCCCCACCTATCATTTAGAATTTGATTTAAAATTTTTTATCTCACCCCCCTTCACCCCCACCCCCTCTTATAATCTTCAGAATCAAAGTTCTTGACAAACAATATAGGACAATTGATCCCGTATCCAATACTATATCCGTATTCAGTACCCATATTCAATATCCATATTCAGTACACGTATTCAATATGCATATCCAGTACCTATATTCAGTACCCGTATTCAATATCCATATTCAGTACATGTATTTAGTACTCATATTCAGTACCCGTACCCATATTCGTATTCATATTCAGTATTTGTATTTTATATTTGAACGGCTCAGATTAAATTTCACAAGATCAACATCTTGTGATTTTTTGAGAAATCAACGTCAATTTTGAGGGTAAGCATTTTTTTCAAAAAAATCAATAGCTCACAAATTTTTTGAGAGAGGAGGGGGGGAACTAATGGAAAACTGGGGTGGCAGGCGAGTTTCAGTGTATAGTGCCAGCTCAAAGGAACATTGAGATGGCTAGCTAATATTTGGACTTAAATGCAAATATTAGAAGGCTTTTTCTATTGCTCTGGCTTTTTCAATGTTCACGTTTTTGTTATTCCTTTTGCCAATTTTTTTGCTTGTGTGTGTTGCTCTGTCCATTTTGTGCAATATTGGAATTTAGATTTTGAAATCCTAAAGTAAATGCAAAAAATTCCTTGCAAGAGTAAATCTGGGAGATTCTCCAAGGGCTCTTTATTTTTGACATTTACATTCATTAAGAATTTTATAGCTCATCCGTCCTCAGTTTACTTGCTCAATATACATGTACAATGGGTATGAAAATGCAAGGCAATGTCTTCTTGATATGGTATGGAAATGCAAAGCAATATCCATCTTATGAATTTATGCAAAATTACTGTTATGATTGGGTTGTTGTGCAATTTCCCACATGAATTTCCTGCACACATGAATTTTTGTTGAAATAATGTCACAAATGATTGTTCATGTGCTGCATTTCAACTATGTAGCTATTCTATCTTTCCTTGTTTGCAATGCAATACAGTTATGTATGAACTCCATGAATCTGCTATTGTAGAGATGAGTGTCATGTCCATTGAGCATTGCCACAACAAGACAATGATTTGCCTAGACTAGTGCATTTTTATGAAAAGACTATCTCATAGTAAGTTTGGGCCTTTCTTGACCAAGTCTTTGGACAACAATATTTTGTTCATTGACACAATCTTAGTTGCCTAGAAACCAAGATACATCAAGTCATGGAAAGGTCTAATGAAAAAAAAAAAAAAGTTGTTCATAACAACAACATGGCCACAATAGCGTAAGGCAACAACTAGATGGAATACTAATGATTGCCTTAATTACAAGTCCAGACTAATACAATCCATTCTAAATCCCAAATATATACCACTTGAGATTTTGTACAAATCTTAGTTTTACAAAAGTCAACACCACATGATTTTGATGCCAAGCTAATATGGCTTATTGCCATATTTTGTTCTATGCTACAATACTTCTTCTTATAGGGAACTATTAGTTTGTCAATAGTTACACCTCTCCAAAAAATACATTGACTACAAAATACTAATGAAATGAACCAAAAGCCACCTTATATATGCCAACTTAGTCAGTCTTGGGTCTACAAATTTAGATTCAACCATATTCATTGAATCCTTCAATCCCTTTTGGCATATTTGGTGGTTCAAGTGTACACCTTGAAGTTGGTCTTTTCTTAGCTTCTGTATCAACAATATCCTCAAGTGCTACAAAATCTATGAATAGATGTGTCAATACACATTGTTTTGGCCAATTGTTCTTTTCTCTTCTAGTCCTTTTTCTTTTTCTTTTTCTATTTCTTTGTGGAATTTGTGATTTTTCTCAATAAAAAAAATGTCTATAAGATGGAGGCATTTCAAATAACCTTCAACCTATTTCAACTAATTATTCTTGGGATTACAATACAATGCATCACTAGATTTCTCAATCCTAGTAATTTCTAATATTGATAACCATTTCAAGTCTAGATTTATAGAAATTTCAAACTACACTCTCACAATATTTGTGAGGATCACCAAAACCTATGACTATTTCCTTCCAATCATTCTCCCTAAACCTAGAAAATATTCACTTGAAGGAAGTAGACCATACAAGTTTTTGTGGACAACAATTTTCTTGAGAACACTTTGAGGCCAATATAACTCCCAAATGAAACAAAAGTAGCATAGGCACTGTTGTAACTATTAATGTTGCTCTTGATTCTAGGCTCAAAAGGTATCTTGATTCGGGAGGAATGACATGTCTTGGCTGCATAAATTTTTTCTTAGTATAGAATTTCTCAAATTCTTCTATAATTGACCTAGTGATAGGGTGTTGACAAAATTTGGAAATATGTTTGTAATATTCATTGATTCACCATAGACCTCAAATGCATTTTGTGGGCTAATAGTGTTATGTTCACCTATAGACATATAATGATACAATAAACCAAATGAAATGATTCCAAAGTTTGTTGATCTTCACCATTTGATAGGCATCCTTTGCCTTCAAGATCTTCTACCCAATGATGTGCTTCTTCAAAATGTTATAAGTTGTCAAGAACTTCTTGAAAGGCTCCTTCATCCTTAGTCCCTATTCTTATTTTTCGTGAAGAGAAATTAAAGCCTTAGATTGAATTATGGGAAGTGTGCTAATCAATCTTCATCCCTATGCTAATTTGCGTTTGACACCTTTTTTAGATAGTGTCCACCACTTCCTTGGTTGAGGGTAGTGACATGTATGTGTAGCTTGTCCTTGACAAGGCATATTGTAACCTTTTTGCGGACTTTGATTGTATAGACTCCGTTGTTGTTGGTTGGGCATTCACTTGCCCTATAAAGAATACATTTTTTTCTTGATGATCATCCCCCTTCTATTGTAGCATTTATACTTCCCCGCATGTGTAGTGTCGTTTGGTGTTTCCATCTACACTTTTTGGAAAAATGTAAAGTATGATCCCACCATCTCCCTCCAAATAAATTTGTATACATGCTCCATACACATGTCACTTGTTAGGTTGTGGCTTTTAGGAGCATGATTGCTATGACCCTTCAACAACGAAGGTTTGGAAGGACTCTTATAGACACTATTGTCTCTTTTCCCTTCACATGCATTAGCACATGCATGGTGAAGTTGATCTAGAAAAACTCACACTTTGATCACTAATGCAATTTCTTTTGGCAAGTGATGGCACTTCTTCCAACTAACAACCTATACACAACAATTGTACCAAAAAAACATAGGTTTGTAGCATCCCAAATGCTTTCTTGTTGATAGTTAGATTTTAACTTTGGTTGCGCTAGAAGGTAAGTGGGGTTTAAATAAAAAATGATTGCCTTGATTTTGGGAGGTGAGGCATTAGTGATTATAATCAAGGCCCTAATGATGTTGATTTCTTCCTACAAGTTTTAGCAATTTAGAGAGGCTATGACAAAAGTGATGAAATTGTTTAGGTGAATCATGGTAGTAGTTTTAACAATGAAGAAAACCATTGGAAATGACCCCTAAATTGCTTTTCACATTATTTTATGCATGCTCAGACCTCCAAATGTAGGATAAGATAGAATAGTAGAGCCAAGGAAAATTAAAAGATCTTCTAGGACCACATAATGCTTTTTATAAACAAATTGAAGAGCTCTTGTGGCATGTAGTTTGAGTTAGGTCAAGATAGTGAAAATGAAAAAGTGAAAGTGTATCATTAACAGATACCACTAGGACATATTTTGGAATGGCAAAGGAGATGGCATAATGATTGTAAATTTGAATTAGATTCAAGTATGAAGGCATAAAAGAGAAAAATGAGGAAATTTAATTGGGAATCTTTAGTTGGTATGTAAAGAAGGATTCCAAAATCTAAGAGAAGGCATTAATTGTTCAATGGCCAAGGATGTAGTTATTTTGTCAAGGTCTTCTAAGCTATGAAGCACAAAAGCCTTCCTTGAGGCAAAATAGAACCTATGCAAAATCTGAAACCCAAACTCTACAAATGAAAAAAAGAAGAAACAACACATTGGTATGGATTGGCTTCATTCTTTGTAATGAATGATGATAACCATAGCACTTTTATAAGGTGAAGTGATTTCCAAGCTAGAAAAAACACAAAAGTTGATAGAAAAGAGTTGAAAAAGACAAGGCATTACTTACAAAGCAATAGGGGTAAGCAAATCTCCAACACGCAAAGGCAAAATTATTGCCCTAGGCTAGTGCAGATTGTTGTATGCCAACTTGTTGAGATTTTGCATGGATTGCAAGAACACCCTTCTTTGTTTGCAAATTAGAGAGCACATTTTAGGAATGTAAATAGGCTTATAGTATTGTAGAGAGCAAAACAAAACTAATCAATTCCTACCATGACCTCAAGTAGGTTGTTTGAATTCATTTTGATGACATCTTACAATCACATCCAATTTTTTATTGCCACAATGTTTGGATTTGATCAAAAAAACATTGACCAAATATTTTTCAGTATAAAATAGTTTAATGATCATGATAGCATATAAATTACAATGTATTACAATTTATATATTAAACCACAATTAAAGAATTATAAAGCTAAATACAAGTTATATAGAAGGACTCCAAGGGCCTTTCAAAGGTTAACAATCCATATTCCATATCCTATATATGCATCTATATGTCATATTACATAGCTTCGTATCTCGTATTCCATACAAGTATCTATATAATTTATTATACTATATTAGAATTTTATACGCCTATTTCCATATTTCATATATTATATACATAGTATTCTGTTGTTCTGCTGCAAATACATGCGTTATGCTAAAATTCGTATATTTATATTATTTATGTAAGTTTTGATATTTATAATTTAGTAAAAAATATGACATCATTTGAAGTAACTTCACAATGACACCTACTTACTATTGTAAGAGGCAACTATAAAAAAAAGGGTATACTTAGAAGCTCCATTGGTTTGATGTTGTTTTTCTTTGTTTTTACTTAAAATTATACTATGTCAAATTGAAAGGGGATTTTTTAGTCTCAAGATGAAGAATCTCAACTAGAATGTGAGTTTGAATTTTTTTTTTATCACAATTGCCAGATCAACCTTTACTATCATTGGATCTTTAATTCTCACAAGTGCACTCACAAAATAAAGCTAAGCCATCTCGATCACTAAAAGAACCTCATGTGAAACAACAATGATATGAAAATCTTCAACATGATACTCAAGCATTGGTGATTTTGTTATAAGTTGAATGTATTAAGCCTAGTAGCCATAAAGTGACATTTAAAAAATGTTTTGAAAGTTAAAACAACAATCAATATTATTGCATGTTCATACTTATTGAGGGGACCAATAATGATTAGAGGGGCAAATCAATCTTTTAACTAAGATAAATCATGCATATTATATTGTTGTTACCATCAAAATTAACTCATCTTTAAGTTCTTGTAGATCAAGTGATATTTTAATTGAAACTCTATTTTTATTTATTAAATACATGTATATTAATTTTTAATTTTATACTCGAAGTGATTTTTAAAAATAAGTTTGTATATATGAAATTATACAAGGAAAATATTCAAATAGTTTGCTTTTTAGTAACTTTGAGGTGATTTATTTTCTAATTAGATATATGAAATTAGTTTTATGATCAATAAATGTTAAGAGAGCTACATGGTCAAGATATGTAATAAAATTTACTTGACTTGTGTGATTTAGTTAGAAGATAAGGTGGAAGAAAAAAAAAATACTATTTATTGTTTTTCTCGTTGTGGTTTGCAAGGCTTGAACGTTCAAGGAACTATAGCATATTGTATTTAGAGAATTTGTGAATGAAAATTGAAGTTGAGAATCATAATGTATTGTTTCTAAATTGATTTCACTTATTTAAATTCAAATTGTCAATAAAAAATTGTACTGGTTTGAATAGAAGGAAGTCTATTGCCTTTTATGTTAAAGGGCAGAGAATTTGACCGGCTATAAAAGATAAACAAGTTATTTGTTTGCAATGAATATATTGAGAGAGCATGTAAAATTATGTTAGATTTCTATTTAACTATCATTCATTTTATTTGGCATTTGTATGTATGAATTGTGAATGATGAAGTGAAGATGGGTTTGCTTTCTTTTTTTCAAAGCTAAAATTTTATATAGCCATTGAAGTTAAACAGAATATTAGAATAATTTGAAATTTGGTTAAAAAATAAAAAATTAGAAAATTCTCTTAGCTTTCCAAAAAACTATCATTCATCTTATTTAGACTTTAGATGAAACATAGACACTAAATTAAAGTTCAATAAAGGAGTTGAAGGTGAAGTTCAAAATTTAAAGTTTGGAAGAAGCTTTGAAAACTTGTATATTGTGACTTATGGTTTTTATTTTCTTTGTAAACTTTGTTGTTGCAGGCAACATGAGTTAAGCCATTGCTTAGTCTCATTTTGTGTCTTGCTAATGAAGTGAAGTTGATTGCCTACATAGTCAAAATTTATTATGATCTCACAATGAGGCTAGATTCATAACCAAAGGACTTGAAATCACTATTCATCCTAACTTTAGTTGCTTTATCTTTTATTCTACTTAATGAGTGTTCACTTGATTATTTACTGGCCATCTTTGGTGAGCAATGGTGAGGAACAAGGAAATCGAGGGCCCTTCAATGCAAAATTAGATGGAAACTTTGAGAGTGCCAAGTTGGGCGTGTACCGGTGGCCCTGCTCTTAACTGTAAACCACTACTGCACAGTGCACACCAGCCCGTATGCTTGGCGGGTACACAAGTACATTTCCAGTACACACACAATCAGTCCTTGCGAAAGAAACCCCAGGAACCGTCACGCACCCTCCGTGTCACCCACCCTCGATCCGTCCCACCTCCCGAAGGCCGGTTTGAAACATCCACAATTGCACAGTTGCAAACAGTTCTAGGAAGGAAGGAAGGAAGGAAGGACGGACGGACACCTGCAGTACTGTACTATACATCTTCCCATTGATATATATTATATAAATTTCAATGAAACGATGATGACCCATTCCGGCCTTCGGGTACGTTTTCCTAGAATCTGCGAAGCAATTGAGTTCCGGTTCGTTTCAATCACAGCTCGTGCACTTAGAATTGCTCGGAATGGAGCCGGGAGTCGCGCGAACTTTCGGAAGAGCGAATGGAACTTATCACACTGTCTAGCTCCTGTCTTGACAGAGATTGATTGGAGTTGAAATTTGCGTCGGAAAATCATGCCAGCAAACTCGTTGAAGACGTACGGTACGATGAGGAAACCACGGCCCCTCTTTATCTGCGTCTCGGTCCTCGTGGTCTTTCGTGTCGTTGCTTGTCTGTGTCCCGGTCTCGTTCCCTGCCAGCAGGCCACCTGTAGCTGGCTGGCGGGTTGGAATGGAATTGTAGAGTACTTTTAAGTTACTCCTTTACAATGAAAATTCCGGTTTCATTTGTTTGAAAAAAGAATTGAAAGAAGCAAAAGACGATAAGGAACGTGTGTGGGAGTGCGGGATCCACGGTTTGTCGCACATGGGGAATCGTGAAACACCTGATCGTTCTCCTCCGGGCTTTCCTCGACTGTGTCGATCGCTTGTCATGATTTTATTACTAAACATAGGTGCCGAGGACCTACTTGTTTGACCGATTGGTAAGTAATGACTGATTGACAGACTAAGTTAGAAGTCTAGAATTGAAACTTGAAAGGCATGAGCTGCGTCAATTTTATTTTTTGGATCTTTCCAGCGATCGTCAATGGGGCGATCAATCATACAAAGAGAAAGCCTATTTTTTTACTGTTTTTAACTGTTTCTATTGATTCCTACTACTCCAATAAAGTTACAGTATCCCCACTATAATAAGTTAGAACGATTTGGTGAATTCTGGGTCCAAGCTCGTGAATGGAATCGGCAAAAGCATGCTTCAAAATTACAGAATGACATTGGTAAATTGACCCTCAAAAGTGTAAGACCTACTACAAGACCCAAGGTAGTTCTTTGGTTGCAAATGATGTTTGGACTAGTAGGTGCATTCTTCATTTTGGAAGTAATTTTGAAAGGTATCCGTTGGCCACTTTGGGGCATTGACGTCTATTCAAGGGTATTGTCATACACAATAGGAAGACAAATTAGGAGCTATAAAGTATGACTGTACACCCATAATAAACATTGTCCCAAATGTGACACCTACATTTGAAAAAAGTGTCATTTTTTTCTAAGTTTCGACAAAGCAAGACTTGTTTTTAGTACCCAAAGTAAAGAATTATTTTGAAGTGATTCAATTTGGTACCATGCCCAAAACAAGTCTAAAGTCTATTGTAACTACCCCTCATTGATCATATGTGATTCACTTGTAACTTATTAGTACAATGCACATACAATTTAGTTTTTCAATCTACTTATATTCTAAAGAATTGAAAATTAACTTTCATTAGTGGTGTTCAAATAGACTTTGTCTACAATGGGCTAGGTACATGGAATATATCCTATTTTGAGTGTGACACTAATTTACTAAAGTCACTTATTTGAAACCTTCAATTTGTCATTGTTTATATATTTGTCACATACAATCGTGTAAAAATTGTATCAAAACAAGACCTTTGTATTCATATATAGTGAAGTCTACTTTACAAAATCATACTTCAATACAATAATATAATAAAAAGTTACTAGTCAAACCCAAAATGTATAGACCAACATGAAGATCCACATAGCCTATTAAACCAATTGTAGATGTTTTTGTAAACATTTTCTTGCTCTATGGTTTACACACTCAATGTCCCCCCCAATCCCACATTCCTACAACTATGTAAATAAATAAGATAGCCATACAACCAAACATACAGAACCCAAAAGGTGACTCCTTGAGCTCTTCCGGGACCTGTAGAGCTCTTTCGATGAGATCTCTTGAACCCTTTCTACACTCAAAATATCTAAAAGTGAGACATTACATTCCAGAAAAAGAAAAAAGAAGTTATTTTTTTGTAGTGACACTAATTTCACAATAACAGTGAACCTGTCGGAAAGCGCAGCTGGACGAGAACGAGTTCCACAACTTCTCCTGGAGTCCTGGAATGCGTGGAGCAGCAGCACAGCTTTGATTATGCCAACAATAAGCTTAAACCAATTTCCTCTCCCTCGCACTGAATTAATTCTAAAACTGACGAACCCATCACGGCAAGCTCTCCTCACAGACCATATGTGCACTGAAACAGAAGTTTGTAGCCCAAAGCTGAGCTTTTGCAGCTAACAGAAACAGCTAGAGTCCATGAAACAAGAGAGATAGCTCGTGACAGGCGTTTTTTCCGTCCTTACAATCAACAGTTCCCTTGCCCGATCGCCATTACACATTGCCGTAGTGGAAGTTGCTCGATTGTTGTTGACAGGGATCGATCGATGATACGGAACAAGCATTCGAGAATGGACGAGTGGTGGAGAGGGAAGTGGAGAGAGTGGAGTGGCATGCTGAGCTTGTTTTGTGTTTGTGTTGCTGCAACAGGGGAGAGTTTGTTCTAAGAGATCAAATGCAGGGCTTTGAAACATCTAAGCCTTTCTTCATGGACTCGAAGTTAGGTCGGAGTCGTCGGAGTCGTCCTCTGCTGCTGTGTTTGTTGCTGTTGCTGTGGTGCGAAATTGTTGTAGGGCAAACGCAGCAAGATGAGGATTTTTTGAACGACAAGGAGAGGAAAGTGCAGCTGCTGGCGCACCATGCGCGCTTCTTGCAACTGGCAGCGGAGGCGAACGACTGCGGTAAGTAGGTAACAGTGAGTGTGGGTTTCCCCCTTGGGGAGAGTTTCGGTACTGTATGTTATTTTTTTGCATTCTGAGCTTAGGAATTAATGGGAGGCTCCTCCTGCAGGCTTGTCGAATTGCGTCGACAAATGCTCCCGTCATTCGTGTTCGCCGACGTCGAAAGACCATTTCACTTGTGTGGCAGCGCCTAGGAATGTGACTGATTGTCGGAGTCCTGGGAATGGCAGCGAGGCGTGTTTGCACATCAAGGTCGACTTCACGGGAAGCGGCTTCGTGCGGTACGGGACTGCATTTATATTGCGTTTTCGAAATTTTGATGTTTTCTCAAGTTTCTGTTCCTTTGTAGTTTTTAGTTTGTTTATGAGTGGCATGGAATGGAGAGTTTTGAGCCGCAGTCCTTTTTTGAGCTGATTTTGTGGGTTTTAGTTTGTTTATGAGTGGTATGGAATGGAGAGTTTTGAGCCGCTATACTTTTTTGAGGTGATTTTGTAGTTTTTAGCTTGGTATGAGTGGTATGGAATGGTTAGTTTTGAGACGCAGTTAGGGTTGGATTGACGAAGCCCTAAATTTCGTTGCGTTGCCCTAATTTTGTTGCTGGTTACAGCGTTCCGCCCCAGTTCCGGAATTTCTCCGATTTGAGTCCGGAGTTGACGAGATCTATCTGCTCGCAAACGAATCTTCAGTTTCCTGCCAGCAGTGAGACCATCTTCTCCGAACTCACGTTCTGGAATTACTTCGGATCGGCGGAGGGCGCCTGGCGGATTTATCCTGGACGGGTACGCAACTCAAGTTTCAAGTCATCTCTGGAAAGATTGTTTTCCAACCGGTGGCTTTTCTTCTGTTGTACTGAGTAACCTTTTGTCACCTGCCTGTACGACACCTGCTTTTGGTAGCCAAAAAAAAAGCTTTTTTTCGGACCTCGAGAGTAAGGACTCCTGAGGAATATCAATTTCAATGCATGCAGAGACTGAAATTGAATCTTTGGAATCCACAGGAAGCTGATCCCTTGAAGGGCTGCATCGAGTATGATCCTCGGAAACGGCCCTGGTAATGTAATGTGGCTGCCAACGGATCCCCGCAGTTTGGTGCCTATCGCTTTGTCAACTATGCAAGAAGTTGTTTTGGAAAGACATTGAAATGGAACGAAAAGTTTGATAGTAAAGTTTCAACAGAGCGATTGTTAAAGCAAAAGCTGCCACTTGTTTTTACAAGCTCTCAGTTCTCAAAAGCAGTTTGTGCTAGTGTGGTCCGTCCGTCATTGAGACTATGCCTGCCTAAAACAAGTGAAAATGTGGCTATGTTGCCTCATTACACCATGTCTCTTCAAACCTTGAAATGGGAACATTTATCCTTTGTGCAGGTACATAACTGCTACATCTGTTGTCAAAGACTTAGTAGTGTTGCTGGATACAGGGCAAGTCTCTGGGTCCACATTCGCATTGTCACAGAACGTCATCAAAGAGCTTTTTGGCACTTTCACAGTTGATGACCGTGTGACTATGGTTACGTTCGACGCTACTGGGGCTACCTTACAACGACCGACCTCGGTAATTGCAAATAACACTTCACTCCTCTTTTTAAATAAAAGTATATGAATGTAAACACTTTTACCAACTTCGATCATGCTTTGCCACACAAGTTCAGTGCACTCTGTGTTTGCGACTGTTTATCAATCTATTAGCAAACATTTGGAGCAATAGACGACTGATATTCTGATTTGTGTTCTTTCTATGGCAGATCGTTGTTCAACAAGATCAACCTCTGGACCTACTGTACAATACCTTTGCAATCTCTCGGTTGACTAACTCCCCGAAAGGATTGTCGAACATCACGAGTGGGTTGTCTACAGCAAGAACAGCCTTTAACGCGACCAGTAAACTTAAGGTAATTCTTCTTTCATTCTTGATTATGTATCTAACATCTGGAGAAATCTGGTACCTATTTTGGAAAATAATGTATGCTGTGCCGTGCACGTGGTGAAGGGATGTACTTTTTCCTGAACCATGCTCTAAATTTGCATTACCTAGCGTAATCACAATGAAGATGCTACGATTTCGTGCAAACATAGGTCTCACGATAATAAATTCTCTGCTTACAAACAAAATTGTGTAGGCAGATGCTCCTGATGCTGACAATTAATCTTGAGGCTTACAATGAGGAGAAAGATTAATATGGATTATAACTCTCTTCTGACTATTCCAAAAGTCAGTGACACGGTTGCCTCGAACACTAGGCTTGGCATTCAATGTGTTCTTATCTGGTTACCTACGATGCTCTGCGATCAGATGCTGCTGGTGCTTATAAGATAATTAATCTTGGAGCTTAGATTATGTATCATAATTCTCTTCTGACTAGCCAATGAGACGATGACACGGTTGCCTCCAACACTAGACTCGTATTTCGCTCTTATAACATATAGAATGCAAACGATTACACTATCTTATGACTCACAGTAATTACTGATTATCTTCGCTGCTGTATGCACAGATGCTCCTGGTGCTGACAGATGGAAACTTCGCCCAGCCCGGATTCAGCAACGATTCATCACTGCAACAGCAGCTCGCATCCCTCAGCAGGGACGGCGTCATTGTGTTCTTCTTCGTCTTGGCAGCGGAGGAGGCTCCAACTATGAATGCACCGGCACTTGGTGAGCTTCGCAACTTGTCGTGCCTTCTCAACAGCACAGTGACGCGTGTGGAGCTTTTGGATGCGCAGCGGAATCCCCTTTGGGCCATCCGCCCTTACTTTGACTATCAAGCGGGTTTGAGATCCACTGCGAATAGCACGTTCTGGACCGACACGTATGATGACTATGATGGGTTGGGCCTTGTTGCCACGGTCACTTATCCAGGTCCACACCTTTTCTTTTTCTTTTCGCTGTTTGCATTTTCTTCTAACGGTTTGGTGCCATGCTTTATTACATTATTCGACGGTGTAACAAGGTGTCTTACACATTCTAACATGCCGTTAGAGACCTGAAGGCCTCTCTTGTAACACCCACTTACACATTCTAACAAGACGGTCTTGACCGTCAGTCTTGGCGCCTTCTAATATTTACCCGTTCATCAGTTTTTAAAATTATAGGGCGTTTGGACAGAAATTGAACTGTAAGTGGCCCCTTGGCTTGAACATAAGTAACTGGGGAGTTTTGTAGGTTTGGCAATGACGAGCCAAGGTGGCATGTAATTTTAAACCACAAAAGAATACTAAGCTACTCATATTATATTGAGTTCTCGTGTTCGAGTTGACCTGTAGAAATTAAATGGCGATTTCAGAATTGCGTTTCAAAACTCTACGCCGAGGCTTTGCAATACTAATTCCTTGTTGTCTTCCTTGCGCAGTTATTAATGAAGGAATTCTTTACGGAGTAGCGGGTATTGATGTGCTAGTGAACTCAGATACTATCACCGACGCCATTACCCGGAGAATTATCAATGCAAACGTTGCCAGCGTTCCCCTGCCCTGCCAATTGAACCAGGTGGAGTATCACACCCTGAGTTCTCTTTGCAACTGGATGAGTCTCCCCCCAAATGATGACTATGGCGTAGTGAAATGTGGGCTTCAGTCAATGATTATGTGTCAAGTGCGATAAAATGTTTTAGAAGGTCGTTTTAAAGAAGGTCATGTTAAAAGTCTAGGTCCTAGTGTACACTACGAGAGGCTCTATCCCAGTAGCACTGGCTTGCGTTTCGAGTAAAGTCCTACTCGAACTTCCTCACATGCAACTTTTATCAATTCAAAGCTTCCTAACATTGACCCCGAGCGAATAAATTGCGTTAATCCTGATGTCTTTCACTACCCAAAACGTTTGTTTTCTTGAGGACATTGCCGCATGTCATGTTTTGATTGGATGAAACCTCTAAAAGAGTATGCGTGGCATGAAAAGAAATAACTAATAGGCAAGTGGAGAGCCGACACCACTAGCAACAGGTTGTTTGAGTAGTTCTGAGCCAACCTTTTTTTGGTGATGTCCAGGTCAATCTGACCAAGTGTACCAGGCCAGTGCTAGCGCAAGACCAAGCCCTTTGCCCTCAGACTGCATTCAAGAATGTTTCCCCCACGGAAGCCTTTCTGCACAACTTGTGCTGCTCCAACTGTGAATTCCAAGGCCCTCCGAAGAAAGACATCACGGTCTTGCTGCTGGCCTACATTCTTCCAGGCCCTCTCGTTCTCATCACTGTCATTTTCTCTTACTTCTTCTTCAAGAGGAGAGCTGTTCGGTTGTCCATTCGAGAAACGAAAGCAGGTGGGATGAATCCGGAATTTCCTAAAATGCAAAGATTTATTTACAAAGAATAAATAAGAGGAGGAATAACAAAGGAATAATTTAGCAACGGTTTTCAAATGAAGGTTGTAGACAAGGACTTGTAGATTACATTCATAAAGTCAAGCCTATCGCTGCTCTAACCAATGCTTGTTAAGGAAAATTTGAAAGAGTACACGTCTGCATTTATCATATCCCATCTTACCCAAGAACGCGAATATTCTGTCATCGAAAAAAAATTGAACTTCGTTCTTTGTGATATAGTTTGTGATAGCAAAGGTATCATAACATTCCATTTGACATACACCATTGAAACTCTGATCCTAATTTGGGTTATCTCTAGTATTCTCTTATAAGAAACACATCACCCTAGATTTTCAAGTTGGTTCCCATTCAAATTTTGACGGCTTTAGTTGCAGAATGTTATGATTCATGACATCCACTTACAGAGGCCGCCTGTTGTTTTGTGAAAGATTTTGCACGACAGTCCATCGCAACAAACCAGTACACTTACAAGGAGCTGAGAGCTGCCACTCAGAAGTTTCACGATGACATGAAGCTCGGTGAAGGTGGTTTTGGAGAAGTCTTTCAGGTATTCCAAAGCACTTTTGAATAACCTATTTAATTGCGTGGGTAATCGATGCTTATTTGAGGTGTCAGAATGGAAGATTTGAATCTCGAGCAGGCTTTTTTTAATACTAGGCATGAGGGGTTCTCTTTTTGATGAAGATCTAAGGTTCAGAATGGTACAAGAATCATAATAGAAAGAAAGAAGAGAGAATCTTGCACTTTGGTTGAATGTTCACTTTTCTTCACTTTGTCAAACCAGCATTAGAATCCTACGTGTGGTATATCCGTACAGTTGAAAGAAGTCTCTCTGTGCAGCAGCCCTCAGTTGAACTTCAAAATTCTCATATTTGCGTCCTCAAATAAGTACGCAATCAAAACATGAGAGTATATGAAATCCTGGTGTTGGTTTTTGGTACACCTAAAGATAATCCTTTGAAGTTCTTAACTTGTTCACACGTGTTCATACAGTGTCCAAACAATGCAGGCTAAAGCGTGTTGGAATCTTGTTTTCGTTGCCAATAAGATCCAATGAATACAATTTATGTTTAACAATTATAGCAATCATGCTCATACTTAGTTGTACTTAGTGACGATTATTGGTGCGTATACCTTAAGTCTCTTGAAGGTCGATCAAGGAGTGACATGAACTAATGTTTCTGGAGCTTAATTTGTGGACCATTCCATCAGGGGAAGTTCAAAGATGGCACCTTGGTGGCGGTGAAGAAGCTGTCGGCGACCTCCAAGCAAGGCGTGCGAGAGTTTTTGAATGAGGTGGTGGTCATCAGTCAAGTGCAGCACCGCAACTTGGTGAGGTTGCGTGGATGTTGTGTGGAAGGCAGGCACCGCTTGCTGGTGTACGAGTTTCTGGAGAATCGAAGCCTTCGTCAGTCTTTGCTAGGTCAGACTCTAGTCTAGCCTTTGTTTGAAATTAAATTGCACTCTTCTTTTCCCTTCTCACATGTGCTCAACTCCAATGTGTTTAAAGTAACTAAGCTTAAGGTAATTATACCCAAAACCAACAAACTAAGAGAAACTGAAAATTACGTTGAAATCAAATCCTTTTTCAGTCTTTTGGGGTCAGCCTATAGCCTATGTTGGAAAAAAATGCACTCCTCTTTGGCTCCTCACATCTGCTTAGCCTCTACGTGCTCAAACTAAGGTTAAGGTACGTATACCCAAAACCAACAAACTAAGAGAACCTAACATTATGTACCAAGACGTCAAAAGTATAACAACAATCTTCAGTGTCAGTTTTGGGTACAATCTTAGACCCCACATCCATAAGGTGGACTATGAATGTTTTGAAGAGCTTGTTGTTGGAACTATGGACAAATGGATGACATACATCCAAGTATGTTGAAACAATAAATTTTATCTATTCTTTAGTGATATGATTAGGTAGGTCACTTAGTTCTTCATGATTTTTGTACAAGATTTTGAATGAGTTTGTGTAGGGATTGGAAGAAATGAAAATTTGCAGAAATGAAGACCTTATGTCTACATTCTTCTCATGCTACAATCTGTTTTGCTTAAAAAGCTCTGAATCTATATTCCACCTACTATGAAGAATTTTTTAAGTGAGGAAGACCACTTTAAGAAAACAATAGGCAGAACTCCTTTAGAGTATCTATTTTATTGATTCATGTAGAGTATTGATTCTTTTTCATTCTTATTTTTTCAACTTGTTTCAACATGGGATTTGCAGAACATTTTTCCTATCTCTATGTTTATGTAGGATCACCCATCATGCTTATAATCTAACTTCTTGTAATTTTTTGTTTCTAATTTTTTTTTAAATGTATTAGGGCTAGTTCATAGTTGACTTTATACTAATCATAGTACTATTTTGTTTTAAACAAAATAGTACTTTTAATTCAAATGCATAGTTAAAAATACAAAAAAAAACTTGTTAGAATTAATTTGGTCCACAACAATTACATGGAAGAGTATACTATTGAAAGATATATTGTATAAGAATGTTAACACTTAGTTGTGATTATCCTTGTCCATGTATTGTGTAAGCTTTTGATGTTGCAACATAACATTGTTAACCATCCTAAACCATTCTCCCTTGCAGATTGGGATAATCCCTCCCTAGATTCTTGGGAGTGAATTTAGTTCAATCTACAAAGAGTTATTGGTTGACTAGGAAGTTGCAAATGCTAGTGTCATTGTTTGGCTAGGAAGTTGCAATACTAGTGTCATTGGTTGGCTAGGAAGTTGCAACACTCATGTCATTTGTTGATTGGGATGTTGCAAATGTTAGTGTCATTGTCTGGCTAGGAAGTTGCAATACTAGTGTCATTGGTTGGCTAGGAAGTTGCAACACTAGTGTCACTAGTGTCATTGGCTTGGCTGATCGGGAAGTTGCAACGTTGGGAGCTCTTGCTTTCTGGAGGAGCAAAATAGACTCCCGTAGTGTTGGTGTTGGTTAATAATGTTATGAGTGTGGAGCAGCTGATGCTGATCTATTGTAAGTTGTGTGTGTTTTGTTGACTGCGCAGGGGGTCCCAAAGAAGCTGTGGATATCAATTGGGCCACCCGGTTCAACATTGCCTTGGGAACTGCCCGAGGACTTGCATATTTACACAACGAAATCACGCCTCGAATCATTCACCGAGACATCAAGGCCAGCAATGTGCTGCTGGACCGGAACTTGGAAGCCAAGATTGCCGATTTCGGACTGGCCAAGCTATTCCCGGAGGAGCAGTCTCATTTCACCACCAATGTGGCGGGCACTTTGTACGTGATCGTTCCTATAATCCCCTCAAAATGGAACCCTAAACCCCTAAACCTGAACCTAAAACCTAAGTGCAACCTAAGTGCAACCCAAGTGCAAAAATCTGCTGCTGAAACAGTATCAGAGTGAATCACAACAACATTAAAATGTTGTTTCAGTTGGTTGAAACAACATCTCAATGTCGTTCCAATGGGGGCTTTTGCACGTGTTATTCTCTGGATGATAAATCAACTGTTACATAGCATTATCCAGCAATGGAAACCCCTTCATAGAAATCCAATAACGAAGTGCAACCGAAGTGCGAAAAAATTGCTATTGAAACAGTGTCATGGTGTCTGAACCAACAACATTGAATTGTTGTTTCATTTGGTTGAAACAACATTCCATGGTTTGTTCCAACTGGGGAATTGCACATGTTTTGGACTGGATGATTATTCAGCTGTTGCCTAACATTATCCAGCAATGGAAATCGCTTTGTATAAATCCAATTTTACTCGATTAGACCAACCTAATGTCTGAATGAAATTCGTTCAGTGAAGCTTGTGTTGTACACCGAATAGTGCAGAAACTTGCTGTTGAAACATCATCATGCTGAACCAAAACAACATTGAATTGTTGTTTCCATTGAGGTGTTGCACATGGTATGGAGTAGATAAACACCATTCCATGTGCAACAATAGATCTACTCCATACCAACTGAGAGCTCAAGATTGGTATAATATAACATTATTCAGTAATGGAGTCAAAGTGTCATTTTCGACCATTGAGAAAATAATAATTTTTTCAGGTAGAATATTACTATTCAACCTGTTGTTGTAAGTCTCTTTCTTCTTTGATTTCTTCATAGTTGTGTTGACTTGTCAATATCGGTTTCGTTTTCATTTGGGGAACTCTTTTGTTGAATTTTCAGCACTTGACGACGGTGACATACTATTCTACTCCTTGGATAATACTGTGAGAAACTTTCAATTGTGCTGACTCGAGGTTATATACATAAAATTTTAGGTATGTTTGTAACATGAATGGTTGGCGTGTTTGGAATTCGTCAAAGTTTGGTCAATTAGAAGGTGCGCAAGAAGTAGCTACATGATGCCATAGTACTTAAACTAGAAAGTGACCCAACATCTCTGCTGAGTGTGCACAACAACTTCTTCAATCTGTGCTTTTGAATTTGAATTGGTCCATTGATTTTATTGTTTTTTGCGGTGAATTGATTGTGTGGTGTTGTCTGATGCTTGGCCATTGTGTAGAGGATATGTTGCACCGGAGTATGTGACACGAGGTCAGTTGACAGAGAAGGTGGACACGTACAGCTATGGGGTGGTTTTGATGGAAATTGTTACTGGTGAGGTGAACATGAAGCGCACTCCTTCGGGGGCCTTGCTCTTCCTTGTTGACAGGGTAAGCACTAACCCATTTGCATTGAACCCTGAAGTGCTTGAATTGAATTAAAGATAGTAAGATATTTCTTTTGTTTAAATCATAAGAAATATTTTTAAAAATGTCTGCAAAATATCAATGTCATTGTTTCAGGCATAGTAAAAAATTTGTTCTTTTCATTGATAGATTACTTAATCTTTTTTTAAACTTCCTCAAATGAATATTAATTGAATCAAGTGCAGTTTTCAATACATTCATCACCATCCATGACTGAGCATTTACGGTGAAGTAAAACCCTGTCTCGCCAGCTCCCTATTTCCCTTCAACTAACAGCATGAGCACTAGCTTACAAGTAATTTCTTCTTCAATTCCTTTTCACATAGACTGGGAATCGTTTCATAATTTTGATTTATTCACCTCCATAATTTTCAAGCGCAGTATGTGGCACAATCTCATTTGAGGACTCACATTGAGAAGAAAGATTATGAGTTATAACTTTCTTTTGATCAAATACCAAAAGACCCACCCAAGGAGTGGACTTTTCTATTGTTAGTTACTAACTGATCAGACGGATAAGAGACAGTAGTCCACTTTGCAAGTTACTAATCAATTATAATCATTTTCAAAAACACATTTCTATTCTCCAAAATGCAGAATATACACAATCCAGTCACTTGGGTAGTATGTATTCTCAACCCTCTTGCACTTGTTTGATCGTAGATGAGGCTTGCTTCACCTAGTTTCACACTCGCATGATTGTAGTTTAAGGTCTCTAATTTTTGGGGTTGGTACATTTTGTTATCTTCTTTAACCTTCCAACATACCACCTCCTCTAGATATGAATGCATCCTTAACCCTAGAATGTCAGGCTAGTCACCATGGAAATCATCTTTTGGGGTACCATGTGAGTCAGTTGCTTACAAGAATCCAAGAGCACTCATTGGAGGTCAAACTATTGTGCAAGACCTCCCTTTTTCACACAAAATTTCAAGGATGAACATGAACTGCACTTGAAGGATTCTTTGTCATCCATCAAACATTTAATGTCTGCAGCTACAATGCAAGGTTAACCATTAGACTATGTTCACACTTGGTGTTAAGAATGGTGTTGACAAGGATTTTAGAAACACATTTTGGTACAGCTTTGAACTCAATTAACTTTGCTAACACCACTTCTGGCACCATGTTTTGGAGTGTGTGAAACTCATATTGAACTGACCTTTGTGATGCAGGTGAGATGCATGTACAAGCAATCCCAAATTGGAAGCGACGAGGAGGTGCTGCTCTGCCTTGTGGACTCCAGGCTGCGCAACCAATACGACAAAGAGCAGGTGTTGAGGGCCCTGAAAACAGCCCTGTTGTGCACCCTGGACAACCCTGACTTACGACCCACCACCCCTCAAGCCATTGCCCTGTTGCAGGGCACGGAGCCCATTGTGGAGACGGACTTGCAACCTCTGGTGCTGGCGGAGTATTCCAAGTCCTTGCACGCTGAGGAGTTTGGGGTGACGCTGGAGGCTTGGACTGACACTGGCAGTGAGCTCCCGCTTGATGAGCCTCCTCTTCTCACATCAAGACATTGATGAGCAATGGATGAAATGGATGAAATGTGGTTTGAGAGTCGACCGGGACCAAGGGCTCTTCTTTCCACCTCAAGACATTGATGAGTGATGGACAAAATGTTTGAAATTGGCTTTAGTTTGAGTACTTAGTGAATTTCAGTGAGTTTCATGTAGAGTTTCATTGGGAGCTTTCCACCAATGTTATATAGGCTCCTTGCAACATTTGGTATATAGTCTCAAATCTCATTTGTCCTCGTGTTGTGCTTTCACTACTTTATGGATATATATAGTGTTAGGTTGCTTTGCTCTTCTATGAGCCTCCTCTTCTTTGTACCCTCACATCAAGACATTGAAAGAACTATTGAATTGTCTGAGAGCTAGGATTGAAGCTCATACACATTATCAGACCTAATAGAGATATCCACCTTAAGTACTTAGTGAGTAGTATGTGGGGTTTCCCATCAATTGAAGGCATTGTGCAAAGTTTGGTTCAAAGTTTAGATTTCTTCTCCTTGTGATGTCTTTGTACTACTCAAGATTGATCTCTAACTTTTGGATTGAGCTTAGAATTTAAAAAGTGGAGTAGGATTATGGAATATTATCTTTATTAGACTATCCATTGCATCAATGATATGGTTGCTTTGAACAATAAACTTTGTTGTATGTAGACTACATAGATGGTTCTTGTAATTAAATGGATAGCTAGTGAATGGAAAATGCCTTGTCAAATGTATTATTGAAGGTGATGCTGCCATTGTAACAAATGATTAATTGATTATTTGATTTAGGTTGGAAGAAAGCCACAATAGTACACTATTTGGTAATAAAACGTTAGTGAAGTCTATTGTTTTCTTCTTTGTAGAGAAATTTGGTATGGAATTAAATGAAAGATGGTGATTTTTGAATTAACAATCCACTAGCATGTCTTTTGTAGGGCATGGGCAATGGAAAATAATTATTATGAAGAAAGTGAAAAACAATGAATAAGAAAAATTGCCAAAAGTTAGGAAGAGAGTCAAATGACCTAAGTTCTTAGAAAAAAAAATTCCATATTAACCGGAGAGTTTGAATAGCCAAAATAAAGTCCAAAGTCTAGTGCAATCACAAATATTCAACACTACCAATACCAATCTATCATTTGACCATTGAACATTAAGAATTTTTGCCAATAAAACAAAGGAATTACTTCATTAACATTTTGTGAGAATAAAGGGTGGAGATGTGTTTTTATAATGAAATTCATTGTTCTTCACAAATCCTCAAAGGATATGGAATAATTTGACGATAAAAGCTTGACCACTCATTGTCAAAATGTAGGAATTGTGTTCAAAGTAAAATTTCAAACCTCATTTTGGCTTAGTAGAGTAACTTTTTTTTTAAAAGTTGACTTATAAAAAGTTGAAAAATCAGGCTTAACTTTCATCTCCAAAAAAATGTTTATGATTTTAAGCCTCCAAGAAAAAGATATGGACAAAATTCAAAAAAGATGTTTGAAAATGTGAAAGAAAATGTCCCTTCTACCCCATCCATGAACTTTGTCCATATTTTTTGATTAGAGGCTTGAAATATCAAATAGATTATTGGAGATGGAATTTAGCTTGATTTTCCACATAAATTAGCTAAAAAAATTTGGAAAAAATTATTCTACTATACCTAAATGAGGTCTGAAATTTACTTTGAATACAATTCCTTAACTATGAGCGGTTGAGCTCTTACATATTCCACATGAGTTGTTTTATCTCCTACCACCTCCACTTGTATAAATAATTTGTCTTTTCACCTCTAATTACACTAATTACATGGCATTAGAAGCTGTATGAGAAAGTTGTCAATTATTTTGATTTTATATTGAATTTAATGTTGAAATATTTAAAATTAAATTTTAAAGTGCTGAGTATACTTCTTGAACTTTGATTAATCATTTGCCATTAATGAGCCAACCTTACTTTGTAGCTATAGTGTACAATATTTGACATACCTTTAAGTTAGTACTAGTATATTACTTGTAGTATTCTAATGATACCTTAGTTGTGGTAGTTCATTCATAAAGGATTAGAGGGGAGTATATCTCTTGTTTTCTTAACTAGCTCTTGTAATATGTATATTTAATTCTTCATTCAAGTGGAATGATTTTGAAGATGTCCACTATTGAAAGTAAAAAAGACTTATGTAGCTTTCCTAAACAAATTCACTTAATTTTGAGAAAATGTCACCGTTGACAAGATTGATGAAAGATGTTTGGTTAGGTGGTACTTTGGACCTATGCTAAAATAGGAATTCTTGAAAGTGCTCTAAAAACTCAAGTTCTTTTCCTTGGATATATATCATCATGAATTTATTGTGAAGTGTGGAAAAAAGAAGTAAGGATCTGAAGTAACAATCCAAAGAGCCTTCTCCATATTCCAAAAATTCACCAAAAATTGTTCAATCAATCATTTCTTGATCAAATTGTATTGATGGATTGAACAGAAAAAATGTCAAGGGTCTCTTTGTTGTTAGCAAGGTTCTAAGTTATTGAAAATTTTGAATATTGATTTTATATATTTATAATATGATTCAAGAAATTCTTTAAATTTTAAAAAGTATGTGCTTGCTCAATATTAAATAAATAAGTTTCACTTACTTCAACCTAGTAAAGCAAATATATAGATAAAAAAATCTAAAAACTTTGAATTAACATTTTATTTGAAAAATCCAAAAAATCAAATATACATTATTTACTACCAAAACATCTCTTATTTTTTGTTTTTAGAATAACTTAATTAATTTGCAACTATAGAATGTTTCTAAGGAATTGAAATGGAATTCCTAATTGCTCTGCTTGTCTTTCAAGAAGCTCTTCATATTGAGCACATATCTATATATTCATGATCAATTATTTTATGTGTTATACAAAAATATTATATGTTTGAATTTATTCAAACATATGTAAGAGTAAATTAAGAAAAAAATTACATCATAAATTAGTTGTATAATATTTTAAATTTATAAAATAGGCAATAAATAAGCATATTTATCAACCAAATTTATTTTTTTGAAAATATCACCTTAGAAAGTTCAAAATTTGCCATTTGAAGGTTTTCAAGAGTAAGATTATCAATATTTGTATTTTCTTTGGCCATCTCTTCTTTGGTTATTTCTTCATCTTTGTGACTTTCCAAAGCTTCTTTTATTGCAAGTTGTCCATGTAGAAAGTCTAATTCTTCATCTTGAGCTTCTAGTTGTGATTTCAAATCACTAATAGTTTGTGATTTCTCTCCCATTTCTTTTTGAAGTCTAGATAGCTCTTGGGCTTGCACATCCAAATCAGATGATTCATGTTGTTTGGCTTCATTGAAAGAGCACCGCTTTTGTGGAAAAAATTTATCTTTGGTTGCTTCATGTAACTATAAAATTGTGATTAAATAACAAGGACAGTTAATATGTGTATTCAAAATAATTATTCCAAAGAAAGAAAGCATAGTTATTAAAAAAGATTTTGAAGCTAATCCTTCAAATTTACAAAGGTTGGCATGTACCAAAGGCTAAGTTTTTGCTTACTCTTATTAAAAAAAAAAATTCCATTCAATATATAATTATTAAAAATCTATCTTTTCAAAGTCACTATAATTTCAAAGTTTTAAATAAATGAAAATTTATACAAATATTATTGTGAATTCTAATAAAATAATTTACATATTTATATCATTGATGGTTGAATTTAATTCAAATACATTCCAACTAATATAAGTGTCATTTTGCCTTTCATCATTCAAATCTTCTTCAACAAATAACACTATAGAATCTCAAGGGATTCACACACCCTTTGTTTGGTAACCACATGTAATAACAAGATGTTTAATGGGGGGTATTTATCTACTTACAAATATTTTTCCCTCCCTATTTGTAGATAAAAAGCTATCAATTGGCATATATTTTTTAGCACCCTATTTTTTTTGTAAATAAAGAGGTTAATTTTTGGCACCATATTTATTTAATATTGTAGAATTATAGAATACTGAAAAGAAGAATATAGCATTGTAAAACCAAATATGTGAGTAAAAAGCATTGCATAGCATTAAAATAACCAATGAACAAACCATGCAATACAAATTGCATACCATATAACCCCTAAATGCCCAAACTGCATTTTTTGGCACATAGAAATTTTGGGCAGCTCACTACAAATGGAGTTTTTATTTATTTTTGCTAAAATTTTAATACAACATGTGCCCAAGGAGTAGTTTTAAGGCCCAACAATTTTCATAACTTTTGACTTCATGGTTAAAAAGTTACTATATGATATGTACTTTTCATTGCTAGATAGACAACCCAAGCAGCAAAAAAAAATTCTTTAAAAATCATTTTTTTAAGAAATTAAAATTAGAAATTGGTTCTTTTGATTTTCATATACTTGGAAAGCTTTGAATCATTCCATTTTAATCAACAAGTCAAAAGTTATGAGGAAAATTAGTTTGTGGAAGTTTGTGGATGGTTATAGAATCCCTACTCTAAAATAAACTTTGAAGTCCTTTATTAAACTCAATTTTCAATATTTGTGGAAAAAAATAAAAATATTGGGTGTAGATTGTTTATTACAACATTACAACCATTGGGATTGGCATTTTTCAATTCCATCAATAAATTGTTAATAATTTAGTATTTTGAATCATTCTCTACTCCTTTCTACTTACTATTTTTTCCTATATGTTGTATGATTCTAAATGATCTGAAATTTTTCAAGCATGTAGCCAACTTGACTTGAAAAATGAATTCAAAGAGTAACAACCATTTTGAAATTTTTTTCATTTAAATGTAACCTTCTGAAGTGTAGCTGCCCAGATTTTTGCAGGGCCAAAAAAAGGAAACTTATCACTTCAAATGCTAATATCTTGCAATCTACATGGTGGAAATTTCTAAAAAAATTTCCACATGTTTTTAAACAAGCTTACTACAAGATCCTATGGTTATAGGTGTCCAAAAATGTTTTTCATTTAAAATTTGGTGCTTGTATTAGAAATGGCAGTTTTGAAGTGTTTTTGGCGAAAACATAGTCTCCAACCTTTAGGGGTTAAAGGGACACTAAAACACAACCAATATTTAAAGAATACCATTGACAATAAAACCAACTTTAAGACAAAATCAAAAAATTGCAACATGCAACATGAAACGTAGACCCTAGAATGTTACAAAAAATGTACACCATAAAAGTTATAAAAAAACCCCCAAATAGTAGCCCCTCCACATTTCTACCAAAAACCACAAGAAATTCACATTGAACACAACAAGGACAATAGTTGAAAATTTAAGTTTCAATTACTAAAGTGGTAGGAGATGTCTTTAACCCTAAAGGACCAAAGTGCATTTTTTGGCAACATAACTTTTGGGGGCAGGTGCATGTGAGCAAAGATTTCCATATTTTTGGCCCAATTTTTAATAGAAGGTGTGGACAAGGAATATCTCTCATGTGCACTAAATTTTAGGACATTTGGAAATATGAGTCAAAAGTTATGGCCTAATATGTAGTTTGATTCTCAACTTGGGCAGTCCGGGCAGATTTGGAAAAATTACTTTTTTCAAAAGCAAAAATTTGAAATTAATTTTCTACATTTATATATACATAGAAAGCTTTGAATCATTCCATTTTGATCAATAAGTCAAATGTTATGAGGTGTTTTAGTTTGTGGGCAGTTATAGATTCTCTACACCAAAATAAACTTTGAAGTTCTTTATTGAACTCAATTTTGAATATTATTGGAAAAAAAATATATGGTGAATATTGTTTATTACAGAATTAAAACCATTGGGATTGGCATTTTTCAATTTCATAACTAAATTATTAACAATTTAGTATTTTAATTCATTCTCTACTTCTTTCTACTTACTATTTTTTTCCTATGTGTTGTAAAATTTTCAATGATCTGAAATTTTTCAAGCATATAATGAACTTGCCTTGAAGAATTAATCCAAAAAGTTCAATTACTTTGGACATTTTTCATACAAATCAACAAATGTGACCTTGTGAAATGCAGCTGCCTAGTTTTTCTCAAGGGCAAAAAAAGGCTTTTTGTGGATTGAAATGCTAATATTTTATAATCTACACTGTGGAAATTTCTGAAAATTTTTTCCACATCTTCTCAAATTATCATAATACAAGATCCTATGCTTGGATGTGTCCAAAAATGTTTTTAAATTTTTGTTGATACTTGTCCTAAAAATGGTAATTTTGAAGCGTTTTTGGTGAAAGCGTAGTCAAGGAACTTTTGGGGTTAAATTGCATGATTTATTACAAACCATTCCGGAGTTGTATTTAGAGGTTGTTGGAAATTAGCAAACCCTATCTCATACAATGCAAATCACTCTCCCAAACAAGGTTGACGAATGTCAACGTCCGCCCCAAAATAGCGTCCGTTTTCCGGATGTCCGGACGTCCGGATGCTAGCGGACGCAGCGTCCCGACCACCGTCGGAAAGCGGACGGGCGGGGCGGACAGACGGGGCGGACGCCCAGATCGTGCGGACCAGATCAGTCTGCACGTCGATCGGACGGGCCGTAATCGGGTGAACAGGCGGACGGACGGGTGGACAAGCGGACGCTGCGTCCGCCGGGACGCGAATGTCAGTGGACGCTGCAGACACAGCGTCCGCGTCCGGACATCCGGACGTCGTGTCAACCCTACTCCCAAACCCTACTGATGTTGGGAAACTATAGAAGCAAAAATAAACCAAACCACAACACTCATCCTTAACCCTATTGATGTCAAGAATGCCACTGCACTCTTAGCCACTTGTCCAAAAACAAGAAGGAAATTTCTTTCTTATATTCAAATATAGACTGAAAAGTATTGTTCATCAAACCTTGTCAGACATTAATAATCCAATTGAACCTATTACAAAGGTTTAGGGGAATCCCAAGTTTGGCATTCTATTTTTTTCTATGATACACTAAAATGAAGGAATTATACAACACCCTCTTTTATATATAATCATGTACAATACATATTACCAATACTATAGTAGATCTAAAAAAGATAAAAAAAATTTCTTTGACTAACAAAATTGACTCTATTTTTTTAATCTTACATAGTTTTTTTAAAATTTCAATGGTTATCTTCCCCAGTATAGAATTCAATGGCTCAATGTGGTTTTATCAAAACCAATGTTCAATCATAGCAAAATATTTGAATCAAGGATTAACCCCTAAAGGTCGAAGACTATGTTTTTACCAAAAATGCTCCACAACTGCCATTTCTAATCCAAGCATCAAATTTTAGATGAAATTTTTTTTAAGACACATGTAATTGTAGGATCTTGTAGTAAAATATTTTGAAAAGATGTGGAAAAAATTTGAGAATTTTCCACCATGTAGATTGTAAGATAGTAACATTTGAAGTGACAAAAATCATTTCTTTGACCTTGTGAAAATACAGGCAGGTGCACTTCACAAGGTCACATTTGTATGAAAAAATGTCCAAAATGATGGTTACTCTTTGGAATCATTCTTCAAGACAAGTTGGCTATGTGCATAAAAAAATTTAGATCATTTGGAATTGCACAACATATAGGAAAAAAATAGTAAATAGAAAGAAGTACAAAGTGATACAAAACACTAAACTGTTAAGAATTTAATTATGGAATTGAAAAATTCCAATCCCAAATGTGGTAATGTAGTAATAAGAAATCTACATCATATCTTTTTATTTATTTTTTAAATATTTAAAATTGAGTTAAATAAAGGACTCCAAAGTTTATTTTTGAGTAGGGAATCCATGACTACCCGCAAACTAGAATACCTTGTAACTTTCGTCTCGTAAATCAAAATGGAATGATTCAAAGCTTTTCACATATATATAAATCTTGAAAATCAATTTCAAATTTTTATTTTTGAAAAAAGTGATTTCTTAAGAAATTTCTGGGCTGCCTACCGAGCATTGAAAATTACATATTATGCAATAACTTTTGAATCATGTAGTCAAAAGTTATGAAAATTGTTGGGCCTTAAAGATACTCCTTGGGCACATGTTGTGTGAAATTTTCAGCAAAAAAAACTAAAAACTCCATTCATAGTGAGCTACCCAAAACTGCTATGTTGCCAAAAAAACGCAGTTTGGACCTTTAGGGGTTAAGGTTTCACATGGTTATCAATTGCAATGTTTGATTGAAATTTAAAGAATTTTTCTCCAATAACTCACTTAAATTCTATGTTGCAGTAGAATCATAAATTTCACAAGTAGAATATATGACTTTCAAACAGAATAAATCATTACTATAAGGAATTTTAGACAAAATTTGCTTGTATTAATCAAAAACTTTAATATTTAATAGTTATATTGTTTAGTTTAAATATGGTAATATACTTAGTAAGATTTTTTTTCCAACTGTCATTCATATTGTGAATACTTGAACCTCAAAGAATGAACATGCAACAAAACTTCAAAATAGACAACCAAAAGGACTCTTGAATTAATGAATTTACTTTTTCTTGCAGCTCCAAGTAAGAATCTTCAGTTTCTTTAAGAAAATGCAATAAATTTGTATTAGCTTGCCTTAAATTTTGAACGTCATTTTTTAAATCTGCAAGGCATTTTTCTTCAAATTTTAAAAACACAATTTTTTACATGAAAATTTACAATGCATTGTATTTTATACACTCTGACTTTGAAATGGATTGCGTAATGTCAAGTCTAATAATTCATCACAGACGTTCATATCTATACTTTTTGCAAATCTAAGGGTGTAGAAAGAGGGGCTACATTATGAGTTATAATGCGTTCATAACTATCCAATGGAATGGTCACAAATTTGTCTTGAAAATTGAACTTGGCATTATAATTTTATAAATATGTTGGGATACAAAACCTGCAATTGTATCAAAATGTGTTGGATTAGATTGACAACATTCATCACTATTCCATAATTTTCCTTGAAGTTCATTCAATTGTTGTTGGAGTTGTTTACTACATTCTATGTGGTGAATGGTGTCACGACAAGCTTGTTGCAAATGCTCTACTTTGAGTCTTTTTTTTTCTACTAATCTCAACAATCCTTCAATAACACATTCTAATTCTTTTTCACGTGGCAATGATGCAAATGGAAGAACCTTTTTTGTAAATGCTTGCATTAGAGAAATTGCATTTGGTTCTTGAATTACTAGTTTTTTCCCAGCAAATGCATGCGGAGCAGTTGTTGGTGGAATGAAGTATTCACACGTGGCTTCTGACTTTCTGCAAACGTCGACTTCAAATAAAATATGCATACGACGCTCTAATTGGCCAAGCTTCCAAAGAGCTTGGTCACGATCAAATTTTAGTTGAAGTATTTCATTTTCTTTAATATCTAGAGTGCTTACACTTTCCATGGTAGGTATATCATATTCATGGATATTACATTCCACATCCTCTTTCCCCATTTCAATACAAAAGTGTTTGAGCTCTATCACCTAATGCCCATTTGTTAGTAATGTAACATTCTCTAAAAGCATCCAAATTAGCAATTGACTATACGTAAATCCTACTATAAAACCATTTTAGTGTTTAGTGGATCATGTTGGCAATTGAAAGAAGAATCTAGATTTGTATTGAATGCATTTATTGCACATGGCATGAACAAACTATGAATTTCTAAAAGGTTGATTATAGTTGTGCCTTAAATTGACCCTAGGCTCTTTTGTTCAAAAGGTACACACTTCAAGCAAGAATCTTTAGAAAACAATTTTTCTCCCATGTCACAAAATGTGAGAGTTACCTTATGCAATATCTACTTTCTATACAATAGATTTATTGTTTTGGATTCTTAAATTGTCATATAGGCACTAACATAGGGCCCTAAATGAACAAATTTTTCACCCTAAAGGGATCTAAGTTCATATTTTAGATGATGACAAGAGTGCTCTATGGTGATGTTTGGTTCAAATGACTTCTCATTCATCCAAAGTCATGGTCAAATCTTCAAAAAGAAACCTTCTTTTAAGACCAATTGGATGAAATTTGTATAAAGATGTAAAAAATATATGAAAGAATTCAATAATAGAGGGCATGAATGTATTCATATAAATAAGGGATGAAATTATTTATCATTCTTGAATTATGTCATCTCCTACATATTTTATTTTGAATAAACTATGCATTGATTACAATGTGATATTTGGTGAATAATTGTACCTCCTTCTTCAATTTTTTTATTATAGATTCCTGATCAACCATAATGACTTTTTGAAGTTTATTATTATCTTTTTCAACTTCTTGCAAATTCTCCAACAATTTTTTAATCTTCAAACAATTGATACTTGATCCTCTTTTGCGTCTCTCTATAAGTAAATTCTTTTTATCTTCAAAAATTACTTTTTTACACTCAAGCAATTCTATTTTATTGTCTTGCATCATCTTTTCACATAGTCTTCGATTATCTTCACTTTTTTTTAAATCATCTCTATAATTCTTTAATTTTGTTTGAAGCTTTTGAATTTTTTTGGCTAATGTTTCTTTTGATATTTGAAGTTCAATACCTGCAATAGTGCAATGTCATTTTTTTTTATCCAATAATATAAAGTTGTATAGGATTTCTAAATAACTACCATTTGGTATATATATATATATATATATATATATATATATATATATATATATATATATATATATATATATATATATATTAAATATATTAATTTTTTATTAATATTCTCATGATAACTATAAGTAAATAAATAATCTCTATCATTTTATTTGAAATGAAGTTATAAGGATATAAAATTATTGCCAATGAATTTCTTATATCAATGTATGATAATCATTTTTATAGACCTCAATCATTACTTGAATGTGCATGTTGGACCTATTACAAGTTAATACCTAGGTGTGTATGCATTTGTTGTATGGCATGATCAAATTTGAAAACTTCTAAATAAGTGTACCTTTTTCATTAAAACCATCATCTTTGGAATCATGGATGTGTGGTGTAGCTTGTATTGCTTTTTCTTGTACTTTATTAGATTCATCAAAGTCTAAAGTATCTTTGTTTTCTAATAGTGGTGACATATTGTTACTCATAGCTAGAATTGGCTTCAATTCTTTTTTCTTTGTACCTATATTGTGCCAATTGAACAACAAGTTTGTGAGTTATTTCTTTTCCTTTTGTTGTCCTTCTTGTAATAACCATATCTACAATACATCAATTTTGGTACATGATATTAAGGATAGTCAATGATAATCAATAGTTTCATTTATTTATTTTAATTTTTGGTTCTTTAGTTTGTTTTGTAGTTTTATTTTTCCCATTGAGATTTTAATATTGTATAGCCTACAAGTATTAAAGAAGTCCATTAACCCGTGCTGATCCATGCAACCATTTTGTAGTCATTTCTTGTCCTTGAAGAGCATTTTTAGCCATCCAAAACTCATTTTGAGTTTGTTTTTTAATAAATAGAAAAATAGATTGTCTTTGAATAGTTGTAGCATATATTGAAATTTTTGTTTCATTTCAAAGGTATAAACATAAAATTACACATGCACAATATTACTGAAGTGCTTAAAGTTCTAAGGAAGAATAATGGCTTTTTATGATCAAACTTTTGACCATCTTATACTAATCCAAATAATCAATGTAAGATGAAATTTTAGATAATTACTAAGAGAATCAAATGTCAAAAATACAATTTTTTTTAATGATTTGTCCAAATAAAGTGCTTTGAAACTAATTCTTCTTAATCCCTAGAGGTTTTTGACTATGTTTTCATCTAAAATGTTCTAAAATTGTCAATTCTAGTACAAGCACCAAATTTTAGAAAGAAAACGTTTTTGAACACATGTAATTATAGGATCTTATTGTACACTGGTTTGAAAATATGTGGAAAAAATTTCAAAATTTTCCACCATGTAGATTGCAAGGTATTAACATTTGAATTGACAAAATTCATTCTTTTGCCCTACAAAAAACTCAACAGCTGCACTTCACAATGCCACATTTGTATGAAAAATTGTCCAAAATGGTGGTGACTCTTTGGATTCATTCTTCAAGGCAAGTTGGCTACATCCTTGAAAATTTTTAGATCATTTGGAATTGTACTTATAGGAAAAAAGGAGTAAATAGAAAGAATTAGAGAATGATTCAAAATACTAAATTTATAAGAATTTAATTATGAAATTGAAAAATGCCCATTTATCCTATGATTTATCTTGGGATTTATCCTATGATTTTATTTTTTTCCAAAAATATTGAAAATTTAGTAAGACAAAGGACTTTAAAGTTTATTTTAGAATAGAAAATCCATAACTACCCACAAATACAAAATCCCTTAATCAGCTTTTGACTCATTGATCAAATTGGGATTATCCAAATCTGTCCACGTATATAAAACTCTAGAGAAACCAATTTCAAATTTTTATTTTTGAAAAAGGTGATTTTTAATGATCTATTTGGATTGCCTATTTACAGAAGAAAAAAAATGTGTTAGGCCATAACTTTTGACATTAGAGGATTTCTAGACTCAGGGAGGGCCGCTTCAAGCAGATGCATCAGAAACTGCCCTCCCTTGCACTTTTGGAGAACGGTTGTTCTCGACCAAAAAATTAAAGAAATAATAATAATAATAATAATAATAATAATAATACTTTACTCTTGAAATGCAAAAAAAATAGAAAAAAAAATTCATTTTTTCTTTTGAAAAAAAATTATTTTTTTGGACATGGCAGTCGCCATGCCACTTCAGTGAACTGACCAGGTTCCTTGTGGGGATGTTCCCACAATGTAGGAACCCACAACCTTCCCGAGGGTGAAAAAATCCTCTAATGTTGTTGTATTCAAATGTCATAAAAATTTGCTCACATCATAAATAAATGTGGTCCACAACTTCTATCAAAATTTGGACCAAAGATATGTTGTTCAATAATCACAATAGTGTGCTAGAAATCACTATACTGCCAAAATCAAGAAACGAATCCTTTAGAAGTTCAACTCCCCTCAAAAAAATGTAGATAAGATGTCAAAGTATAAGCTATAGTGAACTATATTGTATGTTAGTGTGTGAGCTAGTGATATAGGAATTTATACACTTAATTGGATGTACAATGGTTAATTGATTATAGTATATATTTTACATCCAATCAAATTAACATTCTAAATTGTAATTGTATAGAATAATGTCTTTAATTGATTATAATGTAGAATATTGTTAAATAGTAGGTGAACAATAGGAACTATTGTCCATTTAAAATATTGATAAACATTTTATAAAAAATTAAAAGGAGATTGGATACTATTTTGCCCCTTTTGGGGGAAAATTGACTCTTAGTCTTTTTGAACGAATACTATATATTTTGTAGTTTCAAATTCTAGTCACCAAAGACCATCATTCTACTAGTAATCAAATTGTTTGTATTCATGATATATAACAAAATCCCTTTTGATGAAAACCTTAAAAAAATAGTAAAAGACAAATTCTATAGCACATCAAAATTTTGTCCAAGAGCCCTTAAGTCATTTAGGGATTGAGATAGTTTTATACCATTTGGTTGAATGCAATGTATTAAATTTCATTATATTTTCTATTTTTTAAACTTGAAATTTATATTTCAGCATATATAGCAATGTAAAGTGACAATTTTTGTTATAAAGAATACTTCATTAATAAAAAGTATAAAACATTTTTCTTTACCAACACCCCCCCCCCCCCCCCCCTCCCAAAAAAAAAAAAAAAAAAAAAAAATTAAAGCAATGAAAAAAATTAATGGTTGTATTCTACTAAATCTAGAATTACCTCAAGATTATATCTTACCACTTGACAATTAGCATAATCAACAAATTGAGTATTCACAAAAGATTGTTTGACTTGGCATAATTGATTTGAAAGATTAACAACTTGACTTGCAAATGGATAACTTTAATATGCATCTTTGCATATTCATCTTCTTTCTTGATATTATTTTGTTGGTCATTAGTTAAGGGTGCAACTCCACCAATCTAATCTCTTTTTTCAATGTTTTTAATTTTGAGCTTTTATTTTCTATAATACATTGTAAAAAATATATATTTTATTTTATTTTAAAATACATTATAAATATAGTGAACTTGTAATTCAAATTTGAATTGACTTTTTGTAATCATATGGATTAACTTTCAAATCCTTGAAATGGCATACTTATATTTTGTACCCTCTTGAAACTATAATCATTCTTTTTCAATCTCTTTGAAAAAAAATATTTGTTATTTTCAAAACCAATTCAATCTAGAGTTGTATTAGGACAATTTATTTATCTAGTATATAGTTGCCAAATATTGAAAAATCAATGATCACTATAATAATCTATACTAATTAAACCTTAAGGTATTATTGTTTATAAGATAACAAGCTCTTTCTACCAAATTGACAAAATTTCATTGAATTCATTAACATAATTGTTGTTAGATTGAACTAAGTTTTACCTTTGCATTTGCTTAAATTACCCTTAGTAGACCAAGTAATTATTGAGTGCCCAATTGAATATTTGGGTTTCTACAAAGTCAATTTTGAATGGATCTTTCTAAAAGTATGACACAAGGTGCAGATGGAGATGTACTCCTTCTTTAGGAATGTAATTATTCTAATGATTGGATGCCTACATTGATAATTATGGTGCCTAAGTTTTGAAGATAGTCTGGACAAATCATAAAAATCATCTTTTATTTTTGTAATTTTTCAAGTACGTAACTAATATGATGCAAGGGGCAATTATAAAAACAACAATGTATTGTAGTGCAAATTCTCATTTAAAAAGGAGTTAAAGTTCATTGACCCTATAAAATAGGGTCACAAAAAAAATTTATAACTTCAAATACTATAATCTTGAATATATATAGTCAAAATTATGAAAATTTTCTACACATTCCTATGGTGGTTTAGCACACTTTAGTAAGGTTGAATTCTAAAAAATAACTTTTTCTTTTCTTTTCTCATTAGAATACCCTAAATAGTGGTAGATTTTAACAAATTTGTATCCAATTGTATCTAGACCCTTTAGAGGTTAATATTATTTTCAAAGCAAAAACCATTCATCATCAATATATAAATGAAATACAATATAAAATATATGATATAGAGGCTTTTTTTAAAATTCTAGAGCAAACTTACAAGCTAAAACTTCACTATAGTTACATTGATATTTTCAAATTTGATTTGGACTCTGTATTTCATATCTTTTAATAGAAAAATAAATTTTAAAATTCCATTTGTAAAATACATAATATTCTTTATAAAAATTACGAAATAGTTTTTTTTAAAGTTGATTGTTCATTTAATTTGACTTAAAATCATTTAACCTTAAAATGAGTGAGTGACCATTATTAAAGAAAATGATTTGTACATATTTTGAAAGTAAATTGCATTGTAAATAGTTTGGATTTGAACATTATTGTTGTCAATGGTTAATTTCATTTGAATCTAAAATACCTTCATTGCTGATTTGCTTAGTGAAAAAAATCGCCCTTAATGCATACATGTGCAAAAAGCATTTAGATGTTTGTCACAAAGTTTGATTTTTTACTCACATTAAAAAGATTATAAATTAAAAATAAAATTAGTTTTTGTATCTAATTTGCAATCAAAACTTGCAGTCTTGAAGTTTTAGATCACATCCATATTGTTCAATTCAAAATTTTCATGAAATCATTTAGAATTTAGAAGCATTTAATTGTTCAAATTTTGTTGTAAATGCAAAATAAATCATTTATAATTAAAATTTAGTTTGATTGTGTCAAATTATGCAAGTCTAATTAATACACTAAAAGATTCTATAATTTCCTCAGATGGTTTATAAAAATGTTTGTATTTTATTTATTGTAATACTAGAAATTAGACATTTTTATAAAATGAAAATGGTGAATGTATGCACCTTTTTCAAGTAACAAATCTCATTCTTTTGGAAAATTACAAGAGAAAAAGAAAAAGAAATTTTAGTTATCTTCTTAAATGTTGAAAAATTTATGTTATGAAAGATTGTTATTTGGACCATAGTTTCAAATAAAGTTGTAGTTTGGCAATCCAACAGGATGGAAATATATCCAAAAAATTTCCCTTTCATGTACTTAGAACTTTTTATAGTATTTCATATAAGCATAACCATTATAGATTGTCTTCCTAATAACCTTTTAATATACATTTTGTGGATTTTGTTTAACATTTTAGAGCAGGTAATTTTAGGCTTATATAGGTAGGGATGCAATTGAGAAGGCATATGAAGACCTTAAATGTAATCTATATAAAAGTTTTCCCTAAACATTGACCTTTATTCATTTATAAACTTTAACAATTTTCAAAAAAGAATTTAAACTCGTACAATTATAGAAATATCAAATATTTGTACATCGAAGGATTTTTTCCTTCAATTCAATCTTAATATATTCCATGTTTCAAAATCATGCCAACATCAATCATTTATATGAATTGTTTTACAAAAGAGACAAAAAATAACGAAAGAATGAATACCTAGGGTAGTAGGCATAGGCAAAAGACAACCTACTAAATTGATCTTGATACATGGTTATTTCATTGCCATGTTGAAGACTATTTTTAAGAATTTGATTTTGAAATTTTTACATGAAATAAATAAAAATTAGCTTTTGTTGTTTACAAATATAATTTTGCACATCATTGAAAAGTACTTAACAAATACAAAAATTGAATATTGTGGTTTTAATCAAACTCTAGTTATTGCATATATTAGAATATGAAATACTCATGCAAGCTATAGATATTTTTTGTCTCACTAATAATTAATTGAGTGGTCAATTTATTTGGATTTATATAGTGTTGAAAATTAATAAAAATATGTACAAAATATTGCATTTGTAAAGGCAAATAAATCTAATGCAATATTTTTATACCTCATTTATATTATTGATTTGTAATTGTTGTTCCAATCTTTCCTCTGTACATTGAGTTTCAAGCGCTTGGTACCTAAAAAAATGAGTTAAAAAATTAAAGCAATCAATTGACTACTTGACATTTAGAATAGAATGTTATAATAAGAAAATATCAAAACTAAAAAAATTGTTAACATATTAGAATGCAAAGTATTATGAAATCAAAATGTATTAAATCTAAGTGAAAGAATTTTATATTCATATCTCAAGTCATATTTTAAACAAACTTAATATAAACTTGTATATGATTTTTAATATGCAAGAATAAAGTTTTTTATCCAATCAAATTCCTAACTAATGAATAGATCATTTTATAGTTGTTGCCTTACTTTTGACATCATTTTCAAGTACAAAATATATCTCATTTTCATAAAATAAATTTATTGTTTTTAATTTGTATAATCAAAGAAAAAATCACTACTATCCAAATTTTTTTAAATGAAAAACTAAATATGAGCACAATCCATTGTCCACTATAATCTTAGTCTCAAAAAATTTTATTAGAAGAATGTGCTAATATTTTCAATATCAAATTTTCTTTCTTTTTTTACCAAAAATTGTAAAATATAATTCTAGTCAATTAAGTAAATTTTGTTTTTTAAAAATGACCAAAATTTTAGATTTGGCATTTAAAGGTAGATATATTTGAAATTTTTTGGTGAGTTTTTATTGAGTTTGACTAGAAACAATTTCTAAGAAATATCTCTGAATTTTTGTTTTAAAGATGAAATGGAAAGTTCAGGAAGCCATATTTATTTATTGTACATTTAAATTTTGTTTAATACACCTTGAATGAGCATTTATAGACTAATGAATAGATGTTAAAAAAATAATTACTTCCATTATTTACATTTATTTTGGTAGTTTGGCATCAAAAATTTTATATTATCTTTAAATATAATGTCTAATAGAAAAATATTTTAAAGAAATTATACAATTAATTGATTTTTATAAAAATCTTTGTTTTTTTGAAGAATTTGTATGTCATGTTTATGCAATGTGATAAGTTGTTTCAAGTAGTCATTCATTAATCTAACAATAGCTTTTATTATTATAGTTAGAACACTTGATGACTTTATTTTTGTTTCTTGGTTTGCAAAATCCTAATAACAAAAATTCCACTAGGAAGTTGCGAAGCATAATAGTAAATATACAAATTATGTGTATAAAAGAAATTAGATATGAATAATTATACAAGTTATAAATGTAATGCAAATGTAACTACATCTACAATAGTCAACTCATATTACAATTTAAAAAAATCTATGTTATCATATTAAAATAAAATATTTCATATTTTGGCTTTATAAATTATTTATTTAAAAGAAAATATCATCTTTTACAAATTGATTATTTTTTTGAGAATTAAAAGAAGTATACAAATTCAAATTTTCAAATTTCAGATTTATTTTGTAAATTAAAAAATTTAGCCTACACTTACTTGTAATGCTTGGTGCAAAACTGCAAATTAGCATTAGAACTTGTATTGTCATGACTTCCAACATTGGCAAGGAAGACTGCATAAAAAGTCTCTAATTGTGCTTGATCATAAGCTTTTTCATGCAATGTAGCTTTATATACTTCAGACAGAGCATTTTGTAAAGTCACAATGATATCCTTTTTTTCTTTTACTACGATTTGGAGTCTCTTTGTGCTTGATTGTGCAATATCCATCTATATTCATGACATGTTAAATCAGTATTTTGCATAAGACTAATGCAAATAGAAATGATTATAAATAGTCATCTATATAAAAAATGTAGTTCATTAAAGTTTTAATTATAGAAAAAGCTGAAATTTGGTAGAGGTAATAATTTAGCAATAATTTTTTGTTACATATGAAATTTCTATGTAAATGTTTAATTTCTTTCACATAATGGCCACATGCCAAACAAAAATCTAAAATTGATATAATGTGTTAATTTAGGCTTACAAAATGAAAAACTTGAAGTTACATGATTCCTATACAATTGTAAGCTGGTCATTTTGGCTATAACAATGATCACAAACTAGGATGCCTAAATGTCACTGTAAACTTTACAATTCATTGTCTATAAAAGAATAAAAATAAAATAAATCTCTTAGCAAGATTATAAGCATTTGTATTTTGCATATTTGTTAAAAATAGGTATTGTTAAATAAATCTTGAAGATATCACATTGATATTTTGGAATGAACCTGTTGAGTTGATGTTGAGTCTTTTGGTGTTGATAATGTTCTAAATTCTTCAATTGCACTACTAAACTCAATTTCTTTTCCAATTGGATTAATCAAGAATTCTCCATCACTATTTTTATTCTCCATTAAATAATTGAAAGATCCAATTCTCTTGGAATCTTGCTATTTGCACTTGAATTGATATGATCTACAAATACTTGCAACCAATTTTGCACAAGATTTCTTCATTTATTTACTATTAATTGTTAAAGAAAAAACTTAAAAAGCTATTGTCCCAAAATATGTTCAAATTATAATTTTTTAATAAATAAAATTGTTGTCAAGTTTAAAGTAGAATAGCATAGAATTGCATATTCATAGAACTTGCTAGACCAAGTATCAAACAAAACTACAACTCAAAATACATAATACATAATTTCCTATCAAGTAATTGAGTGTTGAAGTATTCAAGTTGTTTCTTACAAAAAGATAAAAATGCCATATCTATCTTGTAATTGAAAATCCAATTATAATTTAACAAATAATATGCATAATAAAGTTTTATTACATTAGATTCTATTGGAGTAATTAAAAAAAAATTTATAACATTTTCTTTATATCTTATTCTATAAACATTGGCAATTTTAGATCAATGATACATCTGCTTGGTTTTAACTACCATCATTGTAAAATAAGGTACTAAGATAAGAGCATTATAGAAGTGTATTTATTTAATTTTTGTATACAAAACTACTACCATAAGTATGATCGGATGAAGTAAGAAAATGAAGCACTAAAAATGAAAGCATTAGTATAATTTTGATTTTAAGCCTATTATCCTATTTAGAAGAGTGATAACAAAAAATCATCAACTATTTTCCTTCATAATTCAATCAATTGATAAAAATGATTTAAATGATCTAATTTATTTCCAAAAAATCTAACTAAGGCTCTATTGCTTTCTACACTACCAATGATGCCCATGGAAGATTGAAGGTTTTAATGGTCCATTTCTTGCTCAAGATACTTTGGTAGCATAAACTCGACCTTCAAGATAGATATGGGGACCTCAAAAGGGTAGTCCTCTAAATTAGTCACCTATCTAAAGGAAACAAGCATATAATGAATTAATGAAACAACAAATATGAACAAAGTATAGTATAAAAGCCACACATTAAATGAGATTTCAAGCCATAGAAAAGTCGTTTTAGGGTTGTTACCCTTGTTGTGAACTAGTGCACTTTTGTCAGAATACAAAATAATTTCAAAAAATAATTTCAAATGAATTAAATAATATTATCTCACGCAGTCATCTTTCCACCACGTGGCAAAGTTCCCATATTTTACACAATCTAGGAACTTGTAGTCTTATTGAGGAACTCAATTTCATCTAATGCTAGAAACTAGTCCTCTTACCAACAATTACTATGAGAAACTCTTGTTTCAAGTGATGGATTTTAGGTGACGTCAAATGTAAGTATGTAACAACCCATGTTTTTATGTCACAATGTCGTCTAAGGTGACATCAAGATGTTACATTGGACATCATTGTTGACATAAAAATAGGGATTGTTACATTCAATGTCACGTAAAATCCGTTAGCTTAGACGTAAAAAAAACTTTGATTTCTTATAGTGAATGATTCATCAATTTTTGAGCACACACTTAGTTGCATTTATAAACAAGTGGTATGAGCATGTCTTGACTAAATGCTTATGGCCATTGATCTATGAGTAGAAATGAGCTAGTCTACAATTACTTTGACTCTTGTATCCAAGATCTCTACATTACTCTATATATCTCCTAAAAATCACATGAGTATAAAAGTTGAAATGCTCACCATTGTGCTCCACTCATGCTCTTTGTGTTCCGCTTCAAAAAGAAAAGATAGGTTGTCTATCAAAGATTCTAATTTGTTGAACAAAGTTTGAATAAGTTATTATAACATGGACAGTAAATATATACCTTGGCTACTTTATAGTTGGAATAAAGAATGAATTATTATTTGCATGAATCTTCAAGAATCGCTAGAAGTAAAGGCATTAGCGATGGAGGACTACTTGACAATGGAACCCAAGGATTGATTATATGCTTGTCAATGAAGAGGATCCATTTAGACCCATCTCTAAGATTTGGTATATCTCCAAGACTTGGTATTGGTAGGTGAATCAACTTAATGCCCTCATCATCAACCACAAGCAAAGCAATGGACCAAGGGGACATTAAATTGTCAAATACACTCCATAGAATGCCATAGACAATGTCATTTTTTACAAAATGATAGTGTCCTTATTTGAGGCAACTGGGCTACTATATGCACTTGCTCCATTGCCATTTTTCCTTCAAAATTTGGCTTCTTCTTGACAAGAGCTCTTCACTAACTCCACTACTTCTTTGTCTTGCTTATCTACCTTCACCACACTTGCTCCATTGCCAATGTCCATTCTTGATTCATTATAGTGAAGTAGTGCATGTTGAAAAAAGGTGGTGAAGTAGAATTTTTTTCCTTTTTAGAATTGCTCTAGTGCTATTAATTTGAATCATTTACCAACCAATGTTGGTGCAATGAAGTCCAATGACATCCTCTATACTCAATTTTGACAATGTACTTTGATTCAACTCTATGAAATTTTCGATTAGAGATTTGTTAGTCATAGTTTTTGTACAATTGTCGGATGAATTCATCACCTTCTATTGGTTAGAGGGTGCGTTTCAATTCCCTTTGTAGGAATCAAATCGCTATATAATCCATAGAGTGTGGTATGTATGGGTTCTTTTGCTTCTGGGTGTTTGAATTAGTTTGAATTGTTGTTGATTAAGTTGTGAAGAGGCATTTCAAATTTACTTTGGAACAAGTATATTTGGAAACCCTAAATTTATTTCAAGGACCAAGGGAGTATTTGATTTTTTTTCTAGAAATAAGGTTCAATGTATCCTAAAAATTTAAATATTTGACAAGACTTCTTTATCCCAAGAAATAAGTAAAAAATTATTCAAAAACTTGGACATCTATTTTTAGAATTTTCCCCACCAAATCGATCTATTAAAGAACATTCAAATATTAGAGCAAGACAAATCCAATCTTTCCTTGAAAGAAAATCTTTGACAACCACCAAGATTATGATGGTTTAGGACCTCTAAATCCAAAATTCAAATATTCCATTGGTAGAAGTTAACCTTGGAATGAAGCGACAACCTAAAAGTGTCAAATGAATGACAAAGAATCTCCCTTCATAAGATGGAAGTACAAATGTTCATCCTTAGAATTTTGTAAGAAAAAGGTGTTTTGTATAGTTATTTGATCTCCAATGAAAGCGTTTGTGGTTTTTTAACCCCTAAAGTCCTAAGGCTATTTTTTTTTGCAAAAATCAATCAAAACTATTTCTGATGCATTTACCTAAGAAAAAAAAATTAGAATCTAACTATTAGATCTTATACTATACTTGTCTAAAATCATGTGGTAAAAATTTCACAATGTTTGACCATATAGATTGAGCCCATATGAACCTACCCAAAATTCATACCCGAGACTTGTTTGGTTTAGGGTAGGATTTAGGGTAGGGTTTAGGATTGCTTTCTGGTACTGTGTGAATTATTTGTCTATAGTGATCAACCCAACGTTCAACCATGTTTAAACAATTTCTATTATCTAATTAAATTCTTTCCCCTTTTCCATCTCACTTTTTCTCCAACTGGAATTCAAATGCTGGAATAACTTAAAGAATAGCAAAACCCTAGTAAAAACAATTCTGTTGTTATTAGAAGTATTGTATTTTACTTGAATAATCTGATTGAGCTTGGGAAGCCTCTAATAAAATGGGAAGGAAATCAAGGAATAGTTTAGAAGATGATAACGAGGGTTCCATATCCATTTAGCCTTTCAGTGGAAAAGAGTCTTGTCTACACAATAGTAGGAATATCACAAGGAGAGTGAGCTTGAGTTCTATGAGTTTGTTGAACACCACGTAGGGCTATGCACCAAAAATTCAACAATACTTGTTTAATTTTCTTCTCCACTCAAAAGGGTGAGTACAAAAGTTCAATTTGACCTCTCTTATTACTATTAGACTCCCCCTGAAATAGGGGATTATATGGTGAAAAGGCAAGGGTTGAACTTTGCCTAAAGCAAACAATTAACCATGATTGAAAAATCAACCTTGGTAAGCTCTAAGTCACCATGAGTGAAGATAAAATGACGAAGCTTTTTTTTCACATTAGAAAATGCTTTTGAAACACCAACCATATAAGTGGTTGTTGCATGAATTTTTAGAGGAACAATGAATCAATTATAAAATTACAAGGAGAAAGTCATAGTAGAGGCTATAGGTTTCAATTTTTGGGTGAATATGAAATCCATTTGATGCATACTAAGATGAAGCATTAATAGCATCAAAATAATGTCAAGATACAAGATAAAATAGAACAAAAAATTTACCAAAAATTTACCAAAATTCAATCCCTTCCAAGAGTACAACTTTCAATATAGAAGCTAGACTAGGAAATGACCTATAAGAAGATTTACAAGTATTCTGAGGAATTAGGATTTCTCTACTCTAAGCAAACAATACTTTTAATATACAACTTTATTCAATTATTATGCTCTAGGACAATAATATTCACATGAACTAATTTTGGACTTTCAATTTTGTTTAAAAGACCATTAATAAGGAAGTTCACTTTGTTTTAGATAAAAATTAATCAATGTGATGATTATACACTAAACTATTTCCAAACTACTCAACAAGTATGATTGTCATCTAACTTCCACTCCACATTCGTCCATCTTCCATACATTTCCATCTATGACTCATCCAAATGTTTGTGCTAATCAAATCACATTCATCTAACATTTATAGTAGAGGATGCTTACACTATTTAACCCATAAAGTTCCTTGACTATATTATTGTTAAAAAAGGCTCCAAAATTGCCATTTCTTGTACAAGTTTCAAATTTTAGAAAAGAAACATATGTGGACACATGTAACTATAGGATCTTATAGTACATAAAGTTTGAAAATATGTAAAAAGAATTTCAGAAATTTCTACTGTCTAGATTGCAAGATATTAACATTTGAAGTGACAAAAATCATTTTTTTGTCCCTACAAAAAATCAGGCAGTTGCACTTCACAAGGTCACATTTGTATGAAAAAATGTTCAAAATGGTGGTGCTTCTTTGGATTAATTCTTCAAGGCATGTTCACTATACATTTGAAATTTTTTTAGATCATTTGAAATTGTACAACATTTAGAAAAAAAAATAGTAAGTAGAAAGATGTAGAAAATGATTCAAAATACTAAATTGTTAACAATTTATTTATGGAATTGAAAAATGCCAATACCAATTATTGCAATGTTTAATAAACAATCTTCACCTAATGTTTTAATTTTTTTTCAAAAATATTGAAAATTGATTTCAATAAAAGACTTCAAAGTTTATTTTGGAGTAGACAATCCATAACTACCCGCAAACTGAAACACCTCATAACTTTTGAATGCAACAATTTTTGAAGCACAAAATTGGAATCGCATCCAAAATTCGAAATATTTTTGGACCCCACTATACAAGCAACAATTGATGTAGTTATCAAAGTGTATTGCAGCCTTTCGGGGACTGGTTCTCCTGAAAAAGTAGAAGACAAATTTAGGTCATTAAGTTATGAACTTGAGCTCTTTTTTGGAAACAATTCGTGAAACAAGAAGGTGCCACCTGATTTGAGAGCCCATTTTGTTTGAAGTAGTGAGAAATAGCTAAGTGGGCCTATTCTTCCGCAACCTTCAGCTTACCTCCACTAGCACTACGAATGACACCCACTTGCTCCAAAAATTCCTCATTTCCAAGTCCATCAATTTTCAATTTCTTCTGAATAGATCTCTCACCCTCACTAATATGTGGTCCTTCTTGATTTGACTGGTTTCTCATATTCCTTCAAGAATCTGTGTACATCTTCATCCTTAAAGAATGTTGTAATCTTGTCCATAGCCTATGCAAGATTCAACTCTGCCCAACACCATATTTCTCCGCCCTTCAACTCCATAACAATGTTTCCATCGTAGGAAGTGTGTAAAAAGATGCCTTTTGGGAAATCAAAGTAAGCATACATCAGCTTGGAAAGGGGATTACTAACAAACTCTAGCTCTTGAAGAAGGAAAAAAAAATCCAAAATACCTCCTAGCACTATTGTGGGAAAGTACCTTTCCAACATCAAGAAGAAGAAGAATCCACACCTCTAAGCTTGTAGTATAAGGACTACAAACAAGCGCCGTAGCGCATGAAGTCAACCATAACTACATATTGATCCATCTTTCCCTGTAGCTCCTTATATCCTCTAGTTACCTTGCCCTTACTATCCAAGAAGTTCTGAAAATCAGTGGAGTCATAGGTATCGTCAAGGATACAAGAAAATAAGCAGTATCTTGGCTTCTTCAACACATCATCCAAATCCTGTAGGTCTTTAATTTTGTATCCATGATTTCCCTGGGTGTAATGAAAAAATTGGAGAAGAATGTCAGGGAGGATTATAGCATCCACACTCTCCAGATTTGTTTTCTTCGGTTGGCAATAATCCTTGTCCTAGAATTTTCGTAAATCACTTAGTTCCTTAACTTCCTCAAACACCTTCCTATTCAACTTTCCCATCTTAAGGTCATCAATTGCTTTTGGTTTTGCATCCTTACAAACTTTCTTCATCTTAAAGTTCCCACCTTGAGCCACCGAAGAGTCGGCCACAAGATCGAATATAGTCTTGAAAGCTGTGCCAGTAGTAGAACTATAGAATAATCGCTCCAAATAATGGACTGTATCAAGCTTAGTTGTTAACTAGAGTTGATGCCAGTCCTTTCCCAATACACATTGGAAAGCAAAATCAAATTGATACTTTTCATATGTGTCGTCCAAATACTTCATGTCCATAAGTTTGTCAGCATCAACATCTCCAAAAGACCCATTAAATAATTTTAAACATGCATCCATATTCAACTTATCAATGGCCTCCCTCAAACTCCGCTCCTCAAGAGCACTCCTTGCACAATGAAACACACATTGAGGCACTCCTCTAAACAACCAAAAACTTTTCATAATAGTCCCTTTGTCAGGCACAAACATGTGCCTATAGACAGACCTATGAGGTTCAAAATCCACCAAAAATTCCTCCACCTCCTTCGTAGTCCAGATTGGGACAAATCTGATACTATAATTGGGATTCTTCGACAATTTGTGATAGTTAGCCTTATTATTCAAACAAGCCAAAAGCATATGACATGAAAACCCTAAGGCATCCCTTTGCCCACCATCCAAAATGAGCCAAGCAATAGAATCATCAAGCACATCTTGTAGGTGAAAGCTGCCCACACGCATAAAAGAACCAAAGGCCTTTACTTCCGATGGTGTGAAGTCAAGAAGATTGAACAACTTCCAAGATGTCTTGAAAACCACTTTCTTCCTGTGTATTGCAAGGTAAGATATCCAAACCAATATAAACATAAACTTCCCTACACCAACAATACCTTGGAAAATGAATCTTTTACTCTCCTTGGCCTTATCCAAGATCTTCATCAAATCTTCATAGCATTTGTGAATCCAGATCAAATATCCCCTTTGCATCGGAAGATTTCCCAATAAATCCCTACAGATTGCCAGAAACTTCTCCTAGGAATCTCTAGAAATTGTCTACAACTTCTTTTGCTCATACGCCAAGAAATTTTGCCCTGTCGATCGAACAAATTCTTAAACGAGCGATCCAACTTCTGGAAGTGACTTTGATTTTTTCACCGATTGTCCTTCTATATACAAACTATACTATAAGAAAAAGAAGATAGGGGGGTAAAAAGGAGAAGATAGGGGGTAAGAAGACAGGAGGCACACGAAAGTCACAAAAGTTATCATGGAAAAGTGTCAATGACCAAGATTACATGCCCATAATTATAGCCCCGAAGATGAGCATCATCACAAGAAACCCTTGATTGGGAAACATACCTGCAGGTTGCATGAATTCCTTCAAAACACTAGAAGAAACCCATGTCTAAGTTGACAAATTTTTCTAAACATCTAATATAACAAGTTGTGTTTTTATATCAACAATTACGTCCACTATAATATCTTCATGTTATAGTGGACGTAATTGTTGACATAAAAACAAAGCTTATGATATTAGATATTTAGAAAAATTCGTCAATTCAAACAAGTATGAGTCTCGATTTCATCACTTGGGACTTAGTCTTTATTTTTTTTATTCCTATAGTTTTGAGTGTGGTTTTAGGTGAGAAAAGACCAAGAATGCGTGTTGAACCAAAACTTGTGCTGCACATACCAATACACCCCCTAGTCACTTTATGCCTAGTTTTATACATATACAATGCAAATCCATATGTAGATAGGATAGAAACCCACTTTTTGTACATAGTAAGTGTATTTAGTAGAAATTTTCCGATTATCTCCACCTACCTTTGCAATAAGATACAAATTGGCTAAAACTAGTCTAAAGAAATCTTATAAGAACCCTAGTATAGATTTCCCATGATAGGTTTCAGTTTCCCTATTCCATTAGCGAAACAATAGAAACCCCAATTGTTAGCCTACAGGTGAAGGAACTCACACTGGAGCATCGAAGGGCATCTACAATCTAAGTACAGTGATTCAAAGCAGAAGTCATGCCAAGGGGCCGATGAAGCCATCACTTTGCCAAGATTTTCCTTTTTGTAGAAGATTTCCTATTTTACCGAAAGTTAAAGGAGGTAACAGGATTTGTTCTCCTTCTCCATGGATGCAAGGTAAAATTGTAAACTTGCACAATTATTGAGGAATTCTATGAGAGGTTCTTCAAAAAGTCTTGGTTTTTTCTGATCATTCTAGATCTTTTTCGAAGTAGTCAACCGCTTGAATCCGACATGGTAAAATTGTGGAAATTACCATGAGTGTAGTAAAATCTCACTAAAAATTAGTATAGCTTTTTTATATTTATAAATCACTCCAACAAATTTCGTGATATTCCGATAGTATGAGATGCCAAAAGTAGCAAGATCCTCCAAAACCGGCAAATTCAAGGATCAAGTATAGAGCTAACCGACGTATCAGAAGGACACGACATTGGAATAAAACAAAATTAGGGACTTTTACAACTTCCTTAAACTTACCTAAGAATTTAGGCTAGTCACTTTTGTCAAACAGTGAAAACTCCAAAACTTCAATTTTTATCCATTTGAGGTTTCTAATCATTGTTAAGATTCTTTAGGATTCTAAAGTTGGAAAAGGAAGTTCGAGGTGCTTTAGACTAAAAATGGAATTCTAAAGCCATTGGCACAATCCATTTTCCATTTGGAGTATTTCTCCAAAAGTTAGAGGTTTGGACCAATGTAGAAGTCAAAATTGAAAGGATTAGGCTGAAAATCTCAAGTGATAAGATTACGATTAGGAAAAAGAGAGGGAGTGAGTACCATTGGAAATGTATGTAAGGGAGCTCATTTCCCTCTCACAAACCCCCCTTGTAGCCACATTTTGGCTCACTTTTCACATTTGGGTCCATTTAGTTGGATTTTGGTCATTTTAGGCCACGTTGCCAAAATTGTGTGGTTTTGGAGCATTTTAAGCTTTGTTGTCACTACTTTTTAAGCTTGCTTTGAAGGACATTGGATTCCCTTCAAAGATTGCTTTGTTTTCTTGCATTGAGGTCCTTTGAGATATTATTGTTGAATTTTGGGAAACTTTCAATTAACCCTAGAGCTTATTCCCCACTGTACCTTAACGATACCACTTTGGGGGGACTCTAGTGCTTGACATGTAACCTTGAAGTGTTATTTATATTGCCAAGTTATCATTTATTGTAGAATTTAGCACATGGTGCAAATACGATGAAGCTTTGACTTTGGTTCTTTAGAAGTTGGGAGAATTCTATAGTATTTTGCAAGAGGTTATGGCGAAGCTATAGCCTTTTATGTTTAGAGTTTTGGGCGTTAGAGAAATTATGGCAAAGCTATAGCCTTTTATGTTTAGAATTTTGGGCGTTAAAAAAAATCACGGCGAAACTTTGGTTCTACAAAGTCCTAGAAAACTCCATAAAAACTAATTGCTAGTTGACATTTCCATTTCTTCACTAGTTACCAAGTTTAGTTTCCAAAACATCATTTTGAAATATCAGATTTAGCCTCCTGTAGACTACGTTGATACCAATTCGGATTTATTCAACTAATAGTTAAGTTTGTTCCAAGGAAGGTTATTAAATAGGATTGTTTCTAATTATACCTAATTGGCCTAAACAAACACCAAGTATAGACTTCAATTTTCATTTGTATTCCAATTACTTTAATTAAATAAGCTAATTTTTATCATTTTTTATTTCCCATTTCTTCTTATTTTTATTTAATTTATGTTTATCTCCCAAATTGGATTCAGCATTCTCTTTTCCTCGATCTCAGTCTTTTCCTCAAATAGCTTCTTCACTGCAACTGTTCTTTCCACTCCGACTTGGCTCTGCAGCTGCGGCCTTCTTTCTCCGAATCGGACTAGGCAATTGTTGCTACGCTTTCTCAACCAATTTTGTTTTCTCACCTGACACTACAACAATTGCTACTTCTCTCACCAAATTGGAATTTTGCTTCTCAGTTTCACACTTCAATTTCTCATAATTCCGACATTGACAGAATTTACACTTACTCGCACTCAACTTGGGCAATTTCTCTCTCTCCATTTTCAGACCTTTCTCTTATTTAATTCACACATGGGATGCTACTCTCATACATGCCAATCATATACACTCCAGCTATCAAATTTTCCGACTTAGCAGCTCACACAGCAAATTGAACTCACAGACCAACTCTGGAATTGATATTAACCATCACTCTCTTCAATTATCAACACCTACTAGGAATAATCTGACACTGCAACCAGATTCATCGACTCTCCAATTCGGATTCCAAAATAGCATTACAGCTTATAACATCAACTTCCGACTTGGACTCAAACATCAATTACAACAAATTAAATACTTCAAATAGGATCAGACAAATCACATGCACTGCACAAATTACATTCCCAACTTGTCACACAACGTCTCCCACATACACAGAACACCAATTTGACAAATAATTCTTCATATTGCTGAATTGGTGAAAATATCACCGTTCACAACGACTTGAGCTCACAGCTTCAAAATTTCCGATTTGAACTATTTCCGCTGCACTCTAACTTGCCTACTTCCCACTACTCGGTAATATCTTCAACTCCCTGCAAGTTCACTCTCTCCAACTAGGAAACATTAAACTTTGTTAAACTGCAGCTACATCCACATACTAACAGAATATCTTCGCTCCAACTTGTTCTCTCCCTCGAACACATTCTCCATATTCCAACTGAACTTCCTGCACAATGCACACCCTGCACAACTTTCCGACTTGGACAGACTCATGCCATTCACCTTGACAACCTCAGCTTCCAACTAAGACTCCCACAATCAAGCATACATTCACACAAAATCACATACATACCAAAAACCACAGAAACATACGCAGCCAACTTGGACTGGGACTCGCAGTGGACACTCTTCAACACTGGGTGCAAACCAAATTGGAATGACCCCCTAAATAGCACAGACCAGCGGTTCCTTAACCAACTTGGCAGCACAACCACTTGCAAGTTCACTAACCGACTTGGCAACCATCCACGAACAACCCAACACCCATCGGGATGTAAACCACAACCATTCAACTAAGAATTAACAATTGCCTAACACTTTCATTTAGATCAGCCATTTTGAATTTGACACATAACAAAACTCCAAATTGGTTAATAATTCCGACTCACTCACTGATTCGACCCAACCAGAACTCAACAGATCAACTGCTTTTCAAGAAATACTATTTGGAAACTAAAATCATGCCATACAAACACCCCTAAAAATGACCAAATTGGTAAACAAATAACACAAAAAACCCAAACAAAACCCAAACAAACGCCTCAAAATGATACATTCAAAATTGCAAAAATTAACCAACTAGGCCATCTACACCTCCCAAAGCTAGAATGTACCTTGAAAACGTCATCTTAAGAGAGCCATGGAAAGATCATGTACAAAAGGTTGGAAGGAAGGGCCCTCAACAAAATTAGCAAAGTTGGAGAAGGGACATTTCCAAGCATTTAAGATTCTTGTTGTTTTTGTATTTATTTTTATTTTTTGGAATTAAAGACCCAACCTGCAAAACCAAGGACTGCACTTGTAAGGCCAAGGACTCGAGTGATGAAGCCAAGGACCCTACTGGTGAAGCCAAGTACTGCGCTAGGGAGCTAAGGAAGGGTCCTGCCAACTACCAGCCACTACGTGTACCGGATACATCTCCGTCAATACGGGAGGTCCGTCCTATTGCAAGCCGCCACGTGTCGTACAACCATCACCGTGAAGGGAGAAGTGGCCCGTTCGGTGGCTCTGGCTAACCTAGTATTGGTTCAAAAATTTGCCAAAAAATTGATTGACAACCTTGCTTTGACATAAACAAAAGACTTTTCCAAACTAAAATAAACTTTGGGAAGTAGAAGAGTTGCATAAATTCAAAGTAGGAAGTCAAGTAGAAAAGAAATTAGGGGATTAGAATATAAACAAATAATTAAAAATCTTTAGAAGTAGCAAAAACTCTCAATTTGACATTGAAGAGGTAGGAGACTTAGAACTCACTAATGCTAGAGTGAAGGAGAAAAATGAGTGATACAAGTGAGGATTGAGTATGTGAAGAAAAATTTGAAAACTAGACAAAGAAGGGATAAAGTTAGAAGGAAATTGTAGGAAACAAGTTGGACCATTAGAATTAGGATTAGATAATAATTGACCAAGCAAAAAGATAAGAAGTCCAAGGGTCAATTATTATTTGGAATTGAAATTCAATTATTTATTCCAAGAGGAGTCAACTCTTGGGATAAGCAAATAATTGAAGGGGAATAGTGTTAGAAGGGGAAAGAAGACATAGGAGATAAAGAAAAGGAAGAAGTCTAAATTAACAAACTTGTATCAAAAGCCCTCTTTAAGCAATGAGCACAAATACACACACAGCTTCAACCATGGCAAATGATAGAGAATTTGAAGGAGTGTACGACTACCTCCACAACGATGCCAATTCCAAGGTAAACTTCTAATTACAACACTTCTTTTTCAATTATCAAAAGTCGGGTTTTATTAAGGAGGACCGAATCACCAAGTGAATTCAGAGGGTCTAGAATACATTTCTTTCAAGAATTAGGTAGCTAGAGTTGTAAAGCATAGTTGTAGGTTTCCAAAACCGTATTACACGTAGAATTTGGAGTTAAAACGGGGAAGATAGAAGAGGATGAAGTTTGAAGGTCATATGGGATGAACTTAGCCAATTTTCATTCAAGAGGAACAAGATTAGTAAGTTAGATAGAATTAAATGCTTAGAAGTCAAAAGTGGACGTAAAAGTTGATTGTGAATTGTAGAGTGGTAGAAAATCATGGATGAAGTGTGAAGCACCGATTAGCAGTCAAACTTCATCCACTCATAACTCTCACTTGGAAAGTCTAAACTTAGAGTTCTTTAGCAAATAGGAAAGCTAATCTTAAACCCAACAAGAAACCAAAGTCTAAAGTCTAAAAATAGTAATTTAACAAAAGAAGCTCCAATCCATAGAAATAATGAAAGAAGTAAATAAGAATCTTTTGAAGACAACCAAGTAAAAGAATTAGAAGAAGCTTAGGAGGATTCAAAACAATGTCAACTTCATAGAAACACTCAAAACTTCAATAGTTAGAGAAGGATGAAGTTTGGAACAAAGAATGGATGAAGTTAAGTAGAAATCATCCAAGTGAACCTAATTTCAGGGTATGAGGAGTAGTTAGAAGTATAAATTCAGTGTCCAAATATTGGAGGCATTTGAATTAGGGAAGGTGTTGAAAAGAGTGGATGAAGTTTCGATAGCCACTAAAAGCTCCAACTTCATCCGTCCATAACTTTGTGTAGGAAGCTCCAAATCTTGCAAGTCTTATGTTTTTGGAAATGGCATGAGATGTCCTACCACCTCAAGTAACTAAATTTAGATTTTCATCACTTTTATTTAGAAACTACCGTGACCTTAACCTTGAACTAATTGTGGAATTAGTTACAGTAAAACTAGGCTTCTTTGGAGTTCAATTTAAGTTAAGAATATGTAGGAAGTTAGAGAAGATCCATTTCTTGGAAGGCACAATGGACCAATGTGAAGACACCCATACAATAGAAATCAACAAAAACCAAGAATCTGGTTGTGGTTGCTTGTTTACCAAGGGTGGGTAAAAAAGTGCTTACAACATACAAAAATCCCAAAAAACATAGGCTCCTTCTAGTGAAATTACCGCCACCACACCACATCACCTAGAAAGAATAACATCCAAATCGTCCTTAGTGGCTGCTGCAAGTGTAGCTGCTGTAGCAAATCCCTCATCCACCAGTTTGTTGATGTCATCATCTTTGAATTTCATCTCTGGACATCTTTCCTTCAAGACTTTTCAAAGGGCATTGCGCTTATCATCCTCGTCCATTACAAAATGTTTATCTAAAAAAAGGGGCTGCAAAAACAATAACAACGTCAATACAAAGGCCTAGAGAAGAAGACGAGTAAAACTAGTAGCACTAAGCAAAGTGAACGAGAGAGGGGCAAAATGTCTAAGTGAAGTCAAGAAATGGAATAAATTCCTAGTGTGCTTGTTGAGAGAGACAAATCTATGCTTTACAATCCATTTGTGCACTCACATCTGTATGAAGCTTATGTTGAAATCCTAATTGTATAGGGATAAGGGAAAGCAAGAAAAAACAAAAGTAACTAAAGAAAGATTCCTTCTTTTTGGCGAAGCTAGACAAATTTGTACCAAACATGATAGAAACATTGACGTAAACCTTGACAAAAGAAAGTTATTGCAAAAAACATGCTTTACAATCCATTTGTGTTGTCAAGTTAAGCAAAAGTAGCCATTTTACCAAGTGCACCAAATTGAACAAAAGAGAGCACAACAAACTACAAGGGATGGGGGGTGTACCACGAAAACCACACAACCAACACACATGCAAGAAAAAAGAAAAGTAAAGAAACTTACCGGTGTAGAGATGGCAAAGGTGATGTAGAATAGGCATTGAGTGGCATCAAGTGCAGAAGTGAGTGAGCACGCAAGTCAAAAAACACGGTAGAGACCTTTGGCAAAAAAGAGCTAGGAGGGTAAAACCCTAATCAATCATTCGTTGTCTGCCTAGGTTGGGATTATAAACTGCGCCAATTTCCTTAAGTCTTAAATGTTTCAATTCATTTTATAATTTAAAGTTATGTTATAAAAAGCAATATAAACAAATATTTGAAATTGGTGTCTAAACAGAAGTTTTAGATTTAGATTTTTAGATCACATCTGTAAGATTAGATTTACTATTGTTGTCACCAATATTTATAAATAAAATTTGAAACATAAAATTCAAAATTCCTTCAAAAATCATTTACATCTTAAATATCGACAATTTTAATTGAATTTGTTTTGCAATGGATACAACTCTAATTATAATTATTTGTTATTATTTTTTAAAAATTAATTTGAGAGGCTCATTTTTCAAGGTAATTTTTTGAACTATAAAAAAAACAAGTTTTTGAACTTGTCATACTTATAATTTCTAATTCACGCAATAATAGTAGAAAGTAATTTTGACAATCGAAAGTGTTAAAATAATACTCAATTAGTACAAAAAAACTAGATTTAGGGTTTAGGTATGGGTTTAAGATTTAGGATTTAGGTTTATGGTAAGAAGGGTATCCTATAGGTTTTTGAGTTTTGGGGATTCCTATGTATACTTAGATTTAGAGAATATTGCTTTTTTTAGAAATTGACTTTTTAGGGATGACTTTTGGTGTTGACTTTTTGACATTTTGATTGGTTATTTGTTGCTAAGCCTCAGATGGGGATTCTAGAATGGTTTGTCACTTCATAATCAAAGGCTTTATGTAGGAATTATGGATGGATGAAGTTTTGGATGATATAGATTTTGACCATCTATATCTCATGCATAAAGATTCTAATTTTGAATGCCTTACTATGTTGGAATCTTTATTTTAGCCTCTACAATAGAGTGTCAATGAACTTTTTAAAGATAGCTTAAATAAAAAAAGTCATACAATTGTTGAGCTTTTTCATATTACTACTTTTAGAATTTTCAACTTTAGAATGTTGTAGAGGATTAAATTAGCATACCAAAATGGTAAGGTACTTCTTGATTAGACACTGTATGGATGAGATATTGATGGATGAAGTGTCTACTTTTGGAGTTTTATGAACTTTGATCATCCATATTTCATCCATAAAGATTCCAATTCTTAAATGCAATACTATTTTAGAGATTTAGGGTTTAGGTTTTATATGTGTATTCTAAGAGTTTAGGGTTTCAGACCATTGTTGGGATGGAGGCTATCCCTCCATTTTCGCCCCTTGCAATCCCAATGGTGCAATGAAAACTCTTAGGAATTGTGCCATTTAGAAGATGTGAGTGGTTTGACATATGGAGGTGTTTGATTGACTTTTTGAGTGGTGAAGAGTTTGAAAATTCCTAGGTGATCCACCCTCTCATTTGGGATGCTTCCAATTCTTGTGGTATATTTATTTTTGGAAACGGGTGTACTTTTAGGAGATATCAATGGTTGATCTAGTTGCAAATAGGGATTTGGAGTTTAGGAATGGGGAATTGTTAGATTTTTGGGTTTGAAAACTTAGTTTTAACTTGCAATTGTAGAGTTGCAATTGGGCCTATCCCCCTATTTTCAACTATGGCAATTTTAACAATGCAATGAAAATTCTCAATAAGTGTTCAATTTGGGAGATATATAGCATTTGACTTTTAGATGGTTTTCATTGACTTTTAGAGTTGTGAGGAATTTTGAAGTTTTGAAGTGACCTAACTCCCTTATTTGAAGGACTTGTGATTGTTTGGTGTTTTTTTTTTTTGAATGGACATAAGGTTTGGGAGATATTGATGATTTAGTTATAGGTGGAGGTTGAGGGTAGTAGTTCTGGAGTTTAGGGTTGGATGTTGGGAATTGAGGGTTTCAGATTAGGTTTAGGGTAACATATGGCATTAGGAATAGCAGTATATCATGATGTAGACGCAAATGAGTATAGTTTTTTCTAGCATTAGAGGTGTTGCTGTTGCCTTTGATTTTTGACAGGGATGGTGAATTTGTATAGTTTAGAATTTAGGATATATACATAATAGAATTCAAGACTAGGAGGTTGAAGATTGTATTTCTTTTTTTCCTAAGGTGTACTTTAGACTATACCCATTGGTCAAGAAGTGAAGGAAATCCAACAATTTAATTGGTAGAGAGCAAAAATTTGGCCTCTCGGCCTTTACACTAGTGCCCATAGTCCAAAGGTGAAAGGCCTCCAAAGTGCCTACATGACACCAATTCTTGGTAGTTTTGGCGCCATGAATTTGGACTATTGACAAAAGTTTCAACACATTGATAATGGAAACCTAAACTCTAGTTGAAAGGCCAAACTTTTTTTCAACAAAATATTCAAAATTTAACAAAATCAAAGCCATATTAGAGGAGCTTCAAAATAAAGTATGGATTTTTTTCATCTATTGGGTTCAATGTGTAAAGCTTTGATGCTGCTTCATCCGCAAGAATCATTTAGAGTAGATGGTGTTGCCGAGAAGTTGAAGCGTGGGTTGATTGCATTGAAATAATGTAAACAACAATAGATTGCATGACCATCTACTAGCACAGAAAAGCTTAGTAAGATTATATCTTTCTTGCCTCCAATATCAATCTTAGAGGCAATTGATATTTTTATGACCTAGAAGAGTTTGGATGTTTTCTTTGTCTACCACCTAACAAACAAGTCTCTAGGCCATATGAATGCATGCTCATTACTTGAGTTGCTAAACTCACACCAACTGAACATCTACATAAAAATTTATTGTTGACTATTTTTTAAAATTGGGTTGGGAATATTGAGCTTCCCGTGTACGCTTGTCCTGATAGTAGGTTGTGCTCTGGTCTACAAGCAACTACTCCATGCCCACAAATGTATCTATGTTCTCTTTTGAGTGCATTTTGTTTGCCAAGGTGGCGTAGTGAAGGTCCTATATTGTTATGTCCGTGAAGTTTGATTGTAGGGTGATTGAAACCTGAGTGACTGGCACATATGAAGTTGGGATGTTTGTATTGTGCTTATTGGGTTTTTTCAAAAAGAAACTTCAAATTAGTTGGCCACTATACACGGACAAGTTCATTACGTACTTGGTTGCCATGGTGAGCTTTGTAGAGATGTGGTGTAAATTTGGCATCTCGCGCACTAGGGCTTGCATTTGTTCTTGTATGAGCCAACTTGTGGAAGTGAACTAAAGACAATCGTTACAACAACTTGTGAAGTTTTGAGTGTTTTATGTGCATGTTTAGGAATGCCACCATAGGTGCTCATTGAGTGATTTAGGAAGATTTTCCATAGTCATTATTGTTGTGAAGGCTTAGCAGTAGATCTTGGATGGCATATCAGGTGTTAGTCCACAATATAGTATGGTACTGCTTTGGTTTCTAAAGAAATTCGGTTTTAGAATATGCTTGACTTCCGAGATAGGATGCTTACATCTTTTTACTTCCTCGTGTGTAAGATGTCGATGGGATCTTGGATGGGAAGACTAGCAAAGATTAACTTGTGTGGATGGTGGACTGCTGCAAGGAGAAGAGCAACAATTTCTATACTTGAGGATTACCCATAGAGTCAAAAACCGAAGACCTACATTGACCTTAAGCATGGGGAATCCCAAAAGCAACAATGTCCATCATAGGAGGGTAGCTGTGGAAGATTCTTGTAGGGATAATAGGGAAAATATGGTATTAAATTACACCTCAAAACCTCTTGAGCTCAGTAGATGGTCATGTTGGTAGTGCTTGTAATTTTGACGTTTTGTTCCATAAAATGAGCATTGGCTTTAGATGGAATATGAATAGAGCAAAATTAAGGTGCAAAGATCAGAGCTTTAGCCTAGATAATTGCCAATGAGATTTGCTTTGAAACTAAAAGCTTGTAATATCATAGTTTCAATAATTAATGTTATATGGCACAAGGTTGGAATTGTGACCATTGCAATGGATGGCCCTGTGCTTATCCAAATACTATTGGGTTTAGGGTTGTGTCCACAAGATGTAGTGCTATTGTCGTCATGCATGTTCAACTCACCTCGCATATGGAGCTTGTTGAAGGGACAAAGGACTAAGTTCAAGAGTGCACGGGAGCAGGTATATTGTGGTGGGTGTTGAAAGTGTGGCAAAGTTGGAGAGGGAAGGGGAGGAGAACTTCAAGTACTTCAACAATGTGTTGGTGAACCATCTAGAGTGGGGCATTTTCTTTGGGAGTTTTGAGGATTTGGAGGTGGGTGCCAAAATTAGTGAGGGTGGATAGGTTGAGATCTCCATAGCTTCCTTCAAGAGTTTCAAGGATTTGAATGTTGATGGATTGCAATTGGTGGTGAAGGTATGGAAGGAGGGTGTTTCATAGAGAGATTTTGCGGCATTATAGAGGAGAGTGACCACGACAACTCCATATCTGTGCACCAATGTAACGACTATGCAAGGCTTCTAGGGGACAATGGCCAACCAAGGAAGATTGATAGTTTAGGTAATTTTTAGGGTTTGGCCCTTCCTCCCATCCCCCACATCCCCGACGCCCACGACACATCCTTTGTCTTGCTCACTTTATGGTGTTGTTGCCCTTATCTCGCTGCACGCTACTGCATCCGCATTGATCATGGCTAAGACCTTCACGATCACCTTTATGGGCTTGCTCAATCAAGAGGTGTAGACTAATTGCACACTTTTCTTTTCTTTCTTCCATCCCTTCCACCCTAATAGAATTCTATTATTGTTGTCTACACTTGGATGTGCAAATTATTCGACGCTTATGGATTTTGTGGTATGGGCATGCTTGGGGTGAATTTGGTTTAGAGAACTTTCGTTTAGGCATGTGGAATTGTAAAAGAGACTTACATAGATCTAACTTTCAATTATTACTATGCACAAGATTCCCAAACATTTTTTCTTTTAGCTCAATCACAAATGCTACAACAAGAGTATTTGTTGAACAAATGCTCCTAAACATGCAAAATATTATGTGAAGTTGAGAGCTATCTAGGGATCATTTTCTTTATTTTTGGCAACTCTACCAATTTGTGTTGTGAATTGAATTGGAATCTTAGGCTACAAAAAGTGCTAGGATAGACACCCCAGGTGTAAGTACGCTATGCCTAAGCATTTTAGGCAAAACCTCATTGTATTGTTTTGTAGTCAGAGTACAAATTAGTACTTTATGTTCTTGTGCAGAATAGATCTAGGCCATTGATTCTTGATATTAGAGATATACTCGTTTATGATCAAGAAGCCAAATGATTCCAAATACTAAGCAAACCCAATTGAATGTGCCAAGCGATTAAAGGATAAACCATATTGTTCAGGGTTTTAGGATTTAGGGTTACATGGGTATCCTATAGGTTCTTGACTTTTTATTTTTGGGTTTTTATTTGACCTACACCCCATTTTGGGGGTCTATGATTTCAATGGTGGTATTTTGAACCCTTATAATTTCTTAGATTGTAAGATCTAGCAACTTTGACTTTAAAGTTTTTAGGTTTAACTTAGGTATTGTGGATTCATTTTGAAGAATTTAAAATTGAGAGTTCAGTTTTTGGAAAGGGTTTGATGAGGGCTTTCCAAAAATGTCTTTTTGGCTAAAAATAGAAACTTCTATTTTAGACCTTATATGAGAGATTTGGAGAAGTATGAGTTTTGTATATGGTTTGTTATTTCTTTTTAAATTAAATGAAGTTGTAGGCCCTCTTTGTAGGATTCCAAAATGATGTGGCACTTTTGGATTGGACCCCATATGCAAGAGTTATAAGTGGATGAAGTTAGGATTTTTCAAACTTCATTCATCAATTGCCACGAATGAAAGAATGAGATGAAAAAGTGCAACACATTTTTGAAAAGCCATTTCAAGCATCTACAAGGTGGTGCATTTTCCTTATACTAGAAATAAAATTTTAGGAGGGTCATAAGACAAGGGTCCACATTTAAACTTTTGCACAAAAAAAGACGATTGTTTTTTTATTGGATGATGATGTAGGTCTCCTTTGTAAGATTCCAAAATGATGTCGCATTCTTGGATTGGATGCCGTATGCAAGCATTATGAGTGGATGAAGTTTGGATTTTTCAAACTTCATCCATCAATTGCTTCCATAGGAAAAATTGGATGATAAAGTGCAATATAGTTTTGGAAAGCCACTTCAAGCATCTATAAGGTGGTGCATTTGCCTTATGCTAAAAAAAAGAATTTTAGAAGGGCCCTTACATATAAGTCTACATTTAGACTTTTGTACAAAGAAGGGTGATTATTTTTTAATTGGATGATGATGTAGGTATTCTTATGGAATTCCAAAATGACATGGCACTCTTGGATTGGATGCTATATGCAAGAGTTATGGATGGATGAATTTTGGATTATTCAAACTTCATCCATCAATTTTCACCATTGAAAGAATCGGATGATAAAGTGTTATACATTTTCAAAAAGCCACTTTAAGCATCTACAACTCTACAAGGTGGTGGAATTTTATTACACTAAAAATAGAATTTTACAATGGTCTTATTACATGGTTCTACTTGTAGACTTTTAATAATCCTACTTCACGTAATGTCTATAGAATTGGGATTTAAATAAATAAAATAATTCAACAAACAAGTTATAAATATCTTTGATGCATGAATTTCATGATTATTGCAAATTCATGCAATCAATAATTTAATCGAAATCATCAATTCTTAGTAAAATACAATGTTTACTGTATTTTCATGAGCCCATTTCACATAAACTCATAGAATTGGGATTTAAATAAATAAAATAAATCAACTAACATGTTGTAAATATTTTTGATACATGAAATTCATGATAATTGCAAACTCATGCAATCAATTACCTAATTGAAATCATCAATTAGTAGTAAAATATAGTGTTTGTTGTATTTTATAAACCTACTCTACGTAAACTCATAGAATTGGGATTTTAAAAAATAAAAAAACTCAACAAATAAGTTGTAAATATTTTTAATATATGAAATTCATGATAATTGCAAACTCATGCAATTAATAGTCTAATTGAAATCATCAATCATTAGTAAAATACAACATTTTAGGTATTTTCATGAGTCGATTTCATGTAAACTAATGAAATTGGGATATAAACAAATAAAATAAATCAAAAAACAAGTTGTAAATATCTTTGATATATGAAATTAATGATAATCACAAACTTATGTAATCAATAATCTAATTGAAATCATCAATCATTAGTAAAATATAGCATTTGCTATATTTTATGAGCCCACTCTACGTAAACTAATGGAATTGGGATTTAATCAAATCAAATAAATCCACAAACAAGTTGCAAATATCCTTGATACATAAAATTCATGATGATTGCAAACTTATTCAATTAATAATCTAATTGAAATCATCAATCATTAGTAAAATATAGCATTTGCTGTATTTTCGCGAGCCTACTTTACTTAAACTCATGAAATTGAGTTTTAAACAAATAAAATAATTTAGCAAAGAAGTTGTAAATATCCTTGATACATAAAATTCATGGTAATTGCAAACTTATGCAATTATTAATGTAATTGAAAACAACAATTAAAAGTAAAATACAATGTTAAGATATTTTCATGATTGAGATCAAGTGATGCAAAGTCATGGAATTGGTATTCAAATAAATGCAAAAAAAACACCAATTAGTTGTAAATATTATGGATATTTAAAATCCATGATCATTGGGAACTTGTGCAAGCGTTAATCTAACCTAAACCTCCATCAAAAGTGAAATACAACCCTTGCTGCAATTACATGAGCCCAATTAATGCAATGTAATGTAAAATCTTGCAGTTGGTATGTAAATAGTTAAAAAGATCCTAAACACTAATCATTAGCCTTCATGTATTGTCACCATTGGTCTCCAAATTGCGTGATGAAGTACAAAACACGATCCACATAAAGATTCTTCATTGAAAATAATCCACCTACTAATACTACTGGAAAATTTAGTGACTGATAACAATAAAATTTTAATTCAAATCTGTTGAATGATTCACTCATTTTAAACGCGTTGTTTTGGACAAATTCAAACTAAAATTTGTTGTTTTCTTAATGTTGTTTTGAACAAATCCAAAAATTCAAATTTTTTTTGGAGTTCTTAAGAAAATTTTAAGAAAAATTCTGCCCGTTAAGAAATGAAACATTTTTACTGCCCGCCACGTGGGCAAGTGCCTCCAAGGGGGTTTTCATATATTTTCTTCTTTTAGCAGACTTCAGAGGTCATTTAGTCATAGTAGAACACATTTTTCTCAAAAAACTTGTAACTAAGAAAAGTTGTAAATTCAATCTAAATTTTGCCTCCAAAAATCCGTTTGTGATTTTGAATCTCAAATAAAAAGTTATGGACAAAAATCAGAGAGTATGTTTGAAAATGTCAAAATAAATGTTCCTAGCTACCCCTCTTTGACTTCTGTCCATAACTTTTGATTGAAGGACTGAAATCACAAACGGATTTTTGAAGGTGAAAGGTATCTTGAATTTACAACTTTTCTCATTCTATGTTTTTTGAAATGTTTTATTCTACTATGTGAGAATGAACTCCAAAGTTTGCTGAATTGAAAAAAGACTGAATTTTATATGATTAATTTTTTTTTTAAATTATTATACTTAGATTCTCAAATATTCCAAAAAGATTCTTAAAAGATTCCAAATTCAACAAAAACTTATTGATTTGGTCATTGCACTATCCAAATCAATAGAAAAAATTAGCCATTCTATTGATTTTTACAGAAAGTTACAAAATGGTCATTCTACTATCCCAAACAACATAAATCAATTGAATTTTAGTTGTTTTGGTCGTGCATTTCTAGTAGTGTAACCTTTGTAGTATAATTGGTTTGATCTTCTTATTCTTTGTCTTTGGATGTAAAACCCACTTTGCATTGTTAATGAAGTCCATAATCAATCCACGAATTTGTTTTGAATCTTGTTCCTAACCATCATATTTAGATATAATGTGGATGTTCTCTTAAAATCTCTTGAACTACTAAACCTTTGTTCCATTCTTAATCTTCTTTGAGTTGTGGTTTTGATTTTTTTACCACTCCACCCAATAGATTGCTAGACATAAGTCAAAGTAGTTCTAACTCAAATGGTTCACTTGGCGCATATGAATTCATTCCAAACACTTCATGCCTAAACCTATCATAGTTGATCTTGAAGTTGCTCATGAAGCTTTCCTAATGCCAAAAGGAGTTAGCACATTAAGACCACTACAAAGTTGACAACCATCAACAACTTTCTCTACTTGAACTGTTACTTCCAATCGTGTCTCTAAATGATGAACAATGCGCATATCAGTTGTTACACTTTTCCTTAAAGGAGTTACACCAGTGTAACTTCTCCCGTGTAAATGCGTGTAGTCCTTTGTAAATGCAGATTCGGGGTTGCTATAGGTGCTACCCATCTATGATCTACCTACCACTGCATCTTGGCAGGACTTAAACAAACTCTTTATGACTACATTTACATGAGTTGCAATAGCTTGAACTAAAGGCTTTGTATTTAAATTTTTAAACCAAAGTCGGATGTTGAAGCCCTCGATTGTTGAATAAAGTTTTGGTACTTAATTTATTAAGCCACCAATGGAAGCCAACAAGTTGTGTTTACATCTAAATTAGGATAAATGGTGTTAGAAAATTGAAAAATGTCAATTCAATTGCTTTAGGTATAGTAGGAAACCATCTATATCATATAATTCTAGTTTTTTCAAAATCAGGCCTTTAAGGTTGAAACATAGGCCTTGAATTGAAAAATGTCAATTCAATTATTTTTTGAACTTGCACATGATAATATATTTCAACAATTCAAAGACATTACATATGTGTATAATTTCATCTAGCATATTTAAATTTTAAAACCAATGTTTGTAATTATGCTCAATTAACCCCTAAAAGACCATTGTCCTTGAAGGGGACAAATGGGATTTAGGCTGGTTTCTAATGGCTAAATTTTTGTCTAGATTTTTTTAAACCTTTTCTAGAAGATAGAAAATTTTATTATCTTCATGAAAATATAATTCTTTTTTCAATCAATGTTCGGAAACAAAAGTTATGCCCAACTAAGCTCAAAACAAGGGAGAGGGGGCACCAAAGAAAAAGTTCAAAATTTTTTTTTTAAATTCAATTTTTTTTCTCGTAGATTATATTTTTGCCTACTTGGAAAGCTTTAATTGATTCCATTTGGATTTGTTATAAAAAATTTATGGACATTCTAGTTTTTTGGGTAGTTAGAGCATCTTCTTGGAAAAAACAAACAAACAAACAAACAAAACTTGTAGAATTCATTTCTAAATGCAATGCTTACAAGTTTAAAATAAAAATAAAATTCTGCATGGTTCGATTTGCTTACTAGAACAATAATGCCATTGGAATTTGTTCATTTTCATTCCATCTAAAAGATATTAATAAATTAGATTTTCCTCTTTGCCATACCTATTTCTACTAAATGACTAAATTTTTTCGAATTTTTTATTTTTTTCTGGACTCTCAACTCAATTCTCCACTACAAATATTAAAAGTTCAAATCTCTATAGTGCAAAAATTTTAAGTTAAAAATGTTCAAAATCAAAAATTCTAGTCTCGCAATGTATTGAAGGGTTTTAGGGTTTAGCATTTTTTAAGGTTTAGTGTTACATAGGTGTTCCAAAGCTAGGGTTTGTCTAGGGTATGGTTTTTATTACACCTACCCTCCCTCCTCCATTTTCAAGGTCTAGAAATCCAATGGTGTAAAGTTTTGCTTAAAAAATTTCACCGTTTGGGAGTTATTGCCACTTTGACTTTAGGATTTTTATGTTCGACTTTGCAATTGTAGGTTGTGTTTAAGAAATTTTGAAATGAGAGTTATGTTTTTAGAATGTGCTCATTGAAAACTTTTGAATGATGTATTTTTTGGGTGAACCTTTGAGCTTTGACTTTCGACCCTAAAGGTCGCAGCTACAAGAATGCAATGCATTCAGGACTATACTATTACACTTTTCCTCAAAGGTGTTACACTAGTGTAATTTCTCCCGCGTAAATGCGTGTAGTCCTTTGTAAATGCGGATTCAGAGTTGCTATGGGTGCTACTCGTCTACAGTCTACCTACCACTGCATCTTGGTAGGACTTAAACAAACTCTTTATGACTGCATTACAAGAGTTGCAATGGCTTGAACTAAAAGCTTTGTGTTTAATTATTAAACCAAAGTTAGATGTTGAAGCCCTCGGTTGTTGAATAAAGTTCCGGTGCTTACTTTATTATGGCTCCAATGGAAGTCAACTAATTGTATTTACATCTAAATAAACTCAAAATGGTATTAGAAAATTGAAAAATGTCAATTCAATTGCTTTAGGTACAATAGGAAACCATCTACATCCTATAATTCTAGTTCTTTCAAAATCAGGCCTTTAAGGTTGAAAAATAGGCCTTGAATTGAAAAATGTCAATTCAATTATTGTTTCAACTTGCACATAACAATCTACTTCAACAATTTAGGGACATTACATTTGGATTTGTTATGAAAGTGGTTTAGGACATTCTAGTTTTTTGAGCAGTAAGAGCATTTTTTTGAAAAAATAACTTGTAGGATTCATTTCTAAATGCAATTTTTACAATATTTTCATATGGTTTAGGGTGCTTGCCAAAACAATAAAACTATTTGAATTTGTTCATTTTAGTTCCATCTAAAAGATTTTATTAAATTAGATTTTCCTTCTTTTTCATACCTATTTCTACTTAAGAATTTTTTAAAGAAAAAGACATGTGGACCTTGAGAATCACCTTCAAGATCACATATTGTATTGAAAAAAGTTGTTTTTACAATGGAGATTGAATTTTTCATTAGTAGTCTTCGTTTCTAAATCTATAAAAAAATTTATATAGGTGCAACAATGTAGACCATTTCTAATGAATCTTCAATAATTAAATTTTTTTGGGTGAGCCAAAGTATCTACAACATCTTTTTATAGTTGGCTAGTAGTTGAAGTATTGGTTGTCTCTAGTGAAGATTCAATTGTAAAATTCTCAATATCTTACATAGAAATTTGTTGAAGGGTAGATCTTTCCAATTATCATCACGTAAGTGAATGATACTTTGAATTGGTAAGCTTGAAATGATGATAGTTTGCCAAAAACTATTGGTCTTAATATCTTTTGTACTTGTGTCTAAGATAATGTACTTTTTTTGTATAGAATTACTAAATAGTAATTCTAAATAGTACTTTGTAGTGTCCAATCCATGAATCAATTCCATATTTATTAACAATGTTTTTTTCTTCTCCACTCATTTTGACCCATATTGTTGAACTTGTCTAGGATTGATTTTGAAAACTTGGAGGGTTTGTAAAATCTTTACATCCAATAAATTTTAACAAAATGTATTGCTTTCTAAATAGATAACAATTCTTTGTTTTTTTTAATAATTCATTAGTATGAAAATCATGCTTTTTTACAATTTTAGAAAGATAGTTGGATCATTTTTTTGTATATGAAGAGCCATGTGGATTTAGGATATGCAATGTGACTTCAAATACTTATTGTTGACTATTTTAATATTTTGAAATACTTGCCAAGACTTGCAAGGGTGTCTACAAATAGTTTGCTAATACCTTGTTGTGAAATCCTACCATATAAATTGCCATGTAGGCTCAACAAATACCAAACAAAGCATGTGTGAATAAGAAATAAATAAAAAAGCAAAAATAATTTGTGATCCCCCTACTAAGAGCAAAAGGTGATATATCTTAGCCTTAACAAGACATTTCATTTCTAGGCTAGGTTAAGCTTTATGAGATTTCTGTATTAAAATGTACATTTAAAATTTTTGATGTTTTTCAAATGCAATAATGTATATTCAGGATTTAAAATATTTTTTTTATAATTATTACCATCAAATTGACTTTGTTTAAAGAAACCTCTTCATCAAAGTTGGAATAATTACAAAATGTTTAAAATATTAAGACTTTTTTTTTAATGATAAATGTAAATGATGATGGCAAAAATTAGTGTAATTATTTTACTCCTTGAGTCTACACCAAGAAAATTTCAATAGAATTTTTTTGAAAGTGGTGTATTTTAAGCTTTCAAGATGCTATCTTTAGAGTATCATAAAAGTGACAATTTTGAAAAAATTTAAAATGGAGTAAAAAGTAGAATATTGAAACTATATTTCTTTAGAAAAGCCGTAAATCATTTAAAATCAAGAACTATGTGCAAATTCAAGATTTGACTTTCAAAATGCCCATGGGGCTTGCAATATTTTTTAAAGGTTGATAGAGTGACAATACCACGGAGTAAAATTGTCCAATGAATGATAGTGAGCTTTATTTAAGAGGGAAGGGTAGATGTTCATCTTTGGATTTTGTGTGAATTAAAAAGGGAATAGTTTGATTTCTAATGAGGGCTCTTGATGTTTTTAACCCAAGAACTCCACAGGTACTATTCCATGCCCAAATTTCATCTTCATAAAGCTCTAAAAACTAGGACTTGCATAGAATACTTTATATTTCAAACCATGTGCAAGAATTGGAAATCTTCAATTTAAACTCTATTCACCTTAACCCTAGAAGGACACGAGGGTGACCCTAGAAATTATATATTGAAAAACCATGAAAATACTATAGGTGTTTTCTACTTTCTACACAAAATTCCAAGGATGAATAGTTTCTATTTTGTCCTACACAAAAGAGTTTCTTTTCATTCATTTTACACAAAAGAGTTCCTTCTCATTCATCAAATGTATTGTTTATAGTGTCCTTCTTAGGTTAATCCCTCAAAATAAAATGGGGGCGCTGTGTGATTCTATGGAATTGATTGAAATATAGCTTCGTCCTCCTCAAGAGTCTAGTGAAGTTTATTTTTTTGAAGTCAAGTGAATTTATATTGAATTAAATTTCAACAAAATCCCCAAAGGCGAGGGGGTTATGTTCCTAACATACTATTTCAGTGTGATACAAACAAGTTCCTTCATCCTCTGGGATGTCTTCTCACTGAGAAACTCCTCTTTGTAGGAATTGTGGTTGTAATTACCAAACGTTATGGGATAATTGGAAGGTGATGTAACTTGTTCACATGTATTGAATTGAAATTATCATGTTTTGAAAATTTTGAATAAACCATGTACACTATTGTTTGAATATCTAGTTGTTTTCTTTCAATCTTGATACTCTAGTATAAAATTTATACAAATGAAAGCCATGATGTTTTCTATATACTCCACCACAATTAATTGTACTAGTTAGTTGGGCAAGGCGTAAGTGTCTCATCAACCTAGAGTAAAAAAAAGATTTAAAACTTTAAAAAAAAATTCATATTTTTTTCTCATAGATTATAGTTTTGCCTACATAGAAAGCTTTGATTAATTCCATTTGGATTTGCTAAGAAAAAATTATGGACAATCTAGTTTTTTGGGCTATTAGAACATATACTTCAAAAAATAATTTGTAGGATTCATTTCTAAATGCAATTTTTACAATTTAAAAAAAAAATTCTCCATAGTTTAGTTTGCTTGCTAGAGCAATATTACCATTTGGTTTTGTTCATTTTATATCTATATGAAGATATTAATCTTTTAGATTTTCCTTGTATTTCATACCTATTTCTACTTAAGAATTTTTGAAAGAAAAACAATTAAGTTTTGTTGAGTTTTTCTCTTTTTCCTAGGCTCTCAACTCGATTCTCTACTATAAAGATTAAAAGCTCAAATCTTTGTAGTGCATACATTTGAAGTTAAAAATGTCCAAAGTCAAAAATTCTAGTCTTGCAATGTGCTAAAAAACTTGTTTGTTTCACTTTGAATGCAAATATCTTGCAATCTATGAAGTAAAAAATTTCAAAATTTTTTCTACACACTCTCATACTATTGATGCAAAGATTCTTAAATTTGAAGAGAGTAGAAGCACAAAAAATTCGTACTGAAAACTTACTTGAAGCACTTTGGATTATTTTTGTGATCTTTCTGAGTCAAGGTTAGCTTGTTAGAATCATACCATCTTTAGACACATCCCATGAAGGCAATTTTAGGGCCTTGTTATCTAGAAGTGGCCACCTTGTTGTCACAATACTCATGTGATTGATAATCAAACAACTTTACAAGAACCACACATTGATAGGAAAGATCTCACAGATACACTCAAAGACGTGCAAACTCAAAAAAAGTGGAATTTAAACATGGTAAGTGTTGCAAAGCAATTTGCATATTTGCAACCCTCTCTAATTGCAATGGACAATGGGCTTCTAAGTGCACTTGGACATTGGTTCACAACTTGAAATGTGAAACTCATCTAATCATATTTGTATTCAATGAAAGATTCCCAAGATATGGGCAATTGTAAAGTGTGTAATGAGAGAGGGTTGAGTATACTATATGGTCAAGTGAATACTTAGTAGATAAAAATATTCTTCATTTTCAAGCTTGCTGAGTTTTGTTGATATTTTACAACTTGTAGGAGTTCAAAATCTTGCATCTTTGTGTAAAAGCATTTCAATATGACGTTGACCATAGTCTTTCCAGACTGTAACTTTTTTAGTTTTGTAAAAGGGTGGCAAACCATCCAATCATGCCTAGACACATGCACATGAGAAAGTCCATTACTAGTGTTCTCACAGTCACAATGAAGAAAGTAATGTTTTGGAACTTGCTAAAGTAGATGCTAAGTTTGATGTCACGTACAAAAAGGCCACACAAGCCTTGCAAGAAGCTAAAGAGCTATCCATGAATACATGGAGGAAGTTTAGTATGAACTTGCATCTAGTATCGTTGACTAATGTTGCATGTCAGTTTAGTTGTCTTACTTGATTCAATTTTATTCTTTTACTATATACAATGTTTATATAACAGGCCACTAAAATATCCGTTCACAATGTTATAATGTTTTAACAGTGTAATTACAGTTTAATTGCTCTAATTATAGTGTTTTAATTTACAAGGCAAAATGATTAGCTTATCCCAACGCCTTTAATGTCACTTTGCGTTGCTTGTTGTAGAAAGGTATCCACTTGTGCTAATTCCAAACTAGGGAGTGTAACTTGTTTTGTTTTGTTTCGATGTTCTCTTTTTTGTAAATTTTGTATTTCTTTGCTATTTTGGTCAATGTTCATTCCTAAATTGGATCATGTGTTATGTTTGTACATTGGCATGTGTGATTACGATTGCACCAAATGAGGACGAGTTTGATGAAGCTCATGAGGCTTACGTTTGCCAAGGTAAGCCAAACACTTTCTTCTCTAATTTTGTGGGTTTTTCTTTTTTGGTTGTTCAATGCTCATGCTTATGGTTCATTATCCATCATGTAGGCTAGAAAAACTCTCACAAGGCTAGAAGTGCCTACCAGGTATGCTTGATTCTTGCTTTGGCATCCGTGTGATTTGTTTCAATTATGTGCTTGGGACGATCATGGTTGCAAAATGATCAATTATCAAGCATTCAAGGGTTTAGGATTTAAGGTTTTGCATTATTTTCTCTAATTGTGGTAGTTGACAATTGGAATTAATTCAAGTTCATGGAGCTCATTGTGTATTGTCCAACTTCAACTGAGATAAACTATGATTTTAGCCATTGTTGATGTGTTTTGTCAATGCATGTTATTTCTTTTACATTAAGAATTTCACATGTGCATTTTTATTGGCGTTTTCACCTTTTCCAAGCTACTCAAGAGATTAGCTAGACATTTCTCCATTTTGATGATTGCCTCCACTGACATTTTGTATGTGAATACCAAATTTTATATCTTGACTTTGATTTTTAGGTGAATGCTCGATCGCTCATATTTGGAACCCATTAAAGAATTAATATACTTGTGCGTTAAAAAGAATCTAAAAATTTTGAGTGCAATGGAATTTTCTATTGATTTTCAAAGTTTGCCGTATATGGTATTTCAAGTTTATATGTATTGTTGGCAACATGTGACCAACCATGTGCATTCAGTCTAGAATTCATTGAGTTATGCAGTCATTGATAATAATGATGTGTTGTATGTCAATTGTATACCTTCAGCTAGTTGTTACTCATGCAAAAGTATGGATGTTGTAAGGGTCTTGTCTTAATAGAGCAATCCTTAGATGTTTTAGTGAACATCTTATTTACTACATATGTTGACAGATAGTTGCATCTTACTTTTTGGAACTTGCTATTTTAGATCCAAAGTCTCATGAGTAATATTGTCTTAAAGACATGGACAAGTTTGTATAGAACAATAAAGAAAGCCGAGTAGTTGCAATACTCTCTTTTGCTAATTGAAGGTCTCCAAGTTTGGTTTGGTACTAGAGCAGTTCTTCAAAATTAATTTTAGGACCGACCTGTATGTCACATAAATTTGTTTTTATGTGATTTTCTAATATAATTGTTGATTTATTTGGATCATCTTCTTTCTTGTTTATGAGATTCTATTCAAATCTTTTTAAGTCAATACCAAAGATGATCATCTAAAACAAAGACTACCTCTACACAATTTTTTCTTGAAGATAGTTCTCATGCCTACAGATCAATTGGTATTGGCAATTCTAACCAATCATAAAACTCATGTTTGTCTTGATTGGTTGGTTTTCAAGGTTTAGGATTTCCAATTTGAAGTTTTACATCAATCTTAATTAGTAACCAATGACAATATACCAAGAATTTTGATATTGTACTTTTTTGTAATTTTGTCTATGGACAAGTAGTTCCATGTCCAACCTTTTGCTTTTAGGATGTACAAAGAATTAGGATCTTAGTGTCTTTATATTCCATAGAGAATAAGCTACTAATGATTCAAGGTCTTTTCTCTATTTGAACATGCACACATCAACAAGGTGGAGTATGTGCATGCCAAGATTGAGTTTTATTCATAGAGACGTCAAGCCTAACAATTTTTTGATGGACTAGGCAGGCAAGCAAATTAGGTAATTGTTGATGTACTTAGGGTTAATTGAAATTCTTCGTATGTTTTCTTTCTGGGACAAGCCATATTTCTACTCAGGAAGTTTTACTTGGAGAAGTACTTCTAGTGTTGGATTTGGAAAGGAGCTTATTCTAGATTTCTTGGTAGACTGTATGTAACTATTTTTTGTAAATTAGTATGCGGTATTGAGTCAAGAACATCTGGTATTGGAGTCTACAAGTTATCAATAAGTGATTATTTATATATATTATACTGATTTCTTTGGCATTAATGTCATTCAAGAAATAAACTTATTTAGTGGTATTAACTTACTTGGTGGAGAAGTGAGCAAGTATTATGTTTTATTTCAAGCACAAGCTATATGATAATGAATGTTTTATATTCCTATTTAAATTTTAGAAATGAAGTGGTGTAAGTCCCAAATTTTTAATTTTCATTTATGCAATTTGTATAGGTTTAGGTTATTGATTTTGGTCTTGTAAAGAAATACCAGATCTCTATACTCACTAGTACATTCTTTGAAAGTAATCTAAATAATAGTCTTATATAAGATTTGATTATGGATTGATCAAAGATATAATGTTTTTTATGCATTTTCTTTATTGATCAATGTCAAACTTCATTTCGATTTAGTCCTTGCTTCAAGATCAATGTCATTATGTCTTATTTAAGAGAGAATTAAAAATTCATTGGAACTGCACAGTATGCAAGTATCAACGCACATCTTGGATTTGGTAAGTTAATTCTAAATTCTTTATATATATTTTTTGCAATGCATTTTATGAAAGTGCATTGACTTCCCTCTTGATCATTAGCAGGGCATCCCCTCTTGAGCAAAGCAAAAGAGATGCCCTCATATTGTATTTTCTCAGAATTAGGTGGATAATCACTTCTTGTACCATTCTAAATGTAATTTGGACCATGCATTTTCTTGTCTTTTCTTTTCCTCAAGTAGTTGCATCTTGAAGAATCCAGAATGAGCTAAGATTCCTATAATTATCATGTGTTGCAATTAACAAATAGTGAGTGAAGTTTTAGATTGTGACTTTTGTACAGTCCAACCCAGTCTCTTTTTGTAGGGCATTAAAGAAGGAACAAAAAAATAGAATTATGACAAGATTAGTAAGAAGAAGATATTGAAGTGTGAATCTACAATCCCCTATTTCAATTTGAAGGTACAAAGAAGTGAGCCTCATTATAAAGCTTTGTAGTTTGTTTTAAGTTTTCCTCATATAAATTTCTTTGGTGATATGTAGGCAGGTCTTCTATAAACAATTACCAATCTAAATTTTTTTTTACTTTGACTACTACTGGTCTTTGTGGTTCAACAAAAAATCAAACTATTCTTACTCGAATTCTAGGATCTCTTCATCTGTGAAGGTTGAAATCTTGATTGTCTCATACTAAGGTTTTTGCTTCATGCAAGGTTGTCATCATAGTTGCTTCGTGATTTATATTTATAAAAAATTGTCAAATGTTCATGCTATGTGCAAGCCAAAAAATTGTGTGACCATGAATGAACATATAAAAAGAGTTCAAGTGTAAAATTTGAGTGACTTAGGTAAGAAAATGGATCATTTCTTTTTGCTTCACCTGTATGGATTATTTGTCTTCTAATGTAGAGAAGAACAATGTATCTACTTTTTCTGCAAGATTTTAGTTTGATTATGTTTTTGACTAGACAATTCTAAAATACCAATAGTCACAAGTTACTAGTTTTCCTTCTTGTGCAATAGTATACTATACCTATTAGTCTCTTAGAACTCTTTTTAATATGTTTTATCCTTGAAGATAAAATTCATTGCTTTCAAGAATATCAAGCTTTTTGCATACCTTTCATCTCTTGTGGTGAATTCATTTCTTTGAGCTTTGCATTGGAAACTATCTAAATGTCGGTTGGTTTCTATTTATTTGTATTGTGAAGAAAAGAATTAGTTTTAAGATGAAAATATTTGCTTTGTAGCAGATTGGACTAAGTGAAACAAGTGGTGGTGATCAACCGGAGCTGTAGCGGAAGGAGGAGATGCCATTGATTGTACAACAAATTTACAACCTTGTTGATGCCGCTCAAATTTGACTAGTTGGTGGGATTGACTCTAGTGCAATAAATTCATTAGATGCACCAGAGCACAAGGCTCTGATGCAGATTTCAAATATTGTACAATTTTTTTCAAGCCCCTATTTGCTGACATATCACCCTAATTCTTCTCTATGTGAACTTCTACTTGGTTAGTTGGATACATGGTTGTGTACCTATGATTTTGTTAGGTGTGTACTATAAAAGAAATTGTTTGTACAAAGAATTTGCAAATCTTTTAGTTTCAATTTTTAGATTCATATTTGTTCTAACTATAAGTGTGTGTTGCAAACTCTTGCAAATCTAGCAGAGCCACAACGCATGCATACATCTTCATTTGCACAAAGTGGCTCATTGTCTAAAGGACAAATTAGGTAGAACTATCTAATTGTCTATTTTTGGAGGCCAGCAAGAAATTACCAACCAATGTTAGTCTTTTTTGTCCATCTTTTGGATTGTTTGTTTGGAGGTTAAAATTCTAATTTGGGACTTGTGCTTTTGTAATAATTTTGAGTAGAACTAAAGAAGATCTTTTGTCCAATTTTGTTTTATTTTCTCAAGTATTACATCAAATATTCTTTGTGAACTCTAGTGATATATTGAAGAATTTGGTCTCAAATATATAGTACTGTACTCACAATATGACTGTTGAAGTGGTCATTTAAGGCCATGAATTTATTATCCATGAGTCACGGTTTTTCAATCATAGATTTGCTTATTATTTACAAGATTTTACTATGGATGGTAGGTTGTAGGATGTGGATTGCTTCTCCAACTTAGCTGCCATTATGAGAGAGAATTAAGTCTCACTCTCTAGAGGAAAAGATGTTGTCTCATTAAAAAATTCATGGCCTTCTCAGCCGTCTCATTCAAAAAAATTGCACTCTAAATATGTGTAATTGTTTAAGTGGGTGGAAAAGTAGCTTGGTCCTTTAGGGGTTAAACTCTTACACAATCAATGATGCTAGCGTGTGAGTATAGACGTGAGCCTATGAGCCTTGAATCTAATTTTAGAGGGAGTATATTACCTACAACCACTTCAAGGTGTTTATAACATATGTATACCATGACATAGAAAGAATCTATAATATAGGTACCTATAATATAGATGTCTATAACCCCCGCTATAACCATAGAAGATGTCTATTAAATAAACTCCTAGGCTCATGGTCTCATAGATTTAATGTTCATATGCTAGCACTTCCCAGATCTACCTTACTTTAGACCACCTTGCAATTTAAAGAGGTCAAATAAATTGACAATACACTAGTCAATTTTGATGATTTCTTGTGTAATGAGGAAATTCAAACAACTAAACAACAAAATGCTATAGACAAACATTTGTAATATGTGAAAAAATTTCAAGAACTTTGAGATGAGAGCTTTCAACATAACAACATTTGTAGTTAGAAGTATAAATTTTCTTTTAAACTTGCCCACTTGAATTAGTGAAGTTAGACTCTTCTTGGAATGAAATTTTTGTACTAAAATTAGTATTTAAAAAATCTATACGTTAAATTAGTTAGTAAGTTAGTTAGTTAATTAGTTTGTTTGTTTTGTTTGATACTCTAAGATATAAGAAAACGTGAGTTTCCTAGTCACATTTTTTGTACCATTAGAAAGCTCCCAACAAGGAGGGGTGTACAGACTTTATCTTATGGCCCTTGGACCTAAAAAGCGAAAGTTATTGAATTCAAAAGTTTTATGAATTGCAAAATTGAATTAAATCATCTTTTATTTTGGAAAAATCATAACTTTCACATCACATGTCCAAATGCCACAAAAAACCATTGTACTTCATGCACAAAGCTTTCTATTTATATCAAAAACACAACTTCTAACACCACGACAAAGACCTTGCACTCCTTCTTGCATAAAAGATATTGAATTTCAAAAAATTCAAAATTATTTTAACTTTTATTTTGGTTGTGGCAACAACACACACTACTTCATATGAATATATGATATCATGTTAGTTTTCTATGTGCCAAATTTCAAAAGTAGATGAGTTACTTAACAAAAGATATCAAAGTTGCCTAAACAAATTGATTTTTTGGGCAACATATTTTTGTTCTAAGAATCTATTTTCTTAAAATTTGTACAAAGGGAGTGAATGTACCCCATATTGTATCGAGTTTTAATTAAAAAAAACCATCCAATCATTTTTTAATTCTTTTTTTGAATGACGAAGTAAAAAATGAATAGACCCAATGAATTGCCTACTTGAATTCTAATTGTCCTTTGAATAGCCATTTGGTCCTTCAAAGGTTCACTTGTAAATGGACACAATGGATATTCAAAATGATCCCTAATTCCACTTTATTGTTTTTTTTTCTACCATACACAATTTTATATGTTCACCTAGTTCATTTTCCATTTAAGGTAGGCATACCCATAATAGACCCTCTTCCTAATTGCTAAATGTTGGTAAAAGAGTCAATAATGGATATAACACCTATAAAATAGGACTCCACATTCCTTGGATGTGAATTTTGTGTAAAAAAGAAGAACTACCTAATACCATTCCCTCATTTCAATCAAATAGGTATCTATTGAAATGTCACCAGTATGACCTCAAGACATTTGCTTTGAAAGATTTCTAAATTACAAATGATGCTTTATAATTGTAAGGTAACAAGCTTCTAGTGAATGGTTTAGGGTTTAATTTTCTCAAAGCATTTCAAATATGTATCTACTAAAACTAGTGGGCCATGTGTCGTTGCCATGATAAAAATAAAAGTAAAAAGTAATTTAATTTTTTATTAAATTCATAAAAACTTTGAAACTCAATAAATTTCACACCTCCTCGCCAAGGGCTTTCCAACACTACCAAGAACACGTCCAAACACCATGAAATAAAGCCCATGCACACCTCCTCACCAAGGACTTGCTGACACTACTATGAATACAACTGGAGGATATGCGGTCACTCAGATTTCAATGTAATAAACAAAGCAAACAAAGCAAACAACGTAAATTTAAGGTATAGATACAAAAATTCTCCAAACTCAGATTTTCTTTTCTATATTGAGAATGATTTCTATGGATAAATTTTTTTTCCAAATATAGAATTTTTTTTCTTTATCAAGAATGATTTCTATTTGTCTGTAGGTCAAAATAACACATAATTGTGATAGTTTGATTGCATCTCTATGCATCTGTAGAGACCGGCTTAAACGAGCAGGAATGGTTGTTTCTCCCTTCTGAGAAATGGAAGGACATGTAATGTAGGGTTAAAAAAATGACAAAAGGTAACAGGCACTGTTCCATTGAATATAAAGAACGCAGGCTTAAGTAAGAAAGCACGAAGCACGGGGCGTCAGCTACTCAGGTCAGCTTCTTAGTGATAATAAGGTCCGGCGTTTTCGGTGCAGTTGGGATGGGCCGACAGCAGCTTGCCATTGGGACCTTCACAAGGTCGGTCTGCCACTCCGTCCTCCCCGCCTTCTCCTGCTTGCCATGTGGAATATTTCTAGCCACAAGGCAAAAGTACGTAACTTAAGCTTCCACGTAAAAGTCTTCATCTGATTCATACAGTAACATGATGCAGCGAGGCTGACATGTACTACCGGTAATTGTGAGGGTGGAAAATGGGCGTCATCATCAAACAAAAAAACACACTTTGGGAGAGAATACTTCGAAGCAATTTTTGGACTTCCAAATATACAGGTAGAACCTCTTGGAGAAAATACTGTGAAGCAGTTTTGGACATCCAAATAAGGTAGAAGCATCTATATGCAACACTTATTTTGAAACTACAGGTTTTGAGGGTAGATATAAAATAAAATGATGTGAGTTTGTTAGGAAATGGTTTATGAAATCAACCAAATTAGTTTTGTATTTTTCCAAGCTTCTACAAATATAATACAAGTTTTTTGAAAACAACTATGTCAATGGACCTATTGTGGACACTAGACTAACACCAAAGTTGCTAGAAAAACATCCAAAAGTAGCACACCTCTAAGTTTGGATCATGTTTAGGTGATTGGCCAATGTAAATGAAAACAAACAACTTCTTGGAACCCCACCAAGAAGTCTACTTTAGAATACCTTGTGTCTACTTTGAATCTACTTACATTTGGTTTTCAATCCTTTTTTAGGTATAGAGACTATAGTAGTGGAACATTTGGATACCTCTATCTATCTAAAAACTCTGGGAGAGAATACTTTGAAGTAGGTCCAAATAATGCACTACAATTTTAGAGGGGTCAAGGAGAAAATGAAAACAGGTATGCAAAAGTTGTGCACCAACGTTGTCTAGTTTTTTGCCTCTAATAAGTCTTCCATTCCCTCTTAGCTATCTTCACTTCCACTCTCTTCTTCACAGCACTCTTCTAAGAGATCTATGTAAGATTACAAACAATTTCTTCCAAGAGGATGGTTCCCACAGGTTCAAGAATGACATGTAGTTCAAGTGGTTTAGTAGAGACGTCACTTAAGGACGAAACGAATAATATGTGCACAATATTCTTTCACGGTGTCAGTCTCTGAAATGTCACTTGTAAGTTGTGAAGAATCTTAATGGCACACAAAACCAGGTCAAAGCTCACAGCCCTTACGGAACTTTCTGGAGCCAGTTCGATCCAACAATTATAAAGCCCCCCTCAAAGATACTTTTTTTAAAATTTTCTACATCATCGTCAGCAATTTGAGCCCTGTGATTGCGCCATTCGTAGTGTCCTGTCTTTTGAACGCATAGTCATAGTGCCATTCGTTTTCATGGCCAGCGCAATCTCAGACTCAATTCCATCATTTGTTTCCATATTCAGCCACCATTCTGAGCCTCCAAACCTGGTCTCGTCTCAAAGCACTAGGCCACCTCCAAAGATATCAAATTGCGAATTCCATATAGCCTTCGCTGTCAGAGCACAGCTCTTGATCTAAACCCCCTATTTCTATCCTCACGAAATCGCATTCAAGCGAACTCACAATCAGAATACGAGTCGGCGTCTCACATGCATGTCGCTCGCAGCAAAGAAAATCAGAAACCAGATACTACTGCCAATTACATTGACAGTAGGAACTGCCATTGGCAAGCTTCCTTCGTACAGCTGCTTAGGTCAAGAGAAAACCTTTGAAATGAAAGCGTGAAATCGACAAGAAGCACAGCACTTAATGCTAGAGTCTATCAGTTTTGTGAACAATTTTCTTCAAACGCAGGAGAGAATTATTACCGTCAAACGTCACGGTGATCTCGAAAAAGGATGATTCCAAGAATACCAGCACATACTCAAATCTGCACGGAGAATTCCTTCAAAGCCATAACCAAAAGGACAAGCTCCCAGTGATATGTCGGAGGAGATATACATGAAGTTATAATAACATTCACGCTCAATGCTGAAGGTCTACAGATACAACCCTCCACCCTTCCAACACAAGTCGACTGGAAGTTGCACTAAGGAGCACTGACTACAACCCAGGACAAAAAACGGCACACGCTCCTGTTACCTAATTCGAACAACAGTCCGAGCATCCACTGCACTGAAATGGAGATAATTATGTATAACCCCGGAAGAATAAGGTACAATACGCTCCTGTATGATTTAAATCTGTTTTCTGTTAAAAGCAAATGGGGTACACAAACTGAAATTATTATATGATGTACAGACTCGAGGGTCACAAATCCTTGTACCAGAAAAGGTGCACGACCAGGCCTCCAATACCCTATGCACCAGCATGCAGAACGAAAAACGAAAAACGAAAAACTCCTCAAAGAGACATATAGACAGATGAAAACTGAAGATTACAGAAGTAAACAAGCTTTCTATAAAAGCGGCTTGAGACTTGAGGGAAGTGAGCGCATACAGATATTTGCAGCCCGATATACAAGATAGGCTCAGAAGTGCATCGGTTACAGCCCTTCGTTTTTATTTCAACCCAGGTTCAAGGAAAACCAGAGCGAAAGAATTGAAACTCAAAATGTGGTGCCAAGGAGACCATAACGTGTTTGAATCACAGCATTATCAAGAACTTTGTAGTTCTTGCAAGTAGCTCAGCACAACACAATTTGGTCAGTGAAGGAACCAAAACATCCAGAATCTTTCCCGACAAAATTTGACGATGAATGGTAATATATATGGATATACAGTTGTACTTGAAAGGTAACGTAGCTTCATCTCATATGTACAAGCACCTGCACAAACATTTCCAATCATCAGTCTTCTAATCAGCCTAGGCAATTCATAGTCAAGAATCGCTCACTAATCTCAAGCGATGTCCAGAACCCGGAACAGTACGAAGTCCAGAAAGCTCAATGAACATGTTAACGACGGAGCAGAAGCAAACAATTTAAAAAAAATATCCAGTTAAACCGTAAAATAGAAAAGAAAAACTAGACGATATACCCCCCTAAGTCCCCAAGTCGACATCAATTACACGAGCGAAAACACAGTTAGCAGCAGATACGGAACAAAAAGATAAATGACTTCCAATTGCTGGATTGCATCCGTCACTACACACCAGCGGACCAGTCAGATGCCTGTTCACAGATCTCAATACACAAAATACTTGGTAGACATACAGGCATGAAGCGTTAATTAGCACGCAACTAGGTCAACTATTTCACCCACCCAAATTTCTACTCTGATACAAGACCAGCTAAGCAAGCCTGACGACACAACCAGATAACTGATACGAAAAAACGGGTGCACGCAAGCACAAACGAACGCTCAGATGCGCATCACAATGCTCACCGTAACCCCACAACCTCAATCGTGGAAGCTGTACTCCTACAACGACGGTAACGTAACCCAACGGTTCAAGGAAGGCAAACCAACGGTCGACTTAAAAATAGTGGCATGATAATCGCATCTCATGATGGCACAAGAATGCTCAAGAGGCAAGCGCCCGTCATACAAAAAAAAGTGCAATCAAGTAGTAACACCGACCGTGACGGTGCTGTGCTTTTCAAGTCACGACCAGACATATACAGCTTTACAAACCAGATTACAAACAAACGGTTTAAGTACAAGATAAAATCTTGAGAACTCTCCAAAAGATTACTCTCGATGACAGTGAGCATACTGTCATATCTAAAAGCTTGAATAAAGGCAGAGAATATTGACATATCGCCTACCCTCAAGACAGGAACATATCGATCCATCACTTGGCGAGGTGTTGAAAAGCACCCTTCTTGGCTGGAACTGGATTGCATATTTTGTTGCCACTCCAACGCCTCAAGACACGATGTAGGCATGTACTCGGAAACCAATCTATATACTTAAACAACCTGGCTGGTTCCTGGTACCCGCATTCCATACCCTCGACTTGTTTGATCCAAACTGCATAGACGGAAAGATTATTAATAATTTGACCTCATCATTTCCCAACCGAAATATAGTACAGGAGTAAAAAATCAAGCGACTTTCAAATTATTCTACTATGACTTCGAGTACTCCTGAATGTAGCAGCATGAAGGAGTGACGTACGCATTCAGTTGATACAAAGAATGCAGATGTCACTTACGTTGGTGCAAGAGGACCAAGACCGCGGAGCTCATAGCCAGATACAGCTTCCATAACGTGTCCCTCGACGTCAACGAAGTACGTCTTTCCCGGAGTAGGGGGAAGACCACGACGTACTAGAAGATCATAGTCACTCTTGTGCAACTCCCTTCCATTCACCACAACTCCGGTTTGTCCACCAGAGCAATTTCTTGGTAGCGGTTGTATACTCAGTTCCTCAATATGTGGCTGCAATAAGTCCACAGATACAGGTAGATACCGGTTAAAATGCCGAATCACACTCATCTACTTCTTAATTTACAAACAAGTGAACTGAGAATCCAAACACGTAGTTCAAGCACTTACCGGAATGATACCCAAACACGGTCCACCGGAAAGGCCCCAGAAGCCCGCTTGAGAATCATACCTGCACCACAATATAGCCGGGGAACCTCAGGATTGGACTAGATTAAATATGTGAGCGCGAACTTATTTAAGCGAACCATACGCATAGACAGTCTAAACTAATGCACGGCACAAGAGAGGACATTTAAAGAACCTACCAGTATGATCCTGGATGAATAGGTCCTGCCAATGCCTCAGCTCGTTTCAAAAGTGCATCAGGAATCGGTGAACCATTGACCGTCACTTTACGCCTGTAAAGGTTATTACTAGACTCTTGTTTCGGTTTAGTCAGTTCCTTCGCGCCCTTCTTCATGATACCCTTCAGACTCATTGAAGACGTCATATTTGTTTCCTGCATGTATCCTTCATCTTTCGAATACTGTTGAGCAACATGACGATCCAAGGGCATGCGTGACGACGCATGAAACTGCTCACCCTTGAAAGAGCTCACGGGAGGACGCATTCTGGGAGAGTCGTTGTCTGATTCACTACTTGTTTGAAAATGCCTCCCATCATGCGGGTGATAACCTTCATAATCGCTGCCTGCTGATGCTCTTGGCCCCAAAGTAGACATCACATGCTCTCCATTAGGTCCGTAGGCAGAGTTCGAACGACGATAGGACTTCCCATCCCCATAATGAGAGGAACTATTAATGCGTGATGGCATAGCGCCTGTAGATGGGTGCAAATTTGGAACTCCGTTCGACACAGCAGTATGACCCATCATCGCAGTACCAGTCGTAGCTGACGTCATAGCTGAGAGTTTTGATCCCGATGGGATTCGCGGGATGTTCCTCGACATGGGTGGCAGGCGCTGCGATGCTCCAGAAGCACTTGAAAGATATCCCCGATCTCCAGATTCGGAATCCGACTTTATACCGTGATTGGCATGCCTGTTGACTGCATCAAGCGGACTAGAGACGTGCAGAGCGTGTGCGGTTGAAAAATCAGTAAAGGGGCCATGCCCCTTAGGAGAGATCGTGGGGGATGGAAAATGCTCTTCCGCAGCCAAAAGGAAGACAGAGATCTTTTGACAGGCCCCGCACCTCAGCTTTTGATAGGCTTTCTTCGTTGGGGGCAAATAAGCAGGAACGCCGAGGAGCTGCTCACAATGTTGACAATGCACAACCTGTGGCTCATCTGGGCGAGGAAGGAACGGGTAACTCTGGAGGGCGCCATACTGCGAATTCGATTCATGGGACACATGATGACTCTGCCCTGCTGGAGGTTTATTATACACGTAATGAGGAGGAGACTGTCCCGCAGGTTGGTGAGGCATGTGAGAGGGCTGTTGTACATGATATGGTGTCGACCTCAGCTGCAATTTAGAAGCTGAGTGCGTGCGTGCAGAAGACCTCTCTCCATCAGAATGGTTTCTCTCGTGACCGTCCGCGGAATGATGGTATGCCGTGTTTTGCTGGCCATGCCGGCTCGCTGAAGAGCTTCGTTGATAGGATCCAGGTCTTGTTACCCTATGGTCCAAAACCACGTAGCTGTCAAGTTCACCAGATAGTGGCCTTGGTTGATTTTCCATCACCGCAGCATGAGGAGCATCCCCGTCACCGACCGACGATGTGCGACTGCTAGTTCCATAATCGGCTACGTCCGTAGGAGCGTACATGTCCCGCTGGCTTTCGTATCCTTCAACTTTCGAATATTGAGGCCTTGCCTCATATCGTGCTGAAAGGAAGTCATCCAAAATATGGTGGATAGAATCTTCAACAGTCTCTTTTGTCTCAGACGGAGCCAATCGAGTTCCTTGGTTAAGATCCTCCGAAAACGACGGCGAGCGACGCAATCCAGCTGAATGGCTATTCACAATGTCGTTAAAAGAGACTGATTTATGCATATGGTGGACTTGAGAATGATGACCTTCACCATCGTTTTCGTGTAGAGACTCTTCCGGACGAGATCGCCTAAAGCTGAGATGATGAGCACCATGACCGTTTGCCCACTCAATATTTGCCCCATTATGATACTGTGCTTCGTCATTATCTTTTATCGCAAGTCGACGCACATTCTGGTCCAGCACGTCGACCTTGTCTTGTGGAATTTCTTGCTTAATTTCTTGCTTAACTCGGGCAGCGTCACCTGGAGGATGATACTGTGGCCTCTCGAACGATGCAACCGCTTTCCTTTGTTGTTGCGACTGCGGCTGCGGCTGCGGCTGAGACGACGAGTGCCCGGGCTTTGAACCGTGAAGATGCGATTCCCGCCGTGAAGGCGACCAAGAAGGTGAGCCCTCCCCAGAATGAGCGTGCTCTTCCTTCTCGATACTCTTTTCGCTTGAAGACTCTGAGGTGAAAACCTTATAACCATCCTCAGATGATACACTCTTCGTAGTTTTGTCAATTTCCATTCGCTTGAACAAAGCTATCTGCTGCAAACGCCTCTCCACATCTTCTTGCGTAGCGTGGATGGCTGAGTGTCACATAAAAATCTTTTATTAGGGATTTGGTCAAGTACAGACCGGCCAGGTCGGAAATATCGATCCCAGATAACCGCGGCACAGATGAGTCGGAAACAATTGCGGCTTGTACAATCGAAAAGATGGACCGTTCACAATACAAGACCCAAGATCACTGGGCATATGACAGCACGAGCACGAGTGCACAATCTTCATCGACAATACTTTTCGATAAATCTCACCGCGGCTTCTAAAATTAAGAGGGGGGGGAAAATCCTTGATCTCTAAGTAGCATGTACACTGAGCAGTTGCTGGAATGCGCGAAATTGAAATTGCACAAACCTTGAAGAGTAGTGAAGCAGCTGCCGCATTCGTAGAAGGGATTGCCAACGGGAGGTTCTTGCAGATACGCCCGACACTTCGGGCACTGAACGATCCGAAGTTTAGGATCCATAATCTTGTCCTTGACAAGAGATCTTATCTCGAAGCTCTGCGCCACAAACGCAAAAAACAGCGCATCAATTCCCGAGCTCCAAAATCCGATCAATTCCGCGGAAAAAGAACCGCATCCTCGTCAAATCGACACTCTCACAAAGAACCACAACCGAGGAGTAGGACCGCACGCAAAACACGCGACTCCCTCACCTGCTTCACTGAATCACCACCATTCCGGTGCTGCTCCCATGACGCAACATGGTGAGGCGCACCGAAGCTACCACACAGGGAAGCACAGCACACAATTCCAGGGGCCAGTTCAGTTCCCATGGAAACCAAAACACTCCCTCCCTTCCTACTTAAACAGCACTCTCCTCCTCACCAAAGACTCCCTCTCTCTCCCTCTCCTAAACACGTCACCAACTCTTCGCCTTCAACAGCCGCCGAGTGGCAGCACAAATAACAACAGCGCATACACAACACGCAACGCGGCAGGCACACCAAGAGTCCAGCTACCTACGACGAATGCGAACGCTGCTCGCCAAGCTCCATACACAAATGCCACATGCTTCCCTTCGGATCCCCGATAGCAAACTCCCGTACCGGCTCCTCCCGATCGTTCTCAAAACCACGTCTCGTCTCCTCCACAACACGTACCGCCGCTTCCTGTCGACGACAATCAGTCCGACGCACAAAATCACTTCCACCACAGCACCCGGACACACACACACGAACACGAACACTCCTCCACAAATTCGACCGAATTGGCGTCAGGGAGCTCCCCGCGTCGCCGTGGAAGACGAAGGAGGCATAAAAGCTACGCCACCTTACGGAACATCTACTCTAAGCGAGACGGATCCAGATGTGTCGATCACAGAAAGAGATGCCGGCCACCACAAGATTGATTGGCATACATAGCGCAGAAATAAACGGAGGAAAAAAAAGGACAACAAAAAAGAAAAAAAAGAAAAAAAAGAAGCGAGAAAAAGGGAAGCCGGCACCGTGTCGACGACGAAGAAGAGGAGGAGGAGAGAGAAATTATGGCTATGGCGGAGCTTGAGTTTGGGGTTATGCTGGTGGCTGGGGCTCCGGCCTTTTGAGCCAACCGTCTGCTGCTGGAGATCTATCGGCCGTTCCCCCTTCCACCAGGGGTTTCTCATTCACCATCCGGGAACCTTTTGCTTTTCCACCTTGTGTGGAAGAATTTGCCCCTAACAACTTCCGTCATCCACAAGTTGATTTATTAAACGTTGCTGTACCTTTCTCTACGTTAACTGTTTGCCACGATTGCTTGGGCTTCTTTTGGGAATGAAGATTCCTTATGACTCATACTTGCTCTTTCAGTTTTCTTACTTTATTCACTTCTTCAACTTATACCACCTTATACCACCTGGTTAAATTGAATTACACCCTCCTATTTCAATTCAATCCAATAAAATGAAATGAAGAAGAACATTGATTCCAAGGTTTTATGCACAAATGAATCTTTTAGTTATCAACCAACCAAGTTTCTACCCAAGACAAAAGTGAAGTGAAAAGAGAATTAAAATATTATTTTCAAAGAACCAATGTATATTCTTCACCTCCTCATTCAACCCTAAGGTAGTTCAACAATGTAAATCTCAGAGTTATGTCGTTTCTGAATCTCCAAAGAGAGACTTGAATTTTTCCAAAAAATGAAAAAAGACATACACTTTGCTTGAACCTGTTTCATTTCATTTTCTCATCTATCAAGAATAATTAAAAACTATATAACTCTCACAACCTTCTAAAAAGAAAAAAAAAAAATCTCACCTTTATGGCTCCTCTTGAATGTAGGTCATTTCCTATCATTTCCCATCACACCTTGGAAAAAATAAAACAAACTCAATTTTATAAATACTAATGACATTTTTACAAGAATCTTTACAAGAAACACGTAAAGACTAAGCTAAGTGCAAAGTTATGTATTTAATTCTATCAATTGTGTGCATTCGGGTCTTGACAAGTTTTTTGGTTTTTTTATCAGTCTTGTCTAACTTACAATTGCCACAAATTTAGGCAGCAACTTAAAATCAGAAGTCATGGAATTAACTTAACTTCCGCTAAACTTAAACGATTCTCCGCTAAAGTTAGTTCCGCTTTCTTTTTCTTTCCGTGCCTAGCCCTGGAGTCACCGCCCGTCGCTAAATTTAGCAGTGAAGTGACGTTCGACACGCGTCCCGAACTAGCCTGGTCATGTGACTCTGCTGAAATTAGACCGAACTGGGGTAAGTTAACTTCAGTTAACGAAAACTCGAGTTAACGTAACTGAACTTCAGTTAACAGAACCGAACTCCGTTCATCTTTGACGGCGGTCTATTTGTCAGTCAGTGCAGCGCCTTACGGCTTAGCAGAGGGTTCCCTGCCTGTACTTAACTTACGTTATGTACCTTACATTTGGGGAAGATTTCAACCTCAATTTGCATTATTTTAGCATTATTTCTGGGACCCAAATTTTTCGATGAATGTGCAGCCTCAACTGTGACACTGTCCTTTCAGTTTTCTGGCTTTCACTGATTTTTTTTCAATAAAGTTTTACCTTGATTGCTTTCATTGCCAAGTCTAGCCTTCTGATCTGGTCAAAATACAGACAAAGTCAGGCAGGCAGGCAGTGTGTGGGTGTGGCCCTCTTGCCTGCCTCTGCTTGTGTCTGCAGGCAGTCAAGCTTTGAGTGTTCTCCAGTTCTCCTCCTCCGGCCACAAGGACATTCAAGCATGAGCATCACAAGGTGGACTACAGTAAGAATTCGACAATGAATTATTATTATTCCTTTGTCAGGACAGAAACTGCTTGCAATGAAATGAAATGAAACACACATGTCTTTGATTCCGTGATTCTCAAACCAATTGAGACGGGAGAAGAAACGAAGGTGTGAGTAAGCTTGTGCCGAATTGGCATCGTCACATGATAACGTCACAGTGTTTGTCTTTGTCTTTTTCTTTTCTTTTTAAATTCTTGAACGTATATCTAGGGGCAAGTCGTTACTTGGCATGTGACATTTGGGTGTCACATGAATCAATAGCAACAACAAATAAGGTAGGGTGCTCTAAAACCAACGAATTGACATAAAGGTACATTTTGCTTTCTTCAATGTACCAATGGTGTAGATTTTTAGGAGGTGGTTGCTTTTAGTGACCATTGCATTTCAACTTCAAAAATTTAGAATTAATTCCATGAAGATTCAAAAATATATGAAACAACTTGGCTTAAATGTCGATTTCATTTTTTCCTCCGACAAAAATAAACTAGAAATTATTTCAATGACTTTAGCTTCCCTTGAAATGCAATCAGCTCTTAAAAGGTCATTTTAAAAAGCAGATTACCTTGAGGTAGAAGGTTAACTAATTCTAGTGCATGCTCCAAAACCTGTGTTTCAAGAATTGTCCCTCTAATTAATTAGATTGGTATGAAGTATTGCTATGTAAATGAAAAAATTTCTAGTAATCAATTAGTGCCAATTTGGGGTTATTGTTGTATAATTTTATGAGTGGTTGGGGGGTGATTGATTTAGAAGAAGACAAAATTTCACTGTAAATAATGCATGTAATTATGAGTGGTGAGACACTTTGTGCCATCCTAGGCTATTACATGCACCATGTTATTCTAGTTACCTCAAGGTTTGCATGCCTTCGTTTTGAAATGCTATTTGAACCACCAATAGACAATTTTTTGACATTGAATGGTAGTACTTATGGCCTTAAATAGTATTCTATTGTTGAGAGCTTTAGAAAATCACATCTAATTCAATTTAGGTCTAAAATTTACAAATCAAATTGTGATGGATGTATCTCCTTCTCTTCTTTCCATGAGCAATTTGTGTCCCTCATACCTTACACGTTCTAAATGAAGAGGGATTATGTATTGTCACATGCACAAAGAATCATAATCAAATTAAATATATGTGATGGAATGATATTATTAAATTCAAATGCATAAAATGATTGTTTGAATGTCTAATTTGGCAATTGACTCCATCAATTTTGAACAGAGGTGAAGTAAAGTAATGTGGTAAGAGCCAAAGGCATTTTATGAAAGCTAACCCATTTTGCAATTTCACCCTTCCATTTCCAATCTATAGGGTGCTTTCTTTAGGTGAAGTTGTCACATAGTTCCTAAAATAGTTATGGCACATTGTCATTGATTGTGGGGCTCTCAATATTGCAACCAACCCTTGGTCAATTTTGCAATTAGCCTATGGTCACAAATAGAAAGCTATATCACTACTATAAGACAAAAATAATCTTCCACTAAAAAATTTATAGTAATTACATATTGTGTAATAAAATTTTGGAAAAATATGCAATTCTTCCAAACTCTATTTCAATCAATATGGGAAAAAAATTTGCATTCAAAAAATTTGCACTCTATATATGTGTAATTTTTTAAGTGGGTGGAAATGGGTTGGTTCCTTTAGATTTAGATTCATGTTCTTTAATTATTGCATTTCACTTTTACGATGCAAAATTAATCTTTGTAGGGTGATATGAAGTAAGTCGGATAGAGAATTTGGTTTTGAAATTTATGCACAAGTGTACCTATAATAATATACTATTGAATGGTATAAAGATTCAATTTTGTGTAGAAAAAAAATTATATTCCAAGAAGGCATAAAGCCTAGTATCCTTGTTAGGCAAGCATGAAAAAGATTTGAAGCTTTAAACATTATAATCTTACAATATATGTGGTCAAATGGGTTGAAATGTTTTCACATATTGCTTTAATAATCTAATATACTTTTGCATGGTTGAAGTTCCAAAGAAGAGGTTCAATTTTCAATTTTGGTCAACAAAACCCTAAATGGTAGTTTTTAACAATTTTTCTTGACAAACTCACCCAATACTTGTTTTTTAGGAGTTTTCATACTTATTTCGATATTAAACTAGGATCTTCCAAATCCTAAAACCCCAAACCTCCACTTTTTGCTACTATGCCTAGTTACTATTATTAAATTGGTTAAATTTTCATATTTTCTTGTTGGCAAGTGAGAAGGAGCTTTCAATGCAACATTTGGATCTTGAATGCAAAGTTATGAACGGTGAATGAGATTTTTTGTTAGTTGTTTTAAGATTGATTTTTCAACATAAGTACATATTGATTTTGGAGATATACCTGGAGTAACAATGGTGGTGTTTCTTGTTTTGTTTTTCTGAAACACATAGACAATTAATTGCCACTGCAAAGGAAAAACCGCACAATGAATGAGAGGCAAAGACCCCCAACAAAACATTTTTTACATTTTCAGACAGCAAAAGCACCAAACCTGAGACCCAACCACTCTTAATAGACATTAAGATCGATCCGTATTGATGTAGGCATTTTCAAGGGACAATTTTGTATCCCGAAGCATCCACGAAGGGTCGATTCTACCACAGAGGACCAATTTTGCCACAGGAACGCTGCAGGAACTGCTCTTAATGTACTAGAATCGGCTACGAAGGCTGATTTCCAAAGCATAATTTGCAGGCACTTAAAAGGAGCCGATTCTACAAATTAATCGAGCTGAAATGAAGCCGAATACGTTCCCTTGTTGTTTACATATGAGAGAACGCACCTACACCGATGCTTCCTCTAGTAAGACGGTGGTTTTACAAAAAGTGTGATTTTTCCGTGTACCCACCTAATCACAAATTGGGAGAAGAGTCACATTAACAACGCCCAAATTTAGGGGGAATTGTCCTCCCAAAATCTTGGAGGAAGCTCTCCCAACTTGATGCCCTCGCTGTTCCATCAGTCACTACCCCAACTTTCCTCTCCCCAGCATGCTATGACTCATTAACTTCAATTGTAGGCATATTGTAACATATGACATATGTGTGCCAATGATCTCACAATGGAGTTTTAGGATAATCAAACAAATGTTCATTTCCGGAAGATTTTTTAAAATTTACGCTGAAGGCTAGAAAAAATAAGAAAAAAACAAGCAAGACAAATGTTCATTTCTAGAAGATTTTTTAACCCCTAAATTTCCATTGTCCCCTCAAGGGACAAATCAGATTTTGGGCAAGTTATAGGACAAAAAGCTTGAAATTGAACTTAGCAGGCAACACAAAAAAATTGCCAAAAATCAAAATAAATTAAAAAAAAAATTTCCTTTGAAATGTTTCATTTTTGTCTATATGTGAAGCTTTGATTCGTTCTATTTGGATTAATAATGAAAAAATTAAGGACAATCTTGTTTTTTGAGCAATTTCAGCATCTTCTTGAAAAAATAACTTTTAGGATTCATTTCTAAATGCAATTTTCACAATTTTTCTCAATTTTTTTTTTTTTTTTGAGAATGTTGTGTTTGCTTGCTAAAACAATCTCACCACTAGGATTATTGTCTTTCAATCCCATCTTGGAGTTATTAATGATTTAGTGTTTTTTTTCCAATCTTTGACCTACTTCTACTTAGTATTTTTTAGAGAATGAAAATCAAGTGTTTTTTTGTTTTGTTTTTTTTAATTCCTAAACTTTCAACTCACTTCTTCAACGTAATAAATTTTTAATTCAAAGTCTGCAGTGCAAAAAAATTCACAATTGGCAGTCAAAGTCATCTGAAATTGTAAGCTAATGCCAAAAAAAATTCCTTTTTCAACTTTGAATGCTAATATCTTCCAATCTATACGGACAAACTTCATGAAATTTTTACCGCATGAGTTAAGACAAGTGAAGTACAAGATCCTACGGCTCGATTCTAAAATAACGATTTTTTTTGGTTTTCTTGGATGAACGCAGCAAAAATGACAGTTTTGAGTGATTTTTGATAGAGAGATGGCCTTGGGACTTCAGGGGTTAGAATTTATGGTGAAGGCTGGAAAAATTAAGAAAAAAAACAAGTAAAAATTAGCCCGTTTTGAAACAGCTGGTATGTGCTATTCCACAGCACTCAGCAGGTGGATAACTTAACCCAACCCGCCTATGGGGGACCGACTGGTAAAACATTTCTGGAGCTATGATGGATTTCCCTTGTACATGTACAGTACCCTTTTTTAAGCTTAATTTGCTTTTGAAGATCCTCCACCTCGCCCGGGGGCGGTTGAATTTGAGTGGTTGACTAGGACATGCAGGGTGAGTCATTGGCAACAATTTGGGATGAGGAGGTGGCTGCAACGGCTGGCCCCCAACCAAAAGTTACTTAAAAACTAACCAACCAACTGGCAACGCCCCAACTGTGCCACTTGGAAGCACCGAGCGCTACATCACTGTTCCAAGGTAGCTCCTTTCAGCCTTTCAGTCAGTTCAGGGCTGAGGCTGGGTTCCAGAATCATGACAAGATACTGGCATTGGGGCCCTCCCTCCCTACAGTGGCGAGGGTCCTGAGATTGGCTCAATGGGCTCCAGGACAAGCCGGTGTCTGATGTGTGAGTGGACAACGGCTTTCATGCCCAAAGGGTTTTTGTTTCGGAAAGCAAAAGGATGGAACTTAACATATAATAAGTTACTACTGGACTGGTATGTTACAGTAGTGTGCCTTGCGTCGTTGCCCCGGTCAAAATAAAAGTAAAAAGTAATCTTCTAATTTTCTAATTCATAAATGTTTTGACTTTCATGTTGTAGGTTGGAATGCCAAGAAACAGAGCCCGTGCACCCCCTACTCGCCAAGGGCTTTCCGACAATGTCAAGAACATTACCGGTGGATGCATGGTCCAAATTTTTTTTAACATAACAAACAAAGAAAAGAAATAAAACGAAACAACTTATCCTAACCCTAAAAGGCCCAAGATCGTTTTGGGTTAAAAACATCATTGCTTTTGAAGTGCTATAAATCGAAATGTCACGAAGTTATAAAAATCTCAACTGTAGAGTATTGTAGTGAACATGTTCTAGATAACATAAGTCAAATTTGGAGTCATTTGACAACATGGATTGCAAGATTGTAATGTTTTAATGTTGAAAAAAGATGCTGAAATTTTCCTAGCAACACATTTGGAGGTGAAATTCGATTTCTAAACCTACTCAAATGAATAACTTTGAAGCTATGAAGTGATTCAAAACCAACATACAAACACATTGGTGAAAAAAAATATCATTAAATTGACTCAATGTGTTTGCAAAATGGCTTTAAAATGTCAAAAAATAGTAAGAAAAGTTACCAAAAACACATATGAGCCTAAACCTCCTTCTACTAAAATGCTTCTCAGACACTCATTACTACTTGTATTAATGTGAAATTTTAGCCACACAAACTAGACTAGTATGTGCAACTTTACCAAAAAAATCATTGGAAATGGACACTATATGGAGAAGAAACAAGCTGCCAAAGTTCACTATGATCCAAAAATGTCTAAATTTTGAACTTCGAATTGCTCCTAAACATTCAAAGAAGCTTGGATTTACATGAAAAATTCACTACAATAACTAAACTAAAAGGGGGACCTAACTCAACAAATTTGATTGAAAATGAACATTTGACAAAGTAGATACAGACCCTCAAAGTTGCAGCTGTCAAATGCAATTTTGGTGAACTCATATTGAATTTGTGAGCTTCGATTGGCTTCCAAAAACTTGATTCATCTTGAATTGATCTGAAAATTTTACCATACAAACTGGAAGACATAGCGCAACTTTCAAAACAAGTTTTATTGAATTCAAACATTAGATGCAAAAGTTACAGCACTTTCAATTAGACTTAATACTATGCGAGGACACTTTTTGTCCTCTTGGGCGGTTTAGGGTTTAGGTATTGATATCTTGAGGTATTGACTACTTCCTCCATCTCCCTACAAACCTTTAAATAGAATATGGTAGGAAGTCTTGAAGTAGAGCATTTAAGGAGAAAATCAAGTCTGTAGAGTAGAGGATCTGACCAATGATTTTTAAATAAAAATTGGTAGATAGATAAGTGGAATAGGAATGATTAGCATTTGAAATTATAATTTTCCAACTTAAAATGAATTACTTATGATTTTTCAAAGTGAACAGTGCATAAGTGGCTATTTTTGGTCATAGACCTTAGTAAGGATGAATTGACATGAAGCTCTGAAAAGAACAGAGTAGTCTCAAAACAGAATAGAAGAGTTCCAAAATGCATACATAGAGTTTTTTAAATGGAGCAAGGTAAGTGTTTGCCTCCAACATGAGTTATTGTAGTTGCAATCTATTTTTATTTCAGATTTTAATTGCACATTAGAAATGTACATTCCTAATTCTTAAAGTGTACATAACAGTCCTTTGAAATCATTGTTGTATATCATAAAAGTGAGCATTTAGAGTCACACTTCTGTAAATGAAAAAACGCAGTCCATTTAAACAACCAAATGCTCATTTTATACATGGTTCTATATGTGGTTCTTAATGACCGTTCCATTTTAGGACCTCATACCATAGGGGATAACTTAAGTTAGTGCGTGTGTTGCACCACTAAACCGCTTCATTCAGTTCACTCATTTTGATTGTTGAATAAAGCCATCGTGGAATTCAAATCAATTCCAAATGGCTTGTTCAAAGATCAACAATGGAAATCAATAACTTAATTTCAAAATGATCTTGAGGATAGAAAGTGTCTTCAATGGTTTTTAACCCAAGAAAGAGTCATTAGGTGTGTTTGGATGGGAAAATGCCACAAAAAGATCATTTATAGTTTCCAAAGATCTATCCATCAACTTGAAATCTAAGAAATTTGGATCATCATTGTGTTTTTTATGTCAATTTGAAATTTTGGACGTTCTGAAAGTGCCTTAGTTCAACATTAAAATGGAGGTGGGGTGGGAGTGGAGGTGATGTCACCGGACACAATGACAAGGAATAGGTGGTACAAGCCCAGAGGAATATAATTAGAGAGGCTTGTCCTCTTTGGTGAATTGGACACCATCTAAGGTTTTGAGCACAAAGGTTTAGATACGAATATTTGAGGGCAGGGTTTTGTACTTTGAGACATATTATTCCCACAAATTTTTGTGCTTTTCCAACCACACGGTTCTATCTACTTACTAAACTGCTTTGCAAGCCATACGACTATTCACCGGCTTTGGCAAAATATGTTGAGCGAGTGGCATTTGTACTTAGCTTATGGAAGATCAAGACGGTGTCGTGTTAAGAGTATTTGCCTCGGGAATCACAAAGATTTTGCATGCGATTAAAAAAATGGCTTGAGAATGAAGGAAGTCGTAAAATGATTAAAAAAACAGAAAACTCGTCACTTGTAAATTCACCCTATTTTGAACTTGAACATCGAATCTTCTAAACTATTGTCAAATTGCTACCCATTGACCTATCATGTATTGGCTAATTCTAAATGGATGTAAGATTGAAGGTGTGTGATAAAATCTCACAATTTCGGACAGGTAAAACAGAATGGCTAGATTATGAGTTGAACCGTCCGAAAGATTGGTTCCTAAACTTTCAAACTCCTAGTGACCAGTTTTAAGAACCAAGCTTTACTGTGAAAACAAGCAAGTTTCAACCATATGGACCATTAACCTCACTTCATCACTCAGTCTCGACTATGTAGGCAATTAACCTCACTTTGTCATTCACAATACAAAATGAGGCTAGTATTGGTGTTATTCAAGCCGTCCGCAACAACAAATTTTACAAAGCCATAAGCTACACACATACACATACAAGTCTTCAAAACTTCCTCCAATCTCCAATTTTAACCTTCAATTCCTAAGTTGAATTTTAGATGAGTGCCACCATTATTTCACAGTTCCAAATGAGGTGAATGATAGCTTTTTGAAAAGCTAACACAAACTTCTACTTTTCCTTCAAATTTTAAATAATTTTAAAACTCTGTTCAACTTTTATGGCCATTCAAAGTTTCGACTTTGAGAAAAGAACGGCAGCAGACCCTCTTTTATTTCCACACTCACAACTCTCTTATACAAATTCCAAATAGAATGAGTGATATTTTTATGAAAAACTAATAAAATTTTCTATATTTTCTCTAAATCTCATTGCAAATCAAGAACCTACCCGTCTTTTATAGCCGGTCAAAATCTCTACATTTTAATTTTTAAGGCAACAAATCTTCCTTCACTTAAACAAGTACAACTTTTGATTTACGATTCTAAATCAAGTAAGTGAGATCAATTTAGAAACTACATACCATGATACACAACTTCTACAAATTTCATTTCAAACTTCTTGAAAACCACAACACAATTGGCCACCAAATATTCGGGTCCTTCCTAAACTCACAACGGAAAAGAAGATGAATATTGTCCCCTTTTTTTTCCACCTTTTCTCTACCTTATCTCCGCTCTAACCACACAAACAGGTGGGATCAGCCTCTAATTCACTTCCAAAGCTACAACATCAATAATTGAACACTTATTTAACTCACAACTATCTCTTTATCTTTATTTTTGAAAGAAATTTACTTCAAGTTCTCCTAGAAGACAAACTATTAGAATATTTTCTTCATACTACTTCATAAATACAAAATTATTGTAGGAAATCACTCCAAATATAGAATAAAGAACTAAAAATACAACATATATATCTAATAGAGGTAAAAAACTAGATCACCAATTGAAATATTATTCCATCTACAAAAATTTGAAAATGCGTTTAATGGTAGCAATCACATAATCGACACGATTCACCTTAGTTAAAAGATTGATTAGCCTTTTTAACCATTGTTGGTGACCACAACTCCCTTCGATAGGCTTCACTATGCAATAATATTGTTCATCGTTTAAATCTTCAAAACATCCTTCAAATGTGACTCTACGACTGCCGAACTCAATACATCCAATCTGCAACAAAATCATCAATCTCCAAGCGTCACACTGAAGATGACTGTGCCATCGTTTCTCCACGCAAGGTTGTTTTGGTGGTCAAGATGACTCAGCTTCATCTTTTAATCGCCCATATAGCAATGAAAGACTCAGTGGCAGTTGTGGTTAATTCGGCAATTGTGATAAAGAAAATTCAAACTCATGCTCCGGTTGAAATTCTTCATCTTGAGATTTAAAAAAAATCCTTTAGTTTGACATAACATAATCTAAATAAAAAACAAAGAAAAAAAATATCAAATGAGATGAAGCTTTCAAGTAAATCCTTTTCTATATAGTTGCTTATAACAATAGAGAGAAGGCGAGACCTTGAAGCCATTTCAAATGACATCATCTTCTTTATAATGTTACAAACATTTAAACCTATCTAAAAGATGTGAATATACATATTCTATATAATGTCTGCATTTGCAACATAACAATAGTGAAAAAGCTTGAAATTTTTTTACACTCTTCCATAACATATTTGTATTGTTTTCAACCAGTTGAATTTTAATACATTATTGTGCATTCATTTTGATAAATTTTAGAATGAATAGATTCTCCAATTCAAGTATCCGAGGCACCTCTGTAGAGTACATCAAGTATGACACAATATTACAGCTTCTGTCATTTTTTCACATCGATATGGTAGTTTATATGTGGAGATTCAATTTGTCAATGCAAGTGCAATACAAATTTACAAATTTGCAGGGTATACAAAGTCGTCAATGAGAAAAAATTCCATTTTGACTTGCCATTTTTTCACCAATGACATCATCTTTCCACATTAAAAAAACATATTGAATTACAGAATTAACAATTCAAAAATTTTCACACTGTCCAAGTACTACTACAATTCCTCTTTGTACGGTTGGATGTACTTATCCGGCATCAGATTCGACTACAGAACATTTCAAAAATGAGCAGCCACAGGAGACATCTTTCGAGAAAAAAAATTCAATGTCACTTTGGGGTTAAGTCACGTGCCTTCATTTTTAGTGGTAAAACGAACTACTTGTGATTCAGAGGTAACTTATCTTATTTTGGTAGGACAAAAGGAGTACTGAGTTTCTCATGTTCTTCCAAGATTTGGTACATAACTTATGGACCTTTCTGGCCCAATGTCTTGAAACCCACCCCTTCATGCTTACTGTAAGTTATTACACACATTAAATTGACTTTGTTTTCTCACTTGGTGCTCCATTCTGCACTGCTGTTCTTGGCTTGTTTTTTTTCCCCCATTGGGACAAGGCCATTATTTTGATTGATGTGGGGGTTGTATCTTGTAATTGCCCACAGCATGCTGGTTGTATACGGAAGAACTTTGATGAGTTATTTATAGGGCAATGCCTGAGGAGGAGGGTGTTTTGAGAAATAAGAAGCCAACGAGGAGTGTAGAGCCTGACGAGGAGGCTGTTATTTCCCAAAACACCCAACGATGAGGACCCATTGCCCACCGTAAATCACAAGCAGAAGGATGAGAAATCAAAGTTGGATGAGTAATCCGTAGTGGCCCAATTACGCAAGAAAACCCACACAATCGAGCATTATGCTACATAAGCCTCCTAGGAAATGAATAGGGAGTCTCTTAGGAGTGGTTTACGGACTACATCTTCGGTACTAGCGTCTAGGATAGGAGAAAATATCATCTGGAACAGGCAGGGGCACCTCCCCCTTGCATGTTTATTGGTAGATTCCTGGGGTTTCTCTGTTTTCTCTTGTTTTTTTGTTTTTTTTGTTCCTTTGTCCAGCCTTGAGCCTTGGCTTAGCTGTCTTTCCCTTTGTTCTGCAATGAATTTTCATTTGTTTAAAAAAGAGAAAAAAAGAAGAAGAAATATCACTGTTGTGGTGTAGCAGGTGTGTTTGCTGACAATTACACAATGACAATGAACTCAAAAGAGAGGAACCAAATTTGTCCAATTAATTAGCAGCCCCCATCCAAGCAAAAAATCAGAGCCGTAGATTTTTAAAAAAAAATTACCAACCCTCCCACTAACCATTGATCTCAAAAAAAAATACGGATATAATATTCTAATACGGATACTCAGATATGGAGATGAATATTTCAATATGGATACAGATACGATACTGTGATACTGGAAATATACAGATATTGATACATATATAGATACAGGTGCATATACATGCTTGGAAAACATGAGCTGATTATCCCATATCCATTGGCAAGGAAACTAATTTCCAAAACTACAAAGTGTGTGTGTGTGTGTGTGTGTGGGTGGGGGTGGGGGGTAGAGTAGAGATGTGGAAGAAAATTTAGTTTAAATTAATTCTGATTTGAATAATGGGGGGAGGGGGGTTAAAAGTTTTCTGAATTAATTTAAATGATTTTTCAATTGATTGTGTGTGTGTAAATAAAATGAGGTAAAATTAAACAAATTCTGAGCTCAAAAGAGACACTTGTGTCTCAGACACCTGATATTCCAAGAAAAGCCCAGGCAGTAAACTTAGGGCTATCTAGGCAAACTCACATCATGATGATGCACAGACAGGCGGAGGGAGAGGTTCAGTTGGAGTGCTGCTGCAAATTGGGGGCTGCTTGCTTCCTACTGTTTCATTGGCAAAACCATGTGAGACAGACAAAGGAAATTAACTTAAAACATGACTCACACTGGAGTGGACCTGATCCACCTCATCTTCCCCAGCATCACCACCACATGTAGTTCTCCAACCCAACACCACGTCAATGAAGCCTTAGTTTGTCCCTCTCTTGAGGAAAAAAAAAAGAAAGATTAAAAAAAGAAAAAAAAAGAAAAAAAAAGAAAAGGAATCTCCTCGTGACCTGGCTTGTAGATTGAGCTCTGAACACAGGATGTTGTGTGACGACAAGAAACAATCTACACAGAATGGGGAAGCCCCCAAAAGTAAATGGGTCCAGGACTGACTGAACACGGGTTGTTAGTGTAGTTGGGTTTCTGTAATCATATGTTTGTCCACATGCAAGTTATGTGCTTTGTGAGGCTTATGCTTTGCTGGAAACTGTGCTTTTTGTGAGAATCTTTGGAGTAGTTTCGGTGGTAGTAATGTGAGATTAACCCATAAACTCCTCAATCCTTTTTCAAATTTTTGCACATTTTGGCTTATATCTTTTTACAGAAATATCATTTATTGTAATTTCAAGAAATTTGTTGTTAAGGGAGGTTTTCTCTTCAAGATTCAAGAATTAGATTGGATGAATGAAAAGTTTGCTACACAATACAACACTTGGAAGTGCTCTATTCATCATTCAAAATATGGACGTCGGAGCGCTTTAGGGTTAACTTTTAACACCAGTTGTACAAAAATCCGGAACAACACTTGAGAGATACAATAAAATAGGGTGCTCTAAATGCAACCTTTAAGACAAAGGTACATTTTGCTTTCTTCAATGTACCCAAAGTGTACATTTCAAGAAGGGGTCACTTTTAGTGAATATTAGTTTTCAACTTCAAAAATTTGTAACTAATTCCAAGGTCCCAAAAATATGAAATGACTTGTGTTATATGCCAATTCCATTTTTCTTCCTACCGAAATCAACTGAAATTGTTTCAAGGAGTTTAGCTTCCTCCTAGATGCAATGAGCTCTTAAAAGGTTGCTTTCACAATACACTACCTTAGTCGCACACAATGATTTTTAGGTTAGCAAAATGTGTGTATCTTCACTCAAAAAATATTCCCCAAGGAGGATATAACTAGAATGCATTCCTTGAAATAAAGATGAAGCGTACATTTGTTAATGCCTCAATTGAAAGTTGGTGACTTTAAATACTTAAGCTCTCTGCTATAGCTAAGCTAAAGAAATTTTTATACCAACAATGCTAGTATGTGAGCCTAGAAATGTGAGCCTAAGAGCCTTGAGCTCAGGTTTTGCTGGCCTAGAGTATGGGATCTATAGCCCCACCCCAATTATAATCTTTGAGATTATTTTCCAAAAAATTGAACAAATGTGTCTATTTTAGGTCAAAATACTATTTTGAAAAATTAGTACCTATGATCATGGAAAACATAAGTATCCTATTACTGTAGAAGATAATCTAGTCATCTTAAACTTTGAAAAGTTCAAAAAAATCTTGAGGTAAATTGTTCAAACAATCCAAGTATTACTTCATCCAGCACTTTACCAAACCATAGGCCATTTCAAAATTTTAGTTTGTATTCAAGTACCTTCCATTCTTTAATAAATTACAAATTACAAAACCTTGTCATTTTCAACTTTTCTAAACCATTCCTCAACAACACATACCTTGTACTACTAACCTCTAAATAAACTACTTGAATCACATTTAGATGTGAAGACACATTCTAAGAAAAATGATAAAAGTAAATACAATGCTACAGAAACCATAAACCACGTCTTTAGTTCTCCACTTTGAGGTTTCAATCATAGGAAGGAGCAACTTTATTTCATTGAAGTTGAATTTGGGGGCATGAGTGAAATTCTCTTCTTTAGAATTCATCTTATAGAAATACTTGAAAAGGTCATATAGCTAGGTACTTGTAGTTGATGTATTGTTTTCTACCACCAATTGCAACCATAACCATGTCAACAAAACTACTGGTAGGAATATTCTAAGAAGATACTAATAGAAATGTGATAAATCTCTGAAGAAGTGTTAGTTCCAATTTCTAAACATACTATGGCCTCTAGCTATGAAAATGGTAGCATGGAACCACTGTCCACTAATGATGCTTCCTTTTAGATTTTGGACACTTTCCTACTTGTTTTAATATTTTGTTGTTGGTACATTTGTGATTCTTTTGATGTTTTTCCCTTCCAAGTCATCAATATTGATTTGAGTTTGTAGGGTTGTTAAGCTCAAATGAAGTAGGCTCAAAAACTCTCTACATGGTGAATAGGGAACATAGAGACTAGAGACATAGCCTTATGTGCTTGTACATGAAAGTCTACATGTTGCAAAACAAGCATCTCCTACTTAGTCAGATTAGCCAAACTTTTGGCACTTTTGGCACACGATAAAAGAAAGTGGAAATTTGTAGAAAATTTATATATATAGTAAAAATAAAGAAAATAATTGGAATGCATACTTAAAAAAATGGTTGGGATGGAAATTCAAAGAAAAAGTACTTGGTAAAGCTCAAAAAAATTTGGACACTACTTCAAAAGTCGAACTCTAAAAATTCAAGTCAAATCACAAAATACAAATTACAAAATTAATATTTGATATCTATAATTGTGAGTCAAAGCATGTCCAAGAATATGTCCCAGACATTTTAATTTGTAAAAAAAAGAAAAAACAATTTTCAACAAAACTAAAAATTGGCCATTTAGGAGGACTTCTTAATGATGAGATTTGACCCAAAAAATTAGGTCAAAATTGTTTCTAATGTTTCAAAGTGTATGTGCAAGGTAGGCCTATTTGCACAATCTTGGAGAATAAAAAATAATACATTTTGAGATATCCTTTGGTAGGAATATATCTACATTAGAAGAAATTTGGGGTCTCTACAAGACTTTGAGTTATTAGGCTCTGGGAACGCCGAAACAACTGTGGGAACGTAAATCTGACATGGTTGAGAGAGTGCCACATCATCAATTTATTTATTTTTGAAAAAAAAAATTTAGACTTTCCTTTTGCATTTTAGGACTAAACTTTTTTTTAAAAATAAATTTGTATTTAATTATTGGCCTAATAGCAGTCAGTAGTACTGAGAACAAAACTAAAACAGCCCTGTAGAGACCTCAAATACCATCCAATGCCTATTATACAAAAATGCCATTGAAATTTTAGTTATAAATCATTAATTTAAACCGCTCAAGAGTATTAAAAAATCCTAAATCTAAAAGTGTCACTAATTAACAAAATTGATTTTTTTTAATATAAAATGTTTTTAAAAAAATTCTAGAAAATCAAAGATATTATTACAATAAAAAAATTCTAGGAAGAAATTTTTGTTTGGAGCATTGGGTTCAATTTCAAAAGTTATAGTGTTGGACAAAAACCAATCTTGCAAAATGCTACCAAAATGGTCAATGTTTATTGCAACAACCCATTAGCTTTCTAGGAATACAATTTCCATTTCAATACATGTATGAGAATAAAAGTTATGCATTCAATTATAAAAATAGTCAAATACATACAATAGAAAAAATCACAAATAAAATAAAATAATATACTACATATGTATATATATTTATTCTCATTGAATATATTTTTTCTATTTGGAAAAATTTGACTAATTTCATAACTGATGAGAAAGTTATAGAACATTTTTGTTTTGTGGATATTCAAAGCACCTTTGTGAAAAATAACTTATTGGCTTTGTTTTTTTAACTCAATTTCTTACAATTTTCAAAAAAAGGAGTTCCACATGGTTTAATTTGCTTGCTAGAATAATCTCAACATTAGACTTTGCCTATTTTAATTCCATTTTAGAAATATTAATGATTTAGTTTTTCTCTCCATCTCTAATCTATGTCCTCTTAATAATTTTTTAAAGCATGGAAATGAGATTTTTTCCTAAGACTTTCAATTCAATTCTTCAATATAAAAAAATAAAAAAATAAAAATCCATAGTGCAAAAAACTAAAGTTAAGAGGATTAAAAGTATTATAATCTAATGGAAAACTAAATTGTTCATAAGTCCAAATGGAATTGAAAACGAATAATCCTAACAATGAGATTGTTCTAGCAAGCAAACTAAATCCTAGTGAACTTTATTTTTTGAACAATTGTGGAAATTGTATTCAAAATGAATTCTCTATGTTATTTCTTCAATAAGATGCTTAGATACCCAAGAAATAAGATTGTCCATAACTTTCTCATCACTAGTCCAAATAGAATGAATGAAATCTTTCCATGTAAACAAAAATACTTTTTACAAGAAATACAAAATTTAAAATTTTATTTTGACATTTTTTTTGTACTAACTAATAAATCCCATTGTAGGCTTAGGGTGGAATAGTTTGTTTTTTCAAGCACCGATTGAAATAAATAAATTATATTTTTAAAGAAATAATGTGTTTTCCTACCTTCAAAAAAATTCCAAAAATCATGATGAAAATTGAGACCCCAGGAGCCTATCTAAAACTCATTGTGTTCCCCATGGAAACCATAGGATCCCAAGAATTTAAAGGTTAACCCCTAAAACCCTGAATATGTTTTTTTTGAGAATATAGTGTTTTGAGGGAGCTCACTACAGACGTAATTTTTATTTCTTATTTTTTGAAATTCTCACGCAACATATGCCTGAGGAGTAGCTTTGAAGCCCAACAATTCTCATAAATTTTCATTGCATAATTAAAAAAAATTTGTATGATATGTCATTTTCAATGAAATGTGGGAAGCCTAGGTAGCTCAAAAAGATTCTAAAAAGATTCTTTTAAGAAAAAACATGAAATTGGTTTTTTAGATTTATATATATATGCAAAACTTTGAATCATTCTATTTTGATTAATGAAATGAAAGTTATGAAGAGTTTTAGTTTATGGCTAGTTATGGAATTTCTACTCTAAAATAAACTTTGAAATCCTTTATTGAACTCAACATTCGATATTTTTGAAAAAAATTTAAAAAGAAATAGGATATAGATTGCTTATTAAAACATTACAAATATTGGGATTGACATATTTCAATTCCATAATAAAATTCTTAACAATTTAGTGTTTCAAATCATTCTCTCCTCCTTTCTACTTAATATTTTGTCTTATACGTTGTATTGTACAATTCCAAATGATCTAAAATTTTCCAAAAGTATAGCCAACTTGCCTTAAAGAATGAATCCAAAGAGTGAGCACCATTTTTGACATTTTTTCATACAAATGTGACCTTGTAAAATGCAGCTGCCCAGATTTTTACTAGGCCCCAATTTATTTTTTGTCAATTCAAATGCTAATATCTTCCAATCTACAAGGTGAAAAATTGTGAAATTTTTTCCACATCTTTTCAAATTGGCATACTATCATATCCTAAAGTTTTATGTGTCCAACAATGTTTTTTTGTCGTTTTTTTCTAAAACTTGATACTTGGAGTAAAAATGGCAATTTTGGAGCATTTTTGATGAAAATATAAGGGTTAAATATTCAAAAAAATTATTTTATTTTGATGTTTTTCTACCTCAATGCTACCTAACTTAGCTTGTTTTACAAAATGAAAGCTTTATGAAACTTTAGTGAAAATTGATTTTCACTAATCCAGATGACCCTTAAACTACTGGGTGATGGTGGTGAAATCCCCTAACTGTGGTTGCGTTTTTGATACCTAATGGGAGCAGGTTTTTAACCTTGTATTACATCAACCCCTCTTCTTGATGGAAAACCCTTCTTTGTGTGAAATCAACCTCTCTTCCTGATGGAAAACCCTTGCAGTGTGTTTCCTGAACATGCTTGTTTAAAATTTAAATTTATAAAAAATAATAAATTTAAGAAAATCGATTTTCACCAATGGATATCCATCACCAATTCACCATGGAATTTGAGCTTTTTTTTTTTATATGATGATTGTGTGATTGCTATGTATTGCAGTAACTCATCCAAAGTTGATGCTGAATCACATCATATGTGGGGCTTTGTGAACCACAACACTTGCCAATGATTACTTCAGATAGTGGGAAACCTTTTTGACATCATATGTTCAAATGATTAGAACCTATGGGGACAAGAGTATATTCTACTCAGACTATATATATATATATATATATATATATATATATATATATATATATATATATATATATATATATATGTACTCTACGAGTACTGTACTTCAGAAGAAAGAATACTCTACCATTAAGTTACACTAGAGTGCTCTATGCCATTGCCATAGAATAATTAAAGTAAAATAAAAGTAAATTTCTAATTTTAGAAATCTATAAAACTTAAAACTTCAATATTTTCTTATGCCATGAGTAAAAATGTCACGAAACAAAGTTGGTGCACCCATCCTTCCAAAGAGCTTTTTAATAGTACCAAAGAACGGCGGAGACACAATTCAAGAGATCTCACCGTAACAAAACAAACAAACAACTAGCCAACCTAATTTAACCCAAGAAGTTCCTTGATTACGTTTTCACCAAACATGTTCCAAAATCTGCCATTTTCAAGACAAGTACCAAAAAAAAATTGAAAACATTTTTTGGACGCATCTAACTATAGGATCTCATATTATGATAGTTTGAGAAGATGTGGAAAAAAATTTAGAAATTTCCACCTTGTAGATTGCAAGATATTAGCGTTCAAATTGACATAGAAGCTTTTTTTGGACATTGCAAAAATTCGGGCAGCTGCACTTCACAAAGTCACATTTGTATGAAAAAATGTTCAAAATGATTGCAACTCTTTGGATTCATTCTTCAAGGCAAGATGGCTAAACACTTGAAATTTCAAATCATTTGGAATTATACAACATATAGGAAAAAAATAATAAGTAGAAAAAAGTAGAGAATGAATCAAAATACTAAATTGTTAAAAATTTAGTTATGGAATTGAAAAATACCAATTCCAATTGTTGTAATGTTGTAATAAACAATATTCACTACTATTTTTTTTATTTTTTTCCAAAAATATTGAAAGTTGAGTTCAATAAAAGACTTTAAAGTTTATTTTGGAGTAGAGAATCCATAATCACCTACAAACTACAACACCTCATAACTTTTGACTCATTGATCAAAATGCAATGACTCAAAGCTTTTGATGTATATATAAATCTAAAAAATTAATTTCAAATTTTTATTTTTGACAAAAATGATTTTTTCAGATCTACCCGGATTGCTTGAGTTGAGAAACAAACTACATATTAGGCTATAACTTTTGACTCATATTTCCAAATGTTTTGAAGTTTAGTGCACATGACAAATATTCCTTTTCCACACCTATTAAAATTTGGGCCAAAAATATGAAAATCTTTGCTCACATGCACCTACGACAAAAAAATTATGTTGCCAAAAAATGCACCTTGGTCCTTTAGGGGTTAAAATGCAGATTACATTATATCAGCCTAAGCATGTGTAGATATATTATAATCAATATTGATCACAAGATGTTAATTCCTAAAGGGTTGCAATACATTTGGGGCACAAATTGTGAAAATTGTGACTTTTCAAGACAATGAAGAATTTTTTTTTTAATTATCCTTCAAAATTCAACCATAGAAATTTGTTTTAAACTACCATGGGAATGGGTGGAAAAAAATTTAGAAACTTTGACAACACAAATAGAAAAATTATAATGTTTGAAGTTAGAAGATTTCTTTTTAATCTTACTTAACAACTCCTTCTAAAGTGAGATTTTTACACTATATATGGATTTTGGGGGGACATTTTCATCTTGTATTTTGTAATTTACATACTTGCCAAATTTTAGAATTATTGGAGGAGTTTTGTACATGTTACCTAAAGCTATCCAGACTGCCTCTAAAAATTCAGGGCAATATAAATTTTGATCCGAACCTTTGACTAGGAAAAAAAATCATATCACTACTAAAATAGTATATGTTCATACCTTTTGTCAAAATTTTAAGAATATTATTAACCCCTAAAGGACCAAACTGTGTTTTTTGGCAACAAAGGAATTTTGGGCAAGTGCGTGTGACTAAAGATTTCCATATTTTGGGCCCAAATTTTGATAGAAGGTATGGACGAGGAATATCTTTCATGTGGACTAAATTTCAGGACATTTGGAAATATGAGTCAAAAGTTATAGCCTAATATATAGTTTGTTTCTCAACTCGGGCAGTCTGGGCAGACCTGAAAAAATAATTTTTTTCAAAAAACCCAAATTTGAAATTGGTTTTCTAGATTTATATATACATTAAAAACTTTGAATCATTCCATTTTGATCAATGAGTCAAAAGTTATGAGGTGTTTTAGTTTGCAGGCAATTATGGATTTTCTACTCCAAAATAAACTTTGAAGTCCTTTATTGAACTCAATTTTCAATATTTTTGAAAAAAAATAAAAACATTAAGTGAAGATTATTCATTAAAACATTACAACCATTGGGATTGGCATTTTTCAATTCCATACATGAATTGTTGATAATTTAGTAGTTTGAACCATTCCCAGCATCTTTCTACTTTCTATTTTTTTCAAGCATGTAACCAACATGCCTTGAAGAATGAATCCAAAGAGTTGCATTCATTTTGAAAAAAATTTCATACGAATGTGACCTTGTGAAGCTCAGCTGCCCATTTTTTTGCAGGGACAAAAAAATGACTTTTGACACTTCAAATGCTAATATCTTGCAATCTACTCAGTGGAAATTTCTGAAATTTTTAACACATTTTTTCAAACTAGTGTATTACATGATCCTATGGTTACATATGTCCAATTTGTTTTTCTTTTAAATTTTGAAACTTGTATAAGAAATGGCAGCTTTGGAGCGTTTTTGGCAAAAACATAGTCAAGGAACTTTAGGGGTTAAAAAATGACTTCTCATGCACCTACCCAAGATCACATTTGTACATTCAACAACCGTTTGGTCCTTTAGGGGTTAATAATAATGATTTGGCATTTTATGAAGTCTCTTGTAATTCATAACATTCTTAACTCTAAAATGTCAAGTTGGTCATTGTGAAAATCATCTTTTTGGGTACCATGTAAATTATTTGCTTGAAAAAATCCAAGAGCACTTGTTAGAGGTCAAACTAGTGTGGAAGACCTCCCCTTTTTACATAAATTTTCCAAGAATGAACACCTACACTTCTATCTTACATAAAAGGATTTTGGGTCATCTATTAGACACCTAGTGTATGCAATGACATTACTTGGGATTAACTTGTTGTTGGCGATCCTTTTGCCTTCTTGAAATGAGGGACACAACAAATATGAATAAAATACAATTTTTTATTAGAAAAAGAAAAACAAATCCAAGGCAAGCATGACTAAGAAATTTCTTTATCTTCCCCCTTTACCAAGTATTCTAGGAGGAATATTTCTCTTCTTGGGGATTGGGGAGGCCTAAAACCTCCTTTTAATAATGTTACATTTTCTTGAAGGAGGCTTCCAATCCTCAAGTTTTTCTTCATAATGCTCCTTTTAAGTAAAAGATTTTGTTTTGTTTGAACTAGAGAGTGCACCCATTTCATTGAAACTAGTTATAATGATCCACAATGAGAAGCACTATGTTCGTACATTGTACATACATACATATGTAAAATATCATTAACTAAAATATTGTGCTAGAATATTCTATAATTTTTCATTATTCTAAAAAAACAATGTATTCCAATAAGTTATCTAAAACCGATCCCTTCATATTTTTTTCTACAATATATAACATCCTATTCATGAGATTGCTTTAGGATTGTTTTTTTTTTGGTATATCTATTTTTATCATGTCAAAAAAATGCATTGTTTATTGATACAATGTCCAAAAGATGTATTCTGAAAACATCATCTCATCTCCACGGTTTCAGTTCAAAACAAAACCAATAGCACCATATCTTTGTCAGTGATATCTGAAAAAGATGAATCCAGAAGCCAATTTCCATTGGGCTGAGATTTTCAAGTTGGAACTTGGGTGGGGGTGTGCGAACATATTACTTTCCTTGGCATCATTGGGCTTTTTCTGCCTTTATAAATCCATTGGACCTTTGTTTGCAGCTGCTGGGACAGGAAAAGTAGACAGGTGGGTACCCCCAAAACTGCAACTTTGGAGGGTGCGTGCCCTAGATTGGTCAAATTTCCATATTTTCATGTTGGCAAGTGAAAGGAGGCTCCACCGCACCAAGGAATGTGATATTCAGATACCATACGCAAAATTTATGTAGGGTCAAAGTTATTTTTTGGGTAGATGTTTTAAAATTGTTTTTTCTTTTTCTATTTTGAACAAATGGGAGAAACCCCATTACATTAAAAAAAATCACATACACAAAAAGTGGGCCAAGTCATAGGCTAAACAACGATGAGAGAAAGAACACCAAGAAAAGCGAACAAAAAGGACAGAAAAACAAAGTAAGATAAGAATTGGCAGAGAGGAAGACTCTCTCTATTCTACCTAACTTGATCACCATTGCAAGTAGCAAGAACCAAAGAGTGAAGCTAGATCTTGTCGAATTGGGCCTAGATTAGTCGTTTCTTCGACCTACATACTTATTGATTTTAGAGATGTACATAGAGTGATGGTGGTGGTTTTAGGCAAGGTGCAAATTAGAATGTACCTACCTTATAATCTACCAATAGTCATGAGTGAGTGGAACTTGAAACAAATGTGTAAAATAGTCTACAATCTTTCAATATACCATTTTGGCAAAGTAATTCTTTTGTGTGGCCATTTTCTTCTTTCAACATTTATCATTTATAGCTACCATTGTCACTAGGTAACTAGTGGTTCCCACTTGATACTATTTGCATCATATTCAAATCTAGAACTAGATTTGGATCACACCTTGTAGAACTTGCCTTATTTTTTTCATTTTATGTTGTTACAAAATACTTATGAGTAAAGGTAGCCTCATTTGAAAAGATACAATGAAGTTGTACATGTTGATGAATCAATGGTGGCAAACAAGTGTGTGCAATTACTCAATTTGTAGGTAGTGCATCTCAATGTAAGATTAAAATATTATTCCAAAATGGGATAAAGTATATGGGTGCACTTCTCCATACTTTTGTTTTTAAACTCTTCCTAGACTTATTGGAAGAGATTTGGTGAGTGGGTTTCACTTAGCTCAAAGAATACAAACCTTTCCTGTTGGTTAGGAGCTATTGGACCTTAGTGTGGTTAGGCTGCTAGCCAATTATAGGATCTAGTGTTTACTTATTGTACGCTTTCTCTCATGTTGGCTCGATATGATTTTGGCACGACAACTTCTTTGGTGATCAACCTTAAGTGGTTGTAGATGGTAGAAGAGGGGTAGGACTTTGGACATACATGTGCTAGGGCATGTTGCTTCTTATGATGCACCCCATCATCCAAGCTTCAAGAAGGGTTTTTTTTCATTTATTTAGGGCAATGTAAAAAAACAATCTTTACTAGAGTGATGAAGCTAATTACAGCCAGAGAAAATAGATAAAACATGAAATATGTAGATGACATTTCATTTACTCATTAAAAAAAGTGTACAATCATCCAATATAGAGAGATCGCATCCCCAAATCGGATAGCAATTTAGCAATTTCATCCACTTAACCTCTAAAGTTCCTTAACTATGTTTTCACCAAAAATGCTCCAAAATTGCCATTTCTTATACAAGTTTCAAAATTTAGAAAAAAAAATATTTTTGGACACATATAATCTTATAGTATACTATTTTGAAAAGATGTGGTAAAAATTTCAGAAATTTCCACTATGTAGATTGCAAGATATTAGCATTTGAAGTGACAAAAATCATTTTTTTGTCCCTGTAAAAAAATTGGGCCGCTAAACTTCACAAGGTTACATTTGTATGAAAAAATGTTCAAAATGATTGCTACTCTTTAGATTCATTTTTCAAGGCATGTTGGCTACAAGCTTGAAATTTTTTTGATCATTTGAAATTGTACAACATATAAGAAAAAAATGGTTAGTAGAAAGATGTAGAAAATTATTTAAAATACTAAATTTATAACAATTTATTTATGAAATTGAAAAATGACAATCCCAATGTAATATTGTAATAAAAAATCTTCACCTAATGTTTTTTATTTTTTTCCAAAAAACATGGAAAATAGAGTTCAATAAAGGACTTCAAAGGTTATTTTGGGGTAGAGAATCCATAATTGCCGGCAAACTAAAACACCTCATCAGTTTTGACTCATCGATCAAAATGGAATGATTCAAAGCATTCAATGTATATATAAATCTAGAAAACCAATTTCAAATTTGGGACTGCCTAAGTTGAAAAACAAACTACATATTAGGTTATAACTTTTGACTCACATTTCCAAATGTCCTAAAATTTAGTGTACATAGAAGATATTCCTTGACCACACCTTTTATCAAAATTTGGGCCAAAAACATGGAAATCTCTGGTCGCACGCACCTGCCCAAAATTTCTATGTTGCCAATAAATGCAATTTGGTCCTCTAGGGGTTAAAAAGAAAGAATATCTTGCCAAATATTCCCTTTGAGAAGTTTAGCATCGCTTATTTTTAGAAAAAAATTTGCTGAAAAAACAAACAACTGGGATCCAGCAACCAGATTGGAAAAAGTTATAAGTTAAATTTGAGGCCCACTGTAGGATCAAGGAATATGAGCTCTATTTTTGGGGGGCTGCCATTGTACCAATGGGCGGGTGCACATGACTTCAGTTGCCTGGAGAAAGCCAGAGTAAATCCACCACCACACTAAATAACTTTCCAGTGTAAAGATTCGTGATCAACATACTGTAGTGGCAGGATTCGATCATGAAATGGGACCAATGTTGGAATCTAGAATAAAATAGGGACAACAAAATAATGCTTTAATGATTCAATTCAATTTGAAGGAATCCAAATTAATTTTTAGACTTTTATGAGGGCACATTAAATGCTATAATCTTGTGTTGGGGATGATGTTTGTTTGGTTGATGTTTACCATGTAAAAATGTTTTTTGGAATATTTCATCCCTTCATGTTGTTCAACAAAAGAAAAATATCCCACTTAGAACATGACTAAGTCAATCTACCCCCAAAGAATACAATTTCTAATTAACCTAATTAACCCCTTGAGTTCCTTGACTATGTTTTCACGGAAAATGCTTGAATACTACCATTTTTAGTACAAGTACCAAATTTTTGAATTTTTTTTTTTTTTTGAAACATGTAACCATAGAATCTTGTAGTACATTGCCACCATGTGAATTGAAAGATATGAGCATTTGAAATCACATAATTGTTATTTTGGTACTTGTGAAAAACCAAGCAACTGCACTTCACAAGCTCACTTTTCTATGGAAAAATGTCCAAAATGGTGGTGCTTCTTTGGAGTCATTTTCCTAGACAAGTTGGCTACATGTTTGAAAGTTTTCACATCATTTGGCATTCTAGAATATGCAGGAAAAAAATAATAAGTAGAAAGAAGTAGAGAATGATTCAAAATACTAAATTGTTAAGAGTTTAATTTTGGAATTGAAAAGTGCCAATTCCAATGATTCCAATGTTGTAATAAAAATTTTCCATCCTATGATTTTATTTATTTAAAAAACTATTGAAAATTGGATAAGATAAAGGACTTCAAAGTTTATTTTAGAGTACAGAATTCAGATTTGCTTGCAAACAAAAACTCCTCATAACTTTTGATTCATTGATCAAAATGGAATGATTCAAAGCTTCCCATGTATATGTAACTTTAAAAAATCAATTTTCAAATTTTTATTTATGAAAAAAAAACTTTTTTTATCTAGCTAGATTGCCTACTCAATGAAAAAAGTAATATATTAGGCCATAACTTCTAACTCATATTTCCAAATGTCATAAAACTTTGTTCATATAAAAGATATTACTTGTCTACAACTTCTATAAAACCCTAAAGTTCCTTGACTATGTCTTCAACAAAAACACTCAAAAACTGTCAATTTTAAGATATGTACCAAAAAAAAAATTTTAACATTTTTGGACACATCCAACCGTAGAATCTTGTATTATGATAATTTGAAAAGATGAGGAACCTTTTTTGATAAATTTCCATTGTGTAAATTGCAAAATATTAGTGTTTCAATTGACAAAAGGCCTTTTTTGGGCCCTGCAAAAAATCGGGCATGTGCACTTCACAAGGTCACGTTTGCATGAAAAAATGTCCAAAATGGTTGCAACTCTTTGGATTCATTCTTCAAGGCAAGTTGGCTAAACGCTTGCAAATTTCAGATCATTTAGAATTGTATAACATATAGGAAAAAAATAGTAAGTAGAAAAAAAGTAGAGAATGAATCAAAATACTAAATTGTTAATAATTTAGTTATGAAATTCAAAAAATGCCAATCCCAATAGTTGTAATGTTATAATAAACAATATTCACCTAATATTTTTCATTTTTTCCAGAAAAATTGAAAGTTGAGTTCAATAAAAGGCTTCAAAGTTTATTTTGGAGTAAAGAATCTATGATCGCTTGCAAACTAAAACACCTCGTAACTTTTGACTCAATTGATCAATATGGAATGACTCAAAGCTTTCTATGTATACATAAATCAAGAGAATTAATTTCAAATGTTTATTTTTGAAAAAAGTGATTTTTTCAAATTTGCCTGAACTGCCTGAGTTGAAAAACAAACTACATATTAAGCCATAACTTTTGACTCATATTTTCAAATATCTTGAAATTTTTGCACATGAAAGATATTCCTTGTACACACCTTCTATTAAAAATTGGGCCAAAAATATAAAAATCTCTACTCACATGCACCTGCCCAAAAAAGTTATGTTGCCAAAAAACGCACCTTGGTCCTTTAGGGGTTAAAGTTTGAGCCAAAAATATAAAAATTTCTAGTCAAGAGCATTGCCCAAAATTGCTATGTTGCTAAAATTAGCAAGTTGGTCCTTTAGGGGGTAATCCTTGAAGGACGGAGCCCTCGGTGACCAAGGTAGTTACCAAAATGCTTTGATTATTGAATCAATAGGTGCATTATTTGTTTCTACAATGATTAGTGAAGTCATCTATTCATCAAATAATTTTGGTCCTTAATATCTTTCAAGGATTAATCGTTAAACAACAAGGTAGACATATTGTGTCCGATGGATGACATAGAGTCTTTGTGTGTAAGACAAACATGCAACTATTCATCCTCCCAATTGTGTGAAAAGGGAAATTCATCTTCAATAGTTTGTCTTCCAATGAATACTTTTGCATTATTTTAATCCAACAATTCACACGGTGACAAAACAAATGATTTCCACAGTGACTTGACTAGTGTTCAAGGATTAAGGTGTATTAGAGTCAATTTTTAAGTTAATCAAGTCTAACCTCTTGGTGTATAAACTCCTAAAGGATGTTGAAAATATTTGTCTTTTATGGTGTAATAAAAATGAACATTTTAGTATATAGAGACGTATCTAAAGATGCAACAAAGTTGCAATTGGTGTAATTTCTTTTGTGAACTCAAAAAGAATCATTGGAAGTGTTGCATAGAATTTGCGATTTTTTGAGACAATGTTGTACAATTCTCATAAAATGTTGTGCTCATGGAACATGCAAAAATGGTAGAATCCCACATACATTGTCACTTAGGCAAGGCGTAGAATGTAGAAGGAAGGTTCAAATCACTTGCCAATTCTTGCATTGTATAGGACCGTATGTTAATCATAAGAGTAGTCATAAGAGTAGTCATAAGCTTTTGCAAAAAAGTTTGTTTGAAAATGTAATAAATTATTTTTATAGCATTGGATTTGAAAACACCATACACTTGGTTCATACAGAAAGAATGGAATGTGTGTACAAGTAATGAACAAAGGGATCCAATGGCTTATAGAAAATCAACCTAGTAAAATCAGAAATTAATTGTCTTAATTTCAACATTTTAGGTTGTATAATTGAATGGAAAAATAGAAATATACAAATGAACAACTTATAAAAAAGAAATAACAATTTTTCATCTTTTCTACATCAAGAACAAACAAATTTTTATTGCCACACACAAGCTTTCGCCAACTTGAGGGTGTAGCTAGTTAGAACCTGTTTTGTATTTTAAATTCAACAATAAATTTAAAAAATTCAATAATATTTGGCACTTGTCTCACAGAACTTCATAAACCATTTATAGTGAGTGATAAGATGAGAAGACAAAGGCCTTTATACAAGTAGGGTGGTAGGAGGTAAAACAACTCATGTAGGATATGTAAATTAGGGTTAGTAAAAGCTCAACTACTTATAGTTGTCAAAAATAGGAATTGTGTTGAAAGTAAAATTTCAGACCTTATTTAGGCATAGTAGAATAAGTTAACCCCTAAAGGACCAAGGCCTTATTTTTTTTGCCAAAAAACACTCAAAACTGCCATTTCTATGGCAAAAGTAAAAAAACAATTAAATTGTTATTTTTAACATCTAACTATATGATCTTACACCTAAATATTATTAAAATGTGTGGAAAAAATTTCAAAATCTTTGACCGCATAGATTGCATGATATTTGTGTTTAAAGTGGAAAAAACAAGTTTTTAAGCACATTGCAGGACTAGACTTTCTAACTTTGAACATTTTTAACTTTAATTTTTTGCACTACAAATTTTAGAATTTTGAATCTTGGTGTATTAAATTGAGTTGAGAGCTTAGAAAAAATTCAAAATATTCAAAAAAACTTAATTTTTATTCTTTAAAAAATTGTTGAGTAGAAATAGGTACGAGATAGAAGGAAAATCTAAAATATTCATATCTTTAAAATGAAATTAAAATGCACTAATCTCAATGGTGAGATTGTTCTAGCCAGAAGTATTGACTATATGAAATTTTATTTTTGGAAAATTGTAAAAATTGCATTAAGAGATGAATCCTACGAGTTATTTTTTCAAGAAGATGTTCTAATTGCCTGAAAAACAAGATTGTCCATAACTTTCTCATAAGAAATCCAAATGAAATGAATCAAAGTTTCACATTTAAAAAATATATATAATCTATGAGGGAAAAAAAATTTAATTTAAATTATAAAATTAAAAAAAAAAAAATTGTTGCCCCCCTACCCCTATTTTGAGCTTATTTGGGCATAACATTTGTTTCTAGGCACCGATTGAAAAAAAATTATATTTCAATGAAGCTAATCAATATTTCTATCTTCAAGAAAAGTTTCAAAAAATAAAGAAAAAATTTCAGCCTGTAGGTACTTGCCCAAAATCCCATTTGTCCCCCGAAGGAACAATGGTCCTTTAGGAGTTAAAAAAATTGAACTAGGTTAATGTGTAAAATTAAGATAAATTTCATCTCCAAAAAAATGTTTGAGATTTCAAGTCTCCAATCAAAAGTTGTAAACAAGGTTTAGAGAAAGGCTAGAAGAAACATTTTCTTTGACATTTTCAAACATCCTCTTTGAATTTTGTCTATAATTTTTTTGAGATGAAATTTAGCTTGATTTTATAACTTCTCTTAATTCAAAGTTTTTTTTTTAAGAAAGTTATTCTACTATGCCCAAATGAAGTCTAAAATTATGCTTTGAACACAATTTTTGTGTTTTTGACGATGAGTGGTCCAACTCTCAATTCAAATTGTGCCATGTCCTTTGAGCATTTTTGACAAACAATGAATTTCATAATAAAAATAACCTCTCTACTTTTCATTCTCACTAAGTGTCAATGAAGTAATCCCATCATTTTGCCATAAAAGAAATTCGTGATAGTAGATGGTCAGATGATAGATTGGTATTTGCCTCAATGAATTGTTATTCAATTCTTTGGATTTTTGGCAAGCCATCTTTACATTTATTAGTGCATTTGGCTATCTAGTCCCAAAATAGCAAAAAAATTCAACAATTTAAAAAAATTAATTTAAGCCGAATTTGCTATTCAAGTATGGTAGTATGTGAATTGCCTTGAATTTATGAATTGTCATCAACTTAGTATTTGAACTAAGTTGTATTTCATTTTTTGATTATTTAATTGATGGATTTTGCAAACTTAAGGAAAATGACTAGAATTCCAATAAAAAAAATTAGCTTTTTTCTTAATTAAATGACTAAGCTTAGGCAACAACAGAATGACCATGGAGAACCACCAAATGGCATGTGAAAAGAATGGCAAAAAATGAGTTACTCCATAAACTCCCCATTCACTGCATACAAATTTGTGTTGATTGTGTGTGGAATAGTAACCTCATGGCACTTGAAAGTGACCTTCATTTCCCAAGTATGGTATCCATTTCCTTTGAATTGCACTTCATCTTTTCAATAAGTTTATTCATCTTTTCTAGGATATGGGTACAAAGAATGGATTTCACAATGGAAGTAGTTTATAGGTAAAAAAATGTACAATGATAACAAGCTATTTTGGTAAGTTTTTGGAAATATTTCTCCTTCAACATGCATATTTATTCATGTCTTGGTTCTTGAATATATCTCTACTAGCCCCTTTTTTTTTACTTTTTGAAAAAGTGCTAGAATGGTGACCAATTAAAATTTGGTGAAGCATTGTATTTCTACATTCATCCATCTTTTGAACCAAAAAACATTTTTCAATCACATTCATACATTTTTCATCCAAATTTGAAAATTTCATCCACATTTTTAGTAGAAATGGAAAATTTCTGGCAAAAAATGATTACTTTTAAGTGGTGAAAAGTAGAAATTTATTTTGAAATGGTACAATTTGGCACCATGGTGCCAAAAAAAAGGGTTGATTTCAACCTAATGTCACATGATTCACTAAACTATATTATATTTGAATCTAAAAAGAATTGTGCCATATAATGAACTATGAAATATATTTCTTCGAGTCCCATTCTTCTCTAAAACTTGGACAATTTGCATCTCAACATAACACAATACAACTATTCATAGTTTGATTTAACATTCAAAATAGTCTTTGCACCTTGTCAAATTTGGGATTCTATAATTTTTTAGGACTTTGTTGATCCTCAATTCCTCAAGGCTCAAAAGGGAGCCATCCACAAGGCCTTCTAGGACCTAAGCTTTTCTCAAAATCTAGATTTTAATTTTCACTATGATAAGTCATGCCTATTAAAAAAAAACCATACAAATGGAACATAGTTGAATGCAAGTGTACTATGTTATTAATACCACATTTTATATATATAATTTTTAATATCCAATACATGAAAAAAAATTGTATGATTCTAATGGAAGAGTATTTTAAACATTTAAAGTCCAATTTGGGATTCCTCATGTTCACTAAACAAAATTTTGAGGTTCTTCCAATGATAATAGTCTCAATTTCCAATTCCATGTCAACAAAAGTTACATTTTGATTAGGCCAATGTATATTTTGCATCTTTCCATTTAAAAAAATGTGGGGACGAAGACTCAATTTGAGCAATTGAATTTTGCATGAGTTTAATAAAAATAAAAATAAAATAATTTGAAATTATTATTTTGTAAGGTCTAAACTATTTATCACAAGGACATACTATTCAACATCAATTGTATATAGTGTTGTTGTTGTAGCATTTGAGGTATGCATGGATGTTGTTGTTAGATTGGTTATACTAATTTTCATACTAACCAATTATTCACCCATACTAAATAAAAATTTTGGTGTAATAATCTTACATGTCATCCTTGTCTACTTGGTAGAATGCATACATAGTTTCATGCAAGCCCATCCTTGTTGCTATTGGTTACCATTCTAGGCTATTTGCAATCTACAACTAGATGAACAAAGGACAAATAAAGGACAATTCTCTCTCATTCTGATTCATTTTTGTGTTTGTTTCTTATTAGAGAAATATATGTATTTTAGCTAGAGTAACAAAAGAAGATAGGGATGAAGCATTTGTTTTGACAAATCTATAGAAACTGTCAATATTACTCCATAATTTTTTTGGAAAATCAAATATTCCTTTTGTCTCAAAATAAATCTATGGTTTTTAGTATGAAATTATTGGAATACAATGGATATTTTTTGAAACATAAAAAATACAATGATTATTGGTATTAGATACCAAATGGATATTTGGATATATGGTATGGAGATCACAACAATATTGGTAGTACTTACATACATCAATATGAAGTGGATACATACAAAATTGCGCAATGTCTAAAACTACCATCATCACTTTGTATGCATTTCCAAAATGAATATATATATATATATATATATATATATATATATATATATATATATATATATATATATATTGAAGAGACAATTTTAGAACATTGAGTACAAAAAAACTTTGACCCTTCATAACTTTTTCATATGGCATCCAAATATTGCATTTTTTTGTGCATTGAAAGCTCTTTTCATTTTCCAACACAAAATATGAAAATTTGACTACTCCAATCACAAAAATTATGCATTAGTAAAGAAAAATAGTATTTTGGATGTCCAAAAGATCTGATAGACCAACTTTATGAAACAACAAAAACAAATGATGATCTTAATTCCTAGAGATTAATGTCTATGATTCATCCAAATTGCCATTTCTATTGTAAAGAGATATGATGGAAAAAATCACTTTTCTAGCATATTAAACCATACAATCTTCTATAGACATGTATAAAAATTTGGAATTTTTTTTTCATAAACTTTGACCAAATAGATTGTAAGGTATCAATATTCAAAGTGAAAAGAAAAGTTGTTTGTGTACCTTGTCATCCTAGGTTTTCAATTTTTGAATCTTCTTCAAGACTAAATTTTTTTTAACTACAAAGATTTGAAGCTCATTATAGGGTAGAAAATTAAAATTTTAAAACTAGAATTAAAAATAAATAAATTATAAAAATGATTTTCACTCTTTAAAAAATTGTTAAGTAGAAGTATGTAAAAATTGTACAAAAAACTATATTGCTAATAGTTCTAAATATAAATTTGAAACATGTTAATCTTAATGGTGAATTATTGTAGCAATCAATATTTATCCTATCAACCATTTTGTTGTGAAAATTTGTGAAAATTGAGTTCAAAAATCAACCCTCTGCATTATTTTTTCAAGAAGATGTTTGATTGCTTGCAAAATTAGACTCTTTTTAACTTTTGCATCACCAATCCATATGGAACAAATCAAAGACAATTTTCCAAGTAGCCATGAATATACTCTATGAAGGAAATAAAATTAAAAAAAGATGTTCTGAGTTTTGTTCTGTCTATTTGACATATGGACTCAAAAAATTTGTGCTTACAAAAGCATTTCTTTTTTGTACCAATTGAAATAAAACTTATATTTATAGAAAGCTTATTCATTCCTTGACTATCAAAAAAATTACAATGATTACAATTAGATTTGACATTACACAGATCTAGCTAAAATCTTTAAAATCTAATTCCAAGACATTAAAAGTTTTAATAATCAAATGTTGATCTTATAAGAACCACCACAACTTTGAAGCTTTGAAGGTAGTGTTGCTTATCACCTTAGCAATGTTCTATAAAGCATCTAGTCCAAGGTAGTTGCCTATGGAGACATAATGTTGCAAAAATAGCTACAAATTGGTCTTGAATTCAAATTGAAAGAAGAAATGGAACATTCAAGGATTAAATTCCAATGTTAGAGAAAAATAAAGAAGAAAAAGAAGCTGGTGCATAGATATAGACCACAAGGAACTTCCAAGACCTCAATAGATTTAGATGAGAAGGCTCTAAGTGTTGTGTCATGTGAAGTGACATTGGAGCCATTTTAAATCGAATGATAGTGTTAGATGAACTTCCTTAGGAATTCACCTTAGTTTTGGATGAGTTTCATCTACATGTTAGAGTTAGTCCATCTTAGAGATTGAGTCTTTAGGTGAAGAGATCTCCTTGGCTTGACATTATTGTTAAGTGAAAAACTTAGGAATTCACATACACAAAGTCAAGCAACTTTCACTTGACCAAGAGAAAATTGAAGAATCCAAGCGTGAGAGAAGAAGTGAAAACTTTACTAAATGATAAACCATCTCCATCACCATCGCTTTCATCATTCGAGGGTGTATTTGTTATGCATTCTTGCTTAGTTTTTTTATTGCATATTTAATGTTAATTAGCTCCTAAAGGACCAAGGTATGTTTTTTGGCAATATAATTTTTTTGGGTAGGTGCATTTGAGCAAATATTTTTATATTTTTGGCCCAATTTTTAATAGAAGGTGTGGACAAGGAATATTTTTTATGTGCACAAATTTCAAGACATTTGGAAATATGAGTCAAAAGTTATGGCTTCATATGTAGTTTGTTTCTCAACTCGGGCAATTCGGGCAGATCTCAAAAAATCACTTTTTTCAAAAATAAAAATTTGAAATTAATTCTCTAGATTTATATATACATAGAAAGCTTTGAATTGTTCTATTTTGATCAATGAATCAAAAGTTATGAGGTGTTTTAGTTTGCAAGCGGTCATGGATTCCCTACTCCAAAATAAACTTTGAAGTCCATTATTGAACTCAACTTTCAATATTTATAGAAAATAAATAAAAATATTAGGTAAATATTATTTATTACAACATTACAACCATTGGAATTGGCATTTTTCACTTCCATAATTCAATTATTAACAATTTTGTATTTTGATTCATTCTCTACTTCTTTCTACTTATTATTTTTTCCCTATATATTGTACAATTTCAAATGATCTGAAAATTTTCAAACATTTATCCAACTTGCTTTGAAAAATGAATCCAAAGAGTTGCAATCATTTTGAACATTTTTTCATACAAATGTGACCTTCGGAAGTGTAACTGCCGGGTTTTTCGCAAGGACAAAAAATGAATTTTGTCAGTTCAAATGCTACTATTTAGCAATCTACATGGTAGGAATTTCTGAAATTTTTTCTACATCTTTTCAAATTATCATACTACAAGATCCTATAGTTGGATGTGCTAAAAAATGTTTTAAATTTTTTTGGGTATGTGTCTTAAAAATAGCAATTTTTGAACATTTTTATTGAAGACATGGTCAAGGAATTTTAGGGGTTAAAGCACTTGTTTTGTTGTGTGCTACAATCTTTATTTACACAACAATTGGAACAATAAGAAACAACACAATTTGTAAGAGAGCTGGATATACATTGATTTCATTCAAAGTGTGTATGAACAATGACTTGGAGGTGGTATAGATGATCTAGTACATGGAAAAGTCATGGAGTCTTTCCAAAGCATCTTTGTGGTTGTGGTGGATCCAAAAACCATTTAATCCTTTAAAGATAAAAAAATAATATTGGATCTTATATTTCAAATAATTTTAAACTTTTTATAGGCTTAACAAATAAAACTCATTGAGCCTAAAAAGAGATGTGATGAGAGATATACACCAAGGTTTTGACTAATGAAATCTATCAATTTTAGAGGTTAAATTCCACACAAAATCCCTTGGCTTTTAGTGCATTTTGAATGCTTTTAAATGATAAATATATGTTGTTTTATCAAATGGGAGTTAAGGCATGGTGTCTATAAATCATCTTTTTACTTTATTTTGGGTTCCATAATGCTATCTAAATTTTATTATAGATGAAAATGCAAAATACCATGCCTTCTAAAGAATAAACTTCTATAATCTTAATTTTGGTAAGATTTTCTAAACTTAAGAAAATCTTTTTGACAATTATTTTCATTTCAATTTGTCTTTAAGAACAAAAGTTTTGCCACCCTAAGTTCAAAATGCTCAAGCTTTGGCAAAAAACCTTAATGTAATATTTAAAAAGGTACATTATTCTCTTAGAAATCTAGAATACATTTTTGTCTTAATAGAAAATTTTGATTCAATACATTTGGATTATGATGTCAAAGATATAGAATATCTAGGTTTGTAGGCAATTAAATATCTTCTTGAAAATTATATATTATATATATTTTTAAATTTTTACACTCAATTTGTTAATTAATTAGTATGTTTGAATACCATCTTTGAGCTATCAATGTTTTATTTTTTCCTTCCACCTTGAACCTACTTCTATTCATCAATTTTATATAGAATAATTTCTTATGATTCTCAATTTCATTTTTTCAACATGTTATTTGATAATCAATATTAGAATCTATATCACAAATTTTTTAAGTTAAAAGGATTCAAAGTCTCATAGTCTAGTATAGAAGAAACAAAGAAAATAATATTTTTTAATTCAAACTCTTTTATCTTTCAATTTAAATAGTCAAATTTTTTTCTAGTTTCTTTTGCATATTTCCATACTACATTAGTCTTGTGCAAGATGATGTGATTAGATATGTAGTAAATATAATTGTTTAAAATTTTGGCTTGTTGCAATAGAAATGGCAATTTTGAAGTGATTTTTGGTGAAACATAATCATGAAGCTTTAAAAGACATGGCATCATCATAAGACTCTAAACCTCTTTAATTTATTTCCAATAAAATTTCCTTTAGAAATATATCAAATCCAAATCCAAATCTCTTATGTTTAGATTTTTTGGAATCTTGATTTTTTAAGTTGAAAGTTTTGGTTCACAAAAGTATTCTACAATTTCTCCCACTTCAAAATGTAAACTGAAGAATACCAAACCCTTCTAAGCAAAAGATTTGTCTACAAGACTTTTTAGCCCTTTTAGAGCAAAGTGATAGTTTAGATTTCTAAAATTGTAAAGATGTATTATAAATGCAATTTAGAAGAAAAATTAAATGATAACCCTCAAACAGATCAATATTTTTCAATAAAATTTGAAGCTGAAAATTGAAAATTCCTTCTAAAATTTATTGTAGATTGAATATTTGTAATCTTCACAAGAATTTTTTTCTTGTTTATTCAACTAGCCGGGCATTGTTTTTAATAGGACAATCAAAGTACAATCCATACACTACTTTCGATACTATATAAGGTAGAACCACCCATACCTAATCACTTAAAGCGGTTTCATGATAGATGAGGTGTGTGATACAAAGGAAAATTTCCTCATGTAGAGAGATAAGAAATACTGGGATTATTAATTTTTCTTAATTTTATTTCCAAAGTTGAAATTACTCAAAATTTTGTGAGCCAAAAAGTGTTCTAAATTCATATGTCTAAACTCTTCTAATTCCAATCATTCAAGAGACTATTTTCTCACTTAGTACTTCCTACACACTTTATGACACTTTGGGACATTATCGTGGCCTTGTGAGTCCCAACCTTGAAATGGAGAAAAAAACACATTCCAAGCTTTGGTTTGAAATCTCTTCAAGTCTTGTTTGGAAATAGCTGCACCCTAGAGGTTGGATATGGCTCCCTCTATAAGAATTGGTGGTTCTACCTTAGCCTTGGTTAAATTCATGATTAGAATAGTGATTCAAATTTTTTGACTACTACAAATTTTAATGATTGCCACATTGGTTATACTATTCTATCAAATGCAAAATTCAATAAATTGGAATTGATTTAGTGTCTTTTTGCATTTTAGAATGTGAAAGATTGTGCATGTTCCCTTGTAGAAATGCACTCTAAATGTACCATAGTTTAGGTTTAGATATTTTTCTTGTCTACAAAAAAACAAAAAAATCAAGGTGAAAGCTTGGAAGCCTAAGTTTTAACCTAAATGATACCTATAAAAGCTAACTCTCCATCACCATTGTCTAAACCTGGTTGCTTTGAAAGCTTTAGCCAGAAATCGATCAAAGAGAACTTGCCAAGGGAATGCCTAAATTGTCAAAAGAAAACTTTTGAAAAAGTTTCTTCTCAAAGTAAAATTAGACTGTTTCAGGCACTTTAGACATCAGAAAGAGAACCTTCCTCTTCATTGATGGGAAGGTCTCCCTATGATCACAATGATGTAAGAGAATACAGTCATAAGAAAACCACAGTGTTTGTGCCTTCACAGTGGCAACGCATAGAAGGATAGGTCTCTGAAAGAACATACCAATAGAAGTGGGAAATCCGGTGATTGTAGAAGAAACCTTTCCCTCACAAACTCAACGTGCTCAATCCCCGGCCTCTTTCAATGAATCCCCTGCCAAACAAACATTCAATTAATTGACTGGCTACTGTCGAAGATACATGAATGTGCTTTGAGATTGCTCATTGACAACTGCGGTTCTGAACTTCTTAAGTTAGTTGCAAGTTTGTTTTCTTCTAACTTCTGAGTTTAGATCCGGCTTCCAAATCACTTTCTTGTCAGTCCTTCTTGCTTGCATAAACACTGATTGAACCACATAGTGAGATTCTGGATTCTGGATTCTAGATTGATCAGACAACTTAAATGATTATTTGAGGTAACTTTGAGATTTGGATCCTTTTGTTTGCATTACAATTTAATCACTACTGAGCTTAGTCAGTGATGTCAGCTTTTTGACACCAAAAACATGACAGATTTCAGATTTAACAACCATTCCAAATACCATATAACTTAGAGAATGGAAATGGTGAAGTATCAGATTTGCCAAGTTAAAACCGGGTGTTTCTGTGGCCCTGTCTGCGTTCACTGGCTGGGTCCAAATTTCTGAGTCTGCATTCTCAGAGCGGTTGGTTTTGGTCAACCCATGCACACCCAGACCAGACTGGAAGTTAACCGTCAACGTGGCCAGAGTTTTTTTCTAGAAGTTTTAGTCAAATTATAGAATTTCACAGAACAGATTTTGCCTATCATAAAGTTGACCTAAAAAGGGCTGACTCATTGACATCTGCATTCTGTAACTGGACCAAACAAAGGGTAAAATTAAGCTTGCATAACATCAATTGAGACAAGGATATCAGTGAACTGAACTTTCTCGTTCCACTGAACGAAACATGTGGTACTTTGCCAAAGTTAATGATGATGAAGCTTATCCTTGACACTCTTGCCAGGAGCCTGCCATGACCATTCTATGACTAATTCTATGACCGATTCCATAAACAGTAATGATTATACAATTGTAGGTGTCCTGATCATGAAACTATTAGGAGAACTCACTGGCAAAAGGTTTAGTGTGGTACAAGGGTTTGCCAGGAAACAGAGGTACATGTACAGCGGATTCAGAAGTACTGACAGTGATTGTGATTCAATTTGTAAGAGGCAGGTCGAGCGTTATGCTAAAACTTGAAATTGCAGATGAAGTCTTGGCTTAGTCGAATGCATATAATTATGGTCATTTTTCAAAATGCCTAGAATTGGCTGAGGTGATCTGAGGCTCCAGGCAGGCAACTGAAAATTAAAATGTGAATTTCTTAGAACATTCGCCATTTTAACGAATCTGCCGATCTCTCCGTTTCATGGGACACGCATGAGTCTTGTGTTTGTGGCAGGGAGACATTTGTGAGACACTTCACAACCACAGTTTTTAACATGATACTTGACCTAACTTTTACAAATTGAATCAAAATCATTGTCTTGAAGTCGTTCTGAATCCGTTGTATATGTACCTCAAGCTTAAGTGAAATCAGCACAAAAATAGAATGCATGACACATGCTTTGCCACATGAAAACAGAACTCCAAATTGTCTAAAATTCGGTTACAGTTTTCTACGAGTCCAAATTGACTAAAAATGTTGATTCAGATACAGTTTTCTGTTGGTGGATATTTTCAGGGTAGGCCCTCCTCCAGTGTGCTTGTATACGTTTTGTTTTCGAAAGTGTCCCATTAATTCTTACCAGATTTGCTCACTTGGGTGGGTTTCATGCCGTGGAACATCAGACGCTCATCATTGTGCTCGATGGTCCATAACCTCCGATTGTTTCGACACCTAAATGTTTCAATGCTGCTGTCAAAGGAATGTTCAGGTATTTATTTCCACAATCACTATTCATGAGTGAACATTCAATTCCACTAATTGCTTCATTTATAGCTCCATGATTGTGATTGCATTCTCAGCTTTGAAGGATTCACGAGAACCATATCCATTAATAGTGGAGACAAGCCCGGAGTAATGAGAAAACGGAGTGTCCACTGTTCTTGCATTGTTTTTGCATTCGATGGACTACACTCAATTGAGCCAGTAATGTAGTCGACTGATCCAGTGTTAGGGATTCAGACTCGTGTTTGAGGGATGCAAGCCATTAGGGGAAAGCAATTGCAAACTTTACAGGGAGGCCTGTAAATATCTTCCCCATGAAATGAGCCCGACATTGTGCACAAGAAAATGCATCAAGAATCACTGTTCGTCAATGGCTGTGAATGGATGGTGGCAAATATCACGCCTTCCTAGACTATCAAAACTAACACAAGACTATACACCTTTCTACACCACCTTTTGTTCCAACTGAAACTGCGAGGTGACATCAACACCTGAGAAAGTGAACTCACTAAGGACTCCAACTGAGCATACTCTCTCTTGCAACCCTCGTCGCTGGTGTCAAAGCAAGCAAACCCAAAATCAAGAAATCGGACACATGCTCGCTGTCCCTGTGCAACCAAGATATTACTAGGCCGAACGTCACCATGAAGAATCCCACACTGGTGCACGGCAGCAAGAGCATCAAATATCTCCTCCACCACTTCTTGGGACAAAGGTGCTGCATACCCATGCTCAAATGTATAAGTACCCAACTACATCACATATAATAAACTCATGCCCTCTAATGCCCTAATACATCACATACAATAACCAATAACCTTGACAATGCATGAGCTTCTTTAGTAAGCAACACACAATAAGCAATAAAGCAAGCTTAACTATTAAGCAATACACAAAAACCAAGATTAGAAACATACCCATTCCAATTTCATAACCGTTGAATTCCTCCGTGGCAATGTACATGATTGTTCCCCCCACAGTCGTCCCATACGAAACTAGCTGTGGGACATACTTGCCCCAAAACTCCTGCAACATGTGATAGGCCGAAACCTCTCTCATGAGAGCCTGAACAAACAACAAAATTTACATGAGTGCAACAAATACATCTAAAGCTGTCAGACATGGATTTCATCAAAATAGAAATGGGTCACAAAGAGTCTCACCTCAGCACGATCTGAACCAAGAGGCGCCAGCTTAACAACAACGTTTTGGCCCTCATATGTGCCTCGAACAATATTGCCACTCCAACCTGTAGCAAAGGGATGCCGTGCCAAATGGAGAAGTTCAGCTGGAGTCTCTGACAAAACATCCAAGACAGGTCCCGGCTCCTGCAAAAGAACAAATGGACATTGTATTATAAGATGATTCTAGTAACTCACTACATGGATCATTGACCTAGCCACATGACAATAATTACTAAATTCAGATCCTCAAACATCGAATCATAAATGTACCAACAAAATTTATATAAATGGTAATAGATTGCGTTAATGGACTCCCTTGATTCACAAATCTCAAAAGGCAACAAGAATCTCAAGTAGAACACGGTTTGGCAAGGCCAAGATATAATGGTGACTTACCGAGTCGCCATACCCCCCGGTTGCCGTTTGCCACTTTCTTCTTTCTCCTTTCCCTTATTGTCACCTTTAGAACCTTGTCTCTTCGAACTTCCTAGAGTTTGGAGCGGTGAAACGGATTTGGGAACTACAATAGCACAAACTTGTTAATATTGTCACAAAGTTAATACTGTGCAACAAACTCAATAACAAATGGAATCATGGTGAAAGCCAATACCACAATTCATACCTGCCGTCTTGAAATCCGTCGGACTATCGGTTGCTGTCCGCAACATGTACGCAAGAACACCAAGGAATCTGGAACTCGTGCTCTCAAAGCCTTCAGAAATGAGCAGCATGTCGCCATATATCCCTGTACGCTTAGCAACATACGTCAAGTCGTATGACGAAAGTATCCCCCATGCCAAATTCAAGCGGACCATGTAACCATAGAGTTGATGAACTGGCTCATACCTCACAACGTCCTCAGTGGGAGGCTCAGGCCCAGTAGGCCCACCAACCCTCGCTCCTAGTGGATGTAAATGTGGTATGGGCGAACCAGCACTCCTCCTGAAGCCTGCAGGCTTCTTCATTTCAACGACCAGAATTCGTTTACCATCGACAGTCACTACCAAGTCAGCTCTCTGGGCAGGTGAAGCCGCCAATATCGCCGCTCGCTGGTCAGCTCCCGCATGAGGCCCCGGAGAACTCCTCACTGGCACGTTCGGATCTAGGGCCAAGCCGAGTCCAAGAGTAACACCAACTATCCCAAGGGCATTCGTGAAAAGAGTCGACGCAGTGACCTCGCTATTATTATTCTGGAAACTTAGGAGCCTCACGTCAAATGGAAGCAGATCACGAGATGAGTCATCTAATCCTCGAACGAAATCATCGGCAGTACCAGGAACACCTTCCCAACTACCAAGAAATTCGAGAGAACCAGGTTCATTTCTCCTGCTGGGAGTAGGACCAAAATCGGTAACATGATAGGGAAGGCTTTGCTGGAGCCACTGTCTTGCGGTCAAGAGCCCCGTGCTTGTGGGATTCCCGCGAGGCCGAGACATCTTCCATACAGCATCTAAAGGCAATTCAAACTACAATTAGAACTGAATTCTGGCAACGGCGCGCATGACAATCCCTCTAGCGCATGACCTATCGAATCCCTCGACAGTCAAAATTAGCAGATCGCAAGAAGACGCAAGAACAAGAATATAACACGAAGTCGAATCAAGAATACCTGAAACTGTTCCGCGTCCTCAGCGCTGAAGAAATCTCGAACTCCGGATCCTACACCCCACGACGAACACCAAGTTCAGTAAGACACCGAATTGAATGAATCCAACAAACCCTAAAGCAAATGTTCGAATCACACTTAAAGAGCTTTGTTCAAGCAAGCTATCATCCTGCAGATGCAAATCAAACAAACCTTGAGGTCTGAAAGCACCATTGAATAGAGTTGCACTACTCAGCAAAGTACTGTAGCAACCGCAATATGAAAGCGAACTGAAACTCTTAAGCAGATCGAAATACCTTGTTTGAACACCTTCCAAATCTGTATTGTCCAAGCTACTGAGCAAAGTACTGAAGCCAAGCGATATGAAAACAAATTCCCAAAACAGACCGAAACAAATCCAATCAAGAAGACCGGAAATCGTACCTCGTTGGCCTGTCAAAAATCGCACCCCTGACGAACGGCCTCCCACCTCTGACGTCGGAGAATTCGCGGAGCACTTGTGCAACAGAGTGGAGAACTGAGGTTGCGGGAGATTCGAAGTTGGAAGTGAGACGGCAAAACAAACGTGAAGTCGGAGAATTCGGAAGTGCCAAACCCTATCCCTAAGGGTTTAGGGTTTAAGACACAGTTGACGGTAGTTCTACTAACAAATTAGACTCAATGAGAATCAACATACAAAACTGAGAAAAAGAGAATTGGGCTCAATTGTTTAACATTAAACCGGAGTCTGCACAACAGAAGACAGCAACTTGGCAAGCCGTAGGAGATGTACACGAGCAATCCCAAAATCATCCACACAGAGACTCGCAACCATATGTGCCCTCCCTGCCAGGAGTAATGAATTGTCTATCTGTCAAAAGAATAATAATTTCCCAAGAGAGTACAGACAGATGGTTGAAACGAATCATCAAGGAAAGAAATAGATTGCAAAAGGAATTGGAAAAAACGTACCCCAAATTGACCAGCAGATAAACGTTCACAAGTATGCTTGCAATTGGTAATGCAGGAACTCCTGGGCAATGGAAACCTGCGTAATGGATGGGAAGATGAACAATACGTATTACAAAACGGGTTGTCACACATAACTTATAATCTCAATGCAGTCAAGTTCTACTGCAGTAGTAAGTTGTGATTGACGAAGAGGAGTGTGATAATATTAGAGTTCCGAAAATGGGCATTAACTATGTGCACAATAGCATTAAGTACGTACACAAACAATGAAGTTTAAAATATTAAGTTCTAATTATAGTGATTTAAAGAAATTTATGTTTTTATTTAATTACTCGATTCATTTTTGAAGGGTCATTTTTTGAATGCAAAATATTATTTTTTCAAGCCAAACCCACCAATACCTATTCAATAATAGAATATTTGGAAAGCACGTTAGGAGGGAATCAAACCCAAGAACAGGCTGCTTCATAGTGCAAAAATTAGGGTGGAAAAGAGCCTTCTCAACTCACTAATGATGCCAAGAATTGCATGATGGGTTCAAAGTATGTCATAATTATTGAAGTCATGTGGCCACTAGGTTCATTAGGTTTATGATAGCTTAGTTATAGAGAATAGCTAGCACGTGCTTTCTACAAGTTTCTACATACCAAATGGCCACTGGATCTATTAGATTCATAATGGCTCATTATGGCTTAGTCATGGAGGATGGCTAGTACATGTCTTTCAAAAGTTACTGCATACAAAGTGGCTATTACCAACCCTTAATGTCATGTGTGGTGGTACTAATGGTGATGTAGACAACCTCATACTCACCTCAATCATACTACTAAAGTCATAATTCCCTCTGTAATATCACAAATGCTACCATTGATACTAGGGGTTCATGCTTGCTATTCAATGTATCTCATTTTGGTAAAATTTTGATATGTTTGAATAGAGTGCATGATAATGATTTCAATAAGTCTTTAAAATGATTATTTTAAATATTTTGTAAAAATATTTTCAATCATGCATACATAGAAATCATATTTTCACACAATGTGATATTACAGAAATAGAATAGCAGTTTGCATCACCTCTGTATTATCACTTCTTGCAAAGGGTGATATCATAGAAATAATGTAGTTGTTGCAATTAAGGTAATATTAAAGAAGATCCATAAGGTGATACTATGGAGGTAGCAATTCCATTGCTTCTTTTGGCTTTACACTTCTTTGCACTTCTATGATTTTGTGCTTTTGTGAACTTTGAGCTTTCATGATTTTAATTTTCTATTGCTACTACCAAATGATTTTGAGAAATTTATTCAATTAAAGCAATTTTGGATTCCACAACAATGAAGTTGTTTATAAAGTTTTTGACATTTATAAGTTTTTCTTTTCAATTCTTCAATTTGGGTTGCCATTTTTTATAACAATGGAGTCGAATTTCTAATGCATTCTAATGTATTTGTATCTTTTGTAGTATTCATCATTGCATATGTTTCATTCATCATTCAATAAATTTCTATTGTACATTTCAATATATGCTTACTTATAAAAAAATTATACAAAGATTTTAGTCATTTTTATTTGAAGATTTTTTGAAATTTTTATTCTACATTCTATCTAATACATAAAAATTCTTATAAAATTCTAATGATGAATGCATAGCATAGCAAGCGCCAACTGCTATTAATACTAAAATTAATAAAAAATCTCGAAGCCTTTCAATGGGTTCAATTCCTCCCTGTCATGAAGTTTTCATAATTTCTCTCCCTCTTTCTCTCTCTATATTGCACAAATGTTAAAGAATTAACACACAAATCTTCAAAAAATAATGGATGAAAAAATGCATTTATGTATACTTGAAATGGATTTGTATTTATCCACTGTTCAAAATTTGATCATTTAATACTTTAGAGTAGGGATAGAGCATCTGGATATAGGGACATGTATAGGAATATTTTACTATTAAAGCTTGAACTCAACTTCAAATTTTTTTACCTCAAAAATAAAAAATTTCTAGAGGAGTCAATAGCTATTATAAACATTATTTTCTTTCAACAATCGTAATAAATAATGAGATGCATTTTGGTTTTGTACACTTGAAGACTCTAGATTTGTTAGAAATTAGTAAATGAAATTGCACTAATAAAGTTTACATGTGATTTGACTTGTCTTCTAAAACCAACATTCAAATTTGGGTATTGATGAAATTCTTTTATGGTCGTTGAGATGCCTTCAAAACAAAGTTAGTTTTTGCACTATCCACCTAAGTTATCTTTTTGTAATTGAAGGTAACCTGCTAAAGAAACCTCAATAGTAAATCGATCTTATATTTCAAGAAGATTTTTGGCTTAAATGGATGATTTATTAGTATAACACTTTGTGATGGGCATGAGAACTATACAACAAGAAGCATCAAAGTATAGAAGTACTCATAGAGTGCTCTCATAAAGTTAGAAAAACTTGATATGAAAACCTAAACAAGATAGAAGAAAAATCTACGTGTGAGATTGTTCCAAATTTTGTGATGGTAAGGTTAGAAGCAATTAGAGACCTTTGGGAAATTTTTTGAATGTCAATTGGAAGACTACGAAAGCTTTTGAAGGTTCTTCTAAGATCCTCTAAGACTAAAAATATTTCTAAGAAGTCTTAGAAGTATCTAAAAGGTTCTAAAATCTCCACATGTGATAGAGTCTAATTGGTCATTTTTTTGCCTATAATCAACACTTTTGAAGATTCATTGCTCGTTCAAACATTGTATTTGGATATTAGCATGGGAATTTCATGTAGAATATTTAATTAAAGTTGGAAGATCAAAGTCAATAGATGTTGAAAATAGGAGTTGCATTCTCTCAAAATTGTATTTTTTCCATGCAATTTTTAGAAAACATAAATTTCCTAAAATTCTAGCATCTTTTCTTTATAATTATTATTTATCGACCCTCATAGCCATCTACAGTAGTGTCCTAAAAATGTATTCTAAAAGAACCAAGAATCTCCATTCAATACCAATAAGGCCCTCTAAAGCTAAAATAATGAAATTCAATATCCATACTTAAAATGCTTATTTGGTCATTTTTAGCAATAGGCAAAACCATGCTTACACATTTACTACATGGACATCTTTGCAAAAGTGAAATATATAGCCAAAATTAAGATGAAAGGTTTTGTAGACCATTCAAATAGTCTCAAAGACCTTACTTACATTACCTTGAGCAATAACCTTCCAATTTAAGTTCAATAAGCTTTATCTTTTATTCTAACAAAAAATGGGTGCATGAATTTCCTAAAGACCAGAGTTTCATTGAAATTCACACAATTTAAAACAAACAAACATGAATTTCATAAAATTGGTAGTATTCCACTATTCCAATCAACTTCGGTACTTTGGGGAACTCATGCCTATCCTACTTTCTAGAGCCTTGCATAGATTCGAGTCACAATTACCAGCTCCATAATTGTGCTAGTTTAAGCAAAACAAACTACTAATCCCCCTCATCAATCTAATTGCACAACAAACTCATACAATTACTTTCCTTCATTTACTTCTGATTGTCTGAGGGATGATGCTACAACAATCAAGCAACTATGCTACAAGAGAGACTCTGTCCCTACAACAAATAGCTCTTTCCCTTTCTACATAAAGATTCTAATCAAACTTCCTCTCTCACACAGCTTTTGTCAATGCTAAAGCCTCCTCCCAGTCCCAATACAAAAAGAGACTGAATGAGCCGGCCGGAGAAGATTCAAGCCGCGGGCCCAACGCGAACTTTTCTTCCTGAATTGAGAGAACCGGAGAGCCGAGAGGCTTCGAAACTGAACTCCGTCGCGCGCAAGGTGGCTGGCTCTTGAGACTCGAGAATCCCCGCCCGCCCGCCCGAGAGGGATCGAGTGTGAGGCATTGCCCTGCACGAAAACTTAACTTAGGTTGCAATTGCCCCGCCGGCTTTGAACCAAGGTCGGTCAGCCTTGTGATGGACTGTACTGGAAGGAAAGGAAAGGTAATGAGGTAGGATAAGTAGCCTCTGTGAAGTTGTTGCATAAACAGACAGGAAGCTGCTGAACCTCCACTCGTTTAGTTTATGAAATTGATAGCTAATAATAAGGGAGCTGACCCATTTCTGACCGGGGACCCATTCCTGTCGTAGAGACTACTCTCTTTTCAATCACCAAGAGAAAGTAGGAGAGTAATCATGGCACAATTTCCAATGCAGTTGTGGTGCATTGGCAGTGGCTGCATTCTTGGTTGATTTTGCAACCGGTCCGTGGTTGAAAATAGGAAGACCTATGTGACAAGAATATGTCAAATATAATCTTGAACTAAAAAAATTATAGTAATTAAATTTTGAAAAAATATGGAATCTTTTCTAAACCCTATGCATGTAGATAAGAAAATTTGTGCACTCAAGAAAACAACGCCCCAGATATGTGAAATTGCTTAAGTGGTTGGAAATGGATTAGCTCTTTTAACCATTGGAACTATTCTGGAGGGTGAGTGCTGCCCTCTTCATTGGGCACTCCCAACCTCCGACCTTTGGATGTACACGAATTAGCTTTGGACATGTGTTTTTATTTTGAGCAAAAATTTGCTCTACCTGCTAAATTCTAACCTTTTGACTATTGTTGTGCCCTCCCCAAATTCACCTATGCTCCAAAGCCAACAAGATGATGTATGGCTAAAGAAAACAAAAACTTCTTTTGGAAATTTCAAATTTGAATTTGGAAAATTTGGAATTCAAATTTGGAATTAGAGGCCCAAATTAGCTAGGAGAGGTGAAGCATACATTTAAAAGAAGTGAAGAATGCAAGACACTAACCAAGCACAAAAAAGAGGTAATTTTATTACATTAACACTTAGTTTAGAGAAGATAGATACAGAACATAGACTTTATATGACAGGTTTAATGTCTTGCTTGAATAACCAAGCAATATTTCTCCCCATGTTGGAAAGGTACCTTTTGTTTTATTAAATACTTGGGAAGGATTTATTGATTAATTCAAAAATTGGAATTAATTGAAGAGCTATAAAAGACAATTTTGTTCACTACAAGGGGCTCCTTTTCAAAGATGCAAAAGGGCCCCTTGCCTCTTTGTTTTCAATGTCATGGAGGAGGCTTTGTAATGAAAAAAATTAACTTACATGCATATGAAAGAAGTTCAAGAAAGAACTTAAAATAAAGTAGGACCTTATTCTTAATCCCAAAAAAGTACACCCAAATAAACTTTTTTTGGTTCCTCCAATTACAAATTTAATGCATTGACCAATCAAATTCTTAATTTTAGATCATATCTAGGTCCCCTATGTTGAAAAGTTCAATTACAAATATCAATTAAACTTTTGTCAATTCTAAAAAACATACACATACATTGAATTCTTGATTTTCTTTTTGTGAAAGTAAAGAATTGTTGACTTCCTATGCTACTTTAAAATTTCAAATTTCATACATTAGTTTTCATAGATAGAATTCTTGAATGGGTCCCTTGTCCAAACTTCATAAGCAAGCCACTACTACAAGAACAAGACTTCTTGTAAAATACCATACTTGATGGTCATGACCAACAAAAAAGAATCTAAAAAAAAATGCTAAATGTTTTGGAATGCTATTTTCAATATTTTGGTGTAGAAAAAACCACCATATCTATTGTGAAGCATTCTCAGAATCACATTTGCCAAGTTTAATTGATTTTTTGACAAGGAATGCCAATCTCTGACCACCAGGTACTATATTACCTTATTTTTAGCATAAATTCTTGCAACGACAGATGAAGGGCAAGAGGTTCTCTCGTCAAGAATGATATGCAAACTATGCAGAGCCACCATTGGGCGTTAAGAGTCTACCATGACTGCACTGCCCCTCTTCTCATTCTTTCCTTGCGGTCTACTGCAAAATAAATTGAAGCAGAAGGCATATGTGAATTCATTACCAGCCCTCGTATCTCTCATAAGTGAAGCATAAAATGGTTCCATCATGTATTCGGACTCTAAAAGTCTCCATGATTTACCACTCTTTAGTTTGTCTGTCAGATCAGAATTGAGAAACGGAGTCAAATAGCCATGTTAGTACCGAACTGGTTTCAGAAATTACAAGTTATGTACAAGGCTACGTTTGTAATACCACAGAACGCGCTACCTTAGTTGCAAACGAGCAGATGCAAGACAATAGCCTCAAAACAGAATCGAGTATTGCAAGTTATAAAATCTGTGAGGCGCAGTCTGCTTCACGGTTCTGATAGGAAACTAATTCCCTCTTCACAACATGTACAGTTTCACTTCACGAAGCACTTGTCCAGATCTGGGATCATATCCTCAGGCTCCTGATCGCAAACGGGACCATCATCAACATGGGAATGAAAAGTAAGCAGCCCCGAGACTGACCTAACAGGGCTCATGCATCTCCATGGACAAGAGCGACAATGAAAGTAAGAGGGTGAGAGAAGTTCAAGGGAGGTCCAGTTACGAATGAACTGGCACCACGGCTTCACGAATGTAAATCAGCCCCTGCACCCAAAGCTAAAGACGCAGTTCTCTACCTGTTCCGCTCATTGAGAAGACAGCTGGTTGAGTAGACAGAGAAATTCTGTGCCATCAAAAATTGCCTAGGTTGTGGAGAATCTCTTGCCTGAAACGCACTATTCTACTTTGCCCTGAAGTCATGCCTGAAAATAGTCAAATTTTGAGTAAACTTGTCCCTGTTCTTGGGCTCCAGAGTGCGAGTAACATCTGCTATGAGTTTATCGAAGCATGCCGCAAGTCGACGCTGTTGATCTGGGGGCTGGGAGGAGAGAATCTGCGTTTTCAAGCCGGTGAAGATCTGCTCATTAATAAGAGTGAGAGATAGCATTGGCCTGCTCAAGCTCCATTGGTTGGAACAATCCTCGAACAGAACGATCTCAAACATGGACTTCAGAATCTCTGGAAAGAGCGTTGGACATTCAGCAATGTGCCTGGCCATGTTGAGAGCTGCCGCTGAAGTTGGAGTCTCCTCCATTGTAATATTGTTGAAATAGAAAGCAGCCAGATTATCCACAGCTGAAGCGCACTGGGATGAAATACTCACATCCAGACATTTCACTCCGGTCTCCAAAGACCCAACTAGATGGGCGAAGGTAGCTGTATCCAGGTTGACGATGACTGACGTGTGATTATGGCAGAGAACCTCCAGAAGTGCAAAGTAGGCTCTGGCCAGCTTCCGAAAGGCCATGATACTTGCCAGAGGAATCGCCAGTGACATTTTCAAAGCCATGTCTAATGCATCCGCTAGAGCTCGGTCGCCATACAGCTCAAACACTCCAAAATTCACGTAGTTCCCAGCCAGTGCTCTTGTGAGGATCATGAGAGCCACCCAGATGCCTTTGTACTTATATGTATAGGGGTCGGAAGGAGTAGGCTGCGCCAGAATACGAGAGCCGTACGCAACGATCAGCTTACTGATTTCACGGAAGAGGAGAATGCCATTTGGTGACGAAGAATCAAATGTCAATCTTTGCGTCTTGTTGATAACAAATTCTGCTACAAACTTCAGCAACGGTGTAGTGACTTCGGGGGTATCTGTCCACTGCTCCATGGCTCGTAGTAGCAAGGGTGTGTGAGCAGGATAGAGCCACTCAAACAGAAGTCCATACGTCCTCCGAGTGTTGGTGGCCATAGCTATGCCTCTAAGATCTCGCATCAATCCAATCAGCGCAAACTTCACCCCATCAGATCGAAATGCCGCCTCTGGTGTGACCTCTAAACTCACAAACACTTGCTGCAGAGAAGATATGAACGCCTTGAATTTCGGAGAGCTATCCTCCATGAACAGAAGCCTCCCCAGAGTGAAGTAGAAGATAGTCCGGTTTCTTGAGTTATTGTATTCATCCAAGAACGGGAAGTACTCCCTGGTGTGATGTTCTAATATGTAATTCACTGCATCCAGCTTCAACAACAACTTGCCACTCATATAACCTGCAGCGAGCTCTTGAAATAGATTGAGCGTTTGCTCGATCACTTCCTCACTTTGGGCATAGCACTTAAGATTAGTGGCAATTTTCCCCACAATAACATTCAAGACCATCAGATGGTCTTGCAGACCCAAGAGCTCATTCAACCTCGCATAGAGCTGCTTACTAGAGTGCATGGCCTGGTCACCCACGTACACCCTCCGAAAGTTCTGGAAGAATGACAGGATAGCCAAATCCAGTCGTTGTTTACTACTCTGTGAATATCGTTGTACATGCGACCCTGTGTCTGTCACTTGAATGAGTTGAAAAACCCGGGCTGCCAACTCTCCATCGATCACTTCTTGCGGTTCTGCACTGCTGCTGGAGCTCTGACGGCCTCTTATAATGGCCCCAATTATATGCACGAGCCATGTGAGCTGACCCTCCACTGCCTGCAACTGCTGGCTCTCCACTGGTGCTTGTACTCTAGCAGCTTCCGTATAAGTCTGCCGCAAATTACAAAACAATACAACAAATCAACTCAACTATCGCGAGTTTTGTCATTCAGCCAAAATACAGAGACACAAATCATTGGACATCGTAAGATAGAATTATTTATGCGACCAAAGCGTTTTCTTACACCATGACTACTCACAACAGAAATTGGAGAGTATACACAACGAGAGAGACGCGCATCGGGGACCCCTAGGGCAGGAAAGAAGAAGTCCTCAACTAACTTCCGAGCTTCCTAAATATGCGAGTGCTTCAAAAAGACACCCAGTCGAAGGCTCAATACGCTATTCAATTTAGTCCCTAAGACGACGAGGGTTCATTACTTAATAACCAATTCCATAAATCACATTGTGGACAATATATTTCAGATGGGGTTAATATTTATGTCACCAGAATAAATGAAGGACAATGCATGCGTTGGTCGGAAAAGAAATAAAACTGGAGAAAGGAAAGTTCCAGTATGACCTACTCAACTATTAAACAACATGGGGCCCAATTTGGGCTCCTTGGTCCTTTACGGGTTAAGGACAAACCAGTAACCCTTTTAAAACCCTAATTTTGTTCATCATATTTAGTCAGCATTGACAAGAACAACATTGACACTCCCGTGGCTATTACTAAGCATTTAAAGATTCCAATCACGTACACTCAAATTCAATACAGGACCAAACATCCTCACAATAACAGAGTGTGCAACATATATTTACACGCACAATGTGGACTAAACACCTGCAAAGTGACAACCACGTTTGCATCGATAAGAAATATTACAATTCAGAGCATAACATCAAGACGGACCCACCGTACCTGTAAAATAGGCTCAAGAAGGGTAATGATATAGTTACTGGTCTTGTCATATTGAAAACGACATAAATACGGTAAGCTGTCCAACTGATCCTGCAAATGCTCCTCATTATCAAGCGGATCCTCAGCAATGTTGTTCTGCAAAACCGCCTGCACAGAGTCCAGGCGCGAAGTAATATACGCTTCCGTAATTTTAGGAACAAAGCTATCAAGAAGACTAGGAGAATCGCTCTTCAAATAAGGCACAGACGACACCAGTCGAGACCATAACCCTAGCAAGTAGTACACGCTCCCACTCGCCCACTGCCACGACTGGAGGCTCTGAATAGTGAATTCCGCCACCAGTCGAATCCAATCGGCATAATTCTCCACACTGACCAACTCCGACAGCTGGTAATTCGTCTTCAAACGTCCTAAAAGACGACAATACTCATGATAATTTTCATGTTCCGAAAGCCCCTGCTGCGTCCGAAGAATCTCCCGAGTGCCACTCATTAAATGGGACAAAAACTTGGAGCGCTCCGTCTCTCCCGAAAACAGAGACCGTCGAACGGACGCCAATCGCACCAAACACTCGAGCGCTTCATTCGAGAGCGGCGGCTTGGTGGAAGCATAATAATCAAAGAAGAGCTGCATTGTGGACGTATCCTCCAAAACGGGCCTCCACGACGACGGTATCTGAATCGTCCCCAAATCCTCCGAGCTTTCATCCAAGGAAGTTCCAATAAAATCAAACGACAAACACTTGAGCGACAGCGCAATTGCTTGCTCCCGCAGCCGCTCATCCGCCGTATCAATTTGCAGCTGCTGCAACGACGTCAGCGAAATTTGAAAAACCTGAAAAAGCGCCAAATCGCGGAAACTGCACGCCGTTTTCCGATGGTGCGTGAGCGACAACCCCGGATTCGATTGATTCATCTCCGCCACCAGCTGGTTGAAGATCTTGAGCCCGATGAGGAAATGCTCCACCATCCCCTGCGTCAAGAACTTCATCGCCTCTTTCACAATATCCCGAAAGCGGTCGTCGTCGTACCATCCCAGCTTCGTAATGCGACATAACAGTTGGATCAAACTCGTCGTCACAAACCCCTGCAGCTCCTGCCCTTTCGAAGCCAAGAACGTCACCACATAGTTCCGAATATCCAACCGCAGTTGCAGCGACAGCGTGTGCTCGGTCACTTGCTTCACCAAGCTGGAGCTCGCCAGCAACTGCGCATACGGACTGGCGCTGTTATCCAAAATGTACTGACACTGCTGGATGTACTCCGTGTTCACGCTGAAGCAAGCCAAGGTACTCTCGGCGTGAGCGCGCTCCGCCGGGTCTTGGGACGTGTACAGGCGCTCGCACAGCACGCTCAGTTGCGCCAGGCTCTCCATTGGGGACGCTCGACTTGGTGGAAACGGGGGGCGAGAAGCAGACCGATCACCTGTGCGTCCATTCCATAGCGTGCGAGAGAGACGCAACGGAGAGTCTGCTGCCGGAAGGCCGCACCACCCACGGCAGTCCTCGGTGGGTGTGAGACCCAAACCCTAATCGAGTCGTCGCCCACCTCTCGCCTATCTCTCCTGCAAACCCAGGAGCCTCAGTAATGATCTTCAGGATTGGGGGATTAGAAGCTCCCAAGCATCGGAGCTATGTTAAAAACGAGCTTGAAATGGGCGTGATGGACGCTCGCCCGGAGTTTCATGGTACCGGTACGCTTGAACGTTAAGCTTCGACTTAAGTTACGGTTCAGCTTCTCAGGCGATTTGCGCATTTCCACCGAGGCCCCGCCTTCCTTCCCTCCTTCTTCAGTTGGTCGCTGGCGCTTCTATTCATTCATCCACGTTCATCCACATTGATGTGGCTCGTCTGCGTTCATCCATGTTCGTTCACATGGATGTGGCTCGTCTGCATTCATCCACGTTCCTTCACATGGATGATCAGTTGCTCGTCTGCATGCAGCCACATTCATCCACATTGTTGTTGCTTGTCTGCATTCATCCATGTTCATGGATATGAATATGGCTTGTCTATGTTCATCCATGTTCATCTTCATTAACACGAACATTTAGACTTTGGACGTAGATGAACATTGACATAAACATTTAGACTTCTATATCCATTTTAAGTCTATTTATATAAATATGTGTTCATCTGTATTTATGTATATGATTGTTGGTTAGTCCTTGTTAATTTGCATTCATCTACTGAATACTTATTCATTTATGTAAAATTCTAACTTGAGCTATTAGACATGTTTAACTTAGGAAGGACACTAAGGTCAAAAAGTGACTAATAGATTATGGATATTGACAGCTAGTTCAATTCATTCCATTCTTAGTACTTAGAATAATTCTAATTGAACATCCTAAATCAACGATTATAAGAACCAAAAACATTTGGTTGAAAGATGATAGAAACCGATCGCCACTTCAACTCATTCCTTTCTTGATACTCAAGATTATGTCGAAGGGATTGAATGTCCTAAATCAATGATTGTTGGGCCCAAAAGAAACAACTGAAAGACAACAAGAACTGACAGCTACTTCAGCTCATTCCTTTCTTGATTAAATAATTAATTTAAGATTATGTTGGGGGACAAAACATTTTATGTTGAGGAGATTGAACATCCTAATTCAATGATTATAGGGACCCAAAACAACAAATGAAAGACAATAGGAACTGACAACCACTTCAACTCATTCTTTTCTTGATTAAATAATTAACTTAGGATTATGTCGTGAAACAAAACATTCTATATTGATGATTATAGGGACCAACAATAGCGGTTGAAAGACAACAAGAATTGACAGCCACTTCAACTCATTCATTTCTTGAAACTTAGGATTATGTTGAGGGACAAAACATTCTAAGTTGATGATTATAGGGACCCAAAACTAAAAGATGACAAGGACTGATAGCCACTTCAACTCATTCCTTTTCTGAAACCTAGGAATATATTAGGGGGACAAAATATTCTCAAATCAATGATAATAAGAACCAAAAACATATTAATCCCTTCAAGAACATACATTAATGTAAAGGGATTATTTATCCCTTAAATTGTAAGCCAAAGAACTTCAATTACATCAATTTATATTGTCCATAATACCAGAATTATGTTGAGGTTGAAAAACAACCATTGTACTATTGAAAAAAAATATTATAGAAGCTCTATACAGCTATAATAATAAAGTATCTAAATTGATTCTTCATTTCTTTCTCAAATGACCCCTACAAAAAAAAGAAATTTGTTTGGTTCACTAAGAAAGGTAATTGACAGGTTAGGCTTAGAATATAAGAAGTGATTGAAGTACTAAGTCCATGGGCCAAAATAAATCCAATAAGTTGAACCATAATTGAATGTCTTCGAAAGGTGGTTTGTATATACTTTCATCTTGAAGACTATAGCTCTTCAATGGAATAATGAGATTTGTATTTAAATTTGAATTGAATATTATTCATAGAAATTTTATTTTTATTGTTTATCCTTGAGATCATATTATTTATTTATCTTTAAATTGACCTCAAATTTGAAGCCCATGACCCTAAATTAGCTACAAGCCAAGAATTTATTCTAGGACAAGCTTTTATTATGGAGCTATGATTAACCCTTTAACCCCTAAAAATCCTTAGCATTTTTTAATTTAAAAACATTATTGCATTTGAAGTATTATATAGGTCTAAATATCACTAAGATATATAAATCTCAACCATATAGTCTTATAGTGCATGTGTTGTAAATGATGTGAATCAAATTTTGAATAATTTGATCACAAAGATTGCAAGATTATCATGTTGGAGCGTTGGAAAAGGATTTTGAAATTTTCCTAGCAACACTTTAGAAGAGAAATTTAATTTCTAAACTTACTCAAATGAAAAAATCACTTCTAAAAGTTTTTAATGTGTCTTGGTTTGGAAACATCTCAAATTTGTTTTTAGTTCAATATATCTAATATAACCTTATAATTTATTTAATTATTGGTAGATTTAACTATAGCAGAGCTTCATTAATTACTAAAGTCTATCCTCCTAGAATTTTGAAGTAAAAAAATTCACCAGTTGTAAAGTCATTATATACTTGAATTTTGAAGTAGATTTTATCAACTCTTCTAAAATTGAGAAGCTTTTGTCTTTTATTCTTTTTAGTATGTTTTTGTTTCATAACTTTTTATAAAATGTATTTGTCCTATTACTTGGAAGGAAAATTATTATGTTGAAAAAATAAGTTGAGAACAAGAAAATGAAAATTTGACAAAAATTTCTTCATAATCATTCTTGGAAAATATACAAAAAGAGAATGTACTCTATTTAGTGCAAGAAACTCACTCCACAAAACTAAAAGTATGTTGACTTTGTAGAGTAGGGCTTAAGAAAAAACAATTTTTTAATTTCAAATGCTATAGTTTATCCATTTTCTTTGTCCCCGTCTTTGTCATGGTTTCTAAATTCTTTTCCATACATTTCATAATAATTTAGTACAATATTGTATGTTTAAATTTTCTACAACCTTTTTTTTTCATATTTTTTCCAGTACCTACAAAAATGGTTTTTCTTTAACAACTTCAGTTCATAATGTATACTAAGTAGTTGAATGTATAGTTATAGTAGAGTGCCTATGCAAAAGTATAGGTATGTACTAGCTTTGTATAGGCAAAATTTTGCCTCCAAAGTAGTTGAAAGTTTTTTCTATGCATAACAATGATTTAAAATAGAATAAAATTGACAAAATTCTTTATTTTTGAAAAAAAAAAATGCAATGTTAAATGCATTCTATGCAATAAATTTTAAATAAAGATGGTCTTGAAAAGTTTTAATTCAACTTTTCATTGTCAATACTAGAGTTGTGATGCAAGTTTGGCATAAAATAATTCTATAATAGATATCTAAATTTTTGTAACTTCAAAAAAAATTCTATAGGAGATAGTAAGTCTACTTCAAAGGGTTTTTTTGTTTGGGACATGGTAAGCATGTTCTTCAATTACAATACAATGAAATTAAAAAAACCATTCTAACACCAAAAAATTCAAAGAACCAATAACCTTCATATATTTAATCAAATCATTAATTTCTTCTAATTTGTGCCAAAAAGTCTCTTTATATTAATTGCAAAGACATGAATAAGAATTTGAAAAATAAAATTTAATGTTCTCATCATGAAATTGCTTGCCTTTTCTTGCAAATCAATTGAAGCTACAATTTTATCCAATTATTAGAAACATTAAATGTTAAAAATAAAAATAAATTTTGGTAGATTTTAGTAGTTTAATCTTTAAGATTGATTCAAAAGCAAATTGTATGTATAATTTTGACTATTAGTGTTTTAATTGAATAGTGGAAATTATAATTTCCAAATGCAATTGTATGTATAATTTTAACTATTAATGTTTCAACAAGTTGTCTCCTTTAAAACAATTTTTGAAGTTTTGATTGAACTTTTTATACTACATTTGTATCTTTCCACAACTTCCTAGTCATTAGGGATTAATTGATTTTCAGATGCACTCACCTTTTACATCTATGCTTGGAATCCTCATAAAGAAACATAGAAATGAATTTGAAATGATATGTAAGTCTCCAAAATTGTAGATTGAGGCTATATGTCACTTCATTGGTTTATGAACTTTATTTATGTGAGTACTTTCTTTTTCTTAAACACAGCTCACCAAATTGTACAAAACTTAAAATAATCATGATACATGATTTGATTTTGGCCGTGGATTTTTTAATCTAAAAGATTTTCTATATTGCACAATTACTATGAGAATTTGAACAATTTAATAATAATATAGTGAATATCTAGAAGATGTTTGCATCTTCTAGACACAATATGCAATATGTGAAAAATGTCAATTTAAAGGAATAAACCAAATGCTTTTCCAAAAGGATCCATATGGCATTTTCCCATTTGTTGTTAAACTTTTCTAAAAAGACTAAAATGGGTACACATGTCATTCCCTCATTTGTTGAGATTGGTACTTGTTTTTGCCCCCCTTCTCACTCCACATTTGTATTTGTATGACATCAATGTGGTTGACAAGCAATATAGAATATTTCAAACATATTGTTTTGTTGTATTTTGTATTTGTAATTTCTTATTAATACTTCTATATTAGTTTTCATATTTATAATGTGTATCAATGTCATATGTATATGTTGTATTTGTATTCCATATATGTATTCTATATTTGATTTGGGCGGTTAAGATTGACCCAATCGAATGCCCCACATTAATATTTGCTCACCTTTATCAATGGTGTTGGGAAGTGGTTTAATTTTTTCCCAAAATGATTAGACAACGCAGATTTTTTGGCAATGAAGGGAGGATAAGTTTTTTTTAAAAAGGCTCTTAGGCTCTATTGCATCTTTTGGGTACATAGTCTGAGAGTTTGAATAATTTGAAAATGCCAAAGTTTATCTACAAGTGCTCCTTGCAAAATTCAAATTATAGACTTTTAACTTATGTGGCACAAAACTTTTCTAAACATAAACACCAAAATTTTAGGGAAATAATTCCTTCAAAAATTATCATTTTTATATGATAGAAAAGAAAATCTATCAAAAACCTCTCAAATATTCCACATTTGGGAGATTCTATTTTTTTCCAAAATATATTCAATTTAACATATGAGTATTGAACCTACTTGCACTTTGTAATAATTCTCTAACTAGTTGTTATAATTGTAGAGTGCACTAATGGAATCAACTTTTGCCATATTGTACATTTCAAAATTTGAACATGCAATATTAAGACATACTAATCGCAATGCAAAATAGCATGGTGGCTAAATAATGATGGCACCTACCATAGTGGTTTACATTACAAAAATTCTGAACCTTGCAAAGGGCGGTTAAGAATTCGTTTTTTGGCGCTCTATAGTTCATTTACAGAAAATTATTAAAAATTTTAAAAAATTAATTAATTAATTTTTTTAAATAAAATTTTAAAAATAATAAAAATAATAAATTTAAAAATCTGATGTAGCGCTGATGTGGCACAAGTAGTGCTGCATCAGCAGCATTCATTAAAAATGAAAAAAAGTGGAATTCCTCCCTAATTGCATGAGTGTGTGTCAAAACTTGCAGCCCTTTCGAGGGCTAAAAATTTTCCTAATGAAGTAAGAGGCTCTCAATGCATTTTTTATTTGGGAATGAGTAACATGTTTATTAAAATATCTATCACTGCTATTGATGAGGTAGTACGCTTAAAGGGACAATTTGCAGACCTCCTACCATTAGGAAAAATTTCAGGCCTCCGGAAGGCTACAAGCTAGGAAGCTTCCTAAAATCCCCCAAGTGCAATTAAAGAGGATTTTGAACTATTTTTTACTTTTTAATGAAAGATGCTAACATGGCACTATTTTTGCCACGTCAGTGTCACATCAGATTTTAATGTTTTTTTAATTATTTTTAAAAAAAATTAAATTTTTTTTCTGCACTTGCACTGCGGGGGGATTGAAAAAGACATCCTTAACAGCCTTCTGCAGGGCTGAAATTTTTCCTAAGGCTTACCACATGCCCTAATGTTCACAAAGTTGTCACAAATTTGAAGCTCTAATTCCCTCTATTATATATTTTTTAGTTTAAAAAAAATAAACTCCAATTTCATTGCAAGAAATCCTTTATTAAATTTAAAAAAATAAAAAAAATGAAACAAAATTTCATTGCAATGGCCAATGGGCCTCTAAGTTATTACATTTCAGTTTTAGTATGTGCGGGGACAAATTTGCAGATTGCAGCAAACTAAATGATGACAACCAATGAGATTTAATGTATATCATATAATGATGCAATTATATAACGAGTCATTAATTAAATTCGTTGAGGTGTGACTTCTTGCCAGGCCATAACTTCATAAGGATGGGTTGGTCACCATGGAAATCACCTTTTTTTTGGTATTGTGTAAATCATTTACTTGAAATTTTTTTTAAGAGCATTCATTAGAGGTCGAATCATTGTGCAAGCTTTTCCTTTTTACACAAACTAAATGATGAACGTTTGCATTTCTATCTAGCATAGAAGGACTCTCTGTCATCCATTAGACATTTAAGGTAGGAGTATATATTTTAGATAACTTAAGCATTTTAGACTGGATGATGTGGGTTCAGTGTGTGCAAAAATAAGGTTGTGGAAGAATGCCAAAAAAAAAAATCTTCAATAATGAATATTTTATTGAATATAAAAGTGGAGTTTGCACTCGAACCCATTCTAGTTCCATAGATTCACCTATTGTGGTTAACTTTGGCTTTTCTCCCTAGGCAAGAAAGAAGAGAGATGAGTGAATGAGAAAGTACAAACCAATAATCTTTTTCAATGTACATTGCATCTAGTTGATGTCCACAATAGGTTGGCCTATGAAACAATTACAGGGGCCTGTCTGAAATAGGTACTTCTATCTTAGTACTCGCTAGGCTATAACTTCTAGGATTAATCCTATAAGAATGGGCCCATGACTATTGGCTTCAAGCCACACTATTGATCATTGTGTTTGCTACTATTTTGCAACTATGATATGAATGAAAATATTATATTTATTTCTTAGTGATGAAATCATATGTTTGTTGCAAGTCTACAAGTCATAAAATTTTCAATTTTTTTGTGGAAAATTTGAAATTACTATAAATTTCTTAGAAAAAAGGATGAAGAAAATTCATATCAAATATAGAATACATTAAGAAAATCTGAAATTTTTGCCATATATGTATATCATAGTGTATAGAATCATGGTATACATTTAAATTATTGTATCACTCAAAAACTAAAAAAAAACTAAAAACTATGATTTCAGACCCAAAATTCATATTACTATAAAAATATAGAAATTTATGAATTTTTCAAATTTTCTAACTAGAGTATAAACCAAATTTGATGAGATTCAATTTATTAGTTGAATTTGAATTCAAAAAACATCATTTTTATGGCTAAAATTCATATTAGGGGTAAATAGCAAAAAATGGCCAAAATACACTAAAAGGATGATTTATGGATTAAGCATCTATTTCTTAAAAAAATCAACATTATTATAATAAAAGAATTTGAAAAACTATTCATTGAAAATATATTCAAGCAACTTCCAAAAAAATTAGATGAAGAAACATTTTTTTTTAATCTTATAGTTTTAGGTGAAGTCATCAAAAGTATATTTTACATCTTCAACAGCATTTGAGCATTAAATTTGAAGGACACCTTTACCCTTCCTAATGAAGTCTAGCCTCCAAAATTGCCCTTCAAAATGACATTTAACCTAGACTTTATCCTTCTTAAGGTAAAAGATAGGCATCAATAATTTCTACCCTTTTTCATTTTTACTAAATATAAGATTTCCACATATTCAAATAAAAAATAAAATAACAAAATGCCACATACAAGTTTGTGTCATTATCATTGTGTTAAGCAGTCAACAAGACTTGATTCTTTAGCGAATCACAATTTACCTCAAAGTAGTCAAATGGGACATTCACTTTGAAAGTTAGCTTGAATATGTAAATGACTTGTAGGCTTCAAAATTTATGTGAAGGCTCAAGCCACTTCAATATTTCACCCATCTATAGCTACCAATCCCAACCACTTATACAAAAATCAAGCCACTTTAACAATTATATAAAACCTTCCATAGTCTTTATTGAAATATGTTCTTTTTTAAAAGACCTTGAATGAGTGTTCTATAACTCTAGTACCTTTTCAAAATTGTTGAGTAGAAGCTAGTCAGGGTCATTTGAAACTCCCAAATTTGATTGAATTATGAAATTTGGAATTTGGTATTACATTTGTAAGCTTCTAAAGTCATTATTTTTGTACTCCAAGTGCCCCAAGAAAATGAACATCTCATTTTCTCTAAATCATGCTTTGATTTGTGCAATAAAAGCATCCAAGGTGCCTCCTTCATGATACATAAATGCCTTGGCTTCCCCAAAATCTTGCAGTTTCACAAAATATGTTGGCCTAAACTATGTTCATTTTTTGATTTGTTGCTTTTTACTTTGATGCTAGCTACATTGAATGGGTGGATGGGCTAGTTGCATGGCATAAATGCATGACATGATAGGCATGGGTTCCTAAATTTAGGTGGAAATCACTAATGAGTAATGCTAGGTTGCTAATTCAATGAAGTTGATAGCAAGGAATCAAAGCAAAGTTTTGAATTTAGAAATTTTTAAATTACAAAATATGATCATTATACAGGATGTGCTTCATAGATTTTCCCCACCTTTCCTAAAGGATGTCTTTCAAAAAAATTTAGATGTCTAGGGACGTGCAAAGTGCCTAGGAAGGGACAAACACACAACATCAATTTTAAAGATTGCTCTTAACAACTTTAAAGACTTGTCTAATTGATAGCATATTTTATTTCAAAGTGCTCAAAACTAAAAAATATCCTAAAACTATTTTTGAAAATTATAATAAATAATTGAAACTCCAAAGTATCTATATTATTGATTCAATATGGATGTTCTTCTTTTCATTATATGATGCACAATTTTTCTTGAAGTTTCTTCAATAAAAATGAATTGGATGATGAACACTTTTCATGACATTCATCATCCACTAAGAGGATGATTCAACATTTAGGGGTTAATTCTTTCTTAAGGATAGGTGTGTTGCTCAACAAAGTTATATTATAAATTTTCAATACCTATTCTAGTAACACCATGCAATTACACATAACAATAAAGTAGAAGCTTCACTCTTAGTGGAGAAGAATAATGTTGTGAAATAACAAGAGTTGGACATCAATGTGTTGGTGCAAGATAAGCCCAAGAAAAATAATATAGTGGATTCAATTGACAAGTCCCCCCAAAGTGTGTGTATTTTGACAATCTTTTCACTAATGTATTGAAAAACTTTGCAAAAATTCTAATTTTTGGACAGGATGAATATAACAAGTTGGTAAAGTTGTCAAAAAGAGTATTAGAAAGAGTATAGAAAAAGTGCCTCCTTGCCTCCAATTTTTCTTTTAGATTACTTGAACTCATCATGTAAGATGTCCAACCTTGTCCAAAATTTCTTGGGTTGCCTAAGTACCTATCCATGCCTAACCCCACTTGGATTGCCTATGACAACTAGTATGCAAGATGTGAGGTTTGATCCCCTAACTTCATACTTAGTAGAAGGGATTTTATAATCTTGCAACATATGTAAATTTAGAAATATTTTTGTAACTTATATGAGATAATATATTTATTCAATATTTTATGCACCACTAACCTCCTTTTCTTAAGGTAGACAAACCTTCAAATTTCATTTTAGAGGAAATTGATTCAAATCCAAGTTATTTCATATTTTTAGGATCTTTGTAGAAATAATAATGAATTTTCATAGTAAAATACATTTTTTTTACATTTCTTGTGAATTTTCAAAGTGAAGCACATTTTTCAACATTTTCTCAAACACTTTTTCTGAATCTTTTTGCAACATTCTTTTTAACAAGCAACATTGTTTTTGGATAGTAATTAGCTACATGCACATATTGTAGTAATTCTTGAGAAGTGGAAACATTGATGGTCTTCTAGGTGTGAGCACAATGAAAGCAATGACAAAATAATTATTAGTTCATTCAACATAAGATGAAAACACCTAAAACCCTCCATGTAACCATTCCTCATAAGTAGACTTTTATTAAAAGTGTCCTTCAAAGTGCAATTAAACCTTTCCCTTTCTTAATTGTGATAGATTTATTGTTAATTTCTAAAGGACCGGACTTCATTTTTTGGCTGTATAAAAAATTTGGGCATGCTATTGTGACCAGAAATTTGCATATTTAAGGCTGAAATTGTAGTAGAAGGTGTACACAAGGAATATCTTTCATATGCAACAAATTTCATGACATTGGGAAATAGGAGTCAAAAGTTATAGCCTATTATGTAGTTTGTTTCTCATTTTGGGCAGTCTGGGCAGGTAAAAAAAATCAATTTTTTCAACAATCAAAATTTGAATTCGTTTTCTAGACTTATATATACAAGGAAAGCTTTGAATCATTCCATTTTGATTAACAAGTCAAAACATATGAGGACTTTTTGTTTGCGGGTAGTTATGGATTCCCTATTCTAAAACAAACTTTGAAATCCTTTATCTTATCCAATTTTCAATATTTTTGAAAAAAAATAAAATCTTAGGATGTAAATTGTTTATTATAACATTTCAACCATTGGGATTAACCATTGGGATTGACATTTTTCAATTCCATATTTCATTTCTTAATAATTTAGTATTTTGAATCATTCTCTACTACTACTACCTATTTACTATTTTTTTTCTATATGTTGTAGAATTCCAAATGATCTGAAATTTTTCAAACATGTATCCAACATGCCTTGAAGAATAAATCCAAAGAATTGAAATCATTTTGAACATTTTTTCATACAAATTTGACCTTATGAAGTTCAATTGCTTGGTTTTTTGTAGGGACAAAAAAATGATTTCTATCACTTCAAATGCTAATATCTTGCAATGTACACAGTGGAAAATTCTGAAATTTTTTTCACATCTTTTCAAACCAGTTTTACTACAAGATCCTACAATTACATGTGTCCAAGAAATGACAATTTTGGAGCATTTTTGACAAAAACATAGTCAAGGAACTTTAGGGGTTAATTATCTAGATTTCAATTTCATGACCAAGCATTATGATGGCTTCAATGGCTTCTAGAGAAAAAATTCATAGTAATTACATGTCTTATCCAAAAATTCTAATTTTTATTTTGAAAATTCATGATTTTCAATTGCTAATACTGCAAAAAATGTTTTTTTCTTGAAAAAAATGCCTCCGACTATGCTGAATTGCTTATTTTGACGGTTTTGCGTATTATCACCTTAAAACTACAAATACAATAGATAAGATGTGAGCCATGTGCAAACAAACAAAAAATATTATCAGTTGTAATTTTGCCAGTGTACAAGTTGGATTAAGATGAGTAATTTGATTTGCACAAATGCAAGAACTTCAGCTCTCCTTATTCAGAGGGTTCTTCTGCGAGTTTACCTCAGTGCATTGAAGGTACAAATCAGTGCACTTTAGTGCACTAACTTCCTGGAAACACAGTCTACCAACAAGGTCATGTCAACATACACATCATGACCGAAAGGTATACATAAACTACTATTAATATCTGACTCGAACACAACATGATCTTGAGTCGGAGATGCTTGATAAGCCACGGATATTCTAGACCCCCAAAAGCCGTTAATCCAGGAGCATCAGAATTCGTGTCCATATAGCAACATGTAACAAACTCGACTCCAATGATGCTGATATCTTGGCACTCCCGAGTGCTCCACGTTGACAAGGCACTGAGCTGAACCTTGCTTTGTCTTACATCTGCCACCAAGGCCATTCCTTGCAGACTTTTCAACGGCAGCTGGAAAGGACTGACCAACGAAATAATGAAGTTGAGAGGTCTGAAACCACGCCTTCGTCCTCAACCCGCATCACTATCATCAGAAACCTGTTGAAAGACAAGGTAAACAAAGTGGACTATGTTGAGTGGAAGTAAAAAACACAACTCCAGACCCGGTAGTAAACAGCAGCATCGTGCAATCCTCAATTTACATCTTATAGAGCACAATTTCAGTTGACATTCAAGCAATATCTATTCTGTGACTCAAAAACCATGTGCAACTCCAAGGTTAATCGGTTGGTATCATACCATAATTGGCTGTTCCTTTGACTGAATATCCTGTAAACAAACATACAAAATCTCAGCATGTCTACACTTTTGCTGAATGCAGCAATCGACTGACAATGGTTAAAGATGATAAGCTGGATGCCTTAATGCAAACGGCTGTTGACAGACACTTCGAAGAAATTAACACGATTTTATGATCCCTTCAATGTACCTCAGTTGTCTTTTTTCTTCTTTTGCCAGGCGATGTGCCTTTTCTCCCTGTTCCTATAGAGCACAGTTAATGAAACGAAACTTAGTGATGAATCATGAAGCCTTGAAAAGCTCAGCCTGATAAAGCAAATAACGCAAAAAAAGTAACAGGAACGTAAAGGCATGTCTAATATATACTACAAAAATACAGAACTCGTTCCTGAGCACATCAGGTTGCCACCTTTTGGAGTTTGTTTTCCTTCTGAAGTAGCTTTTCTTTTGCGCTTAGAACCATTGCTTTCAGGGGGTGTATCTAGTAATACCGGTTCTATCTGTAGAAAAAGTTCTTAAAATCAATATGCATCAAAAGAGGCTGATGAAGGTGAAAATTTTGCATTTGAGACTAAACAACGCGTTGGTAATTAAATGAGAATCAAACTCAACACATTCGCTAAATTCTGACCACCTAAATCTAGTTCTCTCTGCTCGGCGATGTCTAGGCCAGCGATGGTCTTGAAAAAGATATCTAGTCATGGGCTGCCATTACGATGCTAACGAGATGCTTCTCCAAAAACTGTTGAACGGCAAGGATTTACCTCGGGTTTTGATGTCAAGCTCCCGTCCTCTTTACTGGCGCCATCCGTTTCCAAGGTTGACTGCATCCACCAACGCAAATAATCCAAGGATTGCTCAGTTAAAATAAAAACATTCACTTCCCCGAAACTCATTTCTAATTGTTCAGAATTTTCTAACTCTGGTCTCAATCCTAGATATTCAGCACATACAGAACGCTTAATGTCGACTATTCAAAAAGAATAATTAGAGATCTCATATTCTACAACGCAAAAAAATATTCGTCGAGCCATATTCACCTGTTTAATTTTTGTTCTTTGGTAAGTTCTAGTGACTCCTGCATAAAAGCCACAGCAGTCAAAGTTGAAATATACAGCTAAAAAACTTCATCGCCGCGGCTCCGTCCAAACGATGAGTTTCGACAAGCACTAAGAAACTATGAATGCGATGACGATATTACAATCCAGGTTAGTAAGTGTATCTTTTGCAGATTGGACGACTTTACTTCCCCAATAAAATGAAAATTTGGGAGGTAAACAAGCAGAGTCACAAAATCAGATAAGGTACTAACCTAATTGCACCGGTGAAATGGGCGGCTCCACATTTATAACCTTTTCCTGAATAGAGAGGCAGTCGCAAAATCAAATATTCACTTAATGAAAGGTTTGTTGATACGTAACACAAGTAATTATCCATAGTATTTACTGGAAACTGACCTTCTCGCTTGACTTCAAAAAGAATGTAGATAAATTGGACTGCTTGGACCCTGCTCTTGCTGCACTTGCATTTGAAACCGCTTGGATTGAGTCTGATATAAGTGTGCCACTTGCAGTGCTTCTTGGTGCTGAAGTTTGTGAAGTCGCTAAATGGTCGATGACATTAGTTTCTTCATCATCATTTACATCCATTGCGTCGGCCACATCAGGATGTAAATTTCCATTCAAAGGATCTGGATCAAATATAGAAGGATGAATAGAAGCTAGAATATACTTCCCCACCGACAGAATTAGCATATCTTAAGTGCATCACCTTCTCTGACATAACACCACTTCTTGACACTCTCAGAAGTTGAGGTAAGCAGAAAGTTAAGCAGTAAATAGTAGCTCATTGCATCAAAAAAGCATATTCACGGAAGACGTGTGCCACCTGCCACATCCATTTTTGATGCTTGTGATTCAGGAACCAAGAAACTATCATCTGCATCCTTCCTTCTATAAAACCTGTTGGTAGTCTTGCCTTCAGGTTCTCTCTGTTCAGCCTCTAAATCATCATCTCCACCGCTGTCTTCTGTCTCTTTCTCCTCTGAGGACGACTCCACATACCTGATGTTGGAAAGATTGCAACACATGATTCAAATGAATTTTGCAAGCAACGTAATCACAAAGAGCACCTCGTGCTTTAATATTGCAGAATGCGTAGTTCAACTGATTAGGAATGCTTTATCATACTTACGAATATTTCTTCCCAGCGGTACGAGCAGATTGTCGTGAGGGGGTTTGTACGTCTCCCAGATTGACAAAACCTTCACCATCTTCATCCGACTCCCATTCATCTGCGATTCTGTGCTTTGCTTTAACATTGCTGTCGGAAGATTTATTTTCTGGCGCTTTCACACGAGAAAGCCATTGGTCCATTTTGAGCTGAGCCTTCGGAGTGCTCAGTTTACTGGAATCCAACTGTGATGCCTGAACTGGTTCGAATTGTGAAGGTTGGAAATCAGCATCATTTTTAGGATTTCTTGGCTTACCCGCTCCACCTGCAAAGTCGTACACCGCATGTTTTTCCTATTTTAACAATGCCACAGATCGAAGAGTCTTAGCAGAACTCTATTTTGCGTACCCTGGTGGCAATAAATGCACAGTTGCATTAAGGTTCAAAACCCTATTAAAAACCAACGTGGGAACTTATACTGTGATTGTAAACGGAAATCAGCTATTGATTTACAGAACTACCGGATTCGTGAGATATTGCTGAAGTGTGAACGTCAATGTTCACTGGACATGATCTTCTAATATGATCTTCCTGTGAAAGGAGAAAATCTGGACTAATATGCATGGCATACCTGCTGAAGGTCCAAAGGCATATCAAGTCGCAGCTCATCTGGATTGTCTTCCTTTGAACCGATCCACCAAACCTCCGAAAACACCACCTGTCAACATATGTGACTGTCTTAAGCTGCTAGCTGGAACACAATTAATAAATGAAGCAATAGAAACGTGAAAAGAATGTTCGACTTAAGTCTTCAAGAAATTGATTCCAGATCAGACCCTTAGTAAATTCAGTAATCTAATTTCTACATGTTCCTAAAAGACAACCGTTCCAGCTACACTCCTGATCAGTGATCGTTGAAAAAAGATAAAATTAAACATATTCAATTTCATGCAGAAGCTTGCTACATGAAGGCAATAACAGTGCATGAATTGCTAGCACTGCAAACCAAGCTACAAGTCCTCCAACGATACAATCTCTGCAGCTTAATAGCTAACTAAAAGCATAAGGTCGAAATTAATGATTTACCAGACTTTCAAAAATATCTTCACATTGTATGTTCCCTGCCCCCCGAACAAAGTTCAGGGTAATGTACTTGTTCTTGGGATAAAGGATGGTCCCGAATAATTTCAGTCGTCCCTGCCACCATAACAGAAGCATGATAAGTGATAAGCTAGCCTTCTGCAGAACGGTGTTGTATTCCCATCGATAGGAGGTAAAACCAATGGTCTCAAGATTGTAAAACAGTCAGCGAAACATAATACGTAGTGTCCGGGAGGCACCACTTGCCTGCGGAAAGTCAATATACAGGACTGGATTTCTCGAGTCCAGTTGAGCCAGATCACCGAATTTGCCACCTGCCACAGGAGCAACGAGACCGGGAAAAGAGAATAGGTACTTGTTCTTTCTGTGCCCCTTTTTACAGACGTCTTTCCCGTCACATCGTAGGATACCTGAAATCAAACAAAGCAAATACATTATTGTCATCTGAATTCGACAAATTGTGGCTACACTTAAAATAAGAAAGAAAAGATGGCCAATGCTCACTCCAATCAACTCTACATCAAATTCCCAGACTCGACAAGAAAATGCCAGTACCCGCCAGGGTTACCAGAAAACCGAATACTGTTCTCAAATTTTCCACAAATATTCTTAATTGCCTTAGACTGCGGTTTTTTCGATTCTGTTTCAAAAGACTCTACTCTTGAGCTGTAAGTGCGCATAAAAAGAGTGAGTTCAAGAAAACTTCAAATCATAACCGAACGAGAATACTCTGTTTTATTCTGTTTTCCGGTAACACCGATTCTCGCACTTTCCTGTTGGCATTGCGAAATAACGACAAGCTAGCAACCATTGCAAAGCGAAATCCCTTCTCGTACGAAGCGTATTATTTTCCAGGTCCATAAACAGTCCTCATATTCGATTGCGTTGACTCTATTCCTTCGAAACTAACTGTAGAGACTATGTCCTTAAGCTGTAAGGACACATACATACAAAAATCGAAAATCACTACCGAAAAAATCACTGTCACAGTTTCGTTTTCCCCGCAACACTCCTTCCCGCACATTCCGGTCGGCATTGCGAAACATTGAGAAGAGACAAGCTAGCAAAAATCGCGCAGATAAATTTCTTCCGTTACGCAGTCATTCATTTCGAGTCCATAAACAATAAAAAATAAAATAGTAAGCTAGAAAACCACTCTTACCAATATTTGGATGCAATGGCACTTCCGGTACAGCTTTCTGCTCCGACAGCAACCCGCGCGACAGCGCAAGATCCCGCAACCTCTTGCTCTCCTTCTCTAACACCTTGTCCTCCTTCGTCTGACTCGCGACCTCCACTTTCTTCTTCGCCATCCTTAAGCCAAACCCTAAGAAACTCACTCACCGACGTGCAACAAATTGGATCATCTCGCCACCGATGAAAAGAGTCTTCAGGAGCGTCTCAGTCTTCGATTCAATCCGTTTGCAGTAGTTTTTAGACCGAAACATGAAAAATTGTTGCGTTGAAGGAAAGCTTCACGCGCACATTCGGGATCGATGCAGTAGTGAGTGGACTCTGGAAACCGGCTGTGGACTGTGGTACTATCAGTTGGAAGTACAAGGTCCCAGACCTGCTGAGCTGGACTGAGGTTATTAATATATATATGACGTGGACGATGACGTGGAATTAAACTGGAATCATACAAAATTTGAGTGGCTTCAAAATTTATTGGCTCTAGATTGAAGGGAAGGAGGCTTTGTATGGATAGAAACTTGTATCCACAAAGATATGTGACAGTTTGAGTAACAATCTTAAATAATTGAAAAATGAGTTAGTACTACAAGGATAGAGCCTCTCACAATGTAGCTACTTGTTTTTGTGAACTTAAGTAAATTAGTGTCACATGTACTAATTAGACAAATTAATTTAGCTAGCTAACGTATGTGAGGTTTTATTAATTGCCTTCTATTTAGTTTGGTATTTTCTAGAATACACCAATCTATCTTTCTAGTGTGAATGACACGAATTTATCAAAGTAGTAGCATTTTTAATTAAACAAAAAATATTCTTAGTATTGTACTGATATTCACAATTTCTTAGTGAAATTGATTTTGTAGATAAATCTAATTTTGTCCTTTGCTATTATTAGTATTAGTATAAAGGCTTGCCAATAATGGGCTAAAGATTGACTTTTAAACAAGTTTTTTCAATGATTAATCTATTGTAACTAATTTTGTTTTTTTAGTTTTACGTAGACTTTTTAAAAAACAATAATGAATATTTTGAATCATAATCATTTCATTCTTTCTAATGTATAGTAGGCAAACAAGCTCAAATTGGAGAATTAAGTTGAAAATACACAAAAAAATCTTATAAAAGGAATTGCAATGAAACATTGTGTCCTTAATTCACAAAAATATATACTATTACCTTTTTTCAAGTTTTAATTTAGCATGATTGTCAATATGGTAAAGATATGGTGCATACTTGAGTATCCTCAAAGTAGAAAAGGCATTTCAACCATGTGAATATATAATTGGGTTATATACTATACTAACCAACCCTACTATCAAGATTATTTAAAAGGGGACTTATCAATTTTATGGAGAATTCTCTTTATGGTCACAAACAAACATCTAGCTAGGATATAATATAGATCATTGTATGAAGCATGAAATTATTAAAAGTAATCTCAAATCTATAAAGTGAATATAAGAGACTCTACAAAAATCCTTAAGGTCTTTTTATGGACACAATGGTAAAAGTGCAGTAGAAGTCTCATAATTATAATTAAAATTTTAGGTTATCAAATAGTGTAAAAAATATTATAGTGAAGCCATTAGAGGATTTTCTGGGGTCTTGGAGGCCTGTGAGTTCCTAGCTATTATTGGACCTTGTGAACTGGCTGAAATCTATTGTCTGACGTGACAATGTGATTGCTATGTCGACTTAAAAAAAAATCAACTTTGTTTTTCATTTTAATTAATAAATTAATTTTTTTTTCAAACTTTTTTTTTGGATAGCGTGGCATTCACTTCACTGTAGGGGGAATTGTGGGGGTCAACTGCTTGAAACGGCCCTCCTCGACTCCAAAAAATCCTCTAATGCTACAATACTATACTTCAAATTTCAAATAATAGTAATGTATAATTTCTAATTAAATGTAGATTCATGTTCATTTAATGATTTCATAGGCTAGAAAGCATATGCTTTTATTAAATATACAAAATAATATCAATGTTTGAAGTAGCTTAAATAATGTAGGCTTTCAAATTGAAATAGTCTAAGTCAACAAAAGTCTTTTCAAATAATGTAGATTGCTCTCATTTTTATCACTTAAAGTTCAATGCCATAATGGCATACACAACCAAATCTATAAAACAAACTCAAGTTGGAATCACAAGAATCACTACAATATTCTAGAGTAGAAGACATGCTTTGAGCTCCCTATTGTTAGTTTTATGAAATTATCTTATTTCAAATGCATATAGTGTGCAAAGGCAAGTTAAATAAAGAAAATATATATATGGTTTGTGCTAATCTTGCCCTTCACTTACAATATAGAATGTATAAGTGAGTATAAGTGATGAATAAAAAACTACAAATATTAACAAAATTTTGAGGTAAAGGGCACTGACATGTATGATTGATCATATTATAACACATTTAAGTCTCTAAAGTTCCTTTCACCCTTCTATGTTGTGACAAGTAACAAGATCTAAAATTGTTTGAATAAGGACTCGAGTATTATTCCATTGAATTGTATAAGATTTTGTTGGATCTTCTTGGCTTTTTAATTCCTTGATAATTCATTTTTTAGACCCCATATGCATTTTAGGGGAGATTCACCTAGTATGGAGGGCTATGAGTTCTCTAGGATTTTCAACCTATTGGAACTCACAGTAGTTGCTTGTTTGACGTGGTAAAACCACTATCACATCATTTTTGTAAATATATTTTTTTCAAAAATAAAAATAAGTTATTTTTCAACTTTTTTTCATTTAAAGAATTTTCATTTTAATTAAAAAAAAATTTCAAATTTCAATTTCAATTTTTTTTAATTTTAAAAATTCAAATATTTTTTTACAGCCTAGTAATCTTTAATTGCAGGGGAATTGTGGTGAACAAGCCTTGAAATGGCCCTCCCGCCCCCCCCCCCCCTCCCTCTTTTAATGAATGAAATATGAATTATTAAAATATATTGAAAATAAATATCGTAAATAAAAATGTAATATAAAGTACAAAGTTAATATTAAGTCAACATTTATAAGTACATTTAGCACAAATCAAATCAAAATTTGGAGTTATAGAATTTTCAAAATATATGATTGAATATAGACGTGCTTGATTGTAAACTTATATTGTCATGAGAAAAGAATTGGTTTTAGTTGACTTCTAAAGGATCAAGATAATTATTCAATAATATATAATTGGAACTTAACACTGAAGGTGATTACAATAGATGCCAATGATTTTATGACTTTCTATGCAATGTCAATAGAATTTCAAAATCAAATAACTCTTTTTTCAAGAAATATTTCCCTTATATTATTACAAATTTTCTTGCCTTTGGTTTACAATAAACTACTCATAAATGGATGTTCTTTAATTGTATAATTCTTTGCAAATCACCACACATTCTAAACAACCATAAACTCCTAGTATCATTGGAAATTCTTTAGAACAATTGAAAACATACACAATATGTCATTTTAGAGTTGACAAGCATGATTGAACCTTTTTAGTTTTCATTTATCATGTCATTTTAGAATTTAAAAACAACACTCTATAATTATAGACCCAAAGTTTCAATTGCAATAAAATATTGAAGTTTAGGAATTTTTCAAAATTTCAAATTGGAATAAAAATACATGGCTTATACAACTAGTATTGTAAAAAATTCAAAATGTAAACCTCACTAATAACCTATGAATATGAAAGAGAACCTATAAGAGTTTTCCATTGAATCTATTGGTGCAATCCAATTAAAAAATGATCAAGTGTACAATTTTTGGTGAGTTTTTCAAGAATGGGGATGGTGAAGGAGAAAGATTACACATCAATATTATGATGATATGTACCCAGGGGAAAAAAGTAAGAGTTTTTAGAGTATTTTGGACATTCTAATTTCAATGTATGTACAAACTACCACCTAGCTAAACATCTTTCATCAATCTTATCAACAATGGCATTTTCTCAAAAACGTAATGTTTTTCAACATATACATATTATTAATGTAAACCCCCAACAAGAACAGGACAAAGTAAAATACGCACCAGATATCCACTTTTAGCTCAAGTTTAATAAGGAATGTAAACTTCACTTATGCAAATTGACAAAATTACAACATAACCTGCTATAAGCTGAATAGAATCTTTACTAAATACAGTGCACTTTGTCCTCTCACTGGCTATTTCACAGTCTTGCCTCACCTAGTAATATACAGAAAGAACGTACCTCGAGGATTACGGGTTCAGCTTAGGCAAGTTGGCAGAACAACAATTTCTACAGGTACAGCTAGGCAACCTACAGTGAAGATAGAGGATGGTATCCAATGTGCATACAATGGTCAATTCCCCACGTCTTCAACTTGCCAAGCGCTTGAGCATGTCACCGTTGGCTTCTGGTCAAGGCCTCGCCAAGCTGCTTATAAAGACCCATTTGCTCCTCTAGAGACAAGTTCACCAATATCTGTATAGAAGCCATCGAACAATACATGAAATTGTTAAATATACTATGAAAACATCGAAGAAAGTATCTGCACCTGTGGCGGCTAAAGGAGTTCCAAGTAAACGATCACATATTCACTAGTACTAGATAATTCCAAAAACAATAGGTTCGAGAAAAGGAATTAGTTTTAATTGAAGTTGAAGAGGCTCTCATACCTGATCAAGGAAAGATTCTATTGAGTAATGGTGCGGAGAAATGAAGGACTGGTAATAGATATATGAGAAAACCGCCATCACCATCTGCATTAAGAAACCATCAAGGGCAAGAATAAAATAAAATTGGTTAGCAGGTCCTAGAATTTTATTTTTTCATCAGCGAGTTCAAGATAAGTGGAAACGACATACAAACATGGCTCCACCCCTCACATTCTCAACTCACGAGAAGATACCAAAAATATCAGCTAGAAAAGCTACTAGCACATTTGACCTTCAGAATGTCTGCCAATATCGGGGGTCTGGAAATTGACGAGGGTCAGTCTCTTAATAAGCTCAGCTTCAATATCCTATGATACTAGACTACATGAAAAATGTGTCGTAGGAACGTACCTGACAATCCATGCGATCAGTTATACCGCCATGGCCTGGAATACTGTCTCCAAAGTCCTGTCATGCAAACACATTTAAAAATTTTAAATAATAAGCGGAGTCTGCAACAAATGTCATTAGGTGAAGACCTACTTATACTTATGAAAATGCCCAATACACGACAGTGTGCTGAGCCAGAAAGAAACCCCAAGAAAGTGAAGCGCAAAACCACGTATACAACTACCATCTATGTGAGAACCGGTCCAAGGATGATACCTTGATATTGAAGGCTCGCTTGAACCCACTTGCAAAGAAACCCCCAAATGGTGCAACAAGAGATGCAAATAATCCAAAAGCCATTGCATGAGTTTGCACAGGCATCACCCCAAATTCCTTCCAGGGGAACTGAAACCCACCAAAAGATTACAACGATCATATGACTTGCATTATAAACTTAGTTACAGCCATTCAGGGACCATAAATTTTAACAAAAAAAAGCCCTGTGCTTTAGAGAAGGAAAGAACTGTTCTGGTTTCTAGAATTAACTCCAGCATTGACACTATGCTACAGTGTATGGAATGTAGAGAGGAAATATCAACGAGTAAACCGGAAGCAGATAACTTCTTAAAATTTGCTAACCGATGTAACAAAGCACTAGGGTTGAAAAGTGAAACGTACCCACTGTGGCGTCCACGTCGGAAGAGGATGGTATATTGGCCTGAAGAGAGGTCCAGGATCGCAATGGAGCCATCCAGTAGACAAATCCTGGACATTAACAGCCAAAAACAATTTACTTCATAAGTCGCTGACCATGGAATCCCGCCTAACCTCACTCTTCAAGTGACAACGTCGATACCTAAGTACGAACGTGCAAAACTACATCACATGGAAGATATTCCGTCACAAACTATCATCACGAGGAAGATATCTGACATCTGAAAAACTTCTTCGCTTCATCTGAATAGATAAATGGACAATAAATATTGTCCTGGCAAATATAAAAGAAGAAGAAAAGACAGGAACGCGAACCAGAAAGAAAGCATAGTACGTACTTTTCGGGGACAAGTAAGCCACTCCGACTGGCCCATGATATACGCAAGCTGCAGGCAAAGGGACATAAGGCAAATTTTTGGTCATTCCTTCAACCCATTTTGTAACCTTTCAATAACCTTGCTATCATTCAACTGAGTGGTAACCATATACGAGCAGTCTATTAGACTAAGCAAGCACAAAAACAAACCTCATACAGGAATTCTTCTTACATCTCATTGTATCACTACGATAGCAGATCGACATAGACCAGCATAAATTCACCAAAGGTGTAGATAAAGGTTTACCATAAAAGCAGAGAGAACCGTCGAGAAAGATGCTCCAATAAACCCTTCCCAAGTCTTCTTTGGGGAGAGTTTAATCAAAGGAGTTTTGCCAAAGAAAACGCCAAAGAAATAAGCCATGATATCATTGATCACGATTAAGGAAGCAGGTAATAAAAACCTGCACAGAGTGCCACGAAAAGAATGTTAGTCTTCCACGTTTGGCTTCCAATATTAAAAACTACACAGCTTCGATTGCAGTTAACTACAAGAATGTAGCTGCAATCACAACGGCAGGAATGCAAGATGAGAAGATTCTATCGTAGAACATTCTTAAACATTAATCCATCCAATTCAACAGAAGATATCGAATGCACGAACTTGGTTTATCATAAGCAATTGATGAGAAATTCACTGACCCTTGATAACTTGTAAAAGTGCCGAGGATACTAAGACACAAGGAACAATCGGAAGATATGCTGAAGGGGCGTACCATATGATGCCCTCGAAGATGTTGGCCACAGTGAAGGAAGATTGTGCAAATACGACAAATAAAATCATATGAGTCCAGGCAAACTGGCCAAATTGGTACTTATACAAGCCCCTTTTCAGTGTAAGAATGAACCACACAAACCCTGTACAGAGTGCAAGGATAATTGTCAGATCCACCAAGAAAATCCACAAATCCAATTACGAAAGTGAACAGAAGATAGAGCTGTCTGAAAATTCTCTTGGTAACAAGATACCGTAGATTATCAAACGAGAATGATCCTCCAAAACATTTTCGGAATTCCTCAGAATGTTTCAAAAAGCAGATACTGAATAAAAGATGCCAATCGTCGGTATAAAGTTTCGATTGCCAGCACAAAACGAGGATGCCAAGTAACTTTGTTCACTACTTGAATAGCACACTCAAAATACAAAAAAAATAAACGAGGATTGCACCCAAATTTTCATAAAATAACTAAATAAAGAAGATAGGCCAGAAAAAAATAACTTACCAGCAATATACAGTGAATAGCAGATAAGCATGTGATATTTAATCAAGCCATACTTGAAAAGGTGAGGGATCAGATGGTCACTTCGAATAGTCTTTACCAAATGCTTATTTAAAAAACGCCCATAGACGTACAACATTGCTGTGAGGAAAAAATGCCTGACAACAGATCAAATTAGTGAGTCACCAAGATGTCATCAACTTCTCAGACTGCAATGAAAATATGGACAACAATTATTACGGAAAAAATGACTTGAAAAACCCATAATGAGAGACAAAAACAAGAATCATCGAGTCAAACTCGATACACGAGTAAGAACACCAACTTTTTAAGAGGATAACAAATGACCATCGATGATTCAAAAGCGTCATGAAGCCAAAAACAGGCTTTCATCACCTAAAGCAAGCTGGAGTACGTATAGATTGACAAAAGCGGTAAAAATGAGGATCCAGGACTAAGATTCAGCTACAACAACACAACTAGTGAAAACGATCTGCAGCCTTCGTGACACCGGAAGTGACAGGGAAAGAGATTGAGATGCCTGACTACAAGAAGTCTGTCAAAATAAGAATACATACCAGTTAAGTAAACGAAACCCAGGGAGCTGTTTTTCCCGTTGTGCTGCCCTTGCAAGAGTGAAAAGTTCCTGAGCCATATAAAGCTGGATAACTACAATCATGGCCCATATATATAAATGACCCATGAATACTATCAAGACAAATCCACCGATCATCCAGATTGACGAGAGTGTTCTTATCCACATGCTCCTATACTTTTTCGCAGTCTCATCCTCCACTGTGGTTTCTTTATCTCCGCCGGCCTTGCTCTCATCCCGAGACGAACTCTGCTTGGTAAATCACAAAAAACATTCTCAAGTTCCAGAAATCAGACAAAATTGACCAGATCAAGCTAAAAGGGACAAGACGCTCAAAACATAAATCCGCAAAACATCATTATCTAATACATAGTGACCAAATGAAACAGTTTTACGAACTTAGCAGTAAGATTTTAAATTACTTCAGAAATGCTGAGTAAATGGAATCACTCTACCTTCTTCATCATAAGAGGGATGGATAACGCAGGTCTTGGGATGCGGAACCAGCCACTTCCCTTCATTACAGAATAATTCGTGACAGAGTTAGCGAAAGAAGGTTTAAGAAACACACAACAAAACAATACTTAGATACCAAAAATACATACTTGAGCGACCACAGAAAATGAAATGAAATAAAATAAAATAAAACAAACCGAGTGCAAGCATCTGGAAGCCTAATCTGGCCTAATCTGGCCTAATCTGGCACTTCCGAAATCAAGAACGCAAGTCTGATGCTGAAGCTTTGTGCCACTCCTTAACTCTAAGTAGCAAATGCATTCAGTATCCTGCTCTTAACCATACCTTTCCTATAACTAGGATGCCAACTTTGAATGCTGGCAACAAGAAAGTACCTTCACCGATTCCAGGACCCTAATTATGTTCGTTCTAGGTCGATCTCAAGATGCCGAACTGTGATTTTCCTTTCACTTAGTTTCCAGTGGAACTGGCGCAGGGGCGAAGCTCGAAACGTAAACAAACTTAACAAAAATCAAATACATAGACAAACCGAAAATAAACACTCGAGCGACTACAGAAAATTAAAAAAGAGAGAAATAAAAAATAAAAAAATTCAAACCGAGTGGAAGCGTCTGAATGCGTAATCTGGAGACATGCAATTCTGAAATCCAAGAACGAAAATCTCAAGCTAAGCTTTGTGCCACTTCTTAACCCTAAGTTCGAATGCATAGATTATCCCGCTCGGCACCACACCTATGCATTCAGAATTTACTCCAGACATCCAGGCTAACTCTAGTCTCAGTCAGGTACGGTGCATTTGTCAATTTCTTATTTCTAAGCTGAAACTCCAAAAATCACTGTCTCTGTTATCAGGGCCCTAATTCTTTGGTTGTCGGTCGATTTCAAGATGCCGAGCCGCGACGTTTAAACTTCATTTAAACTGGCGCGAGGACGAAGCTCAAAACGTGAACTTCACGATGAGCCAGAGGGATTTTCTGTCATTACAAGCTGATGGTAAGGGATTCATAAATTTTCCTCCCGATCTCTCCCTGAAGGCGGAAATCGAAAGAGGAACCAAACCTATCTAAAAGAGAGAGAGGCAAATTGGTGAGGAAATCAAACTCACCCGGGATTCGTCCGAGTTGCTGCGCTTCCGGTGCCGGTACCGGGGCCCTCCTCCTGCGTTGTTGTTGCCACTTCCACTGGTGGTCAAGTTGCCGCTGCCCGTGGGCGAAGGCGGCGCTCCCTTCATCTTGAACGCCGACAAAGCGCAAGTGACAATACACTGCAAGTCTGTTTTCTTCCCCTTTCTGGAGCGAAAGGAACACCACCAGCTGCTAAAGCACGCAAAACCTTCACCTCTGAACTCCTGCAGGAGAGGTGAAGCATAGGAAGGAGCAAGCAAGACGACGACGACCAGTGACGAAAGTGGGACGCATACGTCGACGAAATGCGACGAAAGTGGGACGAATACGATGACAAACTGCGACGGACACGGGGCAAACTCGACGAAGATGAACGACGAAGTTCTTCATGTCCTATGAAACCGGAAATAGGGGTTCTGAAAATACCTACTGTTAATTATAGGGTCCTCAAGCTGTGGTCTCAAGATCTTACATTCCAAAATTCAACTTCTCAAAAATTGAGAGAAACTTACGATTGCAATTTTCAATTTCTTAACCTATGATTCTCAGCAATTGCAACTGAGTTATATTTATTATTGTTTTATTATTTATGACAAATATTATTTTTATTAGGTCTCATTGGCATGTGAAAAGGTGTTCTAATGCACTTTATCATGCATTATTTGGAGGTAGTATGAATATATTTCTAGTTTTCAATGAGTGAAACATAGGTGTACTATAAATCACCTCTTGGCTCTTGTTATAAAAGTTGGGAATTTTTTTGAAAGATTCAAACATTATTTTGGATGAGAAGTTTTTAGACAACACTTCATCTTAAAGCACTTTATAAATCATTCCAAACATCAACTTTAGAGCACAAAGGATACATTCATTGATAATGGATGAAATCTCCCTCCTAACCAAAATATGTGTCATGTTGATTTGCAATTAAGATATTTGCAATGAGTAGATTCTTCATATATGGCAACTATTTACAATGTTGGGATCTATTTTCTCTACATTCACATAAAGGAAGAATATCTTAACTTGTGAGAGGGACAAATTAGCCCCAATAAAATTAAGGGTGAAGATACGTCCTTGTAATATGCATATAATCTTAGGGGTTAATCTACTCAAGAGTTTAATATATACATTAGTGTTGTATACAAATTGTATTTGTTGTCATTAGCATAAGTACAACAAAAACCAACCCTATTAACTAAGAGGCATCAAAATTGAAATTGGTTTGGAGTTTTGGAAACCTAAAGTTATCCTTATTACAAGCACAAGGGGCCACCTCAAAAAGTAGATTTCTCAATGTTCTAGTTATTCTCCAAAACCGACCTTAAAGGTTAAATTTTGGAAATAACTAGAATTTCAAAGAAACTATTTTTGCCTATCCTTAAAAGGAAGGTAACTTCAAGTTTTCAAAACTCTTCCTATTCCTTGAACTCCTCCTATTGTTGTACATTTGAAATTGGTAGGATTCTTATATTGTACATACCAGTATTGTAACTTTTCTTAGTTTGTAAATTTTGGGTATTTTTACTTTGGATGTTAAGGGCCACTTCACACTATGATTGTTCAAGTTGAGAGGATGTGGAATTGAATGGCCAAACTTTGTTGAAAGTCCATAGAATTGAATAATAAACTTGATGATCTCTCAACTGCAGTTTGGATCTCCATAGTTTGTCCATCCAAACTCTTTTTAAGAATCCATCGCTTTGTGGGCATTTTTCTTGCCATGTAGGTAATTTGGAAGGTGATGGCTTTTGGGTTGTGCCTTCTAGAATCAAACTCTTGGTTTCCTAAACCTCTCAACCTTTGGCCATAGTGTGAAGTGATCCTAAGCTTGTTGAGTGAAAGAATATATCACACAATTATGCTGGTAAATCAATCCTTATATGAGAAGAAAAGTTGTTTCTATGTGCCATAAGCTAAAGTAGAGTGCTCTAAATGCAACCTTTAATACAGAGGTACATTTTGCTTTCTTCAATGTACCATAAGTGTACATTTCAAGAGGGAGTCTCTTTTAGTGACCACTTGTTTTCAACTTCAAAAATTTGTAACTAATTCCAAGAAGGTCCAAAAAATATGAAACTTGCCTTACATGCCAATTCCATTTTTCTTCCTACAAAAATTTACTGAAAATTATTTCAAGGAGTTTAGCTTCCCAAAAATGCAATCAGCTCTTAAAAGGTCGCTTTAAAAGCACACTACCTTAGTGCGACTGGTTCTATCAGAGGCAGTTGAAGAAACCAAAGGTAACGGGCTTCACACAACGCTAAATTCCCATGTCTTTGGTATCTTCGTGACGCAGTCTTGCAAAGCGTTGTTGACACTTCCACTCTTCTCCCGTTTCAACCACTTGACTCTTCTGCTTCCATCGTCCCTCAGCTTACGATTTCTAATACTTTGTTCCTCCATCAGCAGCATTTCTTCGTCGACTTCATGGTTTTCCTTCAGTTCGACACCGGCTGGTGGGACTTCGATCCTAAAGCCAGAGTAATCTTTACTTTGTTCTGCTTTTTTTCATTGGATTGAAAGCATGTTTTGATTATAGTAACGCAGTACTCATGAATCAATAGAAAGAAGAAATAATGCTCTACAATTTCAAACAATATGTTCTAGAAATTACAAGAACCGATTATCGACTATCAAAGTTGACTTTCTAATCTTGGTTTGGGCATTGAGGAGGCAATTCTGGCCGGTGGAGCATCGTCTGAAGAAGTGCGCTTGTCCTTGATTGCTTTCCTTCTTCTAAGCTTCGCTGGAACAGAGTCCCTGCCCTCCACAGGAACAGAAGCAGATGGTTTGACACCCCTAGCAAACTCAATAACCAATGGTTTCTCCTTCAGCATATACCCATTTGCCAGCTTCAAGGCATTCCTTGCAGTGTCAGCATCTGCATTAGAACATCCCTAGTCAAATTTTCAAACAAAAGTAACAAAAGAATGTCACATTAAATTAGAAATATTTCAAGTGATAGACAAGGCATTTACCATCGAAAGTTATGAATGCCTGGCCTTTCATTCGTCCACGTTGCATCAGTCGATATATCAGCTTCGATTCGCTACTGGTTTCAAATCGGCCAAAGATACCAACCAAATCTGACTCTGCTACACCTGCTGCTAGGTTTTTGATATACAGAGTCTGCATCATTGAAACCACAGTGGGAATTGTCACAGCTGACCCGTAGAAGAGGGCGATTAAAATCCGGTACCAAAACTCTACAAAGGGGGTTAGTAATAGAGGAAAGAAGAATCACGTTGTGCCCAATTTCGGAACAGGCCTGCAAATCGCAAGGTCTAAAACCCCTGTTGAAAACTGAAATCGTTATCAAGCTTAAGCTTAAACCCAACGTGCTAAAATTAAAATAGGAAGTTCACTTCGGAAGCTAATAGTTGATATTAGAGACTACCCAAACAGAATTCTATTGTTCAAAAATGTAGTACATGATTCTTCTTTCTATTGATAGAATTAATTTAAGAGGGTAACGAGGTACCTTCCTTTCGTTACATTCCTTGACGAGTCCTAAATGAATTATTTTAACTAAATGTGAAAATGGCCATTCTCGACCATTTGGGCACTTAAAGGTAAATCATTTCAATAAGCTCTGAGTACAGGCATGCACGATGCAGTGCCACTTCGACAGGTGAAGTAAAAACTAAAAACTGTGAGAAGGAAACCAGAGAGTAATTAGGTTGGACTTATATCACTCACACTTGAAGGGATTCCAGGAGAATAATTCAAAAACTTTCCACCCGGAAGCTCACGAATCTCCTCTTCCGACATACGATTAGCTTCAATAACTTCTTGGGGAACTTCGGTTACCGTCATAGCCGCTGACTCACCTTCTCCATTTCCTTCAGCCGAATTCTGCTGTGCCAAGTCATCACGAGCTAATCTGTTGGCATGAGAAGGCCCGAGACCCGCTACAAGAGCTTCCTGCCGTCGTTGTTCAAGATATGTGTACATGTCGAGGACAGGAGGGGCCGGGCTTGCAAAGACATCGGTGACGCTTCTGGGGCCATTCTCTTCTGCCGAACGCGCGCGCTCCTGCAAAACCAAAAGGTCAACATGAGTGCAACGATAATGACAGAGATTAAGATTTCGGTAATGAGCGCTAATCACAGGATGGAGACATCAAGAATAACTCAAGATATAGCACCCATCGCCATGGTTCCTCAAACCTCCTCATTACTTGTAAATAAGGTAGGGAACCCTTTCTCATCGGGGACCTTTTGCCAGTTGTAGGGAATGAATATGCCATAAGTGGAGTAGATGTTATTGACAAGTACATACTTAAAATCTAGTGAATATGAAAATGAACAACAATTGAAGTATCGAAGCCTACCAATACTGTTACTCAACCTAAAAACAAACTTCAAGAACTCACAATTTATTCATCCGATATCCAAATAATAAGCACTTTAGAGCGTTGGAATCCTCTCCCGAATGGGCATAAGCCCAAACAAATAAAAAATCTACCCTAACAATAAAAACAGCAGAAAGTCACCGGAAAAACTTCCCTACCTGATCCAGTAAAACCCCACAATTAACTGGGAAAATACACAATAAGGAGGGAGCATGTGGCACTCATCTAAAATACCTGAGGAGTGGTTCCTTTAAACAGCTCACCCCGGTCAAGATTCAGTAAAGCCTTTCGACCGCCCATGATTATCAGTTCTGGGATTGATTCCAAGCACCACAAACGTCACAGTCGAAAGTCAAAAAATGCAATTTGCAAAGAATAAAACTCAAAGCTCGCAGACAGTGTCACTAAAGCCGTCGAATCCTCATGTCTTGACGAGGGTCGCGTCATCCGTCTACCATAATCTGAATACTTCTCTGATTACAATGGTGAGAACAGGACTTCCAGTAGAAACAAAAAAATTCAGTGAATTTTGAACTGATGTGTTTAAATATGTGCAATGAGAGAAGGCAATCAAGTAGGTCAACCAGGGAGAGGCCTTCCCATTCACTACTTTGAAATTGTTGAAAAGTTGTGATTTAATAATTCTAGATTGCGACATAAGCACCTTACGAGCAGGTGAAGTAGGTGATCATGAAGAGAGCCTCTATGAGTTATGGGAAGTCTCCCTATGAATTGAAACATTCTTATATTGTCTACTCGTGATCAATCTTCCTTTGATGTTGTATAAAAATTCTTGATACAGTCAAATTACATTGAAAACCATTTTCACATCATTTCGTGACTAGCAGAAGGTTTACCAGAAGGCATAGAGTCGTTCCTCCTTGAAGAACTGGGACCCGCAGCATGTTGTCCACGCTTTTGCTGTGCTTCTACCATGCCAATATCTGGCACTTGAGATAGATCCATCCGTTGTTGTTGCTCCACTTCTTCCCCTTGAACAAATCGTGGGTGTGGGCCATACCTCTTCCGCTTCGGAACGCCCTACAAAAGGGTAACCATTTTCTTAGACTCAATCGCAACATATGATTCTCGCAAACTTCTCAAATTGCTACATTCACATGTCGCAAGTTGTGGAAGCAAACCATCACCAAAGGAATGAGATACCTAAGTTTACACATAAGGACTTGAAACTTTGATTCATAGTTCAAATATAGGCAAAGCCCAAACCTTATCAGCAGTACCTAATGACGAAGAAGTCTCGTCTCCTCCGATTTTCTGAATATGGTCCCTGTGTAACCCGACGTGTATTGCTGTCAGCTACCGGAATCAAAACTCAAGAGACACTTAAGGTTGCACATGTCAAAGCAACGAGCTTGAAATAGCACGGAATGTACACCTTGATGTCTACAAATAAAACAATAATAACTCATTTTACCTGGTTATGTTCCATGTCAACTTTACAGTTTACAAATGGTCAAGAATGAGCATGAAAGAGGTAGTGCAGACAATTGTGGAAGCAGGGAGAAAATGTTCGTACTTAATTTCAGAGTCAGACAAGCCTTTCGACTGCAAAAGATCACGCAAAGCCCAAGCCATTTCGTCCGCTTTTCGTTGCTTATCGGCATTTTCCTGAAACTCCGCCAAGCTCGCCACTCCCCCTGAAGCATGCCCAATGCAACGCATGCTCTCTGTAGCCTGATTGAAATCCACGATCTCCAACCTGTGAATGCAAAAGTCAGACTACGACGGAGGAACGAAGTTCGTCTCCCGCAAACACTTCAGTTGCAAATCTACAATGCCTATAAAACACAAAAAGATCGGTGCAACCCTAGAAGGACCAATTATTCATGGTTAAGAATGACCAATTCGATTGATTATACTGTGAAAATAATTGAATTCGAATGGAGAACATTGAAAACAAACATTAAATAATTTCATTAGTGAAGAACATTGCTACGTTGGTCAAAATATATATATTGCACAAACGAAAGTTTCGTATGACCTATTCAAAACTGCCAACAAAACATAAGGCTCGAGAGAGTAAAGAGTCTGCATTCTACAAAGCACAGTCACGTGACCAGAATAAATCCACCGTGTGCCCTGAAAAAAAAATAAAAAAATAACATGATACCATAGGGTACCTCATACCTGCCTGTGGTGGAAAGCTGGCGATCAAGGAGCTGCTGCAACGTCGCTGCAGCTTCAGAATTTGAAGGCGGTCCTCCTTCCTGGGAGTTCGCCATGGCTCCTTCAAACCCTAAAACAGGGCTCCACTCAATACTAAACCCTAGAAATTTCAGATTGAACTTCTTCCAGGAATCAGAGCAAAGCACAAATGCTTTGGCGTCGCGGCATTATGTACTTTCTGATTCTTGTCCGAGATATTAAGCATTGCCGCGGCGTATCCCCTCCTTGACTCTGTCATTTCCTTAAACCTTGCTTGCTTCTGTCTATTGTAAACTTCGAATTGGAGAAACTGTCCATTGGAAATTCTTTGCATTGAGTATCAGCAAAGAGCATTGTGATCACAGCAATGACCAATTCAAGTCCAGCCCGTGCCACAAAAGCATCCAATTCTACGGCCACAAAGATGCGCTGCTCAGTACCGGCGGTGCGACATTGCGAATCCTTCTTCACTAGAATACTGGTTTGACCTAATAGTGAGGGAGCAAACTTGCACTATTAGTGAGGGGGGAAATTAGCGTACCAAGAAAATTAGTATCACCTCAAAATTACAATGCAAGAATACTTCAACCTATTAAATACGCCATTGCCAGGTCTTTGTCTAAGTTGGACTTTAAGTTTGGTAAGGTCTATTTCGCTTTTTCTTGAGGTAATTTCAATGGTGAAGCAATGTGGCAAGGCTATGATTATTTATTTTTTTTTTAGTAATACAATATGTAAAAATTGTTACAAAGTTTAAGCAATTAAACTTTGTCATTAGTTTTGGACAAAAAATACATTGTCAAGATTTCTATGTGATGTATTTATCACCCAATTTATAAGATCTATGAAGGCGAATTCACTTATGAGAGGTCCACATTATTGTTTTGTACTAAATTTACTAATTTGTAGAATTGTATATCAAATTTCTCTTAGAGTTGGTCAACAAATCTTGTTTGTTCTAAATTGTTTATTTGTGTATTTTGAGAATCATGACACTTTGGGAACATCTTAAAGTCCTCACTTTAAACATTCATAAAAATTACAAAAAAATTACAAATAATATTTAAGAAAATTGATTTAGAATTCCAACTTCCCTACAAATAAAAGAAACCTTTGACAATAATTATGATCATGTAACTACAAAAATTAGTTAAAAATGACAATTTCAAATTAGTGGCTATCTTCAAATAGAAGCACATTTGACTTTTCCTAGGCACTTTATATTTCTTCACATGTTCTATAATATCTCAAGAACATTATCTAAAAAGAGTGGAAAAAAATGAAGTCTCTTAAATAAAGGTAAAAAAAGTAATATATGTTTTGAATATGTCTTATACATTCTTCTATAAGCAAAATTTTTAGCATGCACAATCTTGCCAAGAATGTTACGAGGACTTTATGAAGACTCTCAAGACATCAATCAATTGTCTAATGCAATTTATACCTAAGAAGCCTAAATGTCTTAAACTTGAATTTGGATTGGATTCAAACCATTGTAATTGAAAGGAAATGAAGGATGTAAGAAGTAAAAGGACTTTTAGAGTTGATTTCCCAAGTCATAATATATGGTATTTTACAAAGAATTTAGAGATCATATACATTTAAAAGAATTTACAATTAGATTTCTTTTTTTCCTAACATCCTTTAAATGTATAGGGTAAAGTTTGAAGTATAAAATCATTCATCATATTTATACAAGTTGTACAATATTCCTATTAATTATCTAGAGTTATTTATGATTACTAGAAAATAGAAATGACAAGAATTGATTATATCCTTCTATTAAGTTAGGTTGTTTATTTGTTTGTTATGTTAAGATCTCCCGGACCATGTGTCCCTAGTTGCATTCTTGTAATACTAGAAAGTTCTTGGTGAGGAGGGGTGCATGGGCTTGGTTTCACGGTGTTTCGACCCATGACGTGAAAGTTATTGAATTTTAAAGTTTTTATGAATTAAAAAATTAAAAAAATTACTTTCAATTTCATTTTGACTATGGCAACGACTCAGGGCACACTAGTATGACTTAAAAAAGACCCCCCTTCAAATTAGTGTGCCCCTGTGTGTTCCATGCTGCTACCACAATCAAAAGAAAAGAAAAAATAATTTTCTAATTTTTTTAATTCGTAAACACTTCAAAATTCAATAACTTTAACACCCTAGGTCGAAACGCCACAAAACCAAGCCCGTGCACCCCTCCTCGCCAAGGACTTTCCGATGATACCAAACACTAGGAGACGCACGGTCCGGGAGATCTCAATGTAACAAACAAAACAAACTTAATAAGAGGAAGGAAGGCCAGGTGGCCACCGATATTGGGCTTTCGTTCACACGGTAAACATGAAGCGGCAAGGTTGGAGGGGACCTAAGGACGCTGAAATTAGGTCGAGCTTGCTGTAGGGTTTCCTGGATCCCCTGCGGCCTCGTCGTCCCTTCTACCTCCTTCACTTCTCCGCATCGATTGCAAATAATTTTTTTCCGCTCCTGCGACTCACTGTTTCTGCTCCTTCTGCTCGGTACGCCACACTCTCATTCTTCTCTTCATTATGAATGATTTGGTTCTGCTGCTTGTATTTTTCTGGGCTTGAAATGCTTTCGTGAACGATTAAATACGTTGAGATCAGCTATCGGAGGTCGTTGGAACGGTTTAGTGTCATTTTCGAGCTCTACGAATTAGTTGTACTGTATTCACAGTCATGAGGTATTCTCCCAGTCGAGAATAGAAATTTGTGATTTCGATTGCAAATTCGGTATTGCGATATGAAATGGTGTCTGGCATTACTGTGTGATGTGGAGCCGTAATTCGCCTGTATTGCGTGTGTCTTTTACGGCATTGGGATGAGATGAGATGAGACGAAGTAGCATTTGTGAATTAGATCAGTTTTGAATAGGGTTTTGTTTCTTTATTTAAAAATTCAGTATTGCACTTAAGATAGTGCAGATGTTACGTTATCGTCTGCTGTGGAGCAATGATTGCCTGCTGTGTTGCGTGCTCCACTTCACACAATAACGTAACAAGGTGTTGCGAGTGGCATTAGAGCATGGGGCTGCTGTGTTTAATTTAGGCAGCCCTTGTGTAGTGAGTTTTTTTTCCAGGAGGGTTTTCTATCTTCGTATTTTTAGCTCGTGAAGTTGGGCAAAGCATTTTGAATTTTGCCGGCATGGATGAGAAACTTTGTCCTAGATTTTGACGTGGATGGAAGCGTTCAATTAATTGAGTTTGCATGTGTTTATCCAATTTGTCATTATCGCATATTTATAATACCTAGGTAGGAGCGTTTATGTATGATCGATTTTAGGTGTAATGATCTATTTGTAATCATCAGTAAAGAAGATGTTGCTAGATCGATCTCTCTTTAATTTTTGGGTGGTGCGATACTGGTACGTATTGTAAATGGGATTTCACCGACTTAGATTTTCTCTTGGGAGTTTTCTAATTTACAGTTCATGCGCTTAATTAATCTCAATGATTATTCTTTGTGAGTATTCTTGCATCATGGCATGCTTAAAGTTTTTACAAGTTTGAGAATTGGCACTGTCGATTCCTTTTTTATGAACTCTTTGGTGGGGAAAGCGAGCGCTAGTATGAATCTCAGCTTCTGAAAATGGGTCTGTTACTTGCAGGAGGATCCGTGAAAGAGATAAGTAACCATGTTTCTCGGTGGTATGCCACGAAGGCCGGACAAGGCCGAGGCCCATAAAACGCTCAAGAAGCACCTTACATACCTCGGCCTATGGATATGCGCTATAAGGGCCACGCCCTATCTTTTTGCCCTCCTCTCAAAGCAAGATGAGAGTCTTGAGCTTGACTTTGATGACTAGAATTGAAATCTAAATCAGTATCATTCAGTTTGAGAGGAGAATCCAAGTTTTGAGCTCATGAGGCCTGCTGCTGTTTGATAGAAAATTTCAGGCGATGAGGCTGCAGAGGACGCGTGTTTCGAGGCTGTCCACTGAAATTCCACTGGCAGATGCGTTGGGATGATTATCACTAGCTTACTCATATTCTGTGGCTTCTTCTCACAAAAGTCCGTTTGTTTTCTAGTTTTTCGTTACATGAAGGGTTGAATATCTGATCCTGAACGAGTAATACAGGGCTTACTGTTCTCTTCTTGAGGATATTTCGTGTTTGCAGATTTGTGGATGGAATTACTTCTTGACATTTCTTATTTATTAGAAGAAAATGTGGTAGGCCAATACAGCATTGTGAGAACTATGGTGTCATTGGAAAATCACAACTTCTTATCCTCACTCTGAATCATTGGTGCAGTTCTGAAGGTTCTCTTGGACAGGTGTGGTTGGTTTGTTGATTTTTCATCTATCATGTGCCTCAAGTTTGGGGCTGACCGAACTGTCGAATGCGTGAATTGTTTCGTGAAATTCCACCGGATTTTTGACATTGTGTTCATAGCAGTGCTCTTACAGGAACTGTTAATTTCGCTGCATACCTATCTCGTCAATAATTTTTCAGCGAAAATTGAGGATTTTAAAGTTTCCTGAGTTATCTGAACATCCTTGGAATCCAAATTTCTTTGGTGCGTAATCTTGAGTTCTTGTGCGGAAATGAGAGAAAATGAGAGTCGTTAAATTTCGTTTCATTCGATCATCAGTCGGTATGTTCGTGTGCTATCACATTTGTTGATGATCGCATGTTTGACAATGGTATAATTCGCTTCCTAAATGAGTCAGTTCTTCAACATTCAATGGTCCATGTTTTGGTGCTACATTGGAAAGGCGGAAGCTGTATAGGGCGTTTTTTCGCTGCAACCCCGAATTATATGACAGTTACGTTTTTAAGGGCACAAATATCAATACCATTCAAAGAGGGTATCTTCATAAACATAGTTGGTAAAAATATTCATAAGGAAGAAAAATTCCAGCATTTTTAATCAGTTAGTGCGGTTGACACAAAATTTCATTATCAGTGTAGGACTGTCGTGGTGAAAATAAAACTTTATAAACCACTGGTTAATTGGTTACGTTATAGTTACTCTACACCACTCCAGAATGTTCCTCCGTATGTTTGGATTTGAAGTTGCTTAGAGAGCTCGAAGCACCCGAGATTCAAGTATGCCGCCAAATCCGGTCTCGAATTTCGGATGCCTATTCTTGGGACTGCTTAGTCTTGAAAAGTCAACCACTGTAAGCTAATGAATTTCAAGAGAAGGATTCTCTAACAGCCAGTCTGACAACCAAAAAAGTTCCTGAAACGGTCCATAGCAACAAATTGTGGTAGTGTGTACGTTGCGCAAGGGATAACGGGCTGTAACGGTAACAAATGCGAGATGAGATGGGTTGTGGTACTTTCACCGTAACGTTATGCGCAAAGAAATCACTTGGTTGTTAATTTGGTGTTAAATTCGCCTGATGCTGTCTCAGTTCACTGCATGGGGAATGTATGCGGACGAGTGGTTTCCACTACAGCACAGTAGTGCCGATGAAGTTGATCGTTTACAGAAATGGCCAGGGCTTTGTAATGTATGAAGGGCACGGGAATGCAGATTGGATGTAGCAAATGGCTAGATAAGACTGTGCTGAAGCATTAGCACATTGCAAGCTTAAGCGTTAGCATTTTGAAAGCTGAAGGATTAGCACATTGAAAACGTTAAATTGTAGTTGCTGGGTACCGGTAGCTTGTGAATCAGGTTCCGTGACTTCTAAGTAGATTAACCAATTAATGCGCAGGAGTGGCATTCATTGGGATCTCTCACAATGGAGCTCTCCAGAGAGATCACTGCGGGTACAAGAGTTTAACTCTGTCGAGATCAAATTGTTTATCATTGCTACTGATGATTTCTTCTGGAATCATTCAAAGTGGGCGGTTGGTGTACAGTAGGAGACGAATCTCGCATTTCCACTCCAGATCGGTAGATAGATATTTAACCTAGTTATGCTTCTACTCGAACTTTCTACCTGGAGGCCAATCTCATGTATTCGGATAGATGAGTTGCTGTCGGTAACAGGGTTACCGTTAGTATTGGAGTCGCAACAGGTTCTTAATAACGGTTTTCGTTTCCTCTACCTTTAGAAATGGGAATGAAGCGGTTTCAGCACCCAGAGACCAAAGTGTCTGATCAGTTCACGGATGTCCGTCAGTTTATCCAGGAGAGTAGCTTGACGCTGGAAGTAGATGCAGAAATGGAAGCTGTGGCAGACACATTTCGTGGAGTTGAGAACCTGCATGGTGTGTTCCACTGGGAAGGCTCTTCAGGAAACCAGCAGGCGAAGAATGAGCAGAAACGTCAGAAGCATGTTGAGGTATTCTTACTTCCACTTCTCGCACATTGAAAGTCTTTTTAAGATTGTGGAGAGAATGCAGTCTTCGTTACCATATGTTTTCTGTGGTGTTGGCTGCACCATTTTCTGCAATTCATGTTGTCAGTAGAGATGGACTATGTTCAAACAGTACGCATTGCCTTACATTTAAGGTCCCGCACACAAAACTTTAGTTCCGTCAATTAGCTAGCTGGAAATAGTTACTCAATACCCACACTGCACAAATTGTGTGAGTTCGTGGATTGTTGAGAAAACTCTTACTGACTAACCTTGTGATGAATTTACATTTCCTCTAGTCGACCTGCTATTGAACGAGTAAACTAATTGTGTCTATACCAATGATTTGAAATGTGGAATGTGCTTGTACCAACTAGTCGTAGCAGTTAGCGAACTTTAAAACCTCAACTCCATTAGTTACCTTTAAGTGCAGGCACATAATAATATAGGTTAGATAATTTCCAACTAGATAATGCCCCAACTCTCCAGTTGGCAAAGTGGTGAGCGCGGGCCGTACTAACACTGAGAGCCTGTTTGTAAGCTGTCTCTTGTTGACTGTGATGTTCTTTAGTAACGAGATGCACAATCATGGTTTTCTTGATGAAATGCCGATGCCTGGCTTGAGTCTTTCGATTTTTTTTTAATTGAAATGAAATCCAGGATTACTTCTCCAGCATGATGCTGCACGGAAGTTTTGCCAACTAGAGGGAAGCTTTTGCTGAGATTCTGTTGCTTGATTAGTACACGGGCATACGAATACACTGTCTGACTCCTCGTGTTGATATGGACAGGATTTTGCAAATGACCACACTTTTCGAGCAAATCTTGTTCTCCAGGACGCTAGACCAGTAAGGATCCACATCAGGAGCGCTGATAATTGGGTGAAGCCGCTGGGCGAGTCACAGCGCACAAGGTTATTGAGTTACTTGTGGAAATTACTACCTCAGAAAACGACGTCCTCGAAACATTCCATAGAGCTTATCGAGTTTGCCAGAGACTTGGGCAACGCAAACAGCCGGCACCCTTCAAATACAATAGATGGGAATTGAAGCACCCACCCGTTATGTTCAAGATCACCGTGCTATAGGACATAACACTCTTTCCTTCAAACTCTATGTCAAACTAGATTAATTAACTCCTTCAAATCTTAAAGCACGAAGGCTTTATCATTCAAAAAGTGAGGGGAAGACGACTCCAAACCACCTTTGCATCTGCATTCTTGCTGCCATGTCTATTGAAAGCAACGGGAGAAGGTTATGAAATTGAAGATTGGTACGTGAAGCTCGATCAAAGCAGGAGTAGCTGTGACTTGGAACTTGCTGCGTTGGAGACGCTTAAGCTGGTAAGATAGCCCATCGTGCTTACAAACGTTTGTATAACTTACTCCGAGATTGCAAATCGATATTGATACAAATGGATTAGCATCATAGTGCGTGACTTTGTCGTTGGTTAGACATCTCAATTGACTACTTTGTCCGATGGATGACAAAGAATCCTTCTTATGCAAGATAGAAGTGTAGATGTTCATTCTAGGAATTTTGTGTGAAAAGGGGAGGTCTTACACAATAGTTTGGTCTCCAAGTAGTGCTCTTGGGTTTTTAAAGCAAATGATTCATGAAGAAGGTATTTAATAGGATGATTTTCATAATGAGCAGCTTGACATTCCAAGGTTAATCTTTAGATGTCTAGTAACTTGTTTTTTTTTGTTTTTGAGATGTATTGGGGAGAATTTTTGAATATCAATAAGCTATCCTAAAATTAATTCCCTTGAAGCCCTTTCCAAATAAGTGTAAAATTCAATCAAAATTGTTACTCTCGTGTGATAATGTACAAATTTTGGCATGACCACCAAGCAAGTGTCTTATCATCTCATTGGGAATTTGAAGGTATACTTTAACCCCTAAAAGAGGTCGATAGGAGGGTGGATGTAGATTTAGAGCTTTGTAGGCAAAAAAATTAGTTATGGCAAGTGATAAATCCAAACATGTACATTATGAAACTATTTTCAAAACCATGTACAAAAATCATGAAGGAATGAGTGACCAAGCTAATCATTACACTAAAGAATTAAAAAATATTAAAAATTCAACAAACTTGGATTTACTTCATTCATTTTGTATAATTCCAATATAAAACTTGTAAAAAAAATTATAATCAAATGAATGTAAGGGATACAAGCTCTTTTAGAAACTAAAGTAACCCAATTCTACAATCTACATTTCACATTTCATTTTCATTGTGAAGAAATAGGGTTAAGGTGAAACTGAACTCTACAATAAATATCCGAATCCAACACTAATAATTGACACTAGGGATCAATTTTACCTTGATGCTCTTTTTTGCACTTTGAAAATTTATGGTTTATTCATATGATGTATAAAAATATATATTTTAAGAAATTTTGGAATTTATAAATAGTTCCAAAAATAAACTTAGATAATTCACCCCCTAAGTGCTCAACTATCCACTAGTTGGATGCCAAATGTTGAAAAAAAAAATGCATTCCATCCAATTAATATTATTCTTTGAGGAAACTTTAATAAATCATGTAATTGGTCAATGGAAACAAAATAGAATGTTATATGTGAATCAATTATATACATATTTGGAAGGGTTTGATTTATTTGCAAAAGTAATCTTAGTTTGAGCACTAAGAGCTCCTAACAGGATCCAATTTAGGTGCTGATACCGTGTGAAAAGGGTCAAGATTGGGGTAGTTTCGTAGAGTGCGGAATTGGGTTTACGTCCGAAACCCACTACCGTCGACACGAAGACTCCGTGTGTCGGTAGGCACTCTGTTCGACGCGCAAGCGCCCCGTCCAGCAGCTGAATCATTCAGATTGAGCAGCAATTCACTGGCTCCCTCGCGATCCAGGCCACCAAATCTTCACAATTTCCACAATCGCGAGCGGTTTTTTCATTTTTGTCACACATCAAAATTCCGCGACTGGAGAATCGCCCTACTGACGAATTTCTGGATGTGAAGATTGGATTTCGATCGGACGAGAAGGCACAAATGAGCAATTTGCGTGGTGGGTATTAGGGATTCGCTCGAGCTAGTGCGGATTTAGTTTCTGTCATACACCAAAATTCCACAACCGGAGAATCGCCCTCAAGTTTCTCAAATTTCTGTATGTGAGGGTTGGAATTCGATCAATCAAGACAGTGTTGCGCAATTCAGGTTTTGGGTTCCTGGGATCCCCTCGAGATGGCAGAATCGAAGCGTCTAGCCCTGGCGAAAGTCCTCTGGGCCGTCCACAACGACGACGTGGACACCTTACAGAAGCTCTGGAAGGAGTCCGACGGCCCTTCCCTTCTCAACGCCGCGGACTACGACAAGCGCACTCCCCTTCACGTTGCCGCCTCCAACAACAGCATTATGGCTGCGCAACTCCTCCTCCGCGCGGGGGCCTTGGTGGATCCCGTGGACCGGTGGAACAACACCCCGCTGTCGAATGCGCAGAAGCTAGGGTTCAAGCCCATGGTGAAGCTGCTGAAGCGGTATGGTGCGCAACCGGTGGTGGAGCAGGGGTGGGAGAATGAGCACAGTGGACTGGTGGCGCCACCGCACAGCTGGGACTGGTTGATTGTAGATCCGAGTGAGATTAGCTTCGAGAATTCGAAGCTCATTGGGAAAGGTTCGTTTGGGGAGATTCGGCAGGCGAAGTGGAGGGGGACGACGGTGGCGGTGAAGACCATTCGGCCGTCGCTTTCCGAGGTATTTCTGTTTCTTCTTACTGCGAAAATCGTCAAAAACATTTGCAATTGCTGGTTGAACTATTGCAAGCAGTCAGTCGGCACAATTTGGTGTTTGTTTGGTTTAGGGTTAGGGGAGCTTGTGGTCTTACCGTAAAAAGTCTCGAAATGGTTGTCCGAACAATGGCTGTCCCGAGCTATGGCTGCCCGAACATTCGCAATTGTTGTTCGAACTATCCCTAAACCTTTTCACTTCGGTGATTCACTATGTTGTGGACTTGTTATTGACTACTCACCGCAAGTTTCGAATGGCTTAGCTATTCGAAGCGTGTTCAGTGATTGGACACTTTATGTGATGAGTCTTCAACCTTTTACACAAGAAAAATGGTTCAAGAATCATGTAGTCTATGATTCACTGTGTTATGTACTTGCCACTGAGCGCACACCGCAAGTTTTGAATGGCTTTAGCAATTTCCGAATGTGTTTAGTGATTTGACACTTTCTGTGATTGAGTCTCCAACCTTTACACAAGAAAAATGGTTCAACAATCATGTAATTTATGATTCCTTTAGTGATGAGCGTCTAATTTTTCATTAAAGCTAGTTCTTCGCTTTCACCGATTGAAATTATTCACACTCGACCGGAGAGTACAAGTTGGTCATACAAAGACGTTTCTTGCAAGGACTCATTGTGCACACTTGGTGTGTGTTTGGTTTAGGGTTTAGGGAAGCGTGTGGGCAAATGTCATGTCTACCCTGGACATGCGTGTAGGTTTTAATGAACTTAAGAGCATGTGCTATTGTTTTACTGATGGTGTCGCATGAGTTCGTTCTTCACTTATGCTTGATTGTAGTAATTGATCTTATTTCTGTTATGTTCGCTAGTCATATAAGAGATTCATTGTAAAACCAAGCTACAAGATGTAGATTGCAGTATGTTTGTAAAAGTCTGTGCTGTGTTAGTAATCATCACATTACTCAAACATCATGTACAAGGTTAAAAAGCACAGTACTCAAAAGGTTTTTTAGGGGTGAAATGGCGATAGAATTGGTAGGGTTTAAACGTCGCTAGGTTTTCTAGAATACCTCTTTGGGGGTTTCTACCAGTGCACGTGTTCAAATGTTACTTTCTTTTTTTTGCAATGTGGATGGATCTCTTGGAAGAGGTGATGTTATGTGTGCAGTGGGCTTTGCTTTGCTTTTATATACAAGGTGTTTTTCACAGCTCTTTCCCTGTTGGCGAATGGGAGTGAAGCTGTATGCAGGATTTTAAAGTGGGACTTGTTTTGCCGTGTGTGAATGATCCCAAGAACCGGGAGGTCGTGAAGGACTTCATTAATGAGGTGGAGTTGCTGGTGATGCTCCGGCACCCGAACATCGTGCAATTCCTGGCGGCCGTCGTCACGCAGTCTCCTTTCATGTTGGTGACCGAGTATCTCCCGGGTGGGGACTTGCATGCATTAATTCAGAAAGGTCCCGTCCCTGCCGATTTGGCCGTGACTTTTGCTCTGGATATGGCTCAAGGGATGGCTTACCTTCACGGAGGATCAACTGTTATAGTCCACCGTGACCTGAAGCCTCGCAATCTGATCATTGATGAAGCCCACGAACTCAAGGTGGGAGACTTCGGATTGAGCAAGCTCCTCAAAGTGAAGAACCTGCATGAGACTTACAAGCTGACAGGGGAAACGGGGAGCTACCGCTACATGGCCCCGGAGGTCTTCCTCCATGAGCAGTACAATACCAAAGTGGATGTGTTTTCCTTCGCTATGATATTGTATGAAATGTTTGAAGGCACTGCACCGTTCTCTACTGAGGACGCGTATGTGGCTGCGAGCATGGTGGCAAAGGAGAATAAACGGCCTGAATTTGGCCTCAAGACCCATTACCCGGATGGCATGCAAGAGCTGATCACCAGGTGCTGGACGGAGTTTGCAGTGAAACGACCTGACTTCGAGTCGATCATTGAGGAGCTTCAACAAATTCAAGAGAAAACGGTGAAACAAGATCGGCATTGTTTTCGGCACCTCTTGCAACTCATTCATCGTCGCATCGAGTGAGCCCAATGACTGTTTCTCAACCTAAACCTTTATTGGTATTTACTGTGCTCATGAAGTTTGGGGCCAGTACTATAGATTGCCATTGTTTGCCCAAGCTTATGGTTTCAATTACCAGAACCCTTTGGTAGCTGGACATTTGGTGTCTTAACTTGAGAAGGAAGGAGAATAGGAGCAAATTTGATGTCAAGTGCCAATATCTTGCTGACCCTGACCTTTTTGTGGTAAGCACTCGTAGGTGGAGTCAGTGCAGCCGGATTCAATTATCACAGCATGTTGTGATGCTGTCAATCTTGCACTCTTCTGGTCGTAGGACTACATTAGTTTTGTACTTTGTAGCACCGAAGAGACTTACCGTAGATTACTGAAAGTGGAAAAATAGCTTCTGATTCTCTTCAACATCTTTTCTTCTGGCATCATTTATTGGAATGCGTGGAAGAAATGCCACACCTTCACAAGGACTTGGCGTCTCAAAGTCAACTGCCTCACAGCACTTGTTTGTTGGTTGAAATGCTATCAATCTTTATCATTAAGGAACCCGAGGTCCATAAACCGACCATTTAAATGCTGGAACTGATTTTTGGGGAGGTGAAACCCCTTCAAATATTTTTCAGTAAATTTTCCTTGAAAGACAAGTAGAATTGGCATCTAACCCAAGTCGTTTCATATTTTTTGAAGCTTTGTGGAATTAGTTATGAAATTTTGAAGCTGAAGTGGTATAGGGCTCTAATAGCGTCCACCTCCTAAAATGTACACTGTTTGCACATGGTTGAAGGCTACAAAAAAGCAACATGTACATGCAGTGTACATTTTAGGAGGTGGACGCTTTAAGAACATGTGCGCTTTTAGAACCTCCTACCTTAAGGAAGGAAAAGCCCACTTTGTGGATTGTTTGGTCACTCTATGTAGAAATTCAATTATTGGATTCACAAATCAGTTTATTTTGCAAAAGAACAATAAATCAAGGTTTATTTCAGGCATGTACTTTTGTCAAGCTCATTTTGGAGAAAAAATGATACATTGTAGGTCGACGAAGTGAAAACATATAGCTTCTCATTGTGGTCCCTAGGGGAGATTAATCTTGTCCTTTGGGATTCTAATGTGACTCCCTTATTTCCCTACATGGTTCCAATTGAAATCCAAAAAGCACCCCTTTGTACAGTGAAACAATTAATGAACCTTTCACCATGTATAGAAGCCACATTGGCATTGAGTTCATTGAATTTACTAAAGATTGGTTTTACAACCCAATTTCAAAACTTTGAGTCTCAATTGCACATTCAATGCAATATAAAATACATTAGAATGCAATAAAAGTGAATTGGATCCAAAAGTAAAGCTTCAAATTGGGTTGGAGTTCATGATGGATATGCTTACCTTGTCAAAGAGTCATATAGGGTAAGTCTCATGCTCATAAGCTTGGTGTTGGAAATCAATATGTTCGAATTCACACAAGTACCAAGTAGTAAAATAATAGTGATCTATTGAGTTCAAAGTCAAAAATTCAAATTCATACAAGTCTTTAAGTCAATAAAACTCTTTGAATCAATAAAACATGAGCTTCTTAAAATCATGTGGTCACAATTTCTGCTTTTTTCTTTACCAATTAGTCACCACTAAATGTGAAAAGCCAAATGCTTTGTTTATTAATGTCTCTAACCAACTTTTCTAGCACATGGAAGTGTTATCTAAAATTGTTAGGCATGTTCTTCTTTGACCCCTACTACTTGCAATCAACTTATCAATAATACTTGCAATCAACTTATAAAGTTATTGCACTTCTATTAGTCTAAACTCTAAAGGATAAAAGGTTGCATTCCAATAGTCTGTTGCTCATATTCTCTAACAACCTCCGCCATACCCACCATAGTTTCATCAATGTAGTAACTATCTTCACCCAAGACTAAATCTTTTGCATTGGAAAATTCCTTGCACACCTCCTCACGGGTAGCCACAGTGTCATGGTAGTGGTAGAATTGAAATTGTGCCTCATCCATGACTTGTGTGTACCCTCCATCTATCAAAAACTCACATTTGTGAACCCCTGTAGCTAAACATGAGCGGGATTGAATGGCGTACTTTTTGTCACGCACAATGGGCCATCTATACTTCCATGCAAACACAAGCTTCTCCATCATCCACTTCCTGCCACACAAGAATAATACATGTTCATTTCACATCAACATGGGTTTATTTATCTAGCTATATATGCCATATTTTCCATTTCCATTAGTTTTCAAAAACTAACTATTGATTCTCCTTGCAACAAATCAAGACAAACTACCTCAATTCAATTGTCTATGGAGACATCTCTTATTTCAATTTCAACATTGTAAATTAATACTCTATTCTCACTCGATGCTTAGAATGATGTCGGTAGCCAAGGATGTAAGCAATGAATATAGGTCCACTTTGGGACTAGATCCAAATTGCTAATAGAGACATTGTTTAATCATACAAACTTGGCTCGAAACTCAAGAACTAACAAACCTATGTAAAGTCAACCTTTGATGTGCATGACTACCTGTGATGACTACTTTTCCTAATTTGGACAAGTTTTTTGGGACCTTGTCATCTCTTGATGCTTTGAATTAAATATTGGACTTAGTCAACCCATGGAAAATGGATCTTTACATCAAACTCTCTATGAAATTCACCACTACTTAATAGATATGTCTAATACCACTCTTAAGACCAAGTTCAAATTTACTTTAGATTATAAAATTCTAGTACGTTTTGACCCTCAATTATTCCTTTAATGTCCAAGCAAATCTTTCTTCTTTTGGGTTTTAGAACACTTTTTGCTTATATCTATCTATGGATATATTATTCCCTTCAATTCCATCAAAATCGGTCATGAAAAAAATGCCATCTTTTAAAAATTAAAGAATTGTTGTGGATGAATAAAAAGATATTACAACAAAAATTGTCTTGAAGCACTCTATTCATCATCCCAAAAAGATGAATTTCAAAGCAATTAAGGTAGATAAACCTATAATTGCATCGTGCCTAAAACTACCACCATTACTTTGCTTATACCTTCAAAATCAATATGTGTCATGTATGTATGTTGAGGAAACAATTTTAGAACATCTACCCAAAACAACTTTGACCCTTTATAATTTTTGCATAATGTATCCAAATGTCACTTTCTTTAGTGCTTTGGAACCCCCTTTCACTTGCTACAAAGAAAATGTGAAAATTTGACCAATCTAAGGTGGGCACCTCCAAATGCACTAGTAACCCTAAATTGCTATCATCACTCTATGTACTTCTCCAAAATCAATTATGTACCTAATATGTAGAAGGGACTATTTTAAATCCAAACTTTGTTCCTTCGTAACTTCTCCATACAATATCTAAATGTCACATTCTTTGGTGTATTGGAACCTCCTTTCAAATGCCAAGTCAACAAGAAAATCAATGAAAATTTCACCAATCTAATAATAGTAACTAGGCACAGAAGCAAAAGTGGTGGTTTTGGGGGATACCCACCTTGGGATTTAAGAAAAATGGAGAACATAGGAGCAAGCAAGCTTACTTGGCATTAGCAGCATCCCGGGTGTGATTATCCACGCCACTATGGGGATCTTGCAAACAAGCACCCCAATGCATCTTACTTGGCTCTAGTTGAATTTGTGAAACATTTGCCTGCTTTGTAATTTCCATTACTTGTGCCAAGCTCCCCTTGCCCATTGGTGCACTTTTATTCAAAAACAAATACTCGTCCATGTCAAAGAAAAAGGTCCAATTGGCAAGTGAGTATGCGCGCAACATGCAGTCGTTCACCATGGAAAACTGGTGATGGTAGTAGCCATCGTATACCTCGGACTCGCGCACATTTTGGATGCTCACTCTACCCAACTTCACCCATGGTTCAAGAATCTCATACACCTCGTCATGGATGCCTCCTACAATAACCCATAGGTGAAAGACATCAATTTTCATACTCTCAATGGTGAAGTTGTCGGTGGCAAAAAGAATTTGGATTCAAAGTAGTAAAAACCTATGATTGATTGCTCCATTCCAAAAAAATCTTTTTTTTTCCCTTTGAATACTAATTAATATCTTGGAATCAAATATTTCATCAAAATTTCTAAAACTTTTTTCATAAATTTTCATACAAGTCTAATGCATGATCATATAGTTGAATATGCAATAAAACTAATTTTCATTGATTGTAATTCTTTGCAACCAAAATGGTAGTTTGGGAGAATTTTTTTTGATAAAACATAGTCATAAACCTTTTAGGGGTTAGTTGGGATTGAAAAGAAAATTTATGAAGTACCTCCATCATAGAGTATGAAATAAGCTCTTTCTCCAAACAAGTGGTTGTGGTATGCCATCCATTCGCGTATTCGTTGTGGGCTTAGGTTGCCGAAGAGAGGAGAACCGCAGTAGACATACTCATACGGGAAGGGTGGCTTGAATGCACTAGTATTGAAGTCTCCAGGGGCTTCAGTGAGCGCAATGAACTTTTCATCGGGTCGAAAGGCATCACCATAACTTGCACTTATCCACAAGTTCCCACCCTAGTGCACCCAAATTTATGTGAGTGGTCCAAATTTTCATATTTTCTTGTTGGTAAGTGAATGGAGGTTCCAACGTATCAAAAAACATGGCATTTGGATACCATATGCAAAACTTATGAAGGTTGAAAGTTCTTTTGGGTGGAGGTTTTGAAATCATTTCTTCTACATAGGTACATATTGATTTTGGAGATATACACATATTGATGATGGTAATTTTGGATCAATGGCACATTTTGGGGTGCCCACTTTACACCCAAAATAATATATGGATAACTTTATTTTAATTCACTTTTAACCATTATATTACTCCCTTTATTTAGTATAATCCTAGATTTTGAGTGTATTTTTAGAAATTATAACTTTTAAGGGTTAGATGATGGCAAGACTTTGATTGCCTAAAATTAGATGCAGAAGTAGTTTTTTCTTTGATAACTAGATTGGTATGGATTTTGTTGTGATTCCATTACACCAAACTTTGAAATTTTCAATGCAAAGGTTGATTACAAGAAACAATTGCACTAATGTTGTGGTTTGGTCCTATACTTGTGATTTTCTTATAGAGTGCTTCAAAAGTAGAAAATATTTTCTTGAGAGTTAGAAAATATATCAATGTTTAAACCTTGAACAAGATTATACTCGAGGATCATTTATTGTAGGATAATTATTAGAAACAAGGTGAAATTGCTAGTAAAATGCACTCACAAGATCATTGATGTCTTCGTCGAATGTACAAGAGATGACAAGTGTCCCATACAAACGGTGATACCCAAAATCTGGTCGAATCTTCAACACCTTCCCTTTGATGGTTGTAGAATTTTCTTTCTGTAGGACGGCAACCAATATTTTATAAACAAAGATCTTCACATAGATCAGCCATACCTTTTTTCAATAAGGTAGTAACAAAAGCTAATTATTAACTGTAAAAATGAAAGATAACTTCAATGAAATTAGAATTTTTGAATTACCATAAATATGAAATGCACAGATAGTTTTTTTTATAACTAAGATAGGTATAAATTAAGTTGAGTGCATGTATATAAAACTTTGACAATTTTAATGGAAATTCCCTAGATAGTTGCCCACCTGGGAGAACCACTCGCAACCAAAGTCTCTTTCATGGAGTTGCTCAAGATGTTGGGCAACAAGGCCGACAGTGGCAAAATACCTTGCACCTAGGCGGTAGCTACTGATTTGGATGAAAAAGTGTGAGGCCAATCCATGGGGTTTTAGAATGCGCACCTAAAGAAAGTTCCATGACATTAATTCCCCATAGTAAATAGCTAGAGGTAGAATACTTTACAATTGTTAGGCAAAATGAGGGTTTTAACCCTAAGCAACAAATAAAGACTAGCAAGCTACGTCATTCTATCTAAGCTAGATAGTTCATCAAAGACTCCCATTTGCATCAATAAATAATCATTTATCTAAATTGGCAATCATCAATCAATTTTCTCTGATAGAACCCTCATAAGAAACTAAAATCTAAGCATCTCTTAGTTATCAAAAGAAAAAGCTCCTTGTGCATCTCATTTTCAACAATCGGAAACATATTGATTCTACCCACCCTGCAAGAAACACTATAGACCAAAGTGGTCCTATGGATGACTTCTGTATTGATTGAAGAAACAAAGGATAAATCTATTGGTCCAATAATTGGAGAATTTTGGTGACCACCTTGGTCAATGTGGGATTTGTATGCATCCTTTTAGGGTCAATTGAAATTGCCTTACCTCCCCTCGCCGCAAGTCCAATGTGCTTGTGTTCACCACCTCATGCAATGCAGAGTAGGATAGAAGAGCAGCATCACTAGCTCCATCACTAGCCTTCAAAGTAGCTGAGTTTTGGGTGATGCCCCGGCGTTGGTTTATCTCCTCTAGAAGTAGCACACAAGAGATTGCCAATAGAAACAACAACAAAAGGTTTTCCATTTGCAAACAACTCATACAATAGAACTTCTAATGAACAACACTCTCTAAAGAAATATTGATCGTCGGTTGTTGCCTTGGCTGCATACAAACTTCATGAATGCAAATGACCCTCCCTTGATGTAATAACCTCTCTAGTGTAATGCGTCAGTCCAGTCCTAGCCAAGCTCTTTATAGAAGTTCTAATGTATTGCTATCAATTAGTGAAGTAGACTAAGTTATAGAATGCTCAAGAATTGCAAGGCTTAAGAGCTTTACATACAAAGGATCTTGTAATGGATTCCTACGAAGCCTCACTTTTCCGACCACTGTATCAAATCAAGACATCTATGGCTAGATCACTCACTTCGAAAGGAAAAAGTTGACAAGTGATCGACACAAGTTGGCAACGTGAGACTCGCAGGGCGATGCACAACCCTTCCCCACAACCAATCCAACACTAACTTATGAGATCCTGATGTTATATGAAACAGAATGTCACGTCTTTCTACCAAATTATATACATCCAGATATGTAATGTAATGTAATTTATGTTGGATCTACGGGCTTGGAATGAGAAGGAATGAGGAGGAATGAGGACGAGCTGCAATCCTCTTCGAACTAACGGCAATGAGGCAGTGACAAGATGGCCTTTGAACACCAAAATTTTGCATTATTTGGAGCGGTTTCAGTTGCCTGCGCGCATGGAACCTCAGATTTTATGCTTATCCGACTCTCTTGAGCTCGAGGTACATTTTCATACTTGATAATATGGCAGAAGTCAGTGAGACTGGCGCAGTTTCAGACGCCTAGCTAAGCCCTGGCTCAGATCGTAGACTCAACCTCGTAAGGTACTGGATCAAATGACAGTATGCAATGCAAGCAATTGGCGCAGTTTAGACACCTAACTAAGACCTCAGATGGACACCAAAACTTAGTTTTTAGGAGCTCATGTTTGACGAAATGGCGGATCCAGTGTAATTCGCGCAGTTTCAGACACCGGACTCAGACTGACACCAATCCTATTTTTAGAGCTCTAGACGCAAACCGGCCTCATAGTTGATAAAATAGCAGAATTCAGTGAAATTGGTGCAGTTTCAGATACCTAAACAAGACCTCAGATGTACACCAATCCTAGTTTTTAGAGCTCTAGGCACAACCTCGTATTTGGTAAAATAGCAAAATTCAGTGACATTGGTGCAGTTTCAGACACATCACTGTGACTTCGGATCTACATCTATCACAGATTTGACGCTCTGGGCACCTGAGTGCCGAAATTTTGACACTATGCATCACAGCACTCAAATGAATACAACTACATACCGTAACTGTATCTACTTGGCTATGGCCGATCCTACAAATACATGAGGAGCGTGATTCTAAAGTAACTTCCTGTCATTTTGAACATTGTTTCAGTATTCAATCAGGTCACTGCACGTTGTAGCTTCTGCGGCGAATGGGTGCAAGCACACTCACTTAAGTGAGTCGGAAGGAGCATGCTTGGACTTTCTTTTGCTTGAAGAAAGAGATCGAACTGGACCAGGATAGAAAAGATGGGTGAAAGCGTGACAGAAATTAAAAAAAAAGTCTACGAAAAAAAATTCCTGAGAAAGGATGACGACTGAAAAATTCTGGAATTGAAAGTGACCAAAAGTGAACACAATTGGAATTTTTCTTTTTTCTTTTCTGAAGCACCCATTTCTTATTCCCATAATGTGGTCAAATAATGCTTTGGGATCAAGAAGATTTCATACGGTCCACATTTATTCGAAAGCACAATTCTTTACGCTTAGCAAAATGATAAAACAGGACAAAACTCCTCAGAATTGTAGTAGAATTAATTGTCCTAGATTTGAAAGCCTCAGCATATTACGTATGGAATCTGTTGACTGTGCAAGTGCAAATTGAGCTACTATTTCAAGTTAGAGGTACTACGCTTTTTTGGTTCCATTTAGTTTGCTTGCTTTACCCCAATCGACAAATGTTCTGATGCTATTATGCAAGAAAGTATTTCCATCAGATGTGTGGATTTGAGCTTTAGTATGAGTGCAGCTGCTTTCATGGCATTTAGTTTCATCTTGAAATATTTTGCAGATGTTGCCTCACTTGATCCGATCAGGAGAATCCCTCAGTTTGCTCTTCAAGCAACCATTTAAGAACTGAATGTCGTTTGGAGGAAGCTAAACTCCTTGGAACAATTTTCATTAAAATTTTGAAGGAAGAAATATGGAATTGGCATCTAATCCAAGTCATTTCATATCTTTTGGACCTTTGCAAAAGTAGTTACAAATTTTTGAAGTTGAAATGCAAAGGTCACTAAAAGGGACCACCTCCTAAAATGTACACTATTGGTACATTGAAGAAAGAAAAATGTACCTCTATGTCATGATCACTTTTAGAACATGGTCACTTTTAGAGCAAACTACTTTAGTCCAAGCTTCACACATTTTGACTTAAATGTCTTCATATGGTTTGGCAAGGGTTGTAATGTTGCTTATAGAATCAACAATCTACTTGGAAATGGTCACCAACAAGTTTCCATAGCCTTCACAGCGAGAACAATGGGATTCATTAATAGCTCTTTGACCAAGTCCCTTGCATTGGTCCTCCACATCCCCTTGTTGCATGTCATTTCTAACTTGCTAGGGTGTAGTTGTTCTAAGTCATAACATTCAAGCACGTAAAAATTTAATAATTAAATACAATGTTTTATTAATTTCATTTGTATAATAAGTGCATTAAAGGTGGTTCCAGTATTTGAAGCTAGCATTTACCAATTGTGATTTATTTTGTAGAATTGTGGAAACAAGAATCAATTGCATAAGTTTAACAACCCTTAATGACAAAGCCCTTGACTACATAGTCAAACTTGGAGGTCCCTCATTATGTATTCTCCACTTCTTCTCTATTTATGAGTGAAATGTTTTGGTTTTATTATTTAGAGATGAAATCACATGTTTGATATTTTCCCTAAAATTTTCAAATTACCATGAATTTTTGAAGAAGAAATGGAAAAATTCATATCAAATGCAAATCATGTTCAAAAAAATTTTAAGTTTTCATAATAGAAGTAAATTATGGTGCATAGAATTTTTATATAAAAAAAACTTCAGTGTCTTTTCATATTTTGAGACATGGTTATAAATCTTCAACTTCAAACTTCACTAAATTGCTTATTTTAACTTAACTGTATAATGGGGATATAACATTAATAAAGTTGCACACACAAAATTGGATGAAAATCATCTATTCTTCAATATACACCTAAAGGATACAATATGTCTTCATTGTCCTTCAAAATAAGTAACATATTACATAAATTACCAAGCTTTTGAATTAGCAATGAAAATATAAAGATAACATGAAGAAATTGATTCTTGTTCTAAAAAAAATACTTACTTCAATTTTTGAAGAAATTATGTTAATCTATAAAATGTAGGATTTAGGCTAAATTACAATAAGTTTTTTGGAAAATAAGACCAGAAACTAATACAACTTTGAAGACCATCAATATTTAATATTACACCTAAAAAACATTCAAATAAAAATATCAATGCTTTATAGTGGTGCTATTTATTATTACAACCACATTAATATATCGATAGATTTTTGTTTCAATCTAATTAATGAGACTATATAATTTGCCTTGGTAATGAAAAATCAATATTGATTTTGATATTTATTATTCTATATTATTTTTGGTTGAAAGCATCATTATTTTAAGTTAGTAAGAGTGAAAAATAATTTATTAACAAATCTATCAAAGATTTGAACAGTAGAAATGGTTTTTGGATTTTACATTCATTTCTCTATTTATTTTTATTATAAGATAGTTTATTATTAAAGCAAAAGATATCCTTTCAATCCTTTATCTTTGTAAAATCTTGATAAATTCTTGTATTAATTTTAAATATACTATTCAAAACTATTCTATAAATGCCTTTGTTAAACAACTATATTGAAGACAATCATATATTCAATATTATTGATAGCAATAATCTTTGTGTCTATTTTTTTTATATTGAATGATATTAATTTTAAGTTAAGTCATTATAGTACCATAAACTATACCAAAATAATATATAAAAATAATATTACCAAAGAAAAAATTGAAATTGAAAAGTATTTTTATTCAATTCATTATTATTCTAAAATAAATAAAAATTGAACCTATATATTCCTATATTTTATAAATTTAGTTCAATTTTATACTAAATAATGAATTTTCTTGATTTTTTCTAAACATAGATGCCTTTCTTACCATCCATTAACTAAATCATAGTGTATTTGTAACAATTGAAAGTATTTTATTTTATTTTTTAAAAATTCAGTCTTTGATAATTATATATATTTAAATTCTAGTGCAATATTTAATATGAAACATAGATATTTTAAAATAAAAATATAAGCTCTAGTAAAAAAAATTATATTTTAATTTTAGAAGTAAAAGATTATAATTTATAAATGAAATCAATGTAATATTGGTAAAAATGACATAAATTGAATATTTTCTTAAAATAAATCATTGTGAGAATTTTCATAATAGCAATCATTAATTTAAATCATATTGACTAAAATTTACTTTCTTTGTGATTGAGCATATGTATGACACTGATTTTAGTATAGAACTTCAAAATTGCAACTAATTTTGTTCTGTCAAATAGATAGTGAGAAAATAATTTTAGAATGTATTTTTTCTATTCTAAATTAATCTTTTGGTTGCTCAAAAATGATCATTTTTGTTTTAGAAGATTCCTTGAATAGATAACAACATTTTTCAAATGTTTAGAAATGGATTGAAATAACTTTACTTTTAGCTTCAATCTTAAAGATTTTGTACAATTAGAAGATCATTTGGAATGAAGAGAATATAAATTAATTCAAGAAGATAAGTCAATTAAATTATAATTGTGTTGTGTAAAAATAATTATATTTTGCATATCTTAACAAATACACAAATCTTAATCAATAAGATGTAAGTTAACTTAAAAAAGATGCAAAAGTTGTTCAACATTTTATAGAAGTTTGAAATTAGAAATTTTGATAATCTTCTATTTAATGATCCATCAACAATCCATCAATACATTTTAGTAGTACAATAGATATTGATGCAATTCAAGGGAAAGTCTATGAGAGGTATTTTAGTAAAATGATGTATACTAATAATTAATTAATTTCTATTGAAGTAAAAAAAGAAAAAGAATTCATTCTTGTTTATCTCCAAATGATTTAGGATTTTGTTTGTTCATATATGATTAATGTATTGAATTGGTATAATCTAAGCTCATAATACATTTGTAAAAATAGACATTTTAAGGTAGAAGTACCTATTTTGGACAACTTAAGCATTCCAGATTTGATGGTGTGGGAAAGTCATAGGGAACTGAGTTCAGTGTATGCAAAAATAAGGTTGTGGAAGAATGCCAAAAGAAACAAAAAAAATTCTCCAAAAATGAATATTTAATTGAATATAAAACTGAATTTTGCTCCTGAACCCATTTCAATTTCATAGACTCTCCTATTGTGATTAGCTTTGGCACTACTCCCTAAGCCAAGAAGGAAGAGAGATGAGTGGACGAAAAGGTACAAACCAAGAATCTTTTTCAATGACCATTGCATCCAGATCTTGTCCACAATAGGTTAGCCTACAAAGCAATTATAAAGGGCCTATTTGAAATAGGTATTTCTACCTTATTATTTCAAAGTTCATAAACTTTTGAAAATAAATTTGCTTTCAAAAATTGATTTGTAAGAGAATTAAACAACTATTAGAGTATTACTACACATATTACAACATTAATTATACACAATAATTTTCATATATTTTTCATATGAAAATGCAATAATCCTTCTACAATATTTATGAAATACATGTAGAAAACAATTATTTTTACAACCTTCCATATTTGAGATGATGATTGTTTTTTTATTTGATATTCTTTTTTTTCCAATTTAAAAATAAGAATCACTTTGCCAAATACTAAAGAATATACATTATAATAATCATTTAGTAAATATAAAAATTATGATAATAAGTACAATTTGCTCTATTGTCAATTGGTCCAATATTAATGTAAAGTTTTGCTCTTAAGTTTTATGTGACTAAAATATCTAAATTGAAAATGCTTAAAACTTTCTTTGTACTAATACAAAAACATACTTATGTGTACATTATTTCACCTCATTTTTTGTTTACAATAATATAGTGTTTACATCATTAAATTTTAGTTAATGTTTAAAAAAAAAATCTAGTCAAGTTTTAGAACATTCATTTGTGCTTTGACTTAAAAGGTGAGATTCTTCATACTTATATTGACTTGTGTTATTAAATGCATATAATATCAAGACCTTGTAAAATAAAATGAAAAATAAGAAAGGTACCACTAAATTATCCTCTTATAATTAATATACTTTTATTGCCTAATGTAGATCTCATAGAATGAAGTCAATTCCTCCTAGAACAAAGTCTAAACCATGCATGGGGCTATACTTTTGAATGAAAAAAATAGTTTGATGATATTGAACCACCTCCATAAAGTTTGCCTTTGCAGATCTATTTTTTTTTCACAAATTGAATTATATTGCTTTTCAATTTTTACACTCAAAACTATGATTGCTATAGTCAAACAAAATTTATAAAGAAAGTAGCTCAAAGAGTATTTAGCATTTGCTTGATATTAGAAAGTTTATTATTTGGAGAAAGTGTCGATACTTTCGTTATTAAATCTTATATATTTTTCATATATCAATTGAAACTATAATTGAAGACCAATAATAGAAATCTTCGAATATGTGAGATAGAAATTATATATATTTGGTGAAAATTTGAAGTAAAATACATTAGAATTTATTTGAAGCAAATATTTAAATAATTTTAAAATTTTGACACTAAGATATTTTCTACTTTTGATTCTTTTTTTCAATACTTTGATCCAAACTTCAAAAAAATTATAGAACAAGTGAAAGCAGAGCCTCTTCAAGAGAAAAAATATGCCAAGATACAAGTGCAACAAGAGATGTCATTGGATCCCAAATATATAAGATTCTATCTTTACAATCTATGACTTCAATTCAATACTTAAATCTTGTTGAATGATCCTCAATCACTATAACACCGAAGGACATGATTTTTAGACATAATTGTGTATGTGCTCCATATCTAATATCACTACTACATTTTGAGAAGTGTAGGTACAATTTAGATGTACATTGCTTATAATACTATAGGGGTTTTAAAACCAAGCTCAACAAATGTTGTTTATAACATTGCTTAAACCTTGCTATCAATTTTTTCCACATCTAAGGCGTTGCTTTTGCATTGGGAACACACGTTTCCATCTTAAGTAGAACTTTCCCAAGAATATTTATGAATAGTAGCTCAATCTTTGAGACATTTATCAAAGAGATAGAACTAGTGGTTTGGGATGTTGTAAGTGACATGCATATGATATCATTGCCATGTGTAGGGACACCTACATAAACTATTTGCATCATTTTTTGTATTGCATGTATAAACTACATTGTCCAAAATTTACTCAATACTAGTCCAAATACAATTAATCAAATCTTTCTAAGCTAGAAATGTATTTCCTACTTTCTTTGAACTTTCTGTCATCTATCATCTATTGTTTTGTGGAACACCTATGTCCTTTGTTAGAAGTCTAGAAGAAAATCGTATTTATTCACACTAAAAAGCATGGTTGTCATAATGAGCGAGTTAGGGTCATCGAACGGGACGGACGGACAGGCAAACCGGACCGGACGGACGGTCCGGACGGCTTTAATTTTGTAACCTGACGATCTCATCCGCGCCCTAATGATCTCGACCATCTCGCCCGCGCCCAGCATGTTCCTTAATCCACATGGCATCCACGTGGCCTATTTTTTCCGTTATCAAAAAGTCAACTATGTGTTGACCATATCGGACGGGCGGGACCTCTAACGGACGGGCGAACCGAACGTCCGTCCACTATGACAACCATGGTAAAAAGGACACTTACCATGAGCATGTAGGGTTTTGTTCATTGTCATCTTCTATGGTATACATATAAACGCTACATGGTGGATGTGGATGTAGTAGAATACATTGGCAATAGTGAAATCAAACCCTAGTGGATATCTAAAAAGACGTCTTGCATTGCTTGGTTAACTTTTGAGTCTTTGTTCAATACCATAGAATGCATTTTAGATAGTTTGCATTTTAGAAGGTGACATTTGACATTTACATGAAGTTGAAAACAACATTGTCTCAAATGATGCCTAGAAAGACGTTCCGACGTCTACGTTGATGTCTCCGAAAACATTATTCAATATCTATGGCCTAAATTTAATGTGTTGACATAGCATGCTATATCATTCTCTATGGATGCCACGTCATTCAATTGCTACATTAAGTGCCACATTGTATTTCTTTTCTTCAAGCCTACCATGTAGCTACCCTTCTTTTTTACTTCAAGTAAGCATTTTATTTCCAATTATAGTAACTTTTACTAAGTTATCCATAGTGAAAGTGGGGATGCTTGCTAATGTGGCAATCTAAATTTTTTCAAACAATCCTAAAAACATCAATATGTCTTCAGCCATGTCAAATAAAATGTCAATGATAGCATCAACTTGTTTTTACTATAATCTTCCAACATTATTTGCAACATCTACAAAAAACTACATTTTGCACCACCTTTTTTTTGACATTTTGGTGTTTTGTCATACATTGTGTATTTTAGATCACACGTCTAAAAAAGCAAGAATTTTTTATAGTGATGGTTGTCAAATCTATGTGTTTCAATGTTTACAATTTGAATTTGTAGTTAATAAATCAAACTAGATATATATTGTAGATGAAACTACAATATATAGTTTGGAAGACCAAATCCAACTTTCAAAAATAACCTATATTGTTTCTTACAATGTAGTCAAGGCAGCATGCCTAAATGCTTTTGTTTCCACATCATGCTAACAACAATAGCTTATATTCAATTTTCTTACATTATTGGGCTCACTTTTATCCTAGTATTTATTGTCAACTCGAGGATATTATTACATATGATTATTCTCTATATATTGTAGTCAATGACATCACAAAGTTTAGATCCTATGATTTGTCAACAATTATCATGTGGTTATCGTTGTTTCATGGGTTCGCACATTAATTACAATTTATCATATCATTACAATGCATTACTTCACATCTTTCTAATGCAATTGCAAGTAATGCATTGTAACAATGCAATAACAATGCGAAGTAATGCAGCATAATGATGTGATAAATTGTAATTAACGTGCGAACCCATGAAACAACGATAACTGCATGATAATTGTTGACGAACCATAGGGTCTAAACTTTGTGATGGAAGGGAACTTATTCTTTGGTCAGTGTTGCTTTTGATGAGTTTTTTGTGCATACTTAATCATGATATCCTCAAGTTGAAGATAAACTATAAATAAATGCTGATGAAAACCTTCATATTGAAGGCTAAAATCCTTAATCATGAATCCCTAACCCTAAATCCAAATCAACTAAAATGAAATATAGTGTTGACATTGAATGCCAAAATGTGAGTACTACTAGTTTGAAATTCATTTGCTTAGTTTCTATTTTCATTTAACCCCTAAAGTCCCATTGTCCCCTTGGAGGACAAATCAAATTTTGAGCAAGTTATTGTAACCTCAATTTTTGGTGAATTTTTTGGAAATTTTACCATAAGATAGAAAAAACGATTATCTATGTGGAAATATAATTTTTATTTCAATTGGTGCTCAAGAGCAAAAGTTATATCACAAAAAGCCTGAAACTAAATTTGGAGGGCAACACAAAAAAATCGCAAAAAATCAAAATAAATTCTAATTTTATTCCCCCTAAAATTTTATATTTTTGTCTACATGTAAAGCTTTGATTCATTCTATTTGGACTAATAGTGAGAAAGTTAAGGACAATCTTGTTTTTCGAGCAATTTAAGCATCTTCTTGAAAAAAATAACTTGTAGGATTCATTTTTGAATGCAGTTTCACAATTTTCCACATTTTTTTTTAAAATGTTGTATTTTATTGCTAAAACAATTTCACCATTGGGATTATTGTTTTTCAATCCCATCTTGAAGCTATTATAGATTTAGTTTTTTTTTCAATCTTGAACCTACTTCTACTTTACAATTTTTTAAAGAATGAAAATCAAGTGTGTTTTTTTGGAAATTTTTTTCTTAGACTTTCAACTCAATTATTGAATATAATTTAATCTTAATTCAATGTTTGTAGAGCAATAAAATTCCATAATTGGTGGTCAAAGTCATCTGAAATTGCAGGCTAGTAGCCTAGTACTCAAAAAAAACTTTCTTTTTTAATTTTGAATGATTATATCTTCCAATCTATATGGTCAAACTTCATGAAATTTTTACCACATGAACTAAGACAAGTGAAGTACAAGATACTATGGTTTGATTCTAAAAAAATGATTTTTTTTCTATTTTCTTGGGTGAATGCACCAAAAATGGTAGTTTTGAATGGTCTTTGATAGAAAAATGGCCTTAGGACTTTAGAGGTTAACAAATGTATAGAAACAATATTACAGGAATAATAGGAATTTTAGTACTCATCTACAATTTGAAATACAATTAAAAAAAACAAAAAGACTTGGGGGTTTGTACCTAAAAGTAGGAAGACAACTTTAGACACTACTAGAAACTATCAACTCTTCAAGAAGTGTTGGAACTATACATAGTTGTCACATTGGACCAATCATCCGTTCAATTGTCTAATTTGCTTGCCCATCTAGAATGACCAATGACCTTAATGTATCCAATGTATTTATTTTAAGGTAATTACATTGTTTGTCCAATCCATTCAAACCATTCAATATGTCCGCATCTTGGACATCTAGTGATCCTAATTCATCCAATATGACAACAACGAATTGGAGGATTCTCAAAGAATCATACAAGAATAGGATTAAAATCAATTTTTTTTTCAAATTTCCATATTGAATACTATAGGCCTCACCCCGAACATGTTGCTTTTGCATTCAAAGTACATGAGTTAGCAACATGTATTCAACAACATCCAATTTATAGCATGCAGTCTAAAAAAAATTTGAACTCAAGTTTCAAAACTGAAAATTGAATGTAGATCTTTTTTATATGTTTGCTAGGGACTTTTTTAATGACTTTTCAAACACTAAGTTTCATAAATTTTCATAAAGTCTTTTTCTTTTAGCCAATATTTTTTTCCAAAAATGATTTTTTAAGTATAATAATTTTCAAGGTCTATGAGTGCTTGAAAAGTTAGGTACTTTTAGAATTTTCTTAGAATTTTTTTCTTACGGAATTTAGTCCCAAGTATTTCATTTTTGAGCATTTTACTTATGGAAAACAACTTCTTGGACTTTAACTTATGTCAAAAATGAACCACTCAACCATGCATCCATTGCAAAGCGGAATTGGAAGTCACACTCAAATATAAAAAAATGGGAAGCTCAAATAGAAATAATGCCAACCAATGGGAGATGTAGTAAAAGATATTTAAAAAACATGCAAGAAAAGAAGCTAATCTTGCAAATGCATAGTGCTAGAAAAAAAAATAGAACATGTAAATATGCAACTCTATAGCTAAAAGGTGAAATGAAAAATGCCTAAAATATAAATTGGATAGCGGTGGAGAACAACATGAACAATGCGCCCAAACCTTATTGCTACCAAAGGATAACAATGATCAATAAACCTACCATTGAAGTTCAACACTAAGCACCCAAGCTAAGCAAACGAATTGGACACCCAAGCCATACACTTGAAGCTCAACTTCAAAGCTCCTAAACTTGATAGTGAAGTTGCCAAACTTGAAATTCCATCATCCAAATTTGAAACTAAAGCTAGTAAAGTACAAATTCAAGTGTATTCCAATTCCATCTTAGAGCTATTAACAAATTATTTTTTCCTTTACTCCTGGACCTACTTCCATAGTTACCACATTGAACAAACCATCTATCCAAACTATCCAATTCACTTGTCTATCTAAGATGTCTTGTGACTTTGACCCACTTAATGTGACTACTTTAAGGTAGTTACATTGTCCATTCACTCTGTCCCAACTATCCAATATATCCGTTTATCCGGGACGTTTGGTCATTCTAACTTGCCTAATGTGACAATAATGCCTACTTCTGCTTAATAATTTTTTTAACATGTGAAGATTAGATGTTATTTTGGGGGGGATTTTTTAGGGGACTCTCAATTCAATTATTTACTATGCAGAATTAAAAATTAAAAATTAAAAATTACTAGTCCAAAAATTTAAGTTAAAATGATTTAAAGCCAAAAAAATCTAATCCAACAATTGAATGGACATAAAAGAAAATTGTTCTTCACTTTTTAATGCAAATATCTTGCAATCTACGCAATCAAAGTTTTTTAAAATTCTCACACAATATATGCTAGTCTAATAAAAGATCCTATGCTTAGATGTGCCAAAAAAAAGACTCTTAAAGTTTTGTGCACTTTGCAATAGAAATAGTAGTTTTGAGGGTGTTTTTTTTATGGAAATAAGGCCTTAGGACTTCAGGAGTTCAAGAATAAAATTGAATTTTTGTCGTCAAAAACTATATTTACTTTTTTTTAAAGCTTTCATTCATTTCTTTTGGACTCATCCAATTCTAAAAAAATTATAATTAAATTCAATTTTCAAGTAATCTAAGCTTCTTTTTGGAAATAAATAAATAGGATGTAATTGTGAATGTGATTTTTGTAATGCTTTAGTTTTCTTTTTTTTACAAGGTTCACTTTGCATTCAAGAATAGTTCAAAAATATGCATTATCATAGGATACTTATTAATCCCAATTGAAAGTGCTTGACGTATAAATAATAAGTTGTTTTTGAAAACTAATAATAAATAATTGAATATTTCATTTAACACATATATATCCTTGATTCATCATTCATGTAGATCACTCTTTCTTCTTTCCATTAATACATTACATGATTTTTTTTCTTAAGCTTCTTCAATTTATACTAATTGGATGAAATGCAATTTTTGCAACATTCATCATTCATCATCAATCCAAAAGATGGTTGAGCATTTAGGGGTTAATAAAAAATAACCTTATATATGCATATCAAAATTTAAGGATAATTCTTGTATTCATAATTTAAGATTATGAAAAATTATCATCTATCTTAGGATTACACTCAATGTTTTCTATGTATAGTCATGTCAATGAACCAAAGGGGTCTAATTTGTACAAATAATTAAGAGTATTTTTTAAGGTTTGCATTTATATTATATCTACTATACATGAGATCAAAATTGAAAAAAATATCTTAAAGACCTTAAATGATTGCATGCTTTGTGATTTTGTGAATTTGAAAGAAAATTTTCAATGTCTTAAATATGTGAGGCATATTATGGACAATAAATATATTAACAACTTACTAAACCTAAGTACCGATATTTACAAAGTTGAACCTATTTTTTCCAAAAATTGGTTTGCATATAATTATTATTATTCTTATCCAAATTTATATATATGGTATTTATTTCATAGGATTCATCTACACTATGAACTATTTCAACGTTGAAAAGACATTACAAACCTAAAAGAATTTTTGAAGTCAAACACCATTATTTAGATATATTTAATTAGTTGTATTATTTATTTTATTTTACTTATTTACTTGATTTTATTTTCTAATGGAATGTGACTAGGCTTTAATAGTAGGGCCTTGGTGCTCTTTACACTACAAGTGATGTTTGATCAAAGATTTTGAATTTTGAATTGCAAAATGTACTTATACATAAATTAGAATTCAAATAGCTAGTAATACATTCGATTCAAATGATAGAACACAAGAAAGGACAAAATGAATTGTCATGCATATAAGGACACAAAAAAAGATCCTATACCAAACTCACAACCCATTTCCATCCATTTAAGCAAATATTCTTATCTAGAGTGCGGATTTCTTGAGTGTAGAAATCTTTCCTTGTGTAGAAATAGAGTTCGGAAGGATTCCAATATATTCCAAAAAAATTTCTCTAAAAACATAATTATCCTAAATTTTTTGGCTGAAGATATATAGCTGACCTATACTCGTCATATAGATATTCCTATTTTTAACCAATCAAAGACTAGTTGCAATATTGAGAGACTTATAGCCAATCATAATGCAACACAACTACATTGGATGATGTGTTATAATAGGTCACATATTGTGTTTAATCAATTAGAGCAGCCTATACCACCATAATAGAGGGGGTGATTATAAAGGGGTCGGCTACCTTATACATTAAGGCATAAACAAACTCTCTTTGGGTGGCATATAAAATTTATAGTCATAGATTTTATATTATCTAATTTTAGTCTTTTTTCTTCACAAAATATCATGCACCTCAATGATAAAACTACCCAATGAAGATCCAAAAATTAACAAAATGACCCTATATACATTAAGGCATAAACAAGCTCTTCTAATAGTTGTCACTTGATTAAAATCTATCCTTTAGAAAACACTAAAAAGGGGTATTTTTGTATATCATATAAAAAAATATGAGTACATCAATACTGAATATTTATGAAAAGACACCTAAAGAAAGTTATTTTAATCTTCAAAAGATAGATGGAGAAGTGAAAAGGCATATCCATAAATGATTGAGTGTTGAATTCAATAAAAAAAACAAAGGAATGTAGATATGGAATGTTGAAGTGCATAACAAAGGTCATGGCGCTCAGGTAAATAATCACACCTATGATATTCAAAATTTGGCAAATGGAACCCATATACATCAAAGCCTAAACCATTTCTAGTCTAAAGGTCATTGTTGGAATTTAGGATTTTCTTGTGATTGAAGAATCAACAATTAATCTTGTGACTTATCACGTAGGAAAATTCATCCTAGTGAAATTTAATAATGATATATTCTAATAATAAAAATCCTACACTATTTACCAAAAAAAACTAATTAAAAATATTTAACAAATAATATAATTTCAAATTTCAAAATTCAATTTTTTTGAAATACAAGGAAGAACTAGGTATAGTAAATAAAGTAGTGATCTACTATTAGAGTATAATATGGTGCATATTATAAGAGAATATAATTTAAATGATCTTATTGTTTATTTAATTATGAAAAGACAAAACAATAATGAGAGAACTACCATTGGTTGTTCTATATATACAACATAAGGCAAAGGATACATCCTTTGGAGTTAGAATAGTTTAATTTTTTTGTTATTTTCCTTTAGCATTTGATGTATACACTCTTATTATTCATTCAAATGGAAATTTGTCTATGATATTAATTAAAGGCATACCTATTACTTTTGAAAGTGCACTATGAATGACTCAAAAAAATTCTAGCACATGGATTTGCACCTTGATGATTGAAATCTAACCCATGTTGTCATAACAATATTTATTCATCATGAGATTCTTTGGCATGGGTGGAAAGTCAGGAGAAAGTAGTTCATTTTTTGAACAAGGAGATGATGATGGTGATGATGATGACGCTCTTAAACAATTACGTAGACATTTGGCAGTACTTGCTCTTTGGGTGGCAGCCATTCGATCAGCACCCTATTTCATTAGCATGTGGGAAAAACATGGGTATAGCAATTCTTTTTCATTATCAACGATATAATTTGGATTGTAAAAAATAGTTGAAGTCAATTTAAAATCTTAAAATTCTTTGAATATTATATCATATTAATGAATTTCCAAATGATTTATAAATACTAAAATATTAGTTGGCATAATATAAGTTCATTTTATTAAGATTAGGGATGGATTTTTTTCAAAAAAGAAATTATATCTTTAATCATCAAACATGTGTATGTAAATAAATGTAATATGATTTAATAACTATTCAAGCCATCAACTAACATTTATTTATTTGGATTGTTAGGTGATCATGTAAGATTGTATATCAATTATCAAAATTGAAGATAATACACAACATTTGTAAAGCTAAAAATCATAATGTAGTGTATTCTATAGGTTTTCATTTTGCAAGTAGTGAAAGTTACATGTCTCTTTTAAAGATATATTTTAGTGTAAATTTTCAAACAATTCTTGGTTTATTTCACCATCCTTGATTATGCCTTTCATTTGATTGAGATTTCATATTTAATGCTAAAAATTTGTGACGAAATTAAATTATTCCTTTTAATTGTTATTATAATAGATAGGAATTCATTTAATGCTATTAGTATTTATATTTACGAAAATAATGATCAAATGCCTCAAACTATACTACATTGACCATTAAATTGTTTAAAAGTACCAATGAAGCAAATATATTAAAAATTCCTCTCAATTTAAATCACCATTTTTTCAAAGCAATGTCTAAATACTTCTTTCTTTAATCTAGTAATACTTTTAAATTTTAATAATTTTAATAATTATAGGATATAAATTATTATTTTTCACAGTTCTACAATTTATAAAGTTTATTCAAGGTTTATTTTCATCTCAAATTTTTAAATTCATAATTTAATATTTGATGTTATAATGATAGATTTTTGTGAGATATATTGAAACAAATTTATTGATGAATAAATTTAAATACAAGTGAATTTACTAAAGAAGTAGACAATTTAAAATGATTTTTCAAAAAAATTCTGAAAAAAAATTACTACAAAAAATTGATTAAATTCCAAAAAGATTTATCAATGAAAATAGAATTGACTTTATTCAATGAATTCGATTAAATCTAAGTGTTTATTATAAAATTTTATCAAACATAGTTTATTTAAAATAGCTAAAAAGTTCCAAATTAAAAGTAGATTTAGATTTTGTAATTTTAGATTTTAAATGACTTGCTTTTTATTTTTGTCATTATAACTTTTGAGGAAAATAGAATGTAAACATTCAATAATGCATTCTAAAAATAAACATGATGTAGACATATCTTTTTTCTTTCAATCTTCTACAAAAAAAGCATAGAACATATAAAAATTTGACCAACATATCTAATAATAAAAATCATCTTGATGATATACTAAAAAAATTAGGTATCTTTATCTTAAATGTTATTTCAATGTAATAGTTCAAATTTTATAAAATCTTACCAATGCCTGTTTTCGTCCAAAGAACCAATCAAAAAGAGGCACTAAACTTACAATATGCCCACGTAGCAAACTTATTAGAAGCATGAAAAATAAACTCAATCACTTTAAATTCAATATATTTAGCTCCATCCTACCATTGAGTCTATAGTTTGAAGAGTTTGAAGAGCTCTCCTAGTGTTTTTCAAATATGGATTTGTTTTCTTCTATGGTCACCCATTTCATCCTCTCAACTCCCAATTTTTTTTTCTTCCAATATTATTTTCAAACATCTATATTTATGCCATCTAAAATCCTATAATGTTATAAAATAGCCAACTTAGAACCTAAAGCACTAATATCCATTGCATTTTCGGCAAGAATTAAACTCAAACTAGTCTTTTGTCATATGAAGGCTATGGATCGATCCTCTGAACACATCCAAGATGGAATTAAAAATGGTAATGAAAGTGTTGTATGAATCTAAGAGAATTTAGGATTCAATGATTTCACCTTCTTCAAATAATGCTTCTATTGGTCCTTCAAGGTGTCACTCAACATAGAAACAACATCAAATTTTAGTGGCATTCTTTATTATAAAAAATTGGCATCAACTTTGAGGCAATCTAAAGCTAGAATGTGAGAAATGTAGTGTAAAATATTTTGTAATTGAATGGAAATTATTACAAAGAATCACCTATAAAATTAAAAATAAAGAAATTTTTTGCCACATTTAAATGAATGTAGATAAATTTGGATGAACAAATGATGTTTCATCTATAATCTATTTGTATTTGGATGTAAATGGCTTCATTACTCTTGTCAAGATCACAAGCTATAGTGCTTTTAATTTTGAAAAATCAAATCTTTGCTCCACTTATAAAATTTCCTTGAGGAAAAAATTCACTCAAAAGCAATGTAGTGAAAGAAATCAAGGAGTATTTGATGATGTATTTTCCCTTTTTTTTAATGAATGAAATTTCTAAATTGCTACAAAATTTTAAGATGGTATCAAAATCTTCTTTGGATGACTATTCACACTTTTTGAAGAATAAATTAATTTCATCTATATTTTGCATGTCTTATTTAATTCTATAGTTGTAAATAGCATCATCATTCCAACAAAGGTTGCTTCCTTCATTGCCCAAAATAAATGAAATGAACACCCTTGGCTTCATGTATGATTTTAAATTTGAGCAACAAATCACTAAAAATTGATACAAAAATATTTTTAAGAAACATTTTGTGGGGATTCTCTTTTTCTCAATGGATGATGCTCCAAGACTTCCTTTTGACTAGTGTTTGGCAATATTTTCCACCCTTCATAATAAATGAATTCACTTAAAAGAAACTATATAATCAACAAATAGTACCATATTTTTGGATGAATGCACATACCCTTGGATTTAAAACTAAAATTTCATCCATATTTTTCATGTTTCATTTATATCTACAAATGTATATAGTTTCACCACCCAAGTGAAGATCACTTTCTATACGTATTATCCAAAATAAGGTGACTGCACTTAATTGTAATCCCTTTCTACAACAAACCCCTTAAAATTCTTGCCTTCATTTGTAAAGAACTAGGCGTTCATATTTTGAACAATTAATGAATGAAAATACATCCCAAGTGTATGAAAATGCATTTTTTTATTCATCAATTTTTTAAAGATTTTTATAGTAGTTCTTTAATTTTGCTTTGCAATCATTATGTTATGCAATAGATATTGGTAGGTCTAGCCTCAAAAAGTAACCTTTTAGTTAGAAAAAAGACCCTTCAAAAATAATTTGAGTAAAAAATAAAAATCTTCAAAAATCACTATGATTAGAACTTAACATTTGGAGCTTCAAGGAAAAAATTCTTGGAAAAATCACAAATATTCAATCTGTAATCAAGTTTAAAGGGAACTTTTGATTTGAGCTTCAAATTTATTGAAAAATATTAGTTTGTAGATTAGGTTATTTAACCATATGGATATGATCTATAAATCATATTTTATAACTATTGCTTAAGAGTCATCATTAAATTATTATTCTAAGTTGCATTTTATAATACATCTTTATAATTTTGGAAATCTAGATTACCTCCCAGACCCTAAGGGAGTAAATGTACTACTTCTAATTAAAAGGGCCTTGGTTGGCATTAGATATATTTAGTTTCAACACATTAAAGATTCATAGTTTATTCATATGGTGTCTTAAAATATGCATAAGAGAAAATTGTAGAATATTTTTTTGACTTCCAACAAGATTTAAGAAAAAAAATATTTTTCTTAATAAAAGGAACATTTCCCATTTGCTCATTTTGGACACAATTAAAGTGGTTCTCAAAATATTTTGTACACTTACAAAAATTGCAATATTTAGCTAATTGAGCAATTATAGATTTTCAACAAAATTTTGGATATATTGTAGTACAAATAATACACTTGCTTCACCACTCTATATTTTCATATAATTTTAAATATTTTTATGTTTTTCAAAATTTTACCAAATTTATTAGTGAAAGAAAATCTTAATACAAATAATTTTTTTAAAGATTCTTTAGTAAGTGGAACGATGATTCTTCTTAGAATTTTTTGGTAAGAATTTGATGAATTTTGAAAATTTATTGAGTAAATTATTGTTGACTAAAATAAAACTTTATATATGAATAATTTTTATAGTTTATTACAAAAATTACAAAAAAGCTGTAGAAATTTCGAAAAGAGTATACATGTAATTTTTACTGATTTTCTGGAATTTTTTGGTGTGAATGAATCTAAGAAACTTAACTATTTGGAGTTTTATTTTAGATAGTCATACTTCACTCAATAAAATTTCAAAATTCATGAAATTCTTACAAAAAATTCCAAAACAAATTCTCACTCCACTTACTAAAGAATCTTGAAAAAAATTATTTGTACTCAAAGTTTTTTTCTCTACTAAATTTGAATATGTATGTATGCATACGTTTTGTTTTTTTAAATCACTTTATGCAACTAATACAAGTGTGTTATTTGTATTTCAACATATCCAAAATTTGTTGAAAAAAGAATTTAATTCTTCAATTAGTTATGGCAATTTTTGAAGTGTACAAATACTCATGAGAGCCACTGATAATAGGTGGCATTCCTTTACATGACATAAATTACCCTCAGTGCATCCACAACCAATCCTTCTGGGGGGAGGCCCATCGGGCCAAATTGCATCATTTCAAAATAAATCTCTACTTTTTGCCAAACCAAAGTACACTAATGATGATCAATAGTGTTACCTACACTAATTTATTTTTAAAAGCCATAAGTTTTTACTCTTGATGAATATTTTTACCAACTATGGGTGTAGAATTTTCCCACTTAGAATGATACTTGGGTTTATGCACTTTGTAAAAATATTTATGAAGAGTAAAAACTTATAGCATTTCTAAAATAGCTAGTATGGATAACACTATTTATCATCATTAGTGTAGTCTTATTACTTTCATACAAAGTTTTCCATTTCTATGTAACCCCTAAAGTTCCATGACTTTGTTTTCCATGAAACTACTCAAAAACTGCCATTTTCAGTACAAGTACCAAATTTTTGGAAAAAAACTTTTTTTTGACACATATAACTGTAGGATCTTGTAGAACATTGATTTGAAAAGATATAGAAAAAATTTCAAAACTTTCCACCATGTGGATTGCAAGAATTTAGCATTTGAATTGACAAAAATTCTTTTTTTAACCCTACAAAAAACTAAGCAGCTTCACTTTACAAGCTCACTTTTCTATGAGAAAATGTTCAAAATGATAGTGCTTCTTTGGATTTTTTTTTCTAAACAAGTTGTTTACATGCTTGAAAATTTTCAAGTCATTTGGAATTGTACAACATATAGGAAAAAAAATAGAAGGTAGAAAGAGATAGAGAGTGATTCAAAATACTAAATTATTAAGAATTTAATTATGGAATTGAAAAATGTCAATTCCTATGGTTGTGATTTTTTTATAAACAATGTACATCCTATGATTTCATTTTTTTCACAAAATATTGAAAATTGAGTGAAATAAACAACTTCAAAGTTTATTTTAGAGTACAAAATCTGTAACTACTTGCAATCTAAAATTCCTCATAATTTTTGACTCATTGATTGAAATGATTCAAAGCTTTCCACACATATATAAATATAAAAAATCAATTTCAAATTTTTATTTTTGAAAAAAGTGAACTTTTTAGATCTGCCCGGACTGCCCAAGTTGAGAAACAAACAACATATTGGGCCATAACTTTTGACTCCTATTTCCAAATGTCATGAAATTTGTTGCATATGAAAGATATTCCTCGTCCACACCTTCTAGTAAAATTTCAGCCTGAAATATGAAAATTTTTGGTCACAATGACCTACCCAAAAATTCTATACAACCAAAAAATGCAATCTGGTCCTTTAGGGGTTAAAATGTGCATGAAGTCACCAAATGTGGATGGAAAAATGCATGAATTGAATTGAAAAGTGTCATTTTAAGGCCAAGAGATGAATGAATGTAGAGAAATGCAGTGCTTCACCAAATTTGAAGTGATTCCCATCCCTCAAAAAGTTTTAAAAAGTTTTTTATTTTTTATAAAAAGTCCTAGCAACAACGCCAGAGCCCATCTCAAGCTAGGTTAGTAAGTTACTAGTGCGAGCGGCCCACTTGTGTTCAAAGTCAGCAAAAGGCGTTTCGAATGTTGCACCAACAATCCAGGCTCAAGATCTTGTTCCTCCCCATGATAGCATGAACAGGATAGGGTGCTCTAAAAGTGACTTCTAACACATAGGTACATTTTGCATTCTTCAATGTACCAATCATGTACATTTCATGAGGTCATCGCTTTTCCAGTGACCTCTTGCGTTCCAACTTAAAAAATTCGTAACTAATTCCGCAAAGGTCCAAAAAATATGAAGCAACTTGGGTTCCATGCCAATTCCATTTTCCTTCCTACGAAAATTTACTGAAAATTGTTTCAAGGAGTTTAGCTTCCCCCAAAATGCAATCGGCTCTTCAAAAGTCGGTGCTTCAAGAACAGAGTGTGGCTCACCATGGGCGGCGTAATCCTCTCCCCTTTCGGATGGACTCCATTTTTTTTATGCTGCCTTTTCACGTGAAGCAACAGTGACACTAGCTATCCTCGACGTGGCCAGACGGACCGCCATTGATCACTGCGACATGATCGATACCTGGTGTCAAATTGATATAATAATTTATGCTGCAACTGAACTCACGACGTGAATTGCGGAGTGATTCCCCCGAGTTCAACAGTAAATTGCATAGCGAGTGCTTGCTGCGGCTCTTCCAAATACGTTATATCCAAAACCTGCAGAGACAGACTGAGAGCACCCGCCCGTGGAATATTGAGGAATCAAATCGTAAAGTGAAAGAAGAAAATTATCGTTTTGCTGCGATATAACTTATTTGTGCTGCAACTTACGACGTGAATTGTGATCCCCTGAGTTACTGTAAGTTGCATTGTGAGTGCTTTGCTGGCTCTTGGCCGAAATACGTTATATCTCAAAACCGTACCTGCAGACAGACAGAGCACCCGCCGAGGAATATTCAGGAATCCATTCGTGAAGTGAAAGAAGAATCAAACTTTCATTTGCTGCGAAATAACTTATTTATACTGCAACTTAACTCACGACGTGAATTGTGATCACCTGAGTTCAACAGTAAATTGCATATATTGTGAGTGCTTGCTGGCTCTTGGCCAAAATATCAATCCAAAGCCTGCAGAGAGAACGACAGAGCACCCGCGGCGTGGATTATTCAAGAATCAATTCTTGAAGTAAAAGAAGAAACTTTAAATTCATTTGCTGCGGAAGTGATAGTTCGGAAGTGATAGTTCAAGACTTTCTTCTGTCATGTCAACTCCAAAGTACAGATAATTTCAGACTTTCTTCACAAGACTCCTCAATTTGCACAACTTGAAATCAAGAGTCACAGAATAACATTCTCACTCACTAACACATGTCGCCAAGGCTTTCCAGAATGAATCTGATGAAGACTCGAAGTTGACATGACAGAAGAAAGTCTGAAATTATCTGTACTTTGGAGTTGACATGACAATGTGCTATGAGAAGTAGATGCAAAGTAACATTGGTAGAAACATGGGTTGTGTAGACTGGAGAAACATGCTTAACAATTCAAAGACTCACAACTAATCAAGTTTGTCATGTGGGGTCTTTTTGAGGGTCCTTTATTAAGTCTATATGACCCATGCACAACATTGTATAACCAAGCAATGATCCTTCCTCTGGTGGGAAGATATTATGCCTCCCTAGATGTATGTGAAGGGACTTATCAATTAATGTAAGGCAAATTGGGGTTGGTTAAGGAGCCATATAAGATCATTTTGGTCATTTTGGAGGTCCCCTTTTCAAAGATGTAAAAGGGACCCCTTGCTTCATAGGTGAACAATTTTATGTGTTTGTACTTGTGAAAGGATAGAGAAGTATATTAATTAGTTTCCACAAAGAAATCCTTCTTGTTTTTGTGTTTAAGCTCAATTTTTTGTAGTGACAACCTTACACAATAGCACTTGGCATATGAGGCCTTAGTTTCTTAACTCTATAGCTCCTCTTCATCAGGACTTTAATTTATGTTTGTTTATTTTTTCCTTTTTGTAATAGATGGTCACTATTCAAACAAAAACAATATTAAAAAGACAAGAAGGAAAAAAAAAAGATTTGAAATTACAATCCTAAATCCTTTCATCCAATGATAGAAGATGATATGAGCACCTCAAAAAGTCATTTATAGAAATCATGTCCTCTTCCAAACAACAAGTCCATCCTCTGGTTACTTCACTAGCAGTTATTTTAGAAACAATGTAAGACCTAGTATAGGGTATATTTTAAACGTTAGAGTTGATAATTTAAAAATATTCAAGTTACTACAACATCACTTTTTTGATGCATACTATATTACAATTACTATATAGTACATAATAATGACCATTGAACATAATTTGTAAATCTATTCAAAAGGTAGCCTAAAAAAGAGGGGAAGAATCCACATGAAAAGCTTCCATTTTCATCAATAAATAGATAAATTAATGAACATCTCATTTAGATTTTTTATCTATTCATTTGCTTCAACTTAGATTTGTGATGTGTGATTTTTAAGGATGCATTGGATAGGTCAAGCTTAGCCAATATAATACTACTTGTGGGATTTTCAATTTTTGTGTTTTTTTCTCTTATTCTACATATATAATTCATTTGTGTGAATTGTTTGATATATGTTGTTTATCTATTTATTGTTTGTGTAGGTTGTGTTCAATAGTAGTTAGAATGTACATATAGTACTAATTATCAACTTTAAAATTGCATATAAATTTTTGAATTACAATAGGGACAAGTTTGAATGCTTCAAATTTTAGTTTTAACTACCATAGAGTGTAGGAAAATAGGTGAAAAGTAGAAGTATAAAAATAGGGCATATCTATTGTGAAATAATAGATAAATAGCCCCCAAATTAAAAAAAAATTGACAAGGTATAGTGAAGTACTTGAGGTCCACCCAACTTGGCTACAATTAGTCATTATGACTAATTTCAACCATTGGATGGGCTATCTAGCTCAAACAAAACTGTCTTAATTCTTGTGACCAAATAACATTTATGAAATAAATAATCCTTGAGAATTGGAAGCCTCCTTCAAGGAAACAAGACATGGTTAGAAAGAAGTGTTTTGGTCCCCCATCACAAATAAGAAGAATCTTCTTCTATACAATATATCATAAAAGCAGGGTTGACAGGACGTCCGGACGCAGACGTTGTGTCCGCAGACATTCGCGGACGCCGTCTGCCCCATCCGCCTGTCCCCCCGTCCGCCCAGTTACGACCGTCCGATCGACACGCGGACTGATCTGGTCCGCATGATCTGGGCGTCCGCCCCGCCCCGCCCGTCCGCCTTCCGACAGCGGGAGGGATGCTGCGTCCGCTGGCGTCCGGACGTCTGGATTACGGACGCCTTTTTCGGGCGGACGTAGAGATTCGTCAACCCTGCATAAGAGGGGTAGGTGAAGATATTTGTTAGTCATGCTTGCTTCGAATTAATTTTTTCTAATGAAATATTGTACTTCAACTAATTTTAAAGACTAAAGTGTTTGTCATTTCAAGAAGAGAGAGGGATTGCCAACAATAGATTAATTGTATAATGTTATTGTAGACACTATGTGTCTAATGGACAACATAAAATTCTTCTATATAAGGTGGAAGCGCATATGATCATCCTTGGAATTTTGTGTGAAAAGAGGAGGTCTTGTACAATAGCTTGACCTTCAATGAATGCTCTTTGAATTTTTCACAAATGCAAATGATTCACATAGTACCAAAAAGGATAATTCCAAGAGTAACCAAGCTGATGTTCCAAGGTTAAAAATGTTACGGATTACAAGTCAACTTCACCTAATGCCAAGCTATTGTTATTAACTTTTGAACAAAAGAAAGGTGGATTAAATCATCAATTTTCTTAAATTGGCAAGGTTCCTAATACTAAAAATCATAACATCCATTCATATTCACAAAGCTCTAAAAAGTAGGATTGGTATAGATTTCTATTTTGGACCATGCACCCTTAAAAGTGCTTAGAGTTTGTAAAACTCTACCATTCTATCAAAGTAGAACATCGTTTTAACCTTGTAATGATGTGGCAACCTAAAAGTGTCCGATGGATGAGAAAGAATCCTTAGTCTATGTAAGGTTGAAATGCAAAAGTTCATCACTGAAATTTGTTTAAAAATGAGAGTTCTTGCCCAAAATTTTGACCTCTAATGAATGCTCTTGGATTTTTCAAAGCAAATGATTCACATTTCCCCAAAAGAATGATTTCCATAGTGAACAACTCCACCATCTAAGGTTAAAGATTTCACATGATGCATTGAGCCAAAAAAGATTAATTTACAAAGTGACCAACTACTGTATATGATTCAATTGGCAATTAGGTGCTGAAATTGAATTTCCACATTAGATTCTTTGGGGTCCACATCACCTCACACCATTCACAAGATGACATGTGACACTCCCTTTTTCTTTTTCTTTTATTACGAAAATGACTTAATTAATTTAAGCCGAATCTGACCTTCACGTAGGGCAGAACGTGACACAGTTGCTTTGCAACTCTTCGAGTCTTCCGAGTTCCGACTTGGCGTCTGCAGTCTGCGCGCACTCTGCAAGACTGCGACCGAGATACTAATTATACCCAAATGTCATGCATGGGTTGAATTGAAACCTAGCTAGCTATTAATGAATGTTATGAACGTGATCGAAGTTGCCAGTCTCCCCATATACAGCTTTCGCCAGAAACGCACGTCCAAGCGAGTGATTGAATGACCGCTTAATTGAAGACAAAAGTGGTGTTACAGACTGTAGCGGCCGATCGAAAGTGGAACTATCTAGATTCGATCTCGACCTTTGACCACAAATTAAATGGATACACAACTACGAGAGTGAGGATCATGGTTGATAAGAGATTCTATTTCGGCACTTCTATCAAGGCTAGCTAGCTAGCTAACTAGCTGGCAACAGGCCATTGCCGGCGGGGATAACTTGCTAATTGCAGAGATGGATCCAGCGAGGATTATCGGCTGTCGTTGCAGTCGTGTGTTTAATTCCGTTAAATGCATGTTGAAGGTGGTACAGACGTAGTGGTCCTCAGTTGTCTAATTTCGGCAGTCTGGTCGGACAGCTCGCCTCCAGATGAAGTTCTTGACGTTGTGCAAGCTGGGCACTGGCTAGCTAGCTAGAACTGCCAGGTGATTAATTATGGATTCGATCACACTGAGGAAGGTTATGGCACTTTTAAGTGATCATTAATTCATTTCATTGGTTCTGTTTTGGGTGCCAAGTTAAGGAACAATCGTGATACTCATCTCGCTACTCAAGGCTCCAAATTCTAGGTCTAGAGCTCGTAGATTTACGTTTCAGGCCACCCGTATACCTTGAAAAACCGGTGCCAAAGGAGTGGAATCTCCCCAATTTCTTGATACTGACAGTTGTGTTAAAATCAGTGATCTCATCACTGTGGATTTACAACAGTTGCTTGACCCTTATTATGATGGGAAAGTGCGACCATAGCCAGGGTATTTGTGCCGATTCTGCTGAAACCACATGGAACGTCAAATTCGTGAAATTGGCGATATTCCACAAGCCCAAAATTGTGACATATATACTCACTCTGGTGTAATTTCAGGCCACAAACTAAGATTGGTATAGATTTTGGCTTCAAGTCTCGCCAAAGTAATGGAACATCGCCAATTTAACGAAATTGACATGACAGATTGACAGGGACTTGCATGCATTTTCCTGTTAACAAACTGGAGATTTGTATGAATCCTCTGCATCATTTTACCTTGGCCTCCATGTGCGTAACTTTCCTGTGATTCTTCATGTTTAGGTTCACACGATTTATAAATTGAGAAGCGTCTCATCTTGATACAGCTTGTGATCTCAATTTGAGTACCAGTGTAAGTTGAATTGCTGTGGAGACGGGAATTCGGAATGATCAGCTAAGTATCGTTATAATTTCTGCGGTGAGCCTGCATCAACGTCGACCTGCGGTTACAGTCCTTCAGTCCGGTATCAATTCATGATTTCACATCGAAGAGTTCGGAGTCACTACAGTAGATTCGCGAAATTTAGAATACGGGTAACTAAGTATACCGCAAAAGTATCTCCAACCCTTTCCAACACTTGTCCACAGTTTTTTGATTAGAAAGGTTTCATAAGTGTCGATAGGGGATGCAATTAATTAGACAAGAGACACTTTGGGGTATAAAGTATGTATATCCATTATCATCACTGTTCAAAATGCATGCGATACTTTCAAAGGGATAAAAAAGTTTCACAAAAACTTAATTATTCATAACACAATCATAACATGAGAGCCTATAAGAGTCTAACTATGTCAATTTCTGGTACACTGAGAAACAATAATTGGAAAAATTCATAACTTACTCTATACAAGTCCAAAAAATGCATGCTGAAATGCATTGAAATCCTCACTTTTCATTGCCAATTAAAATTTATTTTGTGTTCAGTAATAGAAAGGATACTCAGTTGCTACTAGTGATGATAATGAGTGCACTTCCTTACACACAATTTGTGTTCAGCTAGAGTGCTAGACTACTACAGTGGCCAGATCAGGTGAACAAAAGGCCACAAATCACCGCCAGCCAGTCAACATTGTGCTGACTTACGGAGATTGGAGAAGTTTCGCTCGTCACGTGCACAAGGAATGTAATCTTCAAATGCTTTGAAAGGTAAAGTGATCAATTCCACTTCTACACTTTTACACAACAGCCGTTTGGAACAGCATTGCGGAGTGTCGTCCAATGCATGGGACAAGAATACCCTCGGACGAGACACACTACCAAGATTACCGGAGTCCGTCCGGGATTTGATTATTTTAAAAAAATTGGAAAGTCGCTGGTTTGGCACTTCATTTTTTACTCCGTACTAAAGTTAGTTATTGGGCAATTTTTTCCCTTAGTTTTCAGCAACCCTTCAAATAAGGTAAGCTTGGAAGGTGAATGGTTTTCTTCATTGTTTAGGAAAGTGATAGTCATGGCTTTCAATGAATTCATTACTTTTCATATTGTCCTTTCTTTTTGCAACATTAACTCGAGAATTCTGGGTTGGTCATTATAGAATTAAATCATCTTTTTTGGTATTGTGTGAACCATTCACTTAAAAAACACCAAGAGCATTCACTTGAGGTCAAACTACTATGCAAGACCTTTCATTTTCACTTAAAATTTTGAGAATGAAAATCTACATTTCTATCCTACATAAAATGATTCTATTGGATAAATGCCCCATTCTGGCAATTTTCTTTCCATACAAAAGAGATGAGCAACAATTAATTATGGTGCAATTTTCAACACAGCTATGGCACATTATGATTGGCTAGTAAGGGGTGCTTCATACATAGGCCGACCAAGTCGAGAGGCCGTGGGAGTTCATGGCCAAACTTTGGGTGAGAGTCCAAAGAAATGGCCAATAAATAGGCAATAAATGAGCAATTTGACGGACTCTTGACTAAAGTTTGGGTCACCACAAAGTGGTGACCCAAACTTTGGTCAAGAGTCCTTTGTGAGGCCATTGCCAAGTGGGAGCTTGGGCTTCTATGTAGGCACTTTGGAGGGCGACGGACTTTGGATTGTGCCGCCTTGTGTAAAGGGTCAAGAGGCCAAAGTCAAGGTTTTTTAAAATTTGATTGGTGGAGGCTAACGGACTCTCAATCTTGGGCCCATGTGTAAAAGTAGTCCTAAGATTCCCAATATTGCAACCAACCCTTACATTAGAAGAGTTTTGGGGGGTCCAGAAGCCTGTTTCGGGCCTATTCCCCTGTAGTTGTTCCTCGTAGTGAGGGGAATGGCCCACTATCAAAACTTTCTTTTTCATAAATAAAATTTTAAATTTAAAAAAAAAAATTTAGTCTCTAAATGCAAAAAAAAATTGAAATTAAAATTTGGTCAATGACATGGCAGGGTCTCAGCCATGTCAGACCATTGCGCTAAACTTGTTTCCTTTGTTCACAGGTTGTGATAACTCGCAAGCATCTGGAGGCCCCAAAAATCTTCTAAAGGTTGGAAAGAGGAAGGTCTATATCACCATTATGGAAGAAAGTTCATTTTTTGCTAAAATATTCACAATAATTCTATGTTGTGGAAAAAAATTCTGAAAATTTACCCTCTAAAGAAACCCACTTACAAATACCAAAGAATGCTTACATAGTCAAGAATGGATTGCCTCCCGTATATCATCCATTGAACACTTTTAGGCTACCGGTGTCATCACAAGTTTAAAAGTGTACAAGTATCTTCTCCCACATTTTGACTTTGGCTTTATTTTTAATTTTCCTTGGATTCAACTAAATAGCTTATTAATGAATTTCCAAAAACCATTCGGCTTCAATGAATATAATTATTTTTCACCAAAGGTGACCTCAGTCAGGCCGCTACGGTACTTGAAGGTGCAGCCCTTAGCTTGTCAGTCCTGTCCATTCTTTTGTCACTGACTCGTGGAAGGTCGTGCCATACTGCCATAACCGGCGTTCGAGAACCAATGCCATTCGAACCAAGAGCTTGTAAAAAATAAAACTACGTTAACTTAAATTGGTGAATAGATAGCTATCAATGATGTTGAAATTTTTTTACTTACAGTTAGATTCTCTATTTCAAATTGACAGTACCGTACTATATCCCTACACAACAACCGACGTCCACTGGCATTCGAGAAAAAAGAACAGATAAGTTAAGTTATGTTGACTTTTTACAATTAAATTTTTCTATTTCCACTTGACAGTTTCCATGTCCCTATGTCACAAACTCAGTCACTGACAATTGAACACTGTCCCCCAAATTTTTCAATATCAAATTGACAATTCTCTGTCCTTATTACACACTGACAGCCTCCACTTTTAATGCGACTGACAACCAGACTTCGATGCATGCATGACCCAGCAAGGCAGGCCCACTAGCAAACAAGCAAATTTAGGGTTCCTAAACTGTTGGTTTCGAGTTGAACAATGGATACGTTAGTGATGGGAAGCATTTCCATCTACATTTTGATTCGGTTCGCGGTGGTTGCATCATTGCATGACCAAAATGTTGTGGCACGATAAAATTATTCTTGAAATAAGAAACGTTTTATTTGATTTTATAGTAGTTGTAAGGTGTCTTCAAACCAGTGCTTACCAGCGCTTTTAATCCAAGAATTTTGCGTATTAAGGTAAGTATCCTCTTTTCATACCGCCGCTCCTTCCAAACTACCGGTCCGTTGTGGCAGCGATGTCTTAAGAAAAACAGGATACTTTAACTGAAGTATGTGCAAAGGTACCTATAGATTACAAACCTTTGCAGGGGAATTGGTGGAAGCTGTTATATCGAGTATTTGCAATGTCCTACAAGTAGATGTGAGAGTGCCAGAAGAGATCCTGGTCGTCTCATGAGCATCCCCAGATCAACAAATCCAAACCTGAATTCCAACACTAGTCGACTCCAGGTGTCTCCTATGTCACCAAGGACACTCATACATGTGAAAACGAAATCAATACATTGGATACTGAATCCTATTCACTAAATGGGGACAAGTCATTCAGAGAACTTTTACAAATTACTGGCAATGTTTTGATTACAAAGATATATACTTCAGGGTCAGATGAACAGAAGTAATACCTGTAATTAATTTATAGTACTAACTGTACAGATCCTAACAATGTCTCTAAAAGCGACTACAACTGGAGAAAGATCAATACTAGATTCCAGGGCAGCATTGAGCTTTTCAAAGAAAGCAGCATCTGAATATATATCTCAACAATTTGACCTGCAATTCCTCTTGAACCCAAACCGCAGCAGAATTCTATCGAAAAATGCGATGACTAAAAGAAACGACAAAAAAAATTACAAAAAAATAATTTAAAAACAGAGACGATCAAAGAAGCTGCTGATTACTGAATCTCGAAGATTCAAACGAGATGAACCCATTGTTGTACACCTGAGAGTGCACTCCATTGTTGTGAACTGTCTGCATAAGATCCATCGTTGCACGAGCTTGATGAGAGCTTCCAAACCCTCCATGACCCTGACCATTTTGAACTAAGGCCAGCATCGAGTTCGTCTCATCGTACCCTCCAAAACCAGCCAGCATGTTGTTACAACCTCCACGTTCATGAGTCCCAGTACCAGTGGCAGTCAGCCCAAAATTGAGGCCCCCAGAGTCAACAGTATGCATGGAGAATTGCTTGTTGCCAAATTGTGCACTTGTGGGTGATCCCTCACCAGGGAGTTGATGAGAGAACCGAGATCCGCCTCGGTTGCTGCTCTCATTACTGCTGGCCACCAAATGCTCCAAGGTGGAGTCACCGGCCTGAGAGAGGCCTGAGGGAGTCTGTTGTGTACTTCTTGTTAGGGGTGGGCGAGAGGCCCATGACTGCGATGACAGAAGAGAGAGAGCACGGTCAGAGTCCATCAATCCGGACACGCTAGAGAGGCTTTGACTGCAATGGCTTTGTTGTTGTTGTTCCATATTGCCAAGTATCCCTCCAGCGGAAGAGGATAGCGATAGACTCTGACCGAGAGGATCCAGGGATCCTTCCAGGAAGTGACGATGACCAGCCACGTTCAGGCCCGGAGTTGGTTTCAAAGTCGTCATTGGTGTCTTTAGATTCTGAACCACCAACACGACGCAGTTTGTCAGCTCTATGCAATGACAATAAGGTAACCACAACACTTTGAGCGATGTGCAGAGTTGCTACCATCAGAATGAATAGATTTTGAAATGGTCACACAGGTTCAAAGTTTACCAAGTTCTGATGTCGAAGTGGTATACATTCTCAAAATTAGACTGTACTACTTGTGCAAGATTTTGGAGAGACGCAATTAGATAGGTCTTACAAACAGGTGTGCTGACATTCCACCTTAGGGCTACAGTTGGTGCAAGTCAGCTAAGTGAACATCAGTATGAAAGAAGTGCGACTGACCTGAATCTGAAATGGCGGAATATTGTCACTCCTGCTCTTCAAAGACCAAGGGCTTGCTCGGTTTAGGCTATGGCCATACGAATGGATTCCATAATCGAGAAATGAACCCCTATGAGGATGCGAGACGGTAGACGGCTTGATGTCTTCTGGATCAAACGAACACGCAAGTCGTTACACGAATGCACCACACGAAAGCTGAAAATTTCAGGACAGGAGACTAGCTTGAAGATCAAGATCGAAGAAACTCCTGAACAAAGGATTCCTTACTAGACAAGAGACAATGACAAGTACATGATACTAATTTGCGTGTTCACCTGGGAAGTAGGAGGGAGCTGCACCCATGGCGGACGAGGAAATCCCTCGATGCGGGAAAGGATAGCCCAGACCAAACAGAGGATGTGGCTCCGGGTGAGGTTTCCGTCGCCGTTCATTGTGCCCTGCCAATCTTCTGCGACAACTGCGTTTCCCTTCGTCGAACTCTTTCAGGATATGGAATCTGCATAAAAGAACACCATTATCAAACCCCAAACCTAGACATAGCGAGAAACCATACGATCGCCGAAGGAAGACGTCACTAATCCAAACTACGATCTCATAGTAACTATCCAACGATAGCTCAAAATCTCGAGAGGACTATGACGAATCAATTCTCCACGGCCAGATACTCTCAATTATCGAGATTCTTCCAAGATGTAGCCTCACACTTAACGAGTGCCGCAATCAAAATTCGGGATGCACTCAACTCTCTTCGTTACGCCCTTCTCTAAATGACATATTCTACAACATCAGGCCGGACGCACTCAAACCACCATTAAGACCTTCTCTAAAATGACATTCTAGAACATCCTGCACACTTGCCACACTGTAGCATACATTGGAACACATCAAACTACGTCACAGTGACAGTATGGAACCCCAGGTAGAAAGATCAAAAAGGCTTGAGAGTTCAAACATCCAAGAGCACAAAAAACACCAAAAATGATGATCCGCTACCTCGAACACTGCTGGCAGAACCGCTGTTCGATTGTCCCCACGATTGCTTTCGGTGCTTTCGAGTGCATCTCACACACCTTATGCCGCTTATGATATTCCTTACACCTACTGAGATCCGCCTTACACCCCTCCACTTGACACCTCGGAACAAGAGAATTTGGTGACAACGGCCTCTGCTTCTTCCCAGGAGGCGATAGAGCCAGACTTTCGCCCCCTTGTTTCCCAGAGTCTTCCAAGTACGTTCTCCTTCCCAGTTTCAAGCTTACGTTCTCCCCTTCACTACTATTACTGTCACTGCTCTTCTGACCCCCCTGTGGCTCCTCAAGGGAGCCCTCTTCACTTTCCCTTGACAGAGACCGAAAGAAAAGACTCTCGCTGGGCTCGTTTTTCACTACAGTGGAAGACTCCGAGCCTCGAGCCACGCCAGGAATGCCAGAAGACACAGACGTTGCGCTTGTGCCTAAGGCATAAACAGGGGACGATTCATCATCCGACTTGGAAGCGCCGAAGGAGCTTGCTACTGTGACTGAAGCCCATTCAGCAGAGCTTTGCTGTCCTTCGCGGGTCGAGTAGCTCGGGTTGGGATCCTCCCATTCCCAAGAGTCTGTAGGCAGGCTTTCGTGCTCCCAGCCGGTGCTGGACCAACATTCGGGCGACGTGAGGCCGATGGCGGAGTACACGAGGTTACTCTTGACGGCCATCGCCATTTTTTCAAGCTAAATAAAAAAGCTGGGGGACGGATGCGAAGATTGTTTAGGGTTACGATGCCGTCTAACGAACTCGAGCAATACGAGGGTACTCGAGCCAAGTGTGTCGGGAGAAGAATGACCTAACGTACGAAACCCTCACCCAAATTTCCTCCCCAAGATGAAACACGCCGCTCACAGCGTCATCGGCTTACGACAGGAAGATGCCCCACCCACTGAGATGCGGTTGCAGTGGAAAGGAGGAGCAGGCGACGGCTTTGAATTCAATGGCAACATGACCACACACTCAACCTTCCATCCGTCAAACCCAAACTGCGCCCTCTCTTAATCAAATAAAAAAAACCCACAGAGGAACCAAACCAGCGATAACCAAACAAATCCCCTTCCCCGTCTATCACCACCCCAAAACGCAAATCCTCCAACTCCACACACCCCACCCTGCAGAACACCATCCAAATTATTAAGAAACAGGAGATTCAAACCCCACTCCAGAAAATACTTCAACCCCCGGCCTCCACCTCCCTCCTTCGAATCAAACCTATACCCAGTTCCCAAATCCACAAATGTCCCAACCCCAACACCACTCCACTCCAACCTCGTATGATACGAAGCTGCTCAACGACGATCATACACTCCACACATGGAGCTCGATCCACACTTGGAGCCAAAACCCACGAAGATGCGTCCTACTAATAAACATCCAGGGTCCCATTGGTTGCCAGGCTTTGAGCACATGATGAAGTCCCCCCCCGCCAGATTCTTCCGCCGCACGATAATCACATGGAGGCACTCTGGCGATGTCCCAGACACGATGAGCCTTGGTGGCCGAGGAGGTGCATCTGCCAAAGGGGGCATCCGGTGGGCCACGGAAGCGCCGGGGCGAGATCCGGAGCTTACTAAATGGGGAATCCAAATCTAGGAAGGGTCCAAGAAGGCGCGGTCAAGGATTGATTTTTTTTAAATTTCTTTTCGGTTTAATGTTTTCATTTTCAAAATTGCTTTTTGAAATGTAAAGTAGAAGAGGAGCCGAGGCTCGGTGCACTGGGATGGGAGGTCCCGATGAGCCTCACTCAGTGCAAAAACTTGCAACCATTTTTGTACTCCCTTTGTTTCTGGAAAAGACCCGTGTTTCTTTTGTGTTTTACAAAGGAAACATGGCTCTTTTTCAGAAACAAAGGTAGTATTTTCTAAAAATTTGGTAACCATCACAAGGACCATCACAAGGACACTCACAAGGACACTCACAAAGACACTCACAAGGACACTTGTAAGGATCGTTATGAGGGTGAACCCAAATCTCACATGTTTTTTAGAAAATGAATGGATGTTCAACTTGCACGTTTTTGTAGGATGCAAGTGGAGCAAACAATGAGAAGATTGATTTTTTTAGTCATAGAGGGGACAAAGGAAAAGACAAAGCAATGACCTCCACTACCTAGATTGTCTAAGATCACCTTTGGGCATTCACTTAGTAGTAGAGGCGGTGTGGTGACTAGTGAACATGTAGAATATTATTGTTTTCTTTTTCATTATTTTTGCTAGGGCAATGCAAAAAAATTATCTCCAAGGAGTAATAAAGCTATTACACCCACTAACATAGATGAAACATACAAATTGGGATGAAATTACATATATTTATCCAAAAGTGTATAAATTCATCCCTAATAGAGTAATTTTGTCTTTGGATTTTGTAGCAATTGAGCAATTTTATCCATTGAAAATAAGAGAACTATCGCCAAATATTCCCTCAAAAAAATGGAATGGATTGATAAAGGCTTGGTTGATGTAAGGGGAGATGGATTATAATGCACATGAAAGGAAGAAAGGGGATGCTTGAATTCTAGGGTGTTATCTTTTATAAGCATATGAATTTTTTTTTAATATTTTTAATTATAGAAAAATTAAAAATCAAATTTCTATATATAATAATTCATAAAAAATGATCAAATCTATGAAATCTAATTTTTAATATACAAAACTAAAGAAGTTCAACTAAGTATAAAGTTAATTTAACCTTTTAAAGGATAATCTACAAGTGCCTATTACCATCTACTTAAGTAATTCTACATACTCTTTGATAAGGAATCAACACATGAAATTATTTTTAGCACATTGACTATTGAAAATTATAAATTATCAAAAAAAAATTGTGATTTTTTAAATTTGTATAAATCATACAATGAATTTTTGAAACTCAATTTTATCGTGTGCCTAAATTGTTTTCTATATTTATGTATACATTTTGAACATTTTGAACTATTTGTAAGAAGATATATCAAGATCAACTTATGGTTCAAGTTGATTTTAGGCACTTTCATCTTATTTCAATTTCTTGAATGGAAGTAATCATTGGAAGTTTTATTACCATCCATATAACCCTTAACCCCTAAAGGACCATAAGCCACCAAATGACTTTTGTAACTATAATTATAGAAAATTCAAAATGTGAACCTCATTAACAATTCATGAACAAGAAAAAGACCCTAGATGGATTTTTTTTGCTGAATCCATAGGTGCAATCTAATCAAGAAATGATCAAGTGTGCGAATTTTGGTAAATTTTTAAGAAATGGAGAAGGTGCTTTGAACCATCACTTTTCATCTTCACATATTTTTTCCACACCTCAAAACTATTTGAAAAACATTAGTATGCATCAATATTATGATGGTATATTTCCATGGGAAAAAATTCAAAGTTTTTGGGGCACTTTTGAGCATTCAAATTTCAAAGTATGTACCAAGTATTGTGTGAGTGTTCGGAATTCCATCCTCAAGTTCCAACATACACAATCAGATTCTATTATTATTGGTTCAATTCTATGGGTGAGTGGTTTGTAGTAAACAAGCTGCCTTCCAAGCAATGGAACTTTTTTTACTAAATCCAACATTTATTCCTAATGAAAAGTTGTAAAACTCAAGCAAATCCTGACTATCGAAATGAATTGAGGCTTTTTGAGTAAAATTTGGAATGTAATTTTCTTATCAAGGTTGGCTTTAAGGGTTTGGGTCAAATTGAATTACTATCCTTCAAATTTCTCTTGGAAAACTAAAAGCTTCTTAGGTCCAAACTAAAGATTGAACGGTATTTTCAAAAGGTTATAATCTTTAAATATTCTCTAATTTTTCCTTATGAATTTAATGCCAATTTTTAGGTAAAAAGGTTATGCAATTTTAGTACTTTCCCAATACTTATATGCTAGTAATTTTTGGTCAATCCTTATTGGTGTATATTTTTCCCAAACTTTCTAATGACTTTTCCTTAAATTTCCCAACTAGCTTACCTATAATTAATCCTACCTCCAAGGTTTATGTTATTATTTTTATTTTATTTTATTATTAGTTTATCTATGTTAAAATTTGGGTAATTTCTTGGTTAATTAGTTGGAATTGATTTGTTTATTGGCTTTACTGCTCAATTTCTACTATTAGCTAATCGGTTGATTTGAATCTCTCTTAGTAACTTATTAGTTTACCATATAGAGATAAAAGTGTAAAATCCCTTTTACTTCTAATAAATGTTATTCACGAAAGAATTTTGACCATGGACCAATTGACCAAAATTCTTAAGTAATTGTTGTTTATTTTTTAAGTTTGGAATTCACTTCTACTTTTACCTTCTTTAACCTCTACTTTTATGGGGAATTTGGATCCCACCTAGATTTTGAAATTCCTTGAGAATATCCCTTTGGATGAATTTTTATATTTCCATCCAATTAAAAGGCTAGGATTTATTTCTATGGAACTTCTTCAATTTTTATCATTTTTTTGTGTTTAATATCTTCTTGGAAAGCTAAAGAAATTTTCTACTTAATTTTTGACTCTAATTCTACTGATCAAATACTCTAATGCTCTGACTTTAATTCCTACCTATGGTCCTAATGATTAAATATGAATTAGGAAAAACTAAATAAAATAAAAATGGGAATTAGAATATGGTTTGGAGAACAATGATAAGCACTAACCTCCACAACATTGGCCAAATCTTCTTCAACTTGCAATTTGAGTTCCACCACTTGCTTGTGCGTTCCTTCCATTCTTTCTATATTTGTTTCGTATTTTTTCATATTTTTGATTCTTGGCTTTTTGTAGTTGATATGGTCAACCTCCATTCTAAACTCCTTCACTTGTTCCAAGTTGAATTTTTATGTGATTTTTCCCGATTTCTTTCTATTTTTTTTTTTCTTTTAAAAGTCCTAACTTCTACATCAAATCTTTGAAAATCCTACCCCTTTGGAAGTATTAGCTAAGTATTTCTAAGTCAACTTGGTTCCAACCTTTCTAAACCTCCCTAACCTTTCTTTAAATTAGCTAATCTTTAGAACTCTTCTCAAGTCAATTGATTCTTAATAGATTGACTTTTGAATTCAATTTAAACTATGACTAAAAAAGTCAATTTATTATTATTTTTTTATTGCACTTCCTACTACTCCTCCTTCCTTTCAACTACTAAAGAAACTTCTATCACTTAAACATCTAATATGTTTGTTTTTGTTGTGAGTTGAGGGAGGTTTTGATTGTTTTGTGTTTGATTTGTAATAGAGATCCAGTACTCTCAGGCAGTTCGAAGCTCTGGATGGAACCACAGGCTCTGAAGCTCTTCAGTGGCTAGGTCAAACCTGATTGACCGAGGTGGCTGACCCCTCCTTTCTCACTTGTCACCACCCAATACATAGTGAGTGGTATGGCTCAATTAATAAATTAAGTTTTTTTTATTATTATTATTATTAATCGATTCCTCACTGGTTCTCTCTCACTCTAGTTGAGCTTCCCTGGGCTTCCTTGAATAAACTCAGATTTTTGTCAATTAATGGGCTGCAGGATCACTCCCTCACTCTGGTTTAGCTTCCTAGGACCTCCTTTAAATGAGTATTTGGCGAAGCAAAAACTAATTATTGCTAATAACTTTGACAAGAATATCAAAATTGTAAATTCAAATGGTGAGAATGTTTCAGCAAGAAATATGTATGCTATATTGTTTGTTTTTTTATTTGAGAATTTTCAAAATCGAGTTCAAAAATCAACTTTATATGTTTTTTTGCCTCATTGCTTGCAAAATAAAATTCCTCATAACTTTCATCTCATAAGTTGAAATTGAATGGCTCAAGAGTTTTGGTGTAGGTATCAATCTATCCAACCAAATAAAATTATTTAATTGATTTTTAGAGCATATTTTTAGTTGCCTAATATGACATTGAAACCCCAAAAGATTAACTTTTCCAATACTTTTTAGAATGACATGCAATGAAGCTTCATACATATAGTATAATGAGTAGAAGATATCATAAAAATTTCATGCAAAAAACTCCAAAATTTTGAAATCAATAGAGCTTGCTTGAATTCTCAAAAAGCCGAAAGTGGTCTTTTAGTCCTTTAGGGGTTAACAATGTAACTATTGTGGTCACTTGGTAGTTCAAGATTTTTGTACAAGGTTATGAGTCAATTTACATAGCAATGGGGAGAATAGAAAAACTTGCAAAACTAAAGATCTTTGTCTACATTCTTCTCATTTCCTAATTTGTTTTCCCTTAAAAGCTTGAAATCTACATTCTACTCCCTACAATGGACTATTAGGAATTAATTTGTAAGAGAACCAATATCTAGTGGGTGGATGATGAATATTTTAAGAGCTCACTACAAGAGCTATATGAAGTGGATGAATTAAATGCATACAATTATATTGGGAAAAAACTATGTTTATTGTTAGTTGTATAATCATTGGTGCTCCATATTGTTTCTATAAGATTTTGAATTAGGTTGTATCTACATAGGAAGAAAATAAATGTAAACAAAATAAAAAATTATAGATTCATGTTAAGCCCTTATTTACTTAGCCTCTAATGCTCAAGATCTACCACCTCCCTCCTTCATACCAAGCTCTTTTATAGATTCACCACATTAACACTTTAGAGACAACTACTATTGTGACATAATATTTTTGTGCATTGACAAATTTGATTGAGTGGAGTCAAATCCAAGTGATTTTGCAATTTATAACCAAATCTATATCTTCAATGAATGTTAAAATACAAATCATTCATAGATAGGGTATATAATCATTTCCAAAGAAATTTACAATCAAACACTATTTGACCAGTGTTCACAAATAAATTTCCCAACTTGAAGCACCTAAATTGTATCATGAAATTGACTTCCTAGAAGCATTTATTACATGAATGTAAAATTCAATTTAAATACTGGTCTCATTTAATAATATACAAATTGCTTAACCATCACTAAACAAGTCTATTACCATCTCATAAATAGATTGAGAACAAAGCTAGCATACAAGTGTGTGAGCCTAAAGCCTAGAAGTTTGAAAATGATGTAATTTCTAAATTTTTTAGTTTAAAAGTTAAAAGACTAATGTTTTTCCAAAAAAATTTAATATATTTAGAAAATTTGGACCTATTACCACGAAAACTGTGACTGTGGATTTTAAATGTAAAGCCTAAGAAGTTGGTGCTATTAGGTGTTTTGAAATTTATGTCATGTTCTAAGAAGTTGTCTCAAGGTGGGTTGATCAAGTGAAAGTACAAATAATTTAGAATCAAATCTAAAGACGAGAGGAAGATAAATGTAGTGAAAATATCATAGGATGTGTAACATTATGTACATAACAAAATATCCTTTTATTACAATAGGTAATACATATTGGAATATGAATACAAGATTTTTCTATTAGGATTTAGGGGTTTTGAAGAAAATATAATGGTACTATGTATCTACTTCATATTATACTAATCTTTGTCAATTAACTTGCTCACTTGCACATCTTGATGGTTCTAGGAATAAAAAGTACTTGCTTAACTTCGTTTAAGATGAGGGTAGGAGCATTGATGAATGTATCTGCCTTATAAAGTTATAATCTAGTTTGTAGAAATGACAAAAGATGTAATAAAGGTGTTTGCAATTTATGTACATGCCACACTTTCTTTCTAATGGAGGTCCTATTCATACTTTCATAATAAGGACAAGTACAAGATGGAAAATTATAAAGTGTGATGTTATAAACCTTCTAGTTAGGGTTAATTCTAAAAGAAAGTATAATAATAGCACCAAGTCTAAGGTAAGGAGGGAAGTTCACCCTAGTAATACTTGTGGCGACATTCTTTAGACTTTCTCACTAATTGTGGTGTTTTTCAATGGGTGCATTACTACTTTACTAAACTTGTTTGCCATTTTGAATGAAGATAATTCTCTTGGCATGTAGTGGTCAAGGATGAATCTACAACATAGGCTCAATCACCCTAGATGAAGTGAATAAACATTGAGGTGACATTGGTACACTAGATTGTAAGCAAAAGCCAACTTCTTCAAGCTCTATGATTTTGGCATAGGTAAGGTTAGTATCTGTGAAAACAAGTTAGACCTTGGGGATCTCAAATCGGATTAAAACATGAGAACATTTAGGTCCCATAACGCTTTGTACAATTTGGTAAGTACAATACCAAAAATCCTTTGTCTAAACAATAGTATCCTTATATTTACGCTTTTATCCTTTATAAATAGGGACAACAATGAGTTTACCATATATGACAATCAATAGCTTGCATTTTGCCTAGATGAACTACTAAATGGCATGACATTGTTTCCTTGACTTGTGTGAAATTCTTGCTACGTGCCATTCTAATGTATTGCAATCTATTTGTAGCAAAGATCGAATATAGGGCATGACCGTATTCTATTCCTCAGTTGCAATTCCAAGTTGCATTCTAGTAATGGTTGATCTAATTTGAATCTAAGTATGAGAGAAATTAACCTTATCAAGGTAATGAGAATCACCTTCAGAATTAATTGGAAGATCAAATTTCCTTTTGTTGGATCCAAATACTTCTTTTCCTTCTAAATGTGGAAATTGAGTGCAAGTGTCTTTTGCTCTAGGCTTTTTACTAAGGGCATCTACAATTTTCTTTCCACCTCTAGATGCCATAGCTCTTTTTAGTTTCAAATCTTCTTTAAAGGGGCCTTTTCTAGAAGGGACCCAACAAAGATAAGCCTTGTAGTTAGTCATCTACATGAAGGCTCAAACCGCTAGTCATTACATGTAGCAAAGAACAAGTTAGACTCGTGTTTTCAACTTGGGGAGGGAGCACTGGCTAAAAACATAGGAACTACATGCTATAAAATATAGGGTCTAATATATTCATTGTAGGTAAAATTTGTAAACAAATTACATGTAGTATAGGGGGCCTTAAAAGTGTGAAACATGATTATATGTAATATACGGTTGGATATAATATATACTATAAAATTATGTGAACGACACATATAAAATAGCATATACAAAATGGGATAATAGGTTATATAGGCTCTAAAATTGTGATTGGGAATGAGAAATTTACTTTCTATTAAGTTATGGATGGATTCTAGACTCTGTACTTTACCAAATGGCCTAAATTTTAGCACAAAGTACATATCTAATGTAGTATTCAAAGTAAGGTATCCCAAACGCTATCCCTACACTTTATTTCAACATTTTTGGGATGTTAGGAAGTTGCAACTTCTTATGCAATTTTGTATAGTATATGGAAGTATTGAATCAGTTTATTATGGAACCTCTAATGACTTTCTCATACTCCCTTGAGTTCTTGAACACAAACAATGTATTCATTTGTTGTTTGTTTCTGTTTTCACACAATATACCCATATTTATGTTGCCCCTTCTTTGCTTTCAATTTATCCTTTTATTCTTCATGTCATTTTAGCATAGCTTATAGTATTGTACACTTTTGCAATAGTAGGATACAAAGAAAAAAATGGGGAGTGAGTAATATAGGGTACTTTAAAATGACTCCCTCAACAAATTATAAATATTAATAGGGCACCCTAAAATACAAAAATGTACCTTTATTTTTAAAAAATACCATGTCTTATATTCTATTTTATAAGGTAAAATAGCCCCCTGTTAAATAAGTTATTATTGTAAGTGTATACAAAATATAAATGGAGTGCACCCCCTCAAGTTTTCAAGAAGCTTGCATCCATTTGTTGTGCAATGTTTTTGCTAGGATACACATTGGGATGTTTGCTAGTTTTTCTATTGCCAATTTCTACAAAGTGATGAATGAAGTCATTATTCAAATGGTTTATGGTTTAGGATAAAAATAGGAAAAAAATGAGAATAAAAGTCATACTATTTCCATGAATCCATCCCATTGATGATATCAAAATTGCCAAAATGTGAGCCAATCCTGAAGTTGACAAATTGTTGGTTTTGATGCACGTCCAAAGGAATATCAACAAGCTCTAATTTCTAGATACATCTTGTCCACCTCGGACATCAATGTTGCATCTTTGTATTGTTTGTAGAGTTAGATATATTGTTTCTAGGATTCCTTGGCGATTAGCTTCTTTGTATGTTTATGTATGTTCATTGCCCAATGGAACAAGAAAGTTCTTTCATGGTCTACCATTAGAACAGATGGATCCCCTAACCCATACACAATGCAAATTGCATTAATTACTAAAGGCTTTTTATTATGTTTTCACAAAAAACACTACCAAATTGCAATTTCTAGTACAAGTATATCATTTTTAAAAGACCAACACTTTTGGACACATGTAACTATAGGATCTTATTGTACATTGGTTTGAAAAGATGTAGAAAAAATTTCAAAATTTTTGACCATGTAGGTTGCAAGATATTAGCATTTGAAGTGACAAAAATAATTTTCTTGGCCTTGTGAAACTTCGTGCAGTTGCACTTTATAAGGTCATATTTGTATGAAAAAAATGTATAAAGTGGTGGTTGCTCTTTACATTCATTCTTCAAGTCCAATTGGCTACATGCTTGAAAAATTTCAAATTATTTAGAATTGTATAACATATAGGGAAAAATTTGTAAGTAGAAAGAAGGAGAAAATAATTCTTTATATTAAATTGTTAACAATTTATTTATGGAATTGAAAAATGCCAATTTCAATGGTTGTAATGGTATAAGAAAAAAATTACATCCTATGATTTATTTTTTTTGGAAATATTGAAAATTGAGTTAAATAAAGGACTTGAAGTTTATTTTAAGGTAGAGATTCCGTAACCACCTATAAACTAAAATTCCTCATAGCTTTCTTCTCATTGATCAAAATGGATTGATTCAAAGCTTTCCACACATACATAAATCTAGAAAACCAATTTCAAATTTTTATTTCTTAAGAAAGGAATTTAAGAAGAAATTTGGATTGTCCACTAAGCAATGAAAATGACATATCATACAATAAATTTTTAACCATCTAGTCAAAAGTTATGAAAATTATTGTGCCTTAAGGCTATTCTTTGGGCACATATTAAGTAAAAATTTAAAATAAAATAAAATAGAAATTTGATTTGTAGTGAGTTACCCCAAAATGCTACATTCTCAAAAAAGCATGTCTAGTTTGTAGGGGTTAAAGTTGGCTTGAACACTATCACATTAATAACTTGAAGGTTGGATTTGCACCCCATTTTGTACACTGACTTTATTTAGACAACACTAGAAAATTATTTGGCCTTTAGTGCCCTTAGTTTGTATATCACAACAAAGTTGCTCTCAAAGTCACCACTTAATTGAATTTGTCCTATGAGATCAACTTCACTCTTGGGTTCATCCACAAGTATTTTGAACAAATAGACTTTCTCTTGTCCTTGTCTTGGGAATACACTATTGTAAATATACTCCATTTTGGCACGTCCCTTCATGTCAAAAATCCGATCAATCTAGCCACCACCTTTGTCATTGCTTTGAAAAGAAGATATTGTATTGTGTACATTGGGTGAGCTAAGGAGCTTGAACTTATCCATGACATTCTCTAACACATTGATGTGGAGCATTAGAGAAATAATTGGGCCTCTTGATGGCCATTCCATAGCCCCCTGAGGACCCCAAAGTTAACCTTTTTTTGGCTTAAGTATTTATTTTTGCCCTATTCTTGTTAAGCTTACATTAGACTATTGGATGACCATTAGTAGCTTCAAATCCTACTTTAAGTGTTCAATACTAAAGGTTAAAGTACTCTCATACACCTTAACCCCCAAATTGTCAACCAACTTTATATGGTTGATCTAAAATTTTAGGCTCATTTTGGAGCAGGTAATTAAACTACTTTGACCGTTTTCAAAGAATTTCGGGCAATTTTGAAGGTTAACTATTGAAAACTTTCATTTTTCACTCAAAAAGGTATATATTTGATTGTTGAGAGGTCTCTAAAGCCATATATGTCCATTGGAGTAAGAATAAAGTTTGTTAATTTTACTTCATTTCTCAACTTTGAACAAGGTTTGCAAATTTTACTTGATGTAAGATTTGAAAACTTGTGCTTCTAGGTTGTTGCAATAATCACTTGTCCTATTTTTTTATCCCTTTAGTCTTAGACATGTGGTTTTTGGCTCATAATTTTTGCATTGTATGTCCTTTTACTAAGAAATTTGAAAAAAATATATGTATTAGTTTTAGACATTCTATAATTTTCTATTTTTTCTAATTTATTTATTATTTAAAAAAAATTCCAATTAGATGTCTATCTTGGTCATTCTAGGGGGTTTTAGTACTATTTCCAATCCAAAAATATGAATTTGATAGTCAAAATTGGGATATGAAAAGATATATTAAAGTTATATAAATCTAGGAGAGATTTTTTAGAAATAGAAAATTGTCCACCTTCCACATGTGCTCAAAGTGCACTATTGTAGTACAATTTTTCTAAGACAAACCCAAGGCAATTCTGTAAAGGTTCATTCCAGGGAAAACTCAAATTAGTTGAGTGTTTTAGTTAGCTAATGTCACTTTGTAGGTAAATTATATCTTTAATATTAATATATTAGGGTATTTTGTATCTTTCATATTCTATTTAGGAATGGGAAGGAATTCTCTCTCTAGTTTCCGTCCAATTATAAATACAAATTTCTAACCACTAAATCCGTCTCGGTCTTATCTTAAGATAAAATATAAATCTAGGATATAAATTAGGGGAACCTGCATTCACAAATCTCATACTTTGAATTCATTGAAATATATTACAAATTTATTTATTCGCAATTTGCATCCCACAATATATATTCAAACTTTGAAAATTCGGTTAAACCGAGAATTCATTCATTATTTGTCCCAATTATAATTTCAACATCTAAGACGCTTTGAGCGCTAGTGACTTGATTACTTTGAATAAATATAATGCACACTCTTTTTAGGGATTGAACACAACCGAGGACATCGCTTTGAGCGAACACATTGACACACATATGCTTCAAGCATTCTAAAATTTTCCTTGAGGGATGTAAAATTTGCTTTATTAAATTATTTAAAGAATTTCAAATTCATTCCTTTTAAGGCTTCGGTCTTTATTTGAAAACATTCTTTCATCATTCAGCATCTCCAATTGATTTTTCTTTGCTACAAATCTTTTTCAATTTGTCTTCTATTGAATCTTTGATCTTATGCTCTATCTTAATGTTTTCCTTTTTAGTCTCACATTCTACTTTTGCGTAATTCAATTGGTTACAAAATTTACATTGCTTCAATTTTAATTTAACAGGTTTTCTATTCATTTTACATCATTTGTATTCCCATCATATTAACTCTATAGTCAAACAATTGATTTCTCTCAATAAAATATTGCTACAACATAGAAATTCTCTCAACTTGCACTTTAGATAAACAATTTCACACATCAATATCACATAAGAATTTAAATACACATTCAAGCATTAATCCATGGACACATAACTTCAATTGGAATACTATTTATTAATCATATGGATAATCATTCCATAATTAAAATGTACATCAATTATTTACAATTGTTCAATAATTTCTACTTATTAGAATTCTAAATTCATTTTCCAACTCCAAATAAATCTCAATCCCTAATTTTATTTCCAACATATATATCCACTTGTGACACAAAGATATTCCAATCTTTTAAATAAAAATAATTACCACTCATTGGAATTATTAAGTTTCAAAATAAAATTCAATCTTTGGATCACTCAATTCCAAACCAAACACTGGTTTACAAATAATTTCCAATCACTGGAATTAATAAATTAATTACTAATTTAATATTTTGCTCCACTTTTCTTCCACTCTCACTTTAAACATTGACACAAAGAATTCTCTTAAGAAATGAAACACAATTGATAGACAAAATTCTACTCAAAAGATAATAAAAATTCTCTTAAAGAGATTCTCCTTCATAAAAAATTGCTCACGGCAATGTAACACCAAAATGAAATGTAATGCTTAAAGAAATAAAACTAACACTTAAGTGAATAAAAAATCACAACTCAAGATGACAATGAAAAAACATAACTTCACCATACAAAATTGCAAGAGAAAATTAAAAAGAAGAAGAGAGAAGAATGAGAGAAAACCACTATTTATCACTCTCCATTCTTAAACACCCCTTCAAATCTCTTTATAAAAATTGTCTCAATTCACAACCATTCAAATTAAAGAGACTTTTCACATTTAAACATCAACTATCACCACATTCACACTTTATTGCTCAAAATTTTGAACATAAAATCCTTTTTATACTCAAAAAATAAAATTTTACTATAAAATAAAATTGTCTTGATTACAACTACCTAAATACATGTATAGAGAACACAATTTCTATTTGCCAAAAAATGAAAAATGGTTGAAAATGAGCATCTTCAAGTTTGAAAAAATCTCTCCTTTTTTTGAATTATTTGAGTTCTTTTACTATTTAAAAAAAAATCAAATTCAAAAGTACATATTGTCTTGCATTTTGCTAGGTCTCTTTTGTTGAGAATAACTCTTAGAGATAAATTTTTCTAGGCCAGAATTTTCACACATTATTATTTTTAATGAGTTTATAAATTCTCCATATTTTCTTTTCTTTTAAAAAATTTTAATCCAAAAGTCAGAATACTCTAGTATTGAGGCCATTTTGGCCTCAAAACAATAGATGTTTCTTGTAACTACCCATATCCATTTGCTTTGAAAATGGTCCCAATGGAAAGAATAAAGTGTGTTTATTATGATTTTCACCATCGAAAATTTAAACATGCAAGTGCTGATTTGGAATTGTTTGTGATTTATACTTATAAAAAAATTTCATTTCAACAATTGCAAGGTGGATTGTGTGATGAATTTAATAGATTTTCATGTGAAATTAATTTTTTTGGAAGCATATTTTAGTGTGCTAATACAATTTGTAGTTGTTCATGTCAACTCCAATTCCAAAAAAATTTATGTGTAAATTTCTGAAGCATTATATAGATGGACTACATACTAAACATAAAAAACTTACATTTTTCTTATTATAATCTCACAACTCTTATGCAATTTTGCACTCAAACTTGGTTTGTATACTATTAAGCAAGGTCTTTAAACATCTATATGTTTAGATTTTTTTTATTTTTAAAATTTGCTTTATTAGGATAACTATAAGGCCATGTTCTTTTTTCATAGTCAAGTCACTTGAAAAGGTTTGGGCATTTAGGGGGTAATATAACTAGTGATGACTTTTTAATGGGACACTAATTGAACTTTAACAAAGTTGTGGAAAATAAGCAAATGTCCCAAATTGTTCAATGACCATCTATCATCAACAAATGCTTTTGCTAGCATTATGGAAGATTAACCCCATTGATAGTTGGTGAGTATGGAAGATGAAGAGGTTGTTTTTGTATTGAAATCAATTGTTTGTAATAAATCCTCAAAGAGTATGGGATAATTGGAAGTTGAGAGCTTGGCCATTTATTGTCAAAACGTAGAAATTGAGTTCAAAGTTAAATTTCAAACCTCATTTAGTCACAATAGAATATTTTTTTCAAAAAATATTGAACTAAAAAAAGTTGGTTTATCAAGCTAAATTTTATCTCCAAAAATCCATTTGAAGTTTTGAGACTTCAACAAAAAGTTATGGACAAAATTCAGAGAAAATGTTAAAAAATGTCAAAAAAAAAAAATGTCCCTTCCAAATCCTCTATGAAATGTGTCCATAACTTTTAGTTGGAATTTCAAGCCTTCAAACCTATTTTTAGAAATAAGACTTAGCTTGATTACCCACATTAATTAAGTTCAAAGTTTTTTGGAAAAAGTTATTCTACTATGATTAAATGAGGTTTGAAATTTAACATTGAATACAATTCCTAATTTGACTACTATGAGCAAATGAGCTCCTATTAACCCCTTAGCACTCAAGGGGCAAAAATACTGCCTTTCAAGTTTCAGAAATTAGCAGTAGCAATGATAGATGTGCCCCATTCGGAAAACTTCTAGAGATGAAGTTTCGAGTCTATCCTTGAACGATCCGGCAACGTAATTATTGACAAACCCCCACCAATTCAAAATTTGTGGGAGAGCTTGACTTGCCACCCAATGTATTGTGGGACATGGAAGTTGGACAGGAAGTCCAAGTTATAATTGGCTATTGCCAATGGAGTACTGTTGCATTGGCTTCTTCCGAGGAATCCAATGTAGGGAGCTTGAAAGTTGAGGAAGCATTGTACGCCACTGTGATTGTCCGGTTTCAATAGTCATGTTTCTTTGAAGAGTGTCGATTGTGGGAGGAGTAGAGAGGGATAGATGGTAGTTGCAATGCAATTTTGGAGTGCACGGTTGATTGAGTTTTCATCAATGAGAGATATTGTTGCATTTGTTTCTACAAGCAATCATAGACAAGTGGTGTTAGTTGCATTTGGAAACATAACTTGCTTGAACTTGTAGCCTCGCCAATGTTTTGTCAACGTTGAGCTAGATGTGGTGCTCACCTTTATTCATTGACTTCAATTTGTTGGGCGTAGGTGCCAATATGGTAGACCTCAAGTGCATGTACTATGTGCATGGGGTTGGTTTTGAATTTTGAGTAGTAAGTTAGGGTTGGTTTCAAATTTTTAGTAGCTTGGGGGATTATGGGGATGTTTAGATGTATGCAATCGGAAAGAAAGTGAGGACATACCTATGCGGCATTTTATTGTTGATACTGCCTACATAATACACTATCACCACATGGAAACGCGTAGTTTACTGAATCATGGTTGGGTGGTAGACAAACCAATCATTTGTGAACCTTGAGCTTTATCGATATTGGAATGATAATTTACATGGATTCGCACACTATTGAAGCATTTTTAGTTTTGATGGCAAGGATCTTGGAATCCGTAGTCAGACTGATCTCCATCTAGTTGCTACGAGACTAGCCGGTCACCGATGCCTCGGAGTCCTCAAAGATGTACCCATTTTGATTCATACTGTGTTTGCATTTTGTCTCCAATACCTCTATAAATTCAACTAGATTATGTAGACATGCTCATGTATTGTCTCTCAAATTTTTGCCTTTTGAATCGCACTGCATTGGTCATGAAGTCTTCCGAAAGTGCACAAGTCATTGAAATCGTCCTTGTTGTTTTGCCAGTTAGTCACACTAGATCATTATGCAATTGACATTGGAATAGTGAAATCACCCAATTTTTTGCTCAATCAATGCAATAGTTAGTTGACTACAAAATTCAGTAGTGGAATTTCTTACAACCATTTGAGCTATACACAAATTAGTGTCGTACTAGGGTGCCTTCCATGGCACATGTACATGCCTATTTTGACTAGGGTGTTGAGGGGTTAATCCTAATCTATATATCCTACATGGATAGCTTCATCTACCACTACTCCAGTAGTATAAAGATCTTTTTTAATTTCATAATACAAAATTTGGTAAGTGCATTTTGAAGTTAGTTTCCTTTGGCACCTAGCTTCATAAACTATTTAATTTGACCTTATTTAATTTGATTGACATTCAATTTTGCTTCATTTGTTTAATTTGATTAACATTCAATTTAGCAACTATTGAACAAATATATTAAAATAAGGCTCTAAAGTAAATAAATTAGATCTACATTTAGTATATTGAATGTTTAGAACATGTCAAAACAAAATCCAATTGTATCCACAAAGTTCACATTCTGACTACACAAATTTGACAAATTAAATAGGTCAATTTGTCACTCTTTAGCGACCTAGCCAAGGGCTGATTATTTTCTAATGAATCTTTTTTGGTCCAAATCCATTGTAAATAAGAAATGCATTGAAGAACTCCTTGCTTGTTGCCATGGTAATGGAGGAAGTTTGAATAGTTGGAGTTCTAGCCACTTCATAAGTGATTAATTAAATAATTGCTTTGAGAGACTCTACATTAGCTATCAGCAACTAGATGCAAATGGATGCCCAAGTAGATGCATGTATGTGAAAAATCTCTAATTCTAAGTATGTAATAAATTCTTGAGTTACATAGACTAAAATAAGTAGAAGATTGTCTACAAACTTTATAGAACATAATAGAGTCTAGTGGAGAAATTTGATCGAAGCTAAAAGAATGTTAGATGGTTATAATCTACTCAATTTCATAACATTTTGAAACTTGCATTGTTGTATTATAAATGCAAGGATTATGTACAAATATGTATATTTATATTATTTAAGTCAATTTTGATTATCATAATATAATAAAGGAGATGACATCATTTGAAGTGACTTCATAGTAATGCCTTCTCACCATTGTGACAAATAAACTATAAAGAGAAGGGTATACTCAAGAGCTTCATCAATTTTGTTGTTGTTTGTCTTTATTTTTCACTTTAAATTATACCATGTCAAATTAGAGGGGGGTTTTCAAGTCTCAAGATGAAGAATCTCAATTGAAATGTGAATTTGAGTTTTTTTATTGCAACTATCAAATCAACTTCTATTGTCGTTGACTCTTTTATTGCCATATGTGTGGTCATAAGATGAAGCTAAGTCATTTCGACTATCAAAAGAACCTCGCATGGAATAACAATGGCAAGGAAATTTTCAATTTGACATTCAAATGTTGGTGATCTTGTTGTAGATTGTATACATTGAACACGACAATCGTAAATTGATATTTAAAGGATATTTTTTAAGGTTTATATGACAATCAATACTATTGCATGGTCAAGCTTATCAAAATATTTGTGGTTATCAATGATGGTTAAAATGGTTAGTCAATCCTTTAACTATAGTGGATTGTGTAGATTATATTGTTATTACCATCAAATGAATTCTTAAATTTTTGTAGATGGAGTTCCATTTTGATTGAAACTCTACTTTTTTTTACTTATATTACACATGTTAATCTTTAATTCTTTATTCCGTACTTGAGGTATTCATCTAATTGAAATATATATATAAAGTTGAAAAAATATATATACATATAATTTGTCTTCTAATAACTTTGGAATAATTTATCTTTTAGCTAAGAATATGAAATTAAATTTTTGGTCAAAATCAATGACTAATGGATGATAAAGAAGCCACATGGTCAATATATAAATTGAAGTTTATTGATTTGTATGGTTTAGGTAGAAAATAAGGTAGAGGACAAAGAGGGCATTGTTCATTATCTTTCTTGTTATGGTTTGTAAGGCTCAAATGTTTGAGGAGCCATAATGTGTTGTATTTTGCAAATTTTGAAATTAAAATTAAAAAAAAATTGTATATCATTGTGTTGTGTTTTAAAAAAATCTCACTTCCTTGATTTATAGTTAGCATTCAAAAGTTGTGCTAGTTTGAGTGGAGGAGGGTTTGTTACCTCTTATGAGAAGGACAAAGGTTTTGATTGACTATAAAAGACAGAAAGGTCTTTTTTACAATGAAAATTTGAGTAGATGTGAAAAATTTTGATAGCTTTTCACAAAGCTATCATTCATTCTATTTGGAGTTTATATGAGTGAATTATGAGTGTCAAAGTGAAAGAATGTCTCATGCCCTCATTTCTAAGGGTCAAAGCTTTGAGTGTTTATAGAAGTTTTACAAAGTGTTAAAATGATTTGAAATTTGAAGGAGTAGAAAATTGTATTAGCTTTTTTAAAAGCAATCACTCATATCATATGGACTTGTGAAGTTTTGGTACCATTAAACTAAAGTTCAATTAAAGAGTTAGAGTTTGGAGGAGGCTTTGAAGACTTGTGTGTTGTATATTTGGCTTTCATTTTCTTTATAAATTTTGTTGTTATAGGTGGCTTAGGTCAAACTATTGCTTAGCCTCATTTTTCTATCACTGTGACAAAGCAAGGTTGATAATCAATATGGTTGAAACTTGCTTTGTTTTTATAGTAAGGCTAAATTGATGACCAACAAACCATGAGTCTGAATTTTTAGGAGTTATTTTTATCAAAGATATTTTGTAATATGCCATTGGTCCTACCCATCCCGTATTTCAAGGTTACTTATTTCTATCTTAATCCATAAATCAACCCAAAGTCCAAACATGATAGGCCAATAGGGAGCAATTCCACCATAGTATAGAAAATTCAATTAATAAGATTCAGGATTTTAGACAACTACATCTACTTGTGTTTCTAAGCTATTCTTGATTGTAACCAAGATCCTTGTAATTCCCCAAAACAAACCTCTTTTTATACAACAATGTACATAGTCATATTTTGAATTCTCACAAATCAAATGCTCAATACAAAGTGACTTTCTGAACTTTAAACCTATCTCATTATGGATATTAGATGTTATAGCGTGACACCATGTATGACTATCATATTGCTTATCTATGCCTTCTATGCCTCTAGCCCTATATGTAGATCCACAACATGGCAACAACTCAAAAAAAACATTCCTATTGAATCTAGTTGGGAAAAACTAGACCTTTTATTAGTCAATGGTATTGAAACCAATCTTAGCAAGTTCATTTCATAATCTGAGCGTAGAAAGACAATTTTTGAAGGTATTGCAATACATTTAGATAATCACAATAATTAGGAGGAAGAGAAAGACAAGAAAATCCAGATGATGCAAAACTACTAAGGATATTGTAGAAGGTAGTAGGAATGGAAGAATCCATTGTGGATGGCAAAGGAACATTTGAAGAGGAAGGTTGACAAAATATAATTGGTATCTCGTCTTTAAAATTAGTAGATAATTCTATGACTAGTTATATGGACTTGCATTTGACACTATTGACATTGAATAAAATATTTTTTTCGAAACATCTACTACCTAAAGACTCTACTTTTATTTGTAGTAATAGTAGGCATTCAATATTGGACTAATGAAAAACATGTGTTAGTATTTCAGGCAAAGCTTACAAGAACTAAGACAAGAGACCATAAATTCTATAGTGTCCTATAGGAAGAAGTCAATATAATCCTTTCTAATGGCTACATCTTGATTGTAAAATAAATTCCTTAACAACACCATAGTCACCTTGGACTTCAACCCCTATGACAATAGAAGAAGGGGAGAATCCAAAGTGGACATAAAGGAGATGGGCGAGCATATGTACATAATCTTAAGTACTTAATGATAAAAAAAATGGAACCTCGTGACTTCTAGCAACAATACTAATTATAGTGAAACATTAAAGAAATTGGCGAGCAAGCAGCAACACTAAAAAACAAGAAGAAGCCAGCAATGATCTTTAGAAGTGCAAAGGATGTGAATATAAAGAAAGGTCATTTTGAATGAAAGGAAACCTTTCATGAATGCACTAAAATCTGAAATTGGACTGATGACCTAAGGGCTTATTATTATGTATCATATTAAGATTTGATATAGTAGAAGGTATATTAAAAATGTCTAAAATAGAGGCATATAACATGGCATATTGTATGGCATCAATTAGCACATTATCAATAATGAATGGATTATAATACAAAGGACATATGACATATCAATCTATATGAGACCATATTAACAATGTTTCAATATGCACTAATAAGAGATGATAATCCATAATATGCTTGTTATAACTATATATCTAGAGATAGCAAAAGAATCTTGTGTTTGATGATGAAATGACTAGTAGATAAAAAAAAAAGCTATTAGTTAGTGATAAAATAGAACTTAAACCTTGTAGAGAAGAGCTTTAAAGTCTCATAGAATATAAGAGCTTGCCGAATGGAATGAAGTAGTATGTAGAAATGCATGTTCCAAAGAATGGGTGATGTAGTATGAAGATGTTGATATTGTAATGCATTGCTAGTTGATTATTTTAATCACAAAAAAACTTGTTTCCTCTATTGTTAGTGTTTGACACTCCAGATGAGGGTAGGAAAAATAGAAAGAGGAAAAAATAGCTTTCATTATTTGAATAGAAGGCAATTATTGAAGGCTAGAATGATTAGAGAATTGCGACAAATTAATACAATTAAATTTGTCAGGCACAATAAATAATTTAATATATAGAGGTATGTGAGCACTTATTTACCCACCCTTGGTAAATGAGCAAACACAACCAGGTTCTTGGATTTTTTATTTTTATCCTATGGGTGTTCTAACATCGGTCCATTGTGCCTTTTAAGCAATGGATCTTTCTAAAGTTCTTACTCCTGTGAGTTTTGACAATCTTCTATCTTCTAACCATTCGCTTATAGATGTCTGAGTACTTGTCTTAAAGTCTCTACTTGAATCCCTTTAGTTCTAAGGTTCTAAACCTTATCTAGATAAATTATAATTTTTAAACAATTAACTTGGAATTTTGAAAGTAATATAACTTGAGTAAACCTTAGGTAATTCCTACTTGATATTCTTGCCGACTTTGGAAAAGAATTTGTTTGTGAAACCTTGAATTGCTAGTGAATTTTGGCAATATAGAGAAATTGTCCTATTTTAATTGAGCTATATTGAGAGAAACTTTAGTGTCTTACCTTAACATTAAGATCCTTGTTGAGGTTGTTGTTCAATCCTTTGTACTCTTTGTCATTCGCCATTTTCCCTTCCTCCTTGTTAGTATTGACAATGGCTTGAAGGTGGTCCTCAGTTACAAGTTGGCCAATCTCCGGTTCCTTCTCTTTCCCTTTTCTCCTATTTCTTTTTTCGCTATTCCTCCTCCATTATTTTATGCTAAGGGTTGACTTTGGTCTATTGGAATATTGGCTCTATGTCCTACACAATAATTAACTATTCCTATCCCAATCTCTTTATCTAATGTCACTTATTGGCTTGTCCACCTTCTAATGGTTGACCTTCCTTCCTAGGATTTCCAACTAATCCTATCTACTCCTAACTTCTCTTTAAATTCATACCCTTCCCTCCATCAATTGTATGTTGTTTTTCTTTTGTTGCGAGTATCAATTGAATCTCGGTATACTTCTACTTCCTCTAATTAGTCTTGTCTACTCTATTTACATCTAATTAGGAGTTCTCTCCTTTCTAATTAGGGTCCCCTGTAATCTTCATTAGCTCACTTGGGTTTGGAGGGTGCGGCCCTTGGTTAGGGGAGTATGGTTGCTAGCTCTAGATTCGGGGGTACTACTATTGGGCTTAGGGTTGAGTTGGCTCAGGGTTAAAAGGAGACTAGCTCAAGACTTAGGGGTATTGCTATTGGATTAGAAGTACTAGCTCTGGGTTTTGAGGAGACTAGCTTTGATTCCGGGGTACTATGGTTGGATCTCGCGAACACTAGCAAGAATTAGGGGCACCACTGTTGGTTAGGTATCAATGAATTTGGAGGGTTGGCTCTGGTTTCGGAGGGTATGAGCTCTAGGTTTTGGGGGAGATTGGCTTTGGATGTTGGAGAGACTGTTGTTGAGTTTTGGAGGGTATTGGCTCTAGGTTTCAAGGAAATTGCTGTTGGGTCTCATGAGTGCTGGTATGGAATTAGAGACAATGTTGTTGGGTCTCAAAGGTGCTGTTCTAAGGTATAAATATTTTGACTCTCCTTCCACTTTCTTTCTCACATACAATACTAGAACTAACACAATTTAAGTTTAATGCTACCCTTGCTATGACTTTTGGATACTAAACTTGGACTTTCAAAATTTGAGTTTTAGAAACTAAACTTGGAACACTACATGGTACTTGACTCATGAATTGTAATGGATGGCTTCTAGCCTCCAAGATTAAAACTTCGCCGTGGGGTTAGTAATAACTAAGTTTTTCCAATAAGACCTACTTACGTGGTAGACACGAAGTATAATAACAATGGGTTAGTTCAAAAACATAGATGACAAATTAGTACATAAAACATTTAACTCCAAAAAATTTCACCACAAAGGAATTTTCCACTTAGAATCAAAAAGATTACAAACACAAGCTAGAGGCCTCCCAAAGCAGCATTGCCAAGGTACAGTAAGAGGTTCTAGAATTAATACACAAAACAACTTCACAAAAGTTTGAACAACAAATGACAATCATTAATTAGTTACACAAGCCAACGTTAGAAGGGACCCCAATGGTCTCCAAGGAAAAATACTAAAATACCAACAATGAAACTTAAAATGCTCCAAAAACAAGAAAGATTAGCAACGTGGCCCGAATTGGCCCAAATCCAAATTAATGAATCCAATAATATAACAAGGATTCAAACTTGAATCGGAAGGGGTGTTTTGGGAGAGAAATGAAAACCCTTAAATACTTTCCCAAGGGCCTTATCTCCCTCCAACATTAAGAGAGTTTTGGGGGGTCTAGAAGCCTATTTCGGACTTTTTCCTCCACAGCTGTTTCCGGCAACGAGGAGAACGGTCCGCTGTCAAAATTTTCTTTTTCATAAAAAAAAAATTGGTCAATGACGTGGCAGGGTCTCGGCCACATCAAACCGTTGTGCCGAACCTATTCCCTGCGTTCATAGGCTGTGATAACTCGTAGGCATTCGAAGGCCCCAAAAATCTTCTAATATTTCTACAAGGTAATCTTATCAACTAAGATTTCATCCTAATCCTTAAGATTTTGACTTTGTTTGTTGAACCTAATTTCTAACTTTTGATGAAATGCTCCATATCACAAATGGATTACACCAATGATTTCAAAAGGCTATTTTTAATATAATGCACTTTGTACCCCCTATTCCAACCTCAAAAAACCAATGAATAGTAGCGGCGATTAGAACCTCAAAATAGGGTTAAAATCCAAGTTTTGAAGTTTTCACTTTCAATCAAAAGTAACTAGCCTAAGCTTCTAAGTAGGTTCAAGGGAGTAAAAAAAGATACTAATTTTATTTTATTCCAATGTCATTTGCTTCCAATGCACTGATCAACTCCGCATTTGATCTTTAAATTCTCCACTTTTAGAGGATGTTGCTAATTTTTGTACCTCCCATTATCAGAATGTCACGAAACTTGTTGAAGCACTTTATAAACATAAAAAGATATACTAATTTTTAGAGAGATTTTACTGCACCCATAGTAATTTCTACAAATTTATCATATTGGATTTTGGCGATTGATTGCTCAAAAAAATATCTAGGATGATTAGAAAAAAGAAAGATTTAGAAGGGAACCTCTCATGAAATTCTTTAAGAGATGTGCAAGTTTACATTCTTACTTTACACATGTGGAAAAAGAATATAAATCCTACTACCTCCTTTAACTTTCGGTGAATATGGAATCTTCTACAAACAAGGGAATTTTGGTAAAGCAATTGCACTATTGAACTCTTGACTTGACTCTTGCTCCAAATCATCGTACTTATGTCATAGATGCCCTTCGTTGCTCTAATTTGACTTTTTGCATCTATAGATTAATAATTAGGATTACTATTGTTTCGTCAATGGAATAGAGAAATTGAAACCTATCATGGGAAATCTTCCCTAAAGTTTTTACAAGATTCTTTCAAACCTATTTTAGACAATTTGTGTTTCATTGCACGAATAGGTGTAGATAATTGGGTAGTTTCTACTAACACACTTACTATGTACAAAAGGTGGATTTCTATCCTATTTACATGTAGATTTGAGTTGTATTATAGAAAAACTAGGTGTATAGTAACCAAGGGGCATATTGACATGTGCAACACAAGTTTTGGTCTAATAGTCTTCTAGGTCTTTTAACACCTAAAACTATACTCAAAACATATAAGAAATCAAAAAAATAAATACTAAGTCCCAGGTGATGAAATCGAGACTCACAAGGTATCATTTCATGTAAAGCAATTGAAGAGGATATTATAGAGGTTGAACCCAATTTATACAAAGCTCAAGTGGATATTGCCTCTAACTAAAATAATTAGAATCAATACATCAACAAAGAAGAGAAAGAAGAAAAAGCAAACAAAGAAGAACAATCTAAACAAGGACTACCAACACTAGAGTCAAAAGTAGAGCTTAAAAATACAAATAGAATGGTAAAGAAATAATTGTCCCAAGTGATATTACCTTTGAATGTATGTGAAATTTTTTATCAGATGCAAATTTTACAACTTTACATGATTTTATTCACATTGGAAGATCAAGTTCAATGGTATATAGCATGTAAAAAATGGATACATATTGAGTCTTTTACAGTCTAAAATCTAATTCAACATCTTAGACTCTGGTGTGAAACCTTCAAATTTCAAAGAATTTTAGTTAAAATCCAACTCTTTTATTTTTAGCATTTTTTTCAATTTTTGTAAAATCACTAAAATGTCCAAAAATTCTAAAAAGAAATTCAAATGGATTTGACACGTAGAATGTATGGGTATAAAAAAATTTGGCTTAAAGTTTTAAAAATTTAAGAATTTATTTAGAAGATTCTTTTAAGGTATATCTAGCAATCTCTTCCTTGTTTTTTTTGTTTTTCCTAGACTAGTTTTAACCTAAATCTTGTGTTGTCTTCAAAGGTGCCAAGGCAACATATAGCCAAAAAAGAAGGAACTATGGAGGAAGGGGAGGCTATGGTGGAATTTAAGTAGCAAGATGAGCATGGAAAAATAATAAGCAAAGTAAACGACAAGACATCAATTGTGTGGAATGAAGCAAATCCACATGCATGGATCAATTTTTAGTTGCCTTCCTAGACTTTAGTCGTTAACATTTACAATTTTGAAGGTTCCAGTTTATTTTCAACTTAGGTTGCAATTTGGTAAAATGCTCTAGTTTTTCATGCCTTAACAATGGATGGTCGTTAATAGCCATACTTTTTTTGGATTTTGGTTTAGGATTTAGGTTGCTAGGATTTGGAAAAACACAATAATTCATTTGTCTTCCCAATGCCTAACCATTAATAGCCACATTTTTCAGGACTCAAATTTGTTCCCACAAAATGCTTAAAATTGGTCACCTACTAAAATTTTTGAGCCTTTCTAGACCTAACCGTAGGTGACCATGCTTTTGGAGACTTAGATTTGCTTCCATGTTATGCATAAGATTCTCAAATGCTAAATTTTTTAGTACTCTTCTAGATCCCTAGTCATTAACAACCATACTTTTCAAAGCCTAGGTTTGCTTCCATGTTATGCTTGAAATTTGTTTAATGCTAAAAAATTTAGTACCTTCCTAGACCCCAAGTTGTTAACAACCATGCTTTAGAGGGCCTAGATTTGCTTCCATATTATGCCTAAAATTTGTCTAATGCTAAAAAGTTTAGTACTTTTCTAGACCCCTAGTCATTAACAACCATGCTTTTCAAAGCCTAGATTTGCTTCCATATTATGCTTGAAATTTGTTTAATGCTAAAAATTTTAGTACCACCTAGACCCCTAGTCATTAATAGCTATGCTTTTTGGGACCTACATTTGCTTCCATATTATGCCTAAAATTTATCTAATGCTAAAAAATTTAGTACCTTTTTAGATCTTCAGTCATTGACAGCCATGCTTTGGGGGACTTAGATTTGCTTTAATATTATGTCTAAAATTTGTCTAATACTGAAATTTTTAGTACCTTCTTTGATCCTTAGTTGTTAATGGCCACATTTTTAGAAACTTACATTTGCTTCCACATTATACTTGAAATTCGTCTAATGCTGAAATTTTAAAAACCTTCCTAGACCTCCAACCGTTAACAACCATGCTCTTGGGGGCTTACATTTGCTTCCATGTTATACTTTAAATTGACCAAATATTGAAATTTTTGGAGCCTTCCTACATCCTAGCTACTAATGGACATATTCTTGAAGGCTTACATTTGCTTCCACGTTACGCTTTAAATTGTCAAATGTTGATATTTTTGGAGCCAACCTACATCCTAGCTATTAATGGCCATGCTCTTGAGGGCTTACATTTGCTTCCACATTATGCTTTAAATTGATCAAATGTTGATATTTTGGGAACCTTCCTACACCCTAGCCCGTTAACGGCCATGCTTTGGAGGGCTTACATTTGCTTCCATATTATGCTTTAAATTGATCAAATGTTGAAATTTTTGGAGCCTTCCTACATCCCAATTGTTAATGGCGACACTTTTAAGGACTTACATTTGCTTCTATGTTATACTTTAAATTGATCAAATGCTGAAATTTTTAGAGCCTTCCTATACTCGAGCCATTCACAATCACACTTTTGGAGACCTATATTTTTTCCATTTTATACTTTAAATAAAACAAATGCTGAAATTTTGGAGTCTTCTAGGTACACCCTAGTCGTTAACAAATGAGGTGTTAAATTACATATTGTACAATACATATACACAAACTAGAACTTCTTCTAATCTTTATTTACATGTCATTTTAGAAAATGTTGATTCAAGGAGATCCATAAGCATGAGGACTAAGTGCTTTACTTCAACCTCTTTCTAAAGATCAATTAGAGGTACAATTACATGGCTTCTTGAAGAAAGAGACTATGAACACTTCTTATCATCTTGAACGATTGAGGTATAAACCCCTAAAGTTCCTTGACTATGTTTTCAACAAAAAAAACTCAAAAACTACCATTTTTAAGACATGTACCAAAAAACAATTTATATCATTTTTGGACACATTCAATCGTAGGATCTTGTAGTATGATAATTTGAAAAGATGTGGAACAAATTTCAAAAATTTCCACCTTGTAGGTTGCAAGATATTAGCATTTCAATTGACAAAAAGCCTTTTTTTGGCTCTGTGAAAAACTAGGCAGCTACACTTCAGAAGGTCCCATTTGTATGAAAAATTTTCCAAAATGGTTGCAACTCTTTGGATTCATTCTTCAAGTCAAGTTGGCTAAATGCTTAAAAATTTTTAGATCATTTGAAATTGTGCAACATATAGGAAAAAAATAATAAGTAGAAAGAAGTAGAAAATGAATTAAAATACTAAATTGTTGATAATTTAGTTATGGAATTGAAAATGCCAATTCCAATGGTTGTAATGTTGTAATAAACAACATTCACCTTATATTTTTATTTTTTTCCAAAAATATTCAAAATTGAGTTCAATAAATGCTTCAAAATTTATTTTAAAGTCAAAAATCTATTTCCTTGTCCACACCTTCTATTAAAATTTGGGCCAAATATATGGAAATTTTCGCTCACATGCACCTGCCCAAAAAAGTTATGTTGCCAAAAAATGCACCTTGGTCCTTTCGGGGTTAACCTTATGGCATTATACTATTGAAAGTATTGTTTTAGAAGTCAAAAGGGACATTGCAACTATATTGACAACATTACATGAAGTCAATTGATAATTTCTTTTGTTTCTTTATCAATTTTAATTTCATTCACTTCTTAGTCTTTAAAGCTTGTTTAGTTTTTACCATTGCAATTGTTAGTATTCTACCTTTTTTGGTTTGATGTTCACTTCACTTACTTTAACACAATAAATTTTGTTTTGCCACAAGAAACTAGAAATAACATGTTTGGATGAAAGCACACTGTAACAAGCCACTAATAGACTTTAGTGTGTTGCTTATGAAGGTCCTTACTAGAATTTTTTACCAAAAATTGTTACTTATTCATCTAAAATAGTCCTTAATTGGATGAATTAGTGACTCTTTATGGATGACTTAAGGAATGGTTACAACTACATTTTAGTCCTTTTTATATTTAGAAACTTAACATAATTATTTTTGTTTTGTATTATGTCAAATAGCCATAACTAATTAAACAATGCACCACAATTATTTTTCATATTTCAAGTCATATTCAAAAGTTATAATAGAGATTCTTCCAAAAAAGTATTGGTTACAACCAAGTTGGCTCGTTATTTTATGCTTTCATACATTTCTATAAATCTAGAATCTAGTTCACAAGCTTTGTCACATTCATAATGTTCTTGGACAATTGCTCTCATAGTTTAAAAAACTTGTCTCAAAAGAGGATCTTATTGCAGTTGAAGCCATCTTCTATAATCTTCTATAATATTTGTAACATATATGCACCTATAATATAGATGTGTAGTATTCTAGGTTTATGAGCTCACACTCCTATGCTCACATAATAGCAACCCTTGTTAGAGACGTAAGCATTCTAAATGAATTCAAGAATTGAATGTATTTTTCTTCTAAATTGTCATTGCATGTTCTTGCTAATTTCAATGGTCCTTCTTAGTTTGAAACTTCTTAATTTTCATTTTTCATTGAAAAAATTGGTTAAAATTATTGTAGTTATATACCAATATGATAATTTATTTATTTTAAATATAAAAAAGAAACTATTTCAAAGTAGTTTCCCAATTGAAGTTTTTTCTTTGTTAATCTTGTTTTTGAGTGTTTAGATGAATCTAAAATTAAAATGATTTACATAATATAAATAAAAGTTCAAATTTCACATACTTAGAATGCAAAACATTAGAATTGAATGAAGAACCTAGTGGATTGAATCCATCATGGATGAAGGGTCAAGTATGTAATATCATCATTTATAGGCATCTTTTTATTTATTTATTTACTATTATCTACTAGGATGGCTGGCCAATATTTTCGTTGAGCTAACTATCCTTGACAAAACTTGCATAATATTTTTGCTAGTTTGGTGACTACAATAAAACCTTTGAATGGTTTACAATAATTTTATAAGATTGTAGTAAGATAAAATTGTTGCAAATTCTAATATTTTCCTCCAATTATTTTCTAAAAGCATCTCTTACAACCCTCTTGGGGTACAACCTGCTAGATGGATTTCTAAGGGGAAAGTGGCAAAGTTAAGGTGAAGGTAACAAAGTAAGGCTAGAAATTCTCTTGTAGTTATAGCAAGAGGATTGCAAAGACTTGCTATAGCAATAACTGGTAGGTGACTTAGAGACATTGAGGTTTCCATGGAGACACCATGTACTAGAGAAAAAATGACCCTTTAGGTGGATTGTCAAGCTTTGACAAACCAACCTATTGTTAGTAGGGTAGAGAACTTATATAACAAATGTGTAAGATTCTTGTTTTTAGCCTTTTTGAATTTCCTAAAATGAAGTCATGTAATTTCTTTACTATATAAAACATCTAGATGCTTGTTTTGTGAGTATGATATACTTTCAATTTTTTCACAATTTTTAGGTTGTTTTAATTTCCAACCTAAAAATATATAATAATTGGCATTGCTATGTCCAATTCCATATGTTAAGATGTCTATTTAGGATTTATTGTGACTTGGGGGAATATCTTGGACAATATTATGAATCAAGAGGTAAGTGTTGTGGAAGATTTAGTATGTTGTGACTAATGTGACTAATGCCCTCGTAGGGCATCAATCACATTAGTCACAACGTACTAAATTGTCTATACATTTCTAATGAAGAGGTTAAATTTTCCTAGAATTTGTACATATTTTTTTACCATCTAAAACACCAAGGTGTAAGTTTGCATGAGCATGGAATGCTTTTAGATTTTTTTTTCACAATTGTTAGATTGTTTGGACTCTCAATACAAAACCAATCACAAACTTGGTTCTTGAGTATTGTGAATTTTCATATACTTTAGCAAAATACACAAAAAAAAAAAGAATACTACAATTGAATCTCCTCATAATCTTTGACGTAATTCATGCCTTTCTGTGTATGCATTGTGCATATTACTACAATTGGCAAGACAGTGGAAGGAAAGTTTGAAGGTGGTGAGATGGCTATGGAGAGAATATGACGCTTCCACAATGGCCCATTGTTGTCAGCACATTGACCTTGGACAAGAGGATGAAATCTACAAGCCTTGCACCTCTATATATACAATTATAGTGCTGTTGGTAAATGAATTTCACCAAGCTGTTACGGCCATCTTCCACATTTGTTTTCAACAGTGGCTACGAGATGCTCTAAAGGCTTGTATCATTAGGAAAAAAT